>CM070782.1:20428292-21628292 GCA_036346955.1 Dipus sagitta | reverse complement strand
GTAAGAGTTTGTATTTTTATCATAGCCTTTTTTGTTTGTTTTTGTTTTTCCAGGTGGCCTCTCACTGTAGCCCAGGCTGACTGGAATTTACTGTGTAGTCTCAGGGTGGCCTCAAACTCATGGTGATCCTCCTACCTCTGCCTCCTAAGTGCTGGAATTAAAGGGATATGCCACAATGCCCAGCCTACATAGCCTTTTTAATTCTAATTTAATTTAATTTATTATTTGTTTATTTGAGAGTGACAGAAAGAGGCAGAGAGAGAATGGGCACGCCAGGGCCACCAGCCACTGCAAACCAACTCTAGATGTACGTGCCTCCTTATGCATCTGGCTTTATGTGGGTACTGGGGAATCAAGCCTCGAACTGGGGTCCTTAGGCTTCACAGACAAGCCCTTAACCACTAAGCCACCTTTCCAGCCCCCCCCCCTTTTTTTTTTTTTTTGAGGTAGGGTTTCACTCTAGCCCAGGCTGACCTGGAATTCACTATGGAGTCTCAGGGCGGCCTTGAACTCACGGCGATCCTCCTACCTCTGCCTCCCGAGTGCTGGGATTAAAGGCGTGCACCACCACGCCCGGCTCAGCCCCCTTTTTTAAAGGCATCTTTTTTTGTTGTTTTAATATAACTCAGTTGGGCCATTTTTTATTAGACTGTTAAAGTATTTGACAATAACAGTTTTAGTATCCTAAAACCAGTCTCATTGTCTGTAATTTTAACTTGTTTAAGGTTTTTTTTTAACTTAAAATCTTAAATCTCTTAGTCCTATAATTGTAGCCATGCACATCCGTCCATTATAAATTTAACAGCAGAATGCAGCCAGTCCTTTTGTCAGTAGCCCAGTTCCAACAAAGTCCTCTGTAGTCTTCCCCCCCCTCACTTAGGTAGTTTATAAGCTAAACCTCCAAGGTTTTTTTTTGTATTTATTGCTTTTATTTTTTGGTTTTTCGAGGTAGGGTCTCACTCTGGCCCAGGCTGACCTGAAATTCACTATATAGTCTCAGAGTGACCTTGAACTCAAGGCACTCCTCCTACCCCTTCCTCCTGAGTGTTGTGATTAAATGCATGTGCAACTATGCCCAGCCAACTTTTATCAGAATAGTTATAAAACTTCACTTATTGCTCCAGAAGGCATCTTTAGTTGGAAGTACTAAGTTTTTGTCTGTTTCTCCAAGACAAAAGTTCCAAAATACCAAAATCCACATGGTCAGACTCATCTCACCCCACTTCTGGTACCAATTTCTGTAGTAGACAGTTTTAGGTCACTGAGATGAACTTTCAGGCCAGGCACAGTTACGGAAGGAAGGGATTTATTGAGGCTTATAGATTTAGGCAAAGTTTTATAATGACAGAAGAAGCTGTCCTGCTTTTACAGGTCCAAGCCGGGGGGGGGGGGGGGGGTGGAGGGGGGGAGGAGCCACAAACCAAATTCCTAAAACCACACCACAAACAAACACTTTAGGAACTTTAGGCACTTAGTATATCTTTATTATATTATATATTATAGACTGGAATTTTAAATCTGCCACCACACTTTAGGGCTGGACTCTAAGATCCACCCAGTGACACCTCTTCCAGTCAGGTGGCTACAGATGCAAACTACAAACTAATAAAACACTGCTGCATATATTGGGGGTCATCTGTTTAAACTACCATACCATGTAAGCCAGATGCACAAGGTGATGCATGTATCTGGAGTTTGTTTGCAGTAGCTAGAGGCCTGTTCTATCTATCTGTCCCCCCCTCAAATAAGTAAAATAATAGAAAAATACTTAGGAGGAAATTACTATTATTTTGCTTTTTGAGGTAAGGTCTCACATTAGGTTAGGATGATCTGGAACTCGATTTGTAGCTCTAGGTTGGCCTCCTACCTCTGCCTCCCAAGTGCTGGGATTGAAGGCATGCGTCATCATACCCAACCATAAAATTAATGTTAACAAGAGTCCATGTAGAAGCTGGGTGTGGTGATGCACCTTTAATCCCAGTACTTGGGAGGAGAATCACCATGAGATCGAGGCCACCCTGAGACTACATAGTGACTTCCAGGTCAGCCTGAGCTAGAGTGATACCCTACCTCAAAAAACAAAACAACAACAACAAACAAGATAATGTAGAACAAGAACAGGGCTGAATTTTGCCCAGTAGAAAATGAGAGTAGATTGTTAGGGCTATCTGTGGCCTCCCTGATGGTTGTTGGAACGATTAGCAGTCTTTAAGCCACTGTCAGGAGAGCTGTTCTAAAGTGGACTCTTTTTTTGTTTTTTATCATTCGCCCTGTGGGACTCATGCTCTTCATGCTCGTGACTTTTAATAATTGCCATTAGTAAGAGAGTGCAACTGTAATGTTGAGCTAGCAACTAAGCCTGTAGGCACAGTGATGCTGTTTTTCCCTTGTGTGAACAGACACACATCCATGTTTATCTGCCCCTTACTTGGGATGAGAGGTAGTTAGGTTTAGTTCGATTTTCTGTCCTTAAGTTTTCCTGCTCAAGCGTCTTTATTGGTATCACCTTGGCCATTGGGGAGATTGCTAGAAGCAGTGCCAAACCAAAATTTCCTCTGGAATTATTCTTTTATGGGGAAACTGTGTTCTTGTTCACTCTGGCAATTTACAATAAAGGTGAGGGCATAATGCTGGGCACCTGTGCTCTTCAGCAGAGCAGGTGCAGAAGTCCTTCGTAGCCTGGGATAGGTATTTAAGAGCGTACCTCTATCTACAAAGCATCCTGAATGCTGTTTAGCTATGCAACTTGGTTATAACTCCCAAAAAGAAAATTTTCTTTTTTTAGCAGTATGGTCAGCTGAACATGTAGTTGCCATCTAACTGTCAGAAGTCCAGGTTGTCCTGCCATCTGATCCTTCTGGGGACAGGTAACACTGCAGAACCTGGATATTGTTACAAAGTGGCATTGGGAAATTAGGTTCTGGGAAGAGATGAGGCTAGGTAGAATGGTTTTATTTACTATTGTCAAAAGTATGCAGATACTGGTCTTCATATGGTGACCTGGACTTAAATAGTTCAAAGTAATTCTGCATTGCCATGCATTATGGCATTTGCCTGTAATCCCAGCACTCTGAACACAGTGGCAAGTTGATCACAAGTTTGAGGCCAGCCTGGATTACATAGCAAGACTGTGTCAAAACAAAAACCCTTCATATATTAAGATGTGGGCACTTGGAAGGTATATGTAGCTAGTGGATCATTGAACAAAAGAAAACTTTAGTTTTAAGAGGTAGGAGCACATCTATGAGTTCAAGGCCAGCCTGGGACTACAGAGTGAATTCAATTCTGTGTCAGCCTGGGCTAGTATGAGACCCTGCCTCCAAAAAACAAACACAAATTAAAAAAAAAAAAATTGGTTTTAGATGAGCTTGTAGAAGTGTTCTTGGTTATTTCTCACATTAGGTGAAGGTATTGAAATGTTTCACAACTTGAATTATAAGAGAAAAATATCTTTATTCATAAAATTATCTGTGCTGGGATTTATTGACAAGTTTGAAAGTATACTGTTAAGAAATTTTATTTACCCAAAATTCGCTCTTAATTACTTGGCATCTTCTATTGTAGATGATTGGTATACATATTAGTTAATGTATTCTCTTGTCTGGTTGTATGTTTTTTCACTTGAAATCATCTTTGCAGATGCTTTTACCGACTCTGCTATCACTGCTAAAGTGAATGGTGAGCACAAAGAAAAGGACCTGGAGCCCTGGGATGCTGGTGAACTCACAGCCAGTGAGGAACTGGAGGCTTTGGAAAATGACGTTGTAAGTGTCATCTGTGTGACTTGTTCTCATACGTTGATAGTGTAGCACACACACAAGATCCTGCCCCTTGGTTTTGATTTAAACATGTCTCTGTTGTAGCAAACATAATTAAAGCCGCAGTTGTGAATAAAGAAGAATTGCTAGGTAGAAGTGCTACCTTCTGATGTGATAATGAGTTCTTTGTGATTAAAGGGATAATTAGCAACTTAATTTAAACTAGAAACTATGAGAAATCCTAGTATGTTTTACTTTTGAATACATGCAGAATTGGGCATGTATATGTGGTTTCATTGTTTTGACTTTTCAATTTCTTGGTGCCACCCCCCCCCCCAGGTAGGGTCTCACAATGGCCCAGGCTGACCTGGAATTCACTTTTTAGTCTCAGGGTGGACTCGAACTCATAGTGATCCTCCTACCTCTGCCTCCCCAGTGCTGGGTTTAAAGGCGTGCACCACCACACCCAGCTTTGTTTTTCTTGTTTTTGAAACATTTTATTTATTTGAGACCTGGGGGGGGGGGGAGATTGAAAGTGGGTGCGCCAGGACCTCCAGCCACTGCAAACGAACTCCAGAGGCATGTACCACCATGTGCGTCTGGCTTATGGGTCCTGGAAAATCGAACCTGGATCGTTATGCTTCACAGGCATACGCTTTAACTGCTAAGCCATCTCTCCAGCCCAAATTTCTGAGTTTTTAATTGGGATTGTTCTTGTTCCCTGACATATTGTAACCAACCTACCTTCCTTCCTTCCTTCCCTTTCTTTCTTCCTTCCTTCCTTCCTTCTTTCCTTTCCTTTCCTTTCCTTTCCCTTTCCCTTCCTTTCCTTCCCTTTCCCTTTCCTTCCCTTCCCTTTCCTTTCCCTTTCCTTCTTCCCTTTCCCTTTCCCTTTCCCTTTCCCTTTCCCTTTCCCTTTCCTTTCCCTTTCCCTTCCTTCCTTTCCTTTCCCTTCCCTTTCCCTTTCCTTTCCCTTTCCCTTTCCCTTTCCCTTTCCCTTTCCTTTCCTTTCCCTTTCCTTCCCTTCCCTTTCCCTTTCCCTTTCCCTTCCCTTTCCCTTTCCTTCCCTTTCCCTTTCCCTTCCCTTTCCCTTTCCCTTCCCTTTCCTTCCCTTTCCCTTTCCTTTCCCTTCCCTTTCCTTTCCCTTTCCTTTCCCTTCCCTTTCCCTTTCCCTTTCCCTTTCCCTTTCCCTTTCCCTTCCCTTTCCTTCCCTTTCCCTTTCCTTTCCCTTCCCTTTCCTTTCCCTTTCCCTTTCCCTTTCCCTTCCCTTTCCTTTCCCTTTCCCTTTCCCTTTCCCTTCCCTTTCCTTTCCCTTTCCCTTTCCCTTCCCTTTCCTTTCCCTTTCCCTTTCCTTTCCCTTTCCCTTTCCCTTTCCCTTTCCCTTTCCCTTCCCTTCCCTTTCCCTTTCCCTTTCCCTTTCCCTTCCCTTTCCTTTCCCTTTCCCTTTCCCTTTCCCTTCCCTTTCTTTCCCTTTCCCTTTCCCTTTCCCTTTCCCTTTCCCTTCCCTTCCCTTTCCCTTTCCTTTCCCTTCCCTTTCCTTTCCTTTCCCTTCCTTTCCCTTTCCTTTCCCTTCCCTTTCCCTTTCCTTTCCTTTCCCTTCCCTTCCTTTTCCCTTCCCTTTCCTTCCCTTCCCTTTCCTTCTTCCCTTTCCCTTTCCCTTCCCTTCCCTTCCCTTTCCCGTTCCCTTTCCTTCCCCCTTTCCTCCCTTTTCCCTTTCCCTTTCTTTCCTTCCCTTTCCCTTCCCTTCCCTTTCCCTTCCCTTTCCCTTCCCTTTCCCTTTCCCTTTCCCTTTCCCTTTCCTTTCCCTTCCTCCCTTCCCTTTCCCTTTCCCTTTCCCTTCCCTTTCCTTTCCCTTTCCTTTCCTTTCCTTTCCCTTCCCTTCCCTTTCCCTTTCCCTTTCCCTTTCCCTTTCCCTTCCCTTTCCCTTTCCCTTTCCCTTTCCCTTTCCCTTCCCTTTCCTTTTCCTTTCCCTTCCCTTTCCCTTCCCTTTCCCTTTCCCTTTCCCTTTCCCTTTCCCTTTCCCTTCCCTTTCCCTTTCCCTTCCCCTTCCTTTCCCTTTCCCTTTCCCTTCCCTTTCCCTTCCCTTTCCCTTCCCTTTCCCTTTCCCTTTCCCTTTCCCTTTCCCTTCCCTTTCCTTCCTTCCCTTTCCCTTTCCCTTCCCTTCCCTTTCCCTTTCCCTTTCCCTTCCCTTTCCCTTCCCTTCCCTTTCCCTTTCCCTTTCCCTTTCCCTTTCCCTTTCCCTTTCCCTTTCCCTTTCCCTTCCCTTCCCTTTCCCTTTCCTTCCCTTTCCCTTTCCCTTTCCCTTCCTTCCCTTTCCCTTCCTTCCCTTTCCCTTTCCCTTCCCTTCCCTTTCCCTTTCCCTTTCCCTTTCCCTTCCTTCCCTTTCCCTTTCCCTTTCCCTTTCCCTTTCCCTTTCCCTTTCCCTTTCCCTTTCCCTTTCCCTTCCCTTTCCCCTTCCCTTTCCCTTTCCTTTCCCTTTCCCTTTCCCTTTCCCTTCCCTTCCCTTTCCCTTTCCCTTTCCCTTTCCCTTTTCCCTTTCCCTTTCCTTCCTTTCCCTTTCCCTTCCCTTTCCCTTTCCCCTTCCCTTTCCCTTTCCCTTCCCTTTCCCTTTCCCTTTCCCTTTCCCTTTCCCTTCCCTTTCCCTTTTCCCTTTCCCTTTTCCCTTTCCTTTCCCCTTTCCCTTTCCCTTCCTTTCCCTTTCCCTTCCCTTCCCTTCCCTTTCCCTTTCCCTTTCCCTTTCCCTTCCCTTTCCCTTCCCTTTCCCTTTCTCCCTTTCCCTTTCCTTTCCCTTCCCTTTCCCTTTCCCTTTCTCCCTTTCCCTTCCCTTTCCTTTCCCTTTCCCTTTCCCTTTTCCTTTCCCTTTCCCTTTCCCTTTCCCTTTCCCTTTCCCTTTCCCTTCTCCCTTCCCTTCCCTTTCCCTTTCCCTTCCCCTTTCCCTTTCCCTTTCCTTCCTTTCCTCCCTTTCCCTTTCCCTTTCCCTTTCCCTTCCCTTTCCCTTTCCCTTTCCCTTTCCCTTCCCTTCCCTCTTTCCCTTTCCTTCCTTCCCCTTCCCTTTTCCCTTTCCCTTTCCCTTTCCCTTCCCTTTCCCTTCCCTTTCCCTTTCTTCCCTTTCCCCCTTTCCCTTTCCCTCTTTCCCTTTCCCTTTCCCTTCCTTCCCCTTCCCTTTCCCTTTCCCTTTCCCTTTCCTCCCTTTCCCTTTCCCTTTCCCTTCCCCTTTCCCTTTCCCTTTCCCTTTCCCTTTCCCTTCCCTTTCCCTTTCCCTTTCCCTTTCCCTTTCCCTTTCCCTTTCCCTTTCCCTTTCCCTTTCCCTTTCCCTTTCCCTTTCCCTTCCCTTTCCCTTTTCCCTTCCCTTTCCCTTTCCCTTTCCCTTTCCCTTTCCCTTCCCTTTCCCTTTCCCTTCCTTCCCTTTCCCTTTCCCTTTCCCTTTCCCTTTCCCTTTCCCTTTCCCTTTCCCTTTCCCTTCCCTTTCCCCTTTCCCTTTCCCTTTCCCTTCCCTTTCCCTTTCCCTTTCCCTTTCCCTTTCCCTTTCCCTTTCCCTTTCCCTTCCTTCCTTCCCTTCCTTTCCCTTCCCTTTCCCCTTTCCCTTTCCCTTTCCCTTTCCCTTCTTCCCTTTCCCTTTCCCTTTCCTTTCCTTCCCTCCCTTCCTTCCCTTCCTTTCCCTTCCCTTCCCTTTCCCTTTCCCTTTCCTTTCCTTTCCCTTTCCTTTCCTTTCCTTTCCTTTCCCTTCCCTTCCCTTCCCTTCCTTTCCCTTTCCTTTCCTTTCCCTTCCTTCCTTCCTTCCTTTCCCTTCTCCCTTTCCCATTTCCCTTTCCTTTCCTTTCCTTCCTCTTCCCTTCCCTTCCCTTCCTTCCCATTCCCTTTCCCTTTCCCTTTCCTTTCCTTTCCCTTCCCTTTCCCTTCCTCTTTCCCTTTCCCTTTCCCTTTCCCTTTCCCTTTCCCTTTCCCTTTCCCTTCCCTTCCCTTTCCTTCCCTTTCCCTTTCCCTTTCCCTTTCCCTTTCCCTTTCCCTTTCCTTCCCTTTCCCTTTCCCTTTCCTTTCCTTTCCTTTCCCTTCCCTTCCCTTCCTTTCCCTTTCCCTTTCCCTTTTTTCCTTCCCCTTCCCCTTCCCCTTCCCCTTCCCCTTCCCCTCCCCTTCCTTCCTTCCTTCCTTCCTTCCTTCCTTCCTTCTTCCTTCTTTCTTTCTGTTTTTTGAGGTAGGGTCTTTGCTCTAGCTCAGTCTGACCTGGAATTCATTATGTCATCTCAAGGTGACCTCGAACTCACAGCAATCTTCCTGCCTCTGCCTCCCAAGTGTTGGGATTAAAGGCCTGTGCCACCATACCTGCCCCCTCCTAGTTTTGCTTTTTTGGGGTAGGGTCTCACTCTAGCCCAGGCTGACCTGGACTTCACCATGTATTCTCAGGGTGGCCCTAAACTCACAGCGATCCTCCTACCTCTGCCTCCCGAGCGCTAGGATTAAAGGCATGCGTCACCAGCTCTGACATACCATTTTCAAATCAAATTCTTTGTGGAGTATATGTTTATGACACTTATAGATTGTGCCAGAAATTAGGTTGAATTCAATGACTAACCTTCAGTCGAAAACAGAGGAGCAAGCCTGGAGAGATGGCTTAGTAGTCAAAGGCTTGCAAAGTGTGCCAGCACAGGTTCAATTTCCCAGTACCCACAAAAAACCAGACTCACAAGTAGTACATGCATCTGGAGTTCATTAGCAGAGGCTACAGGCCCAGGTTTGGCCATTCTCTTTCCCCCACCCTATCTCTCAAATAAGCAAAAATATTTTAAAAGAAAACAAGAGTCCTTGTGTTTATTTTTCAAGGAATAAATATCACCTTTTCTTCCTTATATATCACCCTGTCACACTATCATAACTATAAGCAAATAGTCATTATTAATTTTCCATATAACTGAATACAATGATTCTCGTGTGCATTATGGCAACTTGAGAGTGGCAAAATATGCCGTCCTTTTCTTTATTGGACAGATTGATTAAATTGAGAATTTTTAGGAAGATTCTGGCATTGTTCATCAAAATTTAAGATACACATTTAATATGTCCATCAATTTCACTAACAGTTTACTTTTTGATCAAATATATCCTTAATATGTGCATATAATTATGCCTGAAGATGTTAATTTCTGTTAGTCTCAGAGCTCTCTACCTGTCTTCTTTCTCCTTTACCACCTGGTCTTGTTAACTCTGGGACTGCCTCCTAGTATAGTAATGTCTGTTACCTCTGGGCTAAGAGTAGGGAAGGTCCCATTCCCCCAGTTCCTACCTCTGCACACCACTAGGCCCCTGCTTCCTGGCAGTGTAATTTCTCTCCTCTCTTCAGTTTTCAGCTCTCCTGCTCTAGGTGTGTGTACCTCCGTCTTATCTTTTTTCTTCCCTCCCTCATCTCCTTCTCTCTGTTCCCCTTCTCCCTCTTCCCTTTTATAATGAAGCTTAGGTACAGGTTTGTTTCGAAGTAGGAGCTGACCCTATTCTTTTACACATGAGTAGGAATACTCAAGCAACTCTCCATATTGTTATCTGTGCATCCTGGGACTGGAAGAGACTTTATGCTGGATTGTTTTCTGTGGGGTATGCAGAATAGTGTATATATCAGTTAAGTTTTAGGTAATTGTGATTTCCTGCCTGCCTGTGTTGAGTAGGGAATTACTGTCTAATGGCTTTACCCACAGTTTCATGGTCAGCTTTACTGTTTTGCTTTTTTTGTTTGTTGTTTTGGTTTTTCAACCTAGGGTATTGCTCTAGTCCAGGATGACCTGGAATTCTCTAAGTAGTCTCCGGGTGGCATTGAACTCACTTTGATCCCTCAGGTCTGCCTGGGCTAGGGTGAGACCCTACCTCTAAAAACAAAACAAACAAACAAAAAAAAGGACTGTTGCATATTCAGTTTAGGACATTATTCATCCTGTAAGAATCAGCCCATGGGGAGAAGGCTGGAAAAAAGTTTCATGGCCAAGTATTAATGACTAGTGTGCCACATCTCTCCAATGTTCTAGTATTCTTTTAATGCCATAGTGGTAAAAAGAAGCAATATCCAGACATAGGCGTTATCCATCCCAGAAGAGTAGGCCCAGCACCATTAGTCCAGCACTTGGGAAGCAGAGTTAGGAGGATCGCTATGAGTTTGAGGCCACCCTGAGACTACATAATGAATTCCAGGTCAGCCTGGGCTAGAGTGAAACCCTTTCTCAAAAAAAAAAAAAAAAGGGAATGCCAAGAGTGGGTTAGGCATGGTGGTGCATACCTTTAATTCCAGCACTTGGGAGGCTGAGGTAGATTTGACATGAGTTCCAGCCCCCCACCCCCCAAACTACATAGTGAATTCCAGGTCAGCCTGTGCTAGAGCAGGAGTGTACCTTTAAAAAAAAAAAAAAAAGGGCTGGAGAGATGGCTTAGCAGTTAAGCACTTGCCTCTGATGCCTAAGGACCCCGGTTCAAGGCTCGACTCCCCAGGACCCACGTTAGCCAGATGCACAAGTGGGCGCACGCGTCTGGAGTTTGTTTGCAGTGGCTGGAGGCCCTGGCGCGCCCATTCTCTCTCCCTCTCTCTATCTGCCTCTTTCTCTCTCTGTCTGTCGCTCTCAAATAAATAAATAAAAATTTATTAAAAAAATAAAATTAAATTAAAAAAAGCCAAGAGTAATATTTGCCCTCAGCTGAGTGTAGGACTGTGGGAGCTAAAGAAAGTAAGTGGTACTTAATTATATATTTTTATGTATTATTTTCTTTAAATATATTTTATTTTTTTTTATTTATTTGAGAGAGGGAGGCATAGGGGAGGGGGAGAGAATAGGCACACCAGGGCCTCCAGCCACTGCAAACAAACTGCAGATGCATGTGCCATATTGTGCATCTTGCTTACGTGGGTTCTGGGGAATCGAACCAAGGTCCTTTGGCTTTGCAGGCAAGTGCCTTAACCTCTAAGCCATCTCTCCAGCCTATTTTTTCAACCTTAAATTGGAAATTATTTCCAGAATATACTATCAATAAACTGTATCATTTGAATTGTTGGGGGGGATGGATAACAGTGTCCGTGAAGTTGTCCAGGCTGGTCTTAGATTTAAATCCCCTGCCTCAGTTTCCTGTGTCACTGGGATTACAGGTGCATGCTACAATGCTTGGCTTTTAAACTGTGGTGCTTGTGGGGATTTTGTTAATCTGTAGTCCAGGGTATGGAATTTATGGAGATCCTCCTTTTTTTTTTTTTTTTAAATTTTTTATTTCCAAGGTAGGGTCTCACTCTAGCTCAGGCTAACCAGGGTGGCCTTGAACACACGGTAATCCTCCTACCTTTGCCTCCCAGGTGCTTGGATTAAGGGTGTGTGCCACCATGCCTGGCTCCCCTTAAAAGAATTTTAAAGGGAAGTTTTCCTTTTTAAAAAAATTTCTCAAATCTAACTAGTACAATTCTTTAGGTGTTATTGTATATATTGATTCTGGCTGAATTAAAAAAATGCTTTTCATTTTGAAAAATGATCATTATTTTCTTCTAGTCTAATGGATGGGATCCTAATGACATGTTTCGATATAATGAAGAAAATTATGGTGTAGTATCTACGTATGATAGCAGTCTATCTTCATATACGTAAGTTCAAAAAGTTTATCTTAGTGCACTTTTGTTTGATTTTTATCATCTTAAATTATAATGTTGAATATTATATTCTTATTTATTTTTTATTTTTATTTTTATTTTTATTTATTTATTTATTTTTTGAGGTAGGGTCTCACTCTAGCCCAGGCTGACCTGCAATTCACTCTGTAGTCTCAGGGTGGCCTCGAACTCACGGCAATCCTCCTACCTCTGCCTCCGGAGTGCTGGGATTAAAGGCGCGCGCCACCACGCCCGGCTATCTTATTTGTTTTCAACAAATATGTGAAGGAATTGTTTTGTTTTTACTACCTAAGCTTATAAATTCTCATTAAAATAGAATAAATGTAGTTTCCCTCCATATACTTTTTATTGGTAAAATAAATTTTAAGTTGTTAAAAATTGAAATATCCAAAGTTAGAGGTTATGATGAGCTAGTTATTGAAATGTTAAATGTTCGTCCCTATAAAATGGTAACAGGAGCCAGGCATGGTGGTGCACACCTTTTATCCCAGAACTCAGGAGGCAGAGGTAGGAGAATTGCCATGAGTTCAAGGCCACCCTAAGACTACATAGTGAATTCTATGTCAGCCGGAACTAGAGCAAGACTCTACCTTTCAAAACCCCCCCCAAAAAGGGGGGGGTAGGGGTAACAGGAGCTTCAGAGGTAGTTGTCAGTGAAGCGTAAAGTTGATTATTATAAAAGCATGAGGATCTGAATTTGGCTCCCTAGCTCCGTCATTAAAGCCAGACGCAGTGCTGGAGAGGTGGAGTCTCTGGGGCTTCCTGGTTTGGTGGTCTAGCTAGATCACTGAGCCTTAGGTTTATTGAGAAGCCTTGTCCTAAAAAACAAGGTGAGGCTGGCGTGGTGGTGCACGTCTCTAATCCCAGCATTTGTTAGGCAGAGGTAGGAGGTTCGCCATGAGTTCGAGGCCACCCTGTGAGACTACATAATGAATACCAGGTCAACCTGGACTGAATGAAACTGTACCTTAAAAAAATAGTAATAGTAAAGGTAACTGAAAAAGTTAAGATTTTGATATAGAAATAACAGAGCAATTAAGCCTTTACACTTTTTCTAACTCTAAAACTTAATAGTTAATTGTGACAGATAACAAACTGTTAAGTGTAAAATAATCACTTTTCCTTGTATTTTAGGGTGCCCTTAGAAAGGGATAACTCTGAAGAATTTTTAAAACGGGAAGCAAGGGCAAACCAATTAGCAGAAGAAATTGAGTCAAGTGCTCAGTACAAAGCTCGAGTGGCTCTGGAGAATGATGATAGGAGCGAAGAAGAAAAGTACACAGCAGTTCAGAGAAATTGCAGCGAACGTGAGGGGCACAACACAAACACTAGGTATTTAAAGGAAATCATGATGCAGTATTTTGGATACACAACTCAAGGTCTGTGTGAAAAGGTGTATTATTGCTATATTTCCTCTTTAATGAAGCTTAAGTGGAGAATGCAAGTGGTGTTAGTTTAAGATTCTGTATGGTAATTTGTAAAATAGTTTTTCAGAGTCAGCTGTGTGGAGCCAAGTGTTGAATATATGATGAGGACCAAGCCAAGAACTTGAATAGCTCGTTAAAGAGTAATAATCAGAGGAGACATGTATAACCCAGAGTTAGGAAGAACAAAAATCACATGTGTAGTTAGAGGAAGCTTCATTGGGAGGAGGCATTTTTGTGAGATGAATGGGGTCTATTGCCACTCAAAGAAGATTGTAGGGCAATTTCTCAGACATACAGAAGAATGGCCTGTGAGAGAACTTGGTCCCCATACTAGAGAGCTAGTGTTTCCTGTGTCTGGTTTTCAGGATCAGTGTTACAGGTACAGTGTTTGGCAGCAGATGGCCACAGAAACTGAGATAGTGGAAAGACTTGTATGCAGTGCTGAAGAAGGATCTGTAGGTAACAGTGGGGTGAGAAAACTGAGAATTGAGTCAGAGAGCCTGTCAGTATGTTGAAGTAGTTCAGTCAGTAGAACTTGATAACCCACTAGACTGAGTCGTGGAAAGGATAGAAAAAACAGGGGTGACCCAAGCTTTACTTGGTAATTAAAGTGACATATTATGGTTTTGCTTGTAAGATGTGAAGTGATAACATGAACCAAATTGAGGGGGGAAATGTTGATTTTTGTAAGTAACTGCATTTGTGGCTCTCTTGATTTACTTATAAATGTGTCAGGGACACCTGATACATACTTGGTACAGCAAGAACTGCTTCCTGTCTTTAAGGCACTCATAGCCTAGAGTCTTGTGATTTGAATTGTCATGTCCAGTGTGACTGATAGAAACTCTGGGACTAGCAGTGTGGATTTGAGATTCATCAGCATGCCAGATGACATCTGGAGTAAAGAGATCTCACAGAAAATAAGGTTGAGAAAATCAAGGGTTAAAAAAAAATTGCCAGGAGAGATGGCTTAGCAGTTAAGGCACTTTCTTGGGAAGTCTAAGGACCCATGTTCAACTCTCCAGGTCCCATGTAAGCCAGAGGCACATGGTGATGCAAGTGTGCAAAGTCACACATGCGCACAAGGTGGTGCATGTGTATGGAGTTCTGTTATAGTGGCTAAAGGCCCTGGCATGCCAGTTCTCTCTCTCTCTCTCTCTCTCTCTCTCTCTCTTTCTCTTTTTCTCTCTGTCATAAAAAAGAAAAAGTTGTCAAAGAGGTCAAGTAGGATAAAGGTGAGCACCCATTTGTTAAACTGCTTGCATATGAATAGATACTGCAGGATGGGAAAGGACACGGGCTAGAACTGCAGGGCAGTGAAGCAGTGCGGTGTAGGGTTGTACCCTATGATAAGTAGCTCCTCTGCCTAATATACCTATAGTATATGTGCTGCCAAGGTGAGCACTAATGTACCTTTGAATGTGGTTGTTTTGTTTTGTTTTAGCCCGGTGCCTTTCAGAATAAAATGATTTAGAGATCTCTCATTTTCAGGGAAAATAAATATATTCCTCCCGGACAAAGAAATAGAGAAGTCATATCGTGGGGAAGTGGGAGACAGAATTCACCACGTATGGGCCAGCCTGGATCGGGCTCCATGCCATCAAGATCCACTTCTCATACTTCAGATTTCAACTCGAATTCTGGTTCTGACCAAAGAGTAGTTAATGGAGGCAAGTATTTTCACCAAATTTGTTAATGTCATTGACCAAATACAGATATATCTAAATACTGAAAATAACTTACATAATTGATAGGAACATGTACACCATTAATGATTTTTGTGGAGTAGTTTTTAACTTAAGTAATTTAAAATTTGTTTAAGTCACTCATATATTCAGCAAGACAATATACTAAGATAAGCTGCTAAATTTACCTCATTCCCTTGACCTACAAACACTCCACATATAAAGAAATTGGAAACTTTGAGTAGGTTCTCAATTTTAAAAACATAATATGTATGAAAAATCATAATACATGTGAAATACCCTGGTTAGTACAGACTTAATTTTATAAACTTGATATTTTTCCCTTCTGCTAACTTAAAAGGTGAGGTAATTTGTAGTAACAATACGTGAACAAAAGTCATGTGAAGAAAATGTTGAGAGAAGTGTGCTTAAAAATCCAATACAGGCTGGGTGTGGTGGCACACGCCTTTAATCCCAGCACTCAGGAGGCACAGGTAGGAGAATTGCCATGAGTTCTAGGCCACCCTGAGACTACATCATGAATTGCAGGTCAGCCGGAGAGCAAAAACCCTACCTCAGAGAAAAACAAAAAACAAAAAACAAAAACGAAAACAGTCTGGTGTGGTGGTGCACTCCTTTAATCCCAGCACTCAGGAGGCAGAGGTAGGAGGATGGCCCTGAGTTCAAGTCCACCCTGAGACTACATTGTGAATTCCAGATCAGCCTAGGCTAGAGCAAGACCCTACCTCAGAGGGGAGAAAGAACAAGAAAAAAGAAGTATAACATAAACAACTTTCAGTCTCTAGGAGTGGATGTTACAGTGGAACAACAACATACATAGAAGACACTTAGATATTTAATAGGAATATTTTTCTGTACTATCTCTAAACCAGGTTGAATGAAGCTCACAAGTTATAGGTGGTTTATAGAATTCTAATATACTAAACAAAACTGAATGGTATGGAAATAAAGTAACTAGCAGTAGCATTAGTGTGTGACTATCTCAGGATAAAGAATGGCCTCCCCCCCTTTTGTTGTTTGAGATAAGGTCTTACTCTAGCCCAGGCTGGCCTGGAATTCACTATGTAGTCTTAGGCTGGCCTCAGACTCATAGCAATCCATTTAAATTTGAAGTAATAAAAGCTGGGTGTGGTGTGGTGTTGCATGCCTATAATCCTAGCATTTGGAAGGTGACAACTTTAAGGCTAGCCTCTGCTTCATAGTAAGTAAGTTTGAAGCTAACATGGGCTACATGAGACCCTGTCTCAAAAAAAGAAAAAGGTTATAAATATGAAAGTAGAGAACATTAAGTTTCCAGTTTCATTTGTTTTCAATGAGTCTTTTCTCCATAATTCCTCTCCAAGTGAACACTTTTGTGTATTTTCTATACTTAGTAGTGGTGGTGAAATTTCTTTGCTCACTGAGTAAAGATTTTCAGCTGCTTACAAACAAAATTTCAAAGTAACAACTTGTAGGGGGTCTGGAAAATGTGGGGTACTCAAGTGTGTGTAGCCCTCTAGAGAGGAGCCTGGACTGTTGACTAAGTTCAGGTAAGTGATGTGCATGGAAGATACTCCACTGGTGCAGATCTGTCAGTCTTTATATGTGGTGATAACAACCTGAAATCTCCTAGTTAGCAGTCTATTAGTAAGCACTTAATTGCATATATTATTTAGAAGACCCCTCCCTCCCATTAATGAACTTAGATTTAAAGCGCATTACATCAACTTTTATTATTCCTGCGATTCTAGAAAATAGTAGGACTAATTTTATTTCTGCTTAAATGGGACATGCTTAATGAGATCAAACTGAACCATAGGTTCAGATAAATTAGATCCAAATCACAGATGAGCTGGGTGTGGTAGTATGTGTCTTTAATCCCAGCACTTGGGAGGCAGGGGTGGGAGGCTACCCTGAGACTGCATTCCAGGTCAACCTGGACTAGAGTGAGACCCTATCTCAAAAAAAAAAAAAAAAAAAAAAATCACAGATGAGTCTAAGAATATTGTGTTTTAAATTGAATTTAGTAGCTGCTGCTTATTTTTAGTATCTTAGATCTAAAGCCTAAGTAGGAATTATTGTGTTTTATTCTGTGAAATTATCTGTGTATGTTATATTCTTTCAACAACTGGTTACAAAGCACAGTTAAAGAAGCAGGATTACTGGGCAAAATCTTAACTGTCTTCTTCAGTAGTCTGTGTAGATCTTAATTAACCCTTTGGGAACGTGTATTCATTTAAATAGATTTAACTATAAGGAAGCTAATAACTTAAAATGTGAATTTATGTCAGTTAAGTTATTATCACAAAACAAATGACTGTCCTCAAAGGGTTAAAATGTACAAGAAATCATTTTTGTCATTTTACTTTTTTTTCTGTTTACTTTTTCCCTCATTTTTTTCTTTAGTTTTTATACTTTCCTTCATATCATTTGTTCTGTCAGGTGTTCCCTGGCCATCGCCTTGCCCATCTCCTTCCTCTCGCCCACCTTCTCGCTACCAGTCAGGTCCCAACTCTCTTCCACCTCGGGCAGCCACCCCTACACGGCCGCCCTCCAGGCCCCCCTCGCGGCCATCCAGACCCCCGTCTCACCCCTCTGCTCATGGTTCTCCAGCTCCTGTCTCTACTATGCCTAAACGCATGTCTTCAGAAGGTACAATACCACAATTTGTTCATGTTTTTGTTTGTCTTTGTTTAACTCCTATGTGAGTTTATGATTACAGAATAGTTTCCTCTTCATTATTTAGTAGCCTATGATTTCTGTGTTTTAACTTTACTTTATTAAAACTATTTCTATTAACCTTTTGTTCATTAGAGTAAAATTTGATAAATGCTGTGAAGCTTTGAACTATTCTGAAAGTAAGGATGGGGTTTGATCTCTGCTTGGCAGTGATGCTTTTGCACAGCCCCAGAAAGGTTTGCCCACCTCTCTTCTCCTCACTGACCTGGATGCAGTGGAAATGGTGACTGGGCACATTCGGTACTGTCTTGGGTTGACTCTATGCCTGGCATTGTACAGCTGCTCGGCCACAGTGCTTAACTGTTGCTGACCACATGCAGCAGTGTTGTTTTTTGTTTGTTTGTTTGTTTGTTTTTTGTAAAGGACCTTTGTTGAGCATGACATTTCTATCCTCAGGTTAAAATAGAGTGTATTTTTTAGAGTACCTTCAGGAATTCTAAAGTTAGTCAGATATTCTTTTAAAACTAGCTTTGTAATATTAAAGTAGTGAAAGGCTATTTTAATTTGGGATATGACATTGATATAAAATCATTAGTAAACACCAAATTCTGTGCCAGCCAGGGCTACTTAAAGTAATACTCTATCTCTTCCCCCACCTCAAAAAGAAGTGTAACATTCTAAATTAAATGCAGTGAATAAGTTAAGAAAATCCTTCATTCTAAATGATAATGTCCTTTGATATTGGCTTGAAAATATTTGTGTCATTATTCTGATTAGATTGGTTTAGTAAAGTCATGATGAATATAGCTTATTGGATCTAATAAGTTTTCTAAATAAACTGCTCAAAGGTAAAAACTATGTTAGCTGTCTCTAAATTGTTGTCATGCAGTCTTGGAGGTCATATGACTTTGACTGGAGATTCTTAGTGCTTGAAAAACAAGTATAGCTAATTTTCTATGGGAATTCCTTTTTCAAAGAGCCCCTAAATGCAGAGCTAAGTTCTAATTGTAGGATTTACCATAGTCATTTGATTAAGTTATGCTTTTATCATGAGAATGCATTACCTGAAACCATTATGAGTTGTGTATACATCTTTATTAGATTGATAAAGATGTCAGGTCCTGCTCATGGACTATGCACAGAGAAATATACCTTCCACATTATTCAGGGGTGCTGTGTACCTCCAGTTGAAAGTTGTAACATTAGAATTCTCATGGAGGATTATATCTATGATTAAATTCCTACTGGGGAGACAACATTAATTTGATGTAGAGTTTGGCAGCAGATTATGGGTGAGGAACCCTGCTTTGAAGCTTAGAAGTATTTTTTGCCAGTGTCTGCACCATTAGGCTTCTGAGGAATGGAGAGTTTTGTGCAGTTTTCAGTTGATGGCTTAGTGTAATAATGTTCAGCAGACTGCTGTAGAAGAAGGAACCACTGAGTGGTATGGCAGAATCAGTGATGGAAAATTTACAGTTCATGTAATATAGGTTTTTTTTCCCCAAGTCTCCCTGTTCAGATCTTACAAGTCATGCTTTACCAGTACAATTTTCAGCTCATGGCCTTTTAAGTCTAAGCAGCTGCCTACAGGTGAGGACTCTCAAACCTTGATTTGTAAAATTGATGATCATGGCAATGGAGGAAGGAAACAACATTTTGGAGAAATCGAAAGGGTTTATACATGTATTCAGCTATATAGGAGGATAATAGTCTTCTTAAAATTTTCTCTTTTGGGAAGTAATACATCTTATTTTAGAATGGAAAGGTAAAAATTATGGTAAAGTGAAAAATATTACATTGTATATATCTTTTACTCCTATTAATTTGATTGTATTTATTTTCATATGCCTACAAATTATGTAGATACGTGAGTTATGACATGTTACTATTTATTGCCCTACCACCATACCTCCCTTAGTTTACAAATGAAGGGAAATAAGACTGTAATATGCCATAAAATAACCTGTATTGTAGCCTAAAATCTATATTGTGTGGTTTATGGCTTTCATTTTGCACCAATGAAAAATGGATGAGAAAGAGAGTATATGTTGTATGTTAGCAGAAAAGTATTATATGGACACTGTAACATTTATGTGATGTCCACTGTTCCTTAGGCCCTCCAAGGATGTCTCCAAAGGCCCAGCGACACCCTCGAAATCATAGAGTTTCTGCTGGAAGAGGTTCCATGTCCAGTGGCCTAGAATTCGTATCCCACAACCCCTCAAATGAAGCAGCTCCTCCTCCAGTGGCAAGGACCAGTCCTGCAGGAGGAACGTGGTCCTCAGTGGTCAGTGGGGGTAGGTATCACTAGGTTGGGGACATTGTAACTGTTCATTTTATCATATCACAAAAGAAGAAGGACTGAACTCAGCTGTGATGACGTGTATTTATTACAAATAATGAGAAATTCAGAAACATGCAGTTTTATTCTGGCTAAACCACTTGCTCATATGTTAGTGCAGGCGACATAGTCATCTGAAGTTCAGTTTTCAGTATGTGGCAGTTCTTGTCTTGTACTCTTTTTAAAATATTTATTTTATATATATAAATATTTATATATATATAAATATTTATATAAAATATATAAATAAATATAAATTTATTTATTTATTTGCAAGCAGAGAGAGAGAGAAGAGAGACAGAAAGAATGGGCACACCAGGGCCTGTAGCCACTGCAAATGAACTCTAGACACATGTGCCCATTGTGTATCTGGCTTACATGGGTCCTGGGGAATTGAACCTGGGTCCTTAGGCTTAGCAGGCAAATGCTTTAACTGCTAAGCTACTTCTCCGGCCTCAAATATTTATTTATTTATAAGCAGAGACACAGAGGGAGAGAGAAAATATGGGCATGCCAGGGCTGCAAGCCTACTGCAGGTGAACTCCAGATACATGTGCCATTTTGCGCATCTGGCTTTACGTGGGTACTGGTGTATTGAACTCAAGTCACTAAGTTTTGCTTTTAAGTGCCTTAACTGATGAGCCATCTCTCCAGCCTGTTGTCTTGTACCCTTTATGGCCTTGTGATGAAATTCCTGAGGCTCAAAAGTATGAATGTTAAATATTTGAGGGAACTTACAACTTTGTTCATTGATTCCTTCTATAAACATGCATTTTGGGTTCACAGCACAGTGCTTTCATTTCATCTATATGTGACTCTGATGAGTGGCCAACTACATTCCTTTTGCAAGGAATATCTAATACAAAGGTGAGCTCATCTTTTATCTGTGATTAGCCTGAGTAATATGCTGACTGTCCACACAATAAAAGACAGGGGCTGGGCTGGAGGGATGGCTTAGTGGTTAAGGTGTTTGCCTGCAAAGCCAAATGATCCAGGTTTGATTCCCCAGGACCCACATTAGCCAGATGCACAAGGGGGCGCACGCATCTGGAGTTCGTTTGCAGTGGCTGGAGGTCCTGGCGCGCCCATTCTCTCTCCGTCCCTCCCTCTCTGTCAAATAAATAAATAAATAAATAAATAAATTTTTTATAAAGGGCAGAGGTATCCTTAGAGAAGATTTTCAAATTAGAGTCAGGCTGCTTTAGCTACTTTGTCGGGCAGTCCTTAAGCTGTTGGAGAGCTAGAGCTGCAACGATTACTTTTCTCTTTTGTCCTTTATCTTTATCAGCCATAAAACTTTAAAGTTCTTTAACTTTAAAAAAGAAAAAAACACAGAGATGCTACAAAAGAAAAAGGGGGGTGTGTGGGACACCGGGAGGATAGCTCAGCAGTTAAGGGCTTCCCTGCAAAACTTAACGACCTGGGATTATTCCCCAGTTCCCCAGTATCCATGTAAAGCCAGATGCACAAGGTGGCACATGCATCTGGAATTTTTTTCAGTGGCTAGAGGCCCTGGCATATCTATTCCCTCTCTTTTTCTATGTTTGCCAATTTTCTCTGCATGTCAAATAAATGAAGTGTAACTTTCTTTTTAAAAAATTCTTAGGCTGGAGCCTAACAACCTGGGTTTGATTCCCCAGTGATTTTGTAAAGCCAGATGCACAATGACACATGTATCTGGAGTTTGCAGCGGCTGAAGGCCTTGATGCCCCCATTCTCTCCCTGTCTGTCTGCTTTTAAATAAAAAATATTTTAAAAATCTTTAAAGTTGATGTATGCTATCTGTTTGCTTTTCTTTCTTTCTTTCTTTCTTTCTTTCTTTCTTTCTTTCTTTCTTTTTTTTTTTTTCTAGGTAGGGTCTTGGTCTAGACCAGCCTGACCTGGTTCACTATGATTCACTATGTAGTCTCAGGCTGTCCTGAAACTCATGGTGATTCTCCTACCTCTGATTACAGAGAGCTGGACTTAAAGGTGTGCGCCACCAGCCTGGTTTTTCTTCTCATTTTCATGTAATGTAAATATGTGTAATTATGCTGTAAATTTCTTTGAACTTTTAAAAAAATAATTTATTTATTTGAGAGAGACAGAGGGAGAGAATGACAAGCTCCTTAACTGCTAAACCATCTCTCCAGCCTTCTTGTGGTTTTAAAATGAAAAACCGGGGCTGGAGGGATGGCTTAGCAGTTAAGGCATTTGCCTATAAAGCCAAAGGACCCTGGTTCGATTACCCAGGACCCACGTTAGCCAGATGTACAAGGGGTCGCATGCTTCTGGAGTTCCTTTACAGTGGCTGGAGGCCCTGGCGTGCCCATTCTCTCTCTCTCCCTCTTTCTGTGTTAAATAAATTAATAAAAATAAAATATTTTAAAAAGAAAAGAAAAGCCATGCTGGATATGGTGGCACACGCCTTTTATTCCAGCACTCTGAGAGGCAGAAGTAGGAGGATCGCCATGAATTCAAGGCCATTCTGTGACTACAGAGTCATTTCCAAGTCAGCCTGGCTGGAGTGACACGCTTTCTGGGGACGGGGAGGGAGCAAGAGCCACTAAAGCAATGAAAATTAAAACTTTTTTTTCTTTGAATCTGAGCTCTGTAGATAGGCTTATTATACTGGAATGTGAAGTTTATTAAACACTTACTTTGAAGTTATCCTTAATAGCAACTGTAGTTGTACTTTTTTGTATTATCCTTTTTATGTACTTCAAGTCCTGATTTACTTAGTTACTACACAGTGGGACCTTGATACTGCTGGAAAGCACGTGATGGGCTATAAGTTACTGAAAGGTGTTTTGGTGTATTTATTGAATAGGGAATGAATAGCACCCCCCTTTAGGCAAATAATCCCACCTTTTAAAAAATTATTTGGGGGCCTGGAGAGAGGACTTAGCAGTTAAGCGCTTGCCTGTGAAGCCTAAGGACCCCAGTTTGAGGCTCGATTCCCCAGGACCCACACTAGCCAGATGCACAAGGGGTTGCACGCGTCTGGAGTTCGTTTGCTGTGGCTGGAGGCCCTGGCGTGCCCATCATCTCTCTATCTGCCTCTTTCTCTGTCTGTTGCTCTCAAATAAATAAATAAAAATAAACAAAAAAATGTAAAATAAGTAAAGAAAATATTTAAAACATATTTTAAAAGAATTATTTGGGCACGTGTCTGTGTGTGTGGTGTGTGTGTATTGGCACATCAGGGTCTCTTGCCACTAAAAATGAATGCCAAAATCTCATGTGCCACTTTTTTGTTATTTGAGGTAGGTTCTCACTCTGGCCCACACTGACCTGGAATTCATTATGTAGTGTGCGGGTGGCCTTGAATTCACAGCGATCCTCCTACCTCTGTCTCCCAAGTGCTGAGATTAAAGGCATGTGCCACCACACCTGGCTCATGTGCTACTTTTTGCATCGAGTTTTACATGGACACCTGGGGAGTTGAACCTGTGCCATCAGGCTTTGCAAGTGCTGAGCCATCTCAGCTCCAGGGATATCTTTTTTGAGACAGGAACTCATTTCTAGCTTAGGCTGACCTGGATTTACAGCATCCTCCTACCTCAGCCTTCTGAGTGCTAGGGTTAAAGGTGTGTGCCAGATGTCCCACCCATAAATAATCCACACTTTTAAAATTGTTACCTTTGTTCTTTTTTGTTTTTGTTTCAAGTGACATTTGGCTTTCCATAGGATTGTGACATTCAGCTTTACTCAAAATTCTTCCCTTTGAAGGTTACACATTAGGGGCTGGCAGTATGATTTCTGTTCATAAGTGTTTGCTATACAAGTATGAGGACCTGAGTTCAATCATCAGCATGCCTATAATCCTAGCACTGGGGAGGTGGAGACAGGCAGATATCTGGGGCTTACTGACCAGCTAGTCTAGCCTAATGGGTGAGTTCCAAGCCAATGAGAAACTATCTGAAAGGAGGTGGATGGTGTTCATTAGGCGTGACATAATCCAAAGTGGTCCTCTGGCCTCCAAATGCACATACATACATATGCCGGATACACACACACTGTGGTGGGGGGCACACATGTATTCATTCACAAATGACAGTGCTGAGATAAAGGGTTGGGGCTGGAGACAGGACTGTTTGACCCAGATCTTCAGAGAAGCCTCTTTGAGAAAATGGCATTTGATCTGTGATTGTAATAAGTAACTTTTCCCTTCTAGTTCCAAGATTATCTCCAAAAACTCACAGACCCAGGTCTCCCAGGCAGAATAGTATTGGAAACACTCCCAGTGGGCCAGCGCTTCCTTCTCCCCAAGCTGGCATCATCCCTGCGGAAGCTGTTGCCATGCCTATTCCATCTGCCTCTCCTACACCTGCCAGCCCTGCATCCAATAGAGCTGTAACTCCGTCCATTGAGGGTAAGTCACCAAGGCCTTTAATCCCAGCACTCAGAAGGCAGAGATAGGAGGATCAATGAATTAGAGGGCTGCAGAGAGAACCTAACTCAAAAAAAAAAAAAAAAAAAAAAAAAAGCATTTTGCATGCACTTTTGTGTTTTTATGTAAATCAAGTTAGTGTTGTTTTTGTTTTGTTTTGTTTTGTTTTTGGTCCCCAAGACAGGGTCTCACTTTAGTCCAGGCTGACCTGGAATTCCAGTCTTTTCTTTCTTTTTTTTTTTACATAATACCACTAGTTCTGTGTATATTATTCTTATAATATATGATGATATAGAGGTTTTAATATTCCCTGGGCCCTAAATTTATCTATCTGAATATACCTCCTGTTGTTTCTTACGAAGACTACAGAAGAAAAAAAGCCTTTGTTTAAATGAGACTAATTTTTTTGTCCACAACAGAAAAGTGTTGAATGTCTTTGTATTTTACTTTGCTAACCCTGTGTATGATTTTGAATTGTTTTTCTTTTGTTGTCTAGCTAAGGATTCCAGACTTCAAGACCAAAGACAGAACTCTTTGGCAGTGAATAAGGAAAATATTAAGGCCAATGAAACATCACCTAGCTTTTCAAAAGCCGAAAATAAAGGTTAGCGGTTTTGAAAGTTTTTAGGTATAATTGGAGAAATTGGAAAGAGTTTGTTTGAGTAAAGCCTTTTTGTTACAATACTTTTTTTTTTTCAAAAAAAAATGATAAAGAATTTATTTGCATGTATGTATGTGTTGGGAGGGGCCATACCATTGTCTCTGGCTGTTGCAAAGAAGTGCTGGACACTTTTACCACATTTTGCCTCCAGCTAGAGAATTGAACTCCAGGCCGGGTGGCAGGCTTTGCAACTCCCTTGAAATGCTAAACAATCTCCCAGCCCCTGAATATTTGTTCTTTCTTTTTATTATGTGTATATAAATGTTTCAATTAATGGCAAAGTCCAAAATGAATATTTGAAATTGTTCTTATTTACATTTCTAACATTCCATGTTAAAATAATATTAAGTTAGCCAGGTGTTGGTGGTGCCTTTAATTCTAGCAGTTGAGAGAGGTAAGAGGATCTCTGTGAGTCTGAGGCCAGCCTGGGATTACACAGTGAGTTCCAGGTCAGCGTAGGCTAGAGTGAGACCCTACCTGGGCGGGGGTGGGGGTGGGGCAGAAAGAATATTAAGTTTAAGGTCAGAAATAAACTAGTTTCTAACAGTTCTTGATTTCACAGGTATGTCGCCAGTTGTTTCTGACCATAGAAAACAGATTGATGATTTAAAGAAGTTTAAGAATGATTTTAGGGTAAGTGTCATATTAACCAATGGGATAGAATTTTAAAAACTGAACATTAAATATTACTAAAGATTTTTATATCATTATTCAGTTTACAAAAGTACATTATGCACATCATCAGAAGCATTAAATAAACCTAAACATTCTTAAAGAAAGTTGTTGCATGTCCTTTTAAGTGGAGTAACAATTGGTAAAACATTACAAATGCGTAGCTGCATACCTTTAGTCCCAGCACTTGGAGGCAGAGATGGGGGGGATCTATGTGAGTTTGAGGCCAGCGTGGGACTATAGTGAGTTCCAGGTCACCTTTAGATAGAGTGAGATCCTATCTTGAAAATAAACAAAACAAAAATAATACTAAAAAATAGAGACAAGTTTTTCTGAATATATCTTAAGCTCCTTGATAATTTTATTCTTTCACACAAAACTTGTAAAAGTAAATTAAAGCGGTGTTTTGCTAATGTTTAAAAAGTGCTACATAGGGCTGGAGAGATTTCTTAGCGGTTAAGGCACTTGCCTGTGAAGCGTTAAGGACCTAGGTTCTACTCCCTAGAATCCACATAAGCCAGATGTGCATGCATCTGGAGTTTGTTTACAGTGTCTAGAGGCTCTGGTGCACCCATTCTCACTCTTCACTCTCTTTCATAAATAATTTTTTTTGAGGTAGGGTCTCACACTAGTTCAGGCTGACCTGGAATTTACTATGTCTTCTCAGGCTGGTCTCGAACTCATGGCGATCCTCCTACCTCTGCCTCCCAAGTGCTGGGATTAAACGTGTGCGCCACCATGCCCGGCATAAATAATTTTTTTAAAAGTGCTGTGTATACATTATTGGACTCATAGCACAGTTTCATAGAAATAAGTAATATACTTTGAGCATGCTCCCCTTGTAGCCTCTACATTCCATAACTTAGCTATTCTGAATAGTGTGCTGCATTAAGTGTTGATGTGCAAGTATCTATGTGATCTGTTGATTTGAAGTCCTTCAGGTAAATACTCAGGAGTGCTATACCTGGGTCATGTTATAAGTGTGTTTTAGTTTGGGAGGAGTCTACATACTGAGTTTATAGTGACCAGAGCAGTGAGTAGGGTTCTTCTCTCTCCACATCCTCACCATTGTTAGTTATTTTTATTAGTGTCTGCAATTTTGACTGGGTAAGAGAGAATCTTAACATAGATTTGGTTTTTATTTCTCTGGTGGCTAGTGATGAACAACTTTTTTGCTTGTTTGTTTGTTTGTTTTTCAAGGCAGGGTCTCATTCTAGCCCAGGGTGACCTGGAATTCACTATGTAGTCTCAGGGTGGCCTCGAACTCTGGGTGATCCTCCTACCTCTGCTTCCCAAGTGCTGGGATTAAAGGCATGCGCCACCACACCTGGCTCTTGATGAACAACTTTTGTATGTCCATTGGCCACTTCTATTTCTTATTTATTTATTTTTGGTTTTTTGAGGTAGTGTCTCGCTCTCGCCCAGGCTGACCTGGAATTTACTATGTAGTCTCAGGGTGGCCTCGAACTCACAGCAATCCTCCTATCTCAACCTCCTGATTGCAGGACTAAAGGTATGCACCACCAGGCCTGGCTCTTTTTTATTTTTAAATTTATTCATTTGCAAACAGAGAGAGTGAGGAAAGAGAGAGAGAGAATGGTTAGGTCAGGGCCTCCCACCACTGCAAATGAAATGCAGATGCATCTGCCACTTTGTGCATCTGGTTTACGTGGGCACTGAGGAATTGAACCCAGGCTGTCAGGCTTTTCAAGCAAGTGCCTTTAGCTGCTGAACCATCTCTCCAGCCCTTAGCCATTTAATTTCATCCTTTTGCAAACTATCTGATCATTTTACTAGCCTGTTTTTGGTTTTTCAAGGTAGGGTCTCACTCTAGCCCAGGCTGACCTGGAATTCACTATGGAGTCTGAGGGTGGCCTCAAACTCACGGTGATCCTCCTACCTCTGCCTCCCAAGTGCTGGGATTAAAGGCGTGCGCCACCATGCCTGGCTCTGTTTTTTGTTTTTGTTTTTGTTTTTTGACATAGAGGAGTCTCTCTCTCTCTTTTTTTTTATAAATTTTGTTCATTTATTTATTTATTTGAGAGCAACAGACAGGGAGAAAGAGACAGAGAGAGAATGGGCATGCCAGGGCCTCCAGCCGCTGCAAACAATCTCCGGACGCGTGTGCCCCCTTGTGCATCTGGCTAACATGGGTCCTGGGGAATCGAGCCTCGAACCGGGGTCCTTTAGCTTCACAGGCAAGCGCTTAACCGCTAAGCCATCTCTCCAGCTCTGCTAGCCTGTTTTATTGATTGGGATGTTAGATTTATTGTCACTTACTTAATTTTTTTTGGGGGAGGGTTCCGAGGTAGGGTCTCACTCTAGCTCAGACTGACCTGGAATTCACTATGGAGTTTGAGGGTGTCCTCGAACTCACGGTGATCCTCCTACCTCTGCCTCCCAAGTGCTGGGATTAAAGGCGTGCGCCACCATGCCCGGCTATTGTCACTTATTTAAAAAAAAATTTTTTTTTAATATTTTATTTTTACTTATTTATTTGTTTATTTAACAAAGAAAGAGGGGTAGAGAAAGAGAGTGAGAGAGAGAGAATGAGAATATGGGCACACCAGGGCTTCCAACTACTGCAAACCAATTCCAGAGGCTTGAGTGCCCTTGTGCATCTGGCTAACATGGGTCCTGGGGAAGCAAACCTGGGTCCTTTGGCTTTGCAGGCAAACACCTTAACCACTAAGCCATCCCTCCAGCCCCTAAATTTTTTTTGTTTATTTTTATATATTTATTTGAGAGAGGCAGAGAGAGAATGGGCACATCAGGGCCTTTAGCCACTGCAAACAAACTCCAAATGCATGTGCCACCTTGTGTATCTGGCTTACATGGTCACTGTGGCATTGAGCCTCGAACTGGGGTCCTTAGGCTTCACAGGCAAGCATTTAACTGCTGAACCATCTCTTCAGCCTTTTTTTTTTTCTAATGTAGGGTCTTGGCTCTAGTCCAGGCTGACCTGGAATCAGTCTCAGGCTGGCCTTGAACTCACACCAATCTTCCTACCTCAGCCTCCCAAGTGCTGGGATTGAAAATGTGTACCACCACACCTTGCTTACACTTTTTTTGTTTGTTTTATTTTTATTTTTGTTTATTTTATTTTATGAATGTATTTATTTGAGAGAGAGACCAGATAGAGAGAATGGGCATGTCAGGGCCTCTGGCTGCTACAAAAAACACTCTAGAGCTATGCACCCCCTTGTGCATCTGGCTTACTTGGGTTCTGGGGAGTCGAACTTAGGTCCTTAGGCTTTGCAGGCGAGTACCTTAACTGCCAAGCCATCCCTCCAGTCCTATATTAATTTTTTGTATATTCTAGAGATTAATTTCCTTTTAGGTGAGTAGTAAGCAAGGATTTAAAAAAATATTTTTTTTGGACTGGAGAGATGCCTTAGCGGTTAAGCGCTTGCCTATGAAGCCTAAGGACCCCGGTTTGAGGCTCGATTCCCCAGGATCAATGTTAGCCAGATGCACAAGGGGGAGCATGCATCTGGAGTTCATTTGCAGAGGCTGGAGGCCCTGGCGCACCCATTCTCTCTCTCTGTCTGCCTCTTTCTCTCTGTGTCTGTTGCTCTCAAATAAATAAATAAGTTAAATGAACAAAAAAATTATTGTATCTAACACACACACACACACACACACACACACACACACACAGGAAGATAGAGAAAGAGAATGGGCACGCCAGGGCCTCTAGCCATTTTAAATGAACTCCAGATGCTTGCGCCTCCTTGTGCATCTGGCTTACATGGGTACTGGGGAATCGAGCCTGGGTCCTTAGGTTTAGCAGGCAAGCGCCTTAACTGCTAAACTGTCTCTCCAGCCCCTTTAAGTTTTTTTTTTTTTTTAATATTTTATTAGCAAAGATTTTCTTATTCTGTAGGTTCTTCTTCACTGTAGCTAACTTTTTTTTGTTGAAAGTTTCATATCTTATTTAATGGCAAGATCCAAATTACCACCAGTTACTTCTCACTTTAACATCCGTATCTGCTCAACATCAGTGTTATTAGTAATTTAAATATAGGTAAAACAGATTATGCAAAGAATAATGAATTCGTACCCATGTGTCCACTCCCCAGCTTCAGAATGTCTTGGCCTTGCAGTATAAAGTTAGTCCTCTCTATACTTGACTTCTTTGGCTCCTGCTTCCTCCTCCCTTCCAGAAACCATGTCTTTCCTGTGCACATTACTTCCTAAGTCATAGGTGATACTGTCTCACTGCATCTTAACTTTGATGGCAGCTGCCTATTTGTTTCAGGTGTTCCCCCTCCCCCCAGCATTACATTTTCACAATCATTTAGTCTTATTTGTTTACATTGAACTTACTATATTATAAAGGGAGAAAATACTTTTGCTTCATAGCCTGTGAATTACAAGTTTTTTTTATTTTTTCAGAGATAAAATTTATTTAACTTAAAAGTCTACCTATTAAAATGTGCATATACAGTTCATTGGTTTGTGGTGTCCTCACAATTTTTGCAACTTATCACTACATTTTCTTTGTGTGTACGTGATATGGGTGTTATATTTACGTGTGTAGCAATTAACTTTTCATTGCTGTTACAAAACAACTGGCCAAAAGCAGCTTATAGAAGGAAAAGGTTTATTTCAGGCTTATGGTTTCAAAAGGAAGTTTCATCCTGTGGAGAAAGCATTTTCATCCATTAACATCATATATCAGCAGCAAAGAGAGAGACAGGGAGCAAGGGAGCAGAAAAAGCAAGTGAGATCTGAACATCCAGTGGGCTTGACTAATAAATGTCAAGGCCTACCTCCTCCAATAAGGCTCTCTAAAGCTCCACCAGCTGGGCACTAAGTAGAAGTGTGAATCACACTTAAAGGTATGGAGGGTATTTTACATCAAACCAACACAACATATATTTGCTGATACAGTGCCCTGTGTGCTCTCTTATATCACGCAGTGTGCTTACCTGCACCAGCTAGGAACATATATTGTAATATCCTTCTTCATTACTTACCCACCTGGTTTTTCTTGCAATGGAGTCTCTTTTTGATCGGCATTTGTAAGCCTTAGTTTTTCTCCGCTCTCCCAACAGAACTGTCTTATCATTTACAGACATGTGTGGCCATACCCAGCTATTTATGTGGATTCTGGAGACTCAGGTGGTCTCAAGCCTTCTCAGGCCCTCATGCTTGCACATGAAGCATTTCGAACCACTCAGCCATCTCTCCAGTCTATCACTTATTTTAAAACATGTTCATCACTCCGCCACACTCCGAAAAGCCTATACTCTTTCACAATCACTCCCCATTGTCTCTAGCCCTTTTTACCTCCCAACCATAAGTAGCTATTGTACTTGCTATCTTTGTGAATTTTCCTGTTCCAGACATTTCTTAACCACCATAATTCATTATGTCACCCATTTTACTTTCTGGGTTTTTTTTTTTTTAGTTTTGTAGTTTTTTTTCCTTTTGCAAGGTAGGGTTTCACTTTGGCCCATGCTTACTTGGAACTCTGTAGATCCGGGCTGGCCTTGAACTCATCACAATCCTATCTTGGTCTCTTGAGTGCTGGGACTAAAGGCATGTGCCATCACATTCAGCTTTAACAACTTCTTTTCTATGTAACCTTTTGTGTCTGTCTCCTTTAGCATGTATTCAAGGTTCACATATATTGGAATATGTAACACTGCTTCATTCCAATTTTTTGATGAATAGTATTCTCAGGAATAGTGCCCATCAGGTGGTGCCCCTTGGCTTATTCTCACTTTCTACTTTATTTTTAAAAAATATTTTATTTTAATTTATTTGAGAGAGATACAGAAATAGGCAGGTAGAGAGAGAGAGAATGGGTAGGCTAGGGCATCCAGCCACTGCAAACAAACTCCGGATGTGTGTACCCCCTTGTGCATCTGGCTTATGTGGGTCCTGGGGAGTCGAACTTAGTTCCTTTGGCTTTACAGGTAAGCGCTTAACCACTAAGCCATCTCTCCAGCCCTCTCTTTCTTTCTTTCTTAATTTAGTTTTTTGAGGTAGGATCTCAATCTAGCCCAGGCTGTCCTGGAGTTCACTGTGTAGCTTCAGGGTGGTCTTGAACTGACAGCGATCTTCCTACCCCTTTCTCCCAAGTGCTGGGATTAAAGGTGTGTGCTACTATGTGGCCCAGCTATTCTCATTTTCTTAGACTTATGAATAATGCTTCCATGAACATTAAATGTATGTTCTTTTAATTTCTTTTTTAACAATTTATTTGTTTATTTGAGAGCAGCAGACAGATAAAGAGGAAGAGAGAGAGAGAGAGAGAAAGAGAAAGAAAATGGGCGCACCAGGGCCTCCAGCCACTGCAAACATACTCCAGATGCAGGCACCATCTTGTGCATTTGGCTTACGTGGGTACTGGGGAATTGACCCTTGAACTCGGATCCTTAGGCTTCATAGGCAAGTGTTTAACAACTAAGCCATCTCTCCATCCCCATAAATGTATTGTTTTTTATGGCCGTAGTGTTTTCATTTCCAAGGGGAATTTCTGGGTCATAATGATAACTTTGTGTTTAACTGTTTTTGTTGTTTTTGTTTTTGTTGTTATTGTTTTTCCCTGAGGTAGGTTCTCACTTTGGTCCAGGCTGACCTGGAATTCACTATGTAGTCTCAGGGTGGCCTTGAACTCACGGCAATCCTCCTGCCTCTGCATCCCGAGTGCTGGAATTAAGGCATGTGTCACCAGGCCTGGCTCTGTGTTTAATTATTATAAGAACTGCCCATCAGTTTTCCAAAGCAACTGAACTGTTTTGCATTCCCATTAGCAGCATGTGAGGATCTGTTTTTGTTTGCTTGTTTTTTAAATTATTTTTAATACAACTTATTTATTTATTTATTTGAGAGCAACAGAGAGAGAGAGAAAGAGGCAGAAAGAGAGAATGGGCGCGCCAGGGCCTCTAGCTACTGCAAACGAACTCTAGATGCCTGCGCCACCTTGTGCATCTGGTTTATGTGGGTCCTGGGGAATACAAGCCTCAAACCATTGTCCTTAGGCTTCATAGGGAAGTGCTTAACCACCTTGTGTTTTATTTCAGAGAGAGAGAGAGAGAAAGAAGAAGATAGAGAATGTTACTCAGGGCTTCCAGCCACTGCAAATGAACTTGATACATGCGCCCCCTTTTGCATCTGGCTTACATGGGTACTGGGGAGTTTAACTTGGGTCCTTAGGCTTTGCAAGCAAACTCCTTGATGGCTAAGCCTTCTCTCCAGCCCCCCCTTGTTTTTTTTTTTGTTTTGTTTTGTTTTTTTGTTTTTTTGTTTTTGTTTTTGAGGTAGGGTCATTCTAGCCCAGACTGATCTGGAATTCATTATGTAGTCTCAGGGTGGCCTCGAACTCAAGACAGTATTATCTCTGCCTCTCAAGTGCTGGGATTAAAGGCAGGTGCCACCAAACCGGGCCCCTGTTTTGTTTTGTTTTTAGTTTTGGTTTTTATAATTTTTTTTTAAATTTTTATTTATTTATTTGAGTGACAGAAGGAGGCAGAGAGAGAGAGAGAGAGAGAGAGGGAGAATGAGCACGCCAGAGCTTCCAGCCATTGTAAACGAACTCCAGACACGTGAGCCCCCTTGTGCATCTGGCTAACATGGGTCCTGGGGAATTGAGCCTCAAACCGGGGTCCTTAGGCTTCACAGGCAAGCGCTTAACCGCTAAGCCATCTCTCCAGGCCCCGTTTTGGTTTTTAGACTGGCTCTTGTTCTTTAGCTCTAGCAGGCCTCATTCTGGGGCTGAGGAGATGTTTCACAGGGTAAAGGTGATTACTTGCAAAGCCTGCCATTCCAGGTTCAATTCCACGGCTACATACATAAACCTAGACAGGTGTTTGGACAATGCAAGAGACCCTAGTTATACACACACACTCTCACTTACTCATGCAAATTTTTAAAAACATTCTCAGTACTCTTGCCTCACTCTTCCAAGTCCTCGTATCACAGCCATGTGCCACCCCACTTGGTAGTATGTGAGGGTGTCTTCTGTCCCATATCCTTGCCAGTCACTACTTGGGATGGTATATCATCCTTAATGTGAAGTGAGTGTTTTCTCACTGTGGTTTTGATGAGAAGCCCTTTCATTGCTAATGATGTTGGAGTTCTATTTTTGGAGCCTGGATGATAGGCATTATTAAGCCTCATATGATTAACTTCTTGACCCATAAATGAATGCTAGAAAGAAATGAACTGGCTTTAAAAAAAAAAATGCTGTGCGTGGTGGCACATGCCTTTAATCCTAGCAGTTGGGAGGCGATCGCCATTGAGTTCAAGGCCACCTTGAGACTACATAGTGAATTCCAGGTGAGCCTGGACTAGAGTGAAACTCTACTTCAAAAAAATTTTTTTTCTTGAGTTGTATAATTGTTTTTCATTTCAAAGTACACTCAAGTAGTTAGGCTATGTTTATTGTTTCTTGGGTACTAGACACTGTTCTGCGTGCTTATGTTTCAAGCCCTTATTGTCTTTTTTACCTTCAAAGCAAGTTCTGTTACTATTTGCTCTGTTTAGAATCACATGGCTAGTAAATATTAGCCCTGGCCATCTGGTGTTTTAGCAATACTTTGAAGACTGATTTCATGTGCAGTGCCTACTACAGTGTTCTGCCCTTGTTCATAAAAATCTAGTCTTGAGCCGGGCATGGTAGCACATGTCTTTAATCTCAGCACTGAGATGCAGAGATGGGAGGATCACAGAGAGTTCAAGACCACCTTGAGACTACATAGTGAATTCCAGGTCAGCCTGGGCTAGAGTAACACCCTACCTCGAAAAACAAAAATCCAGGGCTGGAGAGATGGCTTAGCAGTTAAGGAGCTTGACTGAGAAGCCTAAGGACCTATGTTTGAGACAAGTGCAAATCACACATGCCCACTATGTGGTGCAAGCCTCTGGAGTTGGATTGTAGTGACTGAGGCCCTGACACGCTGATTCGTCCTCCCTTCTTCCTTCCCTCCCTCCCTCCCTCCATCTCTTTCTCTCTCTAAAATAAAATTTAAAAAAATCTAGACTTTCGTTGTGACAAATTAGGAGTGACTTTCTTTGTGACAAATTAGGAGTGGCCTGTGGATACTTAGTGTATAATTTGCTCCCCTTCTCACTTTTCCCTAGAGAGCTGTTTCCGTGCTCTAGCATAGATCTGTGCAGGATACTAATGGTTTCATTGGTGCACGACTAGCTAGTAATTTGTTGTGTTAAGACGTTAGTGTATATTTTGGAAGATAATGTTACTTTATATAACAAAAATATAGATAAGTAGTTATCATCAATTTATTTCTCTCTAACATTTCCATTTGGGGGCTGAAGAGATGGCTCAGGGATTAAACTTGTTTGCAAGGCCTGTTGACCTGGGTTTGTTTCCCCAGTACCCACATAAATCCAGGTGCAATGAGTTGCACATGCACTTGGAGTTTTGTTGCATTGGTTAGAGGCCTTGGTGTGCCCATTCATACTCATTCTCTCCCTCTCTCTCTCTCTCCCTCTCTCTCTCTCTCTCTCCCCTTAGAAGTAAATAAAAGATACTTTAAAAGAAAGAAAACATATCATGCCACATTTTGTGGTGCTAACACAGTATTTAAGAAAATTGAGCTGGGTGTGGTGGCGCACACCTTTAACCCTGGCACTGGGAAGGCAGAGAGGTAGGAGGATCTCTGTGAGTTCAAGGCCATCCTGAAACTACATAGTGAATTCCAGGTCAGCCTGGGCTAGAGTAAGACCCTACCTCAAAAAACAAAAACAATAACAAAAAAATTGATAGTGCCAAATGACAATATTGAATTTTAGAAAAGAGGTCCTAGGTTCAGTCCTCAGAACTGCAAAGAAGTGGAGGGGACATAGAGAAAAATAAAATCCAATGTTCATTGCTGTTTGTTTGTTTTTGTTTTGTTATTCAAGGCAGGTTATCACTTCCAGTCCAGGCTGACCTGGAATTCTGTAGCTTCAGGATAGCAAACTCACTGCAGTCCTTCTACATCAGTCTTCCAAGTGCTGGGATTAAAGGAATGTGCCACCATGCCCATGGGGCCAATTTTTTTTTTTTTTTTTAATTCCAATACTGGAGAGATGGCTCGGCGGTTAAGGTGCTTGCTTTCAGAGCCTAATGACCCAGGTTCAGTTTTCTAGCACCCACATAAATCCAGATGCACAAAGTGGTGCATACATTTGAAGTTGGTTTGCAATGGCAAGAGGCCCTGGTGTGCCCATTCTCTCACCTCTCTGTGTTTGCAAATAAATAAATGAATAAAGTATTTAAAAAATTTTGGGGGCTGAAGAGATGGCTTGGCCATTAAGGGGCTTTCTTGCAAAGCCAGAGGACCCTGGTTCTATTCCCAGTACTCAAGTAAAGCCAGATACCAAAGGTTGCTCATGTGTCTGGAGTTCGAGTGGCTAGAGGCCCTGAAAGGCCTGTTCTCCCTCCCTCCCTCCCTCTCTCAAATAAAATACAAAAAATATTCGTTAGAAAAAATTCCATTTGGATTGGGCATCGCTAAGTGGTAGAAATTGGGCTTAACATGTTTGAGATTCTAGGTTTAATCCCATCACACGCGCCCCTCACCTCCAACAGAACTTTGAATTGCACCATAGCTTCCCCATGGATTTGCCATTTATAAGATGATGAATAGTGTCTGCATCCAGAAGTGCCCATTGTGTGGACTAAATGAGTACATTAAATTGTTCTATACACTGTCCAACCTGTAGTAAGTACTTGTTATGTTTTCCATTAGTTTTGCCTTCATTCAAGGACCCTTGTGGAAATATTCTGGATTTTTTTTCAAATATATTTTGTTTGTTCATTTGAGAGAGAGAACGAGGTAGAGAGAGAGAGAATGGGTGTGCCAGGGCCTCCAGCCACTGCAAATGAACTCAGATACATGTGCCTCCTTGTGCATCTGGCTTACATGGGTCCTGGAAAATCAAACTGGGTTCCTTTGGCTTTGCACACAAACACCTTAACTGCTAAGCCATCCCTCCAGCCCTGGAATTCTTAATGTAGTATGTCCTTGGTCTTCATGTATGTGTAAAGATTTTTATGAAAGCTAAGTAGTAAGGTTCTAGATTGTGGCTTACATTGCCACTAGGGCTCTCATCAATTTTGGCTATCAGCTGATTGATGTCTCTGTCGCTATCAATACTGGTGGTGCAGTGAATCTTAAGTTGCCCCTGAGGCTCTACTTAGTGTTCTTTTGCCTCAGTAGGGTACACATGGCACCTGGTTTGCCTGAGCTAAGGCCATGTCTTCTCCCCTTACCTTGGAGGGGACTCCTGCTGGGCTTGTTTCACTCGTTCTCACTCTGTCCTTGCTGGGTGTGGTGGTACATGCCTTTAATCCCAGCACTCTGGAGGCAGAGATAGGAGAATTGCTGTGAGTTCAAGACCACCCTGAGACTGCATAATGAATTCCAGGTCACCCTGGGTTAGAGCAAAACCCTACTTCAAAAGAACAAAAAAATTTTTTTTCCCAAAAATAAAACTTCTGTCCTTTCTTCACTCATATCTGTGCTATCTTTTTTCCTTGGTCTTGGTGGTCCTTATACATAGAGGGTGCTTGTTTTTAGAGACAGCCATTTGTTATGTAGCCCAGGCTGACCTTGAACTCTATCCTCCCAAAGCCTGGGATTATCATCCTGGGATAGCATACCTGGTTTCAAAGAATTTTACTTAAAGGTTTAGAAGGTCTGCCTAACCAACATTGACTTTGGATCATCCTCTGAACCTATCTGCTCTAACCCCACCTAGACTACCAGGCTCTAGTTGTCAGCCAGCCCTAGTCCGTGGTAGGTACTACATACTCTTCCATTGCTCCCTCATATCATTTGGCACAGATCTGCAGTTCTCCCCTTTCTGAGCTGTAGATCTGCTCTGTACTATACCCTGCTCTGCTCAAAATTCCTCAGTGACTTCTTTTGTAAGTCCCCTCTCCCTATCCTTCTTAACCTTTTTCACCCTATTCTGGAGTTTTAATTTTTTTCTTTTTATTCTTCAACAGTTTCATGCATATATATTATAATTTGATCATATTGACACACCCATTGCCTTATCCCCCTCCCATAGCATTAGAGAGAATGACTATCTCCCGTAGCAAACAGCACCTCAGAGAGGAATGGGGCCTCGTGGACTCCTCCCACATCCATGACGGAATGTTGATTGGCCTTATTTGTGCAAGTCTTCTGCAGGTCAGCACAGCTGCTGTGAGCTCATGAGTGCAGCTGCCATGCATTGCCATAATATTCCTCTCCACCCACAGGTTTTACATTCTTCCCCCATTTCCTTACCGCTCCATGAGCCTTGGGTAGTTATGGGAGAGATTTCCCATATAGGGAGATAAGCCCTTGTCAGCATTTTGAACTGTTCATCTCTTCTAAAACAAAATCTTCAGCTGGGCGTGGGTGGCACACACGTTTAAGCCCACACTTGGGAGGCAGAGATAGGAGGATCGCCATGAGTTTGAGGCCACCCTGAGACTATAGGTCAGCCTGAGCTAGAGTGAGACCCTACCTCGGGGGGGGGGGGCGGCGGAGGGTGTCACACACCTAAATCTTCAATGTGGCCTTTTAAGTTTCTTTATCATTTCATTCTTTTTGGGCCAGTCAGTGCTGCTACTTTTCTCTTTCTAGATGAACCCCTCGACTGTCTTTCCATTGGATTATTTACCTTGGGGTTGGGGGTTGAAGTACAGTCTCATTCGAGCCTGGGGTGACCTGGAACTCACTCTGTAGTTCCAGGCTGGCCTCCAATGCACAAGTCCTCCTACCTCTGCCTCCCCAGTGCTAGGACTAAAGGTGTATGCCACACCCACCTAGATTGTTTATTTAATTATTTAATTGGGATGTATTAATTGTATATGATATGGAAGATTACATAAGGACATTTGCAGACATATATAAGGTACTTTGAGCATAGGTCCCATAACACCTTTCCTCTCCTTCCCTTTTGGAACTTCCCTTTTCCAAGCACTCCTAATTGTTTATACGTTACAAAAATGTTCCTATTAGATTCCAGTGGTAATTTTGCTTTGAGGTGTCTGAGAGGATTAGGACTATTTCATATTTTCCAATATGAATGGCATAATGGGTGTCAGGGGAATCCTGCAGTAAACATTTAACTTTGTTTGGGGCATAGGGGCACTTCTAAGGCAGGGTCTCATCTGTAGCCAAGGTTGGCCTGCAATATACAGAAGCTCTCCTGCCTTGGAGTGCTCAGAATAAGCATGGGCTAACACATTTGGCTACCATTTAACTCTTGAGCTTTGTTTTGGTGGGTGTAATGGTAGTAACATTTCTATTGTTGGTGCCTTTAAAATGTACTCTGAGCTGGGCATGGTGGTGCACTTGGGAGGTTGAGGTAGGAGGATTGTTATTAGTTAGAGGCCAGCCTGGGTTTTATTATGAGTTTCGAGTCAACTTGGTCTAGAGTTGAGACCCTGCTTCAAAATGTAACAACAACGAAATATATATATTCTGGGAAAAATGGGCAAAAAGCCTTGTCAAAATATTTCACTGCTTTCAGGTAATACTTTGCTTTGTATACATAGAGAAAATTGATTATTTCCTTTATTTAGTTACAGCCAAGTTCTACGTCTGACTCTATGGATCAACTACTAAGCAAAAATAGAGAGGGAGAAAAATCAAGAGACTTGATTAAAGACAAAATTGAACCAAGTGCTAAGGATGCTTTCATTGACAATAGTAGCAGCAACTGTACCAGTGGCAGCAGCAAGCCAAACAGCCCCAGCATTTCTCCTTCGGTCATTAGTAATGTGGAGCACAAGAGAGGGCCTGAGGTCACATCCCAAGGAGTGCAGACGTCTAGTCCAGCCTGTAAACAAGAGAAAGATGACAAAGAGGAGAAGAAAGACGCAGCCGAGTGAGTAACCTGGAATTTAGCACATCTTCTCATTCAGATTACTTTGTTGAAGGTATTCTATTCTTTCAACTTGATCTACTTGGACTTTGACAATGCTTTCTAAGTAGGTGTTACTTACAAACAGTTGGTCTGTATAAATCTTATGTGAATAAGATCATTGAACTCTCAGCACTCTGCCTTTTCATAGTCATTTGTGTACCATGGGTGGGTATATTTTTATATTTTGTTTTATTTATTTTCACTATGTAGTTTCAGGGTGGCCTTTTAACTCATGACGATCCTGCTACCTCTGCCTCCTGAATGCTGGGATTAAAGGTGTGCACCACCATGCCTGGCTGGGTGTGTGTGTGTGTGTTTATTTTTTGGGGGGGGGGGCTGTGGGCTGAAACAGGGTCTCACTTTAGTGCAGGCTGACCTGGAATTCACTATGTAGTCTCAGGGTGGCCTTGAACTCAGCGATCCTCCTACGTCTGCCTCCCATGTGCTGGGATTACAGGCGTGTTCCACCACGCCTGGTTTCTTCTTTTTTATTAATCTTAATTATGCACATCAGAAATAGTAAATACTCAGTTTAATTACATGGACTTTAATGGAGTAGCCTGAAACCCTAGTCACTATTTGTTTATGTTCTAGGTACCAAAGTATCTAGTTATACCTGAACTTTATTTATTTATTTGTTTGTTTATTTTAGAAAGAGACAGAAAGACAATTGGCATACCAGGGCTTCAGTCACTGCAATTGAACTCCAGATGCTTGCACCACCTACTGTGCATGTGTGACCTTTCCTCACCTTTGCACGTCTGGCTTACATGGAATCTGCAGAGTAGAACATGGGTCCTTAGGCTTCGCAGCAAGAGCCTTAACTGCTAAGCCATTTCTCTATCCCCATACCTGAACTTTTGAAATGGCAGCTTGATAGGTTGAGTTAGGCTTATTTCAGTGTTGATTTGAAGAAAAAAAAAAAAAGAAAGAAAAAGAAAAAGAAAAAAAAAGAGCCATCATTTTCCCCAAGTTATATCATGTTTAAAAAAAAACAAAAATCCTCGTAGCCAGGCATGACACACAAAGCTTCAATCCTAGCACTCAGGAGACAGAGGTAAGAGGGTTGGTGTGAGTTCTCGATTACCCTGAGACTACATAGTGAATCCCAGGTCAGCCTAGGCTAGAGCAAAGCCCTACCTTGATAAACAAAACAAAACTTGGAAAGATGGGCCAATAATTCATACTTGTAGCTGGGTGTGGTGGCGCTTTTAATCACAGCACTCTCCATGAGTTTGAGGCCACCCTGAGACTACATAGTTAATTCCAAGTCAGCCTGGACGAGAGAGAGACCTCTACCTCAAGGACACCCCCCCCCCCAAGAAAAAAAAGAATCTTGGGATGGAGAGATGGCTCACTGGTTAAGGCACATGCCTGCAAAACCTAACAATCCAGGTTTGATTCCCTAGTACCCATGTAAAGCCTGATGAACAAAGTGGAGCATGCATCTGGAGTTTATTTGCAGTGGCTAGAGGCCCTGGTGTGCCCATTCTCTCTGTGTCCCTTCTATTTCTTTCTCTATTCCCAAATAAATATATATATATATTTTTAAAGAATCTTGGGTTGGAGAGATGATTCAGTGGTTATGGCGCTTGCCTGTGAAACCCTAAGGACCCAGGTTTGACTCCCCAGAATCCACGTAACCAGGTGCACAAGGTGGTTCATTTGTCTGGAGTTCAATTGCAGTGGCTAGAGGCCCTGGCACGAAAATTCTCTTGCTCTGTCATAAAATAAATAAATAAAAATTAAAAAAATAAAAGAATCTTGTCACATTGAAAATTACTACATTTGCTAGCCAGGCATGGTAATGTACTCCTTTAATCCCACCACTCAGGAGGCTGGGGTAGGAGAATTGCCATGAAATTGATGCTGGTTTGGGTTAGAGTGACCTCCAGGTCAGGTAGAATAAGACCATGCTTCCCACCCACCAGAAAAATCCTGCTGTGCTAGGAATATTGCTGAAAGGTTTAAGTTGCTTACTTGCAAATCCCAGCCACCCATAGAAAGCCATTGAATGGGCTTTCATTTGCAGTGGCATGCTTTTACATATACACATGTGCATACACACACACACACGTGTTCTTTTTTTTTTTTTTCCCCTCGAGGTAGGGTCTCCTATCCCAGGCTGACCTGTAATTTACTATGTAGTCTCAGGGTGGCCTTGAATTCACAACGATCCACCTACCACTGCCTCTCCAGTTTAGGGATTAAATGTGTGTGTGACTGTGCCCACCTTCTGTGTGTGTGTGTGTGTTTTAAGAGGTAGGGTCTCATTCTAGCCCAGGTTGACCTGGAATTCACTATAAAGGCCCAGACTAGCCTCAGATTCACAATGCTCCTTCTACCTCTGCTTCCTAAATGCTGGGATTAACGGTGTACACCACCAAGCCCTCTTACGGTATTTTCATGCATAACTTAGTTTGGTTATTCCTCCTCTTTCTCCTTTCCCCCATCTCCCCGAACTCCTCCCACCTTGTGCCTTTTCCCCTTCAGTATTCCCCTTTCCTCTTTTTTACTTTGTTTTTTTTTTTTTTCTTTAAGGTAGGATCTCACTTAGTTCTGGCTGACCTGGAATTTACTGTGTAGTCTCAGGGTAACCTCAAACTCAAAGGCATTCTCTTATCTCTGCCTCCTAAGTGCTGGGATTAAAGGCATGCTACACCTTGCCCTGCTGCAAATAATTTTTTGTTTGTTTATTTTAGTTTGTTTTGTTTTGTTTTGTTTGTCGAGGTAGGTTCCCCCTCTTTAGACTATGGCTGACCTGAAATTCACTGTGTAGTTTCAGGGTTGCCTGGAACCTCTGCCTCCTGAATGCTAGGATTAAAGGCATGCTCCACTATACGGGGCTATTTTTTTTAATTACTGCATTTGCAGTGTACATAATAACATAGGCTTCTTTGTCCTGCACTTGGAAGGAAGCTGAAGCAATAATAACATCCCAAGTTTGAGACCTTCCTGAGCTTTTTTTGTTGTTTGTTTATGGGGGGACAAGGAAGCAGATGTAGAGAGAATGACTGCCAGGGCCTCCAGCCACTACAAATGAATTCCAGACACTTGGCACCCCTTTGTGTATCTGGCTTATGTGGCTACTGGGGAATTGGACCTGGGTCTTTAGGCTTTACAAGCATGCACCTTAACCTCTAAGTTGTCTCTCTAGCCCCAGCCCATTTTTTTGTTTGTTTTTGGCTTTTTAATTTTTTTTCTTATTTATTCAGAAAGAGAAAAAGAGGCAGATAGAAAGAGAATGGGCAGCATGCCAGGGCCTCCAGCCACTGCAATAAACTCCAGGCGCATATGTCCCCTTGTGCATCTGGGTTGTGTGGGACCTGGGGAATCGAACTAGAGTCCTGAGGCTTTGCGGATAAATGCCTTAACCACTAATCCATTTCCCCAGCCCTATTTTTGGCTATTTGAAGTAGGATCTCACTCTAGCCCAAACTGACCTGGCACTCACTCTGTAGTCCCAGGCTGGCCTCGAACTCACAGTGATCCTATCTTTGCCTCCTGACTACTGGGATTAAAGGCATGGGTCACCATACCCAGGATGTCTTTTTTAAAACGACATTTTTTTTTTAATCTGCATACTATAGTGCTTTTAATAGTGCTTTTAAGAACATTTTGCAAGCTTTTCAGCTTAAGTATGTGTTGATTGCCTTTGAGAGAAGCAGTCTTTTTTTTTTTTTTTTCAATTTGCCCTTGTAAGACTGGCTTCTTATTTATTTATTTGAGAGACAGAAAGAGAATGGGTGGGCCAGAGCCTCTAAGCCATTGCAAACAAATTCCAGATGCATGTACCACCTTGTGCATCTGGCTTTATGTGGGTACTGGGGAATTGAACCTGGGTCCTTTGGCTTTGCAGGCAAGCGCCTTAACTGCTAAGCCATCTCTCCAGCCCAAGACAGGCTTCTTTATCAAATTAATTAGTGGACATCAAGTTTTGTGTATGTTTTAGTAACAATTAATGTTCTTGTGAGAATTGTTTAAATCTGTCATATGTTAGCAGTCTTTTAAAAATTCACGGTTATGGAAAAGTTTTGAGAAACATAGATTACATAAATATTTCACTGGCCTGCATATTTTTTTCTGGTTTAGGCAAGTTAAGAAGTCAACATTGAATCCCAATGCAAAAGAGTTCAACCCTAGGTCTTTTTCTCAGGTAAGTTTATTACTGTTTTGAGGTAGTGTATTGGTCTCTTTGCCAAGCATGCCACCTAAGTTCAGTTGCCATATCCAGCAGCTTTCTTTTTCTGATGTGTTTTATCATCAGATGTGATTTGAAACAAAGCTCTGATTCAAGATGGATTACTAGCTGAACTGTCAAGATTCAAAGATTCACTGTTACTGGTCTACTGAATACATGAAAGATTTGAGTTATTTTGCTTGTTTTTCTCAAGGTGTTTTATGTTTTTTCACTCGAGAGAGCCCAGCCTGACCTGAAACTATAGCTTCAGGGCGGCCTTGAACTTATAGCTGTCCTCCTGCTTTAGCCTCCAGAGTACAAAGATTAAATCCATTTGCTACCATGCCCAACCAAAAAGAATAGTTTCTTTCCTCCCCCCTCCCCTTTGTGGGCTTTCTAGGTAGGGTCTTTCTCTAACCCAGGCTGAACTGGAATTCACTATGTAATTGGAGGGTGGCCTTGAACTCACAGCAATCCTCCTGCCTCTGCCTTCTGAGTGCTGTGATTAAAGAAATGCACCACCATACCTGGCAAGATTATTATTATTATTATTATTTTGTTGTTTTGTTTTTTGAGGGTAGGGTCTTGCTCTAGCCCAGGCTGACTTGGAATTCACTATGTAGTCTCAGGCTGGTCTCAAACTCAGCGATTCTCCTGCCTTAGCCTCCCATGTGCTGGGATTAAAGTTGTGTGCCACCATGCCCGCCTTCTTCTTTTTTTTTTTTAATTTAAAAGTGTTTTCTTGGGCTGGGGAGATGGCTCGACAATTAAAAGCACTTGCTTACAAATCTTTGTTGTTGTAGGTTGATTCCCCAGTACGAGTGTAAAGCCAGATGTACAAAGTGGTACATGCATTTGGATTTGGCTTGTAGTGGCAAAAGGCCCTAGAGTGCACATAATCATATTCTCATTCTCATTCAATCTCTCTCTCTCTCTCTCTCTCTCTCTCTCTCTCTTTCTCTCTTTCTCTCTTTCTCTCTCTCTCTGTGTGTGTCATTTGCTCTCTCCTGCAAATAAACAATTCTCACAGAAAAAATATATATACAAAATATAGAAATGCTTTCTCTTGTAAGGTGTGGTGGTACTCACTTGTAATCCCAGTCCTTGGGAGATGAGAGCTTATGGCCAGCCTGGGTTTTATAGATTCTCTCTGAAAATACTAAAAAAGAATTGGCCTGGCATGGTGGTGCATACCTTCAAAATCCCAGTACTTGGGAGGCAGACGTTGGATTGCTGTGAGTTCAAGGCTAGCTTGAGACTTCATACTGAATTCCACATCAGCCTAGGCTAGAGTGAGACCCTTCCTCAAAACACACACACAAAAAAAGAATCTACCTTTTTTTCCTAGTTCCTGTAAAAATCACTGCCATTTTCATATTTTGTTGACTACAAAGATTTTAACTGTCTACCAGAGTATTGTTTTGTTTTTATGACTTTTTAAGACTTCTATTTATTTATTTATTTATTTATGTTTTGGTTTTCTGAGGTAGGGTCTCTCTCTAGCTCAGGCTGACCTGGAATTCACTATGTAGTCTCAGGGCGGTCTCGAACTCAAGGTGATCCTTCTACCTCTGTCTCCCCAGTGCTGGAATTAAAGGAGTGTGCCACCACACCCAGCTTTATTTATTTATTTTTATTTTATTTTTTTTAATCTTGTTTTCTTTTACAAACCCTTGTGTCGAGGGTATTTATTTATTTTTAAAATTACTTATTTATTTCAGAGTATGGTTACTCTAGCCACTGCAAACAAACTCCAGACACATCCACTACTTTATGGATATGGCTTATGTGAGTACTAGGGAATTGAACCTGGGTCTTTAGGCTTTGTAGGCAAGTGCCTTAACTACTAAACCATCTCTTCAGCCCTACTTTTCTTTTAATATTTATTTATTTTAAGAGGTGGGAGAGAGAGAGAGTGAGTATGTATGGCCCCAGGGCCTTAGACCTCTTGCCTCTTAAAATAAACTCCAGATGCATGCACTACTTTGTGCATCTGGATTTATATATGGGTACTGGGGAATTAAAGCCTGTCATCGGGGTTTGTAAGCAAGTGCCTTTTAATGGTTGAGCTATCTCCCTAGCCCTGTGACTTTTTTTGTTCTTGTTTTTTGGTGGAGATGCAGTTTTCATATTTTTATAAATCATTTATTTATTTTGTTTTTTCGAAGTAGGGTCTCACTCTAGCCCAGACTGACCCCGAATTCACTATGTAGTCTCAGGCTGGCCTCAAACTCTCAGCAATCCTCCTACCTCTCACTCATAAGTGCCGGGGGAGAAAAATATTAAAACTGGGCTGGAGAGATGGCTTAGCAGTTAAGCGCTTGCCTGTGAAACCTGAGGACCCAGGTTCGAATTCTCCAGGTCCCACGTAAGCCAGATGCACATGGTGGCACATGCATCTGGAGTTCGTTTGTACTGGCTAGAGGCCCTGGCATGCTCATTTTCTCTCTCCTCTTTTTTGTCTCTAATAAATAAATAAATAAATAAATATAAATTCTCTTTTTTTTCTTAAAAAGAAAGAAAGAAAGAAAAAAGGTGAGGTGGGGATTGGAGAGATGACTTACCCATTTGCCTACAAAGCCCAAGGAACCAGGTTTGATTTCCCCAGTACCCACATAAACTAGACGCACAAGGTAGCACATGTGTCTGGAGTTCATTTACAGTGGCTGGAGGCCCTGGCATGCCATTCATTCTCATTCTCATCCTCCCTCCCTCATTGTTTATTAATAAGCAAAACAAATAAAATGGTTTTTTAAAGTGGTGTGCAAAAAATATTCTAAAATCAAAGCAAAAAAAGAAATGCTTCTCTTAGTTGAGTGTGGTGCCCACGCCTTTAATCCCAACACTCAGGAGGCTGAGGGCAGCCTGGGATAGAAGACACACACTTAAATTCTTTTCTTTTTTTAGCAGGATGGGTGCAGTTTTTGAGGTTGCCTTTTATTCTTGCCCAGGCTGATCTGGCACTCACTTTATAGTCCCAGGCTGACCTCAAACTCATAGCCACTGAGTGATCTGCCTACCTCTGCCTCCCAAGTGTTGGAATTAAAAATGTGCACCACCACGCCTAGTGACACATTTTTAAGCCAGGCATGGTGAGAATTTCACCACTTGGGAGGAAGATCAGGAGTCCAAGGTCATCATTGGCTACATCTGAGTTCGGTCTCAATGTCAGCTTGGGCTATGTGACCCTCTCTCAAAACTAAAAGTGGGAAGAAGTACTCATTGGTTGTGATTGCTTGGTATCTTCTTCCAAAAGAAACTGAATTTTTTTAAAAGTTATTTTATTTGCAGGGCATGGTGGCATATGCCTTTAATCCCAGTGCTTAGAGGTAGGAGGGTTGCTGTGTATTTGAGGCCAACCTGGGGCTACAGACTCAGTTCCAAGTTAGCCTGAGCTAGCGAGAGTCCTTATCCTAAGAAAAAGAGGCAGGAGAAATGGCTTAGCAGTTAAGACGTTTGCCTGTAAAGCGTAAGGACCCAGGTTCCATTACCCAGTACTCAAGTAAGCCAGATGCACATGGTGGCACATGCATTTCAAGTTGGTTTGCAGTGGCTAGAGATTCTGGAATACTCATTCTCTCTCTCATTCCTCTTTCTGAAATAAAATAATTTTTTTTTAAAGTTAATTTTTTTCAAGCAATTATTTTATGTATTTATTTGACAGAGAGAATGGGCATGCCAGGGCCTTTAGCCCCTACAAACAAACTCCAGAAGCATGCACCTTGTGCTTCTGGCTTACGTGGGTCCTGGGGAATGCAACACGGGTCCTTTGGCTTTGCAGGCAAATGCCTTACACAAAGCCATCCCTCCAGCCCTAAAAAATAATACTTTTTTTTTGCATGTTTTGTGGGTGTGTGCATCCACACACACACACACACGTCTGGGCCTCTTGCCACTGTAAATTAACACTAGACATTTTTTGTTGTTGTTGTTCTTTTTTCAAGGTAGGGTCTCACTCTAGCTCAGGTTGGCCTGGAATTCACTATGTAGTCTCAGGCTGGCCTCAAACTCATGGCAATTCTCCTACCTCTGCCTCCTGAGGGCTGGAATTAAAGGTGTGTGCCACCATACCCAGCCATTTTTGCCACTTTTTAATCTGCTTTACTTGGATAGTTTCGGGATTTAACCCCTGTTTGTCAGGCTTTCAAGCAAGTGTCTTTATCCATTTTCTGAGCCCGGTTGTGTAGTTTTTGACCTGAAATCTGAATAAAAATTGAAACTAAATTGAAAGGTTTTATGTGTTTTGTTTTGAGAATAGCTTTCATTTGCTCAAGTTGTCCTTGAACTCACTATGTAGTTGAGATTTTCTTTCATGGCAGGGAGGCCTGGTGGCAGCAGCATGAAGCAGATGGCCCCATTCAATCCATAGTCAGGAAGCCGAGAATGAAGAATGCTGATGCTCAGCTTGCTTTCTCCTTTTATTCAGCCCTATACCCTAACCCATGGAATGCTAGACCCTAGTTCTGGTGGGTCTTCCCATCTTCATTGACCTGATCTAGAAACTCCTTCACAGACATCCACAGAAATTTGTGTCCCAAGTTAATTGTAGGTCCTGTCCAAGATGACAATAACTATTAAATCACAATAGGTGACAAGATGTTTGCCTGTTCACATACACTTTTTTCTTTACTGAAGATTTAAAACAAATCCCAGATACAGCATTTAATTCTTACATATGTGGTATGTATGTTTGTATGTATGCTACTTACATCTTTGCTTTCCCTTGAAATTTTTTTTTTTCTATTCATTTGCAAGGAGAGAAAGAGAGAATGAAAATGAATGTGTGTGGGTGCACCAGGGCTTCCTGTAATTCCAAATGGAACTCCAGATGCATCACTTTGTAGGTCTGGCTTTACGTGGGAACTAGGAAATCAAACCAAGTGAGCATTTCAAGCTGAGCCATCTCTCCAGCCCCTGCTTTCCCTTTAAAAAAAAAATTTGCATGTTTATATAGATACAGAGTGGTCATGCCTGGGCCTCTTCCCTCTGTAGTTGAACTGCAGACACATGTGCCACCTTGTGCATCTGGCCTTTCATGGGCACTGGAGAATTGAACCCAGGTAGTCAGGTTCTACAAGCAAGCTCCTTTAACTGTAGAGCCATCTGTCTAGCCCTATTTATTTTATTATTATTTTTTAAATATTTATTTATTTGAGAGGGAGAGAGGAAGTAGATAGAATGAGAGAGAATGGGCACGCCAGGACCTCTAGCTGCTGGAAATGAACTCCAGGTGCATTTGCCACTTTGTGCATCTGGCTTTTATGTGGGTAATGGTGAATTGAACTTGGGTTGTTAGGTCTTACCACTGAGCCATCTCTCCAGCCCCCCTTTTGCCTCCCCCAGCCCCTGAGATAGAGTCTCACTTTAGCCCAGGTTGACCTGGAACTCACTCTGTAGTCCCAGGCTGATGTCAAACTCACAGAGATCCTCCTATCTCTGTCTTCCCAGTGCTGGTATTAAAGGCATGTGCCACTATGCATACTCTGCGCCCCCCCCCCCCCCCCCCCCCCCCCAGTTTTTGAGTTAGGGTCTCACTCTAGCCAGGCTTACCTGTAATTCAGTATGTTGTCTCTGAGTGGCCTTGAACTCATGGTGATCGGCCTACCTCTGTCTCCGGAGTGCAGGGATTAAAGGAATGTGCCACCACACTTAGCTATTTTTTCAATTTATTATTTATGTATATATTTTTGGTTTTTCAAGGTAGGGTCTCACTTGAGCCCAGCCTGACCTTGAACTCACTCTGTAGTTCCAGGCTGGCTTCAAACTCACAGTGACCCTCCTGCCTCAGCTTTCCCTTTTTTAAAACCTCATTTTATATAATTATTAATTTCTGGTAACCACACATAATATACTTTTACTGTCAGTTTGTCTGGAATATCCATCACAATATGATGTTTCATTCATTCCATCTCTGTAGTTCCCCAGCCTTTTGTGGCAGAAACCACTGATCGTTCCATGTCAAGTTACCCTTTTTTTCTGATGATATTCTAGTTTATTTATAGACTTGTTGCTTTTCAAGGGGAGGAGTATGATACTATGTGTCTGTTGTATTCTGTCAGGAGGTTTTCAGCATCTGGTTATACCGGATGAAAAAAGGTGATAGAGCCAGGTTCCCCTACTTGTTACTTCCCATTGTAAAAAATTCTGTTATTCTTTGGTCTGGTTCATTATTGATCGCTTTTGTCACTAGTTCTGTGGTTCTCAAAATTTGATGTCTAAGTACTTTGGAGGAAGGAGCTCATTTGAAAACATGGGTTGACTTAACTCCAGAATTCTGGGGGTTCAACATGGTCATAGGATAACCTACAAATTTACATTTTTATTGCAAATTCAGAACCAGTTCCCAGGTCCAGCAAGCTATGTAGCTATATGAAATAATCTTTTCTGTGGCTTTTTTTTTGAGGTAGTGTCTCCGTCTGGCCCACGCTAACCTGGAACTCACTCTGTAGTCCCAGGCTACTCTTTTTCTTTTCTTTTCTTTTCTTTTCTTTGTTTTGTTTTTTCGGAGTAGGGTCTTGCTCTAGACCAGGCTGACCTGGAACTCACTATGTAGTCTCAGGGTGGCCTCGAACTCACGGCGATCCTCCTACCACTGCCTCCCGAGTGCTGGGATTAAAGGCATGCGCCACCATGCCCGGCACCAAGCTAGTCTTGAATTTACAGCAGTCCTACTTCTGCCTCCCATGTGCTGGGATTGAAGGCGTGCACCACCACACCCAGCTTCAGAGATAGTGATTTTTGAATTCCTAGCATATTTTATTATGTATTAGTTGGAATTTTTTCTGTAATGTGTTCTTCAACTGTGGAGAAAGCTATTTGGTTATTTGAAATAGTTTGTGGAGCAAAGAATAACTACTTAACATATTTCCAGTTTTCAAAGAGTTGGCACTCTTCTTACTACTTCCAGTTGGACTCACTGAAGCTTTGTTTTATTTTCTCTTTCAAGGATGTAAGAATTTTCTCTCTCATGCAGGGTCTTAGCTCTTGGTGACCTAGAACTTACTCTGTAGCCCTAGGCTGGCATTGAACTCACAGAGATTCTCCTACTTCAGCTTCCTGGTTTTGTGACTAAAAGCATGCATCACTATATGTTGCCAAGATGTAATAACTTACTCCATCCCTATTATTTTATATTTTTTCAAGTCAGGGCCTTGCTCTAGCCCAGGATGACCTGCAATTCATTATGTAGTCTCAGTGGCCTCGAATCCATTTTATTTTTTTATAATATTTTTTATAATTTTATTTTTCCTGCATTTAAAATTTTTGAGTACGTGTATTTTTATATATTCATTGTGTTGTTGAATGTCCTTTTTTTTAAGGTAGGATCTCATTCTAGCCCAGGTTGAGCTAAAACTTATTCTAGTTCCAGGGTGGCCTCAACCTCACAGCAATTTTTTTTCCCCCTGAGTTAGGGTCTCTATTCCACGCTGACCTGGAATTCACTATGGAGTCTTAGGGTGGCCTGGAACTAACGGTGATCCTCTTACCTCTGCCTCCCGAGTGCTGGAATTAAAGGTATGCGCCACCATACCCGGGTTCTGAATGTCCTTTTTAAAATATATTTTTATTTATTTACAAACAGAATGAAAATGGGCCTGCCAGGGCCTACTTCTGCAAATGAACTTCACACACCTGTACCATATTGTATATCTAGCTTTACCTGGGTACTAGGGAACTACACCTAGTCCCACAGGCTTTGTAAGCAAGCACCTTTAATCACTGAGCCATCTCTCCAGCCCTCAATTATCTTTGTTTTATTTTTGGAGGGATTGTTTTGTTTCTTAGGTTTTTAAGGTAGGGTCTCACTCTAGCCCAGGCTGACATGGAGTTCATGATGTAGTCTCAGGGTGGCCTTGAACTGCCCAACTTGTTTTTCTTTTTCTCCTCCCTCCCTCCCTCCCTCCCTCCCTCCCTCCCTCCCTCCCTCCCTCCTTCCTTCCTTCCTTCCTTCCTTCCTTCCTTCCTTCCTTCCTTCCTTTCTCTCTCTCTCTATGTAGGGTCACACTGTAGCCCAGGCTGACCTATTCCTTACTCTGTAGTCCCCCATGGCCTCGAACTTAAAACAATCCTCCTACCTCTGCTGGGATCAAAGGTATGCGCTGCTATCCCTGGTTTGATTCACCTTTTTATATGTTTTTTGTTTGTTTTGAGGCAAGTAGTCCAGGCCAGTCTCCAGTACTCTGGAACTTGCAAGCCTCCTGCTTCTACCTCCAGATTGTACACATGAGCCAACATATCCGGTTCTATGAAATGCTATGGATGGAAACTGCTCAGTGTTTGCTGTATGATCTTGGCAGTTCTGTGATGTGCTGTTGCTTACCCAAGAACACCTTGTATGCTATCATCCAATACAGCTGTATATATATTTTTTCCTTTGACACACAGACCAAGCAGGCCTTAAAATCACTGTAGCAAAGGTTCATCTTAACTTTGGATGCTTCTGTCTCCCTGTCTCCATGTCCCAAATTCTGGCATTTCAGGCGTGTGCCACCAAGTCCTAATCAGTGTGCTGGGTTTTTTTTGTTGTTGTTGTTGGTTTGCTTGTTAGGTTTTTGTTGTTGTTGGTGTTGTTTGTTTGTTTACCCAAGGTAGGTTCTGACCTGGAATTCACTATGTAGTCTCATAGCAATCCTCCTAGTCTTCCTCCTGGATGATAATATTAAAGGCATGCCCTAGCACACCTGGCAGTGCTGTTTTCTAAGCCACTTAAGAAGTTCTAGGGGCTAGAGAGATGGCTTGGTGGTTAAGGCACTTGCCTACAAAGCTTAAGGACCAAGGTTTGTTTCTCCAGGTCTTACATAAGCCAGATGCACAAGGTGGCGCATGCATCTGGAGTTTGTTTGCAATGGCTACAGGCCCTGGCACATCCATTCTCATTCTCTCTTTCTCCCTCCTTTCTCTCTCTCTCTCCTTCTCTTAGTCTGTAATAAATAAATAAATTTCAAAAGTAAGTTCTAACAACAGCTTGCTCTGTGGGTAGATTAATCCAGTTGAATTTGTTTTTCACATTTAGGTATAGGTCTTTTATACTTTAATCTTAAATAGCAGATAGGGGGCCGGGCATGGTGGTGCACGCCTTTACAATCCCAGCACCCGGGAGGCAGAGGTAGGAGGATCTCCGTGAATTCCAGGTCAGCCTGAGCTAGAGTGAGACCCTACCTCAAAAACCAAAAAAAAAAAAAAGCAGATAAGGGGGCTGGAGATAGAAGTCTTAGCAGTGAAGGTGTTTGTTTGTGACGCCTAAGGACCCCTGTTCAATTCTCCAGGACCCACGCAAGCCAGATGCACAAGGGTGCACAGGCATCTGACGTTTGTTTACAGTGGCTGGAGGCTCTGGCATTCCCATTCTGTCTCTCACTCTCTCTCTCTTTCTCTCCCTCTTTTTCTCTCTCTCAAATAAGTAAATAAATAAAGTATATATGTGTTTGTAAAGTGAGAATTACATTAAAATTTTTATCTGGGGAAGTTTGGCTTCCATACCAGACTTCCCCTGGTATCTTCCTTCATCATTTCTTTCTATCTCCACAGTTGGATCTCCTCTTCCATCAGCCACAGATGATCGTTTGAAAGTAACATTTGCTTATCCCTACAATGTTCATATTTTTTTGTGCTGACTTTTTTTATTTTAATTTTATTTATTTGAAAGAAAAAAATGGAATAAGCACACTAGGGCCTCCAGCCATGTGAACAAACTCCAGATACATGTGCCACCTTGTGCATCAGATTTTTAAAAGTTTTTTATTTTTTGTTTGCTTTTGTTTTTCAAGGTAGGGTTTCACTGTAGTCCAGCCTGTAGTCCAGGCTGACCTGGAATTCACTATGTAGTCTCAGGGTGGCCTCAAACTTGTGGCGATCCTCCTACCTCTGCCTCCAAGGCATGCGCCACCACGCCTGGCTTTTTTGTTGTTGCTGTTTTTTGGTTTTTGAGGTAGGGCCTCACTTTAGCTAAGGCTGACCTGGAATTCACGGTGATCCTCCTACCTCTGCCTCCAGAGTACTGGGATATGCCACCACAGTCCGCCAAAAATTTTATTCAAGATAGAGAGAGGGAGAGAGAGAGTGAGTATGGGCGTGCCAGGGCCTCTAGCCACTGCAAACAAACTCCAGATGCATGTACCACCTTGTGCATCTGGCTTATGTGGGACCTGGAGAATTGAACCTGGGTCCTTAGGCTTTAGAGGCAAGCGCCTTAACCACTAAGCCATCTCTCCATCCAGAGAAACAGACTTTTAAAGCTACACACATGTGGACTTAAGGCAAATTGAGGCTTTTAAGGAGAAATTAGAGTAAAGCTATAAACATATGGAAAATAGACTCTGGGAGCTTGAATAGGGAGACTTAGGAGGAACCGGCATGACATCAGCCTGTGCTGTTCCATGTAGGGAAAAGGGCTCAACGAAAATTGAGAAGGTAGATATCAAAGCAGAGTCCAAGAGATTCAGAGGAGAAATGCGTAATGAAGAAAGTCAGGCCGGGTGTTGTGATGCACACCTTTAATCTCCCAGCACTGGGGAGGCAGAGGTAGGAGGATCACCATGAGTTCGAGGCCAAAGTTAAACTAATGGTTACCCCAGTTTAAAGAAATTACACAGGTAGCAGACCTAGAGTTACTGAAAGCACTCACATGTTGACTTAGTGAAAACACTCATGGTGAAGGGGAAGCTAGACTCACTGTGTACGAAGAGAGCCAGGCAGAGGAGAACCAGAAATGAGACCTTCTCTCAGATTGACAAACAAGGTGACCTAATGTTTTTTTTGTTTTTTTGTTTTTTTTTTTAGTAGTGTGTCTTTAATTACTGAGCTATAAGAGATCTTAATATATTCTGTGTAAGTCTGGTCTCAGACATGTGATTCATGAATACTTTTTTTTTTTGTAGATTTTCTTTTTGCTTGCTTAACAGCTTGCTTATTTATTTATTTATTTATTTACTTATTTATTTATAGCACAAATGGTATTCACTTTTTCTTTTCTTTTGGTTTCTTGAGATCGGATCTCACTCTGGCTAGGCTGACCTGGAATTCACTATGTAGTCTCAGCGTTGCCTCGAACTCACAGTGACCCTCCTACCTTTGCCTCCCAAGTGCTGAGAGTAAAGGCGCGCGCCACCAAGGCCGGCTTCCATTTTCTTTTCTGTTCCCATCAGATCCTGAGAGACTGTAAGAGCGAACACTCTCCTCAATGGCTGGCAGATGTGCCTTGCACTCTTCTATTCTGGGTTCGTAGTTAGAAACTTTGTTGGTCAGATCTTCGTCTCTGGCGTGGAGAGCATGCTGCTCCCCTTCTAGCTTTTCAATGGTTATGTATCAGAGCCAAGCCACAGGAGGTCGTCTTGTCTTTCACAGTCTGAATATTTTGTGGTGTGCTGTCTTCCAAATCTCTTGGCCATTCAGTGAACAATTTTATCCCTCACTCAGCTGAGTTATTTTGGACAGTGACTTCAGAATGTATGTTTTGCTTCTGATTTGACAATGTCTGTATTAGCATTCATTTCTTTTAGAGTTCTTGTCCAGAAATCTGTAACATTCTAGAATTTTGCATTAAGGTTTTATGTCTTTTGAGTATATTTTCACTATTTTCAATGTCATGTATGTAGGCTAGATACTTCTTTTCAGACTGGGCCATAGAGACACGGATTTGAAAGCTTCTTGCAGGATATTTTGAGTAGACTCAAGCTTTTCTGAAATCAAACTGATGTTACTTTGAAGTTCTTGGAACTTGCTGCTTTCTATTTTCAGTAATTGGTATTGGTTTTCCACCTTTACAAACTTCTGACTGTTGAAATGCAAGCCAGGCCAGGCCCAGGCAAGTCCCCAGCGACAGCAGACTGAGGCCGGTGTGGGTGTGTATTGGGGGGGGGGGTTTAATCAGGGTAATCAACCCAGATCCTGCCACCCCGTACCTCTCTGCTCTTCCCTTCCTTGCTCCGCTTCTTGGGCTGCGCAGGGACTCCCTTGGGCCCAGGCTTCTTTCAGCTTTTCACCCCCGATGTGCCTGGAGGCCCAGAGGACCACAAGATGGGGCTGGCTTTTCACAGGGACAGCGGAATGTGGCAGCTGGTGGCTCCTTGGGAAGCCTCGCCCCTCAAAAACTTGGCGCTGTCCCTAAACCAGCCTCTGGCTCTCACGTAGCCATCCTGTCTCACTTCAACAAAGTCTCTGGGTCTCGCACCTCCTGGCTTTCCAGGAGCTGCAGCATTCACCCGTCAGCAAAATAGCTTCCAATGTGAGGATTCCCATGTACACGGGCATGCACAGGCTGCCAGGAACCCCAACTTTGAATCATTTAAATGTTATGAATGGGGGTTAAGCTAACCAGCTCTGATTCCAAGTTTTGGGGACTGAGCTTACCATCCACAGTGCCAGGATCAGGTTTAATTATTCTAGGAATCTTAATTCTAAGGAAGGGAACTCTGTTTAGTGAAGCACTGAAATTATTTATGAAAAAAACAGATCTAGGGAACACCTCATCCAGCCTCTAGCAAAGTGGAGGCTCAAGAACATTCCTTGATTTTACTTTTGGGGGACCAGTCACCTAAGCTGCCATAATCCCCCCTCTAAAAAAAGCAACCCTGCCGGGCGTGGTGGCACACGCCTTTAATCCCAGCACTCGGGAGGCAGAGGTAGGAGGATCACTGAGAGTTCGAGGCTACCCTGAGACTACATAGTGAATTCCAGGTCAGCCTGGACCAGAGTGAGACCGTACCTCCAAAAACCAAAAAAAAAAAAAAGAAAAAAAAAAAAAAAAACCAGCCCCTAACTGCCATTAGGGAGTTGGGGTGATGGCCAGTGTAGGTTCTTCAAGCTGAGTGGGGTTGTCTAGTGTGACAATTGGAAAACTTCCAGCGTGTCCAAGAGACCCTGAAAGTGCATTTGGTCAGGTGTTGGAAGACAGTCTTTGAAGAAAATGTTGGGGAGAAAGGTGTTAGGAAGAATTGGACATTCTGTCTCTTTAGGGATCTCCTTTTGTGGGGGAAGGGTGGGATTTCGAAGTAGGGTCTTACTCTAGCACCAGGCTGACCTGGAATTCACTATGTAGTCACAGGCTGCCCTCGAACTCACAGTGATCCTCCTACCTCTGCCTCCCAAGTATTGGGATTAAAGGTATGAGCCACCATGCCCTGCTAGGGTTCTCATTCTTTTTTTGGGGGTGGGGGGTTCTCATTCTTACAGACTTTAAACCTTTGGAGGATGATCAAAGGAACCTAGGTAGATAGACTTTGATTGTCACAGGACAATCTAAATGTGAGTTGACTGTAAGAGGAGATAATATTATCAAAAATGATGACATAGGTGCTGGAGGGGGATGGCTTAGCATCTGCCTGCAAAGCCAAAGGACTCAGGTTCTATTCTCCAGGACCCACATTAGCCAGATGCACAAGGGGTGCACACATCTCGAGTTTGTTTGCAGTGGCTGGAGGCCTATCGTGCCCATTCTCTCTCTCCCTCCCTCCCTCTTTTCTCTTTGTCAAATAAAGAAATAAATAAGAATAATTTTTTTTTAAAAAAATGATGACATATTTCTCTTTTACTATGAAGATGTAGAAATCCTTTCTAAAGCTGTTCATCAAATGGCATGATGGTGTCTGGCATGGTCTATACCTGTTCTTGTAGATCTTGTGAAACATTATTATAGTTGTCAGAAATGCATAGCCTTGCCGGGCATGGTAGCACACACCTTTCATCCCAGCACCTGGGAGGCAGAGATAGATGGATGGCTGTGAGTTCAAGGTCGCTCTGAGACTGCAGAGAATTCCAGGTCAGCCTGGGCTAGAGTAAGCACCAGGTGTTGTGGCGCATGCCTTTAATCCCAGCACTTGGGAGACAGAGGTAGGAGGATTGTCGTGAGTTCAAGGTCACCCTGAGACTACATAGTGAATTCCAGGTCAGCCTGAGCTAGAGTGAGACCCTACCTCCAAAAACAAAAAACAAGCCGGGCGTGGTGGCGCACGCCTTTAATCCCAGCACTCCGGAGGCAGAGGTAGGAGGATCGCCATGAGTTCAAGGCCACCCTGAGATGACAGAGTTAATTCCAGGTCAGCCTGGACCAGAGTGAAACCCTACCTCGAAAAACCAAAAAAAAAAAAAAAAAAAAAAAAAAAAGAACAAATACAAAAAACAAAACATAGCCTTGGTAATGGGAGAGATGCCACTGTTGAGTAAGTACTTCACTCCTAGCTATACTATACTTTCTGCATGCATAAGACCAAGCAGGTAGCTAACATTTAATTAAATATGTACTTTTTAATAACTTTAAAAATATTTTTAAATATTTTATTTATTTGAGAGAGGGAATGGGCCATCAGGGCCTCTGGACACATGTACCACCTTGTGCATGTGGGTTATGTAGATCCTACATAATTGAACCTGTTGTAAGGTTTGGGAGTGACAAAATAAAAAAAAACACTGGTGTGATGAAAGCTTTTTTTTAAATTTTTGTTTGTTTGTTTTTATTTATTTATTTGAGAGCAACAGACAAGAAGAGAGAGAGAGAGGAGAATGGGCGCGCCAGGGCCTCCAGCCACTGCAAACTCCAGTCGCATGCACCCCCTTGTGCATCTGGCTAACGTGGGTCCTGGGGAATCAAGCCTCAAACCGGGGTCCTTGGGCTTCACAGGCAAGCACTTAACCACTAAGCCATCTCTCCAGCCCTGATGAAAGCTTTTATTCAGAAAAAAGCACGAGCTACTAGGCCTGACTCATATGAGAGGAGCACAGCCAACCTGAGTTTTCAGGTAGTGGGCTTTATAGGGCTTTTTCAGTGGGGGGAAGATACGGAGGGGGAAAAAAATTTAAATTGAATAGGAAAGTTTCTTTAGGGGAGATTAATACATTAACCATTTCAAATAGCTAGGGTGTGACACCAGAACAGCTACCAAGTGACTTACAAGATAAGGGGGCAGGGAACTATGACCTGGGGCATTGTTAGGCAAGGACAGGATAATGGTACTTCTTTTTGTTTGTTTGTTTATTTTTATTTGTTTATTTGAGAAACAGACAGAGAAATAGGCAGATAGAGAATGGGCACTCCAGGGCCTCCAGCCACTGCAAACGAACTCCAGACGCATGCGCCCCCTTGTACATCTGGCTAACGTGGGTCCTGGGGAATCAAGCCTCAAACCAGGGTCCTTAGGCTTCACAGGCAAGTGCTTATCCGCTAAGCCATCTCTCCAGCCCAATGGTAGTTTTTTGAAGAATGGATAATCCACTTTCCTATGCCTCTGTCACCATTCTGCTGACCATGGTGACTCTATCTTGGGAGTCCGTCCCAACCTAACACCTGGGTCCTTATGCTCTGCCAGCCAAGCACCTTAACCTTAGCTAAACCATCTCTCCAGCCCCTAAATGCGTACTTTTGGAGGTCAGTTGTGGCTCTTTAGGGGAGACTTTCAGAGACTTGGGAGGGGCTCTGTGGCTCAGCTTTGTGCCATGTGTTAGGATATCACAATTTTGCTAACCATCTGGCTTCCATTGGAAGCATTGAGGACCTTCCCTTCTGTTTTGTTTCTCCTTTAGCATGCTATGCACTAATAGGAATACCACCTCTGGGGCTCCATAGGCTTTCTGGGTTTATGTGTATGTTTAATACTTTATTTAAGAGAGAAACAGAGCAAGAATGGGCTTACCAGGGTCTCTAGATACTGCAAATAAACTCCAGATGTATGCGCCACCTTGTGCATATGGCTTTACGTGGGTGCTGGGGAATCAAACTCTGGTTCTTAGACTTTGAAGGCAATTTCCTTAATTGCTGAGCCATCACTTCAGCCCTCCATAATGTTTCTGATACAGAGAATAGGTGGCTTACCTGAGTTGTGGACACATTGGGAGTGTCCCATCGTTTCCTGAGAGAGCATGGTCTATCTAGAATATTGGTTGCACTTTTTAGCTGTGGTGTCTCCAGTTGCTTTTGGCTCCTACATATTAAGCACTTAGAAGAAGCAGTTACACCTGTCTTGAAAAAAATGCATGGATTTGTAAGTACAGGCAAAATATAGTGGTCCTGGAGGTAATTTTTTTTGTTGTTGTTGTTTTTTGTTTTCTGAGGTAGGGTCTCCCTTTGGTCCAGGCTGACCTGGAATTCACTATGTAATCTCAGGGTGGCTTTTAACTCACGGCGATCCTCCTACGTATGCCTCCCGAGTCCTGGGACTAAAGGTGTGTGCCACCACGCCCGGCTTAATTTTTTTTTAAAATTTATTTATTTGAGAGCGACAGAGAGAAAGAGGCAGAGAAGATAGAGAGAATGGGCGCATCAGGGTCTCCAGCCACTGCAAACAAACTCCAGATGCATGCGTCACCTTATGCATCTGTCTTACGTGGGTCCTGGGGAATCAAGCCTCGAATCGGGATCCTTAGGCTTCACAGGCAAGCACTTAACCTCTAAACCATCTCTCTAGTTCCCTGGAGGTAATTTTCACCAAAAAATTTAACGCACCTGAATGGACGCCAGAGAACAGGGCCTCAGAGTTGTCTGGGTCGAAGCTGCCATACGTATGTGACCTTGTAATGTATTTCCTCATTTCTGTTGCCCAGGGTTTACAGATTTAATTCCTTACCAATGGGACCCTGCAAAGCCTATGGATGTGACTAAATATTCTCCTGTGTAGGATCTATGACTGATCTCAATCACACATTGGCACATTTGGCCTCTAAGCATGCCTTAGCCTGAAGCAATACTGACAAACAGACCAAAAAAAAACCTGTTCCCCCAGACATAAAATGGCCTGGATATCCATGACCTCACAGTGCCTGACTCTACCTACACAAGACCATCATAATAGGAGGAAAAGATCATGACATCAAAATAAAAGAGAGACTGATTGAGATGGGGAAGGGATGCAAGTTAAAGTCCAGGCTGGGACTACATATTAAATTCCAGAGTGAGGCCCTACCTCAAAAGACAGTAAACGAAAATAGGTCTCTTAAGAATTCTGCCCAACTATGAATTTCTTTCTGCTGAGCAAATCAAAGCCACATGATACTTTCCTGTATGTAGAGTCTGGCTATGGCATGACGTCCCATTTGCTCCTAACATGGGTCTCAGCCCTGCTGGGTGCCCTGTGGAGTTCCCCCACTGAGCACAGGATTTTGCTTATGTGAGTCCAATCTGCACGTGGTGTGTGAATCCTAGAGCATTGGCTCAGTATATTCTAACTAGATCTCTGAGGAACTTTGAGTGTTTCTGCCAAGGACAGTGAGGGCCACTGCTTACACTCAGGAAAAGTGGGGCCTTAACAAAAAGGGGGTAGAGAACCTGGATGGGAATTGAGCCATGCTAGGCGTGGCCGGGGCTTTCCCTATGAGGAGAGTAAGGAAAAGCTAGAAATTGAACAGTTATTCTTCCAGCTTACTTCCCAGTTTAGCTTGGTCTATACTGACCTTGAGGTGAGTCTTGAGTTGGTGGTCAACAAATCCTGGGTTAAGTCCTCAAACAAGATGGTACGTACAAACAGTGCAGCAATCTCAGGCAAAGTCTGCATTTCCCTTAGAGCAGCATTGTCATTTTAAAACATCATCATTGTTGGGCTGGAAGGATGGCTTAGCGGTAAAGACATTTGCCTACAAAGCCAAAGGACCCACGTTAGCCAGATTTACGGGTGTGTGGGGGGATGCACGTGGCTGGAGGCCTTGGTGAACCCGTTCTCTCTCCCTCTTTCTCTGTCAAATAAATAAATATAAACAAAAATTAAAAAAAAAAAAAAGGAATCCGCCTTTAATCCCAGCATTTGGGAGGCAGAAGTAGGAGGATCACTGTGAGTTCAAGGCCACCCTGAGATTACATAGTGAATTCCAGGTCAGCCTGAGTTACAGTGAGACCCTACCTTGAACCCCCCCCCCAAAAAAAAAAATCAATGTTATACTGAGCAAATGCAAAATATATCCTGAAGAAACTCAATGTTCTAAACACAGCATTCAGCATTTACATTTTGCTACTGGCAAAGCAAGCAGTGAAAACAGTGTGGTTTGGGGTTTTGTTTGCTTGTTTTGATTTTACGAGGTAAGGTGTCCCAGGCTGACCTAGAATTTACTGTGTAGTCTCAGGGTGGCCTCGAACTCATGGCAATCCTCCCACCTCTGCCTCCCTAGTGCAAGGATTAAAGGCGTGGGACACCACACCTGGCTAGAAAGTTTTTATCTCTTTCATACAGATTTCCCAAATCTAACAGCTGCCAAGTCCCCCCTCCCCCAAGGTAGGGTCTCACTCTATCTCAGGCTGATCTGGCAATCCTTCTGTATCTGCTTCCCCAGTGCTGGGATTAAAGGTGTGTGCCACCACACCCAGCTCTACCAAGTTTTAACTGTGCCCAGTTCCCAAGTGGTACTAAGTTGCAAAGAAGACAGAGAAGTAGATGGTAGAAGAGAGAATGCTTCCTGCCATGGGGAAGTCCGGAAGTAGAAGAACATTTATCCTCCAGAGATTCCCAGCATGCCAATACACAACAACACACCGATCATTTTTGGGTATTCCAGGGTTCTTACGAATTCAAATAATTGAGATCTGGGGCTTGGTGGTTCAGATGCTTGCCTGCAAAGACTAAGGGACCAGGTTTGATTCCCCAGTACCCATGTAAGCCAGATGAACAAGGTGGCACATACGTCTGGAGTTTGTTTACAGTGGCTAGAGGCCCTGGCATGCCCATATTCTCATTCTCTCTCTCTCTTTCTCTCTCTCTCTCTCTCTCTCTGCCTCTCATAAATGAATGAATGAATGAATAACATCTTTTTTTAAAAAAATGCTTTAAAATTTAAAAAGAAGGGTCTGGAGAGATGACTTAGAGGTTAAGGTGCTTGCATATGAAGCCTAAAGACCCAGGTTCGATTCCTCAATACCACATAAAGCCAGATGCATGTGTTGGTGCATGCATCTGGTGTTCATTTTCAGTGACTAGAGGCCTTAGTGTGCCCGTTTTCTCTCTCTTGCTCTCTCAAATGTTTTTGAAGCCAAGCTTGGTGGCACATGCCTTTAATACCAGCACTTGGGAGGCAGAGATGGGAGGATCACCATGAATTTGAGGTCACCCTGAGACTACATAATGAATTCCAGGTTAGCCTGGACTAGAGTGAGACCTTAACTCGAAAACCCTATCATCTATCTATCTATCTGTTTGTTTATTTATTAAAAAGAAGCTGGGCATCTTGGTGTACACCTTTAATTCCAGCACTTGAGAGGAAGTTTTAGGAGGCTTGTTGGGAGTTGAAGGCACCCTGAGACTACATAGTGAATTCAAGTCATCCTGGGCTAGAATGAAACCTTGCCTTGAAAAACCAATTAAAAAAGAAAAAAGAAAAAGAAAAGAATTGAAATCCACAAAGCAAAGGGTAGTTTGGATACACGTTATCAATTTAAGAGAAAGAGAGAATAGTATAAAGAGCTCCTTGCCCATGTGAAGGCAGGTTTAAAGCCCTATAAGCTGTTTTGAGATCATATTTGTGTATGGTTTGAGGATAGTGATCCTCTTTCTTGCTTTCTCTCGCCACCCCTTTTACTTATCTACTTTTTGTTTTTGTTTTTCGAGGTAGGGTCTCACTCTAGTCCAGGCTGACCTGGAATCACTATGTACTCTCAGGGTGGCCTCGAACTCATGGTGATCCTACTACCTCTGCCTCCCGAGTGCTGGGATTAAAGGCATGTGTCACCATGCCTAGCTTGCCACCCCCTTTCTTTTTTTGGGGGGGGTCCTTTGAGGTAGGGTTTCACTCTAGCCCAGGCTGACCTGGAATTTACTATGTAGTCTCAGGATGGCCTTGAATTCAGAGCAATATTCCTACCTCTGCCTCCCAAATGCTTGGATTAAAGGCATGCGCCACCAGGCCCAGCTCACCCCCTTCCTTCCTTCCTTCCTTCCTTCCTTCCTTCCTTCCTTCCTTCCTTCCTTCCCTCCTTCCTTCCTTCCCTCCCTCCCTCCCTCCCTCCCTCCCTCCCTCCAGGTGAACTTCAGGTGCATGCACCACTTGTACATCTGGCTCTTTGTGGGTGCTGTGGAATCGAATCCTGGCTCTCAGGCTTTGTACACGAGCGCCTTTAGCTACTAACCCATCTCTCCAGCCCAGTTTGCTTTCTTTTGCATGTGGATATATACAGTCCCATTTTGTGAAAAGGTTTTTTATGTTTTCTAGGTTTCTTTACTGATACCTACTTTCATTTCTCCTAGATTATATACAACGCAAAGCAAATTTTATGATTTCATAGCATTTTTATTGCAAAAGGTTTTACCTAGTTTCATGAGTAGTATTGTTTCTTTCATTGTAAGAATTTCTTACCTGGCATGGTGGTGCATACCTTTTTTTTTTTTTTTTTTTTTTGGTTTTTCGAGGTAGGGTCTCACTCTAGCCCATGCTGACCTGGAATTCGCTATGGAGTCTCAGGGTGGCCTTGAACTCACGGCGATCCTCCTACCTCTGCCTCCCGAGTGCTGGGATTAAAGGCGTGCGCCACCACGCCCGGCTTGTGGTGCATACCTTTAATCCCAGCACCTAAGTAGGAGAATCGCCATGAGTTTGAAGCCAGGCTGAGACTACATAGTGAATTCCAGGTCAGCCTGGGCTAGAGCAAGACCCTACCTCGAAAAACAAAACGAAACAAAGGAAAAAAAAAAAAAGAATTTCTGTTCATAAGGGTTCTTTTTTAGGTAGGGCCTAACTATAAACAAAGCTGAAATGGAAGTCTGCTTCCTGAGTGCTGGGATTAATGGTGTGTGCCATCATGACCAGCTTGTTCTTATTTTTTTTTGTTTTGTTTTTTCCTGGTAGGGTCTTCCTCTAGCCCAGGCTGAGCTGGACTTCACTATGGAGTCTCAGGGTGGCCTTGAGCTCTTGGCAATCCTCCTATTTCTGCCTCCTAAATGCTGGAATTAAAGGTGTGTAACACCACACCCAGCTCATATATATTTTTTAATTAATTTATTTTTTTTATTAACAACTTCCATGATTGTAAACAATATCCCGTGGTAATGCCCTCCTCCACTTTCCCCTTTGAAACTCCATTCTCCATCATTTTCCCTCCCCTCTCAATCAGTCTCTATTTTCTATTGATGTCATGATCTTTTCCTCCTCTTTTTTTATTTTTATTTTTGTTTATTTTTATTTTTTTATTTATTTGAGAGCAACAGACGGAGAAAGAGGCAGGGAGGGAGGGAGGGAGAGAATGGTCGCGCCAGGGCTTCCAGCCACTGCAAACGAATTCCAGATGCATGCGCCCCCTTGTTTAGCTTAACCGCTAAACCATCTCTCAAGGCCTTTTTCCTCCTCTTATGATGGTCTTGTGTAGGTAGTGTCAGGCACTGTGAGGTCATGGATATCCAGGCCATTTTGTGTCTGGAGGAACACGTTGTAAGGAGTCAAACCCTTCCTTTAGCTCTTAACATTCTTTCCACCACCTCTTCCGCAATAGACCCTGTCTTGGAAGGTGTGATAGAGATATTACAGTGCTGAGCACTCCTATCACTTCTTCCCAGCACCATGATGACTTCTGAGTCACCCCAAGATGACTGCAATCTGAAAAGAAAAGCTTTACCAAAAATGAGAGTAACATTAATATAAGGTTATGAACATTAAGAAAAGTGCTTACTGGACAGTTTGATAAGCATAGTATATACATTTACCCAGACAGCAGTAGATGTTACAACCCTAGGGCTCAAGACTACCCGTTTTAGATTTTCAGTATCAGGGATGTATTCCCTCCCATAGAGCTGGACTTCAGTCCAATTAGAGGGCAGTTGTTTTCCATCATGACAGAAGTGCCACTGTTGAGTATCTTCATTGGTGATCTGTCTCTCCCCCATTGAACTGCATGCAGAATGACTTCTTCCAGCTTTCTGTCAGCTGGTCTACATGGAGGAGGTTATCAGCTCAGTTCCAGCAGGATTTCTCAGTGGCCGTGCAGCCCAAGTACGTGGAGTTCTCAGCAATAGGGTCATACCATCTATTCCTGGTGGGAAACCAAGGGCCTCAGCAATGGCTTGTAATGTTTTGGGGTCATCAGTGACCCCCCTGGCCGACAACTCACTGGAAGGTATCCCATCCCTGGCACTGAAAATTTTCTAGCAACGATCTATGGCTCATGAGTGTTCCATTGTCCAAAAAGGTAGGTTTCCATGTGATTTATTTATATCCTCTTAGATTTTGATTAGCCCTCCCTCCACCTTTCCTGTGACCTCACTTAGGCCTTTTTATCCCCATTAATCTATTCATCTACTTACATATATACAATATTATCCTATAAAGTACCCCCCTCCCTTTCTTTTCCTTCCCTTTATATCTCTATTCTAGCTTACTGTCCTTTGCTACTGATAAACACCTATAGCCATGTAGCAGGATACAAAATAAACATACAGAAATCAGTATCCTTCCTAACAACACACAGAGGTTGAAATCAGAGAATCACTGCCATTCACAACTGCAGTGGTGTTAGTTCTTCCCTGAAGGTCTGGTAAAATTCACCAGTGAACCCATCTGGGCCTGGACTTTTTTTAGTTGGGAGATTTTTGATAACTGTTTGGATCTCCATACTTATAGGTCTATTTAAGTGATTAACCTCATCTTGATTTAATTTAAGTAGATCATGTAAATTAAGGAAATCCATTTTTTTTAGATTTTCATACTTAGTGGAGTATATGTTTTTATAGTATGTCCCTATGATTTTTCTAAATTTCTCTGGTATCTGTTGTGATGCTGCCTTTTTCATCTCTAATTTTATTAATTGGTTTCTCTTCTGTCTTTCTTTTGGTCAGATTTGCTAAGGGTTTATCCATCTTGTTTATCCTTTCAAAGAACCAACTGTAGTCAGGCATGGTGGCACAAGACTTTCATCCTGGCAGAGATAGGAGGATTGCCAGGAGTTGGAGGCCACCCTGAGACTACATAATGAATTCCAGGACAGCCTGAGTGAGAGTGAGAGTGAGATCCTACCTTGAAAAATAAGAAAAAAACACCAAAGAACAAACTCTTTGTTTCATTGATTCTTTGTATTTTTTGTTGTTGTTGTTGTTTTGTTTGTTTCTATTTCATTAATTTCTGCCCTAATCTTTATTATTTCTTTGGTTTGCCTTGTTCTTCTTTTTCCAAGGCTTTAAGGGAAGCATTAGATCATTTATTTGCAACATTTCTAATTTTTTTTAAATATTTTATTTTTATTTATTTATTTGACAGAGAAAAGGGGAGGTAGAGAGAGAATGGGTGTGCCAGGGTTTCCAGTCACTGCAAACGAACTCCAGATACTTGCACGCCCCTTGTGCATCTTGTGGGTCCTGGAGAATTGAACCTGGGGCCTTTGGCTTTGCAGGAAAACACCTTAACTGCTAAGCCATCCTTCCAGCCCTCTAGTTTATTAATATAGGCACTTAAAGCTATAAATTTCCCTCTTAGGACTGCCCTCATTGTGTCTCAAAGGTTTTGGTATGTTGTGTTCTCATTATCATTTGACTCTTATGAATTTTTTTTTTTTCGATGTAGGGTTTTACTCTAGCTCAGGCTGACCTGGAATTCACTATGTAGTCTCAGGGTGGCCTCGAACTCATAGCAATCCTCCTACCTCTGCCTCCAAGTGCTGGGATTAAAGGCGTGCGCCACCACACCCGGCCTGACTCTATGAATTTTTTTTTGATTTCCTTGATTTCTTCATTGACCCATTCATCATTTAGTAGTGTATTGTTTAGTTTCCATGATTTTGTGTATGCTCTATAGCTTTTCTTGCTTTTGATTTGTAGTTTGATTCCATTGTAGTCAGATAGAGTGCAAGGAATTATTTCAGTTTTACTGAAATGAGAGATGGCTTAGCGGTGAAGCTGTGAAGCCTAAGAACCCCGGTTCAAGGCTCGATTCCCCAGGACCCACGTTAGCCAGATGCACAAGGGGGTGCACATGTCTGGAGTTCATTTGTAGTGGCTGGAGGCCCTGGCGTGCCCATTCTCTCTCTTTCTTTATTTTTTTATTTTTTTATTTTTTTCTTCATTATTTATTTATTTATTTGAGAGCGACAGACACAGAGAAAGAGGCAGATAGAGAGAGAGGGAATGGGCATGCCAGGGCTTGCAGCCACTGCAAACGGAACTCCAGATGCTTGCGCCCCCTTGTGCATCTGGCTAACGTGGGTCCTGGGGAATTGAGCCTCGAACCAGGGTCCTTAGGCTTCACAGGCAAGTGCTTAAGCACTAAGCCATCTCCCCAGCCCCCATTCTCTCTCTTTCTATCTGCCTCTTTCTCTCTGTCACTCTCAAATAAATAAAAATAAACAAAATAAATAAATAAATAAATAAATAAATAAATAAATAAAGATTTGCTTTGTGTCCCAATATATAGTCTATTTTAAAGAATGTTCCTTGTACTGCTGAAAAGAATGTTTATTCTGCAGCATTTGGATGACATGTCCTGTATATATCTGTTAGGTCCATTTCTTCTAAGACCTCATTTAATCCAGATGCATCTCTATTTTTTTTTTTTTTCCAGGATGACCTGTCAATTGATGACAGTGGGGTGTTTAAGTCACCCATTATAGCTGTGTTTGGTGGTATCTGTGGCCTTAGTTCTAATAGTGTTTGTTTGATGAAGTTGGGAGCCCCCGTGTTAGCTGCATATATGTTTAGGATTATAATGTCCTCCTGTTGGAGTGTGCCTTTAATCCATATATACTGACCGTCCTTATCTTTCTTAACTAATGTTGGTCTGAAGTCTACCTTGTCAGATATTAGGATAGCAACCCCTGCTTGTTTTTTAGGCCACTTGTTTGAAACACCATTTTCCAACCTTTCACCCTAAGATAGTGTCCATCCTTTGTAGAAAGGTGAGTTTCTTGGAGGCAACAAATTGAAGGATCCTGCTTTTTAACCCAGTCTGCAAACCTATGTCTTTTGGTTGGGGCATTGACCCTGTTGATATGAAGAGATATTATTGAAAAGTGTGTATGTAATTTTGCATTTTTTTTTTTTTGGTATTTCTTCCGGTTTTACCTTTGCTTATGTGTATTAACTAGTATTTGAGTATGGTTTGTTTTTTCCAGGTTCCTTATATATGTACCTTTTCTTCTCTTCATCATGGAGGATTCTTTCAAGTATTTTCTGTATAGCTGGTTTGTCTTCAAATATTCCTTTAGCATGTTTTTCTTGTGGAATGCCCTTATTTCTTCATCTATTTGAATGGATAGCTTTGCAGGATAAAATAACCTTGTTTGACAGTTGTTACCTTTCAGAACTTGGAATACGTCACTCCAAGCCCTTCTGGCTTTTAAAGTTTGTGTTGAGTAATCTGCTGTGATCCTGATGGGCTTGTCCTTGTAGGTAACTTGATTTTTCTCTCTAACTGCTTGCAATGTTTTTTCTTTGGTTTGTATGTTTGGTTGTTTAAGTATAATGTGGCGAAGAGAAGTTCTTTCCAGGTTTTGTCTGTTTGGTGTTCTAAGGGATTCCTGTATCTGCATTGGCATCTCTTTCCCAATTTGGGGGAAGGTTTCTTCTATGATTTCGTTGAAAACGCCTAATATGCCTTTGGAGTGAAATTATTCTCCTCCTACTATACCCTGAATTATGTTTGATCTTTTAATAGTGTCATGAATATCTTGAAATTCCCATTCATTCATACTTTCCTATTAGTTTGTCTTTCTCTTTGTTGGACTATATTAGATCTGCCACCTGGTCTTCTAGCTTAGATATTCTGTCCTCTCCTTCATTCATCTACTGGTGAGATTTTATACAGAGTTGTTTATTTCATTGACCATGTTCTTCATTGTTAGTAATTCTGACTGGTTTTTCTTTATTATTTCTATTTCCTTATTTATGTCTTATATTGACCTCTTTATTTCAGTAAATTGGTTTCCTGGGTTGCCTGTGTCTTCTTTGATTTCATCTTTGATTCCTTTGATTTCCTCTTTGACTTCTTTGAGCATATTTATAATCATTCTTTTGAAATCTTTCTCAGGCATCTCCTCTAACTCATTCTCACTGGAGGTAATTTCTGATGCATTAATACTTTTTGGTGGATTTATATTGTCTTAATTTTTGGTGTTTCTTGTGCTATAATGTATATATTTTTGCATCTTGGATTAATTTTAATGCTTGGATTTTCTAGTTAGCTGCAGTATTTTTAGTCGTATCAATCATTTTGATGTTATATATCTTCAGGGTAGGAGCTTAAGGTGCTAGGAGTGGCTCTTAATACTCTCACAGTATCTACAAAAGTGGCCCTTGATTTTGGGTTTGCCTGCTATATGAGAGTTTTCAGGTAGGCTGAGTGGAACAAAATACAGGCAGATTCTAAAATTTAACTAAACAATATACACAGTGAAAAACAGCACAGAGTTTTTATCTAAGAGTAGGTATTATGACAACCAGATCCTCTAACAAAGTCACAGTCCCTTAGGATGTGTGTTGCCCCACACCCTTAATCCTGTCAACTAGGATGCTAAGATTTCTGCTCTGTTGAGGATTCCAGGTCAGCTTGTGACCAAGTGAGACCCTTCATTAATGAACAACAGAAGAGGAAACAAAGCCACTATAAATCAGGAAGCAACAAATGACAAGCCCATAATATAGCTTATTTAAGAATGGCAAATCCAACCATTCATTAGATTTAACATATATTTTATGCTGATATGGAAGGTGCAATTAGCACTTCCGATTCAAGCCTATATACCAGGCTTATTTGGCGGGTACTGACCTGGTATAATCTCAGTTAACCTTTTGGGATGATTTTGGTCTCAGTTGTGCTACACTCCTGCTTGGGTCCCTCTTTGGTGCATTGTGGGTTCAAGTAGGCTGGCTGGGTCACTGGATCACTGCTCTGGTCACTGGTGCTGTGTGCTGGGTACTACGTGTTCCCTTCCCCTGGTCTCTGGTGCTTGCTGGCACTTGTGCTGGCGGTGGTGGGAGGGGAGAGGCTGTGGATGGTGACTCTAGTGTTATCCCACTGGTCTACGTGATCCTCTACCTCCTGAACTGTCCCTCCGTTGGTTGCTTTGGTTGGTTGCTTCACATTTCTTGAGGTTGTAAGGAAATTCTGTGTGAGTGGAAAATCCCTTCACCTGGCTTTTCTTGTGGCTCAAGCCGAGCCTTGCAGCCATGGTCCTGTGGACATGGTGCCACCGCTTTCTGCCTGCCCATGTGTGTCTCTGGAGGCTCTGGGTCTCTCCTACTTCTCTGCTCCTTTGGTAATTTCTTATACACCTCACTTTTTAGTAGAAGAGTATATTTTGCTTTTTTTTTTTTTTCCTCCCCTAGGCTGCTTTGGCATGGTTCCTATACCACCATCTTAATGGGACAAATATTTTTGAATCATTCATTGCCTTTGTCTTTTTGTTTGTTTGTTTGCTTGTTTTTTTTTCAAATGTTACATTTAATGTTTTCAGTACTATACATTGTACAGCGTGTGTCATGGTAAATGACTAAACTATGAGGTTAGTGTCGTCTTGGGCTTTTTGATACTAAACAACTTTTCTCATTCAAGTGAATTGAAATGCTTCAGTTGGGTAGATTCTCAGGAGCTTCATTTCAAAAGGGGGGGGGCTGGAGAGATGGTGTAGCAGTTAAGGGGCTTCCCTGCCAAGCGAAAGGATCCGGGTTCGATTCTCCAGGACCCATGTGAGCCAGATTCACAAGGGGGCGCCTGTATCTGGAGTTCTTTTAGTATAGCTGGAGGCCCTGGCGCACTCATTCTCTGTCACTCTCTACCTCCTTCTCTCTCAAATAAATAAATAAAATATATTTTTAAAAAATACTGTACTATCTTTATTTAGTAATTCAATGTTTGTTTCTTTCACAGCAAATAATTACTTCATTGAGTTAAATCTTCCCAACATAACTTATTAATAGTTTTCAAATTCAGCTCAGATCACTCAGGATGAAAATACTCTGCTAAATACAGATAACTTACAATCACTTTAACAGTTAATTGACCATAACACACACCAGGGCTTTTCTCCAAGACCAATTTCAAGATGTTCCATTAGTACTCTTTGTACAGGTGAAAAACGATCTTCAAATTTCTTGTCTTTTCTGGGCATGCTGGCTCATGCCTTTAATCCCACCACTTGGGAGGTAGAGGTAGGAGGATCGCTGTGAGTTCGAGGCCATCCTGAGACTACATAGTGAATTCCTGGTCAGCCTAGGCTAGAGTGAAACCCTACCTCAAAAAAAAATTCTTTTTGTTTTATGTAAAAGTTGGAATGGACATTCAAGTTTCAAGTCTGCACATTGAACTTTAAAAAAAAAAAAGTCATCAGCATGTGGAGGTAACTCCAGGATGAAGAGGCCTTCAGCTTATATTCATATGTACATATGTATAGAAGAATTCAGTGTTCCAACAGAAAGAAGAGTTGGTCAAAAAGTAATAAGTGAAGCTGGGAGTGGTAGCGCACACCTTCAATGCCAGCACTTGGGAGGCAGAGGTAGGAGGATCACCATGAGTTCGAGGCCACCCGTAAGTGCTTTTCCTAAGGACACAAACACATTTGACACAATTCCCTATGTGCCTTTTTTTGTGGCTTTAATTTTCTTTTGTTTTTGTCTTTTTTTAACCATTTTTTAAAAAATTTTTTTGTTCATTTTTATTTATTTGAGAGTGACAGACAGAGAGAGAAAGAGGCATATATATAGAGAGAATGGGCACGCCAGGGCCTCCAGCCACTGCAAATGAACTCCAGACACGTGCGCCCCCTTGTGCATCTATCTGGTTAATGTGGGTTCTGGGGAATCGAGCTTCAAACCAGGGTCCTTAGGCTTCACAGGCAAGCACTTAACCGCTAAGCCATCTCTCCAACCCATTAACCATGTTTTTTATTTTATTTATTTGAGGGGGGGGTCAGAGAGGAAGAGAGAAAGAGGCAGATGGAGAGAATGGGCATTCCAGGGTCTCTTGCCACTGTAAACAAAATTACAGAGGCATGTACCACCTTGTGCAGCTGGCTTATGTGGGCACTGAGGAATCGAACCTGGGTCCTTAGGCTTCTCAGGCAAGTACTTTAACCACCAAGCCATCTCTTCAGCCCTGTTTTTGTCTTTTATTTATTATGTTTCACTGTCCAATCAGGAAAAGTCTCATAAAACTTCACAGACCTAAAATGTGCAAGGTAATTCTCTGTTTACAGCAATATTGAGAATGTTTTGAAATTAGCCCAGAAATGAATTACTTTTTAAAAATATATCTTATGTATTTGAGAGAGAGAGAGAGAATAGGTGCACTGGGGCCTCCAGCCACTACAAATGAACTCCAGACTCTAGTGCCCCCTTGTGCATCTGGCTAATGTGGGTCCCGGGGAATCAACTGGGATCCTTTGGCTTGCAGGTAAATGCCTTAACCGCTAAGCCATTGCTTCAGCCCGTGAATTATTTTTTAAGGAATATTTTATTGATTATTTATTTGAGGGGGGGAGAGATGGGGGAGAAGAGGATGATAGAATGGGCACGCCAGAGCCTCTAGCCGCAGCACACTAATTCCAGGTTCATGCAACACCTTGTACATATGGCTTATGTGAGTACTGGGATATTGAACCTGGGTCCCTTTGCTTTGCAGACAAGTGCCTTAACCACTATGCCATCTCTCCAGCCCCAGAAATGAATTATTTACACACATAAAAGATACATGCTTGGTTTTTCGTTTCATCTGAGAAATCAGAAAAATAAATGAATAAAAATAGATTAAACATATATTTATTTATTTATACCTGGCAAGGAAAACAGAAGTTTAGTCTCTTCCCAGTCACAAACTCATCTCTCTACCCATTTTGGAACAGTAGAGAGGAAACAGAGTGTCTCTCTGCATCAACCCTCAGTCTGCTGCTTTCAAGAGCTTTATTACTTCCACTGTTGCCCAACCATCTGAGATGTCCCAGTCTCTTCTGGTGTGGGAGTGACAGTGGAAGACTGTACTACTGAAATAATGCAATGTAGCTTTCCACTGGAGTCTGGGATTTGCAATTCTGGAGGTTAATCATGTTTGTTTTGTGAGGTAGGTTCTCCTTGTAGCCCAGGCTGACCTTGAATTCACTAAGTAGTCTCAGGGCGGCCTTGAACTCACTGCAGTCCTCCTACGTCTGCCTCCCAAGTGCTGGGATTAAAGGTGTGATCTGCCACGCCTGACTCATAGGGTTTTGTTATGAAGCTAATGCTTGCTATTTCATCTCTCTCTCTCTCTCTCTCCATATATATGTATATATGTATATATGTGTATATGTATATATGTATGTATACACACACACACATTTTTTTAAAATTAGAGTGAGGATGGGCAAGACAGGGCCACCTGCCACTGCAAAAGAATTCCAGACACATGCATCATTTTGTCCCTAGGGGTAGTGGGGAATCAAACCTGGGACATCAGGCTTTGCAAGCAAGTGCCTTTAACCCCTGAGCCAGCTCTCTAGCCTTGATAATTTGAGAGTGTATAGACCTGCTGAGGCCTCTTGTCACTATAAACAAACTTCAGAATCAGGCGTGATGGTGCTCGCCTTTAATCCCAGCACTCGGGAGGCAGAGGTAGAAGGATCACCGTGAGTTCGAGGCCACCCTGTGACTCCATAGTGAATTCCAGGTCAGCCTGGGCTAGAGTGAGACCCTACCTTGAGAAACAAAAAATAATAATTAAAAAAAAAAAACTCACTTGCCACTTTGTACATCTGGCTTCATGTATGTACTTGGGAATCGAACCTGACTTCAGCAAGCTTTGCTAGCAAGTGCCTTTAACCATTGAGCCATCTCCCTAACCCTATTTCATTTCTGGCATTTGTTTGTTTACTTTTAAATATTTTTATTTATATACAAGCAGAGAGAGATAGAAGAGTGGGCATGAGGGCCTCTAGCCACTGTAAACAAACTCCAGGTGCATGCACCACCTTTGTGTATCTGGCATTATGTGGGTACCGGGTAATTAAACCCAGGTAATTAGGTTTTGCAGGCAAGCATCTTGACCACTAAGCCAGCTCTTCACCCCTCATCTCTGACATTTAGATGCATCTGCAGTAGTGCTCTCCATTCCATTTTCAGTACTGATGACTTGTGTCTTCCCCATATTTCTTGGTCAATTTTGCTAAAGATTATTAGCTGCTGATCTTCCCACAAGTCTTCTGGCGATTGGTATTTGGAAACAGGCTGGGTTGGAACTCACTATGTAGATGATGGTGCCTTCACCTCCTATGGCATTATAGGGGTGAGCTACTAAACCAAGTAGTGCTTGGGATCAAACTGAGGAACTTGTGCATTCCAAGCAACCTTTCTAAAATATATTTTTTTTATTATTTATTTGAGAGAGAGAGAATGAGTGCACCAGGGCCTCCTGCCACTGAAAACGAATTCCAGACGTGTGCGCCCCCTTGTGCATCTGGCTAACACGGGTCCTGGGGAATAGAGCCTCAAACAAGGGTCCTTAGGCTTCACAGGCAAGCACTTAACCGCTAAGCCATCTCTCCAGCCTAATTTTTAAAAAAAATTTTGTTAGTTTATTTATTTATTTGAGAGCGACAGAGCAAGAAAGAGGCTGAGAGGGAGAGAGAAAGAGAATAGGCGCGCCAGGGCCTCCGGCCACTGCAAACAAACTCCAGACTCGTGCGCCCCCTTGTGCATCTGGCTAACGTGGGTCCTGGGGAATCGAGCCTCGAACCGGGGTCCTTAGGCTTCACAGGCAAGCACTTAGCCGCTAAGCCATCTATCCAGCCCTAATTTTTAAAAAATATTTTTGTTTATTTTTTTATTACTTATTTGAGAGCGACAGAGAGAGAGAGAGAGAGAGAGAGAGAGAGAGAGAGAGAGAGAACCGAGCAAGCTTTGTACCAACTGAGGCACATTTCAGCTGATATTTTATTTTCTCTCTTTCTTTCCTCCCCCCCCCCCCTTTCTTTCTCTAAGGTAGAATCTTGCTCCAGCCCAGACTGACCTGGAATCCACTATGTAGTCTCAGGGTGACCTCACAGCAGTCCTCCTACCTCTCAGCGTTCTGAGTGCTGGGATTAAAGGCATGTACCACGATGCCTAGCTAATTTCCTTTTTTCTTTTTAACTTTTAAAAAAATTATTTATTTTGAGTAGGAGGGGCAGGGAGAGAGAGAGAATGGGTATGCCAGGGTCTTCAGTTGCTGGGAATGAACTCCTGATGTGTGTGTCAATGTGCATCTGGCTACTGGGACCTGAAGATTCCAACTTGCGTTCTTGGGCTCCTCAGGCAAGCCCCTTAACCAGTAAGCCATCTCTGTAGCCCTTAACTCTTTTTTTTTTTTTTTTTTAATTTTTATTTATTTAAGAGAGGTAAAAATAGAGAGAGAATGGGCATGCCTGGGCTTCCAGCCACTGCAAATGAACGCCAGTTCCATGTGCCACCTTGTGCATCTGGCTTACATGGGTCCTGGGGAATCAAACCGAAGTCCTTTGGCTTTGCAGGCAAGCGCCTTAACCACTAAGCCATCTCTCCAGCCCAACTTTTTTTTTTATTAATAATTTCCATACTTACAGACAATAAACCATGATAATTCCCTCCCTTCACTCACTTTTCCCGTCATAAATCCACTCTCAAGCCGGATGGGGTGGTGAACACCTTTAATCCCAGCACTCAGGAGGCAAAGGTAGGAGGACTGCCATGAGTTCAAGGCCAACCTGAGACTACATAGTGGATTCCAAGGCAGCTTGTGCTAGAGTAAGACTCTTACTTGGGAAAAATAAAAAGTTCCACTCTCCATCAATAGTGTCTCTTATTTTGATGTCATCATCTTTGGTCCTCTGTAGGTAATACCAGACATTGTGAGGTCATGGATATCCAGGCCATTTTGTGTCCGGACTATTGCATTGTAAGCAGTCCTACCCTTCCTTTGGCTCTTACATTCTTTCCCCCACCTGTTCCACAATGGACCCTGAGAGCCTTGGAAAGTGTGATAGATATGTTTCCGTGCTGAACACTCTGTCACTTCTTTTCAGCACTATGGTGCCTTTTGAGTCATCTCAGAGGTCACCGCCATCTGAAAAGAGAAGATTCTCTAACCCAAAAGTCAGAGTAGCATTAGTATATGAGTATGAATGTTAAGAGAAGTGCCTACTGGGCAGTTTGGTGAGCATAATGTACACATTTAACCAGACACCAGTAGGTGTTAAAGCACCCCTAGGACCCATGACCTCCCCTGCCATAGGTATGTACTCCCTCCCGTGGAGCAAGCCTCCTGTCCAATTAGTGAGCAGTTGGTTTCCCCCACAAAAGACATGCCACTATTGCACTCATTGGCTCATTTGGCCTAGCTGGCCAAACTTAAGGCTTGCAATGTCCACTGTTCTTTATCTGCAATGCTGATTGCAGCATTTTTTTTTTCCTTCCAGCTTTCTGTCAGCTGGTCTATAGGGAGGAGGCTTACAGCTCAGCTCCAGCTAGCTTTCCTCAGTGACCTTGCAGCCTAAGCATGTGGAGTCTTCAGCAATAGGGTTTTATCGTCTATTCCAAATCAAGAGCCTTGGCAATGGCATGCAATGTTTAAAAAAAAAAGTAGGGGAGAGCTGGGGAGATGGCTTTGTGGTTAAGGCACTTGTCTGCAAAGCTAAAGGACGCAGGTTCAATTCCCCGGTACCCACGTAAGCCAGATGCACAAGGTGGCACATTCTTCTAGAGTTCATTTGCAGCAGCTGAAAGGCCCTGGCACACCCATTCTGTCTCTTTATCTGCCTCCCTCCCTTCTCCCCCCACCTTACACTTTCAAATATAAATAAAAAACTTTAAAAATTTATTTGCAAGCAGGGAGAGACAAAGAGGTATAGAGAGAAAACTGGAAAATGGGTACGTCATATATATATATACATAGTTACAGCTAAGTGCAGGGTTATACACCTTTTATCCTAGCACTGGGAAGGCAGAGGCAAGAGGATTGCTGTGAGTTTGTGGCTAACCTGGGCTTATACAGTGAGTTCCAGATCAGCCTGGATGAGACCCTACCTGGAAAAACTAAAATAAATAAATAAATAAATAAATAAAAATAGAATGAAAGAAATGTGTGTGTGTGTTGGTCAAAGGACAACATTTGAGTTTATCCTCACTGTTCCTCCTCATTTGAGAGGCAGGAGTTTTCTTGATCTCATTCTGGGATTGTTACTCTTGTTTTTTGTTTTTTGTTTTGTTTTTTGAGGTAGGGTCTCACTCTAGCCCAGGCTGACCTGGAATTCACTCTGTAGTCTCAGGGTGGCCTCGAACTCAAGGCAATCCTCCTTCCTCTGCCTCCCAAGTGCTGGGATTGAAGGCATGTGCCACCATGCCCGGTGATTGTTACTCTCTGCTGTGTTCACCAACAGTTTCCACAGAAATTCTGTGTCCACCTTCATCCCAGCCAACTGGGTGCTTGCATTAGAGAAGTCCACCTGACTTCCTCAGTTTTTAAATTTTTTAAATGTATTTATTTAAGAGAGAGAGAATGGGCCTCTAGCTGCTGCAAACGAACTCCAGATGTATGCGCCACCTGTGCATTTGGCTTATGTGGATTCTAGGGAATTGAACGTGGGTCCTTTGTTGTAGGCAAGTTCCTTAATCACTAAGGCATCTCTCTAGCCCGCTTCCCTCCTTTTTATGTAGGGTCTGGAACTAACTTAGGTGCTTGGGCTTGAGCAGCGAAGGCTTTACCCACTGCTTCATCTCCCCAGTTTTTCAGCTTATAGTTTCAGTGTCTTTTGCGTCAGTCTTTTCAACCCTTTGAGTTTCGCTGTGTTCCTGAGTGATGCTTAAAGTAATATATTCTACCCTGTAATGCTTGTAAAGTAGTAGTAGATAATGAAGGATTGGTGCAGTTGGATCAGTTTTTTTTTTTTTTAATTAAGTCTGGGCTGTCAATTGAGGTGTCAAATAAAGGTATTTTAAGTCTTCATATGAGCCAAAGTCCAAAATTCAACCATGGATTATAGGGACGATCTTTACTGAGGTCTTTTTCTAAAGCCACCTCTTTGTCCCCTTGCTGTGAACTGCAGTTACTTTGTGTGCATCCTGTGAGGCAGGTAGAGTTGCATTTGAGATCTTCCTGAAGTCAAGGAATTAATGAGCACAAGGGAGAGAGGGGCAGATATAGAGAGAATGGGCGTTCCAGGGCCTCTAGCCACTGCAGATGAATTCCAGACACATGTGCCACCTTGTGCATCTGGCTTATGTGGGTCCTGGGGAATTCAACCTGGGTCATTTGGCTTTGCAGGCAAGCACCTTAACTGCTAAGCCATGCCTCCAGCCTGTTTTTTGTTGATGTTTGTTTTTTAATTTATTTGACAGAGAAAGAGGGAGAGTGAGAGAATGGGGGCATGAGGGCTTCCAGCCACTGCAGACAAACTCCAGATGTGTGCACCCCGTTGTGCATCTGGCTTACATGGGTCCTGGGAAATCGAACCTGGATCCTTTGGCTTTGCAGACAAATGCCTTAACCACTAAGCCATCCCTCCAGCCCAAAGCCTGTGGGGTTTTTTTTTGGGGGGGGGTGTTGTTGTTTTTTCGAGGTAGGGTCTTGCTCTTGCCCAGGCTCACCTGGAATTCATTCACTATGTAGTCTCAAGGTGGCCTCAAACTCACGGCAATCCTCCTTCCTACGTCTGCCTCCTGAGTGCTAGGATTAAAGGTGTGTACCACCACACACCCAGCCTCAGCCTTTTTTTTTTTTTTTTTATTTGCAAGCAGAGAGAGAGAGAATGAGTGAGCCATGACCTCCTTGTGCATCTGGCTTTACATGGGCACTGAAGAATCAAACCTGGGTTTGTTGCCTTTGTAGGCAAGCACCTTAACCACTAAGCCGTCTCACTGGCCCTTGACTTGTTTCTTTTGACTTTTGTTTTTGAACCAGGTTTTTCTGTATCCCAGGCATGCTTTGAACTTGCTCTGTATCTTAGGGTGGCCTTAAAGTCCTTAAGCACATCTCTGGCAACGGAAGGTTCTGTGTAGCTACTGGAGGAAAAAGCACAGGGAATGTAAGGGATGCTAGGAGGACCAGAGAGGCCAGAGAGGAAACCCTGGTGGAATATCTTACTTTCTCCTAGGGTAATCTGGAACTCCCTCTATACAGTGCCCAGCTGGTATCTAACTTCCAGTCTTCCTGTCTTAACCTCCCTAGTGCTAGAGGTAAAGTCATGTGCCACCATGCCCCTACTTGACAGAAGGATTTTTATTTATTAATTATTTTTAATGCTGAGGGGTTGGACTTGGGTTCTTGTCTAGCAGTCAAGTTGCCCTAGGTTTCATCTCCAGCAGTACAGTTCAAAAGCAGCGACAAATGTGATAATAAGTATTCAATGGTGGTTGCTGAAATTATATTAGTTTTTTTATCATTCTTTTTTATTTTTTTCTTTCTAAATGACTGTAGTGCCTTCTTCAGCAAGTGCCATACTTTGGGGGTATTAGACAGTATACATGCTTATCCCCACCTCTGCCCTGTCCCCAATTCTTTTGGTCCAGATGAAACGTAAACAAGTATGTCAGTTGATTTGCTGGACATAGGAAAAGGTCATTAGGGGCAGTGCTCCATGTATCACAGAGACTTGACCAAGGTTTTCTCTGAGGACAGTTCATTGAAGCTAAACCCTGAAGGATGAATCACACTTCTGGCTAGCAGTTGGGGACTAGGTTTGAGGTTGAGTAATAGCCTGTGTGATAGGACAACAGCCTAGAGTGGCTCTAGGGGTGGGAGTCGTATCAGCTTTGGAGAGGCAGGCAGCAGCATCAAAGTACACAAAGCTTTATAGACCATGTGTGCATATATGTCATATTATGAAGACTGTTTTCTATCAATGTCTTAATTTTTTTTTCTTTGCAGTACCAAATATGCCCCAGCAGCGGCAAGACCAGCATCACCAGAGCACCATGATGCATCCAGCCTCTGCAGCAGGTCCACCCATTGTTGCCACCCCACCAGCTTACTCCACTCAGTATGTTGCCTACAGTCCTCAGCAGTTTCCAAACCAGCCCCTAGTTCAACATGTGCCACATTATCAGTCTCAGGTAAGGTTCATAGGGCCTGAGCCTTAGTTTTGATTCTACTTTTAAAAACATTTCATTATCTGTTAATACAGTGAAAGTATTTTTTTTTTGGCTTTTTTTAAAATAATGAATTATTGAATAGGTTTTTTTTTTTCTTTTCTTTATTGACAACTTCCATAATTGTAAACAATATCCCATGGTAATTCCATCCCTTGTTTTGTTTTTCTTTGTGTGATAGCTCAAATAGATTGCTACTTGGTCTTTTTAACATACATGTAAAAGTTAGATGTGTAAGAATTTTAAAAGTAGCCAAGAGGGGGCAGTTGAATTTGCAGTTTCTGGAATCTGTGGCTAAGAATCTTAACTAAAATCTGCTTGGCTCCTTTTGGTATTTTAATATTTTTTCCTGTATTTTTGTTTGAATGCAGCATCCTCATGTCTATAGTCCTGTCATACAGGGTAATGCTAGAATGATGGCACCACCAGCACATGCCCAACCTGGTTTAGTATCTTCTTCAGCAACTCAGTATGGAGCTCATGAGCAGACACATGCAATGTATGGTACGAAAGTTTGTCTTTTTCAGTGTCTATGTTTATTATTAATTTCTTTTAAGTTCTTTTAAGTTTTGTAAAGATGTTCTGCTTAAGAATGACCTATAGCTGGAGAAACGGTTCAGCATTAAGAGCACGGAAGTGCAAGCATGAGGGCTTAAGGAGGCCTTAGAAACTCTTGGGTTGGATCTCCAGGACCCACATAAACAGCCTGCCTAATCTGTAACCCCAGTTCTATAGTGGGGAGCAGAGACCTGAGAAATATAGGTCATATAAAAATCCCAAGCTCCAGGATCATTAAAAGACTCAAGCTCGCTGGGCGTGGTGGCGCACGCCTTTAATCCCAGCACTTGGGAGGCAGAGGGAGGAGGATCACCGTGAGATCGAGGCCACCCTGAGACTCCATAGTGAATTCCAGGTCAACCTGGGCTACAGTGAGACCCTACCTCGAAAAAAACAAAGACAGAGAGAGAGAGAGAGAGAGAGAGAGAAGCTCAAGTAAGGACAGGCAGAAGAGCAGTGAAGCAGGACACCCAACATTCTGTCTAGCCACTACAGGCAAGTGCATGGGGCACTGCATGAGTACCCTACAAACATCTCTCTCTCTGTCTCTCTGTCTCTGTCTCTCTCTCTGTCACACACACACACACCACTATATATACACAAGCAAAAAATAATTTAATAACTTGAGCTAGGTGTGATGGTGTGAGTCTGCAATACCAGCTACTGGTGAAACTAAAGTGGGAGGATCATTTAAACCAGGAGTAGAAGACCCTCCTTCACAAAACAAACCAGGGCTGGAGAGATGATGGCTCAGTGGCTCAGGCACTTGGCTGCAAAGCCTAACAACCTGGGTTTCATTTCCCCCACTACCCATGTAAAGCCAGATGCATAAAGTAGCGCATGCATCTGGAGTTTGTTTGCAGTGGCTAGAGGCACTGCACACTCATTCTCATTTTCTCTTTTCTCTCTCTCTCTCTGCTTACAAATAAATAAATAAGAATAACCTGGCATTTTGAGAAATTGAAGTCAAGATTCTAAATAAAGACAAAAAGCTATCTACCTCTACCCTGACTTAAAAGTATTAGCAATTTCTACTTCTGTCCCTGTAATTCCTCTATTTTACTTTAACATGTCATGTAGAGATTGGATGGAGGCAGTGGTTCAGTGCTTGAAGTGTTTCCATGCTAGTGTGAGAATCAGAGTTAGGATTCTCAGTACCCATGTGGTAGCCCTTCTATAATCCCAACACTTGGAAAGTGGGACATGGGATCCATGGAGCATGCTGGCTAGCTAGACTAGATGAACTGGCTAGCTCTGGGTTCAAACGAGAGACCCAGTCTCAGTAAAAATAAAGAGGAAAGCGATATAAGAGGACACATGGCGTCCACAGGTACACTTATGCACATGCACACATACAAAAAAATACCCTATAAAATATGATGTAAGTAATAACAGCATCTGCTCTTACTCATCATTTGATTTAATTTGCCTAAGACTTATGTGAAAATGCTTACCATCATGAAAGCTGAACAGTACTCTCAGCATAAAAAAACAAGTTCCTTAGCTGGGCATGGTGTCATATACCTTTAATCCCAGCACTTGGGAGGCTGTGATAGGAGGATCATTGAGTTTGAGGCCAGCCTGATAACTACATAGTGAATACCAGGTCAGTCTGGGCTAGAGCAAGACTACCTCTGTGGGGGGAAAAAATCATGCTTCTTTACTCACAGGTTAATATATATATACATATATATAACTGACTATATATTTTTATTATTTTTTGAAATAATAATATGCATATACACCACTCTTTATTGTAAGTGTTTGGAATTTTATAATATTTTACTTGCTGGTGCTGAGGACTGAATCCAGGGTCTTGCATATGCTAAACAAGCTCTCCATCCCTGAGCTAACCCTTCAGTTCTCTAGGATCCCTATTTTAGACACGATTCACATTTTGAATATCAGCATAAGCGATGGTAAAGTGAAAAAGAAAAGAATTTTATATAAAATTAAATAGGGGCTGACGTCGCAATTAAGGTGCTTGCCTGCAAAGCCTAAGGACCCAGGTTTGATTCCCCAGTACCCATGTAAGCCAGATGCATGTGGTAGTGTATGCGTCTGGAGTTTGTTTGCAGTGGTTAGAGGCCCTGGTATACCCATTCTCTTTCTCTCTCAAATAAATAGAAATAAATATTTAAAGTTAAGTAGTATTACAAAAAATAATTTCAATAAACTATCTGTTTAGTTTTGTGTCCAGAAAGTTTTTGTAGGTCAGTATAATGCACTAAATTAATACATTAGGGCTGGAGAAATGGCTTATTGGTTAAGGTGTTTTCCTGCTAAGCCAAAGAACCCAGGTTCAATTCCCCAGGATCCACATAAGCCAGATGCACAAGGTGGTCCATATGTCCGGAGTTCATTTACAGTGGCTGAAGGTCTTGGCATGCCCTTTCTGTCTTTCTCTCAAATAAAATAAATTTAAAAAAATTGAAAACACGATAATACATTACTCAGTGTTGAAAGTTAAAATAAAATTTCCATGTATCTTATAATGTAGTTTTAGTGGATTACCTGAATTATACTTTACACATATACCTTCAATTAGTACGAGCTTTAATTGATAACACAGGAGTTCTCAGAGACATTCATAACCAAACTAGCATCATAATTATTTTCCCTGTTGACAGTCCAGCTCTTTGAAGTAGAAGATAACTTGGGTTTACTTATACTGTGATGAGAATGTACAGTTGCCTGCAACTACATAGGCGTTTTGTTTTCAGTCCTCTTTGAATAATTAGAGGATGTGAAGATTTTCCTTTCTTTTTGGTATTGTGAGTGAACATTTATTTATAAGGGCAGTTGAGTCACAGGTTTTTAGTAAACACATCCTTAAAACATAATTTTTGCAGGGTGTGGTGGTGCATGCCTTTAATCTCAGCACTCGAGAGGCTGAGGTAGGATTGTTGTGAGTTCAAGGCCAGCCTAGGACTACATAGTGAATTCCAGGTCAGCCTGGGCTAGAGTAAGACCCTACCTCGAAAAAACAAATAAACAGAAGAATAGTACAGTTTTCCATACCTTCTCTATCCTTTTTGTAGAAATATGTGATAATTTTAATGTTCATTTTTCCAGCATCTATAACACAGTGTGTGGTTGTATACTCGTGTACATATACACTCCTGTCAGCAGGTTCACTAGCAGGTGGAATTTGTGCAATTAAAAGTATCTTCTTTTCGGGCTGGAGAGATGGCTTAGCGGTTAAGCGCTTGCCTATGAAGCCCAAGGACACTGGTTTGAGGCTCAATTCCCCAGTACCCACGTAAGCCATGCACAAGGGGCACATGCATCTGGAGTTCGTTTGCAGTGGCTGGAGGCCCTGGTGTGCCCATTCTCTCTCTCTCTCTCTCTCTGCCTCTTCTGTCTGTTGCTCTCAAATAAATAAAATATAATAATTAAAAAAATATCTTCGCCGGGTGTGGTGGCACACGTTAGTCTCAGCACTAGGGAAGCAGAGGTAGGAAGATCGCTAAGTTCAAGGTCACCCTGAGAATACATAGTGAATTCCAGGTTGTCCTGGGCTCCAGTGAGATCCTACTTCAAAAGACCAAAAATAATAATAAGTATAATAATAATAATAATAATAATAAGTATAATAATAATTCTAAAGTACTTAAGTCTGCTCTTTCTACTTAAGGCTTTATTGTTATTATTGATTAGACAATTTAAAGAGTAGCATAATTACTATGTTTTAGAAAACATTTGGTTCAAGAAGCCTATCTGTTGGCCTGGCATGTTAACCTATACCTGAAATCTTAGCCTTAGTACACCAGGAAAAGGACCTTAGAGGCTAGCCTGGGCTACATAGCAAGAGCCCTTCTCAAAAGAAAATAAAATAAACGCAGAACTAGAGCTGACCCAGCAGTTAAAGGTACTTGCTTGCAAAGCCTGACTGGATTCAATTCCCTAGTACCCATGTAAATCCAGACATACAAAGTGGCACATGCCTCTGGAGATTGTTTGCAGTGGCAAAAGGCCCTGGGGGCACCCATTCTCATTTTCCCTCCTTGTATCTTTCTTACCCCCTTCTTCCCTCTCCCCCTTCCCCTCAAGTACATAAATACTAAAAGAAAAGGGGGGGAAATCCCATCTGTAATTCAGTTGATACATTGACAGGCTGGTTTGGTTTATTATTTAGATTGTGTCAGTATGAAAAGGCTTTGCTTCAATTTCTATACATTTCTGCAATTTTCCAGTTTGCTAGAGGCTTAGGTGAAAAGTTCATTATGATTGTTTAGACATTTCTGGTGACTACATGATGATTTAACAAGTGGGAAAAAAATCTGTTTCCTCCCTTTTTTTTTCTGGAATACTCCCATTAAAATAAGATCTGAAACTTTGGGGCTAAAATTCCCATTGCTTTTAAAGAACAGCTACTTATTTGCCGGTGCTTCGAGCCATGCTAGCAGCATTGTGCTGTTGAGCAGAGCCTTGTACCACAGCATGTGCACCATTGCTCAGTGGGCTGGGTCAAGGCTCTATAGGTAGGATGCTTGTTGCTGACTCATCAGGATTCTCTTAGGATAGTTGCAAGCCCTGAAAAGCATACTAGGAAGTGACTTATTTTGTTCTTTGCCATCATAGAATCTGCTAAAGTGAATTCTTCAATACAAAGCGAGACTAGTACATAGAAATGCTAATTCCATATTCATTTCACTTAAAAAATGTGTATTTTATATTCCCAAAGAACTGAAATTTTTGAATTCTGTTTGCTTCCAAAGTAAACTTGTATAGATTCAAAAAAAGAAAAAAATTAGGGCTGGAGAGATGGCTTAGCTGTTAAGGCATTTGCCTGCAAAGCCAAAGGATCCTGGTTCAATGTTCTAGCACCCACATAAGCCAGATACACAAGGGGGTGCATGCATCTGAAGTTCATTTGCAATGGCTGGAGGCCCTGGCACACCCATTCTCTTTCTCTCTCAAATAAATAAAATGTATTGAAAAAAAAACTTTCTCAAATAAATAAATAAAATATATTGAAATAAATAAATAAATTGAATAAATAAATAAATAAAATATATTGAAAAAAAAACTTTAGGGGGCTGGAGAGATTGCTCAGTGGTTAAAGTGCTTGCCTATAAAGCCTAACAATCCAGATTTGATTTCCCAGTACCCACATAAAGGCAGATACACAAAGTTGTACATGCATCTGCATTAAGTTTGCAGCAGTTACAGGCCCTGGTGTGCCCATCTCTTTCTCTCCTGTCTCTCTTTGCTTGCAAGTTAATTAAATAATTAAGTTAGTGTTATGCATCTATATGCTGGTGCCAATTCTGTGTCACCTTTTTGTCATTCATTAATGGCCTGGTCAAAGCAAAGGCCTTCAGGATAAAAAGTACTGCTTCTAACTGCAGAATGGTGTGGGCTTTGTAATTTTTGTTGTATTTAACCTAAATATATTTACAGATTAGCCAATACTTAAATTGTTATACTAGGAGATATGTACTTTCTAAATAATAGTTGACCTTGTACTCACTCTTGGAGAACATTGTTTAACAAAACTTTGTCTCATCGTCTCTGCTGTCCTAATAAATCCTCACACCTAGTTTTCTAGTTTATCTAATTTGCTACTGTGGTAATGGTAAATGCAGAAGCAATTAATAAATCCTTTTCTAACTAGCCACCCAGAGAAGTAAAACTGGAAATATTTTTCCTTTTTTAAAGTTTTGTAATTTAATACAGACTAGTTAAACCAAATCTAGTAAGCAAGAAGAAATAAAATACCATTATCTCTTTACCTGACCCACCATCTATTAATTTTCATAAGTATTCTACCAGATGTCCACACACACACTCCGCATACGCGCACGCATGCACGCACACATATTTTTATGTAGATGTATTTTAATAAGAACTGATAAAATACTTGTGTTATTATAGTCAGAAACTTTTGGGTTAACTACCAGATACCTATGATGACATTTCTGTTATTTTGAAAAATGATGTGGCTCTTAAGTTTGCTTAAATATTGATTTATTTGGGGTACATTGCTTTATATCAAGATTGTTCTTGTACAATGAAATGCCATGTTAGTCTTTTATCAGACAGTGGTTTTACATAATGATTTTATTCTCTTTATTTTAAGCAAGTCAGCATGCGGAGCTTGATACCTCAGTACGAAGAACAGTATCCTCTGGTTCAGCTTAACGTCTTTGAAAATTCTGTAGCAGTATTTATTCAAAATGCTGGTTGTCTCTTGTAGAACAGAAAAATGAATTATGTATGCATGAGTATAAAGATATTGCTAAATATATCGACCTTTCCAGAAAATTAGGAGAATGCACACCTCAGAAGGCTAATTTACCTTTCTGTTTCCCAAATTCAGCATGTCCCAAATTACCATACAACAAGGAGACAAGCCCTTCTTTCTACTTTGCCAGTGAGTTGGGTTTTTTATACTAATTTTAATTGCACAGTAAAACACTTTTTAAAGAATACATGTTAAGGGAGCTGACTTGTTAAGTGGTTATTTTTCTTGTGCCAGACAAAATCATTAAAAGAATGTATATCAAGTCTACAGATATAGCTCATTGGTAGGGTGCTTGCCTAGCATAGACAAATCCATGGGTTCTATTCCCAGTACCATGAAAGAAAGAAGAAAGGAAGGAAGGTCATAAAGAGCTAAGTATAATTCCAACTTTTGCCAAAGAAAATATGATCCAGCTTAAGAAAGCTGGAGTAAAAGAAAAAATGAGTTGTTTCAGAAAGTACTTTTTTGTATACAAAGCAAACATGTAACTATTTGGGAAATGCCTAACATTTTCCTTATTCAGAGCTGGCCCAGCACCGGGGACGTTGGGTTTGGAGGATAACTGTGAGCTTGAGGTCAGCTGAGACTACATAGTGAATTTCAGGTCAGCCTGGGCTAAAACAGACCCTACCTCAAAAAAAAAAAAATAATAATAATAATGATAAAATAAAATACAAAAAAATTCCTTATTCAGGGAAACTTTCCTGGCTAATTATATAATTTTATGCCAAGCCATAAGCTTAGTATATAAAACTTTAAAATGCTAGTTTTGTTTTTTGTATTCTGATACAGAATTTGCCTAGCTTTTTAATGGAATGGTGTTGACAATCATTTCCGTCTTACCTATCTTTACATGACTAGAGGCTTAATATACTCAGGTGACCACATATTTGGGATTTCCTTAGCACTCTTTTGCAGGACAAGTAACCTTCAGAAGATGGTCTCTAGTGGTACTAGTCTTTCTGCTCCCTACAGTGAGCGAGGGCTGGGAAGAACTTTCCTTAGCGTGCTTTGTTTTGAAATAAGGCAGGTCATGGAGTATGTGCTAGACAGTAGAAATTTATATAGCTAATGTGTTATGTTGCTTTGAGTGAAGTACTGTGTTCTAGAGAACATGAAGGTTTAACATTCTTATGTTAAAGAGACTAAATTTTGAAGTAGTGGATGACTGTTAAATGCCAGATTTAAGATTTAGAGAGCGAGCATTTTGTGCTTAAATTTTCATTAATTTTGCCATGACTTGATATTCAAAAATAAGTTTATAATTATTTGGTGCCCAGGGTATATTAATAAATTGAATCATTTAAAGGATGCTCTTTTAAAAGGGAGTCTTTCTGTCTGTGTACAGCATTAAAGGGAACATGCCTGTGATAATATATGTAAAGTGGAGTGATGATTTTTAAGCACACTGTTTGAGGTCTCATGTAGCTATCCTCACCATCTTACTCATTAGTAGATGCAGTCATTTCCATGGTAAGTAGCTACAAGATCTGTAGTCAGCCCCTTAAGAAGTGTCACTATATAAAGAAACTAATAGTTGGACTACTATTTGCAATTTTATTTGCTGTAATTTTGCCATTATTTTACAGACAGCTTGTTGCAGTTTGGTTAAATTGCTTTTTATTCCCTCCTCAAATTTTCAACCTTCATTCACATCACTTTTTTGGAATTTTACATCACTTAAAAGTTGGAGGGTTGTATTTTGTTATATTGTAAAGTTTTGCAATGCTGCTAATCACTGGTGACTTGAGCATCCAGGGCCAAAATGACAAAGCCTTTTACAGATTAAACACAATGCCTTGTGGACAGAATTTGCTTCTGTTAACATCATACTCTAGGAAACTATTTGTGGGTGTGGTTAATGTTAAAAGGATTTGACCAATGGCATATTTAGAATTTTAAATGCTTATGTCAAGGAGCACTTTGAGTGAAAAACTTCTGGACAGAGTTGGACCCAAAGAGGCAATACTTTATCTTTGCTCCAGGTTGACCTAGAATTCACTATGTGTTCTCAGAGTAGCCTAGAACTCCTACCTCTGCCTCCCAAGTACTGGAATTAAAGGCATGCACCACCACGCCTGGCTAGATAAGTTTTGTAAATAGAAGTTTAACTGATGAATGGTCAGTTCAGACTTTTCCTGGAATCAGTTATTCAAATTAGCAGGTATGGATAATTATTTATTTATTTGAGAGAAGGGGGGGTGGAGAATGGACACACTAGGATCTCCAGCCACTGCAAACTCCAGACGCATGTGTCACCTGTGTCCTAGGGAATCGATCCTGGGTCCTTTGGCTTTGCAGGCAAGTGCCTTAACCGCTAAGCCATCTCTCTAGCTCTCCTTTGTCATTACTCTTCACTGTCCTTTAAAGGGACCTTACTGTATTTTTGTGATTAAAGTGTAACTTTAACAATTTCCCTGTTCATTTCTACATTCAAGGGAGACTTTGTTTCACATGAGCTAGATGAACAAAGGAAAATGTTTCTACTTAAACCTCCTGAAAATGTGTTATTTGGAGTTTGTGATATATACATCTTGATTTCGTTTTAATAATGCCTTGTAGTTTATTTGGTATAAAGGTAGGGAGGTGATGGGCTTTATTTATGTTTAAGATTTTTATGAACAAAGCCTGTGCAAGTCCCTCTTGGGGTTTCCTTACAGTGTCTGCTGTGCATAAATATCGGATCTAGAGGACACCTGATGCACTTAACACCACAGAGGCACTGTTGAGAAATGAATATGAAGCTGGACAGGATGGTGTGTCCTGCCTACTTGAGAGGCTGAAGCAGGGGCCCCTGACAGAGCTTAGGAGTTTAGGGTCTGCTTGGTTACATAGAAAGATCTTATATATTTAAATGTGGAGATATGGCTTAGCAGTTAATGCATTTATTTGTCTGTGAAGCCAAAGGACCTAGGTTCAATTCCCCAGGATCCACCTAGTCTAGATGCACAAGGTGGCACATGCATCTGGAGTTTGTTTTCAGTGGCTAGAGGCTCTGGTGGGTCCATTCTCTCCCTCCCTTTCTTTTTGCCTTTTTCGCAAATAAACTTATTTTTTTTATTTTTTTAAAAAAGAAAAGAAAAGAAAGTGTTCTAGCTACATGTGGTTCTTTTAATTATTCAAAAATGAAAGTTTGGGGGGTGCTGGGCATGGTGGCTCATGCCTTTAATACCAGGACTCAAGAGGCAAAAGTAGGAGGAGGATCAGGGCTGGAGAGATGGCTTAGCGGTTAAGCGCTTGCCTGTGAAGCCTAAGGACCCCGGTTCGAGGCTCGATTCTCCAGGACCCACGTTAGCCAGATGCACGAGGGGGCGCACGCGTCTGGAGTTCGTTTGCAGTGGCTGGAAGCTCTGGCGCGCCCATTCTCTCTCTCTCTCTCTCTTTCTGCCTCTTTCTCTCTCTCTCAATCTCAAATAAATAAAATGTTTAGGAGGATCGCTGTAAGTTCGAGGCCAGCCTGAGACTACATAGTGAATACCAGATCAGCCTGGGCTAGAGCAAAACCCTGCCTTGGAAACCAAAACAAACAAAAGAGTTTGGGGGTGGGGAGATGTCTCAGAGACTGATCAGGTTTAATTCCCCAGCCACCCACATAAAGTTGAACCCAAAAAGTAGTGCATGCATCTGATGTTCCATGTGCAGTGGCAAGAGTTCTTAAAGACTATATACACACACAAATAATTAAAACAAATGAAATAAAGTTTTAAATGTAAGCTTTTGGGAAGAATAGTAAGGGCTTAAATTTTGCTATGTTGCCTAGGCTGGTCTTCAGTTCCTAGGTTTAAGGATGATCCTTCATCCTCAGCCTCTTAAGTAACTGAGAATATAGATATATGAGCCACTACAGCTGGCTTATATCAGGTCTTTTATATCAAGTCAGTTCCTAAGCAGTTTGGGGTACCTAGTAGTGAACTTTGCTGGGGATGGTAGTGCAAGTCTGTAATCCTAGTACTCACTTGGAAGGTTGAGGCAGGAGGATCTAGAGTTCAAACCTGGGCTATGTAATAGCAAGATCTTTTCTGAAAAAAGTTATGTTAAAAGTATAAGGATGGGCTGGAGAGATGGCTTAGCGGTTAAGCGCTTGCCTGCGATTCCCCAGGACCCACGTTAGCCAGATGGACAAGGGGGCGCACGCATCTGGAGTTCGTTTACAGAGGCTGGAAGCTCTGGCGCGCCCATTCTCTCATTCTCTCATTCTCTCTCCCTCTCTCTCTCTCTCTCTCTCTCTGCCTCCTCTCTGTCGCTCTCAAATAAATAAAAAAATTAAAAAAAAAAGTATAAAGATGACCTTTAGTAAACCAATGAGTTAGAATGAAGAGACTGCTTGCCCAGACTTGTGAAACTATCACACCCAAAAAGATAGGTCATAGCTTCCAGAAAACAGTCACTACTGTTAAAAAGTTTCAGAGATGCTGCTCCTGCAGTTTTCATGTTTAAAGATATTACCATTCTTGTTGACTCTTACAGTCTGGAAAAGTTTGCAAGTATCTGACAGAACTGCTTTGTTTCATCTAAGTTGAGGAGCATTGGTGATGGCTGTGGCCTGGGCAGTGGATGCACAGGTGATCCTAGCTCTGGCCTTCTTGCCTTGCCTCATCCGCACAAGAGATACTTTGACCTCTGGATAGCATGCTGTTGGTACTGAAGTGCTGGGCCTTGCACCATCACACATTTTAGGACTGCTTCCCGTGCCTGGCCCTCTGCACACCATTGAGGCGCAGGATGCACCACAGTCCTCAACACTGGCCACTCTCAGCAACCTCAGTGCTGACCCTTCACTGTGCCTGCTTCTCTTCTGCCAGGCCCATACGTACCTGAAGAATATGAAAACTGTCAGCCTCATTGCTGTGTGGGGGTTTGGCTTTGAAGGGATCATAGGGCTTATTTCTTAAGAGACACATTTCTTAAGAGAGACCTGTGACTTGATAGTGCTTCATTCTGTGCTCACTTACACCATGGGATTAAATCTATCCAATGTGTTGCACAGAGCCACTGGGAGCAGTGGACAGACACCTCCTTCCTGGGCTTTCCATTCTCACACTGCTGTTTTGCTAAGGCTCAGGCACACACCCTAGTGCTTGATTTCCTTTTCTTTATACTAGGGTACGGTCCCAGATTATATACATAAAGAATTGGCTCTGGGTCTCTGTCTCTATGACTGTTGTGGTTGTTTGAGGTAGGGTCTCACTGTAGCCCAGGCTGACCTGGAACTCACCCTGTAGTCCCAGGTTGGCCTCAAATTCACAGTAATCTTAATTACCTCTGCCCCAAGTGCTGGGATTAAGGACCACCATACCCGGCTTATCAGCATTTTAACAGGCCCATCCTGTTGCCTATGAAGTTACTCTAGCTTTGAAGGTAGTTACTCTTTCTACACAGGTCACTTTTATCTTCAGGGTTTGATTTTTATAGCAAAGGTAGATTGTCAGTAGGGAACAGGATAATGAAGAGCAGCTTATGATTGGCCAGGATGGCAGTGTAACCCTGTCTTTGCACCAGCTCCAGAGTAGTAGCATGGTGAGGGTAGCCAGATGGTGACTATTTGGGGGAAAAAAATGTGATTGTCTCTTCATGTGCATCAGTCTGATTATTGGAGTTGTTTCTAAATACCATTACAGGAAGCCAGGGAGAATTCAAGTAAATTGAAACTAACTCATTGTGAATGTAATGTATGTAGCTCTGGTATGAAAATCAAATACTAAAACAAAATACTATTCTTCATTGTTTTCAAGACTGTATGTGGTTTAAATGGATATAGAGAATGGTAGCAAGAATTAAATAGTGACGACTGGGAAAGCTCAGTGAACGAAGCATACAGAATGGCCACGGTTGTCATTAAAGTTCCTTTTCCTTTTACTGCAGTTTCCACAGGCTCCCTCGCTCAACAGTATGCACACCCTAATGCCACTCTGCACCCACATCCTCCACATCCTCAGCCTTCAGCTACACCCACTGCACAGCAGCAAGGCCAGCATGGTGGAAGTCATCCTGCACCCAGTCCTGTGCAGGTAAGGAGAGGCAAAGCCTGTACACATCTGCTGTCTTGTCCTCACAAGATGCAAGGTACCATGGGGTCAGAACAGTGCAGCCACCTTCTCAAAGGCAGCTGCCTACAGCACAGGGATCCTTCAAAGTGTACTAAACTCCATATCCCAGAGTGATTGGATAGTACCAGAAACATTAATGTGAGAAATCTAATTAAATATGAAGTTAATAGTTTGACACAAAGAAAGTTCTTTTTTATGTGTGTTTGTTTATTCGAGGTAGGGTTTTGCTCTAGCCCAGGCTGACCTGGAATTCACTATGTAGTCTCAGGGTGGTCTTGAACTCACAGCAATCCTCCTATCTCTGCCTCCCAAGTGCTGGGACTAAGGCTGTGCCCCACCACCCCCGGCTCATTGTTTTTTTTTGGGTTTTAATTTCATTCCAAAAGCTTGTACAAGAATTGATTTCCTGCTTGCTTCTTTAGCCATGTTTGTTAGTGGAGGCAGTTAAAGGGCTATTGTTAGCTCCCTGGGGTATATAATCTTATGTTTGATCTCTGCTTGATTGGGACTTATTAACTGCCAGATTTATGCTCCCCAGAAAATGTCTTACAGAAGGCACCCACATTCTTGTTCTTCTCTCCCTGTACTTCCCGGGGCCACGGGGGGAGTTTGCTTTCATGTGTGAAGCTGTATAGTCCTAAGTCTTCTCATTAAAGAAGCTTTTCTCTCAGATCTTTTCCATTACTTTGCAGCACCATCAGCATCAGGCTGCCCAGGCTCTTCATCTGGCCAGTCCACAGCAGCAGTCAGCCATTTACCACGCAGGGCTGGCACCAACCCCACCTTCCATAACACCTGCCTCCAATACACAGTCGCCACAGAATAGTTTCCCAACAGCACAACAGACCGTCTTTACCATCCATCCTTCTCACGTTCAACCGGCATATACCAATCCACCCCACATGGCCCACGTACCTCAGGTAAACCAGCACTAGCCAATTCTCTGTAAAGGCCAAGTAGGATATGGTGGTTGTCAGAAAAGCAGGGAGGAGCCAGATGCTCCCCAAGCCAGGAAACCCTATGTGTGGTGCCATCTGCCTGTCTCCTCCCTGCTCAGTATGTGATCTGGCCCTCGGTGAATGTTTCCATGATTTTGTAATGGAATAAGTGAAGTTGTGACTGGTCAATCCTTTAACGTTTCCCAGCTGAGACTTTAAAAGCATCTTTTGAGTATGGAACGCACCCCAGTCCTTTTCTGTCTGCTTTGCTATGTCTCTATACCCTCACTTCTATGTGTATATGTGTACACATACATACACCCCTACATGCACAGGAGCCTAGTAGGGACAGTATGTAGGCCTTCACTGATTCTCGCTTCTGTGTGGTGACTGCTGTTCTTTCTAGCTTGAATTTTAGTCACCTGAATACCACAGAAATGTCTCCAGTTGTTTCCCTGGTTCTTGCTCCATTCTTGGTGAATCATGTGTTGTACTTCTGAGAGGGTTTGGCGTTGTACTTGGTGCACATATAAGTGGGAACTCCAGGGATTCCCGTCTTAGAAAGCAGGCCTATGAGCAGTGTGGAGCTCACCTCCAGTGTCAACTCCAGGTGGAGAGGTATGGTTGCTATCTGCATCATCTGCTGACAGGGCCAGGACAGGGTGGGTTCTCTTTCTGAGGAGGTTATGCCCTGAGTGGGACACCCTCCTTGTAGCTGTTGAGTGAATTGGCTGCCTCATGTCTCTACTCCTTTTTTAACAGAGCTGAGGTGGGTCTTGCATATGAGAGTTACTGACTGAATTCCATTTCCTGTCACATAGTACACCAGTGAGACTTTGGCAAGTGTGGGTTAGCAATGTGACAGTTGAGTCTCTTGTAGAAGACTAGCTTGTTAGTAGATGTCCTTCCCCACAGTGCTGAGGGTTGTAAGGTAGGTAGCACTGCCATTGATTGGCTGATGAAAGTGGGGAGGGGAGCTTGCTTGGTCAGTGTGAATATGTGATTTGGTGAAGTCAGCTTCATGAGAGTTAGGGTCCTGTCTAGCAGAGTCTGGTGGCCAAATAGGTTTGTGAACATAGATGTAAAATCAAGTCTCTTTAAACCTCACTTGAGTGTTTTTGTGCTGGAAGAACATAAAGGCCAAAAGAGAAACCCACATGTGCTATTAGAGTAAAAACAGTGCTTCATTTGAGATTGATGGTCTAGAGCAGTGTGCAGTATGGGAGGCAGGAAACAGGCCTCTTCTTGGTTTGTCCACTTACTGCAAAGCTGGGTTCTGGCTCGTGGGGCTGACTGAAATCACCTTTTCAACTTGAACTCACTGCCACTTGGGGCAGGGACTGGTCTGTCCCAGATACTTCAGATTATTTCCCATCTCACCAGAGCCATTAACTACCCTTTCTCCCACTCCCATCAGCCCATCTGAGTGAGGGAGCCCAAGTGTTCCTTCACCTGAATCTTAGTGAGCCCTTCAATTTTGGGGAGGGATAAATGTGGAGACGCTCAGGAACCCCCATAAGGACACTTGAGGAAGGCAGCCACCCTATATACCCTATCCCAATATACCATTTTCTTATTTGTTAGCCGTTTTCTTATTTGAGAGGGATGTTCTCTGTAAGATTACCTCTGGCCCCTAGTCATTGCAAGATGAGAAAGCTGCCTTGGATCAGAGCCCTGCTTTTTGTGAAGACCTTGTCCTATGCAATAGAAGTCAGTGATCACACATGCAGCTGACTAGGACTCTGAGGCCTGGTTTTATCCAGGCTCACTTGTTGGCCTGACATCCCTGTAGAATACACCAAAAGGTGACCCAAACAGTGTTCCCAGAGAAAACCAAGGGGCCCTGAGGCCTGTCTTTCCCCTTCCTGAGTCCCAGCCCAGTGAAAGGAACAGTTGACATGTTGTTTAAGACGGAGATGTTGCCTGTATGCGTAAAAGAGCTCTCTGTTTCAGGCTCATGTACAGTCAGGAATGGTTCCTTCTCATCCAACTGCCCATGCGCCAATGATGCTAATGACGACACAGCCACCCGGCGGTCCCCAGGCCGCCCTCGCTCAAAGTGCACTACAGCCCATTCCAGTCTCGACAACAGCGCATTTCCCCTATATGACGCACCCTTCAGGTGAGGCGTGTGTGTGCAGGGGCCGCCGGGGCACCCAAAGCATTCTGCTCGCACAGATCAAATGGCAGGCAGGGCCAGTGCTTTGAGAGCCCAGCACCTGAGAGAGAGTAGCAAGGCCTGTCCAGGTGTGCACAAGAGGGACTGTGATGATCAGGCAGCGCTAGGGGCTGAGCCTCCAGAGCTGGGTCTGTGTGTGTTCTGATGGTATCAGGATTGGCTTGAGAAGCAGCAGCCGCAGTCTGGGTAGCTGATGCATGCTGAGGACTCAGTTGGCCGCCTTTGTTATGTATGATAGGGTGGACAGGGATGTGTGATCCTTCCTGAGTCCCAACAGGCTGACATGTGGGGGGTTATGCCCATGCCGAGTTTGCTTGTAGTTTGGAGAACACTGATGAGCATATGGTGTGTGCGGACTGGTTTGAGTGTAGTTTCAGCCCCAGCCTGTGCCCTGACACAGGACACCCATGATGTCTCGTACTAGATGGCTGCCGTGGCGATACCTCAGTCTCTCCTGTGACTCTGAAAGCATTATTGGTGCGTGGCTAGTATTTGGGGGTGGGGGATGTCAGGCTTCTGCTCCTGTCCCATAAACAAGTCTTCTGGGAGTTTGTTTTTTTTCCCTCCAAACGTCTGACTGGTTTGTCTCCCCACCTTACACCCCCTCACTTGGTTGCAGATGGGAGGGGGAAGTGCATTATACCTTCAGTCTGTACAGCTAGCACAAGAGTAGTTGACAGTGTGGTGCAGACACTAGGCTGATGGGCAGTAGTGCCACTGTTCCCTTTAAAAAGCCACTTTTCTTTTTTACAGTACAAGCCCACCACCAACAGCAGTTGTAAGGCTGCCCTGGAGGAACCGAAAGGCCAGATTCCCTCCTCCCTTCTACTGCTTCTACCAACTGGAAGCACAGAAAACTAGAACTTCATTTATTTTTTTTTTTAAGATATGTTGATTTCTTGTAACATCCAATAGGAATGCTAACAGTTCACTTGCAGTGGAAGATACCTGGACCGAGTAGAAGCATTTAGGAACTTGTGGGTTGTTCCATAATTCCACATGCTGTTTCAAAGTCCCGCAAGTACCCCAGCTCTGCTTGCCGAAACTGGAAGTTATTTATTTTTTAATGGCCCTTGAAAGTCATGAACACATCAGCTAGCAACAGAAGTAACAAGAGTGACTCTTGCTGCTATTACTGCTTTAAAAAAAAAAATCAAGACTTGGAACGCCCTTTTACTAAACTTGACAGAGGATCAGTAAATTCTTACCGTCAAACTGACGGGTTATTATTTATAAATCAAGTTTGATGGGGGTGATCACTGTCTACAGTGGTTCAACTTTTAAGTTAAGGGAAAACTTTTACTTTGTAGATAATATAAAATAAAAACTTAAAAAAAATAAAAAAATAAAAAAAAGTTTTAAAAACTGATACCCCGGTTAGTGTGTGTTTGTGGGAGCCTGGCAGCAGGACAGGTGGGTGGCATGCTGCTTCAGGCTCTTGGAAGGTGTCTGTCAAATCACTCTTCTTCTTCACATTTAGTTCTGGCTCAAAGTATCTAGAAAAAAGTCAAGACTGAGATACTGTCTCTGATGGATGGATTAGCAGTGGACGTCAGGAGGAGAAAAGCTGGGTGGCCAGAGGTGGGCAGCACTGAAAGTTCACATCACATCGCAAGCAGGTGCAGACTATGTAAGCTTCCTTTTTTCTGTCTCCCAGAACCAGTGTGTGTATGATCTGAAGTTGTCCTGGGACGAGGCCTGTGTTACCAGTAGGGGGCAGGAGATACTTTTTCATAAAAAATACTGCAGTATATAAATTGAGGGCAAGGAATGTGGCTCAATGACAATCACCTGAAGGAGGCCCTGGATCTGATCTCTAGTACCAGGGGGTGGGGGTGGGGAGAAAGGCTGTGAGATACAAGGGTGTACAAAAGTAACATCTTTGCTTACTGAATCAGACCCCCTACGTGTTTGTTCTTTTGGTCTCACTCTAGCCCAGGCTGACCTGGAATTAACTATGTAGTCTCTGGGTGACCCCAACTCAACAATGATCCTCCTACCTCTGCCTCCCAAGTGCTGAGATTAAAGGCATGGGCCACCACACCCGGCTTTTAAAACCCCTATATTTTTCTTAAAACACAAGGGGAAAGAAGGCAAGTATTTGAACAAGGGAATTAAGTGTCTTGTAGAGAATCTAGTCTTCAAAACACTGGCAACAAATCAAGATTCTGAAAACCTTTTTTTAATCCACATAATAGCAATTTGTACATTATAGCAAAATTTGCATTATTCAAGAATAAGTTACTCGTACAGTACGTAAACAATACATAAAAATTTGCCAAATACCTTCTGCCTTTGATGATAGATGAAACCCTTGGTGTGAATCACAACAAGTTGCTCATTCCAGCCAAACACTGGATGTCAGGTGTGTCCTTGTGAGGCAGTGGATAACAGTTTATCACATCAGCGCTAACATGACATTTGCAACAGGAGAGAAAACATGAAAGAATCTCAAGGAAGAGAGCATGCCTTGTAGGTCAACTCATGTAAAAAATAGTGTTGTCTGGCCCAAAAATTTAATGACTATTCCTTTTTGCTATGTGGTCCAGAAATGATTGAAGGCAGAAGATTTATCTATACCACATAAAGCCATATGGGTTGCTGGTCTAAAGTCAAGGCAGGTTAGTCAACTGGATTCTTTGGTGCTGGTGACTGCTTGTTAGTTTGTAGAAGTTCCGTGGTCAGGTGAAGGAAGTTACAGTGCTGGGCGCTGTCAAGTTGTCCTGGTGGTCTCTTAAATAGGGCTCACTGCAGGGACCCTGACACTTCCTCCCCTGCCAGTATGACCTAAGTGCCAGTGGTGGTCAGTAAAGATGTGGAATTGGGGCCTGCTGCTGACATTTGTAAGGGAATCTAGCCCCTTGCGACCAACCTGACGTGCTCTAGCAGAAAGAAAAGGCATTGCTAGTGTTATTGTCAGAAGGCTGTCTTAGGGAAGAGTAACTTCAACTTATGGTCTCACAAAAGCATACAGCCAGGTGGTTGCTATGTTCGCACTGTCTGACTCTCAGCACTACTTGAGAAATGTATACTAACAGGCTGTGGAGAAATGAGTGCCTCGTTTGAAGCTGTTGGAGCTTCTGACTGGGTAAAATCTGGACCAGTGACTGCAGAAGTGCTTTTCTCTGAGCATTCTTCCAGAAAAGAAATCCAGAATATTGCTTATATCTTTGGTTCATCTTTCTTTTAGCATTTATTCTAAAGAAACCTGTTTGTAGAAAATGAAGGAAAAATCCTTAAAGACCACAAACATGTATCCATGTTGGATCTGGTTTTGATTCATGAACATGGGTGGCTGCTGCTTCTATAGAGTTGTAGAGTACACAGAAGTAGCTAGAAGAAACAGCACAAACCCTTGGTCCAGGTAAGGCAGGACGTGCTGTTAATCAGGCCAGGTGTTACCCTTACCTGAATGACATCTGAACTGCTGTGCTGTGTTGACTCCCAGTAGCAGCCAACTCCACTGGTCCCTGCTTCTACTTCCCCTGTAACAATGTCACTTGTGAAAAGCAAGTATAGTGAAGGTTTGACTTCAGGACCTCCGTAGATGGGGAGACCATGCCCAGGGACACACACTAATGAAGCAGCTAGCTCCAGAACTTTAGTTGTGGGCTGTTAGAGCTACAGTGCCAGATTCCTACCTTCCATGTTCCTAAAACACACTTGTAGGGTAATTTTAATAGGCCATTATTAGGGTTAATAGGTGCTTGGGGGCCTGTGGATGAAAGAGTCAAAAGCTCTGGAGCCCTTCCTTCCCTTTGTGCTTGTCCCTCCCCCATCCAATTGTTCCATTCGCCATAAAGCTGCTGTAAACCAGAATCCAGTTTTTTATATTCATAAGGCACCAGGGTAGAATTGTTCCTTGCCACCCTCTTTCAGCAGTTGCCTGAATGTCCCTGAAAGGGTGACCATTCATTACATTAGTACATTAGGGAGGACACTGGCTACCCAGCAGCAGGCGATACTGTCCTGAGGAATGAACAGACAAGGACGCCAACATGCCCCAACCAGGAGTGAGTCAAGTGCATGTGCTTGGCTGTCCCTGACTGCAGAACGGCACAGGTACTAGTGGGACAGTGCAGTGAAGTAAGCATGGTTTCATGTGGAAACCTGAATCTTCTAAAAGAAATTAATATGAGGTAAATGTTTAAAATCATTTTTGACCTTTAGCCTGTCCCTCTGGCAGAGCTTTGTCCTAAAGCTGATTGAAGCAGGATTAGGAGCAGTCACCTGTCGCATAGCACATGGACACGCCACGAAACTGAAGCTACAGTGGAGAAACCATGAAAGAATCCAGGGCTTGTTAGTGTTTTGTGCTCCCTGATGACCCTACCTGGTAGAAAGTCTGTCATCAGTGGTGACAGTGTAAGTGAAAGAACAGTTTCCATTGCCAGCCCTGTCCTGCCTGCCCCACCTCCTCTGAGGGGTGGGATCTGGGCCATGGGCACCAGCAGGCACAGTCTATGCGCAAGAACCACATCTGTAAACAGTGGGAGAAAGCCAGGGGCTGGAAGAGGCTGACAGAGGCCTTCTGACAGGCCTGACAAAAGAAGGGGGCCATCCTTTCTGGAGAGGGCTGATAGTGCCCCACAGCTCTCTGCAAGGAAGGAAGATGGTTACATTCACGAGTTTGCCTGTCTACCGAGACATGCACCCCACACAGCCTGTCACAGAGGGGTATACTGGTTGTCAATGGCCCGCAGGTGGCTCCGGGAAGATGTGTCCATCTCATAGTCTGAGTCCCGGGTGCCGCTCACAGACTCCAGCTCCAAATGCCTCAGGCTGTCAGCCAGCTCTTCAGGTGAAGGCACCAGGTGGAAGATCTGCTCTGGGGGTGACACTCGGCCTGGGAGGGCCTCTGGGCCAAGTCCCTGGGGACAGCCAGCAGACCTGAGGTGAGGCAGGCCCAGCTCCGAGTCCCAGTGAGGGAGGGAGAAAGGGAAGAGGACAGTGCTGCAGGAACCTGGATATGGGACCGGGAGAAACCATACCATGCATGACTCTTGACACAGTGTGATTGGACACTAAAGTTATCTTCCACCCTCCCTATAATGGCCCTCCTTCAGCAAAGAGCTTGGGTCCTACCTGGAGTCTGAGAAACCACCACCACGTAGCTGGAGAGGCGGACGTCGCAGGCGGCACCACACTCCAGAGGGATGGGTGAGCGCTGGAAGTGGCGGAGCATGTCCACCACAGAAGGAAAGTGCAAGTGCTGCACGCGGCACTGACCACGCTCTGTCAGTGCTAGGCGCAGGTGCTGCAGAGGAGGCCGAGGTCAGCCTGCTGCCCAGGCTGCGTGGCCCTGGCTCAAGCCCCGACCCTCTCTCTGTACCTTGGCTCTGCCCTGGAAGTTGAACGTGAGCACATACTCCCCTCGCCGGGACTCACTCTGCCGCACCAGGAATACACCATGAGCGTCGGGGCCCTGCACTTGAACCAGCTGTGCAGCCTTCACTCTGGAGATGGGGCCATGGAACCAGGGATAGCAGGACAGGAAGTGATCCGTTTTCTGGCAGGCTGGGTCCAACAATGCCCCAGGAGAAGCACCTGGCAGAGAAAATGGGCATTGGAGACCCTGTGGGGGGGGGCATGAATCCAGTATACCCACAGACTGAGGGCTTGGCACACACCTTGGTCAAGGGAGTCTGTGCTTCCCCTTGGAGAGCTAGCCAGGCTCGGGTCAGGAGTAGGGGGAAGGGGCAGCTCTATGTCCACATTCTCCAGCCTGCAGGGAAGAAGCCAGGTGAGGGGTGGGGTGGGGTGCGGTAGGTGGGTGGGGCAGGGTGGGGTGGGCAGGGAAGGCAGGAGCAGGCAGGCCTCACCATTGGCCTGTGCTTGCCCCAAGTTCAGTCAGCCATGAATTCAACTGCTGCTCGTCGCCCACCTCAAAGATGATGTCTGTCCGGTCCTTCACCTGTAGAGGAAGGGGACAGCTCTGTGGGTCTGAGGGCTGTGCAGCTTCACCCAGGGTGTCTTCACAGCACTGAACTCACCTTAAGCACAAAGGTGTAGAGGTTGTCTGGCATCTCCAGGCGTGTGCACTGCCGGACTTCCTGGATGCTGGAGCAGGCTGCTTGGAGCTTGGGCTTTGAACTCTAGGAGACCAAGAGGGTTGCTTGGGGTTGTCCCTGGCATCTTCCCCTACCCCACCCCCAGGCCTCTCCGTTTGTTTGCAGTCTCCCCTAGTATTTGTGGGGTGATGCACAGAAAGCTGTGCTGGTAAGGGCCTCCCGGCCTCCCCTCTTCCCCGCTGGTGAGCTGATCCTTACCCAGCCCCACCATCACACCAAACTCAAGAGAGCCAAAGCCTAGCCAAATACAAGCAGCCGCAGAGCCCACAGCAATTCTAGGCTGACGGCTAACACCACTTACTGCAACATGGGTGAGCTGCCACCTCCCAGGTCCTGCAGGAACTTGGAGGTCACTCTTTGACCTCTGGAACCAGCTGCTCCAAGGGGGAGGCCACCCTTCCCCTGCCCTCCTGTTCCCTCCCTGCAGGGTCATGAGACTGTGGGGTCTGCTTCCAGCAGAAGCCCAAAGTGAAGAGGTAGGAAGGACAGAGGATATGGTGAGCTTCCTTTCCTCCCTCCCGAGGTTTTGCCCACAGTCACAGATAACCAGGTACTTCTTAGAAGTAAAGGGTCCCCCTCCAAGCCAGCTAGTGCAACAGAAGAAGGGTTCCACTTGTGCCCATGAGGCACATCCGGAACGGAAGAGTTGATGCACTCACAGGCCACATGCTTGACACTCCTGGTACAAGGATCAGCAGACAGCAGTGGCCTGACCTGGGAGAGTAAGAAGCAACTGGAGAGCTGACAGCCCACTTGAATTACAGTGCAGGGGAGGTTGTTAGATGCCTCGGACAGTGGGGATAGGGGACTTCTAAGGGACATGGAAGCACAGTGTGGATGGAGATAGGGACTCTGCTCTGCTAGCTGTCTTCATGACCAACCTCCATTTTGACTTTGCTAGCAAGCAATCCCAGGAGGCCTTGCCAACCCTTTGTGCTCAGGAACACTAGAGGAAATAGGCAAGGCCCCGTCTCTCAATTCCATCTTGGCCCAGTTCCCAGTGTGCACTGAGATTAATCAGCAAAGCCATGGCTTTCACTCTGACTGGGGTGGCCTTCAGGATGCCTCTATACCCAAAGTGACATTCTGAAGAGGGCAGCAGTGGGGAGAAGTATATTCCCTTCTCTCCTGCGACTGTCCCCTGAGCCAAGCTGAGGTTCTCTCCACGTGCCACAGCCAGGGTCTGAACCCAGGCCAAGGAGGATCAGAGCTCAGTATTGGCACTGAGATGCCTGGTGATGTGTGCACAAGCTTGCATCAGGCTGGTTGAACAACTGGGGGTTAGAGGTGATGGGAGTCTCTAGACTAAGTCCTAGAATTGTCAGTAGCTACAGGAACAACTAGGGCCCTCAGGTTGGATTCCTTGCTCATCTGCCTTCCAGGTCATCCCAGGACTTTTGGTGAGCAGAGTGGCCACACCATTTCAGAGGTCCACAGTGGGAGCAGGAGAATGTCACTGCTCACCACCACCTGCAGCTTCTGCTTGTGAGCAGCATGAGTGCTAAGCCCCACCACCAGGGTTGCCGCTGCCCCTCCAGGGATAATAACCCATCTTACTCTCTCTCTCTGGTGGTTCGCAGCCAGTCATTGCTGCAGCTTTCTCCTCCTAGCTGCCTTGTCCTCTTTCTCTAGGCTTTAATGTTAAGCTAGTGCAAGGGGAAGGCCTGCCAGCATGACAGCAGCACATTGCCTCAGGCTCCCCCCTTTGGTGATGTGCTCCTGTCCCTGACCAAACTCATGCCTCTTTGCCTGCCCAGCTTAGTAACAGTAGGGTAGCCAAGGGTCGGGGGAGGTGACTGCATATAGGTAGATTTCAGGTGACAGCACAGCACTAAACATTTCTGAGCTGGGGAGGGACCTAAAGAGAAGGGAGAACTCAGCAGGACAGTGCAGCATCCACTGGAGAGCACAAGGGTGACGAAGCTAGAACCAAGTCCTCTGGGTCCCTATGCTATTGTCTGGAAACTCTTGCAGCAGCTACACAGTCTCACATGTGTCAAGGGGACAGGGATGGCCTGTCCTGTCAACCATCAGTGTCTTCAGGGTACTGGCTGGAGCCCTGTGCTGGTACTCAACAATCCCTGGTGGGCCCAGAAGACACATGGCCATGAGGAGGCCACACCAGCCTCAGAAGAAGGGAATAGCAGCTCCCTGTAGAGCCCCAGAAGGCAGCCAGCCCCTCTCCCCCCTCCCCCTGGCTGTAGACTAAACCTCTACCCTAGATAGAAGCTAAGGAAAAGGGGCATGGGGAGACGGCAAGTGGGGGCCCTGTGCTTCATCTCATTTCCACGCTGGCCAGCCCCCCCACCCACCCACACCTTAAAAGGTAGCTGTCAGCCTAGAGCCTGGCTCCACACTACCACACCCTGTGACTTGGGGGCAACAGGCATTGACCTAGAAGGAGAAGGGCTGAAAAGGTTCAGATACAACTCCAGAATCCTATCCAGCATGGCACTCGCCCCATCTCAGAGCCTGCATGAGTAGTGTTAATGGGAACTACCTAATGCAGTGTTGTAGGTCGGTTATCAAAAGGCCAAGCCTGGTGTGATGGAGCAATTAATTGGGAGTTACGAGGCAGGAGGATTAGGAGTTCAGGGGCAGCCTCTGCTATATTTCCAAAAAAAAAAAACCCTGAAAGTACACTGCCCTTCCTTGTTCCAAAAACAGATTGTGGTCAGATTATAGGAATACCCAGAGTTAGGAGACAATCCTAAGAGGGACTTTGTCAAGAAATTATATACCTGGGCTGGAGAGATGGCTTAGCGGTTAAGCGCTTGCCTGTGAAGCCTAAGGACCCTGGTTGGAGGCTCCATTCCCCAGGACCCATGTTAGCCAGATGCACAAGGGAGAGCACGCGTCTGGAGTTCCTTTGCAGTGGCTGGAGGCCTTGGCGCACCCATTCTCTATCTGTCTCTTTCTCTGTCACTTTCAAATAAATAAATAAAAATAAACAAAAAATGTTCATTTAAAAAAAGAAATGATATATCCAGCAGTCCACTAAGGGCTCTGAGAAAGGGGCTAGGGAGATGGCTCAGGGTGAAGTGCTTGAATCTCCAGGACCTATGTAAAAGTTGGGCATGGCAGCACATGCCAAGTACCCCAGTTCTGGAGGACAGGAAGATCCCTGAGATTTGCTGACCACCTAGGGTGTCTAGATGGGTAAGCTGTACATTTAGTGAGCTGGCATGCATGCACACACAATGTATAGAGTGACTGAGAAAGACACTGGATAAGGATGCATACACACACATACAAAAGCTCTATGTTCATACAAAGCAATTGGTTGAATTTGTATGTCCCTCAGCTTCTGCCTTCCCTCATGAGCCTTAGTTGGCTAATACAGGTTGAGGTGAGGAAGAATGTCATGTTGCGAACTCCTTAGGCATGTGTGACAGCCATGTCTAGACAAGGGACCCTAAGCTGCACCTCCAAAGACCAATGGATCACCCCTCTAGCTCCAAGCCTTGTCTGAGCCTGAGGACAGTATGAGGGAAGCCCCTGGGGTGTGCTCTGCCTCCCCTCCACAAACATCAGACTTAGGGTGGGCCTCCACCTTTGAGTCTTGGCTAACAGAGCACAGGGCTGTTTGAGGCATGCTCCAGAGCTGTCCAGAGGCCAGGAAGGCTACTAGAGAGGACACTGCACAGCTGTCATATAGCCTTTGGGAAACACCACCACAGGCCAGTGCTGGAGCATAAACTGCCTACTGAGAATTTCCCAGGGTGGGGGTTCACAAGTCAGCAACCCTTCAAAGTTGTCAAGAGGATGCACAGGAAAGAGCATCACATGATTGAGTGAAGAGACAGGAGTGTGACAGTGACATCAATCAAGTAAGGCTGTATTCACAGTGGGGAGACCATGTGCCTGGGGTTTGAAACCTGTAAGCACCTAGGGTCGGGGAGGGTTGGGTACACCCCCTTTCTCCACCCTCATTCCCCCTACCTTGCTCAGAAGCTCTACCTTTCTCTCAAAAGCAAGGCATATGGGCTGGAGAAATGGCTTAGTGGTTAAGGCGCTTGCCTACAAAGCCAAAGGATCCCGGTTCGACTCTCCAGATCCCACATAAGCCAGATGTACAAAGGGGCGCACGCATCTGGAGTTCGTTTGCAGTGGCTATAGGTCTTGGTGTGCCCATTCTCTCTCTCTCTCTCTCTACCTCTTTCTCTCAAATAAGTAAATAAAATATATTTTTTTTAAAAAAAAAAAAAAGCAAGGCATATGCTTAGCATTGGCTGGCTGGGAGCAGCCTGGACCAAGAGAGTCCTGGGAGGAGACTTCCATCTGAGTGAGAAGTCAGGCTAAAATCAGGGTAGCCTCCTGAGGCCTTAGTCAACTGCCATCAACCCCATCAAAACACTTCTCAGTTCAGATCAGCAGGCCCCCCCACCTCAGTCCATGAACCCTCCCTCCCACTGCTCCTGAACATGGCACAAGCACTCAGAGCCATCAATCCTGCTGATCCCTCTACCTGAAAGACATGTCCCCACTCCATCTTTACAATTCTGGCTTCCTATAGACTGAGCTTAGTTCAAGAGTCCCCTCCCATATGATGGAGAATGGAATTTCAAAGGGGAAAGTGGGGGGGGGGAGGAGGGTACTACCATGGGATATTTTTTATAATCATGCAAAATATTAGTAAAAATTGAGAAAATTAAAAAAAAAGAAATAAAAAAAAAAGAGTCCCCTCCCTTAGGGAGGCTGTGCCTGTAAACTCCTAGACCTGGGAGCTGCGGGAGACTTGGCTCACTTTCATTTACACAGTGTGCACAGTAAGCACCAGCCCCCTCCTGCACTTTACTCACCCAAGGATACCTACAAATAGGTGACAGGAGCCACTTCAGGCCAAGTGCGTCCAGATGAGGGGCAGGGAGGCAGCACCGGACAGCCCTGGTGCTCACAAGAGCATTCATTTCTGAGAAGTCCAGGTTGCAAACTGGCCATAGACCTGGGGCAGAGTGGCTTGGGACAGAGGGAGGAGTCAGGATGCCTGAGCTCTTCAGCCACATTCTCTTTCAACACTACCCCACTGCCAGCTCCAACCCTGGATTGCTGTGCTGCAAGTTCTCAGTTTATCGGGCAGCCACGGTTTCCTGTGCTGCAGCAGCCTCTGCCTCCTGCCCAGAGCTCCCTGAGGCCAAGGCAGGTCAAGAAGGCATTCGGAGAGCCTGCAGATGGATAGGTGGTAGGATGCATGGAACACTGGGTGCTGCCTCTGGCCCAGGAATGTCTGGAGACAGTGGGCTGTGGAGTTCACCCTTGTGTCCTCTAGCCCCTCTTGGGGGAATGGAAGGCAGTGGGTCAGGCTCCTTGAGCTGTCCACATGGCAGGAGTACAGGTTATTCCCTTGCTTTTGCCCCCAACTTGATAGGACACTAGGACCAACCCCCACCTTCACAGGTACCTCAAATGCATTATGTCAGCCACCTCCTGTGTGACCCTCAGCAAGTCCCTCTGTCTCTCCCCAAGGGACTGGAGAAGCTTCCGGGAAAGCCAGACAGGCAGTTACCTCCCCTACCCTCCTGGAGACAGCCCCTCCATTCGAGTGCCAGACACAGAGGTCTCCAAATGGGACAACCCTGCTCACAAGAACCACTCCCTTCAGGCAGGCACCATGCCAGGTCATATTAACTAACCACATGGGAGTGGGTGGCATCCATGCTTTGCCTCTCCCTAACATGCTGGGATGGAAATATAGGGGGCACACTGGCCTCCTCAATCCCATCAGAACCACAGGGCCGCCCGAAGCCCATACCTGCCTGTGGCTGGCTGTGAGGAATGGCATGGCGCATCGTAGGGTTGACACCTTCAGATTATGCCCTCCATAGCCTTCCTCCTGAGGTGCCACACAAGGAAAGCCAGCCCAGGAGATCTGAAGCAGTGCAAACCCCAATGGCTCCCAGTCCTTGCTGCCTGGTCATCCTGGTCCACACATGGCCAGTTCTGTCTCCCCTGAACAGCTAAGCTCCTTAGCACTAGGCCAGGCCACACCAAGTCCCAGGTGTGGGGAGCAGACTCAGCTTGATGGCACAGGCCACAGAGCTGAAACAGAGCACCCGTTTCCCACCCCCACCGAGCAGGATCAGCTGGGGAAGTCCCAGCCCAGCGGTGCGGCCTCTGCGTCCGCTTGGTGCTAGTGAGGGTGGAAAAGGCTGTGGTTAAGAGAACACATTGCCTCTGTCACCAGCCTTGGATGGGGGAGTATACCAAAAGCCCAAGACCATGGCTACTGCTGTCTTTGAAGAATGATGATTGATTCTGAAGAGGTGAAACAGACAGGCTCTGGGACATGGGAACAGGAGAAAGGCTCCTGGCCACCCGGCACATCATCCATTCTCTCTACAGTCCTGGAAGCCCACATCCTTTCTACCTTCAGCACAAGTTTCTTCAGCACTTACTATCCATGACCCCACTGTGCTGTATGACCCTGACAAGGCATTGCATGGACCTTATACTAAACAATGGAGTCACTGGGCCACAAAGAATAAAGCCAACTGGAGTGAGTAACCAAAACAGAATAGCAGAAAACCCTGGGAACTTCTTAGCTGACCCTAGGGCAGGGAAGAAGGCCTTCCTAAGTAGGAAAAGCTGCCAAGAGTGAAGGAGACCATGGCCTGACTTGACACACCTGAAGGACCTCCTCGAGGAATTTGGGTCTGTTTCCATGGTGGCATCCATGATTGGTAGAGCACCTGCACACGGGCAAGAAAAAGGCACACAGAAAAGCAAACCTAGCAAACAGCAAAGGAGGCTGGGGAGGTGGCAGAGAGCCCTTGTGCCGCATGTGCCAGGCCCAAAGTTCAATCCCCTGTACAAAGTGAAATCACCAAGAAACAGAACTCGTGGAGATAGGAGATTGGTGGCCGCTGGGAAACAACCACTGCAGGTGTGGCAGTTCTTCCTAAGGGCGATGGAAATATTCTGGAATTGAGTAACAGTAATGATATACATTCTGTAAATACACTAAGACCAAAAAATTGTCATGATGATTTTGTTGTTGTTTGGTGCATTTGTTTTTTGGGGGTTTTGTTTGTTTGTTTTTGTTTTTCAACATAGGGTCTCTCCCTAGCCAGGCTGACCTGGAATTCACTATGTAGTCTCAGGGTGGCCTCAAACTCAGGGTAATCCTCCTACCCCTGCCACCCAAGTGCTGGGATTAAACGCATGCACCACCATACCCAGCTTCTGATTTTTGTTTTGTTTTGTTTTGTTTGTTTGAGGTAGAGTCTCGCTCTAGCCTAGGCGGACCTGGAATTCACCAGTTTCAGGATGGCCTCAAACTCACAGCAGTCCTCCTACCTCTGCCCCCAAGTGCTATGATTAAAGGTGTGTGCCACCACATCCGGCTCTGCAGAAGGGGTCACAAAGTACTGCAAACATCAACCAGAATTTAAAATATTTTTTATTTCTTTACTTATTTTGATAGTGAGCAAGAGGAAGAGAAGCGGCTTTCCATCTTATCTTTTGGGTCTCTCACTGAACCCAGAACTCACCCATTCAACTAGACTACCTGGCCAGAAAATCCCAAGGATCCCATCTCCACCTCCCCAGCACTGGGATTACAGGTGTGTACCACTATACCTGACAGTTACATAGGCACTGGGGAACTGAACTCAAGTCCTCAGGCTAGCATGGCAAGCACTTTACCTACTGAGCCATTTTTCTTTTCGTTTTTCAAGGTAGGGTCTCGCTCTAGCCCAGACTGACCTGGAATTCACTATGTACTCTCATGGTAACCTCAAACTCATGGCAATCCTCCTACCTCTGCCTCCTGAGGGCTGGGATTAAAGGCATGAGCCACCATGCTTGGCTAGCCTCATCATATTTTTAAAAAAGAGAAACAGGGCTGGAGGGATGGCTCAGCAGTTAAACGCATCTGCTTGCAAAGCCTAACAACCCAGGTTCGATTCCCTAGTGCCCATGTAAAACCAGATGCACAAAATGGTACACGCATCTGGAGTTTGTCCGCAGCAGCTAGAGGCTTTGGCATGCCCATTCTCTGTCTATCTTCTCATTGTCTCTCCCTGCTTACAAATAAAAATATTTTTTATAAATTGGGTGTGGTGGTACAGGTCTTTAATCCCAGTACTTGGTAGATGGATGTAGAAGGATCCCATGAGTTTGAGGACACCCTGGGCTATAAAACCCTTGAGTTCTAGGTCAGCCTTGGCTACAATGAGACCCTACCTTGACAAAATAAAATAACAAAAAGAAATAGCAGGTCTGGAGAGATGGCTTAGTGGTTAAGGCATTTGCCTGCAAAGCCGAAGGTCCTTGGATTCCCCAGAACCCACGTAAGCCAGATGCACAAAGGGGTGCAATGCATCTGGAGTTCATCTGCAGTGGCTGGAGGCCCTGGCTCACCCATTCTCTCTCCCTCTCTCTGCCTCTTTCTCTCTCTCTCAAATAAATAAAAATAAAGTTAAAGAAAAAGAAATAGCAAATCATACTCATAATCAAAAAGCATAAGATGTTGAGTGTGGTGGTGCACACATTTTATTTTTATTTATTTATTTGACAGAGAAAGGAGGAAAGAGAGAGAATGAATGGGCACACCAGGGCCTCCAGCCACTGCAAATGAACTCCAGACGCATGTGCCCTCTTGTACATTTGGCTAACGTCGGTTCTGTGGAATTTAACCTGGGTCCTTTGGCTTTGCATGCAAACGCCTTAACCATTAAGCCATTCTTCCAGCCCCTGGTGCACACTTTTAATCCCAGCACTCACTAGGATCACTGTGATCTTGAGACCACCCTGAGACTACACAGTAATTCCAGGTCAGCCTGGGCTAGAACAAGACTCTTACCGCAAAAAAAAAAAAAAAAAAAAAAAAGTTTTGCTTGGCATGTTGGCATACACCACCTTTAATCCCAGCACTCGGGAGGCAGAGGTAGGAGGATCACCATGAGTTTGAGGCCACCCTAAGACTACCCAGTGAATTCCAGGTCAGCCTGGGCTAGAGCGAGACCCTACCTCATAAAAAAACAACAAAAAATTAAATGGCCACTAAACCAGGTGGTGTAGTGCTACATGTCTGTAATTCCAGCCCTTGGGAGATGCAGTAAAAGGATCAGGAGTTAAAGACCACCATCAGCTACATAGCAAGTTCAATGCCAGCCTGACTATGAGACTTTGGCTCTAAAATAAAATCCACTGAGGGGGCTGAGGACAGTAGTTAAAGGTGCTTGCTTGCAAAGCCTGATGGCCTGGGCTCTATTCTCCAGTACCCATGTGAAGCCAGATGCACAAATTGGCACATGTATCTGGAATTTGTTTGCAGTGGCAGTAGGCCCTGGTGCACCCATGCTCGCTCGCTCGCTCTTTCTCTCTCGCTGTCTGTTTCTCTCAAATAAATATAACTTTTTAAAGCCACTAAGCATAGAAAAGATGCTCATCCTTAGCCATCCACATGGCTCCCATGATGTCCCCACCACAGATGAGAAAACCCTCTTGCACTGCTGGTGGGAATGTCCAATTGTACTGAGGTTGCTGAGATCAGTTTGGCAGCTCCTCAAAAGGCTAAACACAGACCCACCACATGGTCCACTCCAACTCTACATCACCCAAGGAAAACGGAAACCTAAGTCCACACAAAGTTGTACACACATGCTTCATCACAGCCCCCAAACGCAACCACCTACCTTCCATCAGTTCATCAATGAGGAGATATATGTTCAGTCCTTGAGGGACTGTTACATGGCCAAGGAAAAAGAACACGATGAAGTGATGCAGGTCATGGGTAAGCCATGGGAACTTCACCCTAAGCGCATAAGTCAGACACAAAAGACCATCCACAGCATTGCTGACCTCCTGTACACACACGGTGTAGAACACACACATCCTTCCTGACAGGCGGCTAGTGGCTGCTAGGGAAGAAGGCATAGGGCATAAGGTTTCCTTTCGAGCCTTCGAATGCTCTGACACTAGAAGGGGTGGCCATGTCACTGACTAAACTCTACAGAGGGTAAGTTATGTTTCAAGAAACCCTGCTCAGCACTGTCGCTTCTAGGAATTCTATCCAAGGAGACAGTTGAGCACCAAGACTCAAGTGCAAGACGTTCACCGCAGGGTTATCTACACTAGTAAAAAGGTCACAAGGGAAGCCGGGTGTAATGGCGCACACCTTTACTCCCAGCACTCAGGAGGCAGAGGTAGGAGGATTGCTGTGAGTTCGAGGCCACCCTGAGACTACATAGTGAATTCCAGGCTAGCCTGAGCTACAGCAAGACTCTACCTCAAAACACCATAAATAAATAAATAAGGTGTGCTTTATGGGCTGGAGAGATGGCTTAGCAAATAAGGCCCTTGCCTGCGAAGCCAAATGACCCAGGTTCAATTCCACAGGACCCATGTAAGCCAGATGCACAAGGTGGTGCATGCTTATGGAGTTTGTTTGCAGTGGCTAAAGGCCCTGGCGTGCCCATTCTCTCTTTCACTTTCTGCCTCTCTCTGTCAAATAGATAAAATAAAATAAAAACATTTGTTTAAAAAAAAAAAAAAGGTATGCTTGAAAAACCAGAGAAAAAGAATAAAGACACACCAAATGAAAGAGATAGATAGGTACTACCACAATGTTACAGACATTGGACCACAGGGGCTAAAGTGTGTGTATGAGGTCCCAAGAACAAGGCTTCCTGAAGGAAGTCAGGTAGGGGATTAAAAAAAAGCCAAGGGCCCGGACATGGTGGTGCACATCTTTATCCCCAGCACTCAGGAGGCAGAGGTAGGAGGATTGCGGTGAGTTCAAGGCCACCCTGAGACTATATAGTGAATTATGGGTCAGCCTTGACTAGAACAAGCCCCTACCTCGAAAAGCAAAAAAACAAAAAGTAGCCGGGCGTGGTGGCGCACGCCTTTAATCCCAGCACTAGGGAGGCAGAGGTAGGAGGATCGCCGTGAGTTTGAGGCCACCCTGAGACTCCATAGTGAATTCCAGAAAAACCAAAAAAAAAAAAAAAAAAAAAAAGCAAAGGCTGGAAAGATGGCTTAGTGGTTAAGGAGCTTGCCTGCAAAGCCAAAGGACCCAGGTTCAATTCCCCAGTACCCATGTAAAAACAGATGCACAAGGTGGCACATGCATCTGGAGTTTGTTTGCAGCAGCTGGAGGCCCTGGTGTACTCATTCATTCTCTCTCTCTTTCTTTCTCTCTCCCCCCCCCCATCTCTCTCTGCTTACAACTAAATAAGTAAAAAAAAAAAAATTTTTTTAAAGAAAGAAAAACCAAGGAGAAGACACAGATCCAGTATCCCTGGGGGGAGGGGTGCACACACAAGTTGACATCATGCCACAAATCTTTCAGTTGCTTTTGGTCATTTCTGTCATGACCCTGGTTAGGCACCCAGTCCTCCACCATCAGATTCCTCGATTACACCACTCTCAGAGGTCGTGTGGCCCTTTCCACCAGGCAGTCGAGAGAGGGGGGCAGAATCTGCGGGGACTTTAGACACCACTGGCAGCAGCTATGCTAGGGTCCCAGGTAGCAGCCACAGGAGGCGGGGTCCAGGGCCAGGTGGCTGCAGTATCCTCCAGTGAGGTGCCAGCCACTGGTCTTGGTCCTACCTCAGCCTGGAGGGGAGATTGGAAAGGGGTGTGGGGCCCCAGAAAGGAAGTGAAAGGGAGGAAGCCCCTCCCCCATGGCAAGGCTGCTCTGCGGAGACCTTCGGTTTCCTTTCCATTCACAGAGCAGTGGGCGGGGGATTTCCACAGCCTGGCAGCCTGCAGGGGATGCCAGCTGGTGCCCAGTCCTGCTGGCAGTGGGGGACAGCCAACTTGCTGCTCAATCAAGGAGAATGCCTAGGCACTGAGCTCTGTGGACTTCCAATTCAGAGAAGCTCCTCGTCTCATCTAAGTGGCTTCATCAGGGCCTCTGGAAGTAGGAACACTTGCCAAGGTCTCACTGACCTGCTTTGCACAAAACTACCCAGGCAAGGCGAGCACCAGGACTCCATTGTCCAGAGTGGGAAACGGAGGCCCTAAGAAGCCAACTCCTCAGTCCAGAGCTACAAAGCAAGGACACAAGCACTCAGACATGCCTTCTCCACGGCCCACCCTTCATCCCAGGCCGACTCACTGATTCACTGATGGCCTTCTGCCCCTCAAACAAGCACAAGACCCCAGGGAGCTGGGGCGGGGGGGCAGTGGCCCAAAGATTCCAGGATGAGCAGTAACTGGTACCCTTCAACCCCCTTTCCTCAATTTGGGCACTTTTTTTTTTCCCCCTTGGTTTTTTGAGGTAGGGTTTCACTCTAGCTCAGGCTGACCTGGAATTCACTGTGTAGTCTCAGGGTGGCCTCAAACTCGTGGCGATCCTCCTACCTCTGCCTCCCAAGTGCTGGGATTAAAGGCGTGCACCACCACACCTGGCTCCATTTGGGTACTTTCTGCCCAGATTCATGGAATTGGAACTGAAGGAAGCACACATACACCGTTTGTCAGCTGTTTCAGCACAGTCAGTTCTAACAACAAAGTACTTTTTTCAAAACTGATTCTACAGAACCCAGTAGGATGCAGAAAGGACAGCTGTGTGTGTGGCAGGGCCCCTTCAGGAGCCCTGGTCCCCCATTTGCCACCTTCCCCCACCAGTCCCAGTGGGTCCAGATCTCGCCCCTTGGTTGCTGTGACATATGGGTGCCCTCTGGGCTGTGAGGGCCTTCTAGCTGTTTTTTTCTTGCCACTTTTGGGACCTAAACACACCCCCAGCTCTGGGGTCTCTAGCTTTTGATGCCCACACAAGACCCCGTTTTCACCTTCTCCACCTCCCAGCTATGTGGCTACAGGCAAGCCTCCTCATCTGAGTGGGTTTCCTCATGGTCCTCCCTCTCAGGCTGTGATAAGGAATCCAGTGCTGGTTCAAGTGTGGTGACATGTCACAGGAAAACAAGAAGCCAATAACAAAGCAGCAAGACTCTGCCAAGAGCTCTGAACATGAGGAACAATGGTCCATGGCAGGGCCCATCTTCCTAGGGTTGTGAACCCCTTTCCCACAGGCCGGAGACAAGGGGTCCCACAGTGCTAGAAGCACGCTTCCTGCCACCTCCCACCTCCTCCTCCCCAGCCCAGAGGAAACCACCAGGACAGCAGTAGCCAGCCTTCTTTCTGCTTCCTCTTTCCCACACAAAGAGGGAGGGAGGGAGGGAGGGACAGTCTGGCTTCTCAAGCCTCCTCATCCTCCTGTCCTTGTGCACAGCAAGTGTGCGATCCTTCTGACCTATGACACCCTGGAGCACCTGCCACAGGCCCCATTGGCCCTCATTCACTGGACAGGGCTGCCAATGGGTTTGACACACCCTAGGAGACCCAGGGAAGCTGCCCCACACCCACAGCACATGGGCAAGGACCAATCCAATCATCCAGAGGAAAGAACCAAGGCCCAGCCAGGCCAAATCTCTGGTAGTGCCTACGAAGAACCCCTTTTGCCCCAAAGACCCTAAAAGCTATGTATCCATGTATGCCAGCCAGGCCCACTAAGTCCTGTAAGCTAGGTGAGGAGCCCCAGGCTTCAGTGGCCCTGGACAATGGCCACAGGAGCTTTTCCTGGCCTCAGAGATGCCCCAATCAGGAAATGCCTTGGGCAGACCACACTCAAGATAATGATGGTGGTGGCAACAGCATCAGGCTCAGCCCAGCAGCCCAGTTCCAATGCACTCTTGGCCATGTGACCACACCTCTCCAGACCTCCTGCCCCTTTCTTTGGAAAGGACAGTCACAGCAGCAGCTCTCCAAGGGCTGTCATATAGACCAGCTAGGCCAGGTTGACAGAGGCCCACTGTATGGAATACCCACATCTGAGAGGCACTGTCCCAGGGGGACTCGGGTTCTTCCCCACCCCCAGGGCCTCTGCACCTGCCAGTCCTCAGACTGGAATTTATCCACCCAGATCTCGAGACCAGCACTTCCTGCCTAGGAGCCTTCCCTGGTCACATCCCACTGGGGGCCACCCACCTTCTCCTGAGGGTCAGCCCTCTCTGGGAAGAGCACCCCAGCTCCTGGCAGCCTGTGGGGTCACTGCTGAAACCAGAAGGCAGTGATGCCTCTGCTTGTCTCTTGACGTCATATAGCTGTAGGTATCTCTTCAGCCGCACAGGAAGACTGTGGCCACCCGAGCACACGTCCCAAGGCAGTCCACTGCCACACCTTCCTCACTATGAGAAGACTGACACGCCACATGGGAAGTAGAAGGGTTAGGGTCAGAGCCAGCCAGTGGGGAGCAGGAACCCAGCTTCTGGGAGGTTGAGCTGACCCTTGGGCCAGGGAAGACATAGGCTTTCCTGAACCTCTGTACTTCAAGGCTATTGCTGGTCCGGCACTGGGCCCTTCCCCCAAGCCACCCAAGGGACAGCACTCAGGTGTGGCTCCAAGCTCCACCCCTGTGTTCCCATAGCCAGATCAATCAGAGGTCAAAACCCAGCACCTGGCAGATACACCACAGAGACCGGGCACCCAGGAAGGACACCCCTGCTCCCGACTTTGTCTCACTGAAGCAACATGGCCTGAGCTTGGCGTGACCTGTGCCCTGAAGCTGGAAGACACCACCAGCCTTCTTTCTTGGTACAGATACTCGAGACTTCACCCTGGGCTGTACCCTCAGGACTGGCAGCCATAGGCCCAGTCTCCTAGCGAGGTGCAGAGCTACAAGACTCCAGCAGGTCTTGATGGCATCTTCCAGCTAGGTCACTTGTGTTCTCAGCCCCAAAGTCTACAGTCACATCCATACCACCACACAGCACCACTGACAGTTATCCTAGCCAGCCACTGATCCTGGAGAGGGAACTGCACAGAGGACCAACTGAGGCTCACAGACAGAAAGGGAGCTGAATCGCCCTTCAAAGCCAGCTCCATTTAACAGTTTCCTGCTATAGAGGCAGTTTTTCAAAGTGACATTTTATAGGGACCAGAACTCCATATAAGCTCACACAGACAAGACCAGGTATTAGATATTGGTGCCATTCCTATGTCACAGTTTCAAGAATTTCTTTTTGTTCTTTCCTCCTCCTCCTCCTTTTTTTTTTTTTTTTTTTTTAATTGAAGTAGGGTCTTGCTCTAGTCCAGGCTGACCTGGAATTCACTATGTAGTCTCAGGGTGGCCTTGAACTCACGGCAATCCTCCTACTCTGCCTCCCGAGTGCTGGGATTAAAGGCGTGCGCTACCACACCTGACATTTCCTTGAATGTTTTTATTTACTTATTTGCAAGGAGAGAGAGAAAAGAAACAGAGAATGGGCAAGCCAGGGCCTTCAGCCACTATAAACAAACTCCAGATGCATGTGCGCCCCTTTGTGCATCTGGCTTTACATGAATACTGGGGAATCGAACCTGGGTCATTAGGCTTCACAGGCAAGTACTTTAACCGCTGAGCCATCTCTCCAGCCCAAGAATTTCTTATTGTCTTTTTTTTCTTTTTTGGTTTTTCAAGGTAGGGTTTCACTCTGGTCCAGGCTGACCTGGAATTCACTATGTAGTCTCAGGGTGGCCTCGAACTCGTGGCAATCCTCCTACCTCTGCCTCCCAAGTGCTGGGATTAAAGACATGTGCTACCACGCCCGGCTAAGAATTTATTTTTTTGAGACAGGCTTTCACACAGTCGTCCAGGCTGGCCTTGAACTTGCGATCCTCCTGCCTTGGCCTCTTGAGTGCTGGGATAACAGGTAGGCACCATCATGCCTGGACTCATCATGCACTTAGAGTGTATTTGCAGTGGTAAGAGGCCCTGGTGTACCCATATTCTATCATCTATTTTATCAATCAATTGATCTATTGATCTATTTTTTAATATATTTTGATTTATTTATTTGAGAGAGAGAGAGCGGTAGAGAGAGAAAATGGGCGCGCCAGGACCTCTAGCCACTGCAAAGGACCTCCAGACGCATGTGCCCCCTTGTGCATCTGGCTTACGTGGGTCCTGGAGAGTCAAACCAGGATCCTTGGGCTTTGCAGACAAATGCCTTAACCACTAAGCCATCTCTCCAGCCCCTATTTGTTTATCTATCTTAGTGGATAAAGCACTTGTCATGCAAGCATGACCCAAGTGCAGATCCCCAGAATCCATGTACAAGCTTGACACCACAGTCCTAACATCTGTAATCCCAGCACATCTAGGGCAAGATGGGAGGCAGAGAGGCAGGAAAATCTCCTGGAAGCTCCAAGCACAACTGGCTTGGCAGGCGCAGCAGGAACTATGAGAAACCCTGACTCCAAAGACAAGCCCAGTTGTGCAGCCTTTAATCCCAGCACGCGGGAGGCAGAGGTAGGACGATCGCCCTGAGTTCGAGGCCACCGAGACTCCATAGTGAATTCCAGGCCAGCCTGGGCCAGAGTGAGACCCTACCTCGAAACACCAAAGAGAAACAAAACACAAGGTAAAAGTCAAGAACTCCCACCCAAAGTTGTCCTCCGACCATCACGTACAGGATGCATATGCATGTCATCCCTCACACCCACAAACACATCATGCACAGGAGTCAGCCCTCAAAGTGCCAAGACATTGCAGCACAAGAAACGTCAGCATGCTTTGTCAAAGGCAACTCACCAAAATAAACCCCTTTGGCCAGTAAATGTAGACATTTTCAAAGTCGTAAACTAAACCCAGGGACACTGGTGCATGCTCACCTGAACTACGACCCGGGGACACTGGTGCACGCTCACCTGAACTACACCCGGGGGCACTGGTGCACACCCATCTGACCTATACCCGGGGACACTGGTGCACGCTCACCAGAACAGCTGTACTGACTACCTCTAGGCGCTGGTGAGGCTGTGGAGTCAAGGGCCCTTACCTCCTGCTGCTGGGGTCATACACCCAGACAGCCTCTTTGGACAAAGGCTAAGCATACATTATGGTATCATCCTGAACATTGTTTCCAGAAATCACCCAAGAGTAGTGAAAGCATGTTTCTCTAAATAGAGCTATGTGCAAATGTCACTGCACCTCTCATAAAAGTCCCCAAGAAAGCACTAATCATCCCAGCACCTGGGAGGCTGAGGCAAGAGGATGGTGAATTCAAGGCAACCTGGGCTCTACAGCAGGACCATCTCCAAGAAAAAACAAAAATCCAAAGTACTAAGCATTCCTTAGCACGTGATGAGGTAAACTAACTGTGGGCAGTCGCAGCAGAGCAGCACTGTGGACTCAAATGGGATGCAGCCAGAAGCACACAACACCTTCAACTGAAAATATGATGTGGGCCCCAGGAGCCTGCCAAGGTGACATGTGGTGTCATGCAAGAACAGAGCCGAGCACACCTTTAATCCTAGCACTCCTGAGCCTGAGGTAGGAGGATCTCTGTGAGTTCAAGGCCACCCTGAGACTACATAGTGAATTCCAGGTCAGCCTGAGCTAGAGTGAGACCCTACCTTGAGAGAATAAAAAAAAAAAAAAAAAAAGTAGCCGGGCGTGGTGGCGCACGCCTTTAATCCCAGCACTCGGGAAGCAGAGGTAGGAGGATCGCTGTGAGTTCGAGGCCACCCTGAGACTCCATAGTGAATTCCAGGTCAGCCTGGGTAGAGTGAGACCCTACCTCGTAAAACCAAAAAAAAAAAAAAAAAAGAACAGAGATATCCAAGCCGTGAAGACAGTAGACAGGAACGGGTGTGGACTGCTGGCATGGGGAAGTGCAGAGGGCCCTGGGGGCCGGGTCACTTGGTCAACACAGGTTCAGGGTTGTATGAGACCGCAGTGAAATTGGGAAAGGTCACTTTGAGGAGAGAACTCTGACAAGCCCCTGGACCATCCTCACAGTGACCACAGTGCCTCTCCTCTAGAGGACTGATGGACAATTCATCACCCTGTCCTCTCCAGTCCAAAAATATCTGTCCACTCAGTGACCACCAGTCTCCACTACCCTGACCAGGAACACCTGAAGATTGGGCTCACATAGCTGATGCTCGCCCTGCAGGGAGGCCCTTCAAAGGACCAAGTCCACAGAGGAGGAAAAGCCATGTGAACTGCCAGCACACTGCACCGCACTCAGATGGGGTTCTGTGGCTGCTGGAGCACAGGGAGTATAGCCAGCCGCGCAGCAGACTGCCCAGCAGATGAAGTCTTTAAACACGAGAAAGAAGAATCTGACATGGATGAAGTGGGGGAACTGCTAGGAGTTTCACAGTTTTGAACTCTTTAGAAATAAAAGTTCCATACAGCTATATCAGGATCTTCACGCACTTTGAATCAACTGTCCAAAGCCTGCTTGTACCTGCCAGGTGAATGAAAACAAAAGGGGTCCCTGGTCCCTCTGGAGTCCTTGACCACTGCTCCTGGAAGCTATCAAGGTCATCAGAAACTGCCCAACTCAGAGAGGTGTGCAGAGTTTGCAACTGGACCTAATGTGGTGGCGCAGAAAAAGGGGCCCTGGATGGACAGTTGCACAAGGCACATGAGATGATGCAGGTGTGGACAAAGAACTTGAGGCTTTCCTGTTCCCGACGACTCCAAGATAAAAGGCTCTTAGCTAAAAAGGGCTTTCTTTGGGAAACTGTCATCATCACTCCTCACTGCCTAGCTCTTGCCACCATGAGTGGCAAGCTGGTTCAGTACTGGGCCCGGGTGCCTACCTTGGGCGGGTCGAAGAGCTCCAGCGTGCAGTCCCGGCCAGGGGACCGTCGCAGTGCCAGTCTCCCCCGCTGCCAGCGCGCGCCACTGTCCATGGATGCCTCGTCGGCCAGGCTGTACCGCAGAGTGGCCTCCTTGAGGGCCTCGATCAGCGGTGGCTCTCGAGCCAGGCTCCAGGGCAGCAGCTTCCGGGCCAGGCCGGGCCTGGCGGGGGCGTCGCTGGCCTCGGTGCTGGAGGTGGCGGGCAGCTCCCCAGCCGAGCGGCGGCGGAAGATGTGGCGCAGGCTGCGGCGCAGGTGCTGGAAGGCGCAGTGGGGCCGCGGAGGGGCCAGCTCCTCGGAGCTGCGGGACTTGGGCAGGCCTGCGGCGGGGCCCGGGCCGCAGCAGGCGGTGGCCTTGGTCGACGGTCCGCGGCCCGTGTCGCGGTAGTCGCGGCCCGGCTGGCCGTGCCCGTGGCCCTCGCGCACCTCGCGGCAGAAGTAGCGCTGGAAGAGGTCGGTGAACTGCAACGACACGAGCTCGGCGCGCAGCGGCGCGTGCTGCGGGTGCTGGCGCGCGAACAGCCAGTACTGGCGGGCCAGCTCCCGGGCGGCGGCGGCCGCGTGCAGCTCGCAGAACTCGCTCCAGCCGCGCGGAGACGGCGGCGACAAGGACGGCGATGCAGGAGCCGAGGACGACGCGCAGCAGGCCGCAGGGGGCTGCAGTGTGGGCCCATTCATGGCGGAGAGTGAGGCGGGGCAGCCGGGCTGAAAGACAGAGGAAGGGCATGAGCACACAGCCGGCTGGATCAGCATGGTCCCCCGCCCCAAGACTCCATGCACAGCTGAAACCCAGCCCATGAGATCAGGAACTAGCTAGCCAGAGGGTAGAGCAATCACATGGATGAGGTGACCAAGAGAGGAGTCTTATCCAGCCTGGATCCCTTACCACACTACTGAGGTAAGAGCCAAAGAAAATCCAAAGGCTCTGCAAGGCCTGGTGGCGTACACCTTTAATCCCAGCACTCAGGAGGTAGGAGGATAGCTGTGAGTTCAAGGCCACCCTGAGACTACATAGTGAATTCCAGGTCAGCCTGGACTAGAGCGAGACCTTACCTCAAAAAAACCACACACACACACACACAAACACAAACACACACACTCCGGAGGTTTTGAGAGTAGCAAATACAGTTTAGTGATAGAGTACTTGCATAGCAGCAGGCTCAAGGCCCTCAGTTCAATCCTCAGCACTGCATAATTTAAAAATTAATTAAATAGGCCGGGCGTGGTGGCGCACGCCTTTAATCCCAGCACTCGGGAGGCAGAGGTAGGAGGATTGCTGTGAGTTCGAGGCCACCCTGAGACTCCATAGTGAATTCCAGGTCAGCCTGGGCTAGAGTGACACCCTACCTCGAAAAACCAAAAAAAAAAAAAAAAAAAAAAAAAAAAAAAAAAAAAAAAAAAATTAATTAAATAAATAGGTGTGTGTGTGTGTGTGTGTGTGTTTCCCCAGGGGTTTTTCTGTAACTTTCCATTTAGTATTTTTGGATTGTGGGTGATCACATGTTGCTGAACATTGGAGAAGAGGGACTACTGTACTTCAAACTACCACAGGTACAAATTATTCACACAATACATCATAAAAAAACTAAATTACCAGTAACACCCAGTGCTGGTGCAGATGTGAAGGAACAGGCACTTCTCTGTCTGTGAAAGGTTGAAAAACAATCGGGCAAGACCAATTATAGGCCCATAACCCCACTCTTTTAAATATATTTATTTATTTATAGGGGAGATGGGTGCGCCAGGACCTCTTGCAGTGCAAAAAACAGATAAATTCCACAGTGAATTCCAGGTCAGACTGGCTAGAGCGAGACCCTACCTTGAAAATCCAAAAAAATAATTAATTAAAAAAAAAGACAGGGCTGAAGAAATAGCTTAGCGGTTAAGGCATTTGACTGCAAAAGCCAAAGGACCCCAGTTCAATTCTCCAGGACCCACGTAAGCCAGATGCACAAGGGAGTACATGCATCTGGAGTTCATTTGGAGTGGCTGGAGGCCCTAGCATGCCCATTCCCTCTCTCTCTCCCTTTTTCTTTCTCTCAAATAAATAAATATTTTAAATATATCTATTTAGGGGACTGGGGAAATGGCTTAACGGTTATGGCATTTGCCTGCAAAGCCTAAGGACCCGGGTTCAATTCCCCAGGAATAAAAATAAAAATAAGACGTTTTAGCCAGGCGTGGTGGTACATGTCTTTAATCCTAGCACTCTGGAGGCAGAGGTAGGAGGATCACCTTGAGTTCAAGGCCTCCCTGAGACTACATAGTTAATTCCAGGTCAGTCTGGGCTAGAGTGAGAGACCCTACCTCGAAAAACAAGAAACAAAAATACATTTTACATATTTATTTATTTATTTATGAGAGAGAGAGAGTGGGTGTGGCAGGGCCTCTAGCCACTTCAAATGCCTCTAACCACCACTGCAAATGAACTCCACAGATGTATGCGCCACCATGCACATCTAGCTTACATGGGTTCTGGGGAATCAAAACTTGGGTCCTTAGGCTTCTCAGGCAAGTGCCTTAACCATTAAGCCATCTCTCCAGTCCCCCATATCTCTTTTGTAAAAGACAAACTGGCGCATACAACAGAGGTATGCTTGCAAGACGGTTCCCACCAGTGTTTATGATAGAGAAACAATCACAAGCTAGATGCCGAGTGAGTAAAGCTGGATACGAGAGGGAAACTGCACCTGTCTACAGTGAGTGGGCTCCACCTTCAGGGGCGCTCCAAGGCACGCCATACCTGGAAAGCAAACCATGTAACAGTCCACACCACATGATCCTTCTAACATGAGCCCATAAAGCAAGGAACGGGTTATTTTCAAACTGCAGTTTTTATGCACACAGTAACAGAAAGGCCTTGTAGGACCAGACCCAACCCAAAACACTGGAGACTGGGAAGGAACCAAATCTGGGGTACAGAGAAGTTACTGAAGCAGTTATTACCTATCTCTAGAAAACATGGGTAAGGACAAGGATTCTAGAACCTCTCACTAGCTCCATGCCTGGTTATCTTGTTCTCTTCCTCAGTTTCTCACCTGTCAAGGGGGAAACCTCCCCTTGGCCTCACAGGAGAACTGCAAACAGTGCGTGAGCTAACAGAAGGGAAGGTTTAGGACCGAGGGGCAGCTCAGTGTAGGCTGGCCACTATTTTCATTTCAATGTCACAGAGACAGTTATTGATGTCCCCACACTAAAGATGAGACAAATAGAAAGGACTAAATTGACAAGACTCACAAAGGGTACGAAGCGAGGGCCTATCCTGATGGGGCCTTTTGGACAGGCAGATGCATGCCTGTTAAGCCCAACTAGGGGAATCTGGTCTATTCCAGGCTAGCTGAGAAAGCATCCTTAGACACAAGAAAATCAAAATGACAGTCACATACCACTTCCCAGCCCTTGGAGCTGAAGGGCTCCAACACTTGCTGTTACGTATCAGTATCCGCTCCTTCCCAAGCCTGGCCAGGCCTGGGTCCCACAGGGGACACACAGCCACAACTGCTCTTCAGGACCCAGATCCCTGTAGCACGCCCTGCATGGATGGGGCCTTCCAGGGCCTCCCCTCATAGGCAGGACAGCGGTCAAGTACACAGGCTACAGGTCCACAAGGGCCAGGGTACAAAAGCCACCTCCACCCTTCCCCTCACTCATTTCTGGGTGAATGGGCCTTCTGTGTATGCCACACAACAACGAACACGCAGACATTTAAAACCCCAGCACGTCCTCAGCTGGAACTCTTTTTCTCTTAATTTTAATTTTGATGATTTTTAAAAATGTATTTATTTGAGAGAGAGAGAGAAAGGGAGCACCAGGACCTCTAACCACTAAAAAGAAACTCCAGACACATGCACCAGTTAGTGCATCTGGCTTTACCTAGGTACTGAGGAATTGAACCCAGACCAACAAGCTTTGCAAACAAGCATCCTTAACCACTGAACCATCTGAACTCAAACCCTTTATGTAGCTACCTGATCTCCCTCCCCAGTTCCACCACACCCAGCTCGTGTTGTGCTGGGGCTGGGTGCACGCTAGGCAAGTACTACACCCACTGCATCCCATCCCTAGTTCCCGAATGGACTTCTCAACATAAACGCACAGTAACCAGTATCACCCATCAGCCACTGCCCTGGCCAACCTGTCCTCTTGACACCCTGGGCTCTGTCCATACCTATCCCTTTGCTGGATTCTGTCCCTGTTCACCCTGGGTTGAGAAGCCCAAACCCTGCAGGGCCTTCCATACTCCCTGCTGTTGATGCCACGGCAGGCGATCCACTCTGATGTCCCTTTAGAAGGGTGACACTGGCTGTGCACCCACCACACTAGCACTGTTCTGACCACTTTTGCAAAGACAGACTCTCAGCTTCAAGGAGTCCTGGGGTGCAGATCCCACCCCACAGTTCCTGACCAGAGTCCAAACACAGGCCTGGGCGACACAAAGGACAGAGCTACTGCTTGAGACGGGAATCACCAAGTCTACCAACTGGTTAGAAAACATGGGGAGAGGGGTGGCAGGGAGCACAACCATTCACAATAAAACAAAAGACTCTCGGTCTGGAGAGATGGTTTAGCAGTTAAGGCACTTGCCTGCAAAGCCTAAGGACCTATGTTCAATTCTCCAGATCCCACAGACACACAAGGTGACACAAGGGCACAAAGCTTGCACATAAACACAAGGTGGCGCATGTGTCTAGAGTTCGACTGCAGTGACTGGAGGCCCTGGTGTGCCAAGTCTCTCAAAACCAGAGACTCCATTCAGGCTTGTTCTACCACCCCACCCCCGCACGATACACATTCACTCTAATGCCTACCAAAGGGGTATCCTGTCTTTGGGCCCACATGGGGAAATAAAGACATGAGAGGTGGGGCTTGCCCAAGGTCCTGGAGGGGACAGAGCTGGGAGCACTGGTACAGATGGAAGCAACGCTGCCTTCTGTCCATCCCCTACTCTGGCGTGTGCCTGCCACTCCTTGGGGCTCACTGGGTTGGTGTCCCTGAAGCACCAGCTGTATGAATGAATGCACCCCTGGGGTTGGGCAAGGCCGGCTGGTGCTCTAGTCTCAGGTCATGCTCCCAATTCCCAAGTGGAACTCCAGGGACACCTATGGGACCCCCATCCCAATGGCCCCAGAGCTGCCTATGCCCCAGCCTACTCTCACAGTGCACAGGAGGGCTATTTTTATCTGGGTCTCAATGTCCCACCCAACTACAAAAGGGATGAGGTCTGGAGAGATGGCTTGGCAGTTAAGGTGCTTGCCTGTGAAGCCTGAGCACCCAGGTTCAATTCCCCAGTACCCACATGAGCCAGAATCACAAGGTGGAACATGCATCTGGAGTTCATTTGCAGTGGCTAGAGGCCCTGGAGTGCCCATTCACTCTCACTCCCTCTCCTTCTCCCTCTCAAATAAATAAATAAAAGGGAGTTGTGGGCTTTTGGGGCACTCTCCAGGGAGCCGCACTCTAAGAACCACTGTCTGTGGCGGGCTGGCATTGCTGAGAAGCGAGTGGCTGATGTTGGTCATTACTGCTATTGTTAGGAGGGCAGCAGGCTGAGTTAGGGCTGATGCCTGTGAAGCCAGAGCCTAGGGAACCTGACTGGGCCAGGCTGTCATGGGAGCCAGAACAAAGGCCTTCTCAGGGACCAGGCCGGAAACCACCAGCCGGAAATCACCAGTGGTCAGCAACAGCCCCAGCCTGTGGGGGGACTACACCAGAGGGGTTTGTTGGTCAGGGTGGACTGGCACCAGGAAGGTGGCCCCCTCCCACAACTTGGCCTAGACAGTGGCGTTTACTGTACACATGCTGTGTGACAGATGAAGGGCAGTGACTACCCTGAGATCCGGGACAGAGGAGATGTGGGAAGAAAGCAGGGACCTAGGGGCAGGGCCCAGGCATCCAGAGACTAGTCTCATGGGTTGTGAGGGTAGGAGCCCAGGGACTGCTGTCCTCATGAGCCTCCTCCCTTACAAAGGGACACTACCTTGCCTGCCTATAGCCTGGGATTTGGGGCTAGGGACTTCCCCAAATCTTCTGCCTTGTGTGGCCTGGGAAATAGCTGCCCAAGGAAAAGCTAGCCTGGACATCCTGACACTCCACCTTCAAGTCCCCTCCCCCCCACAAACACCTGAGGCAGCAAGCTCCAGCTACGGCCACCAGCAGGGGTGGGCTGCATCTCTCTTAGGACCCTGATGTGTCCCAGAGGCCTGCCGTGTTGGGCAATGAGAACCAGCAGTACTGGCACCAGGAACCACAGGCAGTCCAGCACAGAGACGCTGAGGCCCTGCCAAGTCAGTGGTGAAAACGACAGGACCCTGGACAGCTGGAGACAGCTCTGGGCTGAGCCCCCCCAACCCATGACCCCAGAGACTGGCTCAGCAGCTTCTCAGCTCAGCCATCACCCCACGTAGCGAACAGTTCTCCCCTTTGATGAGTGCAGAGAGAGACTCGCCACCCATGACTTCACCTACTGAAGTGACAGTGAGCTAGGTGCAGAGTTTCAAGACTAAGGCCTTCATGCCACTCCTGGAGTCACCTACTGCCCTGGAGACATTTATCAGCCGAACCTGTCAGAACAGCTCTAGCTTCTTCTGTTCCCACCTGACACCCGGTCAGCCACCGCCCCAAGTAGGCTTCTGGAGGTGGGGAAGTTGGGAACTAGCCCCTGAGAGTACCAAAGACACAGCTTCCTTCTCCTTGTCATTACTGCTGTTGTTAGCAGGACAGCCGGCACGGGAGTTAGGGCTGATGCCCACCAAGCCAAAGCCTAGGGAGCCTGGCAGAAGGTGCACCACAAAGGGAGACAGCTGCCTACAAGACTCCACCACTCAGTGCTGTGTGGGCATAGCAGGAAGGTGCAGGGACACGCTCTGTCCCACCCATATGACCCTCTCTGGGACTCTGCTGAGACATCATCAGTGTGAAAGGAGAGTCTACCTCCCCAATAGAGAGGCTGCACTGTGGGCCTGCCAGCCCCCCCCCTCAGAATCCAGCCCCCCCCATGAGTCAGCCCTACAAGCAGGGCACAGACTTCCTCCCTCCCAGGCCTCCCTGGGGGCTGTCCTGGGCAGCAGTGGCTCCCCCCGCTGGCGGGGAGGGGGGGGGCACATCCGGACAGGCCCCCTGGGACTCCAGGCCTGGCTCGTGAGGAAGCCCTGGGCCCAGCCCCCCCTGCCGACCCCTGACTGGGTGGCGTGGGAGGAAAAATCTTCCAGCCATCTGCTCAGCTGCTGGGTTTCCGGGCCGGCTGGGGTGGGCAGACCGCCAGGAGAACCTGTTCCCCTGGGGAAGTGTCCCTTGCCCTTGCTGGGCAACACACTGGGCAGTGAGACCCTGGACACTGACTCAGAGACCCTGGTTGCCTAGGCCATGAGGCCCAAGCAAGTGGTACGTAGCCAAGGACTTCAGGCCAGGCCTGGGACCTGGCCCATGGAAACTAGGAGCCAGGGTGCAGGGCTCTTGGGTCCAATTAGACCTGACTCAGCAAGTGGCCCTCACTGAGTCACTTCCTCAGGCAGCCTGCCAGCCTCAGTTTCCTCAGGGAGAGCAGGCAACTGGGAATCCCCGGGGTCTCACTGAAGTGAACTGCACCCCCAGAAGCTCTCCTGACAGAGATGCTCAACACCCAGGGGCCCTGGAACCATTTTCCCAGGCAGCTTGGCAATTAAGTACCAGCCCCACTTGGGCATTAATAGCAGTAACTTGCACTTATTGAGTGCCAACTACATGCCAGCACTGGGCATGCCTCATCTCTAAATAAATCTATTCTTCAGTACCCCCATTTCAGATTAGAATTATAGCTCAGAGAGAATAAGGTCCAAGTCCAAGGTGGCACAGTGAGGGTAATTACAGCCAACCCAGTTCTAGTCTGTACTCCTTGCCAAGCTTATTCTTGACACAAAAACCCTGGAGAGGGTGGAGACTCTTGGCTCCCCTTGGGCAGGTCCCAAGAGCTGTCAGGTAACTTGCCCAATGCCTCACCACTAGAACTGGCAGAGCCTAGTTTTGTCTTCAAAGTTGTGTGCCGTTCCAGAGAGAAGTGAAAATTGAATGGAAAAGGTCTCTCATTTTAATAAATAACATGAATGATATATATTACAACTCACTGAGTGCCAGAACCAGTACCAAGTATCTCACACACTGTCTCATCGGGTTCTATGACTGTTAAAACCCTTCCACAAGGGCCAAGTTCACTGTCTCAGAGGAGTTAAGTGACACACCCAGGGATTCACAGCAACAGGAGGTCTTTAAGCTAGGCTAAGCAGCCTCAGAAGGCACAAGGACAAAAACTGGACCCCAAAGGCCTTCTCTGCAAAGGGTGTGGCACTGGCCCAGAGAAGGTGCAGTTAGTTTCTGTGTGGTCCCTGGAATCCTCCATCAGGCCCTTTATGCTGGGGAAGGCACCATTCACCCCTCACTAGGGGGACAGGGTCCTGAGCCTGGCAGCCAGGAGGGCCCTCCCTACAAGTGTCTCTAGCTCAGTCCCCAACTCTACCTTGGAGGTGGAAAACAACCTACCATGCACCAGCTGGCCCACACAGCCAAGGAAGGACACACAAGCTGACTGCCACAGCCAGGCTGTCCAAAGGATCCCATTCGTATCAGAAGCCCTGGACGACAGAAGGCTGGGGTGCCGGACAAGGGGGAAGGACCGGAAGGAACCAGATAACAATCCCCTCCTCAAGATAGCCTGTTCTCCCTACTAAGCCCTGACAAGTAGACACCCACATGACAGCTGAGGCGAATGAGACCAGAAGGACTGTCACCTCACCCTCCCTCCCTCCAAGACTGAAAAAGACTCAGGGGAACTGACCAGGGACGTTCCCCACGTCAGCTGGTAACAATAACGATGAAGACGGTAGGATGACACTAACAACCAGCCACCCTGTGACTGAGCCCTGGTCCTCTCCTAGCTGGTGCCGGTGCAGGTGCCTTTTACACGCCGCCTCATTAAAACTCCACCGCACACCTGTTCGTACTCATTTCGCAGAGGAAAGCGGGGCGGCCCTCAGCGTGGGAAGCCACAAAGAGACTCCAAGTTCAGCCTCTAAGACCCTTCTGTTCCCTCGTCTGCCACAGCTGAGCCACTGAAGGCCCCACATCCTAACCCTGGATGCTTCAGACCAGCCCCTTCCCAGCTGGCTTCCCAGCTGTCCCCTGTTGGTCATGAGGACTCACACAAGTACCAGGAATGCTCACCTTTGGCCCAGAAGGACGTCTCTTCCAGAGGAGGGACTGTGGATAAAGCTCACCAAGTGTCTCCAAACCCTTCCAATTTTTCCAGTGGCACCTGGCTTGTCCCATGCCCAGCCTACCTACAGCCTCTGCCTGCTCTTTTCCCCACTAGGGCTGGATCTCTCTTCCCTATATATCTCTATGATTGATCCTCCCAGACACTGCATCCCAGTCCCTGGGGAGGCCCACTGTCCGTGGGAGGTCGGCTGGTCTCACTGCCCAAACAAGGCCTGGCAGCTCGGCAGAAGTCATGGCAAGCAAGCTCTTTTCCCAGGCCAGGGGCTGTGTGGGTCAGATCCCAGCTCTTCCTGTCCCCAAAGCTCGACCCTGGCTCGGCAAGTGTCACCTTGCCGGTCCCTCTCTCCAAAGCCTCCACCCACTGCCCCGATTTGGGATTTCACTTCCTCCAGCTCAGCCCAGCCTGGCCATGCCTCTCCTTAGAGGCCCCCAGCTGCAAGGGGTGACCTCCTCAACTACATCATTGTGGCCTGGGATTGGGGAAGAGAAACAGGAGAATGAGGAAACTCAAGAGAAAAAGCAGCAGAAAAGGCAAGCAGAGGAACCCCCCCTTCCCAGTTCCTCAAATGCAGTCTCTGGCCAGCCCAAAAGAGGGTGGTGAGGGGAGGGGATTTTTGCATCAGGATTCAAAGACCCTGAAAGCCTCTCTAAGCAGTGCTGAACCTATAGCATCCACGCTCCGCCACTTATTTTGATGAAGGGATGGAGACCCCTAGTTATGCTGAACCCCCTCCAAGTTGCGTGGAGTGTGTCTACCAGAGCCAGGCCACCTGGACAGAGGGGCTTCCGGAAGTGACAAACCTCTCAGCCACATGGTCTGGACTCAGAACGCGTGGGGGGGGCGCGCATCCTCCCGCCACCATTCCTCACAGCCTCAGTTGGACCACTTCCACTGGCCAGGCCCTTGGCGGTGACCCTCAAGCCCCTCGGCCAGTCACAAGCTAGGGACCGCTCCCTCCTCCAGTCAGCAGCTTTAAAGGGGGTCCGAGGGTCGCTCAGTTACCATTCCATGCCCAGCACGTGGGTGGGTGCGCGGCGATGTCGCAGGGGCTGGGACCTGGTCACCCCACCCCGGAGCACCTCCACGCGAATCAGCGGCAAGGCAGGACAAGCTGTGGGGCCTCCTCCTCCTCCTCCCCCCCCATAGCCTTCCCAGCTTACCGAAAAGAGAGGGGGTCCGGGCCCGGCCGGCCCATGGCGTCGCGCGCCCCCGGCCCTTGGCGCGTCCTCCACGGCGCGCTGGCTCGTCGCTCACGGCGCGCGGAGAGCAGCAGCAGCGGGGCTCAGGCAGGAAACCCGGGCTCGGAAAATGGCCAGCGCCTCATTTCCGCCGCCAGCGCTTGACAGTGGCGGGAGGATGCGCCCCCGGGCCGCCCCCGGGGAAACTCAGCAGCCGCCGCCGTAGCCACCACGGCGGGCCGAGACAGTCCGGGCGGGCAGCCGGGCGGAGGCGGTAGCCCGAGCCCATGCCGCCCCGCGCCGTTATGTAAAGAGGAACCGGCCGTGAGCGCCGAGCCCGGCGGGGGAGGGCGTCCAGAAGGAGGAGGGCGGAGTCACGGAGAAGCCCCGCCCCACCCACATCGAGCCGAGTCCGAGGGGCGGAGCCTGGCCAGGCCCCGCCCACCTCCGCGGCCAGCCCGGTCCTAGAGCATACGGGCGCCAGTCCAGAAGGAGGCGGGGACCGGTCAAGCCACGCCCCCCGCCACGACACGGAGGGGAGGGGCTTCCTCGACTCGACCCTCCTCCGGGTGCCAGCCACTGGGTGTCTGAGCGTGGCGGGGGGCGGGGCCGGGGGAGGGGCGGGGCCTGCGCAGGGCGGGGCCGGCCCAGCCGCTCGGCCTCGTGGGGACGCGCCCCTGCTCACTCCCTCCCGCCGGGCCTTATCTGCGCTCGCCCATCCGGGTCGTGCAACTGCGACCGCGGCTTTCATCATCACCGGAGGAGGGGGCCCAAGCCCTGCCAGGGCCCCGCTATCCGCGACTCGCCACGACCCCACCTTCCCCCCCACACACACTCGGGTTCTGCTGGCATCCTCCTCTCCGCGCATTTGAGGCCGCTGGACCCGAGTGAACCAGCCTCTCTACCTGGACGCCCGGCCCCTCTTCCAGCACGGGCTTAGCTTTCTCCAAGAAGTGGCCCCCCTATCCCAGTTCTGCTGGCGTCCGTGCGCCCCCAGACCACTCACCTGTTCACTATGGCTTCGCTGTGGCTTCACGGGGGTGACGTTGGGGAGGTGCCCCTATTCCAAAGTGGACCATACTGCTCGCCAGCACTTCCCGCGACACACAGGAGGGAGGGAGGAATGACTGAGCTTCTCCCCCTCCCCCAACAGGAAGCAGGCCGCCCACGCCCCAGCTTGGAGGGGCCACTGCTGCCCTTCCCAGACTGCAGACTCCTGCGAGCCACTGCCTCTCCCCCCCCCCCAACACCCGCCACTCCTTGCAGCCTGCGACCAATAACTTGACTTCAGTCTTCAGTCTCCTCACCTAAGGAAATAGAAATAACGTGTTTCCAGCCCACTGGGGGTGCTGGAAGGATTAAATGATTTAGCACGACTTGGCTGAGGAGGTGCTGCGGCGTGAGTGTGTTAACCAAGGGGTTTGAGTCCGGGGGGCTGGGGGGTCTGCCCTTGGGAGCCAGAAAGGGACTCCCCAGAAGGCGGGGATTTCCAGGCTCCAGGCAGAACGCAGGCAAGGAGAGGAAGCGGAGGGTCGGCTGTGGATCCTAGAGGTCAAAGATCTTTCCACAAGTCTGTCTCAGATACCTGCTATGTATCTACAACTATACTCTTTTTCTGGGAACACAGGAAGTTACCGGTTCTGGTGAGGGGCGTAGCATCACATGAAGGTCACACAACAGTGGAGGGGTGCAGAGCGGCAGTGGGCTGCTGGAGCTCAGGAAGAAACAAGTTTGAGTAATAGTTAGGCTGAGACATTCCCCCAAACCTCGTGACAAGAAGAATGGGGTCTTCTAAAGCCTGAAGGAAGGGCATTCCAGGCCAAGGGCACAGCAAGTACAGAGGCCCTGGGATGGAAGTGTGTTTAGTGCCTTGGAAGAAAGTGAAAAGAAAGGGCATTTACATGGGAAGACCGAGGTGGACGAGGCAGTCCCGTCGCGTGTTGTCATCACCATCCTGGTGATCTGGGAATCATTTTTGAGGGCGGTGGGGAGCCAGAAAAGGACTGTGGGGAAGAGAAGGACCTGTTGAATGTTGGGACTCTTGAGCTGCAAAGCCTGGAGCTTGCGCCCCGAAGACGAAGTGTCCCCATGACCGTCACCCAGCATCTGAGGATGTGGGAGGCGTGGGCCGGGTTGCAATGACGTCTAGCCTGCTAAAAGCCTTATCACCATCTCTCTTAATTACACTTGGGGCGACAGTGTTGGGGGGGGGGCATTTCAGCTCCTGCAACCAGGTATTCGAAGCCTTTGCTAAATGGCGGCGGCACTCGCCAGCCACAAGCACTTTCCCTCTCGCAGCCGGCAGCAGCTCTGCTGACTTAAACGGGGAATTGCGGTTCTTCCCTTTTTAATCACAGGACCTGCCTGCCAGATTTCTCCGAGGCCCGAAGCCGTTTCCTTCCTGGCTCAGTTTCTTCTCCCCACGGGGCCCTCCCTGGTCGGGGTTCTCCTCCGAGAGAGGGCCCTGGGCCATAAGGACACTTCTCAGTTTTCTGTGCGCTTGTCCTTCGAAAGTCAGAGGGCTCCCAGGCCACCGCTGGGCCCTCCGTAAGCCCCACCGAGACAGCCGCGACCTTCTCCCACGCCTGTCCCGCACTGCCGGGGCTCCTCCTTCTCCGCCCGGCTGGAGGCCCGGGGGGAAAGTGGACGATTCCCACGGCCAGCCCGGGTTCCTGGAAGCAGGCCGTCCTGTCCTGGGGGCAGGCCACCCGCCCTTCCTTCCTGCCGAGAGGCCCAGGCACCCAGGAGGGAATGACCACCAAACCACAGTCCTAGCATGTTCCGTAGGTCACCAAGGTCATTGCCATTGATGTTCACATTAACAAGATCCGCCGAGTGGGGTGGGGGGGTGTACACCAGTAAGCCCAGCACTTGGGGAGTGGAGACCAGAGGGTCTGGAGGCACAGGCCAGCCTCAGGCAGCTACAAAGGGAGTTTGAAGCCAGACACGGCTACATGAGAGACTGTCTCAAAACAAATACAAAAAGTGGGAAGGGGCCTGGAGAGATGGCTCAGCCGTTAAGCCTGCAAAGCCTAACAACCTGGGTTCAATTAACTAATACCCATGTAAAGCCAGGTGTACAAAGTGGCACATGCATCTGGAGTTCATCTGCAATGACTAGAAGACTGCAGGCTCTGGAGTGCCCATTCTGTTTCTCTCTCTCTGTCTGTCTCTGCTTGCAAATAAATAAATAATTAAAAAAAACTTTCACCAAGCGTGGTATTGCACGCTTTTAATCCCAGCACTCAGGAGGCAGAGGTAGGAGGATCGCTGTGAGTTTGAGGCCACCCTGACAATACAGAGTGAATTCCAGGTTAGCCTGGGCTAGAGTAAGACCCCCACCTCGGAAAAAAAAAGAAAAAGAAAACTAAAACTTTCAACAATCAATATCAATGAAAGTTAACCAAAGCTGAAGCAACATTAATAAATCAATGATCAATGACATTCACATTAAGATCATCAATAACATCAATTAGCAAAAGTTAACTAGTACAGGAAAATATTGATTAACAATATAATATAAGAATGTAACAATAGGGCTGGAGTGATGGCTTAATGGTTAAGGCACGTCCCTGGAAAGCCTATGGACCCAGGTTTGATTCCCGAGTACCCAAGTAAGCAAGATGCAGAAGATGATGCATGTGTCTGGAGTTTGTTTGCAGTGGCTAGAGACCCTGGCGTGCCCATTCTCTCTATGTATATGTCGGCCCCTTTCTCAAATGAATAAATAATTTTTAATTAAATTAAAATTTTTAAAAAGAGTATAACAATAAGAGCTAGAAATATAGCTCAGTGATAAAGTACTTGCCTTACATGCATGAGCCCTGGCTTCAACCTCCAGTACTCCCCTCACACAGTAAAATAAGCCAGCTGTGGGGCACACACTTGTAATCCCAGCATTTGGGAAATGGAGGCAGAAAGATTAGAAATTCAAACTCATCCTTGGTGGCACAGAAACTTTGAGACCAGACTGCCCTACACATGACCCTTTCTGAAAACAACAAGCAATGGAACAAAAAAAAAAAAAAAAAACACTCCAGAGGCTGGAGAGATGGCTTAGTGGTTAAGGTGCTTGCCTGTGAAGCCTGAGGACCCTGGTTCGATTCCCCAGTACCCATGTAAGCCAGATGTACAAGGGGCTCATGCATCTGGAGTTCCTTTGCACTGGCTGGAGGCCCTGGTGTGCCCATTCTCTTTCTATTGCTTCTTTCTCTTTCTCTCTCTCTCTCAAATAAATAAATAAAAATAAAAATACAAGAGCTGGAGAGATGGCTTAGCTGCTAAGTGCTTGCCTGTGAAGCCTAAGGACCCCAGTTTGAGGCTCGATTCCCCAGGACCCATGTTAGCCAGATGCACAAGGGGGCCCACATGTCTGGAGTTTGTCTGCAGTGGCTGGAGGCCCTGGCGTGCCCATTCTCTCTTTCTGTCTCTCTCTCTATCTGCTTCTTTCTGTCTGACTGTCGCTCTCAAATAAATAAATAAAAATGAACAAAAAATTTTTAAAAATAAAATATAAAAGAACTCCAAAAGATAACAATAGGATATTAATTATTAACATAATTATAAAATGATACTTAAGAGTAGTATAATTATCTTAGTTATATAATTATAAGGATGATTAATAATATTAAAATAATAACATGGGGACAGGGAGTGAGTGCAGCTCCTTTGGTAGAACACATGCTTGAGGCCCTGTGTTCCTTTCCCAGCACTGCAAATAAAAAAAAAAAGATAATAGTGTGAGCATAATAAACCTATTAATGTTCAATAGCAATAAATAATTTACATTTAATAAAATGGACAATAAATGTGAACTCACAATAGACTGTTTGCAAGTGATGATAAGTATGATGTGACTGCCCAAAATGTAGCCAGAGTCACTGAGGAAATGAACTTGTAACTTCTGTGTTTGTTTTGGTGCTGGGTCCTCAGGAGTGCCAGGCAAGTGCTCTACCACTGAGCTACAGGCCCAGCCCCCTTTTTATTGTTTATTTATTTATTTGTGTGTGTAGTCTGTGGCCTGGAGCTCAAGCCTTTTTTTTTTTTTCTTCATTTGTTTTTTTTGGTTAGGCTGGATGACCAGAGGGTCCCCAACAATCCTCCTGTCTCTGCTCTGCCCCCCTTTAGCACTGGAGTTACAGTCATGCATGGCTCTTGGGATCAGACTCAGGTCCTCATGCTTGTGCAGCAAGCACCCTTACCTGCTGAGCCATCTCCCCTCTTCTAATTGTTTTTGTTTGTTTGTTTTGTTTTTGTTTTTGTTTTTCTCACTCTGGCCCAGGCTGACCTGGAATTCACTATGTAGTCCCAGGTGGCCTCGAACTCACACTGTTCCTCCTACCTTTGCCTCCCAAATGCTGGCATTAAAGATGTGTGCCACCACGCCCAGCCCTCTTTTAATTGTTTTGTTTTGTTATGTTTTTTGAGGTAGAGTCTCACTGTAGCCCAGACTGACCTGGAATTCACTATGTAGTCTCAGGGTGGCCTCGAACTCACTGTATCCTTCTACCTCTGCCTCCTGAGTGCTGGGATTAAAGGGGTGTGCCACCATGAGTGGCTTTTTATTATTATTATTATTATTATTATTATTATTATTTGGGGGATGTTTTCGAGGTAGGGTCTCACTTTAGCCCAGGCTGACCTGAAATTCACTATGTAGTCTCAGGGTGGTCTTGAACTCATTGTGATCCTTCGACCTTTGCTTCCTTCCTAAATGCTGGGATTAAAGGTGTGCACTGCCATGCACAGCTCTAACTTTATTATTATTTATTTCATTTTATTTATTTTTTCATTTTCAAGGTAGGGTCTCGTTCTGGCTCAGGCTCACCTGGAATTCACTATGTAGTGTCAGGGTGGCCTTGAACTCATGGCGATCCTCCTACCACTGCCTCCCTAGTGCTGGGATTAAAGATGTGTGCCACCGCGCCTGGCTAACTTTATTTTTTAAAAATATTTTTACTTAACTTAGAAAGAGAGAGAGACAGAGAGAAAGGTCAACAGAGAGACAGCGAGAGTATGGGCACACCAGGGCCTCTTGCCACTGCAAACGAACTCCAGACACATATGCCACCTAGTGTATCTGGCTTTATGTGGGTATTGGAGAATAGAACCCAGGCTGTCAGATTTGCAAGCAAGTGCCTTTAACCATTGAGAAACCTCTCCAGCACACCTTTTCTTTTAAAAAAATTTATTTATTTATTTATTTTATTTGTGAGAGAGAGAGAAAGAAGGAGAGAGAGAGAGAGAATGGGCATGCCAAGGCCCTCAGCCACTGCAAATGAACTCCAGATGCATGGGCCATCTTGTGCATCTGGCTTACATGGGTCCTGGGGAATCAAACTGAGGTCCTTTGGCTTTGCAGGCAAGTGCCTTAGCCACTAAGCCATCTATCCAGTCCATTTTTGTTTGTTTTGAGAAAAAGTCCTCCTAGGTAACCCAGGTAGCCAGAAACTTGTGATTCTACTGTCTCCTCCTAAGTGCAGGAGTTCTCAGGTGTGCAACACCAGACCCAGCTTGAACTGTAACTTTATTTAATATTAATTGAAACAATGACCAGGGCCAGTGTGGTAGCTCACACCTACAATGCCAACACTTGGGAGGCAGAGACAGGAGGATCACTGCAAGTTTAAGGCCAGGCTGGTCTTTCCATAGCAAGTTCTAGATCAGCCTGGGATATAGAGTGAGACCCTGTCTCAAACAACAGCAAAGACCTCCCTAGTCCTTGGACACGCCTCTTTTGAAAGGCTGGGCCTAACCCCCACTGTAGAGTCTGAGACGCATTACTGACTCAAGGCAGCTAGCAGGATCCAGCAGAAGTGATGCTGAGTAATTTCTGAGGCTGTAGGTCATCAGATACATTGTGACAGCTTCTGTTCTTAGCCTTCCATGACTCAGGAGGGCAGCCATCCTGTCAAGAGGTCTCCTGCCTCAGCCTTCCAAGTGCCAGGATTACACATATGAGCCACTTACCCTTACCCTCCAGTCCTCTTGTTAATCCTTATCTGTGTGATGAGTGTGTAAACATGTTCATGGATGTTAATGCAAGCAGGCACGTGCATGTAAGTCAGAGGATAACTTCAGGTGTTAGTTCTTCCATCTTGTTTGAGACAAGGTCTCTTTTTAAAAATTTTATTTAGCTGGGTGTAGTGGCACACACCTTTAATCCCGCCCGGCACTTGGGAGGCAGAGGTAGGAGTATTGCCGAGAGTTCTAGGCCACCCTGCGACTACATAGTGAATTCCAGGTCAGCCTGAGCTAGAGCGAGGCCGTACCTCGACCAGAAAAGTGGATGGATCTGGAAAGAATTATACTAAGTGAGGTAACCCAGGCCCAGAAAGCCAAGCGCCACATGTTCTCCCTCATATGTGGATCTTAGCTAGAGATGATTGGGCTTCTGTGTGAGAAGGAAAAAACTCAGTAGCAGAGTCCAGTAAGTTAAAAAAGGAGATAGAAAGGGAAGAGAAAGAAAGGGAGGAGGGCTTTTATTAGGTTGGTATTGTATATATGTAAGTAGAAAGATTGAGATGGGGAGGGGATATGATGGAGAATGGAATTTCAAAGGGGAAAGGGGGGAGGGTAATACCATGGGATTTTTTTTGTTATCATGGAAAATATTAATAAAAATGGAGAAAAAAAAAAAGAGGTGGGGCCTACTTGGACAAAGATAGACCCTTAGGGGCTTGGACTTGAAGGGGCTGTGAAGACTCTGGCCCCTCCTTGCTCGCTCTCTCTCTTTGCTTCCTGGATATCATGAGGTGAGCAGCAACTCCACCACATGCCCCCACCATGATGTACTGTGCCACCACAATGGAACCAAGCAACTATGGACTGATGCCTATGAAATAATAAATCAAAATAAACCTCTGGGGCTGAAGAGATAAAAAAAAAAAAAAAAAAACCAAAAAAAAAACTATGGGGGCTTTTAAAGTTGGACTGAATGCATTGCATTTTACATCATGGATGGTTATCAGTTTATGGGGAGCAGGGGTGGAATGTGGTGGTTTGATTCAGGTGTCCCCCATAACTTATGTGTTCTGAATGCTAGGTCTCCAGCTGATGGCAATTTGGAAACTATAGCCTCCTGGAGGCGGCGTATTGTTGGGGGTGGGCTTATGGGTGTTATAGCCAGTTTTCCCTTGCCAGTGTTTGGCACACTCTCCTGTTGCTGTTATCTATCTGATGTTGGTGAGGAGGTGATGTCCACCCTCTGCTCATGCCATTGTTTTTCCTTGCCATCATGAAGCTTTCCCTGGAGTCTGTAAACCAAAATAAATCCTTTTTTTCCCCTCCAAAAAAAAATAAAAATAAATAAAAAAATAAAAAAAAAATAAAAATTTTATTTAGCTGGGTGTAGTGGCACACACCTTTAATCCCGCCCGGCACTTGGGAGGCAGAGGTAGGAGTATTGCCGAGAGTTCTAGGCCACCCTGCGACTACATAGTGAATTCCAGGTCAGCCTGAGCTAGAGCGAGGCCGTACCTCGACCAAAAAACATTTATTTACAAGCGGAGAGAGAAGACAAAGAAGAGAGGCAGAGCCTCCAGCCACTGCAAACAAACTCCAGATACATGTGCCACTGTGCATCCAGGTTGTCAGGCTTTGCAAGCAAGCACTTTAACTGCTGAGCCATCTCCCCAGCCCCCCAGAGTCTCTTGCTCTCCACTGTGTACACCGGATTCATTAGTCTCTCAAGCTTCCAGGAATTCTCCTGCCTCTGCATTCCATCCCACTTTAGGAGTGCTGGGATTATAGATAGGTGCTACTGTGTCCACCTTTACAAGGGCTCTGGGGATCTGAACTCAGGTCCTCAGGCTTATAAAGAAAGTGCTTTATGTACTGAGCCATCTCCCAAGCCAATTAAAAAAATACGCTGCACCAGATGTGGTGGCATACGCCTTTAATCCCAGCACTTGGGAGGCAGAGGTAGGAGGATCACCGTGAGTTCAAGGCCACCCTGAGACTACATAGTGAATTCCAGGTCAGCCTAGGCTAGAGGGAAACCCAACCTCAAAAAACAAAAACAAGGACTGGAGAGATGGCTTAGTGGTTAAGGTGCTTGCCTACAAAGCCAAGAACCCAGGTTTGATTCCTGAGAGCCCACATAAGCCAGATGCACAAGGTGGCACATGTGTCTGGAGTTCATTTGCAGCAGCCAGAGGCCTATTCTCTCTCCCTCTCTCTTTCTTTCTCTGTCTCAAATAGGTAAATAAATTAAAAAAGGGGGGGGGGGCTGGAGAGATGGTTTAGCAGTTAAGGCATTTGTCTGCAAAGCCAAAGGACCCCAGTTCAATTCTCCAGGACTCATGTAAACCAGATGTACAAGGGGGCACATGCATCTGGAGTTCCTTTGCAGTGGCTGGAGGCCCTGGCATGCCCATTCTCTCCCTCTCTCTCACTCTCTGCCTCTTTCTCTCTCAAATAAATAAATAAAAAGCCGGTGTGGTGGCACACACCTTTAATCCCAGCACTAGGAAGGCAGAGGTAGGAGGATTCCTGTGAGTCTGAGGGCAGCCTGAGAATACATAGTGAATTCCAGGTCGGCCTGGGCTAGAGTGAAAGCCTACCTTGAAAAAACAACAACAAGAAAAAGACAAAAAAAAGCAGAGAGGGGAGGGGGGGACAGAGAGATGGTTTAGTGGCTAAGGCACTTGCCTACAAAGCCAAAGGACACAGGTCTCAATCCTCAGTTTTCGCGTAAACCAGATGCACAAGTTGGCACATGTGTCTGGAGTTCATTTGCAGTGGCTGAAGGCCCTGACACGCCCATTCCCTATCTGTCCCCACCTCTCAAAGCCTGAGACTACATAGCTAATTTCAGGTCAGCCTGGGCTAGAGTGAGACCCTACCAAAAACCAAAAGAAAAAAAAAATTTGAGAGAATCCTACTATATAGCCCACACTGGCCTCAAGCTCTTTTTTCTGAACATTTATTTATTTATTTACGAGAGAGAGAGAGAGAGAGAGAGAGAGAGAGAGAGAGATAAAGAATGGGCGGGCCAGGGCCTCCAGCCACTGCAAACAAACTCCAGATGCATCGCCCCCTTGCGCACATGTGCAACATTGCATGTTTTCATCACTGTGCATCTGGCTATGTGGGACCTGGAGATTCGAACATGAGTTCTTTTTTTTTTTAATTTCTTTTAACTTTTTATTGACAACTGCCATTGTATAGCGTGATCACAATCCTCCCATCACCCCTCCTTTTCCCCCTCCAAAATCCCCCCTTCACTGAATCCCATCTTCCTTACAACTAGTCTCTTCTAGTTTGATGTCATCTTTTTTTTTTCTCCTCTCATGCAGGTCTTGTGTAGGTAGCATCAGCCACTGTGAGGTCATGAATATCAAGGCCACTTCGTGTCTGGAAGACAGTATTGTAAGCACTCTTTCCCTTCCTTTGGCTCTCACATTCTTTCCCCCACCTCTTCTGTAATGGTCCCTGAGCCCTGGAAGGTGTGAGAGACATGTCTCAGTACTGAACACTCCACTGTCACTTCTCAGCACTTCGGTGGGTTCTAAGTCACTCAGTGATCACTGCCATTCATGGCTGGAAATGTCTCTGCGTGCTGTTCCAATTCAATACTAAGCCAACATCTACTGTCCAGGGTCTCTCAGAGGAATACATATCCTGTTCTGAGCACGGAGCGGTCAGCGGAGGCTGTGCGCGGTCCCCGAGCAGGCCGAGCGGGTCTGGAGGCAGCGCGGCTACCGCAGTGCCCTCCGCCCCATTGTTTCCTCCCAGGAGGAGCCCCGAACACCAGTTCTTAAGGTTTGCAAGCAAGCGCCTTAACCGCTAAGCCATCTCTCCAGCCTGGCCTCAAACTATTTTTATTTTTATATTTTGGTTTTTGAGGTAGGGTCTCACTCTATTCCAGGCTGACCTGGAATTCATTCTGTATTCTCAGAGTGGCCTCAAACTCACGGCGATCCTCCTGCCTCTGCCTCCCAAGTGCTGGGATTAAAGGCGTGCGCCAGCACGCCCAGCAGCCTCGAGCTCTTGATCCTCCTGTTTCAACCTCTCCAATGCTGGGATTATAGGCATGTTCCACCACCCTCAGCTATCAATGCCCCCTTTTCTCATTAGAACCTCTGAGCCACAATTGATCAAACTATACCTAAGTTCCCAGAACCATATGGCACAACTAAGGATTGCTTCATCTAGCAAGCCACGGAGTTTGGGAGTAACTTCTTACGAAGCAGTTGCTAACTGATGTAGAGCCCAGGATGGCTCTAAGGTGTCTTTCTAGCCTGTTCTACACACACTGTGTCCACACATGCTGGGAAGGTTCCAGAAAAGCTCCTTGGCCTTGCTCATGTCTGACACAGGTCTGCCCCGGGCTGGGAGGTGTTATGTAACTGGGTTCTTCCTCTTTCTACAGGCACACAGAACTCCCAAGCCAGATTCCTGGGCTGTGGGTTTAATCTGCTGAGCTCAGGTGCTCCATCTACTCTCCAAACTTCCTCCCTGGGCTCTGGTTCCCTTTTTTAAACCCAGTGGCTTTGACTCTAAAACTGCCACAAGGCCTTGACTAAGAAAAGAATGTTCAGTGTTCACCACCCATCGGATGGATCTCCGTGTGCTGAGCTGAGGCTGCAGCAGGCATCACCAGCTCTGGCCCAGAAAGGAAGGGGTTGCTATTCATTTCCACATTTCACATAAAGAAACTGGGGCTCATGGCCAGGGAGGTCCCTGATGCCCCCAAAACATTATAGGCCATTGCCAAGGCCCTTGGTTTCCCACCAGGAATAGATGGTAAGACCCTGTTGCTGAAGACTCCACATACTTGGGCTGCAAGGTCACTGAGAAATCCTGCTGGAACTGAGCTGATAACCTCCTCCATGTAGACCAGCTGACAGAAATCTGGAAGAAGCCATTCTGCATGCAGGTCAATGGGAGAAAGAGAAATCACCAGTGAAGATACTCAACAGTGGACACTGCAAGCCTCATATTTGGCCAGCCAGGCCAAATGAGCCAACGGGTGCAATAGTGGCAAGTCTGTCATGGTGGAAACCAACTGCCCTCTAATTGGACTGGAGGCCCGCTCCATGGAAGGGAATACATCCCTGATACTGAAAACTTAAAACAGGGGTAGTCATGAGCCCTAGGGATGTAACATCTATTGCTGTCTGGCTAAATGTATATACTGTGCTCATCAAACTGCCCAGTAAGCACTTCTCTTACTGTTCATACCCTTATATTAATGCCACTCTCACTTTTGGTAAAGCTTCTCTTTTCAGATTGCAGTGATCTTGGGGTGACTCAGAAGGCATCATGGTGCTGGAAAGAAGTGACAGGAGTTCTCAGCACTGCAATAACTCTATCACACCTTCCAAGACTCAGGGTCTATTGCGGAAGAGGAGATGGAAAGAATGTAAGAGCTAAAGGAAGGGTTTGACTCTTTACAACGTGCTCCTCCAGACACAAAATGGCCTGGATATCCATGACCTCACAGTGCCTGACACTACCTATGCAAGACCATCATAAGAGCAGGAAAAGATCATGACATCAAAATAAAAGAGACTGATTGAGAGGGGGAGGGGATATGATGGAGAATGGAGTTTCAAAGGGGAAAGTGGGGGAAGGGAGGGCATTACCATGGAATATTGTTTATAATCATGAAAGTTGTTAATAAAAAAAATTGAAAAGAAAAAAATGAAAACTAACTAAATAAATAAAAATAAAGCCAGATTATTTAAAAGAAAGAAAGAAAGAAACTGGGGCTCAGAATAGTGGAGTGACCTGATCAAGGCCACACAGCTGTTAAGGGACTAAAGCAGCTGCCCTCAACTTCAGACCTGTCTGTTTTAGAGCCATATTGGCTCCTACAAGGACTGGTTTTTGTTCTTTTTTTTTTTTTTTAAGTAGGGTCTCACTTAAGCTCAGGCTGACCTGGAATTCATGTAGTTTCAGGGTGGTCTCAAACTCACAGTGATCCTCCTACCTCTGCCTCCTGAGTGGCCCCTATTTTAGTTTTTATTATTTATTTATTTGATAGAGAGAAAGAGAGAGAGAACAGGTGCACCAGGGCCTCAGCTGCTGCAAACAAATGCCAGATGTATGCACCCCCTTGTGCATCTGGCTTAGGTGGGTCCTGGGGAATTGAACCTGGGTCCCCTGGCTCTGCAGGCAAGTGCCTTAACTGCTAAGCCATCTCTCCAGCCCCTTGTTTTTGTTTAATCCTTTGTGTGTGTGGTGTGCACGCTTGTATATGTGCACTGGTACATGTAAGTGTGGAGATAGAGGTCAACGTTGGGTGTCTTCCTCCAATGCTCCCCACCTTATTTTTGTTTAAAACTTTTATATTTATTTGAGAGAGAGAAACAGGCAGAGAGAGAGAGAGAAAGAATGGGCGTGCCAGGGCCTTCAGCCACTGCAAACAAACTCTAGACACATGTGCCACCTTGTGCACTTGGCTTATGTGGGTCCTGGGGAATTGAACCTGGGTCCTTTTGCTTTGCAGGCAAGCGCCTTAACCACTAAGCCATCTCTCCAGCCCCTTATTTTATTTTATTTTATTGTTTTTTTTTAGACAGGGCCTCGCTCTGAGCTTGGAGCTCACTCATTGCACTAAGGTGTTCATCAAGCCCCAAGGATGCTCCTGTCTGTCTGCTCAGCGCTGAGATTACTGGCCAGCACCTATCTTTTACGTGGATCGAGCTTTTTAAAAAATTTTATTTATTATTTATTTTGTTCATTTTTATTTATTTATTTGAGAGTGACACAGAGAAAGAAAGAGGCAGATAGAGAGAATGGGCGCGCCAGGGCTTCCAGCCACTGCAAATGTACTCCACACGCATGCGCCCCCTTGGCTAACGTGGGTCCTGGGGAATCAAGCCTCGAACCGGGGTTCTTAGGCTTCACAGGCAAGCGCTTAACAGCTAAGCCATCTCTCCAGCCCTGGATCGAGCGTTTTACACGAGGCGGGGTTCTGGGGATCCGAACTCAGGTACTTATGCTTGCTCAGCAAACTCTGGGCACCTGTTTTGTGGGCTTTCAGAGGATTCATAATTGGCCTTCCCAACAACTATACTGGATGTTTCTCTTCACTGGGCAGAGGAGGAAACTGAGGCACAGAATGTCAGCAGGCGGTTGGGAGCCTCCCCCGCAGGGCTCTGCACCCCGCTGGCCCAGAGGTTCTGGTGCTGGCTGGCGCAGCCGCCCCCTCTTCCGCCAGCCCCGGGAATCTGGTTTCTGGGGAAGTGACTCAGTGGCCTGAGGCCTCGCAGATAATTATCCACTTCCAATCCCGGTAATTAAAGGCCCTAATTGCTCCGCAGAGGACGAGCAACCCAGAGACGCCCGTCCCTACCCCTGCCGGTTCAGCGCGAGCGCTTCCTGGGTGGGAGCCCGGCCACCTCCCACCCCGCCGCGGGGACTGCGGCTCGCGAGGCTCGGGCGCCCCCTGCTGGTTCCGGAACCGCCCTGTCCCTGGTCTCACCTCAAGCAACACCCAGGCACCACTGAATGCTGAAAGGCCTCCATGGAGGTGAAGGACACCGCTGTGGGGCTTGGTTTCATTCCGCCTTTCTTCCTTAGTGAGAGTTCAGGCCTGTAATCCCAGCACTCAGCAAGCTAAGGCAGGTGGATCGCGATGAGTTCAAAGACAGCCTAGTCTACAGAATGTGACAGACCTCCATCTCCATAAAAAGGTATCTTTCTCCCTCCCTTCCTTCCTCTCTTTCTCTTCCTTCCTTTTTCTTTCCTCCTCTTTTTTTTTTTTTTCGAGATAGGGTCTCACTGTACCCCAGGCTGACCTGGAATTCACTACTATGTAGTCTCAGGGTGGCCTCGAACTCACAGCAATCCTCCTACCTCTTCCAAGTGCTGGGATAAAGGCGTGCACTACCACGTCCTGCATTGTTTTATTTATTTACTTGAGAGAGAGAGAGAGTGAGACAGAGAAAGAGGCAGGTGGAGAGAGAGAAAGAATAGGCCTCTGCAAACAAACTCCAGATGCATGGACCACCTTGTGTATCTGGCTTACATGGGTACTGGGGAATCAAACCTGGGTTCTTAGGCTTCCAGGCAAGTGCCTTAACTGCTAATCCATCTCTTCAGCCCTCCTTCCTCTTTTTTTTTTGGGGGGGGGGATGATGGTGGTGGTGGTGAGAATGGATCCCAGGGCATCATACATATTAAGAAAGAAGTGGCCAGGCGTGGTGGCGCACGTCTTTAATCCCAGCACTCAGGAGGCAGAGGTAGGAGGATCGCCGTGACTTCGAGGCCACCCTGAGACTACATAGTGAATTCAATTCCTGGTCAGTCTGAGCTAACGTGAGACTCTACCTCGAAAAAAAAAAAAAACGAAAAAGAAAAGAAAGAAAGAAGGAAGGAAGGAAGTGCTTTACCCCTGAGCCACATCATCAGTGACTTAGGTCTTTAGTCCTTAACTTCCTTCACCTGTAAAATAGGAGTGAGAAATGACTCTACGGGCTGGAGAGATGGCTTAGTGATTAAGGCGCTTGCCTGCGAAGCCTAAGGACCTAGGTATGAATCTCCAGTACCCAGGTAAGCCACATACAAGGGTGGCACAAGTGCCTGGAGTTCATTTGCAGTGACTAGAGGCCCTGGTGCACTGATACTCACTCAAATGCTCTTTTCTTTATCTCTCTCAAATAAATAAATAGGTACAAATTGTTTTTTTGGGGGGGGCAAGCCCAACAGACTGGCCTTTTTTTTTTTTTTTTTTTTTGGTTTTTCGAGGTAGGGTCTCACTCTGGTCCAGGCTGACCTGTAATTAACTATGTAGTCTCAGGGTGGCCTTGAACTCTCGGTGATCCTCCTACCTCTGCCTCCCAAGTGCTGGGATTAAAGGTGTGCGCAACCATGCCCGGCCTTCTTCTTTTTTTTTTTTTTTTTTTTTTTTTTGGTTTTTTGAGGTAGGGTCTCACTCTGGTCCAGGCTGACCTGGAATTCACTATGGAGACTCAGGGTGGCCTTGAACTCATGGTGATGCTCCTACCTCTGCCTCCTGAGTGCTGGGATTAAAGGCGTGCACCACCACGCCCGGCTCAGACTGGCCTTTTTTTGTATATGTGCATGTGAGAGAGAATTGGTGTGCCAGGGCCTCCAGCCACTGTAGTAAAACTCCAGTGTGTGTACCACCTTGTGCATCTGGCTTACATGGGTACTGGAGAATTGAACCTGGGTCCTTTGACTTTCGCAGGCAAGTGCCTTAACTGCTAATCCATCTCTCCAGCCCTCCTTGCTCTTTTTAAAAAATTATCTGCTGCGGTCTGGAGAGATGGCTTAGCGGTTAAGCGCTTGCCTGTGAAGCCTAAGGACCCCGGTTCGAGGCTCCATTCCCCAGGACCCACGTTAGCCAGATGCACAAGGGGGTGCACGCGTCTGGAGTTCGTTTGCAGTGGCTGGAGGCCCTGGCGCGCCCACTCTCTCTCTCTCTCTGCCTCTTTCTCTCTCTCTCTCTCTGCCACTCTTTTTTTAAAATTTTTTTGTTTGTTTGTTTATTTGAGAGCGACGGAGAGAAGGAGGCAGAGAGAGAGAGAGAGAGAGAGAATGGGCGCGCCAGAGCTTCTAGCCTTTGTAAACGAACTCCAGATGCGTGCGCCCCCTTGTGCATCTGGCTGACGTGGGTCCTGGGGAATTGAGCCTCGAACCGGGGTCCTTAGGCTTCACAGGCAAGCGCTTAACCGCTAAGCCATCTCTCCAGCCCCTCTATGTCACTCTTAAATAAATAAATAAAAATGAACAAAAAAAATTAAAACAAAAAAAATTATCTGCTGGGCATGGTGGCACACACTTTTAATCCCAGCACTTGGGAGTCAGAGGTGGGAGGGTCACCGTGAGTTCAAGGCCACCCTGAGACTCCATAGTGAATTCCAGGTCAGCCTGAGCTACAGTGAGACCCTACCTCAAAAAATAAAAAAAAAAAATCTATTTATCTATCATCTATCTAGATATCTATCTACATATCTGAGAGAGAGACATAGAGGCAAAGAGAGAGAGGGAGAAACGGAGAGAGAGATGGAGCATGTATGGGTGTGCCAGGGTCTCCTGTATCTGCAAACAAACCCCAGATGCATGCGCCACTTTGTGCATCTGGCTTTATGTAGGTACTGGGGAATTGAACCTGGGCTGTCAGGCCTTGTAAACAAGTGCCTTTAACCATGAGCCATCTCTCTAGCTCACAGGAAATGCTCTTGATGCTGAGCTATCTGTCTAACCCTATTTCTTTTGAGACAAGGTCTCATGTAGCCCAAGCTGGTCTTGAACTCCCTATGTAGCTGAGGCTGTCCTTGAACTCTTGAGCCTTCTGCCTCTGCTTCCCAAAAGCTGGGATCTCAGATACCATCATACTCAGTTAGGATAAATAAATATTCATAGAAACTAAACAATTCAGTGGCTTCCTGTGGCTGGGAAGAGAGAACAGGGAGTGGCTTCTAAGGAGTGCGGGGTTTCCTTTGGGGGTGGTGGAATGTTCTGGAACTTGACAGAGATGAAATGCTGCTGTATAACACTGTGTATGTACTAAATACCATGACTAAGCTTAAAATTTATTTTTACTTATTTGCAAGGAAAGAGAGAGAATGAGAATAGGTGTGTCAGGGCCTCTAGCCACTGCAAACAAAGTCTAGATACATGCACCACTTTGTGCATCTGGCTTTATGTGGATACTGGGGAATCAAACCTGGATTGTTAGGCTTTGTATAGGCAAGCACCTTAACTGCTGAGCCATCTCTCCAGGCCATAACTGAACTTTAAAATGGGCATTTCCGGGCGTGGTGGTGCACGCCTTTAATCCCAGCACTTGGGAGGCAGAGGTAGGAGGATTGCCATGAGTTCAAGGCCACCCTGAGACTCCATAGTGAATTCTGGGTCAGCCTGGGCTAGAGTGAGGCCCTACCTCAAAAAACCAAAAATAAATAAATAAATAAAACAAAATAAAAAGCATTTCTAAGCTATGTATTTCACCATCTATCTGTCCATCTACCTGCCTACCTATCATCTGTCTTTTTATCCAAACAGTAAGTGTTTTGGCCCAGGGGCTCACTATGTAGCCCAGGCTAGCCTTAAACTCACAATACTGCCTCTACCTCCTGAATGCTGGGGTTACAGGCATGTGCCACCGAGACTATCTGTCCCTTTGAGTTTCAGAAAATGCCCAAAAGAGCTGGGGGCATGTCTCAGTAGGTAAGAGAGCTTGTTTCACAAGCATGAGGTCCTGGTTCATCCTCAATTCTATTCCCTAGCACCCATGTAAACAGCTGCACACGAACACACACACACACACACACACACACACACACACACACACCCTGTAACAGCTCCAGTTCTGTGGGGAGTGGAGATCAGAGAATTGCTGAGTCTTGTTGCAACCTTAGGTTCAGCGACAGACCATCTCAAGGAAACATACGGGTGAGGAGGACACCTGACGTTTGCCTCTGACTTCCACACACACATGCACACAGAACATACACAGCTGCACATCATGCATTTACCAACCCCCGACACACATGTGAAAAAAGTATGAGGAAAAAATTAGGGGGCTTGAGAGATGGCTTAGCGGTTAAACACTTGCGTAGGGACCTACGTTCGACTCCCCAGAAGACACTTAAGGCAGATGCACATGGTGGTGCATGCATCTGGAGTTGGTTTGCAGTGGCTAGAGGCCATAGCATGCACATTCTCTCTCTCTCTCATAAATAAATAAAAAATATTTTTAAAAATTAGGGGTCCAGGGCTGGAGAGATGGCTTAGCAGTTAAGTGCTTTCCTGTGAAGCCTAAGGACCCCGGTTCGAGGCTCAGTTCCCCAGGACCCACATTGGCCAGATGCACAAGGGGGCACACGCGTCTGGAGTTCGTTTGCAGTGGCTGGAGGCCCTGGCGCGCCCATTCTCTCTCTCTCTGTGTGCTTCTTTCTCGGTCTATCGTTCTCAAATAAATAAATAAAAATAAACAAAAAATGAGATTTTTAAAAATTAGGGGTCCAAGGTGTGGCTCAGGTATGGGGTGGTGAACAGATGTAGGACTTGGGAGAGGAGTAGTGCATACTAGGTCTGCCCTCTCTCTTCTCCCAACACCCTAGGCTGGTCTTGGCTCAGCAACAGACTTGCCCAAGGCTGGGAAGCTCTTTCCCTACCCATTCTTCCCTGGCAGAGGCTGGGGACAGTCCTTACAAGTCAGCCAGGGTGGCTGTGTGGTCCTAGGTCACTGAAGCAGGGTCAGGTGCCTGGACACAGTGTGGCAGTCGTGGAGCTTGAGGCAGGACCCAGGCTGCCATCGGAGGTGCACAGAGCTGATGGTGAGGCGCATGGCCTCTCTGGGCCACTAAGGGCTGTATGGTCACAGGGCACGCCATTCATCACTGGCTGCGAAGGGGTTGTCTGCCAGGCGCCTGAGTCCTTTCCTTCTGAAATTTGGACTCAGGGCTGGGGAGATGGCTTAGCACTTAAGGCGCTTGCCTGCAAAGCCTAATGACCGGGGTTTGATTCCCCGGTACCCACTTAAAGCCAGGTGCACAAAGTGGCCCATGCATCTGGAGTTTGTTTGCAGAGGCTAGAGCACCCCCCCTCTCTCTCTGTGCAAATAAAAAGAAATAAAAAGAAATTTGGACTCAGCCCCCCTAAGCTACCCTGAGATGTGTGAGCAGTGTTTGCTTACTCCAGGTCAGGAACTGAGCTCTGGGGTCACCTTGGTGCTCAGCCCCATAACCTGCCAGGCCAAGGAGAGGGTGAGGGACACACTTGCCCATGCTCTGGGGCACAGAGGAGGAGGAGGAGGGGCAGGGATGCAGGGTGGGGACTTGTGGTTGGATTCAGGTGTCCCCCATAAAGTTCTGCGTTCTGAATGCTGGGTCCCCAGCTGGTGGCAATTTGGGAATTGGAGCCTCCTGGAGGTGACGGATTGTTAGGGATATTATAGTTAGCTTCCCCTTGCTAGTGTTTGGCACACTCTCCTACTGCTGTTCCCTTGATATTGGCCAGGAGGTGATGTCCAGCCTCTGCTCATGCCATCGTTTTCCTCTGCCATCATGGAGCTTTCCCTTGAGTTTGTAGGCTAGAATAAACCCTCTCCTCCTTGGTCTGGTGTTTTCTGTCAGCAATGTAAGGCTAACTGCAACAGGCCCCAGTACTGTTTTCCTCAAGCTGGGAGCCACTCAGTGTGAGTCAAGAGATCAGAAAGGAGTTCATGCCCCCCCCCCTCCCATCTCATCACCTGCCTTCCCCTAGGATCTCGGGTCAAGCAAGTCCCTGGGCTGACCCTTCGCCCCCTTCCCAAGTGGCAAATGTAGGGAGAGGTTGGTGAGATCAGTTCCAGGCTTGGCAGGACACTGTTGACAAATTATCTCACTCCACTGTTTATTTATTTATCTTTATTTTTACTTGTTTATTTGAGAGAGAAAGGGGGAGAGAGAGAGAAAGGGCATGCCAGGGCTTCCAGCCACTGCAAACCTTGTGCATCTGGCTTACGTGGGTCCTGGGGAATCGAACCAGGATCCTTTGGCTTTGAAGGCAAATGCCTTAACTGCTAAGCCAACTTCTCCTACTCTCACTCCACTGTTTAGAGTGCTGGGAGGACCTAAGTCTGGAGCTTCTTGAAGTCTCTTGTCCTAGGGCCAAGTAAATCCCAGGGACCAAGAGAAACTGAGTCCAGATGGCTATGGCTGTGCCCCCTGATCCAGCCACACCTGCAAGCAGTACGCTGGAACTTTTCAGTTAACGGGAGACCATTGTTGCCAGAGGATGGACGCTGGCATCCTTCTGGCATTTTGTACTTGGCCACAGCTCTCTGTCATGGCTCTCTCATCCTAACATCTCCCACTGGGCATGTCAGTACTTAAGGCTGGAGGCTGCGAATGGTTCAGGGCTTAGAGGGGCACCTTGGGAAAGGCAACAGAGAAGAGCCGGGTCCCATAAAGTGGTGGAACTCACAGTCTCTGAGGTTGACTTTTGAAGCCCTCCTGTGCACAGTGCATTCTGGTTGTTTTGTTTGTTTTGTTTTGTTTGTTTTGAGGTAGGGTTTTACTGTAGCCCAGGCTGACCTGGAATTCACTACGTAGTCTCAGGGAGGCCTTGAACTCATGGCGATCCTCCTACCTCTGCCTCCCAAGTGCTGGGATTAAAGGCGTGCGCCAGCACGCCCGGCTCACAGTGCATTCTGAACACTGGGGTACACGGTGTTGCAGTCACCTCAAAGCACCTGACCAAAAGCAGCTTGCAGGAGGAAAGGGTTTGTTTTGGCTTACAGACTTGAGGGGAAGCTCTATGATGGCAGGGGAAAACGTAACATGAGCAGAGGGTGGACATCACCTTCTGGCCAACATCAAGTGAACAACAGCAATAGGAGAGTGTGCCAAACACTATCAAGGGGACTGGCTGTAACATCCAGAAGCCCGCCCCCAACAGCACACCTCCTTCAGTAAGGATCCAATTTCCACATTGCCATCAGCTGGGAATCTAGCATTCAGGACACATGAGTTTAATGGGGGACTCCCTAATTCAAACCAGCACAGATGGTGAATATAGATAAGCTGGAACATGGGCCATTATTGAGTGGCTCTTATGTAAACAGTGGCCAGTTAGGAAAAGCCTTCAAAGCTCAATGACTCGTACCACCTCCACTTCCAGATGGGGAAATGAGGTTTGGAGAGGGGAAGGGACTTGTTCAAAGTTGCATAACTTCTTAGATTCTGAGCTGGGATTAAACCCAGGTCTAGCACCCAGACATACTTGGTTTTTATAAATTATTAAAATTAAAACAAAATATTCCACAATTATTTTTTAGAGTAATTATAAAATATTATGCATCCATTCTTTTTTTTTTTTTTTCTTTTTTTTTGGTAAGGACTCGCTGTATTCCAGGCTGACCTGGAATTCACTACATAGTCTCAGGCTGGCCTCAAACTCATGGTGACCCTCCTACTTCTGCTTCCTGAGACATATACTTCTTTTATGTCTGGCTTTCTGTGAGTACTGAGGAATCAAACCCAGGATAGAAGGCTTTGCAAGCAAATGCCTTTAACAGCTGAGCCATCTCTCTAGCCTCCATTCATTCATTGGATTTTTGGGGGGGGTACTTTTTTTTCTTTTTGGTTTTTCAAGGTAGGGTTTCACTCTGGCCCAGGCTAACCTGGAATTAACTATGTAGTCTCAGGGTGGCCTCGAACTCACGGTGATCCTCCTACCTCTGCCTCCCAAGTGCTGGGATTAAAGGCGTGCACCACCATGCCTGGCTGAAAGGAGGGGTACTTTTTTTGAGGTAGGGTCTCACTCTAGCCCAGGCTGACCTGGAATTCACTATGTAGTCTCAGGGTGGCCTCAAACTTCATGGCAATCTTCCTACCTCTGCCTCCTGAGTGCTGGGATTAAAGAGTGCACCACCATGCCCGACCTGGCCCTATTTGTTTAAACTTTTTAAAATTTATTTTATTTATTTGAGAGACAGAGACAGAGAGAGTGAGAGCGAGAGCGAGAGAGAGAGAGAGAGAGAGAGCGAGAGCATACCAGGGCCCTTAGCAATTACCAATGAACTCCAGATGTAGGCACCACCTTGTACATCTGGCGTATGTGGGTACTAGGGAATGAAACCTGGATCCTTTGGCTTCACAGGCAAGTGCCTTAACCACTAAGCCATCCATCCAGCCCAAAGGACCCAGGTTCGACTCCCCAGGACCCATGTAAGATGGATGCACAAGGTAGCACATGCATCTGGAGTTTGTTTGCAGTTACTAGAGGCTCTGGTGCACCCATTCTCCTCTCTCTCGCCCTCTCTAATAAGTAAATAAATAAAAATTTTAAAATATTTTTATTTATTTGTGGCAGAGAGAGAGAGAGAAGGGAGACGGGAGACAGAGGGAATGGGTAGGCTAGGGCCTCTAGAACTCTGGATGCATGCATCACCATGTATCTGGCTTTATGTGAGTATGGGGAATTGAAGCTAGGTCACTAGGTTTTGCAGGTAAGCTCCTTAACTGCTGAGCCATCTGTCCAGCCCCATTCATTCATTTTTGACAATGTCTTCACAGGCCAGGCTGCCTGAGACTTGTAGCAATCCTCCAGCCTCCACCTCCCCAGTGCTGTGATTCAGGCATGAGCCACCATGTCTAACCAAAAAAATTTTTTCAAGTCAAAGTCTTACTCTAGCCCATACTGACCTGGAACTCACAGTGATCATCTGACCTCAGTCTCCAGAGTGCTGGGATTAAAGGCATGTGCCACCGTGCCCAGATAGAAACAATTTTTAGTTTTGTTTTTTTGAGGTAGGGTCTTGCTGTAGTCCAGGCTGACCTGGAATTCACTATGTAGTCTCAAGATAGCCTCGAACTCACAGTGATCTTCCTCCCTCTGCCTCCTGAGTGCTGGGATTAAAGGTACGTGCCACCACACCTAGCAATAATAATAATAATTATTATTTATTTATTTGAGAAAGAGAGAAAGAGGCAGAGAGAGAGAGAGAGAGAGAGAGAGAGAATGGGCGTGTTGGGGCCTTTAGCTGCTGCAAACAAACACCAGCTGCGTGCACATGTGTGATACTGCATGCTTGTGTCATGTGTGTTTGGCTTATCTCTCTTTTATTTTGATGTCATGATCTTTTCCCTCTTATGATGGTCTTGTGTAGGTAGTGTCAGGCACTGTGAGGTCATGGATATCCAGGCCATTTTGTGTCTGGAGGGAGCATGTTGTAAGGAGTCCTACCCTTCCTTTCTCTTTCCACCACCTCTTCTGCATTAGAGCCTGAGCCTTGGAAGGTATGACAGAGATATTGCAGTACTGAGCACTGTGGTCACTTCTTTCCAGCACCATGATACCTTCTGAGTCGTCCCAAGGTCACTGCCATCTGAAAAGAGAAGATTCTCTACCAAAAGTGAGAGTAACATTAATATAAGGGTATGAACATTAAGAGAAGTGCTTACTGGGCAGTTTGATGAGCCCAGTATATACATTTACCCAGACAGCAGCAGATGTTACACCCCTAAGGCTCATGACTACCCCTGTTTTAAGTTTTCTCTTTTTTTCTCAATTTTTATTAACATTTTCCATGATTATAAAAAATATCCCATGGTAATACCCTCTCTCCCCCCACTTTCCCCTTTGAAATTCCATTCTCCATCATATCCCCTCCCCATCTCAATCAGTCTTTCTTTTATTTTGATGTCATGATCTTTTCCTCCTCTTATGATGGTCTTGTGTAGGTAGTGTCAGGCTCCGTGAGGTCATGGATATCCAGGCCATTTTATGTCTGGAGGGAGCACGTTGTAAGGAGTCCTACCCTTCCTTTGGCTCTTAGATTCTTTCCGCCATCTCTTCCGCATTAGACCCTGGGCCTTGGAAGGTGTGATCAAGATGTTACTCAGTACTCCAGTCACTTCTTTCCAGCACTATGATACCTTCTGAGTCATCCCAAGGTCACTGCCATCTGAAAAGAGAAGATTGTCTACCCAAAGTGAGAATAGCGTTAATATAAGGGTACAAATATTAAGAGAAGTGCTTACTGGGCAGTTTGATAAGCATAGTACATACATTTTTCCAGACATCAGCAGATGTTACACCCTTAGGGCTCATGACTACCCCTGTTTTAAGTTTTCAGTATCAGGGATGTATTCCCTTCCATGGAGCGGGCCTCCAGTCCAATTAGAGGGCAGTTGATTTCCACCATGACAGATGTGCCACTATTGTACCCCTTGGCTCATTTGGCCTCGCTGGCCAAATATAAGGCTTGCGGTGTCCACTGCTGAGTATCTTCACTGGTGATTTCTCTTTCTCCCATTGAACTGCATACACAATGGCTTTTTCCAGCTTTCTGTCAGCTGATCTATATGGAGGAGGTTATCAGCTCAGTTCCAGCAGGATTTCTCAGTGGCCTTGCATCGGCTGCTTTTTGTTTTGTTGTTGTTTTTTCGAGGTAGGGTTTTACTCTAGCCCAGGCTGACCTGGAATTTACTATGTAGTTTCAGGGTGGCCTTGAACTCTTGCAATCCTCCTACCTCTGCCTCCCAAGTGCTGGGATTAAAGGCATGCACCACCACGCTGGGCTTTTATTTTATTTTATTTATTTAATTAATTTATTTTTTAATTTGTGTGTTTGAGTCAGATTCTCACTCTAGCTCAGGCTAATCTGGGACTCACTATGTAGTCCCAGGCTGACCTCAAACTCCCAGTGATCCTCCTACCTCAGCCTGCTGAGTGCTGGAATTAAAGGCAATATTTTACTTATTTATTTGCAAACAGAGAGTGAGGAAGAGAGAGAGTGAGTGAGAATGGGTGCACCACGGCCTTCTGCCACTGAAGGTGAACTCCAGACATATACACCACTTTGTACATGTGGCTTTACGTGGGTACTGGGGAATTGAACCTGCGCCGTCAGACTTTGCCAGCAAGCACCTTTAACTGCCGAGCCACCTCCCCAGGCCAGCAATGGCGTCTTTTAGTGCAGGGTTTATGTCTTTTGTTTGAGGTGCGTGGAGCTCTGCAGATCACCCCAGGAACCTTCCTGTCTCCACTCCCTCAGTGTTGGAATTAGAAGTGCCTACACCACTCCTGGCCTTTTTGTTTGTTTGTTTGTTTTGAGCCCAGGCTGATCTGGAATTCACTATGTAGTCTCAGGCTGGCCTCAAATTTACAGTGATCCTCCAACCTCTGCCTCCGAGTGCTGGGATTAAAGGCGTGCGCCACCACGCAGGGCTTTTTTTTATGCAGATTGTGAAGATGGATCTCAGGTCCTCATGCTCCAAGACAAGCACTTTACCCACCGAGCCATTTATTTTATTTATTTATTTATTTATTTATTTATTTATTTGAGGGTGACAGACAGAGAGAGAAAGAGGCAGAGAGAGGGGGGAGAGTAGGTGCCCTGGGGAATCGAGCCTTGAACCGGAGTCCTTATGCTTCACAGGCAAGCGCTTAACCGCTAAGCCATCTCTCCAGCCCCCACCGAGCCATTTTTCCCAGCGCCCAGGGAAGCAGCTCCAAGCCCTCTTGGTCTCCACATGTCATGTACCATCCCCACCACTGTGTCTGTGGAGCACTGTTTCTGTTCCTCTTTCCCCAGGCTCTGCCCTGGGAACAACTGCTGGCAGCCACCAGTCTGTGTACTGTTCCCAGGGATTTGTCTGTTCTGGAAACTTCTTCTCAGCAGCATCATTCCCTCGTGATCTCGGGGTCTGGCTCTTCCGCTTGCCTTCAAGTCTGCGAGATGGTGCCACATGCAGTGCACATCTGAGTATGGGTCTTGTTTTAGATATTAATAAAATATTCATTTGAGGGAGGGGGAGAGGCAGATAGAGAGAGAGAACGGGCACGCCAGGGCCTCCAGCCACTGCAAACAAACTCCAGACACATGCACCACCTTGTGCATCTGGCTTATGTAGGGTCCTAGAGAATTGAACCTGGGTCCTTAGGCTTCACAAGCAAGTGTCTTAACTGCTAAGCTGTCTCTCTAGCTCACTTTTTTTTTTTTTTTTTTTTTTTTTTTGGTTTTTCGAGTTAGGGTCTCACTCTAGCCCAGGCTGACCTGGAATTCACTATGTAGTCTCAGGGTGGCCTCGCACTCATGGTGATCCTTCTTCCTCTGCCTCCCAAGTGCTGGGATTAAAGGCATGCACCACATGATCCTTTTTATGGTTGACTAATATTCTGTAGTGTAGTGGTACAGTGCTGTGTTGACCCATGATCCACTGTGAAACCTTCTGGCTGCTGTAGAACATGAACATCATGAACATGTTTAAAGAAGCCTTAAGCTTTTTTTTTTTTTCCCCCAATATATTTTATTTATTTATTTGAGAGAGAGAGAAAAAAAATGGGTGCACCAGTGCCTTCAGCCACCGCAAACAAACTCCAGATACATGAGCCCCCTTGTGCATCTGGCTTACATGGGTCCTGGAGAGTCGAACAGGGATCCTTTGGCTTTGCAGGCAAACGCCTTAACTGCTAAGCCATCTCTCCAGTCCCCATGTCCGTTTATTTATTTATTTGAGACCAAGTGTGAGAGAGAGAGAGAGAGAGGGAGAGGGAGAGAATGGGTGCACCAGGGCCTCCAGCTACTGCAAATGAACTCCAGATGTGTGTGCCCCTTTATGCATCTGGCTTACATGGGTCCTAGAGAGTCGAACCTGGGTCCTTTGGCTTTGCAGGCAAGTGCCTTAACCACTAGCCCTCATGTCTGTTTTTTAACTTGTGTCCCTAGTGCCTGGGACAACAAAGTGCTCATTGAATAGTACTGGCTGAAAGAATGACTGATTGGGTGTGAGGATGACCCTGAAGTCAGTGAGAAAGAGGAGCAGGGGCTGTGTGAGGAGATGGCTCAGTGGTTAAAGGTGCTTGCTTGCAAAGTCTGATCTTCCCAGTATCCACGTAAAGCCAGATACACAAAGTAGAACATCCATCAGAAGTTCATTTACGCTAGCAAGAGGCTCTGGAGTGCCCCTCTGTCTCTCAAATAAATAAGTAAATAAAACAAAGTAATATACTTTTTATTTTTATTTACTTTTAAGAGAGAGAATGGAGGTGGCACCAGGGCCTCCAGCCACTGCAAATCGACTCCAGATGCATACATCACCTTGTGCATCTGGCTTACGTGGGTCCTGGAAAATCAAACCTGGGTCCTTTGGCTTTGCAGGCAAGCACCTTGATGGCTAAGCCATCCCTCCAGCCCAAAGCCATTTCTCCAGCCCAAAATAAAGTAAAAAAAAAAAAAACAAAAAACAGGGTTGGAGGATGGCTTAGCGGTTAAGGCATTTGCCTGCAAAGCCAAAGGACCTAGGTTTGACTCCCCAGGACCCATGTTAGCCAGATATACAAGGGGGCGCATGCATCTGGAGTTTGTTTGCAGTGGCTGGAGGCCCTGGCGCACCCACTTATTCCCTCTCCCTCTTTCTCTGTCAAATAAATAAATAAATAAAATGTTAAAAAATAGAAGCCGGGCGTGGTGGCGCACGCCTTTAATCCCAGCACTCGGGAGGCAGAGGTAGGAGGATTGCCGTGAGTTCGAGGCCACCCTGAGACTCCATAGTGAATTCCAGGTCAGCCTGGGCTAGAGTGAGACTCTACCTCGAAAAACCAAAAAAAAATAAATAAATAAAATAAATAAATAAAGCCGGGTGTGGTGGTGCAGGTCTTTAATTCCACATGGGAGGCAGAACTAGGAGGATTACTGTGAGATTGAGGCCACCCTGGCACTACATAGTGAATTTTAGGGCAGCCTGGGTCAGAGCGAAACCCTACCTTGAAAAAAACAACAAGACAAAACAAAACAAAACAAAAACAAACCACTCTGTTGCTCTGTTGCTGCTGAAAGATGACAGTATCCAGGAATGTAGAAGTGTGGCAGGGAGGGGACGCGGTAGCTTCATGCATGGCTTGGAGGGGAACTCATGTGGATTTGTGGCCGCAGCCCAGTTGTGGTTTCCAAATTCCCCTTACTAGCCTTTCTTTCTCTGGTTTTTCTTTTTGTTTGTTTGTTTCTTTGTTTTTCGAGGTAGAGTCTCATTCTAGCCCAGGCTGACCTGGAATTCACTATGTAGTCTTAGGGTGGTCTTGAACTCAGGGCAAATCCTCCTACCTTTGCCTCAGAGTGCTGGGATTAAAGGCGTGCACCACCATGCCCGGCCTTTTTTTTTTTTTTTTTTTTTGTTCCTTACCAGTCTTTTTGACTCACAGTCCCTTCTCCACACGCCTCCAGTCTCCAGCCACAAAGGTGCCAACTACTCATAGTGGCCCAAAGGTGGGAACAGCTTAGGGTTTTTCAGTGGATGGGCAGATAAGCAAAATGAAGTCTGCTGATGACGCATAATTACTCCGCTATGGCAGGGATAGAGGTGCCGACACAGACTAGAACGTGGGCAAGCCTAGAACCCTGGCCAGTGAATTCTGTAATTCCATTTACATCAAATAGCCAGACTAGGCACATCCGTGAGGAGAAGGTTGGCTGGGGGAGTGGGGACATGGTAACTAGATCTCTCAGAGCTCTCTGTGCTGGGAATTGAACACAGGACATCACTCATTCTAGGCAAGTGCTCTACCACTGAACTATAACCCAGTACCTGAGTATGTGTGTGTCTCTCTTTGTACATACACGTGTGTAGTATGTGATGTGTGTGTGGGGGGGTGGGCTATGAACACGTATATGCACATGTGTGTGCCTACCCCTTGTATGTGAACAGAGGCTAGAGGAGAACACTGGGTATCCCCCCTCCATGGCTCACTGTGTATTTCCTTGAGAAGGAGGCTCACAGATCTGGGGCTTCCATTTTCTCTCTCTTTCTTTCTTTCTTTCTTTCTTTCTTTTCTTTCTTTCTTTCTTTCTTTTTTTTCGAGGGAGGGTCTCACTCTAGCCCAGGCTGACCTGGAATTCACTATGGAGTCTCAGGGTGGCCTCGAACTCACGGCAGTCCTCCTACCTCTGCCTCCCGAGTGTTGGGATTAAAGGAGGGCGCCACCACACCCGGCACTGGAGCCTCCATTTTCAATTCTTGGCCTCTGCTCTCCACAGGACTGGGGTTACATGCTTGCATGGCCACACTCAGCAGTTCACATGGCGGATGAGAACTGAACTCAGGGGCTCTCGGGCCCCCCTTAGGTCCTCATGCTTACCTGGAAAGCACTCCTAACTACTGAGCCATCTCTCCAGCGCCCTGAATCTCTCTATTTATTTATTTGTTTTTTTGAGATCGGGTCTCACTCTAGCCCAGGCTAACCTGGAATTCACTATGGAGTCTTAGGGTGGCCTCAAACTCATGGTGATCCTCCTACCTCTGCCTCCTAAGTGCTGGGATTAAAGGCACGGTCACCACGCCTGCACTCTCTTTGTTTTTTATTTCTTTCTTTAAACATTTTATTTATTTTGAGGTAGGGTTTCACTCTAGCCCAGGCTGACCTGTAATTCACTATATGTTCTCAGGGTGCCTTGAACACACAGTGATCCTCCTACCTCTGCCTTCAGAGTGCTGGGATTAAAGGCATGTGCCACCACACCCAGCTATTTATTTATTTTTTTCTTCGATCTGAAGTTTTTATTAACAGTAATTCATGTAAAGGACAAATATCTTTATTTTCCAAATCACTAAGAAATATGTCATTTTGCTGTTTTTGATAAGAACTTTCCCAGGAAATTTCTCCTGTGCCCACTTAGTTACAAGAGTAAAGACATTTATAAGAATGTTATCTTGTGCTGTTATGTCCATTTTTTATTTTTATTCCAATGTTTTTCATAAACCAAGGAGAACAAGGCTGTTGTTTAAAAAGGTAGATGTTTTTCTCATATTAACTCTGTATAATACTTACAGTAAAGGAAAACTTATTTTTAATTTTTAAAATTTTTTTGTTCACTTTTATTTATTTATTTGAGAGTGACAGAGAGAGAGAGAGAGAGAGAATGGGCACACCAGGGCCTCCAGCCACTGCAAATGAACTCCAGATGCGTGCGCCCCCTTGTGCATCAGGCTAACGCGGGTCCTGGGGAATCGAGCCTCGAATCGGGGTCCTTAGGCTTCACAGGCAAGCGCTTAACCGCCAAGCCATCTCTCCAGCCCAGGAAAACTTATTTTAACTGAAGTGTGAAATGGGTAGCAATGGTAAATAACACAGTCCATTAACAGTTACAAAAACTGTTTCCCAGATAGACATTTAGTAAATAAAACAAGCACTTGGAAAAATCCTTTGAAAACAGGCCTAGGGCCACTGATGGCGTGCATCAATCAGCTGCACAGGTTTTTTTTTTTTTTTTTAAGAAAAGGCCAGATTGAAAATGTACTTTGCCAAGAAACAAGCAAATGCAGACATAATAGGGGCGTTCTCAGAAAAGGCTTAGGGGAGTCCTGCAGTGGTGACTGACTAGAGCAAACACCACCTGTGCAGCGCTGATCTAAGTCTTTGACTCGGCTGCAGATTTCTTCTGTGAAGTCAGAGCATTCTGCATTGCCTCCCAAATCTTTCGTTAAGCTCTTCCCATGCTTAATTGTAGCAGAACGCTCAGCCTCAACTTTGGCAGCACGGTCAAAAAGTCCCACGTGGCGCAGCATCATCCCAGCACTGAGCAGGAGGGCAGTGGGGCTGGCCATGTCCTTGCCTGCGATGTCCAGGGCCGTCCCGTGGACTGACTCCAAGATGGCGATCCCGTTGGCTCCAATGTTGTCACTTGGAGTCACACCAAGACCTCCAATCAATCCTGCACACAGGTCACTAAGGATGTCTCCATACAAATTTGGCATAACAGGGACATCAAATTGGGATGGATCATGTACCATATTCAAACATACTGTATCAAGGTACATCTCATTGAATTTAATATCTTTACAGTTCTCTGCAGCTTCCCTGCATTTCTGCAGAAAAAGCCTACCTGACATTCGCATAATGCTGGCTTTGTGCACAGCCGTAACGTTGCTCCGGTGGTTGTTCCCGGCGTACTCAGCAATGCGCTTGCTGGCCTCCTCGGTGGTGAGCTTGATGCTCTGCACGACTCCTTCAACCATGATGTGCTCCATTCCACTGTATTCTCCTTCTGTGTTCTCTCAAATGGTGACGATATTTACATCGGTGTAAGGGGCTTTATAGCCTTCAATTGACACACGTGGCCGGACATTGACATAAAGATCAAAAGTTTTACTGCAGCAATAAACTGATAGATGGGTGACCAGCGGCTATTAGGGTCTTCAAAGGGCTTCGGCAGCATCAAAAATCTTCATAACTGAGGCTGAAATTTCTGGGCCAATTCCATCTCCTGGAATTAAAGTTACTCTGGTCACCTGTTTTGTATTCTGGAATGCAGCCAGCAGCCGAGAGACCTTGGAGATCCACGCAGACCCGGTCATCTCGTCCACTCCTCTTGCCCACAGACAGTGGCGACAGCCCCGGCTATTTATTTGAGAGAGAGAGAGAGAGAGAGAGAGAGAGAGAGAGAGAATGGGTGCACCAGGGCCTCTGCTGCTTCAAGCGAACTCCAGACCCACGTGCCACCTTGTACATATGGCTTATGTGGGTCCCTGAAGAATCAAACCTAGGTTCTTTGGCTTCACAAGCAAGCACCTTCTCCAGCCCTCTTTCTTTTCTTTTCATTTTTCTCTATCCCTCTGTTCAAGTCAACATCATGTTTCCTTGGACCACTGCAATAGCTTCTTGTTTGGCCTCCTAGTTTCTTCCCTACAGTTCCCTAAAGACTGCATCTCTTCTCTCTCTGCTCAAGACCCTCATGACTTCCTAGTAATCTCAGAGTAAAAGCTAACAAAATTACTTTATTTATTCCTTTATATTTGCTTTGAGGCAGGGTGTCAATCTTGCCGTGGCAGATCTGGAACTCACTCTGTAGCTCAAGCTGGCTTTGAACATATGAAAATCCTCCTACTTTAGCCTGCAAAGTGCTGGGATTAATGATATGCACTGTCACACCCAGCTTTAAGAATAATTTTTTTAGGGCTGGAGAGATGGCTTAGTGGTTAAGGTGCTTGTCTGCAAAGCCAAAGGGCCCAGGTTTGATTCCCCAGGACCCACATAAGGCAGATGTACAAGGTGGCTCATGCGTCTGGAGTTCATTTGCAGTGGCAGGAGGCCCTGGTGCACCCATTCTCTCTATCTATCTGTCTATCTATCTATCTATCTATCTATCTATCTATCTATCTACCTACCTACCTACCTACCTATCTATCTGCCTCTCCCTCTATCTCTCAAATAAATAAGTAAAAATATATAAAAATATTTTTTTAGACTGGGTCTTGCTATATAACCCTGGTAGACCTGGAACCCTATGTAGTCCAGGCTGGTCTAGAATTTCCAGCAATCTTGCCTCTGTTTCCCAGGTGCTGAGATTGTAAGCTTGTGCACCATGCCCGCTTAAAAGCAAAAATTTCCCTACAGTTCACAAGGCTCTATGCAGTGTGGCTGTGTCAAAACTCTTACGCCTGATTTCCTAGTCTTCCTCCACTTGCTACCTGCCCAAGCATGTCAGGAAGGTTCAGTCCTCTGGGCCTTTGTACTTGCAGTTCTCTGTGCGGGACACCCTTCCTGCAGGTGTCCACAGGGCTGCCTCCCTCATCCCTCCAGGTCTTGTTCAGAGGCTGAGCCTTATCTCAAAGCTGTGCTTTCAGTCTCGTCTTTTTTCCCTGGCACCAATCACTTCTAGATCTGTTTGTTGACAGACTCCTCTGGGTCAGAGTGGCACCAGACACGCAGTAGGAGCTAGTGAGACTGAACAGCTCTGGAATGAACCCGAGATGCTGGTCTGTCCTGTTACCGCCAGGCTAGGACTGGACTGGGGGGGTGGGAGGTGGAGGAGGTGAGGAGGAGGTGGCAGGACCAGGAAGTAAAAAAGGATTCAGGAAGGTAGGAAAAAAAAAAAAAAAAAAAAAAAAAAAAACACCAAACAAACAGCAATTCCTACTTACTGAGAACACCTGCTGCTGAGGTAAGGTCTTTATGCTTGTCTTTGACAGATCAGGACATGAAAGTCCAGAGAAGCTAAGCGATTGCTCTAAAATCACACAGCCATCCAGTGGCTTTAGTGGGACTCCACCTCTGCCCACCTCTAGAACGTTCTCTCTTCACCTGGATGGAGCAAAGAATTGGTGTGTGCATTTAGGAAAGACCTGTAATTAATTCTGTTTCGTGACATTCAACTTTGTTCTTTCCAATACATTAAACAGTTTCTGGGATTAATTTTCTTTTCTTTCATTTCTTTCTCTCTCTCTCTCTCTTTTTTCCCGAGGTAGGGTCTTGCTTTACTTAGCCCAGGCTGACCTGGAATTCAGTCTAGTCTCAGGGTGGCCAGGAACTCACGTGGATCCTTCTACCTCTACCTCCCGAGTGCTGGGATTAGAGGTGTGCGCCACCACGCCCTGCGGGAGATTATTTTTCATATCGAGCTGAACGTTAAGTTTGCTCCACGTGTCAACCCTAGAGGGGAGCATTTGGGACTCCAAGCCTAGGACTCCGTTCTGCCCTAAATCATCTGAGCTTTCCAGGTCCAGGTCTGCCGGACGGGACCCCGGGGTTTCCTGAACCCCACGAGATCCCTTTAAGAGTGGTTCCCAGGCGCTCGGCCCCCTTAGGGGCGTGGCCTATCTGGAGTTGGCCAATGAGGAGGCGCTCAGGGCGCGAGGGCGGGCCCTGCGCGGGCGGGCCGCGGGGGGTTAAAGGGGCGCGCCCGCAGGTCGCCGACTGCCCTGCCGCCCCGCCTCCCTTCGTCCCTGGGCCACAGTCCCGCGGCTGTGCCGCCCTGAGACAAAGCGCCACCGTCGCCGCCGCCGCTGCTCTGCTCCTGGACCATGGCCGGGCCGTCCCCCGGCCTTGCGCCTCCCGGCTCGCCGCCGCCCTAGGCCCGCAGCGAGGTAAGGCGGGCCTCGCGGGGGGGCTGCGCGCGCACGCGGGCCGGGACCGGTCGCCTGCCGGGGGCGGGGGGGGGGGCGGTCGGGCGGTCTCCGCTCCCGAGACGCCGCGGCAATTGTGGCCGTGAGCCGCAGCCCGCTGGGGACAGTCGCGGGCCGGTTCCCCAGGCGGCGCCTGTCCTCCCTCCACCCCCACCCCTCGTCGTCGGCCTCGCGGTCCGGGCCCGGGCCGCAGGAGCGCGCCGAGGCCAGCGCCGGGCCGTCAGCCCCGAGCCCGGGCCCGCCCCTCCCTCCCTCCCGCACGCCCGCCCACTGCTGGGCGACGCTCCGGCCCGCTGGACCCGATTCCCGGACTTGTGGTTTTGGCTGCTTTCCTTGACGTGAGTGCGAGACGAGTGCCACACCTCGCTTTCCCCCGGAATGCTGATGAGCCTGGAGGCGGTGGGTTAATTATTGACCTCCTCCCTCCCCCTTCTCCCCACCCCGAGTCAGGAGCTGGCCGTGTAGCCCAGGCTGGTCTCGAACGCTGGGCCATCCGCCGACCTCAGCCTCCAGTGCTGGAACGGCAGATGTGTTCCAGCACATCCACACTAATTCTGAGTGCCTTTCCCGCGGGTTGCCAGTGGTTTTCCTCAGTTTAGCTCTGCTGGTCACTTATCAGATGAGGAAAGCGAGGCCCAGGAGGGGGAGGTGGCTGGGGCCAGGGTGTTCCAGCCTGCCAGGGCAGTGGCAGGACCTTGGTATTGGGCACCCAGTGGTCCTGTCCCCAGCAGCACCCTGTATGGCTTCAGCCTGCTAAATCAGGACTTCAGTGCTCACCCGGACTCTGAACTTTCCGGAGAGCAGCCTGGGTAGATAAGCGGGGAGTAGGCACTCCCTCCAAGCCAGGTTGGACCCAAGCCTGTGCCCTGGCTGCTTCCAGGCCACCCCTGCCTTGTGGGGCTGGTGTAGGCAGAGGCCAGGGGCCTAGCTGGTGACCTTGGATGAAGGTAGCCCCTTTTGGGCATTCTTGGGAGAACAGCTGCTGAGCATGAGGGAAGTTACTGTTCCTTTAGTCTTAGTGGGATGGGGAGACCCCAAGACTAGCCCCCCATTTGGGCCGTTTGTCCAGAGCCCTGCTCTTCCGGCAAGTTCCTTACCCCTCTAGGCCTCCGTTTTTCTATCTGCGAATGTAGACTGGGGGACAGATCCCCCAGGGCTGTGAGGTTGACAAAGGTGACCTAAGTGCTTGCTTTGCCTGCAGGCTCTTGCACACCTGCTAATGCCAGGCACATAAATGACCCATCTCTTGTGCAGAGGGTGGTCAGGGACTGCATCCCAAGGAGGTGGGAACGCCAAGACTAAAGGCCGTTCTGTGCAGACAGAACAGCTCTGGCAGAAGCCCTGGCATAGGAAAGTTCTTGGTACGTTGGAGGGACAGAAAGGTTGCTGCAGACCAGTGAGCGAGGGACGGAAGTCTAGAAAAGGAACTTGGAGGGGGTGTTTAGTGTGTGTGAATGTGTGTGTGTGTGAGGGTTGGTGTGTGTGAATGTGCATGCATTCACGTATGTGAGTGCGTGTGCTGGGAGATCAAAGGACTAATTTTGTTTTTTTTTTTTTGTTTTTTTTCGAGGTAGGTTCTCACTGTAGCTCAGGCTGACCTGGAATTCACTCTGTATTCTCAGGGTGACCTTGAACTCATGGCGATCCTCCTATCTCTGCCTCCTGAGGCTGGGATTAAAGGTGTGCGCCACCACACCTGGTTTACAAAGGACTACTTTGAGGCAGGGTCTTGTGCTGTTCACTGCTGCTTTCACCAGGCTAGCTGACCTCTAAGCTTCTGGCAGATTCTCCCCTTTAACCTGTAGGGGTGACTGGGGTTACCAATATCTGCCAAAGTGCTCGGCTCTTTCAGCTTTTTTGTGGGTTCTGGGGTTCCACAGTTGGGTCCTTAGTCTTTCACAGCAAGCACTTTATCCACTGAACCATCTCCCCAGTCCCAGGATTGTGTTTTATACTGAGAAGTGAAGAGCCATGGAAGGTGGGAGACAGGAGGAGTGTGGTAGAGGAGATATTGGCCTGGCAGAAGGTCTTAGGGAAATCAGATTCAACCCTGAGGTACACAAACAGGGAGGGCAAGGGTGGAGGCACATGACAGTCACCAGTCCCACCTAGTATGGATAGGGATCTAGAACGGGGAAGGGGCTGAACAGTGGGCTGCTGATTTGAAAGACATTGGAGTGATTACCTAGCCTTAGTGACCAGGTGTAAGAGGGACATTGAGGACCATTTGGCTAAGAATGTCAACAGCTAGGACCTGGCATCTGTTTTTACAACCTTGACCTAGGCAATGTTATGCTCCCATTTTACAGATGCAGAAACAAAGGCTCAGAGAGGCTGTGTGTGTGTGTCCAGGGTGACCCAGCCTGGAGACTGCAGAGCTGACGTGTGAACTGAGTGAGCCGAGCTGGGCGCTGGGCACAGGTAGGAGGCAAAGGGCCCGTGGGGTAGGAGATTCCGGGGGAAATGGGCTCTCTGTCCCCATGTGGTTATTTTTCTGGGTGGGGATGCTTGAGTTCCTTTATGCACTGAGAGAGCTTGTGCATGAGGTCCCACAGCTCAGGGAGGCAGGATGGGAATGGAGCTTGCTGAACCTCTGGCTGCTCTGTTGAGAGAAGCTGGTCCCAACTTCTGACAACAGGAAGCTGTCCCCGGCTGCATGCGATGTGGGCGGCATGAAGTGGCAAGAAAACAAGGATTTGTTTTGGTAGCAGGTTCTCCCTCCGCCCTGGGTCAAGTGGCCCAGCCTGGCATCACGGTGGTGTGTTCCCCAGAGAGCCACCACCTAGACCTCATTCCTCCAGGCCCCAAGAAAGGCACCACCCAGGCAGGGGAGTGAACATTAATCGAGCACCGACTGCATTGCAGGCACTTTACGTTCTTTGCCTCTTTGAAAGCTCAGCCACCATCTTTGCAGGGTGAGGCTCGTGACATGGAAGCTTGGGGTGCGGGTCTTCCTTTGCAGCCACACTGGGAACCCACATGTCACCTCTTGGCGAGTCCCACGTGGTGAGCATTGACCTGCCATCCGCTCCCTCTTGGGAGGTGGATGGAGTTAGAATGCCCTATGCCCCTGGCTGCATCTCCATCTCCCTTTCCGCTCTGCTCCCCTTCCTCCTCCGACCACAGGTTCTCACCATAGGGCACTTGCATTTGCTGTGCTCTCTGACAGCCATGCACAAGGCTTCCTCTCTCCCCAACTTCCAGTCTCTACTCACATGTTACCTTTTCAGGTTGGCTTTTTTTCACTCTGTTTGAGTCAAATGCTGTTCTTGTCCCCAACATTCCTGACCCCTTCGCTGTCTTCGTTTCTCATAGTACTTTAGACTACCTGGCAGACGTATGAGCTGTCACCTGCCTCTGAATTACACCTGTCACTACCATATTTGCACCTTTGTCCTTGCTCATGGCTATGTCTGCAGTGCCTAGAACATCACTGAACATACCTGGGCACGTTTTTTGGGATGAAGTGAGTCCCTGCAGCACTAATGTATATTTTGCAATTATCCCTATTTTTCAGATCAGACAAGATCAGGGTGGTATGGCTATGACAAAAGAGTTCATATCCTCCCCCTTTTCTCTCTCTCTCTCTCTTTTTTTTTTTTTTTTTTTTTTGAGGGAGGGTCTCACTTTAGCTCAGTCTGACTTGGAATTTACTATGTAGTCTCAGGGTAGCTTCAAAGTCAAAGTGATCTTCCTATCTGCCTCCCAAGTGCTGGGACTAAAAGCATGTGCCACCATGCCCGGCATCATATCTGTACTTAAAAAAATATTTTAGCGGGGCTGGAGAGATGGCTTAGTGGTTAAGGCACTTGCCTGCAAAAGCCAAAGGACTTCGGTTTGATTCCCCAGTACCTACATAAGCCAGATGCACAAGGTGGTGCATGCATCTGGAGTTTGTTTGCAGTGGCTGGAGGCCCTGGCACACCCATTCTTTCTTTCTCTCTCCCAAATAAGTAAATAAATAAATAAATAAAAATAATAATAAAAAATAAATATTTTAGCAGCTGGAGAGATGGCTTAGCGGTTAAGGCACTTGCCTGCAAAGCTTAAGGACCCAGTTTCAGTTCCCCAGGACCCACATAAGCCAGTTGCACAAAGTGGTGCATGCGTCTGGAGTTTGTTTGCAGTGGCTGGAGGCCCTGATGCACCCTTTCTCTCTGCCTCTCTATGTGCTTCTTTCTCTCTTAAAACTGAATAAATAAAATACTTAAAAATATTTTATTTTTATTTATTTGTATGAGAGAGGATGCACCATGGCTTCTAGCCACTACAAATGAACTCCATATGCATGTGCCACCATGTGTATCTGCCTTATGTGGGTTCTGGGCAATTGGACCTGGGTCCTTAGGCTTTGCAGGCAAGTCCCTTAACTGCTAAACCATCTCTCCAGCCTCATATCCCTATTTATTTATTTATTTATTTTGAGGTAGGGTCTTACTCTAGCTCAGGCTGACCTAGAATTCACTATGTAGTCTCAGGGTGGCCTCAAACTCATGGTGATCCTCCTGCCTCTGCCTTCTGAGTGTTGGGATTAAAGGTGTGTGTCACCACGCCCAGCCCCCTATTTTTTTTTCCAGGTAGTCTCAAGCTGGCCTGGAATTCACAACAAACATCCTGTTTCTGCCTCCTGAATGCTGGGATTAAAGGCATGTGCCACCACTCCTGGCTCATATTCTTATTTTAAAAATATATTTAATTAATTTATTTATTTGAGAGAGAGAGAAGAGAGAATGGGCACACCAGGGCCTCTAGCCACTGCAAGCGAACTCCAGATCATGTGCCCCCTTGTGCATCTGGCTTATGTGGGTCCTGGGGAATAGAACTGGGGTCCTTAGACTTCGGAAGCAAACACCTTAACCACTAAGTCATTTCCTAAGCCTCTTTTTTTTTTTTTTTTTTTTTTTTTGTTTTTTTGAGGTAGGGTCTCACTCTAGCCCAGGCTGACCTGGAATTCGCTATGGAGTCTCAGGGTGGCCTTGAACTCCTGGCGATCCTCCTACCTCTGCCTTCCGAGTGCTGGGATTAAAGGCGTGTGCCACCACGCCTGGCTATATATCCCTATTTTTAATGGATAAACTGAGGCTGAGTCATACAATCTGACCTGAGACCTGCAACAAGGGGCCGATGGGTCTTGTCTTGGGGATGGTGGAAACAGTAGCTTTTCCCAGTTTGCTTTGTGATCCTAGGTAAATAGCTGACCTCTCTGTGCTTGTTTCCTCATCTGTCAAATGGGAGCAATACCAGTTCTGCCCCCTGAGGTCTGTTGCCAGGTTGAGTTAGTGAGTGCTGTCTGGCACACAGTAGGAACTCTCACCATTATTTCCAGAGTCAAGGGCAGAGCTCTGAGGCTGGCTGTGGGGCCTGTCAGTACTGGGTGTGAGTTCTGTCTCCCTCCGTGGGGCTGTGTGAGCTCAGGCAAGCCGCTTCCTTTCTATGGACTGGGATGTTGGGTGCTCACGGTGGAGGGTCTGGGAGGTCCCTGTGAGGGGCTGGGGGACACAGACTCTGGCTATGGAAATAATGGGGGTTCTGGTGGTGGACAGGCCCTGGCTCACCACGATGAAGTTGAACGAGCGCAGCTTGGCCTTCTATGCGACATGTGATGCGCCCGTGGACAACGCAGGCTTCCTGTACAAGAGGGGAGGGAGTCGGCGCTGGTTTGTGCTGCGAGGCAACATGCTCTTCTACTTCGAGGACGCGGCCGGCCGCGAGCCGCTGGGCGTCATCCTGCTGGAGGGCTGCACGGTGGAGCTGGTGGAGGCTCGCCAGGAGTTTGCCTTCGCCGTGCGCTTCCCAGGTGGCCGGGTCCGGCCCTACGTGCTGGTGGCCGACAGCCAGGAGGCGCTGGAGGGCTGGGTGAAGGCACTGTCGCGGGCTAGCTTCCACTACCTGCGTCTGGTAGTGCGGGAACTGGAGCAGCAGCTGGCGGCCATGCGTGCAGGAAGCCCGGCCTCGGCCTTGACCCCAACCCCGGCCCTGACCCCAACCCTGGCCCCAGTCCTGCGGCCCAAGGAGAATGGCCGGGCAGCCTGGAGCACACAGCCTGAGCTATTGGCTGTCCCGGAGGGCCCACCATTGCCACCTCGACGCCAGGCCTTAGCACCCAATGGGCCCCTAGCCTTGGCACCCTTCGCCCAGCTGCATGAGCGCTATGGGCAGGAGGTGCGGGCCCTCAGGAGCCAGTGGCGGAGAGGCCAGCCTAGTCCAGAGACACCCTGGAGTCCCTCAAGTTCTATTGGGACTCATGTTCCTGCCCCACTGTGACAACTGTAGTAACTCTGAGGGAACCCTGGGGTCTAATATCTTGGAGGAAATCCTGGTCTAGCAGGTCCTGAGGGCCCTGGACTTGCTCTGAGCTGTGCTGGGTTCCCAGGGGATGAAAGGACAAGCCCAACATCCAGACGTCCACAGTGGCTGACACTGAGGAGAAGCCAGGGCCTGCTCAAGGTGCCACAGGAGTGGGTCTCCACAACATTCAGCCTCCCAAGTGGCCATGTGACCCAGACAAAGCCTTCTGCTGGCCACAGGCCAGGGCCCTGCCTGGGTCCTGACAAGGATCTCTTGGCTGTTGACTGGACTGCTGACGTGGGCCTGACCTGCCTTGGAAGCATCAGGTGCAGGACAGCTGCCAGGAAGGTGTCAGTGTGAACTGGCCTGGTCCCCAGGGTGCTTGGCCTGCAACATGCCGAGGCAGGACTTTGCCCAGGCCCTGCCAGGCCTTAAGGCAGTGCCTCTAGCAAGCAGGCAGGTAGCTGTGGGCCCTCACACCTCACCTGACACTCCTTCCCGCAACTTCAGGTGCTGGGGCCTGGGGTTACCTGACCCGAGGAGAGAGGCCTTGGACTGACTGATCACCTGCCCGTCTCAGGGAGGGGAACGCAGCAGCTGCAGAATGGTGCTCCCTCCACCCAGGCCCTCGTGTCCCCTGGGGACGGCTCTCCCTGCTGGCTCTGCTCCTCAACCCACCACAGTGCCACTCCTCATCCAGGATGTTGGGGGGTGACACCCACCTCACCTTGGTCATGTTTACAGTTCTCAGTACCTCACCCAGGGACACCTGAGGACACTCACTCCAACCTCTGCCTCCCCAAACCAACTCCTCTGGATGGACAGATTCGCCCTGCTGTTTGACAGACCCTAGGTTGGGGATCTATGGGGAACTGTCTGTTCTTAGGACCTCATAGCTCCCTGCTGGCTCAGGGGCTGGGGCTTGGCTGTGGGTTTGATTTTTAAGAACATAGATGTTTGATTTTGCTTTCCTTTTTGTCTGGCAACAAAGCTTAGTTTTTTTTTTCCCTGTACCACTTTTGTTCCTGTTGGTTAACCAGGACGGATGGCTCCAAGCTTGGGTGGCATTGTCTTTGGGGAACAGGCCCGGCTGTAGACACACAGGCGCCTGCTGAGGGCAGCTGACTTGGTCCTCCCCTTTCATGTTCTGACCCTGGAGCTCTGCTTTCGGCACGGGTCCCTCTGGACCTTGGTACGTCTCATCTCTCTCCTCTCTGAGTCACTGTGGGCTTAGGACATCTTGGAAGAGCCCAGCTGGAGGACTGGGGTAGACCCCAACATGGGGCAGGTTTACAAACTGTAAGGTACAGAAGTCCTGGTCCTCGGGTAGGACTTGCCCCTTCCTTCCAAAGCACAAGTTGGGGGTCTCTAGCTACCTCTGAGCTGGGGATGGCATATAAGGGTCAAAATAAAAGTTGGTCAAATAATGGCTGGTTGTGTCAGGTGTGTTGTGTCAGGTGTGTTGTGTCAGGTGTGTGTGTGTGTGTTTGGGCATGCATGTGCAAATGGCTTGTTTGTGGAGGTCAGAAGACAGCTTTGGGGTATTGATCCTTGCCTCCAGCCCTTTTTGAGACAAGGTCTCACATCTTGTGTGGCTCTGCAATGCCAGGCTAGCTGGCCCATGAACTTTGAGCTTTGGGGTTCTCCTGAATCTGCCTCCCATTGCCCTAGGTGTGTTGGGATTAGAGACGCATGTGCTGCTTGCATCTGCCTTTATGTGGGTTCTGCAGATCTGCACTCTGGTCACAAGGCCGAGCAAGCATCATTAACCACTGGGTCATCTCCCTGTCTGACTTTTTTTTTTCCTCCCAGCAAAATCCCCAATCCCAGCTGGTCGTGGTGGCACATGCCTTTAATCCCAGCACTGGGGAGGCAGAGGTAGGAGGATCGCCGTGAGTTTGAGGCCACCCTGAGACTCCATAGTGAATTCCGGGTCAGCCTGGGCTAGAGTGGGACCCTACCTCGAAAAACAAAAACCAAACAAACAAACAAAAAAAAAAAATCCATGATCCCTGTGTGTGGCGGAACCTGGAGCAGGCACTACAAGGGAGACCCATGTAGTCTTGTGGCTTGTGCTCTGCTGGGCATTGCCATCATCTCTTAGGGCAGACAGAGTTAATTGTAAAGCACAGAGGATCCCAGCACCTGGTTAAGTTCAGAGGGAAAGAGTCCGGTTAGTAAAGTCTGCTGTGAGCTACGGGTCTGCTATCTTGGGCTTTTCTGGTGTGCCAGTGGCGGGGGGCGGGTGGTGGTGGTCACATAAGGGAAGGCACTATCTGAGATGACCCCAGTGTGATGGCTGAGACCCAGAGGCTTCCAAAGGTGGGCTCAGAGCACACGTCCCAGCTGTCCCTTGGCATCCTGGAAACTTGGCACCTTTGGAAAAAATGTGGTGTCAGGATGAGCTGAGGAACCTCTGCATCTCATGTTCGAGCTCAAGAGGCAGATTCAGGGTCAGGGGTTCATGTACCACCTGCGTTTCCAGCCCATGCTGAGTAACGCTTCCCATCTCTCATGGGACTACATGATGGGGACTGGGGAGGCAGCCATCTCAGGCTGAGTCAGGCACCGCTGGCAGCATTGGTGACCACAGCCACCGCAGAACACAGGCTGGGGGAAGTAGCAGGGGAGACTCCCAAGAGGGAGGGCCACAGTGTGCCCTCACTTGCCAGAATGTTCCCTTGGAGTGACTAGGGGGAAGGCTAGGGAGATGGCTCAGTGGTAAAAGGTGCTTGCTTGCAAAGTCTGCCAGTCAGGGTTCACTTCCCCAAAACCATATAAATATATATGTAAACTGGCATGCATACACACAAATAAATACAAATTTTTAAAAAAAGGCAAAGGGGGCCTGGGCATGGTGGTACAGGCCTTTAATCCCAGCACTTGGGAGGCAGAAGTAGGAGGATCGCTGAGAGTTCAAGGCCACCCTGAGAGAATACAGAGTGAATTCTAGGTCAGCCTGGGCTAGAGTGAAACCCTGCCTAGGGGAAAACAAACAAACAAACAAAACAACCCGATGATACAGCAATCTGGGGTTGGGACCCAGAAAGACTGAAAGCAGGGTCTTGGTCTATTTGCACACCTGGGTTCATAGCTGCACACAGAGTGATGGTCACACAACGGTATAGTATTCTCCTGGAGGATGTGGGGCCTGGAACGCATCAGGCCCACCCAAGAGTCTCTGGGCCATGAGGACTTACTAGACAAGGTGATCGTTCCTGGATGCCTGTGATGTCAGGGAGAGGAACCAGAGTCATCAAGAAGAGAAAGCAGCCTCGCTGGCCCAGTAGCCACGTGCTTTCAGATCCTCGCCTGGGGCTGGCTGCATCTACATCCCACTCCCAGGTGCCACATGAGGACAGCTAGCTATCCCCTTGGAACTCACAGGAACAACCTTAGTGGCCCGTTTCTTTTTCCTTTTCCTTTCTCTCTCTCTCTCTGTTTTTTCGAGATAGGGTCTTGCTCTAGCCCAGGCTGACCTGGAATTCACTATGTGGTCTCAGGGTGGCCTCAACACAAGGTGATCCTCCTACCTCTGCCTTCCAGGCGCTGGAATTAAAGGTGTGTGTCACCACGCCCGGCTCTCTGGCTCTCCGTTTCTTTTTTTCTTTGTAGTGCTGAGGATGGAACCCTGAGGTAGCAGCTGTGTGATGAAGTCACTGTGGCAGCCCCAGGAAAGGGTCACCTGGAGAGGGCACCAACAGCCAACCAATTGGAAGCCCGGCTGTGCCAGATTAGCATCTCAGAAGATGAAGGGCCTGCCCCAGAGCCAGCTAGGTGGTTTATCAGATTGCTGACCCAGGCTGTGGGAGAGAAGAGGCTCTGGCTGTAAAGCCACTAAATCCAGGTGCCTTTGTTCTGTGTCACAGATGGCTAGCACACAGAGACAGCCATTTCACTGAGGCCCTGGGTACCAGATGGAGATACCAACCCAGGCTTAAAAAAAATTTTTTTTTCATCTTTGTTTTCTTTTTGGTTTTTCGAGGTAGGGTCTCGCTCTAGTCCAGGCTGGCCTGGAATTCACTATGTAGTTTTAGGCTGATTTTGAACTCAAGGTGATTCTCTGCCTCCCAAGTGCTGGGATTAAAGGATTGTGCCACCATGCCCGACATTAATTTTTTTCTTTTAAACATTTTTATTTATTTATTTGAGAGGGACAGTGCCGGGGAGGCAGATAGAAAGAGAATGGGCACACCAGGGCCTTCAGCCATTGCAAATGAGCTCCAGATGCATGTACCACCTTGCGCATCTGGTTTACATGAGTCCTGGGGAATCGAACCAGGGTCCTTTGGCTTCGCAGGCAAGTTCCTTAACCGCTAAGCCATATCTCCAGCCCAACCCAGGCTTTTAAGGTCTGCACCCTTGAGTATTACAGGACAAGATCTGAGGCCAACTCTCTGGGACCTGGAGTGAGGAGTCACATTGGCCAGTGTCATCCAGCTGCCTGTCTGGTTTGTCCCCTGCCCAGTCCCAGCCCTCTTGAGTCTGGTGAGGTGACTTCAGCATCCAGGTGCTGCAGTGGCCATTTTCTCCTATCAAGTGGCCTATGTAGGAGAAAAGGGAGGGTAGAGGTAGAAAGGTAGGGGTCCTGTCACCGTTCTTAGCCTGCCACCCCCACAGGCAGATGGAACCAAAGTGCAGATCTGACCACAGCAGCCCCCTGCCCCCCACCCTGTGCCTCATGCCCTACCTTTCCCTTCCTCCCTCCTTTGTTTTGTTTTGTTTTCTTTTCTTTTTTTTTTTTTTTTTTTGAGGTTGGGTCTCACTTTGGCTCAGGCTGACCTGTAATTCACTATGTAGTCTCAGGGTGGCCTCGATTTTAGGGTGATCCTTCTACCTCTGCCTCCTGAGTGCTGGGATTAAAGGCATGTGCCACCCCACCCAGCTTTCCTGCATTTCTTCAGTGACCAAGAGAAAGGCACACCTCTAGTCATGTCCCAAAGTGCTTCTCCATCAGGCCGCCACCTCTCTTCCTCCCATGCCTCTTCCTAGAGTTTGTCCCTTTCACCTGCAGTTCCCTTTGCATCCTGCTTCCCTTCCTTTCTGTATTTATTTATTTTTATCTTTATTTTTTATTTTTTATTTGGTTTTTCGAGGTAGGGTTTCGCTCTAGCCTAGGCTGACCTGGAATTCACTATGGAGTCTCAGGGTGGCCTTGAACTCACGGCAGTCCTCCTACCTCTGCCTCCCGAGGGCTGGGATTAAAGGTGTGCGCCGCCATACCCGGCTTCTGCTTCTATCCCTTGTCTTTGTTGATGGTCTCATGGAGATGCCTTCTCCTTCAGGAAGACTTCCTGGACCCACAACTCATGTTCTCCCCTCCATGGACTCTCCCATCAACGTACTGAACTTGCAGTAGGTACTAAATAGATATTTCCTAGCTAGATGTCTATTGTCCCTAACTTCACTCACTGCTCACCTTGGCCCTATCCAAACCACCGTTCTCTGGGAAGGCCTCCAGGCTTTCTCAGTCTGTTTCAGTCTCTCCATTGCCCTTCTCTCCCAGGTCAGAATCCCACATTTTGATGTTCTACCTGCAATTTTCACTCAGAAAATGACTACTGACAATACAACAAAAAGCCGGTGACTCACAGTCCCCAGAGTCCATAGGGACCTGCAGCTCCACAAGGTCTCACGTGACTCCTGACCCACATTCCCTCTGGGGGGTGTCAGAGAATGGGGAGCTTGCACTTTTTTTGTGGGGGAGGACAGGGTTCACATATCAGGCTGGCCTACAACTTGCTAGGTAGTAGAGGATGACCTTGAACTTCTGATTCTCCTGTGTCTTCTGAGTGCTGGAGTTAAAGGAATTCACCACCATGCCTGGTATGTATGGTGCTGGGGATTGAACCCAGGTCCTTGTACGTGCCAGGCAAGCACTCTATAAACTGAGCTACACTCCCAGTCTGGCCTTTAAAATTTGTTTTTAATTTCAAATTTCATTACTTGCATGTGTATGTGTATACACACCAGGGTCTCTTCCCCACTGCAGATGAATGTCCATTTAGTTTTACGTGGGTAGCTGAGGAAGTGAACTGGGATCCAGCAGGCTTTGCAAGCAAGCACCCTTAACCACTAAGCCATCTCTGCAGCCACGTGTTGGTCCCCCCCTTCTTTTGAGACAGTTTCACTCTGTTGCTTAGGTTGGTCTTGAATCCCTAGGCTCAAGCAACCCCCTGCCTCAGTTTCCTGCGAGGCAGTTACCAGGCATACATCATGTTATCACATTATTCTGACTTCTGACCTTCCCAAGAGCTGTGAAACAGATCGCAAAGGTCCAGCCCATCTTCACGCTGAAATTTAAAGCCACCTGGTGAGGAGGGTACATTACTGTCACCCTCACTTTATAGCTGGGAATCCAAGGCACAGAGGGGTTTAGGCATTTGTTCCAAGTCACATAGCTATCAGACATGGAACTGGGGTTGAAGCCAGGCTGTCTGGTTCCTCAACTCCGAGGGAGGCCTGCGCCAACCTGCGTGATATCTCAGGATCTGCACCTACTGCTCCCCCACTCTGTTGGGGTGTCCAGACCATCCCAGGAGATCCTGCTTGGCTGGAGGTTGGATCATTGGTCACTAAGTACTACCACAAGGATATGTAGCAACCTGGAGCTGGGGGAAGGTTTTCTGACCAGGGCGATGGTCTGTGCCCAGTGCCATGTGGCTTTGGCTTGTGGGTGGGTGATTCTCACTGCTACATTAGGCCTTTCTTGTCCAATCCTCCAGGTAGGGTTTTGGGTCTCACTCTAGCCCAGGCTGACCTGGAATTCAGTATGTGGTCTCAGGGTGGCCTCAAACTCACAGTGATCCTCCTACCTCTGCCTCCCGAGTGCTGGGATTAAAGGTGTGTGCCACCACACCTGGCTGGCCTTTCTTGATACTATTCATACACCTTTCCCTGTCACCCCAGTTCCACTGACCATCACATGGTCATTGAACTGGGCCAGGTATATCTGACAGCTGCACCCCATGTTCTGCACACTGCCCTATGCTCCATGTACTTACTCCCAGGGCAACTCAAAAATCTCCAGTCAGATGCTATGACACCCCATTTTACAGGCGAATAAACTGAGGTCTGCATTCTGCAACAGGGAGGGAGGCAGTACTCTGTCTCATTCAAGGCCCTCTTGGCCTGTCCTCATCACTAACACTTCCCTCACTTATTTTTTTAAAATTTTTTTTGTTTATTTTTTTAAAATTAATTTGAGAGTGACAGACAGAGAGAGAAAGAGGCAGATAGATAGAAAGACAATGGGCGCACCAGGGCCTCCAGTCACTGCAAACGAACTCCAGATGCACGTGCCCCCTTGTACACCTGGCTTATGTGGATCCTGGGGAATCGAGCCTCGAACTGGGGTCCTTAGGCTTCATAGGCAAGCACCTAATCGCTAAGCCATAAGCCCTTCCCTCACTTATTTTTATTTTTTAGTTTTTCAAGGTAGGGTCTCACTCTAGCTCAGGCTGACCTGGAATTCGCTATGTAGTCTCAGGGTGGCCTTGAACTCAAGGCGATCCTCCTACCTCTGCCTCCTGAGATTAAAGGCATGTGCCACCATGCCCGACTTTTCCCTGACTTATTGACTGGCCTGTGGAGCAGGGCACGACCTTGACTCCTTAGGCTCAGGCTGCAGGGTCTACCCGTCACACTCCCCCTGCAGCACCACTGCAGGAAATGGCTGCAAACCTCCCCTTCTTCTCAGCAGCTTTCAGCCAGAGGCCAGAGGAGCAGGCAGGTGCCTGTGCAAGGGAGGCTCTTCAGACTGCTGTTGTCACATCAGAATGTGACCGTAGGTAGGCAGGATCTGCAGTTTTTAGGTGACATGCCCCCATATTTTAACATTGGTACTTAATTAAGAAAACAGGTTTTTTTTTTTTGTTGTTGTTTTTTTTTTAGCCAGGCATGGTGTCACTATAAACCCAGCACTAAGAGGAGACTGAGATAGGGGGATCACCATGAGTTTGAGGCCTGGGCTACAGAGTGAGTTCAGGTCAGCCTTGGTTACAGGGAGACTGTCTTAATACACACGCACACACACGCACGCACGCACATACCCCCAAACAAGTTTTAGTCAGGTTGTGGTACATGCCTGTAATCCCAGCACTCTGCAGGTGCAAGCAGGCAGATCACAAGTTCAAGGTCATCTTTGCTGCATAGCCAGTTTGTGGCCAGCCTGAGCAACATGAGACCCTGTCTCAAACAAAACCAGTTTTTGTTGGGAAAGGTGGCAGACACCTGTATTCCCAGCATTTTGGGAGGCTCACGTAGGAAGATCACAAATTCAAGACTATCCTGGGCTACACAGAGAGACCCTGTGTTAAAACAAACAAAAAACCCAAAAAGGATCGTTTAAAAAAAAAAAAAAAAAGTCTTAGTCTGAAGATCTGGCTTAGAGGTTAAGGCACTTGCCTGTGAAGCCCAAGGACCCAGGTTTAATCCTCCTAGTATCCATGCAAGCCAGATGCACAAGGTGGTGCATGTGTCTAGAGTTCATTTCCAGTGGCTAAAGGCCATGGCATGCCCATTCTCATTCTTTCTCTTGCTCACAAACAAACAAACAAACAAACAATACAGTCTGAAGCCAGATGTGATCCCAGAATATAAAAGGTGAAGGCAGTAGTCAGGAGTTCAAGGTCATCCTGAGCTACATAGCAAGTTTGAAGCCAATCTGGGCTACATGAGATCTTATCTCTAGGAAGAAAAACAAAACACTCCCCCAAAACAGCCAAACCAAAACAAAAACCAAAATACAGTTTTGTAAAAGACCTCTGGGGGCCACCTCTGACCCCCTACCATGCACCCCCAGTTCCAGAACAAAGAAGTGGAACCCCAGGAGTTATACAATTCTGTATTTAGTGACTCATTTACAGAATGTGTTCCTTTTTTTTTTTTTAAACTTTAAACAAAGTTCATCAATCTCTCATATAAACAGTTTTGTAGGTTTTTTTTTTTGTTTTGTGTTAAACCATTACAGGATGTGAACCACACAAAATTGCTCACAGGTCCTCAAACTTCAGTACAACAGGATTTCTGTGTTCGAAAGACTAGACCAAATGTCTATTCAGATCCTGTTACACTAAAGTCAAAGTGAACTCTGATGAGTGGAGTCAGTGTGCAGCCTGGATTTCAAAGACGTGGTGGATTCAAGAATAAAAAGTGGTGTTTCTCCCCTGGGGTTGTCTAATTGTGACCGAGCGGTGGTGGCTAGATGATGTTTCATTTGCTCCAGATTGGATTACTCTGAAAATTGAGCATTGTTTCCTAGTGTCAAAATATAAAAATACCTTCCTCTGGATAAAAATGTATTCAGTGGAAAACTCTTGAATGCATAGCCAGGGTGTGTGGAAAAAGGAGATGTTCCAGGGTGCGATGTTGACTATCTGGTGTGGAGACTGCAGGCTGGGCTTGGTGCATGTTAGTTGGGACTTCTGGATCATTCCTCATTTGTCCCTTTCTGGTTGCCAATATTTGCCCCTTGGTTTCAAAATGTTCACTGGGTTCATCAGCCATCTTTCCTTCTGACACTGGATCAGCACCAGTGATGGTCACATTTTCATCATCATTCCAGGAAACCACCAATTCAGTTTAGAAAAGAACAGGAGTGGCTGCTCCCTCCGGATGGGGATCTCTCTTCCAGGAAATTGTGATGAGGACACTGGAGATAAGGTGCTTTTGAGTTGGAGGGAGCCAATTCTTTATTCCCCAAAAGCTCCTGTGTTGGAAAGCAGGAGGGTGAACCTGGAGACTGAGGTAAGGTGGATGTGCTGCAGTGATCTTGGCCTTGCTGACACCTTCCCCGGATGGCACTCTGAGGCCCACTTGAGAGAAGATGGTGAGAAGGGGAGTCGAGGTCTCTAGCTGGTTAAAATTATCTTTTGGCACTGACTGCTAAGCTTCAGTGTTGAGAAGGACCAAAAGTTGTACTTTCTGGAAACAAGGAGGGAAGATGGTGGCCAGTCTTTTCTGGAATGCCCTGCTTATACCTACAGGAAACTTCCTGGTACAGCCACACTTCAGGTTTGGAAACAGGGTCACTCTGGCCTAAGCACCTCTCTGAGCACCTCCCCTATACACAGCTCTCCAAAATCTCTGGAAATACTTCCTATCTTCATAGGGTCAGGCTCAGGACGCAGCCCCACCTGTTTGGAACTCGGGGTGTAAGCATTTGCATTGTGCACCATGCTGCATCCTGTACTGGGCCACGGTCACACCACTACAATATTCCCATTAGCAAAAGGGCATTCTGTGACATCGAGGTTGCAGACAGACCACCAGAACGGACCACATCCTCAATGGTGTGGAGGTTTCATTTAGAGTCTTTTGGACTTTATTTTCAGCATGGTTTCTGGAAGGGCTGTAGCCACACGCTGCATCTCACAGACAGGCGTGGGGGAAAAACCAAATGGCAGTTCAAAGGTTATTTAAATTTGGTCAGTTTTAGAGTGTTTTATGATGGCTTTGAACATTTGTCTTCTTTTAATCTCATCTAGTGGCAAAAATGACACAACGTCAATGTCTACTCCGCAACAGTTGTGACAGCATCCTGATTTCATAACTCTCTGTGATATCAAAACAGTATCGCTGGGAATAAATTCCAAAGGATCCTTTATTAAAATAGCTAAAAGAGGTCTATAAATATTCCTTTATTTTTTTTTTTTTCTAAAAGAGTTTGGAGTTTTCAGGTGAGAATGTAGCGCCATTTTGTTCCTGTCTCCCGTAGAGGAGTCTGGGTGGGGATGATGGGCAGGATTCTGGTACCTTCTGTGGCAGGGGATACTGAGAGGAAGAGGTGGTGGCATCTGCTCCACCCACTTACTCATGACTTCAGAGAACTAGGATTACAACAATAAACGTAAACGGCGTAACATTGCTGTCCACATCTGGATGGCTGAATTCTACCCTCTCTGGCCCCACCCACCCTGTCCACAAGATCAGTGAGAGAGCGAAGGTGGCTAGAGCATGCCCATTGCCTCAGAACTCCCACTCCAGGGCCTCCTCTCGGTTGGCAGCTCTCTCCAGTCTGTAAATAATACTGTTCAAGTTGGCCATTTTCTCGTGCCGTCGCTGCAAGTTAGGGTTCACCTTAGCACTGGGGTGCAAGGTCCCAGTTGTGTCAGCAGTTGGGCTGGCACTTGGTACTTTGGCAGGCAGGGCACTGGGTGAGGATGGGGAGATGGGGGCTGAGGAGGAAGGGATGGGTGACACACATGTTGTGAGGCCTGGTGAGGAGGTGGCAGAGGGCGAGTTCAGGGGCTCTTCCAGACTGCAGTGTGAGGACTCTGAGGCAGATTTGGACCTCAGAGGGTCTGAGTGAATCCGATCCTCTCCCTCCCTCTCCTGGGAGGGGTGTAGTGAGGAACAGTCTGGGCTTGGCCTATCTGGAAGGTGGGTCCCAGGGGTTGTTTCTGAAAGTCCATTGCTCCCCGGAGGGTCAGGATGCTCCTCTTTGGGTGAACCTTGCCCTTTGTCAGGTTCCCCTAAGTCTTGGGACTGGCTGTCCACCCCTCCCTCAGCATCCTCCTCACTCTGCTCCTGCTTGATCTTCACTGGGACCCTGTCCAGGGCAGTTGTGGGCATGGCACTCTCCTCACACTCCTGCAGCCCCAGGCTCTTCACAGCAGGCTTCTGATCCTCAGCCTCTGAATCAGGGCTCTGCAGGATCGAGTCTGTGTGGGTGTGGCCTGGTGGCAGGACACCAGCGCCCCCACTGGGGTCCAGGTCCGGCTCTTCCTGCGTTCCTTCCACCAACATCTCCCGCCGCATCCTGGACCTGAGGCAGAAAGTGGGGTAAGTCTGGGGCTGAGTCTGCTAACCCTGGACTTATCCCCCACAAAAAGCATCTGAACTCTACTCACCACCCTGGGTGATATCTACGTCTACAGCAGTGTCTCCCCGGTCATTTTCCATAACACCTCCTGTTGTTCATTCTTCCTGTAGTTTGCTGTCATCTTTCACTCTATATTTTCTATTTTTTTCTATATTTATATATTTTCTACTTTTTTTTCTATTTATTATTGTTTTTAGAGGTAGGGTCTTGCTCTAGCCCAGGCTGACCTGGAATTCACTATATAGTCTCAGGGTGGCCCCAAACTCACAGCGATCCTCTGACCTTTCCCTCCTGAGTGCTGGGGATTAAAGGCATGTGCCATCATGCCGAGACTTTTTTACTTTATTTGCGAGGAGAGAAAATGAATATGGGTGTACCAGGGCCAATTGCCGCTGCAAATGAACTCCTGACGCACGCACCACCTTGAGCATCTGGCTTCATGTGAGTACTGGGGAAATGAACCCAGGCCGGCAGGCTGTGTACACAAGCACCTCTAACCACTGAGCCATCTCTGCAGCCCTGTTGCTCTATATTAAGACGAACATCTGCCATCAGAAAGAGGTACTGAGGGCCGTGGCTTCATCTTGCTCTCTGAAGTTCCTTGGACAGAGTTTTCTCTCTACGTCTTTCTGTAGCACAACTGGGGATGAGTCTCAGGGCCTTGCTTATGCCAGGGAAACACTCAGTATATCTGTATATCCCCATTCCGACTTCTTTGAAAGTAGAATTCTTTGTTCTGTGGCACAAACTCTTACCTTTAAAACCCACCTCAAACATTTCCTCTGCCCAGCCTTCTGTTTTGCAGCATTTATTAGGTGGTGGTGAAATGACTTGGCTTGTGATGATAATCTTCCTAGGTTTAGGGAAGGTGACTTTGAACTCCTTATCTCCAGACCCCCTCTTCACTGTGCATACATTGTATGTGTATATATGTTCAGTTTTTGTTTTTGTTTTTGGTTTTTTGAGGTAGGGTCTCACTGTGGCCTGGGCTGACCTGGAATTCACTATGTAGTCTCAGGGTGGCCTCAAACTCATGGCAATCCTCCTACCTCTGCCTCCTGAGTGCTGGGATTAAAGGCGTGCGCCACCATGCCCGGCTATATGTTTAGTTTTTGCTCATGTGAGTGTGTTATTTTGTATGTGTGTGTGTGGGGGGGGGGGCGGTGACAGGGTGTCATATATCCCAGACTAGCATTCAAATTACTGTGTAACTGAGAGTGACCTTGATTTCTGATCCACCTGCCTCCACTTCCCAGATTCTGGGATTACAACAGGTTGCAAACACCATTCCTGGTTTATGGGAAGCTGGGAATTGTACCCAGGAGCTTGTGCATGGCTAGGCAAGCACTCTACCTAACTGGGCTGTATCCCTAGTCCATTTTAAAGGAAAGAGCCAGATGCTGATGGAGTGCTTAGTTCTGTGTGCAACGAGAAGGGAGAAGATGTCCCCACGTCACTGGGGGAGGAGAGGAGGTGAGGCTGTAAAGACCTACGCCATTTGTTGCTTTGGCAGCCTGAGGTCTGCGTCAGGTAATCTGCGGAATACTGTAGTACGTGTGTCATCCTTCACTTGACCATAGTTCGGCCCTTTGAGGCAGGTACTACATTCCTTATCATATGCTATCTGGACAAGACTGAGAGGTCACAGAACTCCCTCCTAGAACTGTGTGATGCCAAGCACAGGCTGGGAGGGGGGACTGAGCAGTCCATCGCCAGTCCCCATATGTCCTTTTCCCTGGGAATCTCAAGACTTCTCTCTGCCCCAGGACCAACTGGATAGGCATTTGGTACCACTGGTACCAGTGACACTTCCTGCTCAGGAAGCAGGGTGTAGCTTCTGAGCTGGTCCCTGTGGTAGGTTGTATGCAAACCTTCCTATGGAGTCCTCAGTTGGCCTCAGGAAGTTCTCTGCTGTGACTTCCTTCGAGCCACAGCAGCTGGAATGGGTGAAATTGGGGCTTGGAGAACAGGAAGGGTTACAGGAGAGTGGCATACACAGAGGTGGAATGGAGTTCTCCTTTGGGTCTCTGAAGTGGCAGAGCCCCTAGAACTCTAGCTGGAGGGCCCCCCAGGCCTCGGCCTGCACATGGATCCCTGTCCCCCCTAGAGGCAGCTTTCCAGAGAAAGCTGGCTGGCAGACTGGGAGTAGCATCAGTCAGATATTCAAAGCCTGGCAAGTGTTTATGTAAATGTCTTCTGGGTCCTCCACAAGGGGAGCTCTATGGGGAAGGGATGTCACTTGCTTAGGTCCCTCAGCTGGAAGTGACGGATCTCGATATGAATCTAAACACCTGTATTATCCGGCCCAGCTCCACAGGACTGATATATCTAGGTCCGCTATGTACATCTGGGTCTCCTTCTATGGCCCTTTGTGTCTCCTGTGGGCCCCTGGGTTTCCCCAAGGATATCTATGTCCCCGGTGGTCCCCATGGGCTTCATGTGCCCCCTAGGTTCCCATGGCCCTTGGTAATCCACATGTCTCCCCATGCCCCTGTGCTCCCGAGGTCCCCATTTCCCTTGTGTTCCCCGTGGCCACCTGTAGTTGTGGAACCAGTTGATGACGGTGTTGGTCTTGAGGTTGAGCTGGAAGGACAGCAGCTCGATGGTCTGCTGAGAGGGGTAGGGCTCCAGCTGGTAGGCCTTCCGCAATGCCTCCTTCTCCGCGGGCGCCAGCACCACGCGCGGCTTCTTGGCCTGCAGGAGGCTCACCTCTTGCGGCTGCAGGCATGGGCTGGGGCACTCAGAGCGTGTGGCCGGCGACTCACTGTCTGAACCGGTGCTGATGAGCCCATAGCGGCGCTTTAGGTAGGCTAGCGGGAGGGAAAGAGTGAGGCTGAGGGGCAATCGCCAGCCCCCCAGTTCTCCAGGAACTGTGGGAGCTCTGGGGCTGGCGATCAGCCAGTCCAGCAAAGCCCTCTGTGCCCCTAGTCTCGTCCCCTTGGCCTGTGTCCACTCCCCAACCCTCCTCTGAGATACTAGCCTGTCCCCCTGCCCCTGTCCTGCTGCCTGAGGCCTTCTCAGGGGTTCCTAGAACACGGCTGCACAGAAGGGTGGCAGGACCTCACATGCAGGAAATGCTTGAGCCAGGGTGCCCTGTGGCACTGTCACAAAAGTCAAAGGTGGGCTGGATGTGGTGGTGCTCGCCTTTAATCCCAGCACTCGGGTGGCTGAGGTAGGAGGATTGCCGTGAGTTCTAGACCACCCTTGAATTTCAGGTCAGCCTGGGCTACAGCAAAACCCTACCTCAAAAAAAAAAAAAAAAAAAAAGTCAGAGGTGCCACTGAATTTCAGAACAGGTTAGTCTGAGAAGGCCTAATTTAGATGAAGGCACTTACTATTAGACACATCCAAACTCTCCACCATCAAAGTACTGCTAAGGTTTGGATCTGAAAGCGACCCCCCCATAGGCTCTTAGGTTGAAGGCTTGGTCCCAACTGGGTGCTTTTGGGAGGTGGTAGACCTTTAGAGGTGGGACCTGGTGGGCCCTTGAAAGGACTACTGAGACCCCAGTCTCTCCTCATTTGCTGGTTGGACCCAGGAGAAATGGAGACCAAGAGAAGGCGCTTGTGTGCGGCAGAGGATGGCGGCAAGACTTCACTAACTCTGGGCCCATGAAAGAACAGCACGCTAAGCGCCGTGTTGGATTTTCATGGGAGATGTATGAGTTACTTTTGTGCATGTCTGTGTGTGCATGTGCTTACAGAAGCCTTGGGTGCCATCCTCAGGAACATCAAACTTCTCTTTTTTCTTTTTCGACTGAGGTAGGGTCTCGCTGTAGCCCAGGCTGACATAGAATTCACTATGTAGTCTCAGGCTGGCCTTAAATTTATAGTGGTCCTCCTGTCTAGTCCTCCCAAGTGCTGGGATTAAGTCATGCGTCACCATGCTTGGCTTGATCCCCCCCCCCCCGCCCCCCGGAGGCAGGGTCTTACTTTAGCTCAGGCTGATCTGGATCTCACTCTGTAGTTCTAGGCTGGCCATGAACTCATAGCCATCCTCTATCTATCTCTGTCTTCCAAGAGCTGGGATTAAAAGTGTGTGTGTGCCACTACACCTGGCCAAACATTTTTTTAAGACAGGGTCTCTCATTGGCGTAGAGTTCAACAATCAGGCTAGCTTGGATGATCAATGAGCTGTAGGGATTCTCCTGTCTCTGTCTCCCCAGTACTGGGATTATAGCTACATACCACTATACCTGGCATGGGGCTTGAACTCAGGTCCTCATGCGTGAGAGGCAAACATTTTACTGACTGAGGCATCTCTCCAATCTCAAGACGTGGCTATGTTTATTGCTGCCACTGGCATGGTTCTTTGGGATTACGGTTTCATGAAGACTTGTACCTGGCTGGGACTGAGTTGACCTGAGTCACCCGGCTAAGCATTTACCTTTCTTCTCCAGCTTCTTCATGTCCCGCAGCTTCTCCACATTGTGGGGGTCATTGAGCCACAGCTGCATGCGCACGAAAGGCTCCCGGCCCTTTAGGCTCAGCTTGTGCCAGGGCTTGGGCCGAGACAGCAAGTCAGACACGGAGCCCTGGGTCAAGCCCAGGATGCTCTCCCCAAACAGCCGCTGCCCTGGGGATAGGGAAGAGCAGCTGTTACCCCAGCAGGGTGGAGACACAGACGAGGAACAGGCAGGATTCGGGTGAGCCTAGGGAGAGTGGGCCGCAGACATGAGGACCCATGTCCGGGGGAACCCCATGGAAACCTCTGCATAAGAGATTTGGGGCATGGCACTAAATAGCAACTAACAGAACGCTTTTCCATTTATGAGGCTCTTCATTCCTAGAGGATCCCCAAAACTGCCAGCAACTGTCATGTAGGCAAGTGTCTTATCTTTTTTTTTTATTTTTAATAACTTGGCAGGCTCAGAATTTTAAATATATTTGGCCTTTGATTTAGCAGTTGCATGGCCTGGGATTAGTTTAGAGTGATACTTGCTTGAGGGCACAAAAATGCATACAGACTTTTTTGGGGGTCGGGTACTAGGGATCTAACTAGGGCCTCATGCATACTAGGCAGGCATTCTAGTACTGAGCTCAATCCTCAGCCCATATATGTTATATTATTTACTAATATATATTTTGAGACAGGGTCTCATGTAGCCCAGGCATGCCTAGAACTTGCTGTGTAGCCAAGGTTGTCCTTGTAATTCTGATCCTCTTGCGTACACCTCCCAAGTGCTGGGATTACAGGCATATACTACCATGTCTGGCCTTCCTCAACATATCTTTAAAGATAGCAGGAAACTCAAATCAACCAACATGTCTATCATCTGGCCCAAACCCTTCGTTACCTGTGGAAAACACTGGGCAGTATGACCACCCCAGCCCGAGGCCATCCCCCAAACCAGGGGGTTCTCAGGAGCAAGTTGCAAGACAGCATGTGTAGAATCCCATGCTGAAGTAAGCGTTCAGACACAGAGTTGTAAATACATTCATTCCCGTCTGTGTTCAGAAAGTGTCAGAGACGCCAAAAGTGGAACAGCTAAGAGGTGGGGAGGATTTACTTACTTATTTTTTTTTTTTGTGTGTGTGTATGCATGGTATGGGGGCTAGGAATCAAACCCAAGGCCTTATACATGCTAGACAAGCTCTTGGCCACATTTAGCTCCTATTGTTTATTTATTTGTTTGTTTGTTTGTTTATTTAGACATTGAGACAGGGTCTTATATAGCTGAGGCTGGCCTTGAATTTGGTTGTTCAATTTTTATTTATTTTATTTATTTGTATGTGTGTGTGTGTACTTGGTACACTAGAGTCTTCTGTTGCTGCAAATGATTGCTTTATGTGGTTGGCTAGGGGTTTGAACCTGGACTGACAGGCTTTGCAAGCAAGCACTTTTAACCACTAACTCATCTTCCAGGCCTTGGCTCCAAACTTGTGATCCTCCTGCCTCAGCCTCCTGAGTTCTGGGATTATACAGCCATGCTGTCTTGATTACTTGATAACTGCCTGGGTGCTGGGATCCTAACTCAGATCCTCATGCTTCCAAGATAAGCACTTTACTGACTGAGCCATCTTTTCAGACTTTATTTATTTATTTTTAGACAGGGTCTCACTATGTAGTCCAGGTGAGCCTTGAACTTGCTTGCTGCAGCCTCCCATGTGTTGGGATTACAGACATGTACCAACATGCTAGTCTCCTGCCCGGTATTCTGAAACACCAGCTCTGTCTTATTTTCATGGTGGAGGTCACATTGAAAGGTTCTAGGTTTACATGTGGCCCTGGGTAAGGGGGAAGAGCTGGCACTTGTTACTCCGAGGAGTGTGTCATGCAGACAAGGAGAGCAGGGACAGGTATCCCCAACGGCTGAGTACCCAGAGGACAGAACTTTGGCCCTGGATGAAGTCGCCCTGGGGTCGAAGTCATATGTCTCCCTCAGAGAGGCCTGGATGCCCAGGGCTAGTGGGTACTTATGGGGCTGTCCCCATGACACTTTTCTTGAGACCCGAAGGAGCCAGCTGGGGCTGGAGACAGTGTCCCAGGCCCTGCCCACCATACCTAGGTTGTTGTCTGTGAGGACCTCTTTGACCTTCTTGGTGATGGAGTAGGTGTCCAGCTCCGGGGACATGGCCACGATCTCCTGGATTCCCCCTGTGGCCTGGCTGCCCGAGATCATCTTCCCGCCCAGTGAGGAGCCAGCACGGCCTTCTGGCTGCTGGTTCTCTTTGCTGCTCTCCAACGACAGGCCCAGGGGCTCCTGGGAGGTCTTCTCAGGCTCTGTGGGGCTCAGGGGTGGTGACGGTGAGGACCTCAGCTCGGTGGGACTGGCTGTGGGCCAGAGAGACAGCAAGGTGGTCACCACTATCTGTTGTGTCGGGGGCAGGATGGTTTGTTGGAGCTGAGTCAGCACCAAGCCATTCTATGGCCACCACAATGACACCCAGGAAGGGACCATCCACAGGAGGCTCACAGAGGCAGAACAGTCACTGAGCAGGGGTAGTCCCCATGGACATAATGAGGTGATCAGCATCAATAGTCACAGGACACGTCAACAGCCTGTGTCCCTGGTGTGATACAATGGGAGGACTTTGTGTCACTAATGTGAAACTCCTGTGTTGAGTATGGGCATAACACCAGGGAATATAGGAAACCCAATAGAGGCCAAGCACTAAGGACCCAGCAGTAGGGTGGCTGAGGCAAGAGGGTTTTCATGAGTCTGAGGACAACCTGGACTACATAGAAAGACCTTGTCTCAGAACGAAGAAGCAGGGTAGGGGAGATGGCTCAGTGATTAAGGGCACTTCCTGTACAAGCACGAGGGCCTGAGGAGGCCTGAGAGACCATTGAGTTTAATCCCTAGGGCCCACATAAAGAGCTGGGCATGGCTACACACATCTGTAACCTCAGTCTTACAGGAATCAGAGACTGGAGAATCACCAGTCGCCGGGAACTGCTAAAAAATGGCAGCCTCCAGGACCAGTAAGAGAATCCAGTTTGAGTAAGAATGGTCACCTTACCTCAAAAAACCAACAGCAACAAAAAGCTGGGCATGGTGGTGTACGCCTTTAATCCCAGCACTTGGGAGGCAGAGGTAAGAGGATCACTGTGAGTTCGAGGCCAGCCTGGGACTACAGAGTGAATTTCAGGTTAGCCTAGGATACAGCGAGACCCTACCTCGAAAAACAAAAACAACAACAAAAGAATGGGCAGAAGAGTGATGGAGGAGAACACCAGATATTCCCCTCCAACCACTGTAGGTAAGTGTACCCCACCACAGGCAGTCACATGGGGTGCTGCAAGGACACCATACCACATTACACACACACACACACACACACACACACACACACACACGAGCAAACAGTAAGAAATGGGCTGGGCACGTGGCCCCATACGTAAAGTGCTGTGTGCACAGGTATGAGGACAGAGTTCGGGTCCCCAGAACTCAGGTAAAAGCTGGGTGGTGGGGCTGGAGAGATGACTCAGCTGTTAAAGGAACTTGCTTACAAAGCCTGATGCCCTGGGTTCAGCGCCACAAGGTGGTGCACGTGACTAGAACTCGTTTGCAGAGACAGGAGGTCCTTGGCGCACCCGTTCCCTCTCTAAAAAGAAAGTGCTGGGTGGTGGCATGATGGCTTGCTTGTAATCCCAGCACTTGGGAGGCAGAGACGGGATCCCTGGGGGAAGCAGGCCAGCTAGCTGAATCAGTGAGCTCTGGGTTCAAGTGAAGAGACCCTGCCTCAATAAATAAAGGGGACACACCTAATGTTGACCTCTGGCCTCTATATGCACCTGTGCACTGGACACACACTGACATGCAAAATAAAATTTATAAAACCGACAAAGCCGGGCGTGGTGGTGCACACCTTTAATCCCAGCTCTTGGGAGGTACAGGTAGGAGGATCACTGTGCGTTTGAGGCCACCCTGAGATTACATAGTAAATTCCAGGTCAGCCTGAGCTAGAGTGAAACCCTACCTCAAAAAACAAAACAAAACAAAAAACCCCAACAAACAAAAAGCAACATGATGAGCCGGGCATGGTGGTGCACACCTTTAATGCCAGCACTTGGGAGGCAGAGGTAGGAGGATCAGTGTGAGTTCGAGGCCACCCTGAGACTAAATGAATTCCAGGTCGGCTTGGGCTAGAGTTAAACCGTACTTCGAAAAACAAACAAACAAACAAACAAAAGCAACATGATAACTGAATGTAACAATAGCTTCTGAGCTGCCCCTGGAAAGAGAAAAAAATTATGTGTGTAACATTTATTAGAGTATAATGTATGATCTTTTTTACTAGCACTAGGGATTGAACCCAGAGCTTTACATATACTAGGCAAATGCTCTATCACTGAGCTACAGCCCAATGATTTCAAAGAAAAATGACTTTGCCAGGTGTGGTGGTACACGCCTTTAATCCCAGCACTCGGGAGGCAGAGATTGGAGGACCGCCATGAGTTCGAGGCCACCCTGAGACCACACAGTGAATTCCAGGTCAGCCTGAGCTAGAGTGAAACCCTAACTCAAAATAATAATAAATAAATAAAAAGAAAATAAAAATGACTTTGAGATAGGTCTCTCTAAATTGCCCAAGCTGGCCTTGAACTGGTGATCCTCCTGCCTCAGCCTCCTGAGGGTTGGGGTCATAGGCATACACCACCAGGCCTGATTTCATTTCTGTTTCTTGGAAAGTCCTGTCAGCCTCTGTCTCCTTGGATTCAGCAATCACAGATCAACACTGAAGAGAAATATTTAGAGAAGCTGCCATCTGTTATCTGTGCACCTGCTGGTCTGTGTAGCTGACCATTCGCTTGTCTGATCACCTGCCTGCCACCTGTCTGTCCACCTGCTTGCTGCCTGTCTGCCTCATCTGTCCATCTGCCTGTCACGTCGCCTGTCTACCCACCTGTTGCCACCTTTCTGCCTGTCTGTCCACCCGCTTGCCTGTCGCCTGTGTGCTGCTTGTCTTCCTGCTTGCCTGTCAGTCACCTGTGTGCCTGTCACTTATTGTTCCACCTGCCTGTCATCTCTGCTTGTCTGTCTGCCCACCTGTCACTTATTTGTCTACCTACTTGTCACCTGTCTGCCCGTCCATTTGCCCAGCAGCTTCTCTCTACTTTGCAGCCACAGATTAATCAGACAAGCTATTGTCCTGTGGGTGATGAGTGCTGGAGGTTTCTGTCTCTTGACATGGTTCTGGTCTGTAAACCTGTTGGCAGTGCCTGTTCCTGGCTCCTTTCTGTGCATGTAAAGTGGGGGTCACTGAAACTGGGCTCCAGTCCAAGAGCTTGGAATCTTTGTCTCCCTCTCTCTGTGGCAGTTTGGCTCTTCTCTGCAGCCACATGCCCTGATCCCAGTGCCACCAACAGGGTCTCCAACAGCCACACCTATTGGCCATCTGAGCAAGAGGGAGCTTGGTCCTCTCCTCTGGGCCCTGTGACTTTGGGGACTGTCTGAGCCTCAGTTTCCTCACACTGTGAAGCTCAGATTCTACCTGCCCCATACCTTCACCTTGTTAATGAATGGCTAATTTCTCCTCCTCTCCCCAGCCTAGGCTAAGAAGGCTTCTGGGGCACAATGCTGCGTCTTTGGAGAAAGCTGAGGTCAGCCAGTGAGACTGATGGTGCAGGAGGAGAGAACTCTGCAGGAAGCTTGTCCCACCTGCTTTGGTGCTATTTAAACCTGCAGGGGCATTACCAGGGCACCTGCTGTGGGATGTGGAAGTTTCCTTCCAGCTGGGATTAGAAGGAGAGCAGCAGGGGGACCACAGAAGCACATGTGGTCCCCAGGGGCAGCAGTGGAGGCCAGGACCACACTTGGGTGGTGGGGATGGAGGGACGGAAGGGAAGTCCATGGGGAGCATGGGACGCCACACAGACCCCCCCAGCCCCGTGCTCACCCTGAGAGGTGCCGGGCTGCCGGGCTGTGGCCTGGCCCAGCTGGTCCGACAGCCAGAGCTGCATGCGGATGAAGGGCTCCCGGCCTTTCTGGGTCAGCTTGCTCCACGGCTTTGGCCGGGACAGCATGTCGCTCACGCTGCCCTGTGACAGGCCCAGCACCTGTGGGTGGGATGGGTCAGCAGGCCTCGGGACACGGCTTTCCTGGCCCTCTCCCTGGACCTTGGGGCTGCCTCTCTCTTGTTCCTCCTACCCCCTCGCCCTGATGGCTCTGTGTTTAAAACTCCCAACTGCCTGAAGGGCCTCCTGTGCTTCCCCTTAGGTCGCTCCTGTGCCCCCCACCCCCTGCTCTGGGCTTCATGACTTTCTGTCATTCCTCTGCTATTTAAACCTGGTACTCCAGGGATACATGAGCTGGGTTGAGCCTAATCCTTCAGGGGCCGGACCACGAGGACTCTGGAGGAGGGAGCGGGTAGTGGCTGGATACAGGACAAGAGGCCTGATTGGGGTCCTGAGGCGCAGCTTCCCACCCTGGTCTCCCTTCAGACCACAGGCCAGGGCCAAGGACTTGGCGGGCCTCCTGGGTGCCCAGCCTCTCACTGTCCACACCTTCTCCCCGAAGATTCGCTGGCAGATGCCATTTTTGGCCAGTTTCTCCTTGACCTGGCGCGTCAGCTCCAGAGTGTCCACCTCGCGGTACATGTACAGCTCATACTGCTCGGGCGTCAAGGGCGGCACGGTGGGCTTCAGCGTGCGGGGCACGTAGGCTGGGTAGTAGGCCAGGCGCCCGCTGCCCGCCTCGGGAACCCCAGCCTCGGACTTCAGCTCTCCCACCCTGGAGGGATCGTCCTCTCCCGTGGGCGCCTCATCCTCAGGGGCAGTGGAGGCCTCGTCAGTGCGGGGCCAGGCCCGGCCATTGGGCTGTCCAGAGTAGCCAGAGGAGGAGGAGGAGGACAGGGAGGGCGACACAGAGGCATAGGGGCGGCTGAGCAGGCCGCGGTCCGAGGCCCAGTGGTGGTCAAAGTAGCCGGCATCACCGATCTCAGACTTCACCTTACGGATGATGCTCTGTACGAATGCAGCGGGGGACAGGACCGTGAGCGCCGTCTGTGTGCCGCTGCTGCTGGTGCCTCCACCAGCACCGCTGCTGCCACCCTCCTGCTTGACGTAGGTCGGGGGTCCGTTCTGGCTCACGGCGGCCAGAGAGGGGTGCTCTGGGGGCGATGGAGGTACCGAGCGGCCTCGGGGTCCAGACTCCATCTCCAGCAGGGCTTGCTGCTGGGCTTGCATTTCCCTGCGAGCTTGTTCCAGGATATTCTTGATGGCATCTTCTGAGGTGCTGGAGGAAGCTGTGCCATTGGGCATGCTCATCGGGGCTGTTGAGTTCTTGGGCTCACCTGTGGAGAGGGTGACAGGGTGGCCAGCGGCCCAGCGTCAGGGTAAAGTCATGTGTAGCATTGATGTTGATGCTGGCCAAGTGTTGGGACAATCTGTCCAACAACTGGGGACTGGTTAAGTAAGCTATGACCTAACTGTATAGTGGCATATTAGTCAGCCATTGAAAAGCAGGCTAGCAGGGAGATGTTAGCATAGGTGGAGAAAGTGCATGTGGGGATAATACAGCTTTAAAAAACCTGCCTTTTGGGCCGGGTGTGGTGGCGCACTCCTTTAATCCCAGCACTCGGAGGCAGAGGTAGGAGGATCGCGAGTTCGAGGCCACCCTGAGACTACATAGTGAATTATTCCAGGTCAGCCTGAGCTAGAGTGTAGCAAAACAGTGGTACAAATCCAAATGCCCATGGACAGAAGAGAAGAGCAAATACAATGGAATATGTCTTGCCAATTCAGGCTGGAATTTTAATGACATAATCTTGGGCAAAATAAATAAATAAACAAATGAAGCAGAGTCCTAGAAGGTGACACATAGTGTGACAGGTCCTCTATAAAGCTGCTAAGCAAACAAATTAGACAGTTTGTGGTTTAGGGACAAGGCTTTATCAAAAGGCAAACAACAGAGTGATGACAGGGAAAGGATGAGGATGACAGCTGTCTCTGGGAGGGGTGGGATGGGAGAGGCAAGGCCAGAAGGTCAAAGACACTGGGAAATTTCTAACTCTTGGGTGGGGTCATAGAACCCCAGAGACTCATTTTGTCATATGAATGAATGAACGAATGGATGTGTAAATAAGTACATAGGAGAAGGCTGCAAGGGAGCCAAGGACAAGGTGATCAGGGCCTGGAGGAGTGGCAGTCAGTATGTGAACAGATGCCACCACCGTTCTCTGAGGACTGTCTCCCGTGTCAGAATCTCCCAGCCCTGGGCCAGGCTGACCAACAAGGGTGCCTTCATGACCCCTCTGTACAGTTTCCATCTTGGAGATCCCCTTCTATAGAGCCACTAAAAGCAAAAAAAAATTTTTTTTAAATTAAAAAGTAATTCTGGCCAGTGTGGTGGCACACATCTTTAATCCCAGCACTCAGGAGGCAGAGGTAGGAGGAACAACATAAGTTTGAGGCCACCCTGAGACTACATAGTGAATTCCAGGTCAGCCTGGGCTATAGCGGGACCCTACCTCAAAAACAAACAAACAAAAAAGCCAAGAAAAGAATAAGGAAGTAATTCTGCAGTGGAACATTGTTGAGTCATGAAAAGGAACACAGCACAGATCCAAGCAACCACCAGGAAAAACCTTGAAAATGATTCAGAAGGACACAGAGGCACAATGATGCATTTGTGGGAACTGTCCAGAAACAGTTGGGGACAGGGGTTATGGAGAGTGGCTGCTTAATGGGGATGGAGTGTCTTTTTAGGGTGTTGAGAATTACAAATAATGACCTAACACTGGGACTGTATTAAATGTCACAGTTGTACACATTAACACTTAATTTTATGTTACGTGATTTTCACCTAAATTTTAAAACAGATCAATCACTCCAAGAAAGGTCACAGATGCTACTGTGGAAAACATGGAATACCACAGAAAGACAAGGACTGAGGACGAAAATAAATGCTAGCAGTCTCTCCCAGAAGCCATCGTGGGAAGTATTTCCTTCTAGTCTGTTTTCTACATGACACACATCCTGTGAGCAAGGCCACTGTGTGGGAACACAACCTGCTTTGTGCCCAAGAGAGTTACTGACATGACCTATTTTTCCTATCATTAAAAGCTCTTCATCTTTAAGCCGGGTCTGGTGGCACAGGCCTGTCACCCCAGCTAGTCAGGAAGCAGAGGCAGGAGGACTGCAAGTTCTAGGCCTACCTGAGTCTCAAGATCAAGATAAAAACATGAGTGCTTCGCTGGGTGTGGTGGCGCACGCCTTTAATCCCAGCACTCAGGAGGCAGAGGTAAAAGGATCACTATGAGTTTGAGGCCAGCCTGGGCTAGAGTGAGACCCTACCTCAGAAAGGAAAACAAAACGAAACACAACAAAAAAGCCCCACAGTGCTTGTCTGGTGTGTGGATGGCTCTGGGCTCCATCTCTAGTACTGACACAGCATGCTGCTGGAACAAAACGAACTCCATCACTAATGGCTGCACAGACCACTGGAGGGACGTTATCTGGCTTATGTGCCCAGCGCTTCTCTGCCGGGCACTTGGTTGTTTTCACTTTGTCACTGATGTGCAAATGATATGTATATAACTCTCCCTACCCTTGCTCTGTGTATTTCTTTTGAGTCCCTGAAGCAGAGCTCCCAGGTTGGCAGCCAGCCAGCCACATGCCTTTCTTTTCTGGGGACTTGCTAGTGCCCTCCGCTCGCTCCGTGGCATTTACCTTTGGGGAATGCAGAGGTGACCTGTGGCTTGGCCTTTTGCCTTTTCAGAGGTCCCAGACCACTAGCTGCCTGCTTGTGGCAAACGTTTCACTGCGGTCTGTTTCTGATTCCCAGGGGAAGCACTATGGTGGGGTCAGGAGCCCGGGGTCTATCTGTGTAACTGATCTCTGGCTCATGTCCAGCACACAGTGAGAGCTTCATAAATGCTTACTGTATGACCAGCCAGAGCTGAATAAGAAGAAAAACTGCATGTATCAGGTATATAGCATAGGGGCTCAGGGGACAGATGATACACTGTTCTCTCTCCTATTGCCCCTCCCAGGGAGGGAGCTGGCAGGAGGGCAGCAAGGGGACGCATCTCTGCTCTCAGGACTTTGGCAACCCAGGCAGAAGTTGAGCAAGAGTTACAGCAGCCACTAGAGGGCAGAAGATGCCACACACTGGAGAAGGGAGCTGGGAGCTCAGCATCCTGGCTCTAGGTCAAGGTCTATACTGTGCTGGGTCGATGTGCTCCTACAACCCGGTCCCGGCTGCAGGAAGACCCCATACCCACAGACAGGCCAGACACGTAGGCAGAGCCACTGACAATAGTGCGGGATTCCAACAAGAAGGAGAAGGATATATATATATATTTTTTTTAAATTATTTTTTATTTTTATTTTTTTTGGGGGGGGTTTAGAGGTAGTGTCTTGCTCTAACCCAGGCTGACCTGGAATTTACTGTGTAGTCTCAGAGTGGCCTTGAAGTCACGGTGATCCTCTTACCTCTGCCACCATGCCCAACAAGAAAGACAATCTTGACTGTAATGAAGTCAGTCTTCACAAGCCTGGGACAGACACATAGCAGGCTTGTGAAGACTGACTTCACTTGATCCTCACTTAAAGATGGGAAAATGGGCTGGAGAGATGGCTTAGCGGTTAAGCGCTTGCCTGTGAAGCCTAAGGACCCTGGTTTGAGGCTTGATTCTCCAGGACCCACGTTAGCCAGATGCACAAGGGGGCGCATGCATCTGGAGTTCATTTGCAGTGGCTGGAAGCCCTGGCGCACTCATTTTATCTGTCTGTCTGCCTCTTTCTCTCTCTGTCGCTCTCAACTAAATAAAAATGAACAAAAAGTTAAAAAAAAGATGGGAAAATGGGGCTGGAGAGATGGCTTAATGGTTAAGGTGCTTGCCTGTGAAGCCTAAGAACCCAGGTTCAGTTCCCCAGGACCCACATAAGCCAGATGCACAAGGTGGTGCATGCATCTGGAGTTTGTCTGCAGTGCCTAGAGGTCCTAGTGTGTTCATTCTCTTTCTCTATCTGCCTTTTCTCTCTCAATCTCTAATAAGTAAAATAAAGTGTTTTAAAAAAAGATGGGAAAATGGAGACAGAGAAGCTAAGGAACTTATGCAAAGTCACACAGTTAGCAAACAGCAGAGCCAGAATTCCTGGCCAACCTGGCTCCCTTAGGTCATGACAGGGGAATGGTGAAGGGGCAGTGACCAATCCATCTGGATGGGGTTGGGGGCTTCCCGGAGGAGGTGAGGAAGACTGTCAGGCCTGGACATCTAACTGAGGAGTTGAGATTTTATCTGAAGGACAGAAGAGTCATGCAGAGATCTTAGCAGTGCCATGACCATGTTTGTGTTCTAGAAAAATCTTTCTGGGTCCTGGCAGTATGGACTGGCTTGAAATCCCTCTGGGTAGGCAGAGGTGGACAAGGCCTCACCTCCTGCTCAGAGCAGCCCTGGGCGGCTCAGGTGTTGCTGCTGGCTGAGGCCAAACTCACCCCCCTTCTGAGACTCGATCTCCTTCTTGGCCTGTTCCAGGATATTCTTGATGGCATCATCGGAGCCTGTCTCTGGTGTGCGAATTCTTGGGGTGATGCTGCCTGGGGAGGCAAGATGTTGGTTGTGGGGTGCAGGCAGGGGGTCCAGTCCCTGAAGCGGGGGAGGTGAGTGTAGCTCCCTAAAGGGCAGTAGGGCTACTGTCTGTGTGACAGACGGTGGATGGCCCTGTGACAGAGACGATGGTGATGACAACCAGTTCTCGAGCTGTTAGGTTGTGCCAGGTGCAGTGGTCAGGGCTCTAGGATCATTTAGACCTTCCCCAGAAGGATGACAAATGGGGAAACCGAGGCACATGCGCAGGGCCTAGGCTGAGCTGCCCTGGGAGGGCTGGGCAGGAAGGCCATGGTTGTCTGGGGAAGGAGGGAGCAAGACTGTGTTTCCTTCTTTTATAGAGGGGAGAAACTGAGGCCCAGAGTGAAAGAGCCACCTGCCCCAATCACACTACCAGCAGGTGGCAGGGCCGGGCGCTGTCCCCAGCTGCTCACCTCGCTGCCGCACCTGGATGGTCCTGAGGGCCAGCACGTTCTGCTCATCTGACAGGAACTGCCTCATCTTGATGAAGGGCTCCTTGCCCTTCACGGTGAGCTTGCGCCAGGGCTTGGGCCGGGCCAGGATCTCACTCACTGAGCCCTGTGACAGCCCCAGCACGTAGTGGCCGAACACGCGCTGGCCGATGTTGTGTTTCAACAGCTGTTCCTTCACCTGGAAGGCGATCTCGGCCGTGTCCAGCTGCTCCTCCTCTGCCCCGGCCCCGTCTGCAGCCTCAGGGGCCCCAGGGAGGCTCTGGGCCAGGTGCCGGGGTGGCAGGGGCCGTGGGGGGCTTGGTGCCACCATAGAAGGCTGGTGGAAATGCCAGCAGGCCGCCTGCCTCCCCCTTGAAGACAGCTGGGCCCATCATGTGCTTGGGCAGCAGTGTGTCCCCAGCCAGCCTCTCCCCCGATGCCAGGCTGGGGAAAGGGGACAGTGAGAAAGTCCGTGGGCCTTCGGGTGCCAGGCTGGGGCCCAGCAAGGGCTGCCCAGGACTCGGGGACAGTGGGTCTTCGGGACCTGGCGGAGGCGGGAGCTGTTGAGGAGATGGGTAGGAGGGCTCTGTGCCCAGCGAGCCCTTGATGGAGTCGTCCTCTGAGGGGTCTTCCTCTAGATCGCCGGGAGGGACGCACAGATGGACAGAGGAGGGTGGCGACGGGGGCAGAGGGAGTTGCAGAGATAAGGGAGACAAGGAGAGAGGGAGGCAGAGAAGTCATGGGGGAGGAAAGAAAAGGAAGGAGGGAGAGATAATGAAGAACAGAGGGACACAGACATAGAGAGACAAACTCAGAGGAAGGGAGGAAGGGAGGAGAGATGAAGAGGGGGTAGGGACAGGGGTGGGAGAGAAAGGCTATAGGCCTCAGCAGTCATAGTTGTCCGTACTTCCCCCTCAATTCTCAAATCCATAGTCCTTGGGCCCCCTTCAGGTGCCAGCTTTGAGAGCTGTCTGCTGCTATGGGAGACAGTACCCTAGCACCTGCTATGGGTCCCCCATGCCACTGCAGGTAGGGAATTAAGCCTCACCATTACCCACAGGTGTCCTACTGGCTTCCCAGATCTTCCTCACTTAGCTTGCCCAGCACCAAGGACCCCTACTGTCACCCCCATCTTATAGGTGAAATAATATGGTCTTAGAGGTGGGCAAAAGGCTGGTGAATTGTGGGAGAAGGCAATGTTAGCAGACAAACAATGACTGTGGGCCATTCCCCAGCGGTCAGTTGTGGGATGCGACATGGATACCTTTCCCTGTCCCCATGAAGTCTTGGAGGGCTTTGGGACTGAGCTGTGTGACCGGGAATATGGTGAACACCCCTCGCAACAGGCACACAGCAGGTGCTCTGTCAACACCCCTGACTCTGGGTTCTCCTGTTAAATGGATGGCAGTGGCCCTGGGCTGTGGAGAAGGCAAGGGGCTCAGGAATCTCTGCGTGGCCCTCAGCCCCATAGTGCCTCAGTGTGTCCTTCATACCCTACCAGGGCTGGCCAGAAGTGCCGGCTTTTCCAGAAGAAACTTCTGCGTGGGGAAGAAGGCTCCTTTGCCATGAGCAGGGGGTCTTCGGACTTGGCCAGGCCCTGAGGAGATGGGAAGCAGGGCTGAGAAGGTGTGGTAGGTGTAAGCTCAGGGATAGCAAGCAGCCTTTGGGGGCAGGGATGGTGGCAGGGACATGTACCTGTGGGAGATTGCAGGTGCTGGAGGCCAGCTTCATGGCTCTCAGGATGCTGCCGGAGAAAGCGAAGGGGCCTGGGGTCAGCAGGCCCTGGCTGGAGGAGAGGCCATGCAACAGGCTCTGCCCATGTGGGCATGCTACCTGGGGGGCTCCTGGGCCTCGAGCCCACACTCTTCTTGTTTCTTTTGTTTTATTTATTTATTTGAGTCTGTTTTCTTTCCTTTTTTTTTTTTTTTTTTTGTTTGTTTGTTTGGTTTTTCGAGGTAGGATCTCGCTCTAGCTCAGGCTGACCTAGAATTCACTATGTAGTCTCAAGGTGGCCTTGAACTCATGGAGATCCTCCTACCTCTGCCTCCCACATGCTGGGATTCAAAAGTGTGTGCCACCATGCCTGGTGTTTATTATTTTTGATAGTTCAGACTGGCCTTGAACTCACTAGTTAAGAAAGCACCTTTGACCACTGAGCAATCTCCTCAGCCCAGTGAACTCACTGCATAGTTGAAGATGACCTTGAACTCATCCTCCTGCTTCCACCTCTCAAGTGCTGGGATTATAGGTATGTGCCACCACCCGAGCTCTCTCTCTCTCCTCTCCTTTGTGGTGCTAGGAATGGAATCCAGGGTCACTTGCATGCTACACAAGTAACTTAAGTACATACAGTCTACCTTCCACATTATGATCTTATTAAACCAGGAATGAAAAATATTTAAAAAAATTTTCCAGAAATTTCCAAAAGGCTGAATGCCACATGCCACAGACTCCATACAGATAAAGTGATGCATGGGCACTGTGTTAGAAATCACAGGGAGCAGAGAGGACAGAGTCCATGGGGCTGTGCCTCGGTTCCATAAAATACAATGCATGAGGGACTTGTGCACTCCAAGAGTCCGGCCTTGGCATTCCAAGTGGACACCAAGGGTCAACAGCATATTGTTGACTTGTGGCAACTGCAGGCCTGATGTCAAAGGTTTTCTAGTGGCAGCTGGGTCTGGTGACATCACTCCCTTTCCCAGTCTGTGCTTATCTGGCTCCTGGGTGAGCTCTCAGTGTTAATACCATGACAAGATGGCTCCCTTGTGTGTCCTTTGTGGGTGGCTCTGGATGGAAAGGGCTAGTTGGTTTTGTTTTGTGGCAGGGTCCTGCTATATACTTGAGGCTAGCATCCAACTTGTGTTCCTCCTGCCTCAGCCTCCTGAGTGCTGGGATCACAGGCATGTGCCACGTGTCATTAGAGGAGACAAGGGATTGTGGTGGGCAGCTGTGAGGGGGAAGTTTTGCTCCAGCCCCGCAGTGCACTGTACCTCAGTTCTGTCTTGATTTCTTCGTAGTCAGCCTGGGCCTGCAGCTTCTCTTCTAGCTTCTAGAAGACAAACAGCACCGTGAAGCTGGCCACGTGCTCCGGAGCTGCCTCCCCACCACGGGCCACCTGCCACCAGGGACCTGCCTCTATGGCCTCGGACTTGGCAGCCAGCTGCCGCTCCAGGTCGGCGATGTGGTTGGCGGAGACCTCCTCCAGCTCTTGCAGCGAGTGTCGCAGCCGCTGGGCATCCTTGAGGAGCCGGAGGATCTCCCTGTCCTTGGAGGCCAGTGCTGCCTCCAGCCGGGGCCCGGAGCACAGTGTGAAGCTCACCTTGTCCTGGGGAGAGAGGAGCTCTGAGGGGCTATAGGGGGGCAGAACCAGGGTCTGCCATCCTGGCTCCCAAGCAGGATGCAGTGCCCCATTTGTGAGAACCAATTCATCGTGCCATGTATTTCTCTTTATGTAGCTACATTTCAATCAAAACATTTACTTAAGTCTTTTCTTTTTAAAAATCACCTCCATTTTCATGGCTACAAGTATTTCATTTATATTTTTATTTACTTATTTATTTGACAGAGAAAGAGGGAGAGAGAGTGAGAGAATGGCGTGCCAGGGCCTCCAGCCACTGCAAACGAACTCCAGATGCGTGTGCCCCCTTGTGCATCTGGCTTACGTGGGTCCTGGGGAATTGAACCTGGGTCCTTTGGCTTTGCAGGTGAACGCCAACTCCCTGCTCCCCATTCCACACGGATGTGCATACTAGCAGACCCTCGGCCATGCCACACACGAGCTATTCATCTTTCAAGAGGTGCAGCCCTTCCTTCTGGATAGTTCCTCTGCCCCCTACCTTCCCATGCCGGCCTCCTTACCCCACTGGGTCCCTGCGGGGAGCAGCAAGCCAGGCGCTCGGAGCTGTTGACGGATGCCAGCTGTTCCCGGAGACTTTCCACCTCCCTCTGGGCGGCCCTCGGCTCGCTGGGGAGAAGGGAGTGCATGGGCGCAAACTGAGAGCCACAAAACCCCTGTACTCATACCAGCTTAGGGAGGCAGCCTGAGTCCCCCTTTCTTGGCATGGGGTCCAGGCCTGGAGCTAGGAAGACCCATCTTAGAGCTCTGGGTTGGGGATAAAGAAATGGCCATGCCATGTTTACTCTGTGCCTGGGGGGCGGGGCAGGACAGAAGCAGCTGTGGATGATATTTGAGACCCCCAAAGTGACAACATTCCAAGCATTAATTAAGACACCCGGGGGCTGGGGAGATGGTTCAGTGGGTAAAGTACCTGCTGTGCAAGCATGAGGCCCTGTGTTCAGACCCCCAGCACCCACAAAAACACAGGACACGGTGGTGGGTGCCTGTAATTCCAGGTATGGAGAGGAGGAGACAGGGAATCCCTGGGTCTGGCTGGCTAATTGCCCTATCAGAAATGGTGGGTTTTGGGCTCAGCAAGAGATTCTGCCTTAAAAAATAAAGTGAGAGCAGCTGAAGAAGACACCCAACATCCGCCTCCGGCTTCCATGTGCACATGTGCACACACATTCACACATACGTGTGCAAGAAAACAAAACAAGAGAAAAAATAGAACCACAGCCAGATGCAGTGGCACACACCTGAAATCCCAGCAAAGGCAAGAGGATCACCACAAGTTCAAGGCCAGCCTGGGCTACATAGCAAGAACTTGTCTCAAAAACCTGGAAAAGGGGCCTGGAGGGATGGCTTAGAGGTTAAGGTGTTTGCCTGCAAAGCCTAAGGACCCAGGTTTGATTCCCCAGGACCCATGTTAGCCAGATGCACAAGGGACACATGCATCTGGAGTTCGTTTGCAGTGGCAGGAGGCCCTGGCGCTCCCATTCTGTCCCTCTCTGTTTTCTCTCTCCCTCTTTCTCTGTCAAATGAATAATAATAATAAAAAAACCTGAAAAAGGGGGCTGGGGAGATGGCTCAGCAGTTGAAGTGCTTGCTTGCAAAGCCTGAGGCCTGGGTTCAATTCCCCAACTATCTATGTAAAGCAAGATGCACAAAGGGGTGTGTGCATCTGGAGTTCATTTGCAATAGTAGGAGGCCCTATTGCATCCATTCTCTCTCTCTTTCTCAGACAAGTAAATACTTTTATTTATTTATTTATTTATTTATTTTTTATTTCAAGATAGGGTCTCACTCTAGCCCAGGCTGACCTGGAATTCACTGTATCCGCAGGGTGGCCTTGAAGTCATGGTGATCCTTCTACCTCTGCCTCCGGAGTGCTAAGATTAAAGGAGTGCGCCACCATGCCCAGCATAGCTTTTTTTTCTTTTTGGTTTTTCAAGATAGAGTCTCGCTCTAGCCCAAGCAGACCTGGAATTCACTATGTTGTCTCAGGGTGGCCCCCAACTCACGGCGATCCACCAACCTCTGCCTCCCAAGTGCTGAGATTAAAGGCGTGTGCCACCACGCCCAGCTCCAAATAAATAATTTTTTTAAAAAACTGGGGAAAAAATCTGGACAGTGGGACACGTGCTGAGGAAATGACTGACAGAGGTTTGGATTGTGGGGCTGGAAGATGGCTCAATGGTGGTAAGAGACCCTGTGGCATTGCACATGCAGACAAAAGAGGTTTGGGTTCCTAGGTTAGTCTGGGTTCCACTCCAGGGGGCAGCGCATTCCAGGCAACCCTCATAGTTAGAATGGAGGCATCACATAACCACAGGCCACATTATGATGTCTTCTCTTGGGTCACAAACCCCAGGTTCATGGCCACTCTGGGCTTTAAGAAACGGCTCCCGGGACCGGAGGGATGGCTTAGTGGTTAAGGTGTTTGTCTATAAAGCCAAAGGACCCAGGTTCAATTCCCTAGGACCCACGTAAGCCAGATGCACAAGGTGGCATACGCGTCTGGAGTTCATTTGCAGTGGCTGGAGGCCCCAGCACGCCCATTCTCTCTTTCCCTCTCTCTCTCTCAAAAAAAAAAAAAAGAAATGGCTCCCATGTCCTGGGTGAAGAGGGACAGGTCTTGTGTACAGGAACTAAAGTTAGACTCCGTTTAACTACACATAAATCTAGGAAGCATAAAAAAAGAAAAAAAAAACCCTCACAACAAAAAACAGCCCACCATTACCGACCCTGAGATAAATGCCAATTAAAACAGGAAGCGGATGCCATTAATACATTAAATTAATTAGCATCAGGCCCCACTGTTGTGCTCAGGAAAGCTTGCCTCCCAAAGCCGCGAGCTCCCTGCGGCTGATTAGCCCAGCCATTTACAGGTTCCACAGGGGTTAATTAAGAACCGCTGGTGAGCTCTCTCGGAGGCATCTGCGGGACCTTGCCTGCTCCAGTTCTCTCTTCTCCGTGTGGGACAGTGAACCTGGCAGATCAACACACACACACACACACACACACGGGTATCACAGAGATATCCATAGGGTCATGTCACCATGACACACAGATGCATGTAATAGCAGAGTCCAAGTGCTCTCATAAGTCCAGCCACCAAAGACACACTCACGGTATCAGTCGAAGCATCAAATATTTTCTGAACATCTGTGAGACAGGACCATCTAAGTACTTCCCATGCAACCTTCCCAATAACCATGTAAGGGAGGTGAGGGCAGGTGAGGCAACTGAGGCACAGTTAGATATTAAGGACACAGTTACTTGTCCACAGGTCACAAGTGCGCGCGCGTGCACACACACAAGCACACACACACACACAAGGATAACTTCACAGAGACACCATCCAAAGTGCAAACTGAGAGACGACCATGGACACTAGGGCCTGTGTGTCAGGTCAAGTGGAAATTATACCAGCCACTTCCAGTTCAAGGTGGAAACTGAAATGGACATGCAGTTATGTAAGGAATGCTGACTAGAGTCACCAGGCATACGGATGAAGAAGGAAGTCCGACGCATTTACGGGAAGCAGAGATGGAAACTGCTAAGACATGGTATATGGGCAGAGTGGGGGAATTCTGACTAAAGTCCTTAGGCAGGAAATGACCTCATGCGCGCTAGCCTGGGGTGACCTGATTTCACCTAGGAACCTCAGGTTGCTGACCAAGATGGGTTCTTTGCAGTATGTGGCTGGGGTGGGAGGTCCTGCAAGAATTGCCTCGCCAGGTTTTGGGAATCAAGGCTGTGTGCTGACACTGCCACCCTGCAGTTCTCTAGGGATGGACGGACACCAGCCAGGGCTCCTCTGGCACATGCCAAGCAGTGCAAGCCCAGCGCTCCACAGGGCCCCCTGGTGGCCGCCATCCACACTGCACTTGATGCTCAGACTCCTTTGCTCAGGGGCATCTAGCATTAGGAGCAACCTTCTGTGTTCTGAGATATTCCTGGATAAGGGATGAGGGGCCTCCAAAGGAAGACGTGAGAGTTGTTCTTGCAAAAGAACATATGGAGGGCCGGGCGTGGTGCCACACACTTTTAATCCCAGCACACGGGAGGTAGAGGTAGGAGGATTGCCTTAAATTTGAGGCCAGCTTGAGACTACAGAGTGAATTCCAGGTCAGCCTGGGCTACAGTGAGACCCCTACCTTGAAAAAAAAAAAAAAGAGTATATGGAGGAGCTGAGGAGGTGGCTCAGTGAGAAAAAGTGCTTGCTGGGCAAGTGTAAGAGCTTTGGTTTGGACGCACCCCGCCCATGTAAGCTGGACACAGCCGCAAGCACCTGTAGTCCGTCATCCTGTAGCAAGATGGGTGGGGGAGACAGGAGACTCCACGGAAGCTCACAGACCAGCCAGCCTGGCGTGAGCAGTGGTGAGCAAGAGACAAGGTGAAAGGTCAGGACTAGCCTCTCACGTTGTCCTCTGACCTTCCCTGCATGGGCCGTGGCACATGCATAACTGTGTGCACGCACGCACACCCACACAGAGATAATAAGTATATGGCGTACACATAATATGGTGGCTACGCTGTTGTCCTCGCTGGCACAACAGGTCCCAGTAGTTATGTTTAACTACACTGACCTTGGCAATGGAGACATGATGTCCTCTGTGTATGCAGAGACCAACAACTCCCTGCTCCCCATTCCACACGGATGTGCACAGCAGACCCTCTGCCATGCCACCGAGCTATTCATCTTTCAAGAGGTGCAGCCCTTCCTTCTGGATAGTTCCTCTGCCCCCTACCTTCCCATGCCCGGCCTCCTTACCCCACTGGGTCCCTGCGGGGAGCAGCAAGCCAGGCGCACGGAGCTGTTGACGGATGCCAGCTGTTCCCGGAGACTTTCCACCTCCCTCTGGGCGGCCTCGGCTCGCTGGGGAGAAGGGAGTGTATGGGCGCAAACTGAGAGCCACAAAACCCCTGTACTCATACCAGCTTAGGGAGGCAGCCTGAGTCCCCCTTTCTTGGCATGGGGTCCAGGCCTGGAGCTAGGAAGACCCATCTTAGAGCTCTGGGTTGGGGATAAAGAAATGGCCATGCCATGTTTACTCTGTGCCTGGGGGGCGGGGCAGGACAGAAGCAGCTGTGGATGATATTTGAGACCCCCCAAGTGACAACATTCCCATTTATCGGGGTAGGCGGGAAGGACCGTCAGGGTTGGCGGTTCTGCCATCTGCACCTCAGGCCTGGCTAAGGCAAACTTGCAGTAAAGCGCTTGCCTGCGGAGCCTAAGGACTCAGGTTCGACTCTCCGGGACCCACGTAAGCCAGATGCAGTGACGCAAATGGGCAAGGTTGCACATGTGCACACATGTCTAGAGTTCAATTGCAGTGGCTGGAGGCCCTGGTGTGCCAGTTCTCTCTCTCTCTTTCTCATTTAAAAAAAAAAAAAAAGACTTTGTCAGCTCTTGGAGCGCTGCATAGAGAATGTGTCCTGGATGGAGTGTCTGCCAAGGTGGCTCCAGCCCACAGGCTGCAATAGACCCCTGGGCAAGTTCCTTTCCCTTTCAGGGTCTCTTTTTTGTGAAACAGGTAATGCAACCCCCGAGCCATTGAGCAGTTAAAAGCAAACATGGCAGTATGCTAAATTAAATCTATGGTAAATCATGTGTGTGTGTGTGTGTGTAGTATGTGGTATGTGGGTGTGATGTGTGTATGTATAGTGTGTGCATGTGTGTGTATAGATGCATGCCCTGTGGAGGCATAGAGAGAGACAGAGACCAGAGGGGAGCTTGTGAGTCTCTTCCTCTGTTGCTCTTCCGCCTTATTCCCTTGAGATGGAGTCTCTCACTGAACCTGGAGTTGTCATTATTTTGGTCAGACTGGGCTGACCAGGGAGCCCCAGTGATTCTCCTGTCTCCATCTACCACAGGATTGGGGTTCCAGGCACATGTGACCATGGCTAGCTTTTTTATTTAATTTTATTTATTGATTTGCAAACAGAGAGAGAGAGAGAGAGAGAGAATCAATGAGAATGGGCATGCCAGGGCCTCTAGCCACTGCAAATGAAGTCCAGATGCATGCACTGCTTTGTGCATATGGCATTATGTGGGTACTGGGGAATCAAACCTAGGTTTGGAAAGATGATGACACCAAAATAAAGAGAGATTGACTCAAAGGGGGAAGGGGTATGATGGAGAGTGGAGTTTCAAAGGGGAAATTGGGGGAGGGAGGGAATTATGGAAGTTGTCAATAAAAAATTTAGCTGGGCGTGGCGGCATACACCTTTAATTCTAGCACTCGGGAGGCAGAGGTAGGAGGATCATGAGTTCGAGGCCACCCTGAGACTACACAGTGAATTCCGAGTCAGCCTGGGCTAGAGTGAGACCCTACCTCAAAAAACCAAAAAAAAAAAAAAAAAAAGTAAATAAATATAGCCAAAACAAACAAACAAAATACAAACCTAGGTTTGTCAGGCTTTGTAAGTAAGTGACTTTAACCTTGGAACTACCTCTCTAGCCCTGCTTTTTGAAATAGGGTCTTACTGTGTAGCCCAGGCTATCGTCAAACCTGTGGTAGTCTTCCTGCCTTGACCTTACTAGTGCTGGGTATAGGCACAAGATATCACACCTGGGTAAGATCCATCTTCCCATAGTTAAATGATTGGCCAAGATCTGAAGGTACTGGCCTGCTATCAGACTCTCCCCCCCTGTCGGGAGGATCAGTTTGTACTGTCTGTGTAGGACAGCTTAGCTCTATGTGTCGTGCTACAAAGGTACAGGCCCCTCAAACAGTTCTGCTCCCAGGAACAGGCCCAACGCATTGGCTGGTGCATGTGTGAAATGGTGTCTGCATGCGGTCAATCACAGAGGTATTAGCTGGGATAGGAAAAGATGGGAATACTATAAACATTCATCAATGGAGGCTTAAGCAGAGCAGGGATGACAATCTGTAGCTACTGTCTGTTATAAATAAAGGTTTATTGGCACATGGCCATACTCACTCACTGACAGAGTATGCTTTCCTGCTGTAGTGGTGAAGTCACTCTGTGACACAGACTGTGGTGTTTGTAGATCTGAATGCAGTTATTCTCCAACATCTCATGAAAAATCTACTGTTCTCTGGGTGAGCTGAAGGCATGTCTATATAGCAGACACCACGAGGTATAAGCTACCAGAACCTGGTTTTTGTTTGTTTGTTTGTTTAAAACATATTTTACTTATGAGAGAGAGAGAGACAGAGACAGATGGACAGACAGACAATGGGCACACCAGGGCCTCCAGCCACTGCAAACGAACTCCAGATGCATGTGCCCCCTTGTGCATCTGGCTTACGTGGGTCCTGGAGAATCGAACCGGGATCCTTTGGCTTTGGAGGCAAACACCTTAACTGGTAAGCCATCTCTCCAGCCCCAGAGCCTGATTTTTATGCTGACCCAGAAAGTGCCAACACCTACATGACTTAGGATGGTATGAATGGGTGGGCCATCTCTGTAGGAAGATTCCAGAAACTGGGCAGGGAGTTTGAGTTTCTGGATATGCCCTCATACACCTTTATTTTTGTTGAGTTTTTAAATTAATTAATTAATTAATTAATGAGAGAGAAAGACAGAGAATGAGAATGGGCATGCCAGAGCCTCTGCAAATGAACTCCAGATGCATGCATCACCACATGCATCTGGCTTACGTGGGTCCTTGGGAATTGATCCTGGGTCCTTAGGCTTTGCAGGCAAGTGTCTTAACCACTAAGCCATCTCTCTAGCTCCCCTCCTCTTTTCTTTTCTTTTTTTTTTTTTTGAGTTTTGAACTATGTGAATGAGTTATATCTTCAAAGAACTTAGAGTAAAATGCTATGCAAGCTGTAAAAATGGGACTAGCTCGGTCGGTAGAGCATGAGACTCTTAAAAAATGGGGCTTATTTAATATTTTAAACACACAGGAGCCGACAAAGCTACTGCAGCCACCACCACCTCTGCTATGGCTTTGCTTCTCCTAGGGGGACACTGCTCTGTCGGGGGCAGGAGCAAAGGCCTCATGGGTATCAGCCCTAGAGTGATCCTATTGGCAACGCTGCCTTGTAGAGTGAGGGTAGGGGTTGGGATTTAGCTCAGTGGATGAGCGCTTGCCTAGCAAGCACAAGGCCCTGGGTTTGGTCCTCAACACTAGGAAAAAAAAAAAAACAAAACCAACAAAAAACAAACAAACAAACAAGGGAACTAGAGTGGGGAAGGTGGGCCAGCGTGGGCCTGTAAGTTTTGGTAACTTCCTGTGGGGATGGGACCTTGGAACCTGCCCTCCTGCCTGGCTGTCCTGTGTGGGAGGAAGGTGCAGCCCCTGCTCTGTGCACAGAGACTGGCCCCAGGGCCTCTGCTGCTGTCAGGCCTCTGCCTGGAGGGTGCGGGGCTCTGAAACCCAGCCCTGATGTTCGCTCCATCACAGGGTCCTGCAATGACCCCCTGTAAAAATGACCACGTGCCCAGGACCCCTTCCACCCACCAGCCTCAACCCCAGCCCAGCAGGAGGTGCTGGGAGGCTCACTCTCACCTGGTGCGCTTTCTCCAGGTTGGTCATGATCAGGCCGACCTCGTCCGCCCTGAGACACAAAGGCACAAAGGTGGGGGCCCCTTAGAGAGGCTGGCAGCCTCCGTCCAAACCTGCCCCGTTATGGGGGTCTTCAGCGGCTGCCTTCCCCACTTCCCATGGGAAGGAAACCAGGCTGGGTGGAAAAGAACCTTGGCTGAGGGGCACTGGGAGCCATGCCTCAACACTCCCTCCAAGTACCCCAGACCCCCGCTCTCTGGGGAGTTGCCCACCACGCCTCTGCCCCCACCATGCGGTCCCCTAGGAAACTCAGCTCCAAGATGGTTCTGGGGGGTCATGCTTAACTTCTCTGGGCCAGCCAGGGCCTAGGAGGCACTTGGTGACTATCACAGTGCTACGTGCATGCTCAAGGTCTTCCCTGGGTCCGGCCGTTCTCACTGCCCGGAAGCCACCTGGCCAGGGCCTTCTAACCCTGACCACCCAGGATGAAGGATCCACTCCTGCTTATCTTCTTTGCCTACCCCAAGCTCTCCCCGTCAAAGCATTGACCACTGGCCCAGTTATGATCCATGTCTTCCGCGATTGAGGGCGGGACCGACATCTAATGTTTCCCCCAGGGACTTAGACACAGCACAAGATAAACAGTAGATGTTCAGTAAATGTTTATGCTGTGACTGATGTCTTCGAGGACGTGTTTGGGCCCTGGATGATTTAGGTGATGTCACTTGGCCTCCAAGGGTTGGACCGTGGAGTTGAGGGGTGACGACAGCTCTAGGGGCTGGGCTGCCCAGTGCCTCCTTCAGCTGCGTCCCCTGGAACTCAGCTGCGAGGTGACCGAGTGGCTTGGGAAGACGGGACAGGTGGCGAGGAGAGTAGACAATCAGAGGACATCAGAAAGAGGAGCATGCGTGAGAGGGACAGAGGAGGGACGCCGCAAGTTTGGAGGGTCCAGGGGAGGGAGGAGGCCCCCCCGCAGGGCGCGCACTTACTTGGACGCGGCCTCCTCGTCATATTTCCGCCGCAGCTCCAGCAGCTCTGTCTGGGTGGCCTTCAGCGCTGGGAGAAGTGAGAAATCAGGTGAGCGCACGGGGACAGGGCTGGGCCTCTGTGCAAGGGCCCCTCTTGCATCCAGAAGCAGTAAGGGTGGGTAAGTGAGGCAAGAATAGTTGACAGTGGCGAACCTCCCTGTCCCTAGAAGGGTTTCAAGCTGGGGCAGGGGGGAGCAGCAGAGGGCAGGGCTGACGAGATCCCTCTGAGCCCGGGACACGCAAGGACCAAGAGAGTGGGCACGGGCCATGGGGCTGTAGGTCCCAGCCTGGCAAGGAACCCATGGCCTCTCCCACTGTAGACTGTGGGTGGGGCAGGCACCCATGAGCTCAGCCCACCTTGAGGCCAGCCTGGTAGCAAAATCTGCAGGTTCACATCTATGAAGAAATTTCTAGAAAAGTCCACACTTTTTTGTCATTGTGCTTTGAGACTGGGTCTCATCATAGAGCAGAGGCTGATCTTGAACTCATGATCTCCTGCCTCAGCCTCCTGCCTGGAAGTTAGGCTTGCACACCACACCTATGCTCAATCCCAGACTTCTGATGGTTCCGGGAAACTTGACGGCTGGGCCACTCACTCTGGCCCTCAGGGTAGGGCTATGTGGCATGGGCAATGGCTGCCTCTCTCACAGGCTGGTTCCACCAAGGGTCTTGGATGCTCTCTGTCTGTGTCCTCCATATCAGGCCTGTCTATACTGGCCTTGTCACCCTGTTCTCTCCAGCCCAAGTCCTGCTTCCACAACAGTCTGGCTGCCCCGGCCCTCTGGGAAGGATGCTCTCCCGGCTCTCTTCCTAGCTCTCCCTCTGCCCCTGTGTCTCTGGAACCCGTGCACGTGGCAGACCCAATCTGAGTCCCTGTGTTCATAGCTTCACTAAGCCCCTCCCCCAGCCTAGCCGTGGGCCGCGTGGTCTGGGGGTGGGGCCATCATGATCGGGCCAGGACCATACCTGAATGTAAGACCTTGATTTTCTCCTCTGCCTCCCCCAGCCTGGCTGCCAAGGTGACTTGTACTTCTTGAAGGCCCCTGTGGAGACATGGGTCTGCTCATGCTGGCCACAGGGACCAACTTGGTCCAGCCCCTGAGCCAGGTCCTGCCCAACCATCTGCACGTTGGTCTGCGTCCTGAACTGGGACATCCAGGCCTCTGGTTGGCCTGTGTGATTGTAGGGCCCCTCCTGGTGGTTTGCCCTGTATGTTTCTGGCAGTGTCTTTTTTTTTTTTTTTTGGTTTTTCGAGGTAGGGTTTCACTCTAGCTCAGGCTGACCTAGAATTCACTATGTAGTCTCAGGGTGGCCTTGAATTCATGGGGATCCTCCTACCTCTGCCTCCTGAGTACTGGGATTAAAGGCGTGCGCCACCATGCCTGGCTTTTTTTGTTTATTTTTATTTGAGAGCAACAGACAGAGAAAGAAGCAGAAAGACAGACAGAATGGGCTCACCAGGGCCTCCAGCCATTGCAAACGAACTCCAGATGCATGAGCCACCTTGTGCATCTGGCTTACGTGGGTACTGGGGAGTCGAACCTTGAACCAGTGTCCTTAGGCTTCACAAGCAAGCACTTAACTGCTAAGCCATCTCTCCAGCCCCTTAAGATTTATTTTTATTTATTTATTAGAGACAGAGAAAGCAAGAGAGAGAATGGGTGTGCCAGGGCCTCTAGCTACTGCAAATGAATTCCAGATGCATGCGCCACCATGTGCACCTGGCTTACGTGGGACATGCGATCCTCCTACCTCTGTCTCCCGAGTGCTGGGATTAAAGGTGTGTGCCACCATGCCTGGCTTCTTTTATTTTTTAATTTTTTAAATTTTTTTGAGGTAGCGTTTCACTCTAGCTCAGGTTGACCTGGAACTCACTATGTAGTCTCAGGAAGAGAGACAGAGAGAGAGAGAGAGGGAGAGAGGGAGAGAGGGAGAGAGAGGGAGAAAATGGGTGTGCCAGGGTCTTCAGCTGCTGTAAACAAACTCCAGATGCATGCATCCCCTTGTGCATCTTGCTTATGTGGGTCCTGGGGAACCTGGGTCCTTTGGCTTTGCAGGCAAATGCCTTAACCGCTAAGCCATCTCTTTAGCCTTCTTTTTTTAATTTTCATTTTTATTTATTTGAGAGAGAGAGAGAGAAATAGACAGGAAGAGAGAGAGAGAATGGGCGACACTATTTCTTTGTCTTTAGGTGTTTTTCTTATGAAAGCAACCCATGGCAGGGGTGGGGTAGGTGGGGGAGATGGGGAGCTTTGTCCAGTTTTGTCACTGTTGTGTTTTGTCCCCAGAGTCTAGAACAGTACGTGGCACATGGTAGCTGCTTCCGTAGACAGGTGGAATGATGAGGGGACGAGAGGAAGCATGGGGTGACCACCGTGAACATGCCTGGAAATGTCCTGGCCTGCAGAAGTGATTCCCACAGCACCACTAGGTGACTGTCCATGCCACACATGCCTCCAGAGCAGTCCCTTAAACCAACAGGTTCCTCTCATCTCCAAGTGGACGCCACTGAGGGCAGTACACCTGGCTGGTTCCTCCACGTGCTAACTTTGGTGTCTCTACAGATTGTCTCTGCTGTGACATCACATCAAGGAGACACTGGGGTGGGGGTGCTCATCTAAACACTCGGTCTAAGAGCAAAGAGAGGATGAAGGTTCTGTCCTCAGACTGCAGGAGCTGGGCCTGGGGACAGTTTCTACCTGCTCTACCAATTGTACAATTGCTAGCCTCGTGGGGACCATGTGACCAGTGTCCCTGAGATACATGTGTTTATGAAACCAAAACAAAACAGAGCACAAAACTCAAAAGCTAACACAAAACCCCTAGTGTGTTTCTGCAGACCCCTGATGAATATTCTGCCATCAGCCCCTCTCTCCAGATGGGGAAACTAAGGCTTGGAAGAGTGATATGAGCCTGCCTCAGTGAACCCAGAGCCCCTGACCCTTCCTCATCTTCCACCTGCCCCAATGCCCCACCCTCCTGGCTTCCTGGGCAGGGAGCCCCTCTTTCCCTCCCTCCTTCCCTCCCTCCCTCCCTCCCTCCCTCATTCCCTCCCTCCCTCATTCCCTCCCTCCTCACTTCGGTTTCTCAGCCTCATTCCTTTGCAGCAAGGTGTCTGTCAACAGGGTGTTCCCAGGACCTGGGAGGTGGCTGCCCTCGGTTGGCGTGGGCCCCGTGGGACACGTCCCCTCGTTCTGCTCTGCGTGAGAGAGGGAGAAACACTCATCGCTAAGAGAGCCACATGCAGGCAGAGTGACTTTCTGCAAGCCGGGTGCATCCACTGGGTCCGGTGCAGTGAAATTCCTCAAACCCGACACTGGACTAAGTGTGAGGTTCAGGGCCAACTGGCCATGTAGCCAGCACATGTCCAAGGCAAGTTCCCGTGCTGCTGGCCTCAGTAGGGCACCCAAGGGGCTCCTTCTGCCTTCTCCTGACTCCTCTGCCTTATTAAGTTTGTTCAGGTGTGCTAAAATATACGTAACATAGTGCTAGGTTTGGTGGTGCATGTCTTTAAGCCCAACACTCGACAGGCAGAGGTAGGAGGATCACTGTGAGTTCAAAGCCAGCCTGTGCATACAGAGTGAGTTCCAGATCACCCTGGGCTAGACTACCACCCTGCTTCGAAAAGAAACAAACTTTTTTTTTGGCATGTGTGTACGTGTGCTTGTGTGTGTAAGTGTGGGCATGGATGCCATGGCGTGTTGAGGTCCCAGAACAACCTCTAGTGTCCTGATCTTCTACCCCCCCCCTTCTTAAGCAGGGTCTTACTGACCTAGAACTCACTCTGTAGTCCCAGGCTGGCACAAACTCACTGCTATCCTCCGACCTCAGCTTCCTGAGTTCTAGGAACAAAGGCATGCGCCATCACACTGGCTGTCCTACTTCGTTTTTTCTTTTTTTGGGGGGGGGGTGTTGAGATAGGGTCTCACTGTAGCTCAGGCTGACCTGGAATTCACTATGTAGTCTCAGGGTGGCCTCGAACTCATGGCGATCCTCCTACCTCTGCCTCCCGAGTGCTGGGATTAAAGGTGTGTGCCACCACACCTGGCTCTCAATTTTATTTTATTTATTTATTTTTAAAAATTTGTTTATTTATAATTTGTTTGAGAGCGAGAGCGAGAGAGAGAGAGAGAGAGAGAGAGAGAGAAAGAGAAAGAGAATATGAACGAATGAGAGAATGGACACGCCAGGGCCTCTAGCCACTCCAAATAAATTCCAGATGCATGCGCCACTTTGTGCATCTAACTTTACATGGGTACTGAGGAATTGAACCCAGGTCATTAGGTTTTGCAAGTGCCTTAATTGCTGAGCCATCTCTCCAGTTCCACTTTGATTTGTTTAAAAAATTATTTATTTATTTAAGAGAGTGAACGAGAGAGAGAGAGAGGGAGGATGGGCACGCCAGGGCCTTCAACCATTGCAAATGAACTCCAGATGCATGTGCCACCTTGTGCATCTGGCTTACGTGGTCCTGGGGAATTGACCTGAGGTACTTTGGCTTTGTAGGCAAACGCCTTAACCTCTAGGCCATCTCTCCACCCCCACTTTGAGTTTTTTTTTTTAAATTTATTTTGGGCTGGAGAGATGGCTTAGCGGTTAAGGTGCTGGCCTGCAAAGCCAAAGGACCCAGGTTTGATTCCCCAGGACCCATGTAAGCCAGATGCACAAGGTGGCGCATGTATTGGAGTTCATTTGCAGTGGCTAGAGGGCCTAGCATGCCATTCTCTCTATCTGCCTCTTTCTTTCTCTCTCCCTCAAATAAATAAATAAATAATAAAATATTAAAATTTATTTTATTATTTATTTATTTATTTGAGAAAGAGAGGGAGAGGCAGATAGAGAATGGGCATGCCAGAGCCTTCAGCTGGTGCAACTGAACTCCAGATGCATGCACTACCTTGTGCATCTGGCTCATGTGGGTCCTGGGAAATCGAACCTGGGTCCTTTGGCTTGGTAGGCAAGTGCCTTAACTACTAAGCAATATCTCTAGCCCCCACTTTGATTTTTTTTTTTATTTTTTAGAGAGACAGCAAGAGTGAGAGTGAGTGTGAGCGAGAGAGAATTGGCATGCCAGGGTCACAGCCACTGCACTTTCCCTCTAGACACTTGCGCCACCTAGTGCACATGTATGACCTTGTGCTTGCATCATCTTTGTGCGTCTGGCTTATGTGGGATCTGGAGAGAGATCAAACCTGGGTCCTTAGGATTCGCAGGCAAGTGCCTTAACTGCTAAGTGATCTCTCCAGCCCTGATTAAAAAAATTTTTTTGTTCATTTTTATTTATTTATTTGAGAGTGACAGAGAAAGAGGCAGATAGATAGATAGATAGAGAGAGAGAGAGAGAGAGAGAGAATGGGTGCACCATGGCCTCCAGCCATACCAATGAACTCCAGATGCATGTGCCCCCTTTTGCATCTGGCTAACATGGGTCCTGGAGAATCGAGCCTCGAACCAGGGTCCTTAGGTTTCACAGGCAAGCGCTTCACCACTAAGCCATCTCTCCAGTCCTCCAGCCCTGATTTTTTTTTGGTTTATTTTTATTTATTTATTTGAAAGCGACAGACAGAGAAAGAAAGAGGCAGATAGAGAGAAAGAGAGAGAGAGAATGGGTACGCCAGGGCCTCCAGCCACTGCAAACGAACTCCAGTTGCGTGCGCTCCCTTGTGCATCTGGCTAACGTGGGTCCTGGAGAATCGAGCCTCGAACTGGGGTCCTTAGGCTTCACAGGCAGGCGCTTAACCACTAAGCCATCTCTCCAGCCCCTGATTTTTTAAAAGTATTATTTATTTGTGAGAAAAGAGAGAGAGGGAGGGAGAGGTAGAGAGACAATGAGTATACCATGGCCTTTTGCAAATGAACTCTAGATGCATGCACCACTTTATGTATCTGGCTTTGTGTGGGTATTAGAGATTGAATCTGAGCCATCAGGCTTTGCGAGCAAGCACCTTGACTATGAAACCATCTCTCCAGCCCTCCACTTGGATTTTGAGGTAGGGACTCTAGCTGTTCACCACAGTGTCCACCAGCCTAGCTGGCCCTGAGCTTCGGGATCCTCCTGTCTCCCATCTCATAAGCAGGCTGGGATTACAGATTGTTTTTATGATGTCCAGCTTGAAGTGGGGTCTGGGGATCTGATCTCAGGTCCTCACACTTTAAAGCAAGTGCTTTATCCACTGAGCCATCTCCCCAGCCCAAATCCCACCTTTGAACCATTTTAGTGACATTTAGTCCATTCACAATATTTTTTGTTTGCTTAGATTTTTTTGGGGGGGGGGTGGTGGGATGGGGTGAGAGACAGGGTCTCACCATGTAGCCCAATTGGCTTTGAACTCACCATCTTCCTGTCCCAGCTTCCAGAGTGCTGCGGTCGGGGCTGCCATGCCCAGTGTACATTCCCAGTATTGTGCAGCCATAGACTACTAAGTCCAAAACATTGTCGCCACCCGAAAGGAAACCCATTGTCCCCTCCCCCAACCCCCAAGTCGGCAGTCACCTCCCTGGATTTGTCTGCCCTGGATTTTTCCTATTGATAGTATCAGACAGGACTGGTCCCCCTGTGTCTGGCTTCTTTCATGGGCAGCACTTGGTTGTCACTCTCCCAAGAGCCGGTGGCAGCGCACCGTTCCCGCTACAGTTTGCACATGGCTTGAGGATGACGTCCAGGGCAGCTCTTCTGACCCACATCCCAGCATCAGACGCGGAGAGTCCCTTATCTCATGACCCTGCCCACCCATGGCACCATCAGACTCACGTCTGAGATGGGGTGAGGACCTGACTGGCTGTTTGGCGTGGAACACCAGTGAGGTCCTGGTCCCTCCCTGGGCTGTCACCTCTGTGAGATGTCTACTTGTACCTTTCAGCCTTTTAGTGTCCATAGACCAGGGATGTCGTTGACGGGCAGGACAGGAGAAGCTGGGCATAGCTGGCGTGGACCCTCGGGGATCTGTCTCCCTCACCTGCAGCCTGCCCATGTCAGCTGCACCCTCCCTGTGTGCCAAAACATCCTCTTGTGGCAGACCCAGCCTTTCTGAGAGAGGCCTTGAGGTCAAACCCTGGCCTCCACTCTGACCCCGGCAGCTGGTTGTCTTGGGGGTCCTGGGACCAGAGGAGGTGCTCCTGTGTACTCTGACTGGCTCTTCCTTCTTTCTTTTTTAATTAAGAATTAAATTTTTTTTTTTTTTTTTAGAGAGAGAGAAAGCGAGAGAGAATTGGTGCGCCAGGGCTTCAGCCACTGCCATCGAACGCCACACTCTTGCGCCACCTAGTGGGCATGTGAAACCTTGCACTTGCCTCACCTTTGTGCATCTGGCTTATGTGAGATCTGGAGAGTCGAACATGGGTCCTTAGGCTCCGCAGGCAAGTGCCTTAACCACTAAACCATCTTTCCAGCCCTGGCTGTCCCTTCTTTCTGTGCAGGAATCAAGCTCTGGCCTCCATCACTGGCTCTACCCACTCTGCTTCTTTTCTTTCATTTTTTTTTTAAGTGCTGGGGAAGAACCCAGGCCTCTGAGCATCCACAACCATAAGCTCCTCAGAGTCAGGAAGTGGGCTGCTTCCTGTAACCTGCCTTCCACTCAAGAGGTCTTGGGGGCTCACCCTGCCCTGGGCAACATGTCTCCTAGCCCTCTCCTGGACACACAGCTTGACTACATCTCCCAGACTCCTCTGTGGCTGGCTGTGGCCACACGCCTGGGCTCTGGTCAGTGGGATGAAGATTCTTAGAAGGGCTGCAGGGGTCTAAGCTGGGCTAGAATCCATATGCTTTGGTGTAACCTCCACATTCTTTCTCTGCCTGCTGGGGGGTGTGTGTTAACATTGCTGTCACTGGCTGTCACGTGTGTAAGATGATGGGACCTTGGCTATGTAGGGCCCCAGAGTGACAGCATACACTGACCTTCAGCAGATCCAGCCCCGAGATCCGGGACTCATTTGTTTTAGCTGCGCCCATGGACGACGATAAGGCCCGGCTTCCTGACCCCAACCCCTAAGCTCCGCCGCCAGAGCTTGTCACAGACACCCTTGATGGCCTTGTCAGTACCTTTGGGGCTGAGGATCTCTGGATACCTCTTCCACAAAGCGTGGATCTCTCGCCGGGGTTGCCCGCTGGGGTCGAAGCTGGGGTGCTGCAGTCTGCTGTCTAGGCTACGTGTTACCTCAAATGCTGGCACGGGGTCTGTGGAGAGAGACACAGAGGGTTGGGTGGGGTGAGGCACTCCATGGGGTACAGATGTCCAGGCTGAGGCTCTCACATCTTTCTTCTGGTAGCTGGGGGACCAACAACAAGAGCCACCTGGAGTCATTCTGGTGACTGTGGGGAAGCAACGAGGACTTTCTGCTTCACAAGAGAGCACCTTCTCCAGGCCCCTTTCACAGGGTGGGTGTTGCAGTCAGCTTTGCGTTGCTGGCAGAAAGCACCCAACACAAAGAAGCTTGTGGGAGGAAAGAGTTTATTTTGGCTTACAGACTTGAGGGGAAGCTCCATGATGGCAGGGAAAAACGATGGCAAGAGCAGAGGGTGGACATCACCTCCTGGCCAACATCAGGTGGACAACAGCAACAGGACAGTGTGCCAAACACTGGCAAGGGGAAGCTGGAAGCTGGCTATAACACCCATAAGCCTGCCCCCAACAATACAACACCTCCAGGAGGTTCCAATTCCCAAATTGCCATCAGCGGAGGTCTATGCATTCAGAACACACGAGTTTAGGGGGGCATCAGAATCAAACCACCACAGTGGGGATCCTGCCCAGCTGGGATGAGGGTAATAATTGTCACAGTCATAGAATGTTCTCAATTTGGCAATGCCATCTGTGGGGGCCCCGAGACTGTGCCTTGCAGACCACCAACCACGAGTGCCACCATGCCCAGTCACAGTGGCCACCTTCTGGAACTGTTATGTTAGTTTTCCTGACAGTGTCTGTTTCTATTCACTCGGATAGACAGGACAACACAGACTGAAGAAGCAATTCCATGTGAACGTAGCTTGGTGAGCCAGTGAGTTTTGGGTACTACTTAAAGAGAAGTGTGGGTGACTCAAAGGCAGCTTCACCACCAAAAAGCCCACCCCAGCATGGGTGACAGCTTATGGATGCCGCATCCTTGGCGCTCCCTGCTCAACTTGCAGGCAGCTCCACTGAAGAGTCTCCTCTCTCCAGTAGTGGTGGCAGCTTATTTAACATTCAGAGAGGCATCCTGAGCCTTGTAGCTTTCATGTGAGTTTCCTGAGCCTCCACCTGGGAATGTTGCAGTCTGGAAGAAACAGAAACCTCTCCCCAAGGCCAACTCCAGGCCTGCTGCACATGCTTGCATGACACAGACACAGCGCAGGGTGGGACTGCTCTGGGGGCCCACCACGGCTAGGACCCGCCACCTGGTGCTTCCAGCTAGCCTTCAGCCTCTCCAGCCCTTAACCGGCCACCTGGTCTGCAGTTGTCCTGTGGCTTTTGGGCCCCCAGCTCCGTGTGCCTCATGACACCCTTGAAGCTGCTCCTGGCCACTATGTCCAGTGAACAGGGTGGACGCACTGGTTTGTGATAAGCAGCGCCAAAATCCGGGATCTGAGACACGCCCAGCTGCCCAATCACTAAGAGGTAAAGACTTCAGCAGACCCTTGTGCCTGAGACTCGTCCTCTCTCTACCCCTCTACCTCATGAGAGTCCTGGTGCCACTTCCTCAGGGTGGAGTGACTACTCTGCATGACTCCTGAGGTAAGGTGGGGGAGGGCACCATACAGGTCATGGAACCCACCACAGGAATGAGTCCTCACTGCAGTCCCCAGTGGCCAGATTGGATGGACCCATTGTCACAGATGAGGAAACTGAGGCTCCGAGAGGCCGGTGGCTTGCTGCCGCTGGGGGTGACACCAGAATCAGGGTTTTCTGGGTGATTCCACAAAGGTGTCTAGTTCTAGAGGGAAATCATGGCCCCAGCAGATCCACAAGGTGCCCACGAGGCCAGGAAAGCCAGGGCTCTGTTGCTTCCCACTGACTGTGAGGCCTACGGGGCACACCCCTCTTGCCATCTGGTCTCCTGCCAGCACCCGCTTAGCACTGCCCTTGGCTGGGGAGCAGAGGGACTGTGGGCAGTGACTGGACTCAGGCATGTCCAGACCTGGTCCGATACAAAAGCTTGCTTTCTGGGATTGCTTGGCAAGCAGGTCTACCTCTGTGTGCCGCACCAATAAGTGGCGGTGTCCCGGAGTTATAGGCAGAGAATCCCCAGAGAGCTATCAGCGTAGAGCTGGAGACCTCGTCAGCTCAGAAGAAACCCAAGCCCTTACTACCCTGTCCTCGACTACTCACCTGTGGCCACCCTGGCCGCCTTGGCATTCCTTGGCAGCACCATCTCACCTGGCAGCCGTCACTCAGGAGCTGTGGCAGGAACACACTCCCCTCCCCTAGTGCCTCTTCCAAGGAGCCCTCCTTGATGACTCCATCTTCTCACACAAGAATACATTTCATGCATCCCTTCACAGCTCCCACCACAGTCACAACTTATTTCTCTGTAAGTCCATCTCATTATAACTCACCAGATACAAACCATACAGGGGAGGGCCAGGGTTACATCTCTCTTTCTCTCTCTCTCTCTCTTTTATTTTTTAATCTTAGAGAGAGCGAGTGAGCAAGAGAGGGAGGGAGAGAATTGGCACGCCGGGGCCTCAGCCACTGTCATCAAACTCCACACACTTGTGCCACCTAGTGGGCATGTGCGACCTTGTGCTTGCCTCACCTTTGTGCATCTGGCTTATGTGGGATCTGGAGAGTCAAACATGGGTCCTTAGGCTTTGCAGGCAAGCGCCTTAACCACTAAGCCATCTCTCCAGCCCATCTCTCTTTTAAAAATATTTTATTTATCTGCTTATTTGAGAGAGAGAGGGGGGCAGATAGATAGAATGCAGGCACGCCAGGGTCTCTAGCTACTGCAAACGAACTTCAGATGCATGTGCCTGCCACCTTGTGCATCTGGCTTTACATGGGTACTGGGGAATTGAACCTGAGTCCTTAGGCTTTGCAGGCAAGTGCTTTAACCACTAAGCCATCTCTCCAGCCTCAGGATTACATCTCTTTTTGCCCCTTCCCCAGACCCCCTGAACTCAGCATGAAGCCCTACATTGGTTCAAAATAATACGTTTTTGTTGGCAGAAGACATGGGTTGTGCCTGCAGGGGGCAGCCTGTCCTTTTATTGGTCTTCTGCTTCTGTTTGTTGAGATGGCAGGGAGGGTGGACAATGGGCACGTGCCGAGGTGAGCAGGTGCCAGGGACAGACTTGGCTCTCGTCAGTGGAGACAGCCCCCTCCCCACGCCCATCATTAGGCCAGGGCCTGCTCAGCAGGGTGTGCCATTCTCTCTCCCCGGGCTGGTGTAATTATACATTGACATAATTAACCCAGCAAGCGCATTAGGCAGGCCGGCTAAAAATTCATCTATAATTATTTGTTGTGCGCGTGTTGATGAGCCCATCTGCACTGCCTTTGTACAACACGAACAAATTAATTTACAAGTCTGGATTTTTTAATAAGTTCAAGGAATCGCTGCCTATTGTGCCCTGGGTTTTTGAGGAAAGAAGAAAAAGGCGACAGTGGCGCGCACCGGGGTCAGGGAAGTTAGATAAACATGGCAGGCTGTGGGCTGAGCTGGCCAAAGGGATCCCTCTTAGGGTCCAACAAGTAGGTCAAGTGCCAGCTTCTGGCCAGGGGCCTTGGCACCCCCCTCATTCACAGCAGCCAGTGACAGCCCTTTGTTCTGCTTGAGTCCTTTGTGGATAGCTTGTCCTGTCTAGGGACACTGCCCTTGGGTGACACAACCCTCCCCCCCAAAGAAGTGGAGGGAATGGGGGTGGTCCCTCAACACAGGACCCGTGGGCTTCGAGCTCTGCCCTCATTTGATAGCTTAGCGACAGTCATTAACTCAATAGAATCTGAAGTTTGTCTCTGGGTCCAAGTTCAAGTTCCCAGGGCCTTGAGCCTCAGATCCTCCTCCCCCCCTTTTTTATGGTTTCTTTATTCTAGCCCAGAATGACCTGGAATTTACTATGTAATCTCAGGGTATCCTCAAACTCAGAGTAATACTCCTACCTCTGCCTCCCGAGTGCTGGGATTCAAGGCGTGCGCCACCATGCCTGGCCAGTACCCCCCCTTTTTTTTCCAAGGTAGGGTCTCACTCTAGCCCAGGAATTCACTATATAGTCTCAGGGTGGCCTCGAACTCAGGGCAATCCTCCTACCTCTGCCTCCCGAGTGCTGGGATTAAAGGCGTGCGCCACCACGCCTGGCCAGTTTCCCCATTTTTTAAAATTTTTGTTTATTTATATTTATTTGAGAGCAACAGACAGAGGGAGAAAGAGGCAGAGAGAGACAGGGAGAGAATGGGCGCACCAGGGCCTCCAGCCACTGCAAACGAACTCCAGACGCGTGCGCCCCCTTGTGCATCTGGCTAACGTGGGTCCTGGGGAATCGAGCCTCGAACTGGGGTCCTTAGGCTTCACAGGCAAGCGCTTAACCACTAAGCCATCTCTCCAGCCCAGTTTCCCCATTTTTTAAGGTAAAGTTTCATGTAGCCCAGGCTGGGCTTGAGCTCCCTATCAGCCAGAGATGACCTTGAATTTCTGATGCCTGGTTTATGCAGTGCTGGGGATTGAACCCAGGGCTTCATGCAAGCTAGGCAAGCAAGCACTCTACCAACTGACCTACATCCCCAGCTCCAGTTCATATTTTTCCCAGTTCCAGTTTTTAAAAATTATTTATTTGTAAGCAGAGAAAAATAGAAGAGAGAATGGGCGTGCAAACAAATTTCATACACATGCACCACCTTGTGCACCTGGCTGTTACATGGGTACTGGGGAATTGAACCTGGTTTGTTAGGCTTGGCAGGCAAGTACCTTAACTACTGAGCCATCTCTCCAGCTCAAGGACCCCCCCCCCCCCGCCCCACACACATTTTGTTTCTGGTTTTTCGAGGTAAGGTCTTACTCTAGCCTCCCAAGTGCTGGGATTAAAGGCGTGTGCCATCACACCCGGCTAGTTTCCCTCATTTTTAAGTGGGAACAATACAACAGTTCTTACTTTGCAGGAGGCCATATTGGGGAGATTAAAGAGAAGTGAGTCTGGGCTGAATTAAAAAAAAAAAAAAGGAAACTCTCATTGTTAAAAAGACGGAGAAATGGCTTAGTGGTTAAGGTGCTTGATACAAAGCTAAGGACCCAGGTTCAATTCCCCAGGACCCACATAAGCCAGATGTACAAGGTGGCGCATGCATCTGGAGTTCATTTGTAGTAGCTGGAGGCCTTGAAGCACCCCTTCTCTCTTTCTCTCCCTCTCTCCCTTGTTCTCTCTCAAATAAATAAATAAATAAACTTTTTTTTTTTTTTTTTTAAAGAAGTGAGTCTGGCCTGGTGGCACAAGGTAGTCATCCAACTACTTTGAAGGAAGACTACAAGTTCAAGGCCAGCCTGGGCAATTTAGTGAGTTCCTGTCTCAAAATAAAAAAGCAAAATGAGCCGGCGTGGTGGCATATGCCTTCAATCCCAGCATTTGGGAGGCAGAGGTAGGAGGATTGCCTAGAGTTTGAGGCCACCCTGAGACTATATAGTGAATTACAGGTCAGGCTGTGCTAGAGTGAGACCTACCTCGAAAAAAAAAAAAAAAAAAAAAAAAAAAAAAAAAGCAAGGAGAGGGCTGAGGATGTACCTCAGTGATAAAGAGATTGCCTGGCATGTTCGAGGACTCTAGCTCTGAAAAATAAAAAAAAAAAGATAGCAATGGAGAGGTGTGACTTAGGGTACAGCTCCAGCTCCCATTGGTCTCAGGGCCTCTGGACCGTTGGCTGACACTTGGAACCTCTGTTTCCTGCCTGTAAAGGGCGGCGCCTGCAGCATGTGGAGGTGTGAGGGACTGAGCAGGGCAAGGCGCCGAGCAGGCCACTGTCCCCCAACTCCAAGAGGCAAGAGCTCACTGGGGCTCTGTGTATTCTGGTCCCAGGAAGGGGGGAGGGCACATGGTGGTGCTTTGTTGAGTCTGGGAACAAGAGGGTGTCCTCCCATGCTGGCATCTGTCCCCAAGAGAAATGGAATGCAGTCACTTCGTGTTGTGCTAACTCCACTCTAGACGCCAAGATCCCACCCAGACAGTTGTCCTGGGGACAGAATTGCCGACTTCATCTGTCCCATACCTCACTAACACAGTGCCCAGATGGGGACTGTAGAGGTGTCTTGGACCTGCTAGATAGCTGGTGGCAAAGCAAACACAGCCACTTATCCCAATATGAGCCTCTGGGTCCTCAGAGTGAGGAAGACTATGGCATAGAGGCATGTCCCCATGACTCCCCCAAAGTCAGTCTGCGACTGAGTCCCTCTACCCACACAGGAGGTAGTTAGTTCTATATCCCCACTTCACAGGCAGGGAAACTGAGGCACGGGTTATAGTACTTCCCCATGGTGAGGTAGTGAGCACAGGGGCCCCTGAGGTGGGCTGGAGAAGATGGCTTAGTGGTTAAGGTGCTTTCCTGCAAAGCCAAAGGACCCAGGTTTGATTCCCCAGTGTCCATGTAAAGCCAGATGCACAAGGTGACACATATATCTGGTGTTTGCAGTGGCTACAGGCCCTGATGTGCCCATTCTCTCTCCTTATCTGTCTCTCTCTCTCAAATGAATATATTTAAAGTTTATTTATTTGCAAGTAGAGAGAACAGAGACAGACAGAAAGAATGGGTGCCAGGGCCTCCAACTGCTGCAAACAAACTGTCACCCAGATGCATGTGCCACTTTATACATTTGGCTTTATGTGGGTACTGGAGAATTGAACCTGGGTTGTTAGGCTTTGTAGGTAAGTGCCTTAATTGCTGAGCCATCTCTCTAGCCCTTAAATATTTTTTTTTTCCTTCAGGAGCATGTTTATTGTGTTTGAGATGATACATCAGTGCTCTCTGAGCTACAAAGGGTAAAAGAACTCCTCTCATTACAAACTGACAAAGGTAAAAGGTAAAACATTTTCACAACAGCATGAACCACGTACTCAAATAGATCTGGGCTTAATACAAATGACATAATTCCTAGTCATCTACAGCTACTTTTTAACGTCATACAGATATGAATTGGGCTAAAATGCACTATAATATTTGGTAGACTTCAGGACCAGTATCCTTAGTGCATGACAAAATACATTTGATATCCCAAAGAAGCAAGACTTGCAAGTAGGTGTTTTAAACAGAACTAATCTACAGCTACAAAGTTCTACTCCTGACAGCATTTACCTTTTTGGGGAGTCTCCCAGGCTCCAGAGGATCAAAACAGAGTAGAACCAGTATAACATATACACAGATCTATAAAGATCTGCAGCACAGGGAGAAGAGGCTTCTGCTCCCTCACACTGCACACACATCATGTGAATTCTGTTGCGTATCTCTTGGTCCACTGTCTGGCTATCCTGTCATGTTCTGCTCTGTTGGTCAGATACTGAGTGGCCCTTAAATATTTTTAAAATATATTTTATTTATTTAAGAGAGAGAGAGAGACAGACAGACAGACAATGGGCACGCCAGGGCCTCCAGCCACTGCAAACGAACTCCAGATGCATGTGCCCCCTTGTGTATCTGGTTTATGTGGGTCCTGGAAAGTCAAACTGGGATCCTTTAGCTTTGCAGGCAAACACCTTAACCACTAAGCCATCTTTCCAGCCCCAGCCCTTAAATATTTTTATTTACTTATCTGCAAGGAGAGAGAGAGAGAGAGAGAGAGAGAGAGAGAGAGAGAGAGAGAGAGAGAGAGAGAGAGAAAGGGAGGAAGATGGGGAGAGAATGAATGAATATGGGTATGCCAGGGCCTTCTGCCACTGCACACATGTGCCACTTTATGTATCTGGCTTTATGTGAGTACTGGGGAATCAAACCCTGGCCGTCTGGCTTGCAAGCAAGCACTTTAACTGCTAAACCATCTCTCCAGCCCCGGCCCTGCAGTTTTGATCTCTTAGCTTCCAGTGGGGCTGCCAACACAGCCTCCCTGCCTTCCCCTGACTTTGGCTGGCCAACCAGACATGGCCGTGGGAACTGGCTCTCCACCAAGCCCCAGGGCTGTGCCAGGCACAGCCCCATGATCTCGCTCTCTGGGACCCCTCGGCCTCCCGATGAATCCCCCTCCGACTTTATGGCGTCTCCTGCCTGATCACTGCACACGCCCAGTGGCTATGACAAAGGGGCTCTGAGAAGTCACACAGCCAGGGGGCTCATTTCAAGGCTGCGTAAAGATGGGGCCACATCATAAAGGGACCAGGACCAGGAGCTGTGTACCTAGCGCAGGCTGGTGACACACATCTGGGCTGACTCAGAGCAGTGGGCGGTGGGGGGGGGACCCACAGAAGGAAGGAGGAGGGAAAAAGCCCCAAAGGGTCTGCTGTATTTACTGACATACAGTGGGCACTTGATAAATGCCAGCTCAGTGAGAGGCAGGGGGTCCAGCACCAGCCCTTTTTAGTCACAGACCTGGGTAGATGCTTAAAGTGGGCATCAGAGGAGGGACAAGACTCTCGGAGGCTTGTGTTTAAATTCCACCTCTCAGGATGGAGAGATGGCTCAGCAGTTAAGGCGCTTGCCTGCAAAGCCAACCTATCCGGGTTTGATTCCCCATTGTACACATAAAGCCAGATGCACAAAGTGGTGCACATGTCTAGAGTTCATTTGCGGTGGCTGGAGGACCTGGCGCGCCCATTCTCCCTGTCTCTCTTCTCTCTACCTCTCTCTTTGCTTATAAATATAATAAAATTAAAAAAAATAAATCCCACCTCTCACCAACTCAGCAGAGGCCACAGATAAAGCACATGACCACTGAAGGCCTTAGTGTTTCTGCCTGCAGAATGGACATTCTAGCAGCATCCAGAACAGACCGAGAGGGGGCAGAAGCCACTCTGGTTGGCTGACACAGGTCTCAGCACTGGGGACCCTGCGCCAGACCCCTGAGAGCTAAGAGCTGATGACGCTGGGTCTTGTATTTTTTTTTTTTTTTTTGAGATAGGGTTTTACTCTAGCCCAGGCTGACCTGGAATTCACTATGTAGCCTCAGGGTGGCCTTGAACTCACGGCAATCCTCCTACCTCTGCCTCCCGAGTGCTGGAATTAAAGGCGTGCGCCACCACGCCCGGCAGGTCTTGTATTTTATTCACAGTCTATACCAGTCTCAAAGGCGTAGAAGGTGGGGCAAGAGTCACTGTGGGTCTTGGGGGCTAGAATCTCAGCAGGGAAGAAAAGAGCAGTATGTCCCAACCACACAGCCTCCGCAGAGGAACGGAGACAAGAACTGCAGCGCAGCACCCAGGGCCTGGCATACAGGTGGGCAGGTTGGGCATAGCACCAGGGCAGCCAAGAGCGATGCTCAGCTGCAGCCTTCCGTGTTGGGTACGTCTTTGGCCACATGGCAGTGATCTGGCTTGAGGGGGACATCTTGATCTACCTGGCAGCCCCTCCAAGACCATGACCACAGTCCAAAGCCCTGTCCACAGAATCCACGTTTTCTCTTTTCATCCTCACAATGGCAGTCAAGCTGTTGTCTCCATTTTCCAGGACAAAGAAATGAAGGCCCACTGAGGACGTCTAATGTTCCCAGTCAGGCAACTCAGAAGTAGCAACAGTGGTGGAATTTGAACCCAAGGCTGGGTGGCCTTGAGGCAAGGTAGAGGACACCTGGCTTCTCACTATTCAACAGACGCACAGGACTGGGAGTGGCTTGCTGTGTGGCCTCAGACAGTGCACTGACCTCTCTGGGCTCCTCATCCACATTCCTGTTACAAGTAGGTCCCAGGCCCACACTCCACCCGGGGGCCATCACACAGGGCGGGGACATCAAAGCGGGGCGCTCTGGGCCTCGCTGTAGTGTGATCTCTGCACTGTGATTATTAAACACCTTCACCATGACAGGCCTGAGTTCTGGGAGAAAGGGGGGGGCAGGGTGGGAGATCAAAGGTTAAATCCTGGCTGTGACACCATCAGGAAAGGTGGCTTAGGGAGTCCTGGGCCTCGGTTTCTCCACTGTCAGCTGGAGAAGGCAAAGGAATGTAGGGCACAGGGCCAGTAGGCCCACAGCTCACAGGGTCCCAGGCTCTGGGTGCAGCTCTTGCTGTGGTTCCTGGCTGTGGGATTATGCCACGTGCTGCCCACCCCCCCGAACACCTGTGAGGGGCTCGGATGGCACCTGTCTCCTGCACAGAGTTCACTGGAGGCCACAAGAGCCCGGCTGCTCTACATGACTGGGTGTGGCCAGGGTAGCAGGGCCACGTGACTCCTGCACCTTGCAACGGGCCACCGTGTTAGGGACTGACCTGCCTCCTGGTCCCACATGGAGCCCTCACCCCAACGCAGCTGCGCGTGAGATGGGGCTTTGGTGGAAACCACTCTGCCTGCCTGGAATTGGATTTCAAACGTGCAGAATCAGGGTAAAGAAATGTTTTCTGTTCAGGCCACAGGGCTGTGGTGCAGCCACCCAAAGTGACCGGTGCGCCCTGCTGGGGTGCTCTGCTGCCCTGCCCAGAGACACATTCAGGGCTCTGCTGGAGTGTGCCGCCCTCTGCCCCTCGCCCATCTTTCACACCTCTTTTTTTTTTTTTTTTGGTTTTTCGAGGTAGGGTCTCACTCTAGCCCAGGCTGACCTGGAATACACTATGGAGTCTCAGGGTGGCCTCGAACTCACGCAATCCTCCCACCTCTGCCTCCCGAGTGCTGGGAATAAAGGTGTGTGCCACCACGCCTGGCTATCTTTCACACATCTAAGGCCATCTGACATCAGCTCCAAGGACTGGCCAGCATGTGCTTCTGGTCCACCTCTCAGCCTCCGCTTCTGGTGTGTGAAATGGGACAAGCCTCTCCCTTCCAGGGGAAGGGTTTGGGATGTGACACCAGGCATGTGTCTACCAAAAGCCTTCCCTGGTGGGGCTCGGACAGATGGTACAGTGGATAAAGCACTTGCAGGGGAAGCATGAGTCCCTGGGTTTGGATCCTCAGAATCCATGGAAAGCTGGATGCTATTGTCTGTAATTCCAGCAGGCACCCAAGGAGAGAAGGGAGGTGGAGACAGGTGCATCTCCTAGAAGTTCGTGGGCCAGCTAGCCCGGTGACCAACGAGACCCTGCCTCACACTAGGTGGAAGGTGAGCTCTGACTCCAGAGGTTGTCCTCTGATCTCTACACAGGTGCTGTGGCATGTGTACACACACACACACACACACACACAGAGCATACATCATACCTGTAGAGACATACACACAACACAACAAAACAAAATTAAAAAACAAAACGTTGGGGGCTGGAGAGATGGCTTAGCGGTTAAGCGCTCGCCTATGAAGCCTAAGGACCCCGGTTCGAGGCTCGATTCCCCAGGACCCATGTTAGCTAGATGCACAAGGGGATGCAAGTGTCTGGAGTTTGTTTGCAGTGGCTGGAGGCCCTGGCGTGCCCATTCTCTCTCTCTATCTGCCTCTTTCTCTCTGTCGCTCTCAAATAAATAAATAAAAATTTCATTAAAAAATCCTAAAAAAATAAAAAGCCTTGGGGATCTGGAAACCAGTCTGAGTGGGCAACACAGGGCACATGGACCAGCTGTAGAATGGCTGGCTGCAAGGACTTCGTGTAAAGTGCAATTGCACCTCAGCACACGACACCCCTGCAGTTGGAGCGGAGTTGGGCAAGATGGGGGGATTGGTGAGCAGGTAGATCCCACAGCTGGGGACAGGGCTGACCCCATGGGTTGTGGGAAGCGAAGCTTGCTGTGGGAAAAGTGGGCTATATATAGAGGGCACAACATAGGAGGCCACTGCTCAGTTAACAGTGGGCAGCTGGGTAGCAGAGGCAGGAGGGAGCTGCCAATTAGACAGGGAGCATGGGTGGCATGTGGGTGACAATGTCCTCTCAAATCTGTGTTCATCTGGAACCTCAGGATGTGACCTGAGATGGGAACAGGCTCTTTGCAGATGGGAACAAAAGACCGTTGTCCTGAAGAGAAGGGGGACAGCGGGAGGAGCCCCGAGACTGCGGCCACATGCGCGGCAGACAGCTCTCAGCCTCAAGGAGCCCCCAGTCCATGCTGCCTTTAGGCTCTGGGCCCCAGAATTGCAAGGATATGATCCTGCCATCACCCGCTTGGTGGCAGTTTGTGGGACAGCAGTGGAGGCCCTGGGAACTGTCCCTGTGTTCTGGACACCGCAAACCGAAGCCAGGTGGCACGGCAGCTGCGTTGAACAAGAGCTCAGGATCCGGCCTTTCCGCCCAGCTCTGTGTCACTAGCAAGCTCGGCAGCCCTTGGCTGCTAGCCATGTCCCCCTAATGTCTGCCTTGTTGTGGTCTGCCTTCTCTTTCTCTCTTTGACTGATTGATTCATTGATTTATAGACAGTCTACGTAACCCCAGCTACACAGCACTCAAGATCCTCCTGCCTCAGTCTCCTGAGTGATGCGGTGACAGGAATGTCACCAAGTCTGGCAGTTTGTCATTTCGTGCTAGGGATGGGTCCCAGGGTTTCAGGCATGCTAGGCCAGTGCTCCGCCGATGACCTTGTCCCAGCCCTCCCTCTCTCTCTCTTTTTTTTAATTTAATTTTTATTTATTTATTTATTTAAATATTTATTTGACAGAGAAAGAGGGAGTGAGAGAGAGAGAGAGAGAAAGAGAGAGAGAGAGAGAGAAAGACAGAGAGAGAGACACACAGAGAGAATGGGTGCACCAGGGCCTTTAGCCACTGCAAAAGAACTCCAGATGCGTGCACCCTCTTGTGCATCTGGCTAACATGGGTCCTGGGGAATTGAATGTGGGTCCTTTGGATTTGCAGACAAATGCCTTAACCGCTAAGCCATTCCTCCAGCCCCCCCCTTTTTTTTAAATCAGGGGCTCACTCTAGCTCAGGCTGAGACCTGGAAATCACTATGTAGTCCCAGGCTGGCCTCAAAATCACAGTGATCCTCCTATCTCAGCCTCCCAAGGGCAGGGATTGAAGGCGAGCCGCTCGTGACCTTATCATAAACTGATCACATCCTTCCCCGGTGCTAGGACCACATAAGGCCCTGTTCACAGCAACTGGCAGGGAGGGCTGTCTTTGGGGGGGGGAGATGCAATTCTACGTGTGACACGTGACAACAATGTGCCAGCCTGAGGAGGGAAGGAAGTCCCTCACTCAAGCCTAACTTCCTTCCTCCCTGCTGTTCACGTGCCGCCTGTGTCAGGGAGATGAACCCTTTCTGGAAGAGAAGGGGGTGCATCCTGGCTCTGGCCCTCCTGAGGAGGCCGTGGGCTGAGTGGGGTCCCAGCCAGCTCTGAGAAGCACATATGTGGCATGGAGGATCATTTACTTCCCCTGATGTCTTCCACTCCATTTCTTCCCTGAGAGGAACTCATTTATTCCCCCATTCCACATCTAGGAGGCAACTCTGGAGCCCTGAGCCTGCACCCAGTTGTTGGGAACAGGGTTTGAGAAGAAAAACGTGATTAACCTCACGATCACCCCAGGGCTCCCTGCTTACTTTCCCTTGTGGGTGTTACTGTGTGCACTGGCCACGCCGCACCAGGTGCTACGAGAAAACACAGACTGAAAGAGAAAAGACAAGAACCCCCTTGACCTGGCACGTTGTCCCCAGATGAGCCGGCAGCGCTGGGGTCTGGGTCCCTTGCTTTCCTTATGTCCTCTTCTTCCCAGGGCAGGGGCTGGCCTGTCACACTGGAACTGTTCAATAAACGTGGGTTGTCTGAGAAGTGTGGTATGTGAGGATAGTAGGAACAGCTAAGGGCTCTGTTTGGAGGTCTGTGAGGCAGGCACTGACCCCCTAAGCTTGTGACCATGCTGCAGCTCATGGAAGAGTCAGGTTGCAGACAGAAAAGGTTCGAGAAAGTGACTGAACATGTTCACCCCACTGGCTGAAGGGTCTCTAAGACAAATGATGTAGGTGGTTTCTAGAAGCTGGGATAGGTGGGAGAGGGCTCTCCCCACCAAGCCCGACGGATGCAGCCCTGACAGCACCCAGGTTTCACTTCATTCAGACCAGCTTCGGACTTAGAGCCTCCAGGGCTGGGAGGTGAGGGGTGTGTGTGGTACCAGGTTGGTCTCCTGTTGCGCAAGCTCTCCTACAGCCAACCACTATTTTTTAAAAAATTTTATTTATTTATTTGAGAGTGAGAGCGAGCGAGAGAGAATGAATATGGGCGCGCCAGGGCCTCCAGCCACTGCAGACGACTCCAGACGCATGCGCCCCCATGTGCATCTGGCTAACGTGGGTCCTGGGGAATCAAGCCTTAAACCAGCATCCTTGGGCTTCACAGGCAAGCGCTTAACCACTAAGCCATTTCTCCAGCCCCACTCACTTATTTTTATTGTGTCAAACTAAGTTTCAGACATGGGTTCTCCCCTTGCCAGAGACTTCCTGAGGGCAGGCTGTGTGCTGGGAAAAGGTCAGGGCTGTGGAATGCAGAAGTGACTCAGAGGACAGCCCTTATTTTCTGGGACCAACACTCAGAGGAGACAGAGGGACAAGGGACAGAAGGGGCTGCGGCAGTAATGGGGTGTGCACTATAGAAATATGTTGATGGGGAGAGCTGAACAGAGAAGACCTGTCTATGGGGTGACATCTGAGCAGAGCTTGCTAGGAGACAGAGAAGAATATTCTAGATACAGGAAAGATCATGAGAAACAGTCCAAGTGGAGGCTGAGGAGGGGAGGTTTCCTTGCTTGACCCCCCTCCCCACCCTCTTGGGTGACTGTCTTAGTAACACGGTCCAATTTTCAGATGAGGATGTGGGCCTGCTAGTGCTCAATGAATCCTTATAACCTGGTTTAAACATGAGTTTCTGGTCATCACCCCTGAAAGGCAGCAACAATGGAACCCCATGTCTAGAAAGCTGAGAACCAAGGCAGACAAGTCCCCACTTAGTATCCTGAGTGTGGGAAATACTCAGAGGAAACTGGGCACTTTGCAAATGTTAAAACCTCATTGTCCATCATGTGAGGCACACTTCCATCCCCATCACGTGAGGCACACTTCCATCCCCATCACGTGAGACACGCTTCCATCCCCATCACGTGAGACACGCTTCCATCCCCATCACGTGAGGCACACTTCCATCCCCATCACGTGAGACACGCTTCCATCCCCATCAACTGAGACACACTTCCATCCCTCATCACGTGAGGCACACTTCCATCCCCATCACGTGAGACACGCTTCCATCCCCATCACGTGAGACACGCTTCCATCCATCATCACGTGAGACATGCTTCCATCCCCATCACGTGAGACACGCTTCCATCCCCATCACGTGAGACACACTTCCATCTCCATCATGTGAGGCACACTTCCATCCCCATCACGTGAGACACGCTTCCATCCCTCATCACGTGAGACACGCTTCCATCCCCATCACGTGAGACACGCTTCCATCCCCCATCACGTGAGGCACACTTCCATCCCCATCACGTGAGACACGCTTCCATCCCCATCAACTGAGACACACTTCCATCCCTCATCACGTGAGACATGCTTCCATCCCCATCAACTGAGACACACTTCCATCCCTCATCACGTGAGACACGCTTCCATCCCCATCGCGTGAGACACGCTTCCATCCCCATCGCGTGAGACACGCTTCCATCCCCATCAACTGAGACACGCTTCCATCCCTCATCACGTGAGACACGCTTCCATCCCCATCACGTGAGACACGCTTCCATCCCCATCGCGTGAGACACGCTTCCATCCCCATCAACTGAGACACGCTTCCATCCCTCATCACGTGAGACATGCTTCCATCCCCACCACGTGACACACACTTCCATCCCTCATCACGTGAGACACGCTTCCATCCCCATCACGAGAGACACACTTCCATCCCCCATCACGTGAGACACGCTTCCATCCCTCATCACGTGACACACACTTCCATCCCCATCATGTGAGACACGCTTCCATCCCCATCATGTGAGGCACACTTCCATCCCCATCACGTGACACACGCTTCCATCCCCATCACGTGAGACACGCTTCCATCCCCATCACGTGACACACGCTTCCATCCCCATCACGTGAGACACGCTTCCATCCCCACCACGTGACACACGCTTCCATCCCCACCACGTGAGACACGCTTCCATCCCCATCAACTGAGACACGCTTCCATCCCCATCACGTGAGACACGCTTCCATCCCCATCACGTGAGACACGCTTCCATCCCCCATCACGTGAGACACGCTTCCATCCCCCATCACGTGAGACACGCTTCCATCCCCCATCACGTGAGACACGCTTCCATCCTCATCACGTGAGACACACTTCCATCCTCATCACGTGAGACACGCTTCCATCCCCATCACGTGAGACACGCTTCCATCCCCATCACGTGAGACACGCTTCCATCCCCCATCACGTGAGACACGCTTCCATCCCCATCACGTGAGACACGCTTCCATCCCATCACGTGAGACACGCTTCCATCCCCATCACGTGAGACACGCTTCCATCCCCATCACGTGAGACACGCTTCCATCCCCATCACGTGAGACACGCTTCCATCCCCATCACGTGAGACACACTTCCATCCCCATCACGTGAGACACGCTTCCATCCCCCATCACGTGAGACACGCTTCCATCCCCATCACGTGAGACACGCTTCCATCCCCCATCACGTGAGACACGCTTCCATCCCCCATCACGTGAGACACGCTTCCATCCCCATCACGTGAGACACGCTTCCATCCCCCATCACGTGAGACACGCTTCCATCCCCATCACGTGAGACACGCTTCCATCCCCATCACGTGAGACACGCTTCCATCCCATCACGTGAGACACGCTTCCATCCCCCATCACGTGAGACACCGCTTCCATCCCATCACAGTGAGACACGCTTCCATCCCCATCACGTGAGACACGCTTCCATCCCCATCACGTGAGACACGCTTCCATCCCCATCACGTGAGACACACGTCCATCCCCATCACGTGAGACACGCTTCCATCCCCATCACGTGAGACACGCTTCCATCCCCATCACGTGAGACACGCTTCCATCCCCATCACGTGAGACACGCTTCCATCCCCATCACGTGAGACACGCTTCCATCCCCATCACGTGAGACACGCTTCCATCCCCATCACGTGAGACACGCTTCCATCCCCATCGCGTGAGACACGCTTCCATCCTCATCGCGTGAGACACGCTTCCATCCCCATCGCGTGAGACACGCTTCCATCCCCATCGCGTGAGACACGCTTCCATCCCCATCGCGTGAGACACGCTTCCATCCCCATCGCGTGAGACACGCTTCCATCCCCATCGCGTGAGACACGCTTCCATCCCCATCGCGTGAGACACGCTTCCATCCCCATCGCGTGAGACACGCTTCCATCCCCATCGCGTGAGACACGCTTCCATCCCCATCGCGTGAGACACGCTTCCATCCCCATCACGTGAGACACGCTTCCATCCCTCATCACGTGAGACACGCTTCCATCCCCATCACGTGAGACACGCTTCCATCCCCATCACGTGAGACACGCTTCCATCCCCCATCACGTGAGACACGCTTCCATCCCCATCACGTGAGACACGCTTCCATCCCCCATCACGTGAGACACGCTTCCATCCCCATCACGTGAGACACACTTCCATCCCTCATCACGTGAGACACGCTTCCATCCCCATCACGTGAGACACGCTTCCATCCCCCATCACGTGAGACACACTTCCATCCCCATCACATGAGACACACTTTCATCCCCTTCAACTCAGACACACTTCCATCCCTCATCACGTGAGACACGCTTCCATCCCCATCACGTGAGACACGCTTCCATCCCCCATCACGTGAGACACGCTTCCATCACTCCACTTTCCAGATGAGAATGTTGAGGCTCATGTTCAGGGTCACGGGAGCAAGAAAAGGCAGCATTTGAACCCGGCCTTCTCGCCTGCCAGCATTGCCTGAAAACTGCAGCGGGACTCACAACCTCTGCCATATGCACACACTGTACCCGGCAACCAGCCTGGGATGTTTTTATGTGGCTCAACTCTTTACACTTGAGCTTAGCCAGAAGTCTGAGAAGTGATCAGGTTTTTGTTTTAGAACTTTTTAGCTGTGCGTGGTGGCATACGCCTTTAATTCCAGGTGGCATACGCCTTTAATTCCAGCACTTGGGAGGCAGAGGTAGGTGGATGGCCATAAGTTTGAGGACATTCCGAGACTACATAGTGAATCCAGGTCAGCCTTACCTCAAAAAATAAAAAACAAACAAACAAAATTTTAAGGGGTCTGGGGAGATGGTTCAGTGGATAGTACTTGAGTTTGGAACCCCAGACCCTGTGTAAGAAAGCGAGAAGCCACTGGCTTCTGTAAACCCAGCACATGGACAGTAGCAAGAAGGGATGCCAAGACAGGAGAATTTCCTGGAAGCCTTCTGGTCAGCTAGCCTGGCGAACACATGAGAAACCCTGCCTCAAAGAGAGAAAGCAGAAGGTGAGGACCAACTCGGGAAGGCTGTTCTCTGACCTCCACACGTGCCTACCCTTAGGCACGTAATACACACTGAAAAATACAAAGGAATTCCAACTGAGCATTTCTAACCTGGAATTTGAAATTCTCCAAAAACCTAAAACTTTCTTTTTTTCTTTTTGGTGTGCACATGGAGGCTAGAGGTCCTTGCCTTCCACCTTGTTTAAGCAGGGTCTCTTATTCACCATTTTGTTTGCCAGAACTGGCTGGCCAGTGAGCTTCTGGCAGATTCTCCTATCTCCATCTTCCTACTCGCTCTAGATGCGCAGGGATTACCAACGCTCGTGCTTCATGTGGTTTCTGGGGATCCGAACTCAGGTCCTTAGGCAGCAGGCGCTTCATCCACTGAGCCACCTCTATAGCTCACCGACATGGTGCCATGGTGGCAGGTTTTGTACCGTGAAGCTTTGAGGCCCACAGCTGCTAAAAGTCTTCTATAACTTACCTTCAGGCTGTGTGCGAGGCATGTACTAGACAGGAGGGGAGTTCGGGGTTAAATTCCAGTCCCATGCCCAGACCTCTCGCTGCATACATGCAAACACTCCAGAGCTGAAGGAAACCCTGCTGGTCCCAAGCACTTTGGATGAGAGTACTCAACCTGTCCTTTCACTCTACGTTGTAAACAGAAAACTGGGATTTCCTATCACATGTAGACGTTGTCTCCGCCATAAAAATAGACGTAAAGCCGGGCGTACCCGTAGTCCCAGCTACTCAGGGGGTTGAGCAGGAGGACTGCTTGATTTGAGCCTGGGAGTTTCAGGCCAGCTGGGCAACACGGCCAGGTCCAGTCTCGGAACAAAACAATATAGCAGGAAACCCCTGAAGATAAACAAGCAAGAAAACCGATGATGGCCTGGGAGATGGCTCAGTGGTTTTAACTGCTTGTTTGTAAAGCCTGCCAGCCTGGGTTCAGTCCCCTGGTACCCACATAAAGCCAGATGCACTAAGCATGCATATGGAGTTCATTTGCAGTGGCAAGAGATCCTGGAATGCCCATTCTCTCTCTCTCTCTCTTTCTCTCTCTCCCTCCCTCTCTTTCCCTTCCTCTTTCAGCAAATAAATAATAATAATAATAATAAACCAATGCTATTAAATTCTATTCTGACCCTGCTGCCCACTGGGGCCCAAAGGGGAGCCTGCGGGTGTCCGTGGTGTACAGGGCACCGTGCGATTGCTGGGGCTATCCCTGGCAGGAAGTGGAGAGGTGACCGCTGTTACACCCACAGCATGCTCAGAGGTACAGCCTTGGCTCAGGTGCTCACGCTGCACCTTTTCTCCAGGGCTGCCATGAGGAGAAACACAGGGTGCCACCCAGCTCTGGCCTCCACAATGGCCTGGGTCTACACCCCAGCAGCTCCTCGCCTGGTTCCCACCTGGCTCTGCACATGTATCAGAAACCTTCCTGTGACATGGGGCAGCCCAGAGCTGCCAGCGTGGGGCACTCCCTCCCCATATCAATCCTGCGGTTCAGGGCCTAGATGGACCAGGGCGGTGGCTGGCTGCAGGGACGCAATGATCTTCCAGCCAACCTGGATTTCTCAAAACGCGAAAGCAGGAACCAAACCCCAAGTGTGTGAACACAGTGATCCTCGGGGTCCATTGGAAACAGCGCTGATGGATATGGATGGATGTGGCCAGAGGTGGTGGCGAGGGTGTGGAGCAGGCTGCCGTGGCTCACAGCTGCTGCCGGAGGAGGCCTGGTCTACACCACCCGTGCCACTAGCTGATGCCACTGGTGTCTGTGAGACATCGGGCAGGAGGCGGGGGTTGAGGATGCAGGCAAAGCAGTTCATTCCCCCCCCCCACGTCCATCTGAAGGCAAGTGGCATTCAGAGCTTTTTTGGGAAAGCTGGAGTGGGAAGACTGTCCACGAGACAGTTTAGAAACATATATGCAGAGGTATGCATGCGCCCCTCCAAGATAGCGCCCAGACGGGAGCCTGCTCCCATCTGGGCTCGCACTCGGTGCCCGCGTGGGTGGCAGCGAGACTAAGTTTGATCCTTGAGTCTTAACTTTTCTATAGCAGATGGGCGCAGAAGCCCTCCCTGCCGCTGTGAGCCGTGCACCCACCCACTCCTTTCTTCTTGAGCGACCAGAGCTGCCTGATTTTTTTTTTTTTTTCGAGGTAGGGTCTCACTCTAGTCCAGGCTGATCTGGAATTCACTATGGAGTCTCAGGGTGGCCTCGAACTTACGGCAATCTCCTACCTCTGCCTCCCGAGTAGTGCTGGGATTAAAGGTGTGCACCACCACGTCCGGCGCCTGATTTTTTTTTGGGGGGGGTCTCCTGTCTTGCAGACAGCCGGAGAGGCCAGGAATGAGGGTCTTTCTGGTACTGAGCATCTTAGGTTGACAGCAAGATGCAGTGACGGCAGCACAAGCAATGGCCACAGTGACCACCATTGACTGAGCAGTGACTGTGTGCCAGGCACTCGCTCAGCCCTTCCAGGGGTACCAAGAGGTGAGTTATCTGTCCACAGGAGGAAGGGAGGTTCAGAGAGGTAGAGCCAGTTACTCAAAGCCAGCCAACCACAGGCGCCAGAACTGAAACCGACGGGTGCTATAATGAAGATACAGCCCCTGCCAGTGAAGGTGCGTGGTGAGCGCCAGGTGGTCAGTGATGGTGCGTGCCTTGCCCAACCCCGCCTCTGTGCTAGAGTAGAAGGCTGACCTATTGCTGAACGAATAGTGTGGGTTGATGAAGTGAGTGCCAGGCACCAGGCAGGGTGCCCTCTGCTGCTCAGGGAACCCATCCCCTGGCCCTGTAGTGATGGATGAATATGGTCCACATTTTATAAAATGGCCTGGAAGCAAAATGGCGGAGCGGGGCACTGACCCAGCTCTGCAGGAGGTCTTTCAGCCCAGAGCTCCCCTCTCCTTCCTCAGCCCTCTAAGGCTGGGGCTCTCTGGTTGCCCTCAGCTTTGGGGTGCTGGGCTAGCAAGGCCACGTTGGACTCTGTCCTGCTGGCCTCTGCTCTCCAAGGCTTCTGGCCATGAAGCCCCCTTTCTGTGAGGCTCCTGCTTCAGAGCCCTACTCTCCAGCTGGGCAGTTTTCAAACCCCTTTGATTTGTACATGAATCCTGCAGAGAGGGTGGGGTCTGGAGCCGGAAGTCTGTTCCTCCTCCAGTATTTCTCCACTATGTGACCTCGGGCCAGTGGTTTTAGACCTCTCTGAACCTACAGTGCCTCAGCTGTCCCATGCACAGGCGGGATGCTGGGACCCACCTAAATGAGGTATACACTGTCACACAGAAAGTATCCTAGAAATGCCCTTTCCAATCCAAATTTAAATTAAACTTTTCCTCTTTTTTTTTGTTTTTGTTTGTCCTTTTTTTATTTTCTCAATTTTTATTAATATTTTCCATGATTATAAAAGATATCCCATGGTAGTACCCCCCCCCACTTTCCCTTGTTTTTGTTTTTCAAAGTAGGGTCTCACTCTAGCTCAGGCTGACTTGGAATTCACTATATAGTCTCAGGGTGGTCTCGAACCCTTGGCGATCCTCCTGTCTCTGCCTCCCAAGTGCTGGATTAAAGGTGTGCACCACCACACCTGGTTTACCTTTTGAGTGAGTGAGTGTGTGTGTGTGTGTGTGTGGTATGTATGTGCCCGCCCTGTGTTCACACATGCAGAGGCCAAAGAGGAACACTGGGCGTCTACCTCTATGTTCTTTCACTTATTTCCATGAGACTAAGGGTCTCTAACTGAACCTGTGTCACAGAATCTCTAATTGAACCCATACCGGTTTGTGGATGGTGAGACCAGCTGACCGGTGAACCCCGGTGGTCTGCTCCCCTCAGTGCTTGGATTACAGGCATGTAGTCATGCTGGGCTTTTTACATGGATGCTGGGGTCCTCAAGCTTGCTCAGCAAGTGCTTTTACTCACTGTGGTGGTTTGATTCAGGTGTCTCCCATAAACTAATGTGTTCCGAATGCTAGGTTTCCAGCTGATGGAGACTTGGGAATTAACACCTCCTGAAGGCAGTGTATTGTTGGGGGCAGGCTTATGGGTGTTATAGCCAGTTTCCCCATGCCAGTGTTTGGCACACTCTCCATCTCATGTTGGCCAGGGGGTGATGTCCACCCTCTGCTCATGCCATCGTTTTCCCCGCCATTGTGGAGCTTCCCCTCGAGCCTGTAAGCCAAAATAAATCTCTTTTTCCCAGAAGCTGCTCTTGGTTGGGTGATTTCTACCAGCAATGTGAACCGGACTGCAATACTCAATGAGTCATCTACCCACCCCCTTCCCTTAAATATGTGCATGTGTGCGCGTGCGTGTGTGTAGGCCAGAGAACAACCTCTGGTGCCATTCATTTGTTAGGAACACCATCTACCATTTTTTTTTGGAGACAGGGTCTCTTATTGGCCTGGAGCTCACCAATTAGGCCTGACTATCTGGCCAGTGAGCCCCAGGGATCTGCCTGCCTGTCTTCTCTCTGCTGGTATTACAGGGTGTACCAACACCCCCTGCATGTTCATGTGGATTCTGGGATACAGCTGAGGTCCTCATGGCTCTGAGGCAAGCACTTTATCCACTGGACCATCTCCCCAGCCCTAGTTTTTTCTTTCTTTCTTTTTCTTTTAAATAATGCATCAGAGCTCTGTGCTCATTGGACCTCTCGAGGCACCAATATGGGGAGGGGAGAGCAGAAGAGAAGTCAAAGCCATTGGCCAGTTTCTAATTATACTAAAATCTCTCTTCCCCAGGGCTATGAAGTATCATATCCACTAGATGGTGCTAAAATTAGTCATTTGGGACAAAAACCCAAACTGTATCCTTAGCCTTCCTATTTCCATCCACATATATTTCAGATATTTCGTATGGTTCAGATCATAAGAATTGAAAAGATCACAAAAGTACTTAAAAAAAACCCACCAACAAACCAAAACTCCTCTAACAAATGTTTTAAAAATAGGGAACTGCAGGGCTGGGCGTGGTGGAGCACGCTTTTAATCCCAGCACTCGAGAGGCAGAGGTAGGAGGATCGCCATGAGTTCGAGGCCACCCTGAGACTATATAGTGAATTCCAGGTCAGCCTAGGCTAGAGTGAAACCCTGCCTTGAAAAACCAACAATAAAAACTTAAAAAAAAAACATGGAAATGCAGAAATATTTGGTAAGACCCTTATTTTCTATAAACATTTGTTTGAACATCTGCTATATTCTAATTGTAAGAGACATTATAAATAAGGTCAAAAAGCCAAAGTCAGTTTAGGGGGGAAGGTAAGTTACAAAATATGTCTACTGGCACCAAGTCTACTGCCCCTAATATACAAAAAGCACCAACAGATCAATAATCTAGTCTCCGACAGAAAGATGACCAAAGGATAAACACACTGATTATGTACACGAGAATAAATATAGATGGTTCATAAACAACGAAATGACATTCTGCTAACTAGTTAATAAAGGAGGGCAATGGCCGTCAACATGGAGAAGAGGAACTGTGATTGTCCTGACCCGGGACTTTGGATCTGTGATTAGTATGGGGCTGCCCTATGTTTTCTTTCCCACAATAGCGCTTTGCTTTCTCACATGAGCACCCTAAAAGCCCAGTGGTGGAAGAAGCCCCGGGACTAGTCCATCCAGCTGCTGGAGAGCCTGTCAATCCAGCAAGTAAGTTTCCAGCCTGGATCTCACAGGGAAGCCGGATGCTGGCGACGGGAAGGGGAGCCAGGCACACAGATCGCAGGAGAATCAGGACTGTTTTGTAGCAGAACTCAGGGGCAAGACTGGGGCGTGGTGGGGGGGAGGAGGAGGTTTAGCAACAAATTGCATTTCTAGAAGGTTTTCTTTTCCTTCAGATTTTCTGCCTTTCAAGGCTGTGTACAATTTCTACTTCTATGACTGGGGAGATAAACTTAGCAACCCTTAAACCCTGTTGGGCACACAGGTGCCTACACAGCTCCCTCAGCATTCTAGAGACAGAACCTCGTGTGATCATGGCGGACACTAGCAACACTCACACCCTGATGTCCGCGGGCTGCAGACGATTCTGCTAAACGCTCTCACGCACGGAGTGTGGAATCCTCTCGTCAACTGATGGGCAGGTGCTCTGACACCCCCCTTTTCTAAAGACAGAAACCACAGCTCAGAGAGGGTAAGGCTCCTGGTAAAGGACACCCAGCTGGACACACCTAGTGTAGAGTCCCACCTCGGTGTATCTACCACTGTGGCCTGAGCCATCACCTCTCTGCTGACCAGCCCTGTCCCCAGACAAGTTGCAGAGCGAGAAACACCTTGCCAAGAAGCGTCAAAGCCTACATCCAAGTTTTCGAAACTCAAAGGAAAGCAGAGATGCGTTTTGGACCACTCACCTGTCTTCCCGTCTGCTCAGCTGCACGCGTCTGCCTGCCCCCCGCCCCTCCCCATCCTGTCTTTCTTTTGTTCCCGTCTTTCCTTCTCCTCTTCCACTAGTCACTTGGTCCCCGAGTTAGCCTTCCGAAGCCAGGTCGGTACCCAGTGACTTGGCGCATGTGGGGAAGACTTTTAGCTGTCACCACAGCAAGCCGAAGCTGGGAGGTTTAAATCAAATCTTCATCCACAACAATGACATTAATTATGCTTTTAACACGTTTTACTGCTTTTTTTTCCCCCTCACTTCACGCCACATCTGTGTGAACAATATCCAAAAGATTTACGGGTTTCTTTCGTAATTACAGATACACAGGCTGAGCACTTATCAAAATACTCGCTGAGCCATCAGCTCGTGCCTTGTTCCCTGCCAGAGATCTGGGCTGGCAGCAGTCAGTCACACAAAAAGCGTCGACTCAGGACTTGTGTGGGGCTGGGGTGGGGGGGATTGCCACAAATAATACGCCTGTCAAGAAAGAGACGAAAGGGAGCGAATGTACCCCGCCTGTGTTGGAGCATTTGGGGTTCTCATGCAGAGGACTGGGGGGGGGCAGCCAACAATGAGACTCTGAGCTCCCCCTCCAAACCGCATCTGACATTTGGTTCTTGTGTCTGAGGATAAAATTTAATGAGAACAAAAATATGTCTTCCCAATTCCCCTAAGAAATCATTAAAACATTTTGTTATTCTTAAATGTCTCGAAAATGAATTAGTGCCCCTGAAGGGGCTGTTTGTGTGGCGCATCTCCATCAGTTAAGGTGCCTCGTTTTCCGGCTTGGTGACAGCTGGGGATGTCCTCCCACCCTCTGTTTCACGGTGGGTGGGGGGAGAGATGGGAAGTTAGACATATGGAGTCAGCACTAGGCTCCAAGTGACCGCCACACTCCCAGGCTCTGGGGACAGGGGCAAGAGACCACATGGATCTTCTAGAAGGTTCCATCCATTTCAGTTCTGGGAGCTTATGTGGCTCTTGGCTGTAACAGCCAGGGGTCCAGAAAGATGAGGTTCCTGTGGTCACTCCTGAATCAGAGCTTTATTTCCTTTCTCATTTTGAGTTTTTCTTTTCTTTTTTTGAGGCTGGCCTGGAGCAGCGCCTTCTGTCTCACTGTCCGGGGTACTGGGGTGACAGGCATGAGCCACCACACCTGGCCTGAAGCCTCATTTCTGCTCTGTCCCTCTATATCCCAAGCCCTAGATTGGCAGTTCCCAGAGGCTTTCAATAGCAGGTTATCTGAGTGACAGCCTGGGCACCATGTCACCTGAGGAAGGCTAGATTCTTGTTTCTGGGTCAACAAATGGGACTATGTCAGGGACACGCCCTCTGTGCTTAGCAGGATGTCCTCAAATGGGTCACACCTGTGTGATTCCCCCCAGACCGAAGTCAACATCCCTCCTGCATAGTGACACAGCCCCGTCAGGACCTCAGCCCTCCAGGGGCATCACTGCCTTGCCTCCCAACAGCACGAGGCCGTTTTGTTCAGTGGGGTGACAGTCACCAACAGTCCATTATCTTAAAGGGAATTCAGGACATCATGCTGTATACAGCCTGACCTCTGTCGAACCTTTTTCTGTGCCCAAGAGGAAACCCCACACTCACTAAGCGGCTGCTGCTATGTCCCTCCCCTGCGCCCTGCCGCCTGCTGTCTGTCTTGGGGATTTGCCTATTATGGAGGTTTCTTTTAAAGGGAATCTCACACTCCATTTGTCTAGCTTCTCTCACTAAGCAGTGTCTCTCCAGGGTCACCCGCACGCTGTGGCAGGTGCCAGCACTTTGTTCCTTTTCATGGCTGACTTGTATTCCAGTGTGAGGTCCACTTCTCCACCCACAGACAGGGGCCGTTTTGCTCTGGCCACTGTGAGCAGAGAGAGCGGACTGGCTCGTGCCTGTCCACACTGTCTGTAAATGGAACCCCGCCTGTGACATGTGTTCTTTGGGTTTGGCTCCTCCTCACCACGGCCGTTTTGGGGTTAGCACTCTCTCTCTTTTTTTATATTTTAAAAGATTTATTTATTTATTAGAGAGGGATAGAGGGAGGGAGAGAGAGACCGAGAGAGAGAGGGAGAGAGAGAAAGAGAATGGGCACTAGGGCCTCTAGCCACTGCCAATGAACTCCAGACACATGCACCACCATGTGCATCTGGCTTACATGGCACCTGGAGAATCGAACCTATGTCCTTAGGCTTTGCAGGCATGCGCCTTAACTACTAAGCCATCTCTCCAGCCCTAGCACTGTTTTTTTTTTTTTTTTTTATCATCCCCTGCTGGCAGAGACCACTGGCCCCTGTCAGGCATCTGTGGCCACAAGAGGAGGAGTCCCTTGGGCAAGATGTGGGCTTCCCCAAAAGATCTAGGTGGGTATCACACCAGGAGCCCACCAAGATTCCAACAGGGGACAATAGAGTGAGCTATGAGGACATGTCACACTAAGCTGGGTATGGCCCCAAGCCCCCAGAGAGCCTGGACTCTTCCTGGACACCAGGCCTGTCCCTAGATCTCAGCGTCAGGAAACACTCAGGTAACCTGCGCCTGGCTTTCGGTAATCATTCAATGGTGGAGCCCGAGCGGTTCTTACCTGGTGATTCAATTAACTGCTTGTAAACACTCAGGAAAGCCGCCTCTGCCTCCTGACTTCTCTTACTGAGAGCCACCACCTTTGGAAACAAGAGAAAGTGTCACTTGTAGCCATGGCTCTGTGTCTGCTGGCTCATTACTTTCTACCTGCGTGGAGGATGGAGGGGGAGGGGCAGAAGTGAAGGTTCCAAATCTAGGTTCTCACATTAGGGAGCTGAGCATAAATCCTAGGACCTGTGCAACCAGGCTGTATGACCTTGGGCAAGTCACTACTCCTCTCTGGTGGCTCAGTTAGTTGCCTCATTGGTAAAATGTGGGGGCAAATAATAAAGAACCAACCTGGAGTGGGGATTAAATAAACCTGCATAGAACTGTGAAACAGGGCAAATGCTAGGTTATTAATATCTGCTAGTAATCTCGTTATTCAAGGGCAAGCTGGCAGTCCAACTATGACACATTTTGGGAGAAAGTAGGACATGCCTAGAGAATATATTTCTTCCTTCCCTTCCCTTTCCTTTCCCTCCCTCCCTCCTTTCTTTCTTTCCTTTCTTCCTGCCTTCCTTCTTCTTCTTCTTCTTCTTCTTCTTTTTTTTTTTTTTTGAGGTAGGGTCTTGCTCTGCCCAGGCTGACCTTGAACTCACAGTGATCTTCCTACTTCTACCTCTCCAGTGCTGGGATTAAAGGCATGTGCCACCACGCCCAGCATTTTTTCTTTCTTTTTCTGAAGCAGGTTCTCATTCTAGGCTAGCCTGACTTGGACCTCATTCTGTAGCCAAAAGTGGCCTCAAACTCATAGTGATCCTCCTTCCTCAGCCTCCTAAGGGCTAAGATTAAAGGTATGTACCATCGTGCCTGGCTGAGACTATTTCTTGCTACTGGACATTTAAGAGAAATTGTTCAAGTTCTTTTTAAAAAAAAATTTAAATTTTTGTTTATTTTTATTTATTTGAGAGAAACAGACAGAGAGAGAGAAAGAGGCAGAGAAAGAGAGAGAATGGGCACACCAGGGCCTCCAGCCAGTGCAAACAAACTCCAGATGCATGTGCCACCTTGTGCATCTGCCTTACATGGGTGCTGGGAAATCAAGCCTCGAACCGAGGTTCTTAGGCTTCATAGGCAAGTGCTTAACCACTAAGCCATCTCTCCAGCCTTGTTCAAGTACTTGAAACAAAACAGTTTCAACAAATGTCAGAGAGTAATAGAGTTAGGTGAAACAGTTCCTGGCGCACTGATGGCGCTCAATCAGTGCTTCCTGTCTGAATGGTTAAGCACAGTGAGATACCCAGGTGGTGAAGAGCTATATGCGTGTCATCATGCTGGATTTTTTTTTTTTTTTTTTTTTTTACGAGGTAGGGTCTCACTCTAGCTCAGGCTGACCTGGAATTCACTATGTAGTCTCAGGCTGGCCTTGAACTCACAGCAATCCTCCTACCTCTGCCTCCTGAGCGCTGGGATTAAAGGCGTGCACCACCAAGCCAGACCCATCATGCTCTTGCTCAGGGTTCTTTCTTGTCTGGCCAGTGAGACTTTGTGGAAGATGGATGTCGCCCTGCTACATGTGGAGAGACAACTCTCGAAGGACTTCGGGGCTCAGAGCCCTCTCTTTCCCCGGATTTGGCAATGAATTCAGCTGCCTGGATCAGGGCTCTTGTTGCCCAGTAGGACTGACATGTCCCAGGGCTCCCATGCCAGGCAGGCCACCAGCCCCAGCCCGTGCCATGGAGCATAGTGGTCGGAGAGAGTGTTCCACTCCCCGATGCTGCATGTCCCTGTCAGCACCAGCTTCCGCGTGGTGACAGCACTGGGAGCCTGGGCTTGTCCGTCTTCCTCTGAGCTGGCATTTCCTGTGACTCCACGAAGCCAGCTAGAGAGCCGAGGGGGACAGTCAACATGGCAGCCCCAGAGGGCAGCCCAGAGAGCTCTGTCTGCACACAGCAGTTGCTCAGTGTAATTTGTTTTTGAGATAGGATCTCATGTAGCCCAGGCTGGCCTTAAACTTGCTATGTAGCTGAGGATGACCTTGAATTTCTGATCCTTCTGCCCCCACCATGCTGTCCCATACGTTTGCCACACTGTCTAATACGAACGTGACATTATCCAATATGACCACCATGCTATCCATCATGGCCACCACACTGTCCAGTATGACAGCCCACAGTGTTCCATATAGCTTCCACAAGCCACATGTGGCTAGTGGCCACTTGAGCTATAGGGAGTCCAAATCAAGGTGTGCCGTGACTGTGACACACAGAGACTTAGTATATGAAAAAAAGAGATAGTGGAATATCTCATCAGTGTTTTAAAAATTATGGGCTATGCCCCAGTTGCTCAGGAAATAAAACCACAGATCAATTGCTCAGACCTCTTGAAATTACAAAGATTTTGTACGGCAAAGGACACTGTGAATAGAGCAAAGGTGCAACCTACAAAATGGGAGAAAATCTTTGCCAGCTATACATCTGACAGAGGATTAATATCTAGGATATACAAAGAACTCAAAAAACTAAATAATAAGAAATCAAAAAACCCAATTAAAAAATGGGCTATCGGATGCATAAGGGGGCGCACGCATCTGGAGTTCCGTTTGCAGTGGCTGGAAGCCCTGGCGCGCCCATTCTCTCTCTCTCTCTATCTGCCTCTTTCTCTGTGTCTGTCGCTTTCAAATAAATAAATAAATAATGAAGAAAAAAAATAAAAAAAAAAAGGGCTATGGAACTAAATAGAGAGTTCTCAAAAGAAGAAATACAGACGGCATATAAACATCTAAAAAATGTTCTATATCCTTAGCCACCAGGGAAATGCAGATTATAACTACATTGAGATTCCATCTCACTCCTGTCAGATTGGCAACTATCATGAAAACAAATGACCATAAATGCTGGGGAGGATGCAAAAAAAGAACGCTTCTACACTGTTGGTGGGAATGCAATCTGGTCAAGCCATTGTGGAAATCAGTGTGGAGATTCCTGAGACAGCTAAAAACAGATCTACCATATGACCCAGTTATACCACTCCTAGGCATATATCCTAAGGACTTGTCTCATTACCTTAGAGATACTTGCTCAACCATGTTTACTGCTGCTCAATTCACAATAGCTAGGAAATGGAACCAGCCTAGATGTCCCTCAACTGATGAGTGGATAATGAAGATGTGGCTCATTTACACAACGGAGTTCTACTCAGTGGTAAAGAAAAATAAAATTATGAAATTTGAAGGAAAATGGATGGGCCTGGAAAGGATTATACTTAGTGAGGTAACCCGGGCCCAGAAAGCCAAACATCACATGTTCTCTCTCATATGTAGATCCTAGCTACAAATGATTGGACTTATATGTGAGTAGGAATAAAACTCAGTAGCAGAGGCCAGTAAGCTAGAAAGGGGATATAAAGGGAATAGAAAGGGAAGGAGGGGGGACTTAATAGGATGGTATTGTATATATGTAAGTAGAAGAATAGATTAATGGGGGTGAAAGGCCTAAGTGAGGTCAGGGGAAGAGAATGAGTAAGGGAAAGGTGGAGGGAGGGCTAATCAAAATATAAGAGGATATAAATAAGTCATATGCAAACCTACTTTTTTTGGACAACGGAACATTCAGAAACCATAGATTGTTACTAGAAAATTTTCAGTGCCAGGGACGGGATACCTTCCAGTGAGTTGTTGGCCAGGGAGGTCCCTGATATCCCCAAAATGTTACAGGCCATTGCTGAGGCTCTTGGTTTCCCACCAGGAATAGATGGTGAGATCCTATTGCTGAAGACTCCACATATTTGGGCTGCAAGGTCACTGAGAAATCCTGCTGGAGCTGAGCTGAAAACCTCCTCCGTGTAGACCAGCTGACAGAAAGCTGGAAAAAGCTACACTGCATGCAGTTCAACGTGAGAGAGAGAAATCACCAGTGAAGATACTCGATAGTGGACACTGCAAACCTCATATTTGGCCAGCCAGGCCAAATGAGCCAATGGGTACAATAGTGGCACATCTATTATGGGGGAATCAAGTGCTCTCTAATTGGATTGGAGGCCCACTCCATGGGAGGGAATACATCCTTGATACTGAAAATCTACAACGGGGTAGTCATGAGCCCTAGTGGTGTAATGTTTGCTGGTGTCTGGCTAAATGCACATACAATGCTCACCAAGCTGCCCAGTAAGCACTTCTCTTAATGTTCATACCTATATATTAATGCTACTCTTACTTTTGGTTAGAGAAGCTTCTCTTTTTAGATGGCAGTGACCTTGGGATCACTTGGAAGTCCCCATGGTGCTGAGAAGAAGTGACAGAGGAGTGCTCAGCACTGTAATATCTCTATCACACCTTCCAAGGCTCAGGGTCCATTGTAGAAGAGGTGGTGGAAAGAATGGAAGAGCCAAAGGAAGGGTAGGACTCCTTACAACGTGCTCCTCCAGACACAAAATGGCCTGGATATCCATGACCTCACGGTGCCTGACACTACCTACACAAGACCATCATAATAGCAGGAAAAGATTATGACATCAAAATAAAAGGCTGATTGAGAGAGGAGGGATATGATGGAGAATGGAGTTTCAAAAGGGAAATTGGGGGCAAAGAGGAAATTAGCATGGGTTATTGTCTACAATTATGGAAGTTTTCAATAAAAAATAAAAGAAAAAAAGAAAGAAAAAAATTATGGGTTATGTACTTACGTGATAACGTGTAATCACTTCTTGCTGTTTAAAAATGCAGCTGCCAGAATATGTGAGATTTCATGTTTGGATTGTTAGATTTCTTTTTAAAAATATGTTTTAAAAATAGTTTGTTTATTTCTTTGCAAAGAGAGAGAGTGAGAAAATGATTAGGCACACCAGGGCCTTTTGCCACTGCAAATGAACGTCAGATGTATGTGCCACTTTGTCCAACTGGCTTTACATGGGTACTGAATAATTGAACCTAGACTGTCAGGCTTTGCAAGACAGTTCCTTTAACTGCTGAGTCATCTCTCCAGTCCCACTAAAAATATTTTTATTGGGACTGGAGAGATTGCTCAGTGGTTAAGGTGTTTGTCTGCAAAGCCTAAAGACTCTAAGTTTGATTAGATTTCTATTGGATAGCACTGTCTGAAGATTTCACAAGGCCCATAGACAAATTTCAGAAGACAAAGTAGAGAGAAATGTATGGTCGATATTGAACAAATGACTTTAAAAGAAAGGCCAAACCAGGTGTGGTGGCGCACGCTTTTTAATCCCAGCACTCAGAAGGCAGAGGTAGGAGGTTCGAGGCCACCTTGAGAATACAGAGTGAATTCCAGGTCAGCCTGGGCTGGAATAAGACCCTACCTCAAAACACCAAAAAAAAAAAAAAAAAAAAAAAAAAAAAAAAAGAAAGAAAGAAAGAAAGAAAAAAAAAAAAAAAAAAAAAGAAAGGCCAGTTACAACAGCCATTTAACCTCTACTTTTTGTCCCGAGCACAACGTCTGCCTTCTGACCTTTGACGTTTCTGAGTGAGAGAAAGTCTCTTATCCACTCCACAAACACTGAGTACAAGCGACATGGCGGGCCCTAGGAACTGAGAGCAGCCATGATGATGCAGACTCCACCCCATGTGTGACTTGCAGTCTGGTGGGGACGTTGACATGAAGGCAGAGTCCCCAGTAATTCATTCATTACAAGTGCCTAAGTGTTTTGAAGGAAAAGCACAGCGGGGCCGGGAGAGGGGGCAGGTGAGGGGCTGACCCAGTTTGGGGGTGGAAACCAAGGTGGAAGGAGTGGGGAGCGCAGGGAGGGTGTGCGGAAATCCAGGGACAGGGCGAGATCATCAAACAGGCAGGCCGAGGGGACAGGTGAGTGACAGCGACGGCCCCTCGGACCAGCAACAGAGGGGTGCAGCGCCAGGGTCTCCTGACGGTGAAGGACCAGTGGTGCGGATTTTGGGATCCCGTGGGTGGGCCAGGAATGGCAGTAGAGATACAACGTGACCCATGTGCCAGATGCTGTTTCCATCCGTGAATACCATCTGCAAGAACATGCTGGGCACTAAATGGCCACCGCCACCGTCCCACGGTGCAGGCAAGCAAACCGGGGCCAGGGAGGGGAGCACCTTGCTCGAGGCCCTTTGTCCAGGGACAAAGGCACACTGTCCCAGCAGGGGTGGTCATATCTACCCTACCTGGATGCTGCTGTCCCCAGGGGGTTTTGCAGCTGGCCGACAGCCAGGTTGACCACGAAAAGCGATGCAGCTGGCCTGTCCCTCCCGAGGGGGAGAAGCTCCCGGGGCCCCACGGCCAGTCACTCACACGGAACACGGCGGTGGCTGGGGTTTGTGGAAAGGCAAGAATGTTCTCAGGTCTTCTAAAAAGGGACTCTGAGCAGGTGTGGGGATGACGGCTGAAGAGTCCATTACTATTTCCTGCAGGGCATGCACCAGCGTGTGCCAGTGTATTATTTATGTGTGATTGTCCCCCTATAATAATAATACCCAGCTTCCCCACGACAGCTAAACCGTCCAATAAGAACACCACCAGCCATGTGCCAACGAACACGTGGAAACAGTACAGGTGGGTGACAGCGACGGCTGCCCGGCCACGAGAACCAGCAGCAGGCAGGTGCAGTGCCAGGGTTTCCTGGCAGTGACCACTCCATGCTGAGGTGACCCGTAAATACAACAAAGCACAAGTCAGCCCAAGAATGGGAATGTAAAGGATCCCAGTAACTATTTTATATGGATTCCTTATTGAAATGATAGAGCTGTAGATCAGGTTAAATAAAAGCTATTATTAAGGGCTGGAGAGATGGCTTAGTGGTTAAGGCACTTGCTTGTGAAGCCTTAAGGACTCTGGTTCGATTCCTCAGTACCCATGTAACCCAGATGTACATGGGGTGGTGCATGTTCTGGAGTTCTTTTGCAGTGGCTACAGGCCTTGGCACACCCATTCTCTCTCTCTCTCTGCCTTTTTCTCACTCTCAAATAAATAAATAAAAATAGCAAAAAAGGTATTATTAAAATTAAGTTTATCTGTCCCATCTTACTTTTTTTTGTTTGTTTGTTTGTTTTTTCAAGGTAGGGTCTCGCTCTAGCCCAGGCTGACCTGGAATTCACTATGTAGTCTCAGGGTGGCCTCGAACTCAAGGTGATCCTCCTACCTCTGCCTCCTGAGTGCTGGGATTAAAGGCGTGTGCTACCACGCCCATCCCATCTTACTTTTAAAAGTATAGCTTCTAGAAAAATTTAAATGGGGGGGGGGGCTGGATAGATAGCTTAGCGGTTAAGGTGTTTGCCTGCAAAGCCTAAAGCCCTAGGTTCAATTCCCCAGGACCCATGTAAGCCAGATGCACAGGGTGGCACATACATCTGGAGTTCATTTGCTGTGGCTGGAAGCTCTGGTGTGCCCATTCTCTCCCTCTTTCTCTCTCAAATAAACAAATAAAACATTTTTTTTGAAAAGGGAAAAATTGAAATGGGGGCTGAGGGCAACAGTTGGTACAGTGCTTACCTAGCCTGGTGAAGCCCTGGGTTTGATTCCCAGCACCGCATAAAACTGGGCATGGTGGTATGCACCTGTAATCCCAGCACTCAGGAAGTGCAGGCAGGAGAATCAGGAGTTCAGGGTCATCCTCCATTACCTAAGAGTTCAAAGTCAGGCTGTGCTACGTGAGACCTTGTAAAAAAAGAAAAGAGAAATAAAGAAAACTGCAAATGACTTAAATGGCTTGAATTCTATTTCTACTGGACAATACTGAAGTACTGAGCCATCAAAAACAGACTGGCAAACTACTGGCCCTCAGTCCAAATCTGGTTTTTCACTTTTGTTTGTATAAATAAAGCTTTGTTGTAACACATCCAGAGCTATTCTCTTTTTTTTTTTTTTTTCTTGGTTTTTCGAGATAGGGTCTCTAGCTCAGGCTGACCTGGAATTCACTAGTAGTCTCAGGGTAGCCTTGAACTCACAGTGATCCTCCTACCTCTGCCTCCCAAATGCTGGAATTAAAGACATGCACCACTACACCCGGCATCAGAGCCATTCTTTGATGCATTGTCCAGGGCTAGTTTTGTGATTCCAGGACAGAGTTATGCCATGGTGACAGAGCCCCCGTGATCCACAAAACTAAAAATATTTACTCTCTGGTCCCTTGTGGAGAAATGCTTGATGACCCCAGTGTCAGGGTGCCATCTGACAGGTGGATGTATTTTTTAATATTTTATTTTTGTTGATTTATTTGAAAGAGAGAGAGAGAGAAAGAGGGAGAGAGAGAGAGCGAGAGAGAGCGAGCGAGGGAGAGAATGGGCATGCCAGGGCCTCTAGCCACTGCAAATGAACTCCAGATGCACGTGCCACCTTGTGTATCTGGCTTATGTGGGTTCTGGAGAATCGAACCTGGTTCCTTTGACTTTGTAGGCAAGTGCCTTAACCGCTAAGCCATCTCTCCAGCCCTGGATGTATTTTTATAAGCATGGTCTTCAGTTGGGCGTTGGTTCTTATTTAGGGCTTCCCAAAGTCAATGTGAGTCTTAGGAACATAGCTATGTGGCTTTCCTGCCTGGCTTCATCTTGTTTCATAACAATGACCCTGTCTGATTCTTTTTCTTTTCTTAAATTATTAAATTATTATATTTATTAAGGGACGTACAGGGAGAAAAGAAAGTTCAAGTTGCTACTGCCATGTGGGGAGCTAGAGGGGATAAAGAACCCATGTGGAGAGTAAGGGTTGGGGGCCCTCCCAGTTGAGCCTGGGCCGAGCCAGCCCAGGCCCAGCTGAGGGAAAAACTCACCCACAGCTGGAAGTTCCCAAGTGGTCAGAGACCCTGTCTGTTTCTAGAAGGCCAGGTCCTTAGATTTCCAACTTGAATCTGACCCATTTCAGGCTAATGGCACTGAGCGCCATGAAGTGGGCAGAATGATCTGCTCGAGTCCATGAGTGTTGGTGGAAGATGCTCTACTTTGCTGTGGAATATGCCACAGGCTTTTAGGTGACTCAGGCTGTTTCCCTTTACACACATGGGTGCTTTTCTAGGGGCTGGGTGTAGCGCGAGGGGGGGGGGGACAGAAGAGAAGGTGGCCCTGTCTTTCTCCTGGACACACCAGTAACATAGAAGGGGAAGAGGAAAGTGCCCAGGCTGGGCTTGTGATAGGCAGCTCTTGGAAGGCCACATGGGGGAGGAGGTGGCCAGTCACATATACTTCAGAAGGTCACCATAAGAAATAGTTCCATCTGCTAGGCGAACTGACATGCACCTATAATTCCAGCACTCAAAAAGCAGAGGTAGGAGGATTGCTGAGAGTTGGAGGCCAGCCTGGGACTACAGAGTGACTTCCAGGTCAGCCAGAGACTACAGTGATACCTTACCAAAAAAAGAAAGAAAGAAAGAGAGCTGGAGAGATGGCTCAGCATTTAAAGCACTTGCTTGCAAAGTCTGCTGGCCTAGGTTTAATTCCCCAGTACCCATGTAAAGTCAGATGCACAAAGTGGCATATGTATCTAGAATTCGTTTTCAGGGGTAAGAGGGCCCAGCGTGCCCATACTCTGAAGTGAGGGCCAGGTGTGGTGGTGCACGCCTTTAATCCCAGCATTTGGGAGACAGAGGTAAGAGGATTGCTGTGAGTTCAAGGCCAGTCTGAGACTAAATCCAGGTCAACCTGGGCTACAGCAAGACTCTACCTCAGAAAAACGAAAAAGGGCTGGAGAGATGGCTTAGCGATTAAGGCCTGTGAAGCCTGAGGACCTAAGTTCAACTCTCCAGATCCTACATTAGCCAGACACACAGAGTTGAGACAAGAACAGGTTGCACATACCCAACATGTGGTGCAAGTGTCTGGAGTTCGATCGCAGTGGCTGAAGGACCTGCATGCCAATTCTTTCTCTGTCCCCCCCCTCTCTGTTTCTCTTAAAAAAAAAAAAAACAACAAAAAAACAGCAGCAGCAGCAAGGGAAGAAATGAGGACGAAAGAAAATAGCAAGACCTGGCTCTGCTTTACAGGGACCCCTGTGCAGGAAGGGGTGCGGTGAGCTGTGGGGGTCTCGGAGTGGGGTCCCAGCAGGAGGGAGAGGAGGTGGTCTGCTGCAGCAGTTGCGTGAGCCATCTGCTAGAACTGTGGCGATGGCTGGCCGCGGAGCACGGGACGGACCCTGGCTTTGTGCAGTAATAGCCATGGCTTCTGGAGACGGACCCTCACCCTCACCCTGAGCTCTGTGCTTCATCCTCAGAACCCCGAGCCCCACAGTACGGATGAAGAGACTGAGGTCCAGGGAAGACCATTCGGTCGAGATACCAGAACTGTTAGAAGAGGAGATGACACCTTCCTAAAACCAGTCACATCAAAGGGCAAGAGGAAAGTGTCATGCCGGGTTTGTGACAGGCAGCTCCACTGATTGAACTTTGAGTGTGTGTGTGTGTGCCAAGGCGCATGCATGGTCACATGTTTCTAGGACATTCTGTCTCTGCCTCCCATGTTGCTGTGGCTTCACTGGTATGACAGACGTGTGCCTGTCACCCTAGGCCCAGACTTACAATGAGAAACAGTGCTTCTCACATTGAGTCACACGAATAGGGGACCTGCAGCGGAGTGGGCTCCTTTTTCATGGACACACTGGAATAAGTGCACACTTCGGTCTGCAGTTCATTCTTCTCCAGTTTAGCCCAGTGCCCTCTGCGAGAACGTGTTTGCCTACGGAATTTTCTGTTCCAGGGGAAGAACTCGGGAGCTAGGGCTCCATGGAGCACATTTTGAGGACACCTTTTCCTTGCCACCCCCCCCCCCACTCAGTGGCAGTTGTGGAGAGAGGGGGGAGAGGCCGTGGGCTGCACTAGGCAGGAACTGTCACAAGCACTAAGAAGGGTTTGTGGTCCTCGGTGCTCTAGGGTCTAGCAGGAGGAGGAGGGGAGGGTCCCCTATCATGGTGGTGCTGTTGAAGGAAGGAAAAGACCAGATTTGAGAGACCGGTGAGGACATGAATTCCTGATCTGACGACACAGTGGGAGTGGAAGGCCACTGGGGTCAAGGGAGGTGCAGACACAGGGGACACTGCCTGGAGTCCGCTGAAGATCTTTCTAGTAGATGTGCCCACAGAACAGGTGAGTTCTGGGTAACTGAGCTCCCGGAGGTGGGACGGGCCAGGGCCCAGCACGGTGAGGATGTCAAGGAGGCTGCTTTATGGGGCTGTGAGCTCCCCATCAGGGGAGGCATCCAAGCACAGGCCCACCTACCTGTGAGGCCATGAGGTACTCGGAGTCCTGACCACTGGGATGGTCTCATGAGGCCACCTGAAAACGATGTGTTAGCCCCCTTTCTTGAACAGTGACATGCTGACTTGACCTCTGCAGAATGGGGACCAAGGATCATTACCAACAATGATAACGACTTGGGCGTCCTTACTCAGCACTGACTGTTGGAAATGCATAACTCACTGAACCCTCACAGCCACGAGGGACATTACTGGCCCATTTCATGAATGGAGATATAGTGACAATATTGATACCATGTAGGTAGCAAGGACTCAGGCCTGGCTTATCTGATGCTGATGTCAGGCTTCTAATCTTGGCTGAGGACTACTAGGTATGGGGGAGTTCACAGGAGTTGGAATCTCAGCACTTGGGGGACACAGGCAGGCAAAGGATCCCAAGTCCACCTGCCTGGATTTTGCTGGGGCCTTGCTTGTTCCTCGTTGGGTGCTAATGCTGTCTGAGCCATGGAATTTTTGATGTGGCCAAGTAAATAAAAATTATAATTTAAGATGGACATGGTGGTACACACCTTTAATCCCAGCACTTGGGAGGCAGAGGTAAGAGGATTACTGTGAATTTGAGGCCAATCTGAGACTACATAATAAATTCCAGGTCAGCCTGGTCTAGAGTGAGATCCTACCTTGAAAAAACAAACAAAAAAAAGTATATGCATATATATGTATATATATGTAGTATGAGGGATTAAATAAGAGATAAGAATTTGAGGGCTAGAGAGATAGCTTAGTGGTTAAGGTGCTTGTCTGCAAAGCCTAAGGACCTAGGTTTGACTCCCCAGAACCCATGTAAGCCAGATGTATGAGGCGAGACATTCTGCCTCTGCCTCACGTCGTGCACTGGTACGACAGTCACTGGCACTACAGGGTCCGGCTTTCACGTGGGCTCTGAGGACCCAAACTCAGGCCCCCACACTTGCTTGGCAAGCACTCTACCCACTGAGCCATCTCCCCAGCCATTTTAACCTTTTTGGTATAAATCATTAATTCACATTGAACCCTCCGGTGTCAATCACCAGTTCATTTTAATTCTAGACATAAATAACCTATTGTGAATTCTAGATTAAGTCACGGACTCATTTGAGTTCTATGTGTGAGTTATTAACACCATTTAGGATTTAGGCTTCAAAGTGATGGCCAGGTCACTTTGAAGGTTCACTGGGAGCCTGCACCTCCCAGCTTCCTTTCCAGGGTGTGTGGCCCAACCTCCTCCAGACCCCTGCTGCCTCACCCAGGGCCCGTGCATGACCAATGCACACTGGCTACAGTCCCTGTAGGCAGAGTTTACTGAGAACCTCCCACATGACACCCTAGGGACCCTCCAGACCCCTAGAGCAGAATCCCATCCCCAGAACTGTCTAGAGAGGCACTTGTTGACCGGTGTGTGTGCGTGTGTGTGTGTGTGTGCTTTCTTTAAGCGGCACACCTGTGCTCTGTCAGTGGTAGGCATCCTGACCTCTGGATGTGGGCACTCAGACTTAAGTGATGACAAGGGCCCTCATGCAGGCTTTTTATCCGCACATTGTTTTGTTTCTCCAATCAGACTGAGCATCTAGAAGGAGAAGAAGGCACTTGAAATAACAAAATAGCCGGGCGTGGTGGCGCATGCCTTTAATCCCAGCACTCGGAAGGCAGAGGTAGGAGGATTGATGTGAGTTCAAGGTCACCCTGAGACTACATAGTGAATTCTAGGTCAGTCTGGGATAGAGCGAGACCCTACCTTGAAAAACAAACAACAACAACAACAACAACAAAACAAAAACAAAACCAAAAAAAAACCTCAAAATAAAATATACAAGTAAAACAATGCACACAAAATGTCAAGCCACTGGACACCCACTCGCCCCCCCCTTCCCAGCCGCTGGTCACTGGCATTTCCTAGGAAGGCCCCTGGTATCTGGGCATCTGGTTGCTCTGAGCTGGCCTGGCCTGGTGTGGTACAGAGGACACCCAAGAGACAGAGGCAGGAGCTGAGAGGACTCCTAATACGGCACGCGAGGAACTGGTCAGGGCGAGGCGAGGACAGTGAACAGAAACAGGAAGAAGGCACGTGGGATGTTGTGTGAGTTGCATCTTAGCGCCCAGCCTTGGAGGAGCGCAGTGGAACTGACTTTGAGAGGGCAGGGAGGGAGTCAGGGGACGTGGGATGTGGGAGACGTTTCCAAGCTCAGGGAAGAGCAGGTACAAAGGCCCTGAGGTAGGAGTGTGTGCTTAGCCTGTTTGAGCACCAGCAGAGGTTGGCAAGGCAAGATGGGGGCAGAAGCAGGACTGGGGAGGTGGTTACAGTCTAGGAAACAGATGGAGGCATCTCAGAGTGGCAGGGGGTGGGAGTGGGGGTGGGGGTGAAGGGGTGGAGGTGGGGTGCAAAGGTTGGGTGTGAAGCTCGGGTTCTGGATCCACAGGATTGGCTCAGGGTGGATGTGGTGGAACATGAAGGGGGCAGGGGGAATCAAGAACCACTGCATGGTTTGGGGCCTGGACAACCACAAGCTCTTAAAGGGCCGCTGCTATGCTACTGTTCTCAGAGCTGGGGGCAGAGCTGGGCAAGGCCTGCCCTTCCAAACTGCCACCCTAGCACCCAAGGCCTCAGGATGGAGCAGAGGGCATCTTCAATGTACTCTGCTGCGGCTGGCATCCTAAGCCCTGTGCTGATCTCTCCTCCCTGAGAGACTCATTTCAGGTGGGGACAGAAGAACAAGACCTGCCCAGAAGCCCCACCTTGTCCTAGGTACACTGAGACTGATACCTTGTCCCAGCCAGCACCAGCACCCTGTTCATCTTGGACAAGTCATCCACCCTCCTGAGCCTCAGTTTACCCATCTGTACAGGACCTTCCTAACTTATCGGTGCATTGATTCTAACCACTCAGGCAGACAGGTCCATGCAGGTGACGTTTCCCTCTTGCGCACGGACCACTGTCCATGGGATGGTCACCAGGCAGGGCCTGAGGCATGGGTCTCTTGGGGAAGGCTGGGGTGAAGAGAAACACAGGGTAATTTTATTCTAACATTTGTAACTGTCTCCAGATTAAAACTCAGGTAGCTTTCAAATGTGGGCTGCAAGCACACACTTCATGTGACAGAATCCGGGCCAGAATATGTTCATGCCAGACTGTGGGGACCCCACAAGGGGTACCCTACATGGGACAGAGTGCAAGAGCCTCACGCCAGGCCCACTACTAGCAATGATGGTGTCATTACCAGTGACACCTGATGGCAAACTGCTCATCGAATCACCAGCTGAACTTCTAACTTGTCTATTGCATGTGACGGCAGCTCGCGGAGTCTCTTGGTTCCAAAGCAAAGCTGGTTTCTCCCCTACTTTGCCTCTCTCCTCTATCTCTTTCTCTGTCTGGGGTGGGGAGGGGGAATCCCCCAGCCTCCACGTAAAACTGAATTTAAATTGCTTGTCACTCAAAACAAAAGGCGAACCACTCATTTGTAATTCACCAGCCACCTGAACACGCTGCCTGTTTTCCTGCAAGCTTCCATGCGCCGAAGCACAAAGATCATTTTTCTATTGTTAAAATTGTATAAGCTGATTTTTTTTTTCTAGCAGCAAATACACAATTTCGCTTCCCTTCTGAGGGCTCCTGGCATAAAAGGAACAGGAGACTTTCTTCAGTGTCTTACAAATAAATTCTGCTTTGGGGTAATAAAAAAAAATTCACCATCAGCTCATAGAATGAGCTGGAATACTATCAGTTAATTGTTAAAGTCCTGTCTAGTGGGGGGGGGGCAGGATAGAAGTCCCGGGGGACGAGGCTGGAAGACGGAGTCTCTGTCATGGGTGCTGCGAAGCTCTTTCTTGGGCACTGCTGGCACCATGAATGTGGCTCTGTGCTGACTGGCATGTGGCCGGCTTCAATGCCACCTAGACAGCTTGTAAGTGGGCGCTCTGAGGGACCTGATCGTGCTGATGCTGCCAAGGGGCAGTCTGTCTGTGTATCTGTCTCTCCAGCTACCTCGTGGGGATAAGCCACAGACAACGGCCACCGAGCTCCTAGGTTTCTGTCCTTGTGGTTTAGCCCCCGATGGCCAGCCCTCCTTCCCCAACAGCTCAGTTATTCTGCATGAGGTTACAATCAAAATACCTTCCAATTTTTACCCACAGTTTTTTATAGTGCACAAAGACTTTCCCTGGGAACAGTATATTGGAGCCCTCAAATGCTCCCTGGGGCAGCCCTGGGTGGGAGACAGTTCTTTTTTGCTTTATTTATTTATCTGCACATGTGAATGTGTATGGGTAGGCTACGGCCTCTTGCCGCCACAAACAAACGCCAGGCGCTTGCATGACTTTGCATCTGGCTTACGCGGGTACTGAGGAATTGAACCCATGTTGGAGGGTTTTGCCAGCACGTGGCTTTAACTGCTGAGCCATCTCCCCAGCCCCTCTCTTATATGAAAGACAGTTTGAGACAGTAGCTTCAAGTCACACAGCAGGGGAAGACATTGTCACCAGCAGACAGGTGTTTTCGCATGCAGAACCAACCGCATGCAGAACCAACCGTGTGGCAGGGAATGTGGGCTGGAGTCTGTATCACCCTGACCACCAAAAGTGGCTGTGGTGGCTTCCATTTTTGAAAATTAGAATAGTCTCAAGTTCACCCTGTAATGTCCCCTGTCCCTCAGCAAAATTAGCTGTTCTTTCTTTTTTTTTTAATATTTTTTAAAATTTTTATTTATTTATTTGAGAGTGACAGAAAAAGAGGGAGAGGAGAGAGAGACAGAGAGACAGAGAGAGAGAGAGAGAGAGAGAGAGAGAGAGAGAATGGGCGTGCCACAGCCTCCAGCCACTGCAACTGAACTCCAGATGCGTGTGCCCCCTTGTACATCTGTCTGACATGGGTTCTGGGGAATCGAGCCTCGAACCGGGGTCCTTAGGCTTCACAGGCAAGTGCTTAACCGTTAAGCCATCTCTCCAGCCCAGAGCTTTTCTTTCTTGATATCATGCACCTGTCAGAACCCACAGTGCCATGCAACACAGCACAGAGGCCATCAATTCACTGGACACACGATACACCCAGTGGGAGCTGTGGGGGATATGGGAATCTATACTTCTGACTCCCAATTCGCTCTCAATCTAAAACTGCTCTGGGAAAAAAAAAAGGCTCCACACACTAAAAGACAATACTGAACCTAATGCATGTGTTAATGCTGAGTGCTCTTCCCGTGAACAGGCCTGTGAGGCCAGCACCACCTTCCTCAGTTTACCCATAGAGAGAACAAGGATAGAGGTGGAGAAGCAGCAAAAGTCACAGAGCAAGCGATGGGACAGAACTTGCACCCAGGTCCCAGAGCCCATGCTTGACATTGTACGTGATCTGGTTCTCCACAAAGCCACACCTGTCCTGTGGGTAGTGCCACGCGAGCTCCGGGGCGTGAGTAAGCACGTGTGCGTTCCTGGGTCCTGACTCCCTCCCTCACTCACCGGTAATGCGAAGGATGGGCTGGGGACACCCCATACTCCTATTTTCTTGGACCTTCTAGTGTTTTAAAAATATTGGAGCTGTCAAAATTTGTCAAGCCATACACTTCAGATTTGCGCATTTGACTGTGGTATGTAAATGACATCCTGTAAAGTACTGAGGATATGTAAATATGTGCATGGAGAGTGAGCCAGGATTTAAAAAAAACGACAAGCCTTCCAAGTGGCTGGCTTCTCTGGGGAATCAGAGGATCTGGCCACCCGGGCCCACGCTTCCATCCGCAGCCACCACCTGGAGCTGGCTGGGCCGTCTGTTGGGACAGGCCTGGTCTGTAGCCCACCTCCCCCCACCCAGGCCTGGTGCACCTGCTGTGTGGGCGGGGCCTGCCCCCCCCCCCCGCCCCGTACAGAGTGAGTTCCAGGTCAGCTGGGGCTAAAGTGAGGACTCTACCTTGAAAATAACCGAACTCTGCCCCCCCCCATTAAAAACCCAAAACTTTTCTTGAGGACCATTAGCTCCCTCCACTGCACTCCTAGAAAGAGCAATTTTGTAGCTAGGTGACAGGCAGGGTTGGGAACTTGAGGACAGAACCTGGCCCTGCTCCTGCTTCCTGCAGACTGCCTCGCACGGCCTGCCAGCTGCCTGTCCTCGAACCTCCCAGCCAGGACCTTCCCACCCAGTCCGCTTCCACTTGGAGAGTGAGCCACTCTGAGCACTGGAAGATTTTTGATGGAAGCCAAGTCCTGATGGGATAGAGGGACGGGTGGGCTCCGTGGAGAGAAGGGTCAGGAAGGGGGACAGGGGTGTGCGTGCAGCTGGTACTCTACAAATGCTGGAGGATTCAAAGAAGCTGCCAGTAGAATCAGGCCTGATGGCTTCCATGCGTTTCCTAGACCCTCAGCCCTCCCAAGTGTGAGTGGGGACAGTGATGTATAGAGCTGTTGGGGACCAATTCAGCGAGGCAAAGAAGGGGTGCAGAGCACGGCTAGTGCTTGGCAAACAAAACACGCGTCACAGGGCGGACGGCTGCAAAAACAAATGCCGGTCCTTTACTTTCCTCACCCAAAGAGCAGCACCGCCATTCCCAGCCAGCACGTCCCAGCACCGAGGACTATGGCCCAGCCCTGTTCACTGTTAAACATGGCTGGAAGACCACGAGGGTGAGCTGGAAGTCAGCCCTGTCCAGTGAGAGGTGGAAACAGCTGGAATTCAATGGCTATGGCCAAATGGCAAGAATGTGAATGGAGGGTGAATGATGTCAGGGACCGCCTCTTCACCCCACCCTTGCCCATCTGCCCTCTGAGCCTCTGGCCGAGTCCAGAGGTCTGCTGTGGGCACCACATCACAGCTGCTGCTTGGGCTGGCCCTGTGTTCTCCCTGTCACATGCTGAGGTGGCTTTGCCTTGGGAGGACTGCAGGGATCCCAGGTGGCAAGGGTCTCCCCTCTCAATGCCATTCTGGAAAGTTCTCCAAAATGCCAGCCCAGAAAAGCAAAGCTGCAAAACATGCATGCCCTTTAAGTAGAGAAGTGGCCACTCAAATGTTACAGGAGTCTCCCCCGCCCTCCCCCCAACCCTCAGCAAGGGCTTTTAAATATAGCTGTGTCCTTTCCAAGGTCTCTGTGGAGTGTGGCTGCAGACGGCCCCATGGGAGCATCAGCCAGAGGCGGCCACCTGTGTGTGTGCCCACTCTGTCTGCTGTGCCTGCTGGGGTCTCGGGACTCTGAGGGGCTCCCGGGCAAAAGGGCTGCATCCCAGCAGCTTTCTCCATTGTTCTGGGGCCCTGGACAGTCTTGTGTCTGCTTTGTACCTGTCCCCCCACATCTGAGGACCAAGGTGACTATGTAGGTATGCTTCACTCTGGCCAGGCAAACTGATGACCCTTAACAGATGTTCACCCCATGATCATCAAGCACATGTTCATCAGCCCATGAGTGCTACGGTCCTACATCCCAAATGCGAAAATCAAGGCACAGAGAAGTCAAGAGACTTGCTGAGGGTCACACAACAAGGCAAAGCTGGAGGAGGAAGGATTTAGAGATGAGCAGCCTGGTTCTGCAGTTGGCCCTCTCAGTCCCCATGATGCTCTGCAACACCAGACTGTCATGGTCTGCCTGATTTGGACAGAGGTCACTCTCCTATGTGATCCATGGTGGTCCCCACTCCTCCCTGCTTCCTTACATCCCTGTTGGTCATTTGAGATATCTAATGGCCCCTGTGGACACCTGAGGCTTCCCTGTTTTAAGATGTGTTCTCTGTGGTTGGAGAGATTGTCCAGTGGTTAAGGCATTTGCCTGCAAAGCCTAACGACCCGCCCAGGTTCGATTACCCAGCACGCACATAAAGGCAGATGCACAAAGTGGCGCATGTGTCTGGAGTTTGTTTGCAGCAGCTAGAGGCCCTGACATGCCCATTCATTCTCCCTCTCTCTGCTTGAAAATAAATAACACATAAGTAAAATATATATTTTTTAAAAAGGTGTGTTCCTTGGTCCCTAATCACAAAGAGTGGGTGTAGCAAGGGTTAGGGAAGTGGCTCAGTGGCAGAGCACTTGTCTAGCATGCATAAGACCCTGGGTTTAATCCCCAGCATTGAAAAAAAAAAGGCAGGGACTGGTTCAAGGGTTAAAGGTGCTTTTTTGCTGAAGTCTGCCAGCCTGGGTTCAATTTCCTAACCACTCATGTAAGCAGGATGCAAAAAGTAACATAAATGTCTGGTGTTCATTTGCAGTGGTAAGAGGCCTTGGTGTGTCAACACACACACAAATAAAAGAAAGAAAAGAGAGTGTACAGCCAACCCAGATTTTTCCCACCACCAGCTCCTGACCCAAAGTTTCAGTGCATTTGGTCCAAATACGGCCACCTATCTCTCAACAGTTCTGTCATGGTTTCAGTATAAAATGCCCCAACCAGCTCATGCATTTGAATACTTGGTTCCCGGCTGTTGGCACTGTTTGGGAAGGCTGTGGAACCTTTAGGAGGTAGAGGCTTGCTGGAGGAAGTGTCACCAAAAACAGACCTCAAGGTTTTATAACCTGGCCCCAAATCCTGCTTGCTCTTCCTTCTTTTTATGTTTTATTTATTTATTTAATAAAGAGGAAGAGAACAAGTGAGAGAGAGAGAGAGAGAGAGAGAGAGAATGGGCATGCTTGTGCCACCTTGTGCATCTGGCTTAGGTGGGTACTGGGGAGTCGAGCCTGGGTCCTTAGGCTTTGCAAGCAAGCACCGCTAAGCCATCTCTCCAGCCCTGATCTTTCTTCTTGACTGTGGATGTGATGTGATCAGCTGGCTACCATGCTTTTGTTACCATGATGGACCGTGCTCCCTGGAACCGTAAGCCAAAATAAACCCCTCCTTCTCTAAGTTACTTCATCACAGCAATTGGAAAGCAACTAATACAAGCACCAACAGCACAGGGTTAAAGAAAACTCTCATTTTTCTTCCTCTCTTCCCTCTTGCCTTCTCATGTAGCCCAACTTGGACCTGAGGGAATTCAGCAATCATGGTTGGTCTTCAACAGATGTGAATGCTGCCCTGTTTTCCCACACTTTGCAGGGAAAAGATGCTCTATTTAGGGAGGGATGCCTGGACGGGGACCCCCATTTGTTTCTGCTTCTCAAAGACAGTAAGTCTTTGTGAAGCCCCATGGCAGCTGTCACTACTCTTAGGACGGAAGCAAGTGACAGGAGGCACTTGTGTGGAGGGCCATGCATGCATGACCAGGTGTGTGCTTCTTCGGGGGCTGGGGGTAACTGTGTGGCCCAGCTCAACTTGGATATCACTACATCTATGGTCGATGGTAACTATCCAAGGCCAAGGTTTGACGCTTCCTGCTGTGCTGGGGAGGGGACTTTGGTGTCCCTAAGCAGCCACACCAGGTTCATTCTCAACCAGGCTTGTGTTCCTGCCCTGTCCTGGAACCCACTGTCCTGACTGGTCACAGTCTAGATCCAACTGCCCATGCTTGCCAAGTGCAGGGAACAGAGGAACAAGTTCAACAGCACTTTCGGGACACCAATCAGCAAAACCATAGCTCCAGCTGAGGCTTGGTCCACTCGGTCCCGCAAAGGAGCGCAGCGCTAGCCTGTAATCCTGGAAGCAGGAGAAAACACAGTTGGGCGTCCCCGAGGATGCGATGGGCCATCGGGAGAACAGTCCAGAACCAAGGTGGGTGCTCTAGTCATGAGGGACAAGGTCCCTCCTCCTGCCATCTCTCTAGGTTGGCTTCTTTCACTTGGCATATTCCCTGATGGAAGGTGGCCTCCATGGTCACCCAAGGTGACAGCCCAGATGTATCAAACCTGCAAGTTCCAAGTGTTCTAGAGAGATGAATGTCACTGGCTTGGCCTGAGGCCAGTGCTGCTGGCCCTTGATCCACTCAGCTGGTATCAGAGCAATGTCTTCAGGGAAACATCTTAGTTGCTGTCTCCTGTATGCCATCAGCAAGCATGTGTGCACACGGGCAGGACAGAGGGGGCAGCAGCATTAGAAAACAGTATTGTCAAATCAGCTCAGTTTGCCTGGAACTGTCCTAGTGTGAGGGACTTCAAGACTGTCCCAGTTTTAAAAACAGGAGTTTTCGGGCTGGAGAGATGGCTTAATGGTTAAGGCACATGCCTGTGAAGCCTGAGGACCCAGGTTTGTTTCTCCAGGTCTCACGTAAGCCAGATGCACAAGGTGGCTCATGAATCTGGAGTTCATCTGCAGTGGCTAGAGGCCCTGGCGTGCCCATTCTCTCTTTCTCTCTCTCTCTCCCTCTTTCTCTAATAAGTAAATAAATAATAAAAAAATTTTTTTTTTTTAAAAAAGAATAGGTGTCTTCCTTGTTTCAGAGTCTAACTACAGCCATTGGTCATTCTTCCTTTTTTGGTTTTTTGAGGTAGGGTTTCACTCTAGTCCAGGCTGACCTGGAATTCACTTTGTAGTCTCAGGGTGGTCTTGAACCCATGGCGATCCTCCTACCTTGTTGGGCCTTGAAAGGCCCGGACGCAAGGCCTAGTGGAACTTCCTGAGCCTAACTAAAGTTTGGCGATCTGCCTCTGGCCAGCTATGACTCAGCAAGACACCTAATGGCCTCTGGCCTGTTACTTCCGCATAGGAGTTGGAATCCCCCCCTCCCCCCCCCCAGCGCGTGCTTAGAACCAATCATTTCAAAAGTCGCGGTATACTATTGGCCCTTACCTCTCCCCCCATCCTAGAATCCGCACCCTCGTTCTCAACACTATATAGGCAACCACCTGTAACAATAAAGTGAGCTCCTGCTTTGACAAGACTCCCGGCTTGGTGGTGTGTTCCTGGCCATCGACACCCACCCTCCTCCTCAACCCCTTGGGAGGAACCAGCGGGCCTGGTCCTTCCTCAGCACTACCTGCCGGGGGAGCCTGGCACTACGTCTGCCTCCCAAGCGCTGTGGTTAAAGGCATGCACCACCATGCCCAGCCAGAAAGGTATACTTTGAAAGGTACTCCAAGTCACACTTGACCACTCACATTTGTTAAGTCCGATCTGCAATATGGGTTGACAAACATATCCTGGAAGGGCCAGAGAGGAATTACTTTTAGCACCTTTGGGCAATCTGGTGTCTGTCATAGCTGCTGTTTTCTTCCCTTATGTTGAAACAGCCTGAGACTATATATAGGTCATGACTGTCTTCCAATAAAGCTTTATTTATAAAGACAGACAGTGAGCTATGGGAATAGACCCACAGGTTATAATCTGTGTGATGGCTCATGCTTGTAATCCCAGGACTTGGAAGATCAAGGTAGGAGGATCAGCTAACCTTGGCTACCTAATGAGTTTGAAGCCAGCCTGGGCTACATGAGACCCTGTCTGAAAAAAACAAACATGGAGCTGGAAATATAGTTCAGTGGGAAAAGTGCTTTCTGTGCACGCGTGGATTCAGACCCCTAGAGCCCACATGAAACCAGATGTGGTAGCACGTGTCTATAATCCTAGTGCGCTTGAAGCGAGATGGAGGTGAAGATGGCAGAATCCAAGAAGCTTGTAAGCCCGACCTTATCTCAAACAGGGTGGACGGCAAGGACTGACACCTGTGGGTGTCCTCTGACCTCCACATGCATGACACAGCATGCATGCGATTGCACCCACCCACACAGACACGCACTTGAACATACACAAGAGAGTGAAATGAACAATCAAACAAAAACAAAGACACAAAGACCTCATCCCTATATCTATCAGGGCTAATGGGATAAGGAAGGGAAGGAGGCTGGCCTGGTGTCGTCAAAGTGAGAGGGTCTCAACGACCAGCAGGTGATACCGTTATTGACCCGCCATGCCCAACTAGAGCGCTCTGCTCACTGATTAGAACAGCATCTGGCACGTAGGAGAAGCCCAATAAATATTTGCCCAAATGATGAACGATTATGTCTTCGCCCAGCCAGCAAGGAAAGTGCAACTGGGAAAACATGGTTTCATATGTTTTCCAAAGTTTCAGGGTCTTCCCGCTGTGTAGCTTGAGAGAAGGAACTCTTGACATGGAAGGCCCTGCTCCTTTCCACGGTGAGCAGCTGGCTTGAGAGACTAACTTCCCAAGAGGCTGTGCCAGCGGGAACGAAGTCTCCAGAGTGTGAGGAGACATTTCAGGTGACAGGCCAACTGTCTCTCCAAGATCTGCCCAAAGGGTGGAGCCAGTGTGGGAAGCCTTCTTCTAGTTTTGGCAGCCACCTTGTTTAGAATGGAAATAAACTCCATTGGAACAAGGCCCCTTGGGGGTACTCTTTTCACAGAGAACCTCCCCCTCTCTCAAATCTCTCTCTCCTATGTGTGTGTGTGTGTGTGTGTGTGTGAGAGAGAGAGAAACAGCCCAATCACATGTAAGAATAAAACAAGATGATGGACTGGAGAGATGGCCCAGTGGTTAAGACGCTTGGCTTCAAAGTCTAATGACCCAGAGTTCAATTCCCCACGTAAAGCTGGATGCACAAAGTGGCACATGCATCTGGAGTTGTTTGCAGTGGCTAGAGGCCCTGGCACCCAATCTCTCTTCCTCTCTCTCTGCTTGCAAATATAAAACAAACAAACAAACAACAACAACAACAAAAGAAAAAAAAACGGACTGGAGAGATGGCTTAGCGGTTAAGGCGTTTGCCTACAAAGCCAAAGGACTCAGGTTCGATTCCCAGGACCCACATAAGCCAGATGCCACAGGGTGGCATATGCATCTGGAGTTCATAAATAAATAAATAAAATACAAAAATAAAACCAACCAAAAAACAAGACGGCACAAGAACTTGACCCTAGTGGGCAAGTTCTTTTTAGGAGCGTGACCCTCTTCAGACCTTACTTCTGGGTAAAGCACGCCTATGGAGTCATTCTGCATGTGACTGTGTGGTATTCGTGCGTGTGTATATCCACATGTTCACGTGTGTGTGTCTTCCTCAATTGCTCTCCACCTCGTTTCACTGCGACAGGGCCTCTCGCTTGAACCCAGGGCCAGCTGATCTGGATGGACAGTCTAACTAGCCAGCCTGCTCAAGGGATCCCCAGTCTCTGAGCCCCAAGAGCTGAGAGGCGTGCTGCCATACCCAGCTGGTATTTACATGGCTTCTGGGGAACCTGAACTCTGGTTCCTCACACTTTCACGGTAAGCACTTTATCCACAGAGCCATCTCCCCGGCCCCTTGAGCCACTCGACAGGCCACGAGGGTGGCCCCCCACAACCACTGGCCTCTTCCCATCATGGGGCTGACTGACATCTACTCACTTCATGGCTATTTAGACACGGAGGTAACTAACTGCCTATCAACTTCTGCTGACTGAGACTCATGGCACCATTCCTTCTTGCAGAGGGACAAACCCCAAAAGCCTTCAGAAGAAAGCTGCAGGTGAGCCCGGCCCCGGAAGCCTGCGTGGGAGGAGAAGACATGGCGCAGGGAGGATGGGGGCCATCGGAAGACGCTCCTAGCCAATTGTTCAGAAGTTTCCATGCCAGGCAGACGAGATCAATATGAGGCAGACAGGGCTGAGGGCCAGGCTGCTCATCTGTGCTCTCTCTTCCTCCCTCCCCCGAGGTCACCGCAGCCACCAGGTTTGGGCTGAGGTAACTTCCTCACAGCAGCTGACCAGTCCGGGCCTACTCTGACCTCAAGCTGGGCTGGTGATAAAGTGTCCCCTCAGGAATTTGCGCTGGGATCTGCTTAACTTCGATGCTTGCAGGTTCTTAGCTTGAGTGACCAGGAATCTGGGCTTCCTGCCATCCAGGAAATATGCGGAAGCCGAGGAAGCCAGCCTGGAGAAGGGCAGCAGGAGGACCTCGCCCTGGTGGGGACATGTCAGTTTTGGTTCTGGATGGTTCTGGTCGTTTGTTCTCCCCTGAGAGCCCACCTGTACTTTCTTGGCTCTCATGAGTCTGGGCTCAAATCACAGCTCCATCACTGGCTGTGGGACTGAAGGCAATTCACCTTGATCCTTGATGAGCCTCAGTTTCTTTACCTATGAAATAGGCAGCATATTGATAATTACCTCACAGAACTGTGATGAAAATGGAACCCACCAGTGCATCTAGCATATAGTGGATATCCTGTAACATCACAGCCAAGATGCTGATCAGCTCTCCTCCCTCCTTCCTTCCTTTTTTGCTTCCTTCTTTCCCTCCCTCCCTCCCTCCCTCTTTTCTTTCTTCTCTTAAGATTGACTTCCAGGGAACTGAGGAGATGGCTCAGTGGTTAAAGGCGTTTGCATACCTGGGTTCGAGTCCCCAGTATCCACAATGTGGAGCATGCATCTGGACACCTGCACCCATCAACATACACATATACATAAATAATATTTAAAAATATATATTAAAAATTGACTCGTAGCTGCCCTTACTACAGACACTTCTCACTTGGCAGCCCTAGGACATGCGAGTGTGGCCGAGGGTTCCTTCCTTCCCCACCAAGGCCAGGGACGGAACCCTGGTGGGCACAGAATGTGGGTGGAGAGGCTGCCCCTGCTGCTCCCTCACCTCAGTCTCACCAAAAGCAACAGGCCAGACAAGCACATGGAGGAGACGGGCACCTTCTCCCCCTGAACAACAAGGTGATCAGGACAGCTCCGCCAGTCAGGGGCTCAGAGGCAAATGGCCGCTTTCACAAACAAACTCTGCTTCAACGCTCTCCCCGGAGAGGCACAGAATCCTTCTCCTGGGGCTGGGATGAGGGAAGGGTCTGGCTTGCTACTGCCTATCGACGTATCATTAATTTCTTTTTTGTTTCCCACTAAGCGCGCACTGGGCTCAAGGTGAGAGAACGCGGCCCGGCTGCGGCTCCTCAGAGTGATAGATTGCGTTTCTGTGCCGGGTCCGTTTCATGCTTGGTGACTCCGCAGCAAAGCAATTATCACCGTGGAATGCATAATGACCTAATTAATAACTGATGTCAGCTCAGCCTCGGAGCCATGACTGTACCTTAGCATGCCAACCTTTTTTTTTTTTCTCTTAAACATTTGGAGAGAAAAATATTATTATAATTGACTGATTAAATCGTCAAAGTATCCCTGCCCTGTGGACAGGGCATGTGGTGAGAAGCACAAGAAGCCTAGAACAAGGAGAAGGAGTCGACCACTAGCTGCTGGGAGCCAGAATCAGCTGTGTGACCTTGGGCAAGTTGCCCAACCTCTCTGTGCCTCAGGCCTTGTTTGTAAACTGGTGACAACAGCAGTAGCCCTGGCCATGGGGAAGGCTGCATGGGAACCTGACAAGTGCTCAGAATGCCTAGAACACAGCAGCATCTAGAACCACGTTTGCCAACTTATCATATGTCAACGGTCACTCGAATAAACCCCACCTCAGCATCTAGAACCACGTTTGCCAACTTATCACATGTCAACGGTCACTCAATAAATCCCACCTCAGCATCTAGAACCATGTTTGCCAACTTATCACATGTCAACGGTCACTCAATAAATCCCACCTCAGCATCTAGAACCACGTTTGCCAACTTATCACATGTCAACGGTCACTCGAATAAACCCCACCTCAGCATCTAGAACCACGTTTGCCAACTTATCACATGTCAACGGTCACTCAATAAATCCCACCTCAGCATCTAGACCCATGTTTGCCAACTTATCACATGTCAATGGTCACTCAATAAATCCCACCTCAGCATCTAGACCCATGTTTGCCAACTTATTACATGTCAACAGTCACTTCATAAATACTCCATCAGCCCCTGTTATGTAGGGCACCAAGAATCCCCAAGGTGTGAACACCTTCCTTGGAGGGACAATCACACAGAACAGACAACTGTGCTGAGCTCTGCGTAGTGTCCCGTGAGTGGATGGGGCCGGGGGCCGGGGGATGACTGAACGTGGGAGGTCATGGGGGCTTTCTGAGGAAGTGACATGAAACCAGAGCTGTGGAGGGCGCATAGGTGTCAGACTCTCCACGACTCCCCCAGGGGGGTGTCTGGAGCCATTTCTGGCTGTGACAGAGGGACATGTTACTGGGCACTTCCAGCCATGCTGCTGGACACCCTCCAAGGCCCAGGACAGCCCTGTGACAAAGAACCACTGTGGTCCCGAGTATCGCAGTGCCTACACTGAGAACCTGGTATCCAGTGGCACAGTGGGTGGGGACGAGGCCTCGGGCAGACGGTCCAGCACAGGCCCTGGGGTGGGGAGAGTGAGTTACAAAGGAAGCATGGAAATAGGTGAAGCGAGCAGGAAGACAGGGCAGGGTGGGTGGCAGGAGAGCCCACGTGGGTTGTTGGTAAGAGTGAATGTGGGAGCAAAGGGAACTACTGGTCATGCGGGTTCAGGAGCGGTCATGGCGGCTGACACCTGTCAATCAGGGGCATCAATGGTCACTCGGCAGATGGTCAGGAAATCTGACTCCAAGGCCTCATGGGTGGACCCTGGAAGGACAGGTGAGCATTTACCAGGGGATTCCAGGGAGATTGAGCATTCTAAGCGAAGGGAGCCAAAGCCCGGTGCCACCTCAGCGCTCCATCTCATGTGACTTGGGGCAACTCTGTCAGTGGAAGCAGACACAATGACCTTACTTGGCCTTGGGTGATGGAAGGCTCTTGTTGCTTTCAGGTGGCCATGTTTTTGACAACTCCTTTGGAGGAAATAACAAAGCATTAGTGCATAGTTTAGAGATGCTGAGTGAGGGGTGTCAGAGTTGGAACTCAGATGCCACACCACTACAGCAAACGGAGGGAGGGTCTATGGGGGGCTTGAGCTCTCTGTCCCTCTCTAACCCCTCTATTGGAACAGGGTCTTGCTATGTGGCCCAGGCTGGCCTTGAACTTGTGACCCTCCAGCCTCTGCCGCCCTAGTGCTGGGATGACAGGCATGTGTCACCCTGCCTGGCTTGAACCTCTCTCCTGTCCGGCTGTGGCCTGTGGTTTGGAGGCTATCTTTGAGATTCTCTGCACCCAAGTACAGCACCCATGTGGAGTCATGTGCCTCACAGACAGATCTGACCTGGGTACACTGAGGTTGCTGGGCGCTCACCCCACCTCCCAGCTGTGAGCCCTCATGTCACTCACGAGCTATTTCAAAGTGTGCCCAACTTGGCTTTCCTGGCCATTCAGGGTTCTAGTACCTGGCCCAAATGTATTCTCAGTTCTTTTGCTCCAGGAAAGTCTGTCACGGAACAATTACTTTCCCTCTCCGGCCTCCCATGTATGCCTCTCATCTCCTCCCAGTAAACCTACACAGCAGGCACCCAGTTAGTGCCGAGGAAGCTGAGGCTCAGAAATAACTTGTCCAACATCATCTAACCAGTGACCACACTGAGGCCGGAACACAGGGCCGTACAGGCCAAGGCCTGTGCTCCTGCCGTGGCCCGTTTCCCCACATTCTCCACCCCGCTGGGACGTCACCTCCTCCAGGAAGCCTTCCCTGTTGGGTTGCCTGCCTGGAACCAACTACACCCTCCTTGGCGCACCCAGGATGGCCATTGCGTGTTTGTGTTTGTCTTAGCGGACTTCAGACTCGCATGGTGGGCTCAGCGTCCCTGTTGGACACAGCTGCTCTCTTCCCTCACAGCCTGTCACAGGATGTGACCCACAGTAGGAGCTTTGTAACCCTACTATGACCATGCTCCTCACCCCTGTGCTGCTGTCCCCAGGCCCTGGAAGACCCCTTGGGCTCCACTTCCCAGTCCCTTGTCCAAACATACTCCAGGGGCTGTTTCCAGGCTGTGGCCTGCTCCCAACAGCAGGGGAGGTGCTCTGTCACAACTATGCAATGGACAGGGCCGAGCACACCACCCCGTCTCCCCCCGCCCCAGACAGAAGTGACACTTCCTCTTTTCTTATCCACACACCAGCTAGGAGGACTGGGGGAACTACTCTGTTAAGTGGAGCAGAGCCCTGCGCCCCACTGGCCGGCTCTAGACCACACTTGGACCCCGTCATGCACAATATCACTGTTGCTCTGATGCCTACCATAGACTCTCTAGCTCATGAACAGGCTCTGCCACTTCTAAGTCAAAGCGGGGACGTGTCTCAGCCCCTCAGTTTCTCTACATGTCAGTTTACCCTTGGTGGGAGAACTAGCATCTTCCCTGAGGGTTCTCTAGAAGATTCCACAACGTCTCAAATATCAGGTCGTCGGCCCTCAGTGTGACACTCAACAGGTGCTAGGGAGATGACCCCTGTCCTGGCCTGTCTTGGGGAGTGGGACCCAGCTGTCTTTACTGTCTGCTAGCTTTTGGTCTTGTGTTACGAGTGTGTGGAGAATGATTTCATTCCAGAGCAGCAGCTTATAAAATCTCAGGGGAGCCGGGCGTGGTGGCACACGCCTTTAATCCCAGCACTTGGGAGGCAGAGGTTGGAGGAGCACCATGAGTTCGAGGCCGCCCGGAGACTACATAGTGGATTCCAGGTTAGCCTGGGCTGCAGTGAGAGTCTACTTTGAAAAACCACAATCCAATCCAATCCAATCCAATCAATACAATACAATACAATAAAAAAAACCTCAGGGAGGACATATTTAAGAACCCTTTTCTGCACTGTGGGCTCCTGGCCAAGCAAGGGGGTAGAGAAGATTTTAGGGTGGCCTCTGTGGGGGGTCTCTATGCCAAGGGAAGTCTGGGGGAGTAGCACATGACCTGGGGACCCAGGGCTCACAATTCTGGCTTGCCTCCTGCCTCAGGGCTGTTCTTTTCATCGGGGATGGCAATCCAGCCTTGGGATGGCTAGACTGCCTCCTTCCTTGCTGTGGAGAAGGGTCCCCTCCTATGGAAGCCTTCCCTGGCTCTCAGAAGACTTTCAGGGACCCATGGAGCTCCCAGCTCAGCCCTGCTCACATAGTAACCACTGACTTGTATGTCAGTGGCTGAGCTCCGTCTGTCTTCCTAGCAGAAGGCCAGCTCTGGGAAGGAACCAGAGTTCTGTCTAATTTGTCCCAGAACCTGTAATAATGCCTAGTGTGTAATCGGGGCCCTGGAAATATCTGCTGATCAGATGGATGAATGAATGCGTGAAGGAATGAAGTGAATCACATCTCTGCCATTGCTCAAAGCAAGGATCAGCAACTTCTCACAAGGTGCCCAAAGGTTTTAGAGGCCACCCTTGTACTGTGGTGACTGCTCAGTTATATCATGGGACAGGTCGCTATGAGCATGGGGTGTTCTAATAAAACCTTATTTACAAAACAGATGTTGCCCCAAGGGCCACTGCTTGCTGGCCCCTAACCTCAACTGTGCCTTTGTACCTCTGTTATCACTTGGTAGGGGGATTGTGTATGGGGATGTGTTGGGGGTTAGCCTGTAGCGGCTGAGGAAACTGACTTTTTTCTTTCTTTTCTTTTTTTTCCCCAAGTCAGGGTCTCACTCTAGCCCAGGCTGACCTGGAATTCACTTTGTATTCTCAGGATGGCCTCGAACTCACAGTGATCCTACCTCTGCCTCCCGGGTGCTGGGATTAAAGGCGTGCGCCACCACGCCCGGCTTTCTTTTCTTTCTTTCTTTCTTTTAAGCGTTTCTATCTATTTATTTATTTGAGAGAGAGAGGGAGGGAGAGGAAGAGAGAGAGGAAGAGGCAGATAGAAAGAATCGGCATGCCAGGGCCTCTAGCCACTGCAAACAAACTCTAGATGTATGTGCCACCTTGCACATTCCACACCATGCTCTGAGCCAGAGGTGGTGGCACAAGACTTTAGTCCCAGCACTTGGCAGGCTGATGTAGGACGATCACTATGAGTTCAGGACCAGCTTGGGCAACAGAATAAGTTCCAGGTCATCCTGGGCTACAGTGAGACCCTACTTCTAAAAACAAAAAACCAGGGCTGGTGAAATGGCTTAGTGGTTAAGGCATTTGCCTGCAAAGCCTAAGGATCCATGTTCACTCTCCAGGTCCCATGTAAGCCAGACACATAAAAGGTGACACAAGTGCGCAAAGTCACACACGCACACAAGGTGGCACACGCATCTGGAGTTCGATTACAGTGGCTGAGGCCCTGGTGCTCCAATTTTCTCTCTTTCTCATTAAAAAAAATAAAGGCCAGTCTGTTGGGCTTGCCAGAAGAAAGAAAGAAAGAAAGAAAGAAAGAAAGAAAGAAAGAAAGAAAGAAAGAAAGAAAGAAAAAATAAAACTCACATGTGGAAGACCTGGTACCCAAGGCAGCAGAGCTCGGGGCCAGGGGCTTCATAAGTGAGTGGATTCCAGGGGCTCTGACCTCGTCCATGGCTCATCCACTGGCAGGCTCAGAACAGCCTATCAGGAGGTGAGGCCTCGCTGGAGGTCACTGGGGCCATGTCCCTAGTCCTTTTTGTCTCTATGCTTGCTGCCCACCATGAAGCGAGCAGCTTTATTCTGTCCCATGCCCTTCTATGACAATGCTGTGCCTCTCACATAGGCCAGAAACACAGGGCCAAGCATCCATGCTCTGAAATTGATCCAGATAATCTTTCCTCCTCTAAGCCGTTTTTCTCTGACCCTCACAGGCTGTCTTTCTCATCCCCTGTGTGGCTGGTGCCCTGCATGGGGCCTGCCCACATTAGGAGCCCAAGAAATAGTGTCTGAATGATAGGGCTGGAAGGTGGGTTGAACTTCTCCCAGGCCATCCCCCATCCACAGGAACCCCAGTCATAGTGGGGGCATCATTGGTTCTGGGGTTGTGGGTATGTCTGCTCATCTCCCAGGGGGCCACAGGCACCAAGAGGGCTGGAAAGGTACTGTAGCTGATCACTCACCCTGGCATACAGCAGGTGCAAAATCAATGCTGCTGAACCAGTTCTGAGCAAGGCAGGGAAGGGAAGCGGGGATGTGTTTTGGGGAGCTGATGGAGGGAAGGAGCACTCTTCACAAGGAAAAGTTGGTGGGAACCAGTGTGGGCTATAATAGGAGGAACCCTAGGAACTACACAATTATGGCCCACAGAGAGGTTGAGCTATGAGTCTAGAACATTCTGTTCTGGTAAGGCCAGGGAGAATCAGATCCCCAACCGCCTTTATCTGTGTGTATCCACCCCACCTCCCTGGAGGGGGGCAGGCACTGTGCCTACCCCCACTTCACAGACAGTAACCTGGCTAAGAACAGGGCTACCATGTGAACCCGGCTCTCTGTGTACCACGCCAGGTGATGGGCGTGTGAGGGATCTGTCTGCAGCCCTGGGTACTGTGCTGGTGCACAGTAGGTGCTCAATAAGCAACGACTGAGCAGCTGAATGTGAGACTGTGTGGTTGTCCATGCAGCCCCTGCTGGACTTGATGAGCTGCTATTCCAGTAGCTTCCACCTCCACGGTCTGACCAGGGGAGACCTCTGGGAGTTGAGGCCTGAGATGGATGCCAGCCCGGCGGCCTCATCTGCCCGCCGCGTGGCCTGCTCCGCTTTCTACAATGCAGTCCATTAAAAGGCTTGTAATTTTCATACATGCAAGTCTACCACGGCGTCAGCTCAGACTAATCGCTGTTAAATGTGCGGGAATGTCCCCGCCACATGCGGCCCAGGCGATCGCTCTTCACAGCCGGCCAGGCCTGGCCCAGCCCATTCCTCTGCCCGGCGGAAAGCTTACAATGCTCACACAAGGCCAAAAAGCAATTCACGTCAAAAAGATCAATAATATCAAAATAAAGCACAAGAATTCTAGTTAAAGGGAACGCCATCTAAATATGTGGCGCACGTCTGTGATTCCGAGATTAAAAAAAAAAAAAAGAAAACAACCAGTCAATATCCTTCTTTAGATGACGTTGTTTCTAATGAGAATAACGGCTTCACCGGGGGCAGGAGCATTAATAATTGACTTGATAAGGCGGAGGAGAGTGAGGGAAGACGACGGCTGCGGGTTCTTAATTTGGTTGTAACACGGTGTGACAGGCTGGGTTTTAACAGGAAATCCAGGAGGCGCGGGTTAGCAGTCTCCCCGCTCATGTGATGATGTCATCAGGGGGAGGGGCATGGAGGGCACACTGGCATGTTGAGGTGACAAGGAGGGGTGTCGCATCTTGCCACATCTGACTCATACTGAAGGTGGTGCCCATTTACTGAGCACTCAGTATGTGCTGTGTCTGGGCTGGGCATGTAGCCCTTGGGTTTGAATCCTACCTTGGTGGGCTTCCCTGTCACACTGTGCCCAAGACAACAGTTGGGCAACGACACCTCTGAGTGACCCAGGTCTGACTGAGTGACCAGCCTTGACCACTTACAGATCGTCACCTCAGATGCCAGGTCCAGAATGGAGAACCTCCTAGCTCTTCCTGGACTGCCTGCACCTGGAGGGACCTGCTGAGTCCTCCAAGCTCAGGCCACATGGGAGTAACAGCGTGGGTCTGGGCAACTGCTATGCCCTTTCTGAACCCCTTCAAATGTCCAAAGGGGGCGATCCAGGCCATGGCTCCCTTGCCTCATTGAACCGGAAGGCTCAGTGACTGCTGTCCCCAGACTGAATTCACGCCTCATCATTGTAGGCTGTGGGTGGGCCTCAGTTAGCTCACCCAAGAAATGGGTGAGAGTTGGGGGCGGGGACTGCCTCATGGGGCTTTTGGACAGCCTAAGGGTGACAGGGCTGGTCTCCTTGGTCCTCTACTGTCCCTATATATGTCCACACGGCAGGTTTCCCAAGTAGCAACTTGTTAGCTCTGTATGACTCCATACGGTGGCCTGCGATTGCTCTCTTCATTTAAAAGTAGAGGCCGGGGGGGGGGGTGGTTCTGGAGAGATGGCTTAGCGGTTAAGCGCTTGCTTGTGAAGCCTAAGGACCCCGGTTCGAGGCTCGATTCCGCAGGACCCACGTAAGCCAGATGCACAAGGCGGCGCATGCATCTGGAGTTCATTTGCAGTGGCTGGAGGCCCTAGCACGCCCATTCTCTCTCTTTCTCTGCCTCTTTCTCTGTCTGTCAGTCTCAAATAAATAAATAAAAATAAACAACAACAACAAAAAAAGTAGAGAGGGCTGGAGGGATGGCTTAGCAGTTAAGGCATTTTCCTGCAAAGCCAAAGGACCGAGGTTCGATTCCCCAGGACCCACGTTAGCCAGATGCACAAGAGTTTGTTTGCAGTTTCTCTCTCTCTCTCCCCCTCTTTCTCTGTCAAATAAATAAATAAAAATAGAATATTAAAAAAAATAAAAGTAGGGCTGGAGAGATGGCTTTGCAGTTAAGCGCTTGCCTGTGAAGCCTAAGGACCCTGGTTCGAGGTTCGATTCCCCAGGACACGCATTAGCCAGATGCACAAGGGGGTGCACGCATCTGGAGTTCGTATGCAGTGACTAGAAGCCCTGGCGCGCCCATTCTCTCTCTCTCTCTCCCTCCCTCTCTTCTTCTGTCTCTCTGTCGCTCTCAAATAAATAAAAAATAGACAAAAAAAAATTAAAAAAAAAAAAAGTAGAGGAAGCAGAGGCCCAGAGAGATTAAGTGACTTGCCCAAGGTCACAGAGGCGAGACGAAGCCATGCTGGGAAGCAAGCCCTTACCGCCCTGGCTCCAGAGCCCATGCTCACCCGTCACTGGTCCTTCCAGGTAAGAGGACAGTCTCAGTGCTCAGAGGCCACTGCTCTTGGTCTTGCCTGCTTGTTAGGGCTGCATGTGGCCCTCTCCCTACTTATAAAGGGAAGGCCACATCCTTGCTGGGGAAGCGGGCTAAGAAGACTGGGGAGCAAGGGGTGGCGTCACCAGACAGCCGGGAGAAGAAAAGGCCTGGGTTCCATTGCCGCTTACAGGGGGAGAGGAGGAAGGCAGATACAGAGCAGGTCTGTAGGCAGCAGAGGGCCAGGCAGCTCTGGGTAGGGAGACCAGGGGCTCAGAGTGGTCAATTATTGTCCCTGTTACCTTTGGAGGCCAGCAACTCTTGTCTCTTGCTTCTTCCTCCACTCTATAGCCTCCCGTGACTCCCGCTCACTTACAGTCATGGTCAAAGTCACGGCACGCTCGGCTCGGGGCCTGAGCTCTCTGGTACCTCTAACTTCAGAAGAAGGGTGCTTTGCTGGGTGTGGGGCGGGCACGCTGCTCCTGAGGACCTCAGATCTGAGAGGCACATGAGCTAATGTGGTACTGGGAAGAATATCCAGGCAGAGGGCACAGTGGAGTGCCAGCTTCCCAAGGTAGGAAGAGGTCTAGTGGTAGGGGTGGCCCTGACCCAGGGGGTCCTTCCAGCCTCCTGAGCCCCAGTGCTCATGTCCCCTCCCATTCTCTCACTGCCTTAGGTCCAGACTTGGCCCTCGATGGACAATAGCTACCTCCTCTCGGCACCTCGGTTTCCCCACAGGGATAACTACAAACTCCTCCCCTGTGATGGAAGTACCAGGACAAACCCATGTGATCACCACGAGTTGAGTGTGGGTCCATGGGGGGGGGGTGCCCAGCCAGGGTCACTGCAGGTGATAAGGAAAGCAGTGGTCGTCCTCCCTTTGCAACCTGGCTGCTCTGTAAATGGTGATGGTGACGACAACTCTCTTAGCACCCTGGCTTTGTATGCTCTCCCTGTCACCTGTTGGACACACTCTGGTCTGACTGCCCACTGCCAGGATGGTGACATATGGACACAGACAGAGGAAGGGACATCCCAGCCCTCTTCCACCTACAAGTGGGGAGTACCAGGGTAGACTACTGGGTAACTTTGGCTTAAGTCCACAGAGAAGGTTCCGGAACATAGTAAGCCATGATACTTCACATCTCTAAGCAGGGGGTGCCCCAAACCCACATGGCTATAGCCAAGTGTCACAGCCCGTCTCTTTAAGCTCAGAGGGTAACTGACTCAAGCCAGGGTTGGGGACACATCCGCGGGTTGAGTCATTTGCTCATTGAACAAACCACTGTGAGGCTGGGGGTGTCACAGTGGTGAGGGACCTGGCCTCCCCGCCTGGCCACCTGCAAGAGACAGCAAGACTAGTTTCCTGTTCACGCCAAGCTAACTACCTCTTTGCTCTTCAACCCCAAAATGGATACTGGATCTGCTGTTGACTCCCTTCAATGATCCCAAGAGAAGCCATTCAAAGGTCTTGCCTGGGTCTCCACGGGCAGCATTGGGAGGATCTGTGCCCCAGGCACCCAGCTGTCCCTCTGGAGCTGGAGGGAGGAACCCATGCTTGCTGGAGACACAGGTCTGAGGACTAAGCAGCCAGAACACTGTGATAAGATCCCAACTCAAGAAAGGCCGAGGGCACTGGGATAGGTGGGGTAACCACAGACCCCAAATGGAGAAGCTGAAAACAACCCCTTAGCACGAGGGCTCACGGTTCTGCAGGGTGACTGGGTTGGTCCTCTTGGTGTCTCTCAGGTGGTGGTTCCTGCCTTGCAATCCATTGACTGGGTCAGATGTGTGATGTGGTTCCAACTCCCATCTGGTCCTGTGTGCCCACAGCTCTTGGTCTCAGCCCTCTGGTAGTGCCCCATGTACACCTGGGCATCCACATGGTATGGCTTCTCCCAGAGGGATGGGCTCAGGCCAGTACCACCAGGCAGGATAAGGGCCACCCTTGGTACTGGCCCCATAAACACTTCTGCCATGGGCTCTTGGACAAGCAGGCACAGGGAACCCCCCAACATGGAGACAGAGATGCTGTGGCTTGGCAGGGGACACAAAGACATGCAGATGGCAGGAGAGACGGCTGTGGCTGTTACGGGGACAGGTGTGTCAAATTTGGCAAACACGGGGAGGTTGTGGAAGGGCACATCATCCCTCCCTTGGGCACCTGATGGGGCTCCAGACAGTCTCTCAGTGACGGGACTTGTTACTTGGGCTTCCCTGGGTGACAGGGACAGTGTCGCCCATCCCCAGCCTCACCTGAGCCTGAAGTACAGTCAGTGCTGCCCAAGGGCACCTGCAGAGGGCCAAGTGGACAGGTGTCCCTGTCTTCTCTGGGAAGTCCTTTTGTTTACTGCACACTTGTTGTCCCCCCACACCAAGACAGACAGAGATGATCACCAGCTGTGGCCTTCCCTGGGTTGACATCCGGCAGGCTGTAGGCACTCACAAACTATTTACTGGATGAATAAATGATTGCGTGGACTCAGGTGATCATTCAGAATGTTTCGCGGCGAATGGCACCTTGGTCCCCTCCCCATGCTCCTAGAAGGCGGCCGTGGTCACATGAGCGCCTCAGATGCTGGGAGGGTGGCGACAGAACACTCCAGGCCCAGGCAGACACACATAATCCACGCTGGGAACTGGTCACTCTCTTGCTCCCCCCCGACACATGGCACCTCAGCCCCAGGGGCTGTCCCCACCTGTGATTGAAAATGGTGGCTCAGAGACATGAAGCCTCACAGGCTCCATCACTGGGGTGTCGGCCTCTTTCGTCCCGCTTCCAACAGACGTAGATGAACGTAGCTGCTCTGGGCCAGACAAAAGACTTCCTTCCTTCCGGTGGCAGACGGAAGGGGACGAGAATAAGCAAACCTCCTCACATGGCCCCATGGTCTCCCCAGCTGGTAGACATGCTCCTTGGAAAAGTCTCCTCACCTCAGATTTAGCAAAACCAAACTTTTAATTTAGATGTTTTCATCTCTCCGTCTCCAAGTAAAAATAAGTTTAAAATAATGACTGTAATAAATGAAGGTAATTAATTGTAGTTTGTTCCTTTACTGTCTAGTCAGCTTAATTTTACCTTTTCAACTAATAATGAGAAAATAATTTTTGTGCTTGGAGGGTTAATGATATGTAACTGTGCGGACTGCTAATTGCATGTTGCGATCCATCCATCAACAACCCCATCTGTGTGCCTTGATTATGTTTCCTAAATTATTGCTTTGAATTATCTTTCATAAAGCAACTTCTGTAATTAGCGGGGCTTTTGCCTTGCTCTTTTCTCTGCGCGCAAGGATATTCAAACTTTGGTCATTTCAAACTGTCACGACAAGCCACCTTCTCCGGCTGTCTTTGTTTCCCTGAGCAGGGGAAATCAAAACTGTCCTGTGAGTAATCAAGGCTTCCTTGATTCTCAGCAGGGCACATCTACTTCCTCCCGCCCTGCCTCCCACAGATAGGAAAGAAAAAAAAAAGGAAGAAAGAAAAGGAGGAGAAAGGTGGGGGTGGAGAGAAACCAGCCTCCTCCCCCTCCAATTCTGTACACACTGAGGCTGCTGGAGAGAAATGGAGGAATGAACTTGAACATGGGAGTTTTCAACCAGAGCCCGGCAGGCAGCCTGTGTGGGGTATTAAGCCACAGGGGCATTTTACAGGCTGGTTTATATGACTTGGGACAGTGTTGGTCCTTGGAGAATACTTCTAGAAGGTGGTTAACCCCTACTTGGCAACTCACAGCTCCAACAAGGAGTTCACTGCAGTGGCCTTGTTAAAATAATGAAAATCGAGCCAGGCATGGTGGTTTACAATTATAATCCCAGCGCTTGGGAGGCTGAGGAAGAAGGACCGCCATGAGTTCTAGACCAGCCTGAGCTACAGAGTGAGCTCCAGGTCAGCCTGAACTACAGTGAGACTGCCTCAAAACAAACAAACAGACAAACAAACAAAGCCAAGAGAGCTGGAGAGATGGTTTAGTGGTTAAGGCGCTTGCCTGTGAAGCCTAAAGAACCCATATAAGCCAGATGCACATGGTGGCACACGCATCTGGAGTTTGTTTGCAGTGGCTAGAGGCCCTGATGTGCTCACTCTTATTCATTCTTTCTCTCAAATAAATAAATAAATAAAATATTAAAAAAACCCCAAACAGGTAGCATTTTGTTTATAGATAGCCCATGTACGAACAGTTTATAAGTAGCCCATGTACGACCAAGGATAAGCTTGTTGTAACAACTTGTTTCTCTCCCCGCACTGGGGAGGGGCAAGCAGCCATAGTGGCTCAGTGGAGAGATCACAGGGAAGGAGGGGCCTGGGGAATAAAAGTCCAGATAGACAGAGTCCTCTAGGCACATGGCAGGGATGGTGGAGGAAGTATCGCTTAAGAAAAGAAACTCTGGGTATGGTGGTACACTCAGGAGGCGGAGGTAGGAGGATTGCTGTGAGTTTGAGGCCAGCCTGAAACTATGTTGTGGATTCCAGGTCAGTCTGGGCTTGAGAGTGAGACCTTATCTCAAAAAAAAAGTAACCAAGTTCTTCAACGGCCCCCAGCTACCTACCTCCGGATATTTAAACAATGTCTATGCAATGTGCCATGTGGTTTGAGATGTTGAGTTCTCTCTGTTTTATCTTCCCTTTCAATACTCTGAAATCGTTCTGTCCTGGTTCTTACTGGGCAGCAACTGTGTACCAGACACTTTGTGTGCATGCATGTGTGTGTGTGTGTGTCTGTCTGTCTGTCTGCCTTGCAGCTGCTTCATGCTTTGGATCCCTCAGGCTCGCCTCAGGCATCACCGGACAGGTTGAGGAGCTGCCCCCGGGCCGCACAGCTTGAAGGAGGAGGCTGAGGTGCGAAGCTGGGCCCGATTGCCTGTACCGCACGAGGCTGCGCTTGGGAGCTCCTGAGCACCGGCCACGTGGAGTGTTTAACTGCTACCAAACAGTCGTCCCAACGTCAGCCAGCTTCCAACCAGTACAGGAAGCCTGCAATTTTTTTTTTTAATTAAAAAGCCAATACTGAGGGCTGTAGAGATGGCTTAGTGGTTAAGGTGCTTGCCTGCAAAGCCAAAGGACCCAGGTTTGATTCCCCAGGACCCTGCGTAAGCCAGACACACAAGGTAGCACGTGTGTCTGGAGTTCATTTGCAGTGGCTGGATGCCCTGATGTACCCATTCTCTCTCTCTCTGCCTCTTTCTCTCTCTCTCAAATAAATAAAAATGAAAAAAAAATTTTAAAAAGCTGATACTGGAGGCTGCAGATAAGAGGAAAAGTAATACCCAGGGCTTTGTTTCCTTTTTTTTTTTTTTTTTTGAGAAAGGGTCTCCTTATGTAATCCAGGCTGGGACTATGGGCAAGAGCCACCACACCAGGCATTGCCAAGACTTCTGAAGTACCTGGCAGCATTTTGAGCACTTCCTTGACATTAACCTTGGTCTTCCTCAGTCTCAACCTTATGAAGGAGGAACAATTGTTCCCATTTTATAGATGAGTACATAGAGGCACAGAGAGGTTAAGTAAATCACTTAAGGTCACACAACTAGGAAATGACTGAGGCAGGATCAAACCCCAGCGGCTCTTCATTCCCTAGACGTTCTCGGAGTGGCCGACATCACATCAAACCCTTCCTGGCTCTAGGTCTCATGTCTCACCCCCAAACAACACAAGAAGACTGGTTTTTATTCCTGAGTTATAGACAGGGAAACGGAGGCTCTCAGGGGCTAAGGGAAACTGCCCACACCAGTCCTAGCAAGGAAACACAAGGAGGTGGTGGTGTCTCCACAGTCCAGTGGCTGTCCTCCGGCCAGGCAGTGGGATCAGCGGCCCAGGGAACCCTGTGTAGAGTGGCACTCCCGGGACAATGAATCAGCAGACAGACTTCTGAAGTGTTAAAATCACAAAGCCAGGAAAGCCCTCTTAACAGCACTTCTTCTTAAGGCTTTGGTTGGTTCCCTCATCAGGTGCCTCACAGTTCAATGAACCACCGTGAGTGGCTCTATTAAAAAATTAGGCCGGGTGTAGTGGTGCATGCCTTTAATCCCAGCACTGGGGAGGCAGAAGTAAAAGGAGGATCGCTGAGAGTTCAAGGCTACCCTGAGATTACATAGTGAATTCCAGGCCAGCTTGGCCTAGAGTGAGACCCTACCTTGAGGAACCAAAAAAAAAAAAAAAAAAAAAAAAATAGCCCATCAGTCTCCCTGGTCACCAAATGAAGGACTGAGAACTATGGAACAGATACAGGACATTTAGGTAAATGCAGCTGTCCTTTTCTTTCATGCCCCCCATGTGCTTATGCGGTCTGAAGAGATGGCTTTGAAGGAAGGGTTGGTGGGTGCAGAAGGTCTGATAAGAAGACCAGTCCCGGGGTCCTGCTGAGTCTAAGGGGAGCCCTGTCCCTTCGGACACTAGAGTTGGCCTTCCCTCTGCTGCCTGATTCACTGTGACCCTAGAATCTTCTCAGCCACCTCCTGCGCCAGCCAGGTGAGGGACATCCTTGGTTGGGGCAGGAAAGATTGAATAAGGCTGACTTCTCATTCAGACAGCAGCTGGGAGCAGAATTTCTGGTCATGCTGGTAACCCCTGGGACTCGTCTGCCTGGCTGCCTTGGGCAGGGAAGCAGGCGGCATGCCATGGGGTAGTGGGGGTGGGGGGTTCACTTAGCACAGACCTCCCACTATCAGAATGGGGAAACCTGGAAGTGAGGAGAGTTGGTGGCATTTAGCCCACCCCACCCCCAGTGCTTTGCCCTTGGATCTTACCTCGGCTTGGAAGCTTTTTAACACGGGAGCCACCATCTCTCTGATTTCCTGAAAAAGAGATCAGAAAAGAGTCTACCACAGGGCAGGTGGGCACTCCATATTGTACCCTGCACCAGTTCGTGGGACCTATTCCTGAGGGGTTTCATAAGGGACAGGGACACGGACACACACACACGCGCGCACACACACACACACACACACACACACACACACATCAGATTGGAGGGAAATGGCGAGTGTGAGAGGTTCTTTTCCTGCAGGACATCTCAGAGCTTTCAATGTCATGCACATTGGGAATTTCTGGAGGAGGGAGAGAGGAATGGGCTCTCAGGGTGGCCTCGAACTCACTGTGATCCTCCATAGTGAATTCCAGGTCAGCCTAGACTAGTGCGAAACCCTACCTCAAAAAAAAAAAAAAAAAAAAATGCCTCTTACATCTTGGCAGTGCTACTTCTATCCTGGCTGTCCTTTGTCACCAGAACGTGCAGTTGGTTTCTTGGAACTTGCCTGGGCCCCTAGTCCTGCAGTGCCATGTACGGAGGAAGCAGATCACCAGTGCTGGTGAGAGCAAGGGGACTTGGCTCTGGTCCTTCGACCCTGCTATTTTCACACCCAAATCTCCTAACTTTCTTAAGTGACCTTGTGGCTCCCAGACCTAAGGGGTTCCCTGGTGGCCCTCACGGTTCTCCCCAGCATTCAACAGGGATGCCATGTGTTCCAAGTTGCCAACCCTGAAGTTTGTGGTTTCCTCTGAGATCTACTAGGGACCATTCCTCTTGCCCCAATTGGTCAAGACCACAGGAAGATCTCATGGGAGGAGGAGTGAAGGGGCTGGAAGGTGACAGAGAGTCCAGGAAGGAGAAGATGGGCTGGAGGGTTAAGAGAAAGAAGTCCCTTTCTCTTGAAAATACATTCTATGCTTTCTGCCCCCGTTCTGGTCCCGGCTGCCTCTCCTGGCTCACTTCAGTCTCTGGAGCTTCTCAGAGAAGCTGCTGTTCTCACGTAAGCTGAGGGTGTTGCAGGTGTACAGACAGAGCTTTGAACCCAGTGGCTTTGGCCCCAACATAGTGAGCTGGCTGAGCAATGGTAATGTTAGGAAACTCATGGTCAGGGTCAGTCAGGAGCCCAGATGCACAGAGGCCAGGCAGGAAGTGTGTGAGCGGGAGGCTGTTGGGGTCCACAGCAGCAGTTCATGGTTGCTGTGGGCAGCTTGGATTCTCTGGGCTGCAGGAAAGACCCTGCTACTTCAGAGGACACCAGAACGTCAGTTTGCAGGTTCGACAGGAGGTCTCTGCTTCTGCCGCTCAGACAGGAAGTCTCTCCCTCTTCTCTATGCCTGGGACGCTGCATGCTGCCTACTTATCACAAAAGGCAGGGGTTCTGAGCCCTCAAACATACAGAAGGGGACACTGAGGCCTGAGAAGGGCTGGTTTACTCAAAGTCATGTAGCAAGAAGGTGACATAGCTGAAATTTTTAAAAATTTATTTATTTATTTATTTGAGAGAGGAAAAGGGCGGGGGGAGAGAATGGGCGCCTCAGGGCTTCTAGCCACTGTAAACGAACTCAGATGCATGTGCCATTTTGTGCCGCTGGCTTACGTGGGTCCTGGGGAATCGAACTGAGGTCCTTTGGCTTTGCAGGCAAATGCCTTAACTTTTAAGCCATCTCTCCAGCATGACATAGAACCCCAACGGGGTTCTTTTCAGAACCCACAGTCAAGCGAGGTCAGGGGTTCATATCTGAGAACGACTGGAAAGAGGAGAGGTGTCAGGCCAAGACGGGCCTCTTGCATAACTGGGGTGGGGAGGAGCCAGGCAGGGCCAGACACAGGTGAACTGGGCCCTGGCGAATAGTGTTCTTAAATAAAGCTCTGGCACGACTCTTCCATCAGGAGAGGCAAGTTCCAAAAATGAGAATTTTCAGAGCCATGACTATAACAGGAAACTTATTCCTCTTAATTACATAATTGCATAATTATGCAGTATTAAAAAATTATGTAAGTCAAACTCAGAGGCTTAACGCCTGGCCTGGATTCTCTCATCACCTGGGGGCTCCCATGTGGATGGAGGGAGGAGCGGGTTGTTTACCATGCTGGGGGAAACAGTACAAGACAGAGGGTCTGAGAGGACCAGATAGAGAAAGAGGGTGCAGGGTTTTGAAGATCTGGGGCACAGTCAGCTGTTTCCCAGAGACTGGAGAGTCAGAGGCATTCTTAATATGAAGAGAAAAATCAGCTTAAAGACCATGCTATGAGGACTGGAGAGGGGGGCTTAGCAGTTAAGGCACTTGCCTGTGAAGCTCAAGGACCCAGGTTCAATTCCCCAGAACCCACATAAGCCAGATGCGCATGGTGGCACATGCATCTGGAGTTTTTGCTGTGGCTGGAGGCCCGGCATGCCCATTCTCTCTCTCTCTCTCAAATAAATTATATATATATAAAGACCACATTGTGGTCTGCTTAAAAGGAATGGAGAGTCCCTCCATGTCACCTAGGCCTTCTTAGCTCTCAGGGTTGAATCAAAGATTTTGCTTGGCCTTGCTGAGGCCTCAATGCAGGTGACACTCAGACAATAGACTTCTGCCTATTTTCTATGCAGAGCCTTTCAGTTCTCAACCCTGACTCCTAGACTTGTTTTGTGAACAAGTTCTAGCTATACCCTCATCCCCTCTCCTGCCCTGAAGAAGCCCAGCTGTTTATGACCTGATTTTACAGCTAAGGCCCCAGGCTGAAGCCCCTTTGTGCTCATGTGGCCTGACCCCCAGCTAGGCCTGCCTCACTTCCGACTTCCCACATCCCCTCCTCCACCAGCAAGACAGCAGCCGGAGCCCCTTAGTGGGGTGCAGACAACAGGCAAAACTGGTGGAATCAAGGTCTGTGGCTGGATGCCAGCCCCCACCCATGCTCCTCCATGACCCAGTGCACCTGAGCAGGTAAGCCTGAAGTGCAGGAAATAGCAGCTGGCTTCAGGGTTCTGTCTACCTGATGTCAGTTTGCCCATGTCACAGCCCCACCAAAGTTACAGACCCAAAAGCCTTTATCTTTTGTTTGTGTTTATTCCCATTGCTTTATTATTTTTGTTTTTAATTTGAGAAGCAACAGGGGGTCCTGATGGCAGAGGGGGAAGAAATTCTCACATTCACCCCAATGAAGAACACAGACATGTCTGGGCTGGTCTGTTCCTCTGGGGTCTTTCTCTGCTTGGGGATGGCCATTATGTGGGCCGAAGGGGGGGGGGGAAGGGAAGGGCTAGATTCATTGATTGGCTCGGGGGAGCAGGGTTCCAGAGGTAGCTATGGAAATTCTAGCTGCATTTCCCAGACCCAGTGGAAAAGTAAGATAAGATCCAGAACTAAGGGCTGGGGAGGTGGCTTAGTTGGTAAAGTGCTTGCCTCACAAGCTTGAGGTCCTTGGTTCAATCCTCAGAACCCATGCAAATGCTGGACATAATGGTACACACTTACAGCCCCATTATTGGGGAGGTGGAGACAGGAAGATCCCTAGAGCTTGCTGGAAAATGAGAGACCCTGCCTCAAAAAAAAGGGGGTTGAGGGGAAGCTGGGAAGATGGCTTAGCAGTTAAAAGCTCTTGGTTGCAAAGCCTGCCAGCCTGGGTTCCATTTCCAAGCCATCCACGTCAGCCTGATGCAAAAAGTGGCTCAAGTGCCTGGTGTTTGTTTGCAGTGGCAAGAGGCCCTGGGGCGTGCAGCCTGAAAACCCAGGAGGGGTATCTGAGTTGCGCCACCAGAAATGTAAGGAAAGTGTAAGAGAAAAGCAAAAGAGAACACCGGATTTGATCTCTACAGACAAGACTGCTTTAGAGAAAACAGCGAGGGGCCTCAGCTTTCCCGCAGGATGAAGGGCCAGACTGGGGTGTAAGCTTATAAGGAGGATCCTAAGAAAAACAGGCTGGACCAGGTGTAGTTGATAAGGAAATTGTAGCTGTTTGTGTCCTTGTTCAGAATAGGCTTCCTCAGCCGGGAATGTCTAAGGGAGGAGACTCAGATGGTCTCTGGTCCTTCAAGGCCAGCTAGGCTAAGGGAAGTGCATCAGTCAGGGAAGGGCGCCAAACTTCTTTATTGCCCACAAGCTTTAGGGATACCTATTAACTCTTTAGTTCCCTTCAGTTTTCAGGGAAGGCTATTTATCCTTCAGTGTGCCCATCCCACTGCACATAAAATAAAAATAAAAAGTGGAGTGCATTCCTGAGGAAGACCCTCAAAGGTGTCTTCTGGCCTCTATGTACTTGTGCCCAAATACACACACGCACACACACACACACACACATATTAAAAAACCCCAGAACTCTGGCCAAATCGTTTTTGTTGCTGTCACTGTCACGCCTTTCACTCAGACAGATACAATGATGGTTAAATCCACGTTGCCTGAGTCCGAGCCCATTCTGCCCTGACTTCAGATCTCCCACAGAGCCCCCATACACCAGGAAGCTCTGGAAGGCTGGGGCTGTAATTTCTCTTGGTGGCTAATTAGCTTCTTTTCTTGTTCGTCACTTATGTCTACAGTTTTCAAAATATAGTTTGAACAGAGAAAAATCTACATTCCTACTGAGTTAATTCCAGAACAGCAAGCATACTGTACCTCAGGTACATTTTTCTTCAATTCCCGGCGGAGTTCAGTTAAGTGTTTATGAGAATGTTCACTTTCTTCCTGCCGTGCAGACAGCTCTGAAGCCACGGAACTGAGCTCTTTCTGGAAAGAGAGAGAAAGCGAGAGAGGGAGAGGGAGAGAGAGAGAGAGAGAGGAAAATATTTTTTTCTTTCTTTCTCCTTTTTAATTATTGTACAAAACAGCATTCTTAACAAGTTCTTGTAACTTATAAAGCTGAGAAGAGACAAGATATTGACTCCTGGCACAAATGAGTAATTTCAAAAACGGCATATAACCAAAAAAATTTTTTTCTTTTTTTCAGGACAACCTTTTCTCTCTTCTTCCCCACTTCCCTTTGGAAGTCACACAGGTCAGATCAATAATCTCCCATAAAGTTGAGTAGAGGGTTTTTTTCCCCTCTCCTATCTCTTTCCCACCCCACCCCACCTCTTAAATTTCCAAAGGAGCGATGGCATAAGCTTGTCAGTAACTGAAGAAAACACCTCCAAAGCATGTCAAAATACTCGAGCGTGGCATATTGTATGGGCATGCTGCAGCCTCAGAAAGTACTGCCGACAGCTTTCCTATATCAGAGGCGGGAGCCCATCCAGAGATGACTTACTTCCTCAACGGCTCATAAATACGCCTCTTAAGATATAGATGGCTTTTTAATTTCGGTAGATTTTGGAAAAATGAAGGTGCCAATAGGAAGCAGGCTGACCTTTTGTGTACCCCACAGTAAATCATTTCAGGTTCACTTCGGGTATAAGGCATATTTCATGAAATGAGCCTCGCCTGTGTGTGTCAAGCCAGGCTTTACCCAGTCCTCCCAGATAGGGGGAAACGAAAAGAGAGAGAGAGAGAGACGGGGGGAGGGGGGTTGGTGGTGGTGGATGCTGTGGCTTGAAGGTGACAGACAATGTCTACTGGTCCTACATGTGTATTTGATTGCCCTTCTCGAAGCTGTCCTCACGTCAGGAGGGGAGAACAACTCACCAGTTGTCACGGCATTCGTTTGCATAATTCAAGGAACACTCTGTTTATGTGGTCTGCTGTGCTGGCACCATCTCGAGATGGGCTTTCATTTTTTTTTTTTTTTTTCTGGACCATAACTCGACAAGCATTTCTGTATATATCACCCGATTATATTTGTAGCAATCAAGCCCCATAATTTCCTAAATCCGGCGGTGCAATAAATTTCTGCAATCAGATTTATTAAAAACACACACGCAGATGCGGGGAGTGTATTTCCAGGGCGAACTCTTTAATTTAACATGTGTATGACGAGGCCCGGCGCCGTGGTGAAAGACCCCATTTGTCATCGCTAATACACATTCATCTTGCAACACACAATGAAACACTTTTACCATTAGATAATGAAATAAAAGTACTATTAACCCACTGCAAATCCTTTTCCCTCTAAGAGACAAGACGTACCTAATTGTCTTATATCATGTCTGAGATGTTGCTCACTGGCAACTCCCTATCGCACTGTAAACCTGCGACATCTGTCTCTGGCTTATTGGGACCTTCTGGATCAGTCCAAAAAACAAATTTATTTCTAGAGAGAGAAAAAAAAAAACAGCACACACCTAACCTTTGTGGAGAATGGTGAGACTAGACGGGAGAAGGCAGAGGAATTAAAATAAATTAAGGAGCGAGAGCGGCGCTCTCCAAGGTTCTGAAACTGGGTTTTGGGTGAGCCTGGGATCTGTCCACTTGGGGGCTTCTGAGCCCAAAGGTCCCATGAATTTTGAGCCAAGTGTCTTAGGAGTGGGGAAGAAAGCTTCAGGTTTATCTTCATTTAAAACAAATCGTTGTTTCAGAAACCACAGCTACCTGCAAACAAAATATCATGTAACTGTGGACAGAGGTGGGTGCTGGGGGCAACATAAAGATGGACGGAACCCAATAGCTGGTATAGCCAGGTGGGCAGAGTCTCATATGGCAGCAGAGAAAGGACTAGAATGCTATGGTTCATTGGAGTTGTAGCACAGTGTGTGTCATAGTTTTTCTTAGTTCTCATCTTTTTTGAAGGCAAAGATGTGATTTTTTGTTTTGTCTTGTTTTGGAGGCAGGGTCTCACTCTAGCTCAGGCTGACTTAGAACTCATTCTGTAGTCCAGGCTGGCCTCCAATTCACAGTCATCCTCCTACCTCAGCCTCCCGAGTGCTGGGACTAAAGGCATGCATTACCATGCCCAACTTAAGATGTCATCATATATATATATATATATATTTGAGAGTGACAGACAGAGTAAGAGGCAGATAGATAGAGAGAGAATGGGCATGCCAGGGCCTCCAGCCACTGCAAATGAACTCCAGATGCATGCGCCACCTTGTGCATCTGGTTTACGTGGGTCCTGGGGAATTGAGCCTTGAACCGGGGTCCTTAGGCTTCACAGGCAAGCTTTTAACCACTAAGCCATCTCTCCAGCCCCCAAGATGTCATTATATTTTATAGAACTGGGGTTTGGGTGTATGTCACTTGGTTTTGGATTATTGTGTATCTGACATTATAAGCTTCTTTCTGTCTCAAAAGAAAGAAAGGAGAAAGAAAAAGAGACAGAGTCTTGCTATATGGCTTATGCTAGCCTGGAACTTGCATTCTTCTGCCTCAGCCTACTGAGGGAGTATGACGGGAGTGTGTCACAACACCCAGCAGACTGATAACATATTCTTATCTCAGGGACCCTGTGCTCTCCACATCACAGCGACCAGTACCGTACCATCATGGGAGCCGGGCTTTAACGCCCCATTAAAAACAGCCAACCCAGTTTCTGGAAGGCAATTCCAGAACAGGGTACGTCTGGTTTCTGGGCGTGGTGCACCTGGCAGTCTTGCTGGCCTCTGTCCCCCGGCACATCCTAGATTGCTGAAGGGTGCACCTCTCATGAGAAGAGGCAGCCAAGGAGGGTCGACAAGCAGCCCCAGCCCTGTCCCACCACAGTTTCAGCTCTTCTTCTTGCCAATTCTGTCACCCATGCCCCCGTTCTCCTCAACTGTGCCTGATCTTATGCTCATTTTTCAACCATGAATCCTTGCCTGCCATGGTTCTGTGGTAAAGCACAGTAACAAATCAACAATAATAAATGAAATAATCATAACTACCATCTCTGGAGGGCTCATGGGTACCAGGCACTAGACGACATTCCTAGCACACGTCATTGCATATAACAAGCACATTAATGTGCCTGTAAAGTGACTCAAGCAGGGGCTAGGAAATAAATTACAGGCCAGTCTAATGAGTAAGGTGGGGACTGTCTCCTCGGTGGGTTATTAAGGCAAAATTTTAGTACCTTGTTCGTCAGCAGTGTTTTTTCTCTTTTTCCCATCAGCTGGGGGTATTTAGGGAGCCTGCTTTAAATAAAGCATAGAACCAAGCATTCAATAAATACTGGCTGACAGTATTTTTTTTATTTGTGTGTGTTCACGTGTGTGAACGTGGGTATGTGTGTAGGTCAGAGGACAGTGTCAGGTGTTCTTCCTTGCCTTCTACCTTGTTTTTTTTTTTTTTTGTTTTGTTTTTTGAGGTAGGGTCTCACTCTAGTCCAGGCTGACCTGGAATTCACTATGGAGTCTCAGGGTGGCCTCGAACTCACGGCGATCCTCCTACCTCCCGAGTGCTGGGATTAAAGATGTGCGCCACCATGCCTGGCTTTTTATTTATTTTTTATTCATTTATTTGAAAGAGAGAAACAGAGAGAAAAAGGCAGACAGAGCAAGTGATTATGGGAGCTCCAGGGCTTGTAAACAGACATATTCTCCACTTAGTGCCTCTGGCTTTACGTGGGTACTAAGGAATCGAACCTGGGCCCTCAGGCTTTGCAAGCAAGTGCCTTCAACCACTGAGCCATCACTCCAAAAAATCTTACCCAAAAGACAATGAAACAAAAGCCGAAGACTGACAGGACATTGCCAAGTGTCCCTGTATCAAGCTAATACGTTACAAATGACTTCCTCCCACTTTAAACTAACAAATATCTGAATACCAACCAAACAAGTTGGGGGAATCTACAGTGACCTTTTAAGATGGACACACTAAAAAAGCCCACAGCTAGCCGGACGTGGTGATGCATGCCTTTAATCTCAGTGCTCAGGGAGCAGAGGTAGGAGGATTGCTGTGAGTTTGAGGCAAGCCTGGAAGTACACAGTGAATTCCAGGTCAGCTTTGACTACAGTGAGCCCCTACCTCAAAACAAAACAAAACAGCCCACAGCACTATATTATCAAGTTCAGAGAAATAGAAGAAAATTCTGCCACAGACATAAGCCAGTCCAGGTCTGAAGCCAAGTGTCCTGTGCCCAGGTGGCAGGGCCTCTCCTGCCACACTCCAGCAGGACTCAGACCCTCTCCCTGCCTGGCCCGCAGCCCGCAGCCCCCAGCCTGAGGGGAGCCATGATTAATGCAGATCCAGACTTTGGGCCAAGCCCAGGCAGGAGGAGACTCAACTGATTAACCGGCCATCAGCAGCAGACAGACAGCCCGGAGCCCGGGCAGACCATTCACATAATGATCATCATAAACAGCCCATTTGCAACTAAAAAGAAATAATTTTAATGAGCTCCAAGCAGATGATAGATGCAGCTGAGGCTCAGCCAATGTGCACAGAGAAAAGAAGCTGGAATGGAGCTACACTGGGCCAGGAGCTGCAGAGAAAGGGGCTGGAGGAAAGGGTTCTACTGCTGGGGTCAGCAGCCCCCCATCTTCACTGCGGCCTAGCACGCACCCCAGCTCCAAGATGGTCTGTCGTCTCTGGATACGAACCTCCAAGGCCTCAGAACCTGAGCCACAGCATCCTCAGGGGCCTAAGCTTGGACACATGGATGGCTCTCAGAGCAGTCTCTGCCACAGTGCTATGCCTCCCGAATTACTCTTCCCTCCCTCCCTTTCTTTCTTCCTCTGTCTTTTTAGAGACAGGGCCTAATGTAGGACAGGCTGGTCTCAAACTTACAATGCTTACTATGTAGTGGAGGTTGGCCTTGAACTCTTTTTTTTAAAAATATGTTTTTGTTTATTTTTATTTATTTATTTGAGAGCGACAGAGAGAGAACGAGGGAGATAGAGAATGGGCGCGCCAGGGCCTCCAGCCATTGGAAATGAACTCCAGATGCATGCACCACCTTGTGCACCTGGTTTATGTGGGTCCTGGGGAACCGAGCTTCGAACTGGGGTCCTTAGGCTTCACAGGCAAGCGCTTAACCGCTAAGCCATCTCTCCAGCCCTGGCTTGAACTCCTGATCCTTCTACCTTCAACTCTCAAGTGCTGGGATTGTAGGCACGTCCTAGCACACTTGGTCTGAATCACTTTTTTACTATTTTTTCTTTTTTTCCAGGTAGGGTCTCACTCTAGCCCAGGCTGACCTAGAATTCACTATGTAGTCTCAGGCTGGCCTCAAACTCACAGTGATCCTCCTACCTCTGTTTCCCAAGTGCTGGGATTAAAGGCGTGCACCACGACGCCTGGCTTTACTTAGTATTTTTTTTCAGATTAATTCCTAGGGTTCTTTTCTCTTCCTCTTCTTTGTTGAGACAGGGCATCACTATGTAGCCCAAGCTGGTCTTGAACTTTGATCCACCTTTCTCAGTCTTCTTCCAGAGTGCTAGGATCACAGGCATGTGTCATGATGCCTGATTTAGTGTTGTCTTTGCGATCAAGGCAGGTATGACTGTAAGATCAAAGCTCAGTGAATTTTTATACCCACATAACTACTAAGACAGACTGTTCATGTTTCTAGTGCCACAAGCGCCTACCTCGTGGTATTCCTAGAAGTGACACTATTCTAACCCTGGTATCACAGTTTGCAGTTCTGAATGTTTGCATGACAACACTCCCTTTTAAAACCTTAATAGCTGTCTTTGTAGTGGAATCTTGAGATATATATGCATTTGTTGTTTTTTTCGAGGTAGGGTCTCACTCTAGCCCAGGCTGACCTGGAATTCACTATGTAGTCTCATGGTGGCCTCGATCTCACAGCAATCCTCCTACCTCTATCCCCCAAGTGCTGGGATTAAAGGTGTCCACCACCACGCCCAGCTATACATTTTTATTTTTTGTTTTTTTTTTTTTGGTTTTTCGAGGTAGGGTCTCACTCTAGCCCAGGCTGACTTGGACTTCACTATGTAGTCTCAGGGTGACCCCGAACTCATGGCAATCCTCCTACCTCTACCCCCCAAGTGCTGGGATTAAAGGCGTATGCCACCACGCCTGGCTTAATATATTTTTATTTATTTATTTCCAAGCAGAAAGAGATAGAAGAGAGATAGACAGAGAGAATGGGCACACCAGGACCCCCAACCACTGTAAATGAACTCCAGATGCATGCGCCACTTTGTGCATCTGGCTTTACATGGGTACTGGGGAATGGAACTCGGGTGGCTGGGCTCTGAAGACAAGTGCCTTAATCGCTGAGCCATCTCTCCAGCCATTACAGGAATCTTTGTCATTAAGGAACAACTACGTAACATACAGAGAGGACATAAGATACAAGTCAAATGCTGTCTGTCATTGTTTAAAAGATTAGGGGTGACCTTGGATAGGTGGCTCAGCCTCTGATCTATGTCTGGAAAATGGGGATAAGAATTCATATTCATAGGGCTGGCCTCAATACATCTTGACTGTAAGCAGAAGTAACCAACTCTGTGCCTAGGGTCTTCAGAGGAAAACTCTTCCAGTAGCATGTTACCCCCTCAACAGTGGAGACTCTGTGTTGTTCACGTGTATCTGCAAGGTTGAGCTCCATGCCCGGGACACAAGAGGCACCCAAAACTATTTGTAAAATGCAATGTTAGTAGAGAAAGTGAGACGTGCTTCGTGGCGGCAGCAAGGTGGAACATATCTGTGATAAACGTCCATTCTGTGTGCCAGGTCCATGGAGCCAGGGAAGGGGTGGGGCTTTGCCACTTACAGTCCAGGGAAGAGCCGGGAACAGAGCTTCAGGGACACTGCTTGTGGCGGGCAGGCTTGTGGCCTGCAGAGAGGCCTCGGAGGGCAGCTCTGGGAGCGGGGGGGGGGGGGAGGGGTTGGGGGGGCTGGTGAATACCCAGGATGGAGGGCACATCCTGGCCTGCCATCAGGAAGGAGACAGAGAAGACGGATGGCTGCACAGCCTGCTGAGATGGATAACTGAGCTGGGCTGAGAGACAGCCTGGCTTACCAGAGCCATCCATCACTTCCTGCGCCCTATGTAAATTTCCAGTGCCAAGATGTATTGAACCAATTATCAGAGGTTGGGGCAAGGGGTGATGCCTACGAGAAAGGGTTCTGGCCAGACTGGCTTTGTGGCATTCCATCAGTGAGTGAGTGGTGCAGGTGATGGACAGTTTTCACATCCAACAAGCCCATCGAGGGGAAGGAGGCCAAATTCAGAAGGCTGCGCGTGTGCAGTGGACTGCCAGCAGCTGCCAGGGGACTGCTACTCAGTCATTGCCCTAGGGCAATAGCTGCCTGGGCACCCAGCCCAAGTTCACCTGGTTCTCAGTGACACGTGTTGAGGGAACAAATGAACTGTGCTATGATGTCCATACATGTGACATTCGGGACCTGCAGGGAGACACTTGCCTAGAGTCACCCAGCTAGAAAGCGTCACCGTGGGAACTCAAAACTCATGTCTTTTGGTTCTCTTTTCTAGGGTGTTTCCTTGGGGCTATGCTTCAGAGGAAGCTGTTCCCTAAACTGCTTATCCACTCATCCATCCATTTATCTATCCATCCGTCTACCCATCAATCATGCAGCTATTCATCTATCCACCACCCATCCATCCATCTATGCACCCATCCATCCGTTCACCTATCCATCACCTATCATCCATCCGTCCATCTGTCTGTCCATCCATCCATCCATCCATCCATCCATCCATCCATCCATCTACCCACCCTCCACCCACTCATTCACTCAACATGCACGTGTTAGGTTCCCACACTGCGGTCAAGAAGAAGACAGGTCCTGCCCATGTGCAACCTCTCAGCCCCTTCTGGCGGCTCTCACAGCTCTGGAGAACCCAGACAGTGACCAACTGCAGCTTGGGGGAGGCCCTGAGCTGACATTTGACAGGTGGACCAGGAAGTCACACTGGTTCATGGACGACCCTCTGTCTCTCAGTGACTAGGTTTCATCATTGTGAGATGGACTTGTGACCTTACCTCCCTTTGGAGGCATCGACAGCATGACAGGCCAGTGGCTATGGGGTACAGACTTGTAGGAGGTACCTTGGCAATGCTGGGTGCTCTTGGGCCACTGCCAGCCCTGAGATACCGGAGGGCGTGGGGGCGGCCATCTTCCCCAAAGCGTTCTTCTTCGTGTCACCGGCACACATCAGCACATCTTGTCGGCTGAGGCTGAGATTTTTTTCACTCTATCTACTACCACCACCAAGTCTCTGGCATTGCTCTCTGGGTGACCACAGGAGTCTCCCCTTGGGCTGCCACTCCTGTTCTCAGCTCCTCAGCGGAAGGGCCATTAAACTGTCACCATGCCCTTCCTCTGCTCAAAACCCTTCCATGGCGCCCCTGGCTCACTCTGCTCTGGTCACCTGGGGTCCTGGCTGGCTCCCAAAGACATGAAGCACGACCACCCCTTTGCATGGACTGCTCCCTCTGCCTGAAATGCTGTCTTCTCAGCCTTCCACAGTTTTCCCTCAGCGCCTCAAATCTTCACGAAACCTCCCCGCTCTCCTTCCCACTTAAAGCAGTTCACGGGTCTTTTTCTGCTCACCCAAGCCCCCTGCTCATTTTCTCCATTTCGCCTGCCATTCACCTAAGTAGTCACTTCTCTATCCATTTCGGCCCATTTTCTATGCCTGGCCTCTCCAGTGACAGGTCCACAGAGACAAGATGCGGTTGCTTGGGTCAGTCCTAGACTCTGAGTGTCCAGTGCACACCAGGGGTTCACTGCTTGCTGAATGAACAAGTGTACAAATAAAGAAACAAAAGAAAGAGACCAGCCATCCCGGTCCTCACTCCCACCCTCGGCCCTGCTCCTCTTTGAGCCTTGACCCTTCTCAACCACCAGGCAGAAAAGTGGCCTGCTCCTGCCACCGGCGGGACTTAGGTGGCTGTCCTGGAGGGAGGGTGCCAATCAAGCACTTAATTATCTCGCACAAATCCCAGCCACATCCGATCGCTTCCTCCCGGCTTGATTGCTGCTTGCTATTCCGGAGTGCTTGGGATGTGCACCCGCCCACCCCACCCCCCAATGGCACCAGGAAAACGAAGCCCTATTCCGAGGGTGTCAGGTGAGGGGCCAGGCTCTGCAGGTGGTGGAGGGACAGTTATACCCATTACAGTCCTAAGGAGATACTGGTTTCTAATGAAGGTGGGTGGTCCCGGGGAGGGCTGGAGTGGAGGCTGGAAGCCTAGGCTGCTGAGGAATGCTGATACCCAGTAGGAATGTCAAGGACTGGGTCAGAAAGTCTGGGACAGGGTTGGAGAGCTGGCTTAGCGGTTAAGGTGCTTGCCTGCAAAGCCAAAGGACCTCGGTTCCATTCCCCAGGAGCCACATAAGCCAGATGTACAAGGTGGCGTATGCTTCTGGAATTCGTTTGCAGTAGCTGGAAGCCCTGGTGCGCCCATTCTCTCTCTCTGCCTCTTTCTGTCTCTCAAATAAATAAACACAAATAAAATATTATAAATAAGAAAGTCTGGGACAAAATCAACGGTCCCTGGGTGCTGGAGGAGGCTGCTGGGTAGCAGTAGAGCACTTGCTTTTGGGACTGTGGGCAAGAAATGGAGCTGGGAGGAGTGGAGATACCCTCTATGCCAGCTGCCTGCTAACAAGGGTGGGTAGGCATTAGGCAGATGGTGGGTCCAGCTAACACCACCCAACCAGAGGAGGCTGAGCGAGGTTGGATTGTGAGTGACGGTTCTCTGCAGCTGGCCGAGGAAGCCCGGGGGTCCACATGCCCTTGTCCTCTAATTTGATGTTGACTTGGCCCAAGTGCCTGACCACGACTGGCTCAGTGAGGATGCAGATGTCTCAAAGGCCCCCGAGATGCTGGACTGTGCAGACACTACTTCTTTTTTTTTTTTTTTTTTTTTTTTGGTTTTTCGAGGTAGGGTCTCACTCTAGCCCAGGCTGACCTGGAATTCACTATGGAGTCTCAGGGTGGCCTCGAACTCACAGCGATCCTCCTACCTCTGCCTCCCGAGTGCTGGGATTAAAGGCGTGCGCCACCACACCCGGCCAGACACTACTTCTTAAGCACGTGGAGGACCACTGTTAATAAACACCTGTGCCACGCCTATCTAGTAAGAGTTGAGATTCAAACGTTTTTTTTTTTTTTTTTTAAAATGTATCTTAAGTGTTTTTGAGCCCCTAGAACCATTTCTAAAGAGAAATACTTGAAGCTGCATGTGATGGCGTACGTCTTTAATCACAGCACTTGGGAGGCCGAGGTAGGAGGATCTCCATGAGTTTGAGGCCAGCCTGGGTTACAAAATGAGTTCCAGGTCAGCCTGGGCTAGAGTGAGAGGCCCCCTCCCCCAACAACAACCAAACAAATTTGGGAAGGTTGCCCTTTCAAGACCTGTGGAGGCCCGAAGCCAGGGTGCCATGCCTGACTCAGAGGCACCCCCCCACCTCCCCAAGGTTCAAGTCTGTTCTCCGTAGGGTAGGGGGACATTCACATGTCTTCTCCTTAGGGCTGGGGACATTCACTGGCATGCTGATGCCTCTTAGATTGGAAGGGGTGGTGGTTGGGGGGTCACCTGAGGATCCCCAACAAGGCCCATGGCAAAACCCCATCTCAGCCTCCCCCCAACATCATGGTAGCGTGCGCCTAACTGGCTGTGCCGGGCAAGTGTGGCTTATTTCTCATCAGGGTGCACAGGGTCCCCGACAACTTCTTGCCACTCCAGAAGGAGGGGATGGAGGGAGAGAAAAAGCAGTCCTTGCCTTTCTGGACTGCTAATGATGGATCCTAGGTTGTCATGCGCACAGGCTGGGCAGGCTGAGCGGCACCCCAGCTCCAACGTCTCTGTGTGTGCGTGTGCGTGTGCGTGTGCGTGTGTGTGTGTGTGAGGAGACTAGAGGAGAATGTCAAGTGCTCTGTATTGCTCGTCCATGTGTTTCCTTGAGATGGATGGAGTCTCTCCCTGACCTGGAGCTGCCGTTCTGTGGTCAGACTGGCTGACTGATCCAGACTCAATTCTGCGTGTGTGTGGCCACCCCTAGCTGTTTACGTGGGTGCCGGGGACTTGTACTCAGGGCAAGCCAGGCTCTCCCAGCCTACATGCTTGGGTGGCAAGTGCTTTTAATCTGCTTTTGCCATATCCTCAGCCCTTGTTTTTATTTATTTTAAAAAAGTATTTTATTTATTCATTTACAAGAGAGAGAGAGAGAGAGAGAGAGAGAGAGAAAGAATGGGTGTGCCGGGGCCTCCAGCCACTGCAAATGAACTCCAGACACATGTGCCACCTTGTGTACCTGGCTTATGTGGATACTAGGGAATCAATCCTGGGTCCTTAGGTTTCACAGGCAAGCGCCTTAACCACCGAGCTGTCTCTCTAGCTCCCCTTGTTTTTATTTTAGAGATAGGGTCTCACATGTCCCAGGCTGACCTTAAACTCAATATGTGGCCAATGATGACCCTGAACTTCAGATTCTCCTGCTTCTACCTCCTAAATGCTGGGATTCCAGGAACGCATCACCACACCCTGTGGATGCAGTGGTAGGGATGGAACCCAGGGCTCTGTGCAGCTAGGCAAGTGCTCTACCAACTAAACTACATCCCCAGCCTATGAATCATCCTTTAAAGAAATTAATTATTTCCAAAAGAGATACAGACAGACAGACACATAAAAAGAAAGCATGAGTGTGCCAGGATCCCTTGCCACTGCAAACTAACTCCAGACACATGTACCACTTTGTGCATCTGGCTTTATATGGGTGTTGGGGAACGGAACCTGGGCTGGCAGGTTTTGCAAGCAAGTGTCTTTAACCACTGAGCAATCTCCCCAACCTATCATCTTTTTAAATCTACCTCTGCTTTATTAAAATGTCTCTCTCAAAATTGTCACCCAGCTGACTTCCATGACACCACCCCAGGCCCTACAGTCACTCCCCCATCTCCACATTCCTCCACAGCTGATGGGGAGAGATTCAGGGAGAATATGAGTGGCTCCATGCCAGGAAAAGTCCAGACAGCTGACACTCAAGTCCTCCATGCCCCAGAAATCCCCTTTCAAAACAATACAGACAAGATCTATCCCAACGCCCTCACTTCACCTGCCCCCCAGCCCGAGAGGCTTTACAGCAGAGCGCTGGCTCTCAGCCTGTGTACCAGAAAGGGAGCGTGTGTCACTCATAGCGGATAAAAGTTAAAGACGATGGCCACCCCCAGCATCCGAGAGCCCTGAGGGAAATTCCCTGTGAGGAGGGGGGACATACAGAGCCGAACAGCCACACCAATGCACACAGACATGCAAATACACATGTGTACACACAGACAAACACACACATACACACATACTATGCAAGACTTACATACACACAGAAACACAGACGCACAAGCCATAAAAACACGTAGAAATGCACGGACAAAAATACATGCAGACAAACACTAAAATATAGACACAAAGACATACAGGGACACAGACACGTCCATGGGAGACCCCGACAGAGATGCGCCGTCTGAACGGAGCTGGGCTCTTGCTGTACTGACTGATTGAGAAAATCTGCCGAGCTGGCCCCATGGACCTCAGACTCCACCCTGTGTGGCTCATTCATATTCTTTCTTTTTTTTCCCCCCTAATATTTAATTAATTTATTTATTCGAGAGAGAAAGAGGCAGATACAGAGAACAGGTGCGCCACGGTCTCCAGCCACTGCAAATGACCTCCAGACACATGTGCCACCTTGTGCATTTGACTTTACGTGGGTACTAGGGAATTGAACTCGGCTCTTTAGGCTTTGCAGGAAAACTCCTTAGCGGCTAGCCAACTCTCCAGCCCTCATCCACTTTCTTATCCCAGACGGAGACATAAGCAGAATTGAATCTTCCCTTTAGCTCCCTCAGCTGGAGACTCACTTGCCTGGTGTGTAAAATGGGGACAGTGCTGGGTGACTGTCACTTTGGCTAGAGTCCCAAAGGATGCCCTGGAGAACAGGACAGGACCGCGGTGGTGCAGACCCCACAACGGCTGCCTGCGGGTCAGTCACCCTATCTGTAGTGTGAAGGTGACAGTAACACTAACCGAACCCCAAACTACTCCCTTCAAAACTTCTTTTTAAAAAAATTTTTTTTGTTTATATTTATTTATTTCAGAGCCACAGAAAGAGAGAGAAAGGCAGATAGATACAGAGAGAATGGGCGCACCAGGGCCTCCAGCCACTGCAAACGAACTCCAGATGCACGCGCCCCCTTGTGCATCTGGCTTATGTGCGTCCTGGGGAATCAAGCCTCGAACCGAAGTCCTTAGGCTTCACAGGCAAGCGCTTAACCACTAAGCCATCTCCCCAGCCCCCTTCACAACTTCTAAGCACCAGAAGTAACAAGTCCCCCCCCCCCCCCCGCCCAATCCACCTTGGTCCAGGCTGCCACCAGCTTAGGCTATTTCCAGAGCCGCCGCCCCCTTTGCTACGCCCACCCCTGCGCGGCAGACACAGCGAGCTGCTCCGGCCTTCGCTAGCGCTCCTCTCTCCCAGCTGGAAGCTCATCTGTGGTTTACGTGCCACAGTCTCAGATGAAAGGGTGCGCTTCCCCGTGTGTGCATTCCAGCCTTACCTACAGCTCCTGGTCTTCCACACACCAGGACACTTGGCGTATACAGTCCCCACGGCTCGCAAGGCCTCCCTCTTGTTCCCCATAGCGCTGGCATCTCCTTTGGGGGGGGGGCCCTGCCTAGACTGACCTCTACCTCAACTCTAAAGTAGACCTTTCCTCCTTTTCCATGGATCAGCTGCGGTCATTTGTGAAGACAAATCTATGGCAGGTTTAACCACCCGCCTCTAAGACAAGGCTTTCTGGGGCTCCCCTTCCCCCTGGGCACTAGGCTTCTAGGCCTGCAATGTTGTCCCCCCTACCCCCCACTTTTTAGTGAATGTTGGCCTCACTGGGTTTCTTTGCATAGGAAACAAGAATAAAGAAGAAAAGGTTTTTGAAAACTACAAGACTCCCATACAAAGAAAAGAAAAAGAACTATTATGTTAAAAAAAAAAAAAAGGAAATACCTTATTTTGGAGTCTAGAGGTAGAAAAACATGAGAGGGAAGAAAAGATCCAGGAGGGAGCATTCAGAATGCAAGGGATGGGGCCTGTGTGACCGCCAAAGCCACCTGAGGTGGGGCGTGGAGGTCCAGACATTTAGTGTGTCCTAGCGGCCCCCAAGAATTTTGCTTAGCTACAAAGCCAGACACATTTGGGATTGTTTCCCACTGTGGACCATGTCAGGCCGGGAGTGGGGGCGGCCTGGCTTGAGTGACCCCAGAGACCCTCACTCACTCCGCAGCCACCTGAGGGTCCTCCACGGCTGGCCCCAGCAGCAGCTGTGCCCTGTTAGGACAAACCCGTGAAGTAGCTCTCACATTAAGCTGGACTTTGATTTATTTTATTTTATTTTATTTTATTTTATTATCTTATTTTTTGAAGTAGGATCTTGCTGTAGCCCAGGCAAACCTAGAATTCACTATGTAGTCTTAAGATGGCCTTAAACTCACGGTGATCCTCCTACCTCTGTATCCCGAGTACTGGGAGACGCGTGCCACCACACCCAGCTTTAAGCCTGGACTTTGGATGTCACCGAACGTGGATGTTTTCAATCACGCTTTCTGAAGGGCAGTACTGTCCTCCCCAGAAACCCTGGGCTGCTGCTCACATTCTTTTTTTTACAAGCTGATGGCCACCATTTACTTGCTCATTCTTTCAAGTAACAAACATGCACTGAATGCCTCCTCTGAGCCGCGCCCTGGGGATCCAGCAGTAGCTACAGCAGACCAGACTCCTGCTCCTCAGTGCTGGGAGTCTAAGGGAGAAGGATGCGGATTCAGGAAGCAGCTGCTCTTTATCCAGACCTGGGACCAGGCAGAGCAAGAATACCCCAAGAAACCCCACTCCCTGTGCACGGCTCTGACCGCTTCCTTTCAGAGGGCATCGCACCCTGCGGCCTCCGAAGTAGGTCTGTTGCCCTTCCCCCTTGATGATGCCCTCCTGACTCCTGCCCTTTCATTCCCCCTTGGGCAAGCCACAGACACTGTAATTCCTCTCCCCCAAGGTGGGTCTTACAAACCACAGCCCTGTTCGCCCCAAAGCCATAAAATCAAAAAAGTATTGCATAACCTTCCCCGCCATTATGTGTAAAAGCTGGCCAGAGAGCAATTCTCTCACCTACCATGTCTGACCATAGTTCATAGACCCCTCCTCTCTTCTCTTCGGGTCCTTTCTCCATCCCTCAGGGAGGAAGAGAGCCTGGTTGAAGGGCTGGGGCATGACTCGGTGACAGATCGTTTGCCTAGCATGCAGGAGGCCCAGTTTTCACATTGCAGAGAGAATAAAAAACCAAACCAACCGGGCGTGGTGGCACACACCTTTAATCCAGGCAGAGATAGGTGGACCACTGTGAGCTCGAGGCCACCCTGAGACTACACAGTGAATTGCAGGTCAGCTTGGGCTAGAGAGTGAGACTCTACCTCAAAAAACCAAAAAAATTAGGAAAACAACAACAACAACAAAAAACTGAACCAGACAAAACGAAGACTGGAGGGGCCATAGAGACAGGTTTATACACTGATGGACTAGAGCCCAGCAAACACCTTCTCAGGTTAGCACAGGTTCAGCAGGGTGCCCACACCCCCGAGCTCATGTCAGTAAGGCAGAAGCCCCCCCCCAATCCAACCTGTTCCCCACGCCTGTGAGGAGTTCACTGGAGCAGGCATTAAGATGGAAGACTCACGTCTTCAGTCTGTGGCTTCCAGGTCCCAGAAAACTATTTTCAAATAAATGTGTCAAGCCTTTTTCAATGCTCATTTTGTCTTTTGTTTTGGGGAGTATTTGCTATGCCATGATGAGCAGGGCAACTGATCACCCCATGCCATCCTGATGGCAGACACGGACACAGGGGATCTGTGGACGTCATTCTCTGAGCCTCACACTAGTCCTTCAAGAGTGATGCTGTCATTCCCTCCATTTCTCATATGCAGAAACTGAGGCCTAGAGGGGACAGATCTCTTAAAATTTTTTTTTTAAAATTTATTTGCAAGTAGAGAGAAATAGAGAGAAGAGACAGAGAGATGGAGAATAGGCACGTCAGGGCCTCTAGCCACTGCAAATGAACTCCATATGCATGTGCCACCGTGCATCTGGCTTTATGTGGGTACAAGGGGAATCAGACCCATTAGGCTTTGCAGGCAAACGCCTTAGCCACTGAGCCATCTCTCCATCTTGGAACAGATCTCTTGCCTCAGGTCACACACTTGGTAAGTGTCATGGCTGGGATTTGAACCTGGGTTCTCCTGGCTCCTACACGTGCATACTGTGCGCAGGGCCTAGAATCACCTGTGTGAGCTTATGTAGATGAGGTAAGTCTCTGTGCAGTTGGTGGGGGGATTAACTTGACTGGGTTAATTAAGGTGGAAAAGACCCACCTTAACTGTGGGTGGCCCTAGTCCATGGGATGGGCTCCCCGACTCTAAACAGTAAAAAGCTAGTTGTGTCCCAGCATTATTGCCCTCTGCTTCCTGGTTGCGTTGAATGTGACCAGCTGCGTCAAGCTCCTGCCACTATGCCTTCCCCACCATGATGTCACCTGGACTGTCACCTGGAACTGTACACTGAAAGTAGACCCTTTCTCCCGCAGACAGGTTTTGGGCAGGTATTTTGTTTTTTCCCCAACCACAAGAAGTTGATTAATACACACAGGCCTCACGTAACTTCACCTGTGGACTTCTATCTAGATGCCCCTCATCCCAGCTGCCTGTGACTAGGAGAGTAGAAATGTGACCAGCCCTCAGGAGCTTACAGAGCAGAGACCCTGAACTTCTGGCTGTCCAGTGAGGTGTCATCTGGGAATTTCTATCTGGGACAGCTGACTGAACTTGAACGAGCCAACAGCACACACGCACCTGTAGGCCCAGTTACTGGAAAGACCAAGACAGGAGAATGGCTTGAGCCCCAGAGGCTGGCCAACACAGATCTCATTCTGAGACAGACAGAGAGAGACAGAACTTCCATACTCAGGTCTGTCCATCAGTTGCACAAGCCACGGCTTAAGTGCTCAGTGCAGGTACCTGCAGCTGCCTGCTGCGCTTCTGAAACCATACAAGCCCTACACGACAGGGCTGCTTAGAAGATGTGGCTTTGTCTTGTGCCCCTTCTGTCTGCCATTCATCTCTTCAAGCCCCCACAGCTCCTAGAACCCCCCCCCCCACCACCCAGCTCACACACTGATGGAAACCAGAAACAAGAAGATGCACACTCTTGAATCTCAGTGAAGACATTATCAAGTCCCCTGACTGCCAACGGGAGGTCAAGTTGGCCTGGAGCCCTGGCAGGACGGTGTGGCAGTGTCTTCATCAGTTAAGTACAGGTTTGTCTTGTGACCCAGCGAATCCCCCTCCCCCCCAACACAAGGGCACTGCAAACACCCTTACACGCTTACACAGAGATCCGCACACGGCAGCGGTGGTCACACTGGCTCGCAGGTAGGAACAGCTCATGGAGGGATAGCCTGTGACCGCTCCATGCACAGGAATATTACTTAGCAACGTAAAGGACAAAGCACTCATGTGTGTGACAACATCTTGGGAGCATGATGCTTGCTTTGGGAAGGAGTTGGCAGCAAGGCAGCACCCCAATCTTTGGGGAGGGCAAACTCCTCGAGACAAGAAAGGAGCCTTGTGCTTGCCAGGGGCTGGGAATGGAATCAGAAAGCGACCATACATTGATACAAAAGGTCTTTGTGGAGTGACAGAAAGGCTTTAAACATGGGTAGTGGAAATGGTGCCACCAGTCCATAAATATACCAAAAACCCATCACACTGTCTGCACCCAGTGGGTGCGTTTCACAGTCTGTCAGCAGAGCTGTTCAGGACTGCTCAGAAGAGACTGGGAGGTGGGTCAGCCATGCTCCGCAGACACTTAGGTTCACGAGCTCACACAAAAGCTTTGGTTCCGGAGCGCTGCACATCCGGGCGTTGTGTAAAGATCATGACGCACGCATGGCTGGGCATCCGTGTGTCGCTGGCATTTCCGTATCACAGAGGGCCACACTGTAAGCTCAGAGAAAGTGCTTCTTTGGTTCAGGGACACAGAGCATGGTGGAACCAGGGTCCAACCCAAGTCTGTCTGCCCCGCCTCCGTCCTGGGAGTTGCAGCCAATCCTGTGATGCCAGGGCCAAGCTCCCAGGAAGGAATCCCAGCTTCTGACCCTGAACTCTCAGGCCTACTGTGCTGCGGGTTTCTAGGGACGCCCGCTGGCCAGGAACCCTGGGTTGATTTCAGACCATTGTCTATTCTAAAGCAATGTTTTGTGGTACTTCTTCTCAACCACCCCTCCTAGAGGCTTATAAACTGTCTTTCTCATATCAGGTTCAGACTTCGCATACAGGTTGTTAGCCAACATACCAGGCATTTGTTTCTAAAAATAACCCGCAATGGTTAAGTTACCCTTATGCAATGGAACTAGCAGGTGAGGGAAGATTTTAAAGGTGGTGTCAGTTTCTCTGTTATTTATTTAGTTAGTTAGTTATTAACAGTTTCAAACTGAACAGGAAAAAGGCGTCATGTGAAGGAGATGAGAACAGGGATTAGAGACCTCAGGGTCCTGGCTGGCAGTGGGACCATGGGTGGCTTTCTTTGGAGCTTTGGGCCTCAGGGCTGGGGCTGAGGGGTGGCACTGCATGTAGCTCTGGAACACCTGAGTGGAGAAATGGGAGAGGGGTGTAGGTGGGGACAGGACTGTCACTCAATGGCTACTGAGTGGTAGAGAAACTGGGGGACCCCCCCCAAGTAGACACGACCAAAGCTGGGCTTACTGCCTTCTTTTTGGCAAGATTCATTGAGACTCACTGTCATTCACGCTCATCCACACACATTCTAAGGACATCTGGGGAAGGCCCCTGCCCCCCTGTCCCCCTTCCCTGGCAGACCTCCTGGGGCTTAGAGAAAAGCAGGGGCCCAGAAGGCAATGTTACCGAATGAAGGCTTGTGGTCACCGTGCAAGTCTCCCCACTGTGGGTGCTCAGTTACGGCCAGGTGATGCCACATGGGCCCCATGGGAATGGGTGTCTGATGCTCCAGAAAAGCCCCAAATCCAGATGTCTTTAATGTTAAAAAAAAATCTTCCCAATTGTAATCATTGGCAAATAATTCTGGGGGAAAAACAATTTAACAATGTAGTTTGTGCCAAATAAGCAGATTTTACTGGGGGGTTTGCACCAGGCCTGTCAGTTTGCAAACTCAGGCCTAGTCTGTTAATTACATGGGGTGTGTGTCGGCTAATGCTGACAGCGCGCATGCTGTGCGGGGGGGCTGTGCTGTAAGAACCCCAGCAGGGGATCTGTCGTTGTCCCCGTCTTACAGATGAGAATGCTGAGGCACAGAAAGGTGAAATCACTGGCCTAGGGGCCCACGAGTAAGTTGGCAGAGCTGACTCCAGGGACTTGCTTTAGCCCTAAATAAACTGTAAGAGAAGAGACCACTGGGGTGTTCTATCCATAGAGTGGGATCAGAGATCCATGGAGACAAGCGGTCCTTAACACTGTCCACATTCATCCCCGTGCCTTGTATAAACCTGTAGCCCAGAGAGAGTGGAGCAAAGCCAGAGGTTGAAAGTAGTATGTGGACTATGGTTTTTTGGGCTTTTCTTTCTTTCTTTCTTTCTTTCTTTCTTTCTTTCTTTCTTTCTTTCTTTCTTTCTTTCTTTCCTTCTTTCTTTCTTCTTTTTTTTTAAGGTAGTGTCTCGCTCTAGCCCAGGCTGACCTGGAATTCACTATAAAGTCCCAGGTTGGCTTTAAACTCACGGTGATCCTACTGCCTCTGCCTCCCGAGTGCTGGGATTAAAGGCATGCGCCACCACATCTGGGCCTGTCGGGCTGTTTTCTCCATCCTGGAACTGTCTCCAGCTCGGCTAGCCCCACGGACCCAGGCGAATGCGCACGGCTTCTGAGATGGTCTTTCTCAGTGACATCTCATCAGGAGGCAGGCACCAAGCTGTGTGGCGTGGCTGACCACAGCCCCCCTCTCCCCCCCCCCACTACTCCACTCTCAGGCTGGTGTGAGGTCCCTAGGCTGGCTGGTCATCATGCCCACAACCTTGGGAACCCTAATCCCAGATCCCAAGCAGGCGGATCTGTTCACAGCAAAGGGCTCCTCACCACCCCCCACCCACAGCCAGCAGATGTGCAGTCATTACAATAGTGGGAGAAAATAGAAAGAAAATTTGGAATTTGTTCTCCAAAGATATTCAAATTAGTTAATCAAGGGGCTTATTATTGCTTCTCCCCCTCAGCGGCAGTCCGTGGGGATAATTGATCCGCTGGTAATAAGAGCTGCGCTTCACTGCGGTGTTCCCAGCCCATCACCAGTGTGTTTAAAGACATTTGGCAAAGTTCTCATTATTTCAAATTGTTCTGCTGTAGAAAACCCACTTGGCCTCTTGGTCAATGGCAGGGCCGGGATGCCAGGCTGTCTGGAGGTGCTGTGAGTAAGGCTCAAGTGATCCCACATCCCTTCCTTCTTGGACAGACTCCAAGTCACTCCTCTCTCATAGCCAGCAGGGTACTGTCCCGAAGCCACCGTCTCTTAAAGACATATCAGGTCTCACTTCCTCAGTGTGCTCTATTCTTTCACAGTTACAGAACACTGCAGTCCTCAAAGCATTTTAGCCTTAGAACCCTTTAACACCCTTCAACGTGACAGACAACCCCAAGGAGCCTTGCCACGGATCACAGAGATTGATATATATATATTGTATTCCAAGGTAAAACAAGGGCTGGCAGAGATGGCTTAGTGGTTAAGGTGCTTGCCTGCAAAGCCTAAGGACCCAGGTTCACTTCCCCAGTACTCACATAAGCTAGTTGCACATGGTGACGCATGTGACTGGAGTTTATTGGCAGTGGCGAAAGGCCCTGGCACACCCATTCTCTCTCACTCTATCTGCCTCTTTCTTGCTCTCAAATAAATAAAATATTAAAAAAAAACACACACACAAGTGCAAGAAGACACAAGCATTCACCTGTTTCCCACCGGTGGATGACATCATCACACCTGGTGTGGGTTCTGGAAAGTTCTGTTATGAATTCATTCACATGCCTGAATATTGTTAAGCATTGTATTACACACCTGCCATCTTACTACCTGGGAGAAACTGAAAGTCAGCCTTGGCTATACAACGAGTCTGAGGTCAGTTTGAGCTACACGAGACCTTGTCTCAAAAACAAACAAATGAAACAAACAAACAACAAAAATCACATACTAGAGCCCGGCGTGGTGGCGCACACTTTAATTCCAGCACTTGGGAGGCAGAGGTAGGTGAATCCCTGTGAGTTCAAGGCCACCCTGAGACTACATAGTGAGTTCCTCGAAAAACAAAACAAACAAACAAAAAAATCACATACTAGAAGATGAATGAAAACGGGTGGATTGGAGTTTAATATTGTAACAAAGTTAAGTTGACCTTACAGAATTTCCCCACAAGGTCTTGGAGACACTGGAGGTGACTGTCCCATACCCTGAGAGCCAGCAACAGAAAGGGCAAGCCTAGGGCCCCAGTATCAGGGCTGGGAGGCCAGGAGGACACCCCTAAAAAGGTTAGGGTTGCCAACCTCCGGGCATGGATTGAAGAAACAATCCTCAAGGAGAGAAAGGGGGATGCACCCTGCGGGCAGCAGTAGCAGTAGGTGTAAAGGTCTGGAGGTGGGCTGCAGAGATGGCTTAGCAGTTAAGGTGCTTGCCTGCAAAGCCTAGGGACTTGAGTTCGATTCACCGGTATCCAAGTAAGCCAGATGCACAAAGCGGCACATGTATCTGGAGTTTGTTTGCAGTGGCTGGAGGCCCTGGTCTCACTCATGCTCTCTTTTTCAAATGAATAAATAAATAAATAAAATATAACGAGAAGACACTCAGATCTCATCGGGTGTGAGGGAGAGGGACAGTGGGTGACGAGGGGCCTGATCACAACAGTGAGCCTCCCCAGCAGCTGCACAGGGCCATTGAGGGTCAGGCTCTTAGTGCTTTATGTGTTACCTGCCCGAGATCTTCTGACGGCTCTTTGCATTGATTCACAGCAAGGGAAACTGAGGCTCAGACAGGTTGCACTTGCCAGTCCCCAAGGGCAGTGAGGGCTCCGCTGGGGATCAGGACTCTTGCAGGCCAGCCTTGGAGGCTATGGCTTTGCCTGTCCACTGTGGGTCCTCTAAGGAGGCCAGTGGGAAGTGGTGTCCCCAACTCTGGTCATGGGGAGCAGCATGTCCTGCCCGCTGTGTGGGACACGTCAGCTGGCAGAGTGGGCTTCCTGGGCTCTGCTGGCTAGGCATGGAGGCGATGCGAGGCTGGTTAGCATAGTGGCGGGCAGTGGACCCAGGTGTGGGAAGAGACCTTGGACAGTGGTAGTCCCAGGGCACCCTAGAGCCAAAGCCAGGCGCTCTGTCTGGGAAGGCTCTCAGTGGGACTGAGGACTAAATGGGGCTTGCAGGAGATGTGTGTTGGGGCAGACACCCTACCTCCTCTTGGCCTCTCTCCGTCTGTGGCCGTGACATGCTGCCTTCTACGTGTCTCTGAACCTCAAACATTCGGCTGGTATGCTCCTCTCTGGCTGTCTTGGAAAAGGTGGGCCTACCTAGTAGAGGTTGGAAATGTTGTAGGAGATCATAGGTAAGTGGCCACTGTGGCTCACTAGCAGGGTGGGCAAGTGAAGGAGTGGCCACCATGCATTCTGTAGACACTCCCGTGAGGAACGTCAGGAATGAGAGCACAGAGTTGGCGAAGTCAAAGGGAGGGCTGGATGTGGTGGCACACACCTGGAATCCAGCATGGGGGAGGCTGAGGCAGGCGGATCTGGAGCTGAAGGCCAGCCTGGTCTACAGAGTGAGAGCCTGGCTCAAAACAACGACACATTCTGTCTGGGAAGGGCCACTCCTCCTTCACATTGGACACCTGCTCCAAACCTGGAGCAGTAACTGTCAAATTAAAAACAACAGATGAGGGCTGGAGAGATGGCTTAGCAGTTAAGGTGCTTGACTGTGAAGCCTCAGGACGGAGGTTCAATTCCCCAAAACCTGTGTAAGCCAGATGCCCAAGGTGGCGCATGTGTGTAGCTTTTTTTTTTTTTTTTGCAATGGCTAGAGGCCCTGGCATGCCCTTTCTCTCTCTTTCTCAAAAAATAAATACAATTTAAAAAAAAAAGGTTTAAAAAAGCAACAGATGAGATCATCTTGCAAACGCCACGGCGTGGAAGAAGGGACATGCAGTTTATCTGATAAAGGAGTGTCCAAAGTCAAGAACTCTTAAAGATTCAGTAAAAAAGACAAGCTAATAGAAAAACCGTCAAGAGGGATGGAGAGATGGCTTAGAAGTTAAGGCGCTTGCCCGCAAAGCCAAATGACCCAGGTTTGATTCCCCAGGACCCAAGCAAGCCAGATGCACATGGTGGCGGATGTGTCTGGAGTTTGTTGGCAGTGGCTGGAGGCCCTGGTACACCCATTCTCTCTCTCTCTCTGCCTCTGTCTCTCTAATAAAGAAATAAAAATAAAATCTTACAAAAAAGAAAAAAACTGCCAAGGGACTGGAGTGGTGCCTCACATGACAGCAAAACCAGCAGGCCACTGGCATGTGTGAAGATTTTTGACAGCACTGGGAAATGGGGTTCATGCCACTGAGAGACCGCTATGAAGCCACGGGTGCTGGTGCACACCTGTAATCCCAGAAGTGAGGAGACTGAAACAGGAACATTGCCAGGAGTTTCGAGGCCAGCAAGTACCAGACCAGCCAGGGTACAGGACAAGACCAAAAAACAAAACAAAAAAAAAGGCTGGAGAGGTGGCTCAGCAGTTAAAGGTGTTTGCTTGCAAAGCCTGATGACCTGGGTTCGACTCCCCAGTGCCCACACAAAACCAGATGCACAAAGTGGTATGTGTATCTGGAATTTATTTGCAGTGGTAAGAGGCACTGGTGTGCCCATCCTCTCTCTCTCCCTGGTACACCCATTTTCTTTCTCTCTCCTTCTCTTTTTCTGCTTGCAAATAAACAAAAATTTTTTTTTTAAGTCACAGCAGAGCTGGAGGAGAAATGGCTCAGTGGTTAGGCACACTTCCTGTGCAAGCCATGAGGACTTGATATTGATACTGTCAAGAGTTCAGATTTCTGGATTCCACATAAAACTAGGCATGGCCACACACATCTGTAACCCTAGTCCCACTCCAGAGGGACTCGGCTCAAAAATAAGACCTGGCAGGAGAGCAATGGAATGGAACCCCGAACCGATGCCTGTAGACGAGCAACCCCCACCTCAGGCAAGCGTATGGGGTGCTCCAAGGGCACATGCATCACACACACACACACACACACACGCATAGATACATAAGCAAAGAATAAAATAAAAATGCCACTGCATAGCTGTCAGAGTGGCCACAGTGACAGGAGCCTCACTTAGCTGGGAGACTGTCCACTAACACAAGGTCTCAAGGTGTGCAGCATGGTTGTGGACTGACCAGAGAAGTCTCACAGACTGGCTGCTCAGGGCTCTGCCAGACTCTGAGACTCATGCAGGCCTCCCCTGCTGGTTCACATGTGTGCTCAAGGTGATTAAGAGGCACCATTCATAACAGCCCCAGACCGGAAGTGACCTGGACACCCATTAACGTAGATGTCTAATCGCTCTGAGATGTATTCACCCCACGGAACGGTGTGGCACAGCCCCAGGCGTGAGGGAATGGGAAGCCAGGCCGGGAGGTCTTACATATGCCATGCTGGGTGAGAAGCCATGGGGCACCAGGGCAAACGCTGAGACCCTTTTCTGGATGGTGCTGACCAATCTGCCCAGCCAGAGGTCAGGGTTGGGGACATAGATGGGCCAAGTGCAAGAGATGCTTCTGGGTGATGGCGTGCAGGGGTCCCCGGATCCCACTCATAGGCTTGGCTGTAGCCTCGGATCTGTGTACTTTGCCCAGTGAACATTCCAGGCCACGGAGGGAGAAAGGCTAGGCCCTTAGGTCCTCTGGAATCTGCCTGCGTCTGCCACGGCCCCTGCTATGACACACTTATGGAACTTAATAGGCAACTTCATAGAAAACTGGACAACAGGGCTGGAGAGATGGCTTAGAGGTTAAGGCACTTGCCTGCGAAGCCTCAGGATCCGTGTTCGACTCTCCAGATCCCACATAAGCCAGACGCACAAGGTGACGCAAGTGCGCAAGGTCACACATGCACACAAAGTGGTGCACGTGTCTGGAGTTTGATCGAAAAAGTGCCTGGTGTGCCAATTCTCTCTCTTTTTCATAAAAATAAAAAAATAAAAAAAAGGGAGGGTGACTGCCCCAACACCCAGCAAGCTGTGATCTGACCCTACGCACCTCTCTTCCGTTGACATCCCATTCTCTGTGTTCTAGCCACTTGACTTTCTCGGCTACCTCAGGGCCTTTGTACCTGCCGTTCCCCTTTGTGTGGACCTCTTACCCACAAGATTTCTCTTTAAGTGACCCTACCAGACTTTCCCTGCCCTTCCTGCTCCAGGGCCCTGCTCTTACTCCCTCGAGGCCACAGCGCCTTTGTTCGCAGCACTTGGCCTAGCTTGTGCCTGTTCCTTAGACTTTGTTGCTCTAGGTGGATGGCAGGGTCTGTGGGTCTGTCTTCACATGTCCCCATCTGTGCTAACATTTGCTGCTCACAGTGCACACAAGGAAACGGGCAACTCTTTCTTCCTGGCTGTGGCGGTTTGTGTGGAAAATGTTTCCCATAGCCTCACGTGTTTGTGATTAAGTCTTATTTATACTTAGCTCCCAACTAGTGGAGCCTTTGGGACACGGAGCCTTGCTGAGGGAGGCATGTGAGTGGGGGCGGGTCTTGGGGTTTATCGGTCTGCCCCGGTGGGTGCTCACAGCTCTACTTTCTCTCTGCTGCTGTGGAGATGTGCCGCGTGGCTGTCTTCCCCTGCCATGAGGAGGCTTCCCTTTAAATCTGTTAGTTAGTTAGAAACAAACCCTTTTCTTGGGGGCTGGAGATCCCCGTGGCCCAGGTTTGACTCCCCAGTACCCACATAAAGCCAGATGCACAAGGGGGCATGTGCATCTCGAGTTCTGTTTGCAGTGGCAAGAGGCCCTGGCAAGCTGTTGCAGTCAGTTTCGCATTGCTGGCAGAAATCACCTGGCCAAGAGCAGTTTTGGGGAAAAAGGGTTTATTTTGGCTTACAGACCCAAGGGGAAGCTCCATGATGGTATGGGAAAACAATGGCATGAGCAGAGGGTGGACATCAGCCCCCTGGCCAACATAAGGTGGACAATAGCAACAGGAGAGTGTGCCAAACACTGGCAAGGGGACACTAGCTATAATACCCACAAGCCCGCCCCCAATAATACACTGCCTCCAGGAGGGGTTAATTCCCAAATCTCCATCAGCTGGGAACCTAGCATTCAGAACACCTAAGTTTACGGGGGACACTTTAATCAAACCACCACATTCCGCCCATGGCCCCCATAAACTGATATCCATACATGATATAAAATACAATGCATCCAGTATGACTTTTAAGAGTCCCCATAGTTTTAATCAATCCTAATGATGTCCAAACATCCCCATAATCCAAGGTCTTTTAACTGAGCCATAATACACACGCAAAAAAAATTCCTCCAAACCCATAATGGCACAGAACATTCACACCTCAAAAGATGGCATTGGGCATAGCAGGGAAATATTCAACCAATACAAGATTTAAACAGGGCAAACATCAAACTCTGTAGCTCCAAGTTGAACAACTCTAGCCAGTGACAAATCTCCCAAGTCCGAGAATTCTAACAGACAAGTCTCTGGTGTTCCAATTCTTCCCCTCCAGCTAGACTACTCACAGTCCTGGACAATTTCATCTGGGGCCAGCAGCTTTCCTTGGCAGCTGTCTTGTGGTCCCAGCATCTCCACTGGGTCTCCCCTGCAACCCACGGTTCACCTTCGTGGCTCCATTGGGTCTCCATGCAGGCAATCCAGCAAACCTGCTACACACTGCCCATGGCCATTTCCAAAACACAAGACCATTTTGCAAATTCAATGACCCTCTATTTCCTGCAGTTCTTATACTCCACAATATCAGGTAAGGTGCCAATTTGTTAATCCGGGGGGGGGGAATCAGAAGACTTTGAAGAACTGTACACTCCTTGAGCATTCAGGCCCCCTTCAAAAGAGTCTCTATTCTTTCTGTCGCCCCAGTGCAGGTCAGCTGGCCCAATCTCAATGGTTGTGATCTCTCATACAACTGCAGTAACAGCAGCAATTTTGGCCCAAAGATTTCATTTCTGTGCCATATCCCTCTGCTCACACCAGTCTGTTTCTATGCACTGCAACCCACAAATTCTCGGGACATGGACATAACAGCAAACCTGTTACACAAACTGCTTCTATCCCAGTCCAGACAAAGCTCCTTTTCACCACCATAAGCCAAACCTCATGGTCCATTACTGCATTCAGGTCTTGCAACTCCGACCAGAATGGTCCATCAAGCTGTACTTACAGCACTGCAAGGAGTCTCTTAGGCCAAGGTTTCAAATTCATCCACATTCCTCTTGAAAATCATCTCCAAAAGGCCAAAGCCACACAGTCAGGTATCTAGCAGCTAATGACACCACTCCTCGGTACCAACATTACTGTTGAAGTCTGGTTTGCATTGCTGCCAGAAACCACCTAACCAAGAACAACTTTTGGGGAAAAAGGTTTATTTTGGCTTATAGACTAGAGGGGATGCTCCAAGAAGGCAGGGGAAAACGATGGCATGAGCAGAAGGTGGACATCACCCCCTGGCCAACTTTAGATAGAAAATAGCAACAGGAGAGCGTGCCAAACACTGTCAAGGGGACACTAGCTATAATACCCATAAAAGCCCGCCCCCCAACAATACACTTCCTACAGGAGGTGTAAATTCCCAAATCTCCATCAGCTGGGAACCTAGCAGTCAGAACACCTGAGTCTCTAGGGTGCTCAGCTGCCATTGACTTCAGCAGGAGGGCCACTGCCTGGCTGGCCCACTTCAGGTTTTGATAATAGACCCCTAGAGGGAAGCTGGAAAGCGAGACAGAAAGGCCAAGCTCAAAATCAAAACAACTTAGTACAAGCACTGGATCGGCGTTCTGGGTTGTTGGGGGAGGAGCCATGGCCACCCTGGCTCTGTCAGCCCTGCCCCTCACCAGTCTGGGCCAGGGATAGCTCTGTCTTGAGAAGGGGACCACATGGCTCAGGGTGGCTCTGGAGAGGGCCTGGGGCCATTTGGGGCTCCTGAAAAGCCAGTAAACAGCTCTCAGGGGTCCAGGAACCCCTGGAGGCAGCCAGGGAAATGGTGGGCTGGCCCAGAGAGACCCACAGAAAGACGATAAGAACAGCAGGCCTATAATCCCTGCACTCGGGGTTGCATGTTCTAGGCTGACCTGGGTTACAGAGTGAATCCCAGGTCAGCCTGGGCTAGAGTGAGACCCTACCTCAACCCTTCTCTCCCCCAAACCCCTAAGCAATAAAAAACCCCAAAACAAATAGTAAAAACAAAAACTTGTTAAATATATAAAAATAAAAAAGAAGAAAAACTTGGGCTGGAGAGATGGCTTAGCGGTTAAGGTGTTTGCCTGCAAAGCCAAAGGATCCCGGTTCAATTCTCCAGAACCCACGTAAGCCAGATGCACAAGGGGGTGCATGCATCTGGAGTTCATTTGCAGTGGCTGAAGACCCTGGCGCACCCATTCTCTCCCTCTCTGTCTGTGCCAATTTCTCTCTCAAATAAATAAATAAATAAATAAATAAATAAATAATTTTTTTAAAAAAGAAAATCTTTTAATTTTCCATTTCCAGACAGTGCTTTCTGTTTGGAAAGGTGCTCAAGAGGTGACATGGGTGAGATCTTTGACTGCATCCTTCCAGAAACCCTGTCCTCATTTCTGGGGACCCTTGGAGCCTCTTCTGGGACTCTTGGAGGGAAGGAACGAGGAAGTTCCCTCAACCAGGCTCCGTGGTTGAATCTCCACAATGGTGATTCCAAGGACTGCACTGTCCTGTCTTGCTGGCCTGGTCTCTGGGCTTGCGCACACTGTCATCGCACGTGTCACTGTTCTTACCCTGCTTTACTGACGCACAGACTGAGGTGTGGACAGGCTCCAGACATGGCCATGATCAGACAGTCAGACAGTGCACTAGGCCTGGCACACCTTTCCCCCCACAGTGCGACTCCTATGCCACCTTGTTACCAGTGACTTACAGTCCTGAAACCTCAATATGCCTGGACGCAGCGTCTTTGACCTTGGCTCTGTCCACCTTGCTTTAGGGGGCTTTGGAGTGGACTCAAGTTTCCTTTCATTAAGTGGGGAGGTGGTCAAGGCCAACATGAGCCCACATGAGCAGGACCAGGATCGTGACCCCAAATCACCTTCACTGAGCCCTCAAGGACTCTGGGCAAGCAGTCACCACTTTGCACTGAGCCTAACAAAAGGGAGACCCCAGCCTGTACTTTACTCCTGTGCAAACTGTACCTTTGAGAGGACACAGAGTCACATGCCAGCTACTGGGAAGGAGGCAGGCGGCAACCCAGGCCAACACAGGAATGAGCCTTGCCTCCAGCGTCCGCAAGGAGGGCACGCACAAGGGCCCTTGGGCAGCACGCCACGAACCCTAGTGACGCTTGCTCCTGCCACCACACACACACCAGAGCACCCACTCTGTGCCAGGTGCTCTTCCAGGCACTGGCCACACGGTCATTCATTCCATCCTCATAACTGCCCTGTAAAGGTGATACCCATCGAGCAAGCAAAAGCACACCGAGGTCAAATGACTCACCCAAGGGCACACAACAGGCAAGAAGCAGTCCTGGGATTTGAACCCGCGGAGCCTGGTTCCAGGATCCAAGCATTTAGCCACATCCTGTACGACCCCTGAATCAAACCTCAGCTGGGCCACCTAGAGATGGCAGGCCTCAGGGTTTCCCCAGTGACCCCCCAATCTCTGAGAGCAACTGCAGCCACCAAACGCTCAAGCTGCATACTCAAGGAGGGAGAGGAGTCACGAGTGGAGGGGCTAGGAGTGGGGGAAGAGAGGGTGTGATTCCACTCAGAGAAGACAGAGGGGGCTCATGGGAAAGAAGATTTGGGGTAGTGTGTGTGTGTGTGGGGGGGGCGGTCAAGTCATGTGGCTACGGGGGAGGCGGCAGAGCGTGCTTATGCGTTTGAGGGTCTTGATGAACGGTTCATGGGACTCGCCAGCTGCATGGGACACAAGCTGTGAGCTGTGGGGGCTCCGCGGAGTAGGAGTACCAGAGCAGAAGCTGGTGACGCCTGGACCACCCACTCGTGCCCAGAACGTGTTTGGCACATTTAAGGAAATCGATATGCGCACACCTTTCACCACTGAATGACTCAAGAGCGGCGAGGTCACATAAAAACATGGGCCTTGAAAGGCAAATCCATCGCCACCCTTGCTCCACACGTGGCTGCCACTCAGCTCACCCCTGTCCCACCCAACCACAGGACCTTGGCACAGGCCTTTCTCGCTGACTGGTACGCTTCCTCCCTGTCTTCCAACTGACAGTGCCATTTGTACTTCGGGTGTCTGTTTAAGCACCATGGAAGCCGCAGTGATTTCTCCAGCAGGGTCTAATGGAGGGAAGAGGAGGGAAGGGCATAGAGGGAAGAGGACAGAGAGGAAGCAAGAGAGCACTTCAGAGAGGGAGGGGGAAGGGGGCAAACATGGAGGAGAAGAGGGTGCAAGTGTCTGATCACCTCACATCGTGGCAGTAGCAGACGGGCACAGCGGGTCTCGTTCAGGGCTGGGAGCGTGCAGCTGGTCTCTGGGGAGGGGCGCATTACTGAACCTTCCTGGCTAATGGGCTCGGGGACTTGCCTTTGTCCTCGGAACCCTGGTCCAGGGCTAGCCCTCCTGGAAGGACCCTGTGCCCAGCACTACCACACACAGCCTGCCTTCTGCTATGTAAACCACTGCTGACGGCCACAGAAGAGGACGTCTGCTAAGCGCCCCACAGACAGCGCCGCCACCGCACGCACACGCCATCTTCCAGAGGGGCGGAGACCTCAGCTCAGGCCAGCCAGCCAAGTAAGGACGGGGGGGGGGGGTCTGTGTTTGCATCTAGATCTGATGCCCAGAACCACGTTTTATGTTGCAGACACGTCACACACACAGGACAAACGCTCTCATCTCCAGGGTGCCGACGACCGTGCCCCTGCGAACACATCCACTCCTGCTCAAGCACGACCGCACTGTCTTCCTTGCCTTTTACTCCACTTAGAGCACATTACATCCCAGGTTACGCAACAGCCCATCTGCATAGACTGACCTTGCCTGCTCCTGCAGGGATGGAGAGAGAGAGAGAGAGAGGGAGAGGGAGAGAGGAGCTCTCCTTTTCGTGCTTGTAGAGCATTAATTTGTGGACAGGCCTTATTTTGTGTATCCAGTCCCCCTGCACAGATACTTAGGTTATCTCCAAGCTGCCACTCACGGGCATTTATGTTATTTCCCATCCTTACGACACGCGAGTTATTTTGATTCCCCCATTCATGGTCACGGGTCATTTCAAATCCCTGCTTCATGCATGCTTAGGTTATTATTAATCCCCCTTGCATACACACTTAGGACATTTCCAATTTCTTCTTGGTGAACACTTAAGGTTATTTCTAATCCCCCCCATTCCATGGGCACTTAGGTCATTTCAAATCCCTCGCTCATGGGCACTTAGGTTATTTCTAATTTCTTGTTCATGGACACAGGCTATTTTTAACCCTCTTCTCATAGACATCTAAGTTCTGCCAAGTTTTGTTTTTACTATAGATCCCACATCAATCCACCAAGACATTTTGGTGCCCACAGATGGATATATCTAAGAGATAAGTTTTTAAACAAAGACAGGCCAGTTCCAGGGCAGGTGCATTTGTTAAAGTGACAGGTGCTGTCAGCCCCCCGCCCCCACTCCCCGCCACCAAAACGGAACTGTTTCAATGATTGCTGCCACCCACCTGCAGGGGGTGGTGTGTCTCTTTTCCCAGTTGTGATGAGATGACCTTACAAGTGGACGCAGATCGTGGGGTGTGAAAAGAAGGAGAAAAGGAGAGATACAGATATTTCAAAGGTGTGTAGAAAGTCACAATGGTCGACACAAAAGATGGTCAGTTGACCAACTACTTTCTTTATGACTTCATAAAGAATAATTGACCCATTTTTCCCAGACTGGAATTCTCCCCAGCCAAGTGGGTATATGAGCCATAACTGTTCTCCACTGGTGCTAGACTAAGAACAACCACATGTCATGGGTGCTGGGAACGGGGATATAGCCATGCATATAAGCTCACTGTGACCTCATAGTCACCCTGGCAAGGTGACACTGGTATAGGTTTGATCATGTGCCCATGGACACAAAGAGCCAAGAGTGGGATGAGGGCTGGAGGGATGGCTTAGCGGTTAAGGCGTTTGCCTGCAAAGCCAAAGGACCCAGGTTCAATTCCCCAGGACCCATGTAAGCCAGATGCACAAGGGGCGCATGTGTCTGGAGTTCGTTTGCAGTGGCTGGAGGCCCTGGCGCGCCCAATCTCTCTCTCCCTCCCTCCCTCTTTCTCTGTCAAATAAATAAATAAGTAAGTAAAAATAAAAAAAAGCCGGGCGTGGTGGCACACGCCTTTAATCCCAGTACTCAGGAGGCAGAGGTAGGAGGATCGCCATGAGTTCAAGGCCACCCTGAGATGACAGAGTTAATTCCAGGTCAGCCTGGACCAGAGTGAGACCGTACCTCGAAACCCCCCCCCCCCAAAAAGGGAGGGGGATGACTCCAGGGCTCCAGTTATAGTCAATGTGACTTCAGGGTCACTGCTCACTACTAGCCCAAGGTTGTCTGGTCCCAGTCAGGGGACCCAGAAAGTCACTTGCTTCCCAAGACCTTAGTGCTGCTCCTTCCAATGGTGAGAGCCTCTTCCCCGACCATCTGCACTTGAGGCGTCCTTTCATGGAAGCTTCCTGGTGTGATACCAAACTGTCTCCTCTCTGTGCCCACGAGGGCAAAGCAGGCTCATCCCGGAGGCTGTCTGGAGAGATGTCCTGGTTTGACTGTCTCTGGTATCCAGGAGCCCAGCTGAGTCCCCACTGGGGACTCATGTGTCATTCATCCATTCACCCACCTCACATATACTAATGGGCGCTTTGCCCTTCTCCACTGGGGTTAAAAGCCTTGATTCTGAAATCAACTTAATCTAATTTCCAATCTTCCCACTTTTTCACTGTGTGACCTTGGCTAGGTCAGTCAATGTCTCCAAGCCTGTCTCTGCACTTACCGAACAGGTAACTGGGCTGCTAGGAGGAGGAAGGCACACATGGCTGGCACGGTATCGGCAGCGGTCGGTGGCACACAAGGGGTGGGTGTTTTTCTGATTGTTATTGAACACTGATTGACCTCTTGCCCTGCCCTCAAGTAACTTCTGATCCTCTCCACTAGCTCCTCAGGAGGGCCCTTCCAGGAGCAGTAGACAGCTTGCTGTGGGGCTAGGGGACCATCACCTCAGGCCCACCTGGTGATGCCCTTGCTCCGCGGTCACGGTGTGTGCGATCGATGCTTTTCTGAGCTCAGCAATTTCTGCAGGGCCCATTTCCTGACCCCAAAGTCAAAGTGGCCCCTCCTCTTTCTCTCTCACCAGCTACTCATATTCTAAAATTAGCCAGCGGCTGCCAATTCCAAGCGGAGCTGGCTTCCGGGAACTGGGAGGCCTTGGCATTGTCACCTGAGTCTGTCGCTCCATCCAACCGTGTAATGAATTGTCAGTCTTGGCCACCCCACTGACGGGCTTGGGTTTTACAGCTGTTTCACTATCAAGGACACTGGGGCTAATGGCTCCAAGAAGACAGATCAACTGGAGAGCACCATGATGATGGATGGACTCACCCAACGCCAGGATGCTGGCCGCTGAGTTGTGCGGAAAGGGGAATGCTTAATTTGCTTATACCCACAGTTACCTGGAGCCTGCTCTTCAGGTATGATGGAGTAGGGAAAGGGTCCGACCTGGGGGTCTCAGTCTGGAGTAATTTGTTACTCCAAAGTGCTGCCAACCTCTGAGGTTCTATAGCTGCGGATAACTTCCTGAGCCCCCCTCCCAATATGGGGGAGGGGGCACCCCCAGCTGGAACTGTGTATGAGGAACAAGGAGGCTAAACACGTCAGAGGCACTTGGACAGCTCTGGAGATCGATTTAAAAAATTTATATATATATATTTTTAAAATTTTTATTTATTTATTTGCAAGCAGAGAGAAAGAGAGAGAGAGAGAGGAGAGAAGAGAGACAGTCAGAGAGAGAATGGGCATGCCAGGGTCTCTAGCCACTGCAAACAAACTCCAGATGCATATGCCCCCTGTGCATCTGGCTTTTGTGGCCCCTGGGGAATTGAACCTGTGTCCTTAGGCTTCTCAGGCAAATGCCTTAGCCGCTAAGCCATCTCTCCAGCCCTGGAGATCGATTTTTATCCTGAGCTTGTCTGAAACATTTCTGCGCCCAGCCTTCCACTGGTATACTTTTTTGTTGTTTTTGTTTGACACAGAATCTAACTGCTTGGCCCAGGATGGCCTCAAACTTGTGATTCTCCTGCCTTCCTTCTCTTGAATGCTACGATGACAGGCATGCACCGCCTCTCCCAGGCCCCTTACATGCTTTTCAATGGACATCCTGATGCACCTTCGCTGACTCCCTTCCCCCTCGCAGATAATACAACGAGCAGGTAGGCTACCACCTTCCCCACTAGATTTCAAGGATTTTCCCCCTGCCAACCAAATATTTCATCCAGCTGTAGATATCATGAGGAAACGGCAAACAAAGAGAGAGATTTAATAACTGGAAATAAGAGTAAGGATGCAGAGGGCTTAATTTTTTTTGTATCACATCTAATTGCAATCAACAGTAGACATCTGAGTCAGTGACAGGCTCAGCAAAATTGCTGCTGAGAGAACAGAATCTTTGTCTAAAAATAATCAGACATTCTGCGCACCGCTGTTTGTTATAACGGTAATCGATGCTGGAGGCTTTGAATTCCATCAATTTATAGATCTGTGCAGGGCCTGCCTGGCGATGGGCGGTGTGCAGCGGCCCCGGCCAGCTCGGGCAGCGCCGGGGCCCGGTGTGTGATTAAGATAAGCCTCGATTCCTTTCTAAATTCCTTATCGGGGGCTCATTCTCCAGCAGGCTGAGATGTTCCCAACAGTTAAAGATCACTGCAGCTTCTCAGACGCCAAATTCAAGGGGATCGATCAATAAATCAAATCAGGCCGATCAATCGCCCAATCAGGAGAGTCTAGCCAGTGCATTATTACCGGCGCCTCGAAGCCAGAGCCTTCCATGGATTTCATCAAACAGCCTCACCTTGGCTCGCCGCCAGCCGCTGGCTTGTCTAATAGACTCCACAGCCGAGAGGGGCCTCCTGCCCAGCGGAAGAGCAATAAATTTCTCATCAAACAGCCGATGGAGAAACAAGATGAACATCTGTTTTGCTGCAATGAAACCCCCGTGTTCTTCACTACGGGCAAACCGCCTCTGACAGACCACCCCAATGGTGGCTTCCCTGGCACTCGGGGACCCCGTGGAATATTCCACCAGTTATTTCAATCAGGTAATTTAAGGAGACTTTTGCATTCTTCTCTCAGCAGCTGCCGGAGCTCTGCAAAGACTATTCCAGCACAGTCGATAATAAATACCATCCAGGGACCCTGTAGTATGAAGGCAATTTTATGATGCCCATTATGTAGCGATGTAACTTCATTAAAAGCTGTTTATTCTCTCTAAGCATTTTAAGCACTTTTCCTCACCCATAAAGGTGGAGCCGGGAGGTTATTTTTACAGAAAGGGTTCCAGACTGTACTTCTCCTCCCAATAACATGGGGGGGGGGTGAGCTTTGCCCAATCTCCTTCTGTCTTTGAGGCTGGGTGATGGCTCAGCCTGGGGTAACCAGGAGAGAGGAGCAGGTATTCCCAGGCCCACACATGGGGATGCCTCAACTGTGGGAGCTGAGAGGTCTGGGAGAGGAGAGGGCATGAGTCTCACCAGATCCTCACAGGCTCTTTGTTCTAAGATACAGAAAGTTCTAGAATAAGACAGTAGGAATATGCCAGCCAAAGACAATGTTTCCTAAACTGGGGTTCCTGGGATCTCCCCCTCCCCCTCCTCCTCTATTTTACCTTCAGTGTTACCATTTGAAGCTCACACTTTTAATCCCAGCACTTGGGAAGCTGAGATAGAAGAATTGCTGTGGAGTTTGAGGTCAGCCTGGGTTACAGTGAGATCTTATTTCAAGAAAATAATAAAAATAAAGGCTGGAGAGATGGCTTAATGGTTAAGGTGCTTGCCTGTGAAGCCTAAGGACCCAGGTTCAATTCCCTAGGACCCATGTAAGCCAGATGCCCAAGGTGGCACATGCATCTGGAATTCATTTGCAGTGGCAGATGGCCCTGGCACGCCCATTCTCTCTCTCTCTCTCTCTCTCTCTCTCTGTGCCTCTTTCTGTTTCTATCTCTCTCTCAAATTTAAAAAAAAATGTTTTTTTAGTATGTAGGAGAGGGAGAAAGAGGTCCGTCTGCAGATAGAAAATCCTGTGACGACAACGCAGTTGACAAGGGTCCCTGAGGACCCCCTTCTTTGGATGAGCAGGCTGTCTGAGGCAGAGGGGGACAACTGAGTCAGGGGACCCATTCTAGCAGGGTGGGTGGGGTGACAGGTTCTTGTCAGTGTACACCAGGGGACGGGCTTCTGTCCAGGCACAGTTGGGTACATGAGGATCTGCAGATGGGCACTATGTGGAGTAGAGGACGGGGTCAGAGAGGCAGGACTCACATGGGGGACAAAGCTCACAACCCTGCCCTTTGACCTTGTGAAATGTGGAAGCCAAGGAGGCAGTGCAATAGCAGCAGTGGTACCAGCAACAGGTGACTCTCCTTAGCCTGGCGGGGGGGAGGGGGCAGTCTCCGCTCTCTCACCAACACTGCAAGTCCTGCCATTATTATTTTTTAAAGATTTCTTTATTTTTATTTATTTACTATAGACGGGGGGGGGGGGGGGGGAGAGAGAGGGAGGGAGGGAGGGAAGGAGAGAATGGGCACACTACAGCCTTTAGCCAGTGCAAACGAACTCCAGACATATGTGCCACCATGTGCATCTGGCTTATGTGGGACCTGGAGAATCGAACCTGGGTCCTTAGGCTTGCAGGCATGTGCCTTAACCACTAAGCCACCTCTCTAGCCCTCATTACATTATTTTACTTTTTTTCAAGGGCAAGGAGCTTTATTTTGGGCTTAGCCCTCATCATTTATTTATTTATTATTTATTTTTTTCTTGAGGTAGGGTCTCACTCTAGCTTAGGCTGACCTGGAATTCACTATGGAGTCTCAGGGTGGCCTCGAACTCAACAGTGATCCTCTTACCTCTGCCTCCCAAGTGCTGGGATTAAAGGTGTGCGCCACCACGCCCGGCTTCATTATTTTTTTTTAAGAGAGAGAGAGAGAGAGAGAGGGAGACATGCATGACCTTGTGCATGTGCATCTGGCTTACAAGGGTTCAAGGGAGTTGAACCTGGGTTCTTAACGCTTTGTAGGCAAGTGACTTAACCACTAACCCATCCCTTCAGCCCTCCTATCATTATTATTCCTGCCTTGCCTAGAAAATGAGGTCCAAAGAAATAAAGGGAACCTTCCTGTAGCCATACAGGGAGCAAACAGAGCTCACCAAGGACACTGCTGGGGTCTTGCTGAGCCCCTGCTCTGGGCACTTCATATGCATTTTCTCTATGAAGTTTCCTGCTTCTCCTCCACCGGGGCTATCATGCTCGTTTCCTAAGTGAGGCTCAGAGAAACTCGGGATCAGGGAGGGAAGGGGTTAGTGAGGTTAGTGAGGTTAGCAGGTTAGTGAGGCCTGGAGCTGGAAGCAGAGCCTCTTCCATAGTCCTTGGCCCCTTCACGGCCTCTTGCCCAGCCTCAGAGCTCACACACTGGGCTCTGAGTGAGGAAGAGGAGTCTCTCTGCTCCTCATGAGGCTCCTACCATCACCTGGATCCAGACAACCAGGCTTCGCCACACAGAACTGCAGCCTGCCTCAGGCAGAGCTCCTACCTGGCCTGTGCCAGCCCAAGCCCAGCTATCACTTGCCCTTCGCTATGCCCACCACACCCCAGCTCCTCAAGCACCCAGGGACCAGGTGTTTCCACCTGAGCTCTTGTCGCCAGCATCCATACTCCACATTCACGAACGCCCATCCCCCATGGGTCCAGCCTCTCTGTCCTTCACCTCTAGGTGCCCCAGCCTTCACCAAGGAGCTGCAGGCACCTGACAACTTACTAGACAAAGTGGGGAGTCCTCCCCTCCTGGTGTCCCTCAAGGCCACAATACCTATAATGGAGGCCCTGTGGGCCCTTCCTGCCTCTGTCCCAGCTGAGTCCCTTCTGAATTCAGGCACAATTTGAGTCTAAATGTGGAGAGCGGGAGGCGGAAAAGAAGGGAAGGAGAGGTAGGAAAGAGGAGGAGGAGGAGGATGATGGTGAGGAGGAGTTGAAGGAGGAGAGGGGGCTTGTGGCCATCCACATGGTGCCCATGGGGAAGCTGAACCCTGCCTAGGGTTGGCCTTGTCAAGCAGAGAGCAAGTCTCAATCCTGCCAGAGTGTGGCTGCCTGCCCGACACAGATGCGTCCAGGGTCCCTCATCCAGAGGCCACGGTATGTTAGATTTATCACACACTCCAGCCAAGATGTACCGCCGAGATTTTGGGGCAAGATTTATTACACTGGCTGGTTTTTAAAATGAAAGTACAAAGAAGATATTCTGGCAAGAGCGAGTTCTGTTAATGGGGTAAGCACTGCATCCAGGGGATGGTCTTCGAGTCTCTCCTCTGGGGGTGCAGACAAGCCTTCGCAGAAAAGCCCAGTGCTCGGCCACATGAGCCCATGGGTGACCTTGAGAGAATGACCCTCATTCTTGGACGTGTGTCTCTTGTTTGCAACAACAAACTAGCTCTACTTTAAGCCTCCTAGATGTTGGGCACTTTGCAGGAAGTGATTCTTTGATGTGTTAATGTTTTCACTTATCTTTAAATATTTTAACAGCCAACGTAAAAAGATAAAATGATGTCTATTCATGGGGTGGGGGGTGATTTTTAAATCGTGGCTATAATCCTTAGAGACAATTATTTCCTTCTATTATGTGGATGAGGAAACCAAGGCTCAGGGAGATAGGGTCATTTGAACAGTCATCAGCAAGAACAAGAGTAATGATGTTTAAGGCTCCTTCTAAAACCTTCTATAAATGGATCATCTCATTTGTTCCTTTTTAAAAAACTTTATTTATTTATTTGAGGGGGGGGGGAGAAAGAGACAGACAGAGGGAGAGAATGGACATGCCAGGGCCTCCAGCCACTGCAAACGAACTCCAGATGCATGTGCCCCTTGTGCATCTGGCTTAAGCGGGTCCTGGGGAATCGAACCAAGGTTGTTTGGCTTTGCAGGCAAACGCCTTAACCGCTAAGTCATCTCTCCAGCCCCATCTCATTTACTCTTGTCAACGATGCCACAGCATGGATACTGTTGTCATCTCTGTTTTATACACCAAGACACCAAGGATTAGAGGGGGAAAAAAATCATGCATCTGAGGCCACAAAGCTGATCAGGAGGAAAGTCAGGATTCAAACTCACGTCTCCCTGATTTAAAGCTCTTAAGACTCCTCATAACGAGTCTACTGACTCATGATGCATAGTCTCAATTTTTTTTTTTTTGGTCTGTTTTTCAAGGTAGGGTCTCACTCTAGCCCAGGCTGACCTGGAATTTACTATGTAGTCTCAGGGTGGCCTTGAACTCACGGTGATCCTCCTACCTCTGCCTCCCCAGTGCTGGGATTAAAGGCGTGCGCCACCACACCTAGCTCAAATATTAAATTCAAAATTAAACCTGGGGAAATCATCAGCTGCCACTCCCACTTAGATTGAGAACCACAGTTCAGAGATGGGGACCTAGTGCCCCAGATTCAAGTTCAACAGTTCAGACCTCTCTCATGTTAAGAAAACAAAAACAGGGCTGGAGAGATGGCTTAGTGGTTAAGCGCTTGCCTGTGAAGCCTAAGGGCCTCGGTTCAAGGCTCGATTCCCTAGGACCCACGTTAGCCAGATGCACAAGGAGGCACATGCATCTGGAGTTGGTTTGCAGTGGCTGGAGGCTGTGGCGTGCCCATTCTCTCTCTCTCTCTCTGTCTGCCTCTTTCTTTCTCTGTCTGTCACTCTCAAATAAATAAATAAATAAATAACAAAAAAATTAAAAAAAAAAAGAAAACAAAAACATGCTCAAAAGCCATCCAGCCCCTGCTTATCTTTTTCCAACAAAACACTGCAACCTCAGGCTGGGGAGATGGCTCAGCGGTTAAAGGCTCTTGCTTGCAATGCTTGATGGCTCAGGTTCGGTTCCTTAGTACCCATGTAAAACCAGATGCACAAAGTGACACATGCATCTTGGAGTTTGTTTGCAGCACCAAGAGGTCCCTGGCATGCCCATATACTCTCTCTTTCTTGAAAATAAATAAAAAGAACTTTAAAAAATTTTTACTTAGTTATTTATGTATTTAAGGGGAGAGGGAGAAAATGGGCACATCAGGGCCTCTAGCCACTGCAAACGAACTCCAGACACATGTTCCACCTTGTGCACCTGGCTTTACATGGATACTAGGGCATCGAAGCTGGGTCCTTTGGCTTTTCTGGCAAGAGCCTTAACTGCTAAGTCATCCCGTAGCCCTAAACAGAACTTTAAAAAAATCCAAAAGCAACCCACTGCAACCAACAGTGAAAAGCCATTGCCCTAAGCACGCACTTTAATTGATGTCTCTGGCCATTCAGGAGCACAGAGAAGAGAGGGTTTGCTGTATTAATTCATAATAACTAGCATAATATATTGTTGGGGAGGCTGTCTTTGCTTTTTGCAACTGTTGTTAAATGCTCACCAAAAAACTTTTGTCGTGATCAAGCCCACCAGGAAAGGTGCATGGTCTCTTTTAAGGCCATTTGGAGCCATATTGGTGCACGTTGATGATGTCACACAACCAGGTCCGGGTGATAAGCAAGCCCCCAATTTAAATGTCACCTGCACATACGTTTACATTTCTCCAAATTTTGAGGAACCCTGGAGACTGGGAAGCTGTGAGGCAAAGTGTAAGAAGGTGTGTGTGTGGGGGGGGGGGCTGGGGAAAATCCCTTAAATGTTTAATATTCAATAATGTGTCAATTTTACATGGAGAGGCAAATGGGTCTTTATTGAGGAATTGGTAAATTTCCTCGGAGAAAAGTAAGTGCATTTCAGCCTTCAAGGAGTCCCAGCTGAATAGAAATGGGATGTGATTTGTGATAAAACTCAGCTGCTCTTATAAAAGACGTTAAATAAATGTTGCTGTTTCACCAGGGATATACAAAATTGATTGTGTTATAGACTGATTTCAAGATGCTGTGTCCCAGCACGGCCCCATCAGCGTCCGTGTGTGTGTGTGTGGGGGGGGGGTTGCTTTTAGATGGCTTACATTTCACAATGCTCTACTTCCTCATCCTGCAGCAGAATTTTCCAGAAACACAACTCCTTCTACCCCATACTTTAATTTAGGTTGAACTCTGTAAGTGTGTTGCTATACGGCTATTCCGATCTTTCCCCAATAGCGACTTCTTTCATAGCTACGGAATATTTGTGGTGGGCCAGCCGGCTGCTGACATTAAAGGAACATTTAGTGGCTGGCTGAGGTTCAAGTGGGGGCGCGGGGGGGGGCAGAGGAGGTCTCAGTTCTTCCCAGCCACACAGGAGTCCTGCCTTTCCCTCGGTCCAGCTAGGTGTGCGTAAGTGAACCTCACTTTTCCTATCTGCAAAATAGGCACAACTCTACCCTTGAGGGGGTTTGGAAAATCAAGCTAACCGTGGGTTGTGGGCTATGTAGTCCCATTCTCAAGCAGCTGATGCCACACAGGACTCAGGTAAGAGGCTGGGCTTCCGGGGAAGATGGGTGCACCAACACCTATCAGAAGTGGAAGCCAGAATTCACTCAGACCCTGACCTCTGCTACCTGCCTGGTCCAGGCATGACTGACTCAGGCCTGAGCTCTGCTGAGATACCCAGCAGGGGACATTCTACCTCTCTCACTCTTGGTATCCACAGGGGACAGCCAGATACTGGTTCTTCCTTGCTGGAGATCTCAGATGCCCAAACAAGAGTTCAGCAGCTCCCTCCACCAGGCCTGACCCCGCCTGCTCTTCCAACACAGTCTGCCTCCATCTCCTCGCTCTGCCTCCACTGTTCCGGCCCTTCATTCTGTTCCTGACACTGTGAAGCTCCTGTCAGCCCCAGGGGCCTTCACACATGCTCTTTCTGCCAATGGACACCTTCTCTTCCCAGTCCCTTCTTGCCCTCTCTGGTGGTTTTCTCAAGTGTGGCCCCTGGTCCTTCAGCAATGTCACTAAGAACTTCTTAGAAATGTGAATTCTCAGACCAGCTCCAAACCTCCAAATCAAGAGCTCTGGGGGTGGGTCCATGCCATCTCTTTAAAAAAAAAGAAAAAAGAAAAACAAACTTGCACAGTATTCTCAGAAATGCTCAAGTCTGAAAACTAATGGTAGACCTGTGTGCCAGCCCCAGACAAATTTCAGCTTGGAGGGGGTGGGGGAAGGACGAGAGGAAAAGAAAGGACTCTCCTCAACAGCTCCCCGCTGTGCAGATAGCTTCCAGAGAGAAACTAGGAGAGCAAAGAATTGGCCTGGAAGATTCTGTTCCAGAGCCAGCCCAGACCACACCGTCCCACACTGGGAGGAGGCCGCACGAAGCCCGGTTTCCTGGAAGCCTCTCAGTGCTCCGTGGCAGGCTGTTTGGCTCTTCCTGGAGCTGAGGAGGAAGGGAAATCGTTTCTTTTCCTATAACTCAGAGCAAGTCTGTGCTCCTGACGCTGGCATCTGGCTGATGTAACTGAAAGACAGGCTCCTTTGGACCCAGGGGTGACTACGGAGAAGTGTGTTTGTGCACGAGGATCTGGGGCAGCTCGGGGTTCCCTCCACTGTGGGGACACCAGGGGTGGAAGCTCTGCTCAGGATGGGAGGTGACCTCGAGCCCCTTCCAACACCCCAAAGCCATTTCCATAAGGACACATGGGGAGCTGGGCAGTCACGCGGTGATACTGGACTGTTCCCTTTCCCTGTCATCAGTCACCAACAGGGCCATCAGCCCAGATCTCTGCAGCCAGCAACCAGCAGGTGTTAAAAGCCCGACAGTTGCACCTCACTAATGGGTGGCTTGGTTTTCTTAGCCTGCTGCTTTTTTTTTTTTTAAAATAAAACTAAATTCCAATAATTGCTTAATGTTTATTTTTACTTAGCTCTGGTTCAGATGCTCTGCGTCGCTCCAACAGAAATTGATATCTGGCTCCTGGTGAGCCTTGTTAATACACAGATACACACGGACACACAAAGACATGCACACACAGTTACACGTGTATGGATTCCCTAATACATACACAGACACACGTGGGCGTATAGACGCATATACACAGACATACCGACTTTCACACACTCGTTGGGAAGTGGCTGAGCTGCGGGTCTCCTATAGCTGGACCGGGGGATGTCACAGGTTCCCTATGCCAAGTGCTTTCTTTGTACCTGGCTCCTTCTCAGGGCAGTACAAAGTATGAAGTTTTGCACCAACGACCTGTCCTTCGCTCCAGAAGTGACAAAGGCCACACCGGACCTTGCATTACTCCTCGAACACTTTTGCTTCTAGGTGTCCCTGAGGTCACGTGCTTGGCTCTATTTGCGTTCAGAAGAAATAGGTGGCCATGCTCTGAAGACCCACAAAACACCAGGCCACTGTGTCTGCCAGGGACTGAGGCCTGGTACTGCCTGGGTCAGCAAGAGATCCGACCTCATCCTTGCAAGAGAATCCCCATAAGGCGCGAGGTGAGAGTGTGTGGACCGCCACCAGGCTTCTAAAGGGTCAGTTTCCAACTTGGTCACTCTCTCGTGGTGGGAAGGTGATGCGTTCGGCAGGAATTGTACTTCAAGTCTAGCATCTGGGCAATGGCAGCGTGTGGTCCAATGTTGGGCTGTATGGCCCTGTGATCACTTGGGCACTGTCCAGGGCCCACATCAGAAGCACTGGGGCTGGAGAGATGGCTTAGCATCAAGGCGCTTGCCTGCAAAGCCAAAGGACCTTGGTTCGATTCCCCAGTACCCGTGTAAGCCAGATGCACAAGGTGGCATATGCATCCAGAGTTCGTTTGCAGTGCCTAGAAGCCCTGGTGTGCCCATTCTCTCTGTCTCTCTCTCTGCCTCTCTCCCTCTCTCAAATAAATAAATAAAATTAAGGAAAAAAAAAAAAAAAAGAAGCACTGAATGTGTCTTCCACTCCATACTGCTTTGGTTTTTAGGGTTCGCTGGGGCTTAGCCCCACCCTCAACCAAGGGTGCAGTGTTCCCTGAAAATCACTGTGAACACATGACCCAAGGGTCAGGCTTGCCAAGGTCAAGGTGTGGGTGAAGGTCAAATGCCAGGCTCTCCGTTGCATCCTGTCCATCCAAATGGGGGGAGTGCCGACCCCAGCATCTCTACCTCCATCACTCCCAAGTGGCACCAGCTACCATCATCTGTAAGGTGGATACAGGGGCCTCCAGCACAGCATCTGCTCCTCCCACTAACGCCAATGCCACAGGACACTGAAGGCCTTGCCAGGGTCCCAGGGGTCTCTCTGGGCTCTGCCTATCCCTCTCCCCTCCAGTTCCCGAATGCTATCTAGTCACGGATGCCAGATGCCAGCCTTACCTAGTCACTCCCATGGTACCTCCTCCACTGCCCTGCCCAGTCCCACCCATACAGCCTGCCCATCCCAGCTGAAGTCAAGGCCGCCAAAGCCACAAAGCCACCAAAGGGACAGCCTGCTACCGCCCCCTCTCCAACAAAGCTACCACAAGGAAGTAACATGCAGGGTCCTCTCTGAGCTGGAGAAGAAGGGAACAAGCCAGACGCTTTTACAGTAGACAGAGCGACATGTTGGGAAGGTGTCGTCATTCAAGATGTTCACTGGCCTCCGGCTATTTCCTGGCTGCGGGTCCTGGGCCAGGTCGCCCATCCTGGGATCGTGTGAGGATGTTTCGGTTCCTAGCTCACACCTCATGGCCACCTCAACGCCACAGGGAGCCGTCACAGGGCTCCACTCTCAGAGATCATGACCTGTGAGCTGCTTCCTCCAGTTTCCTACCAGGAGGGCTTCCAAAAGGCTCTGTCCACACCCAGGGTTCACATCTGTCCACAGAGCCATCAGTAGGGTCTGTAGGTCACTTTCTGGCCACCCCGACCTGCCACTAGCCACACTTGCTACCCCGTATCCCCTGTCTGATTGACTCTGATCACCATCCCCACACATATGGCACACTCCAGCTCTGTTATCAGCTAATGAGTAAGTAATATTCTGTTCTAAATCCAGAAGTGCTATTAGATACCAGAGGGGGCTAATGGGTGTTTTAAAGACCCCTTTAATCACATATTAACATGATGCCAGGCAGGCTGTGCAGCCCATATGCCAGCCTCTCACCACAGAACGCCTGTTCCTGGTCCCCAAAGAACAAAACAGGATTTGTGGGTCACCAGGGCTCAAGAACACCCCTAACTTGGGTCTGTCCTCCCTGAGCTCACGGAGTTGCTGTCTCATCCTTGATTTTCTGGGGTGATGGGAAAGGGGGATACATTCATTTTCTGGGGCCACTGGGTAGCAAAGGACGATAGGGCATGGTTCTCTTCACCTGTGCCGGCAACAAGTCCAAGTTCAAAGTGTGGGTAGGTGGGGCCTCCTCTCCCCCCTCACCCCGCGGTGCCAGGTACCACGCTCACCTCTGCTGTCCCACACTGTTCCCCCCGTGCCTATTTTTCCATGTGGCCCTCTCACTGTGATGCTTGTCACTAGGATCACCTTAATCCAGTTTCATGAGCGACAGCTATGGAGACCTTGTCCCAAACAAGGTTCTGGGTGGACATGACTTTGGGGGGACACGATTCAACCCAGCACGGGAGCTTGGTTTTGGTGGTGACAGTAGGTGGGGAGCAGAGTACAGAATTCCTTAGTTCTTGAGGTGTGGATGGTACTATAGAGTGCTTGCCATTTTGCACCCGAACCTTCCAGAAAAGATCTACCACCAGCCCCAATTCCTCCCACGGACCCATCATGCCCTATTAGCAATGCAGCGTGATTATCAGCCCCTTCCATCAGTTCCGGGAATATTCGTTTTCCCGGGTACAGTGCAGAGTCATTGCAAATTAGCCACTTTCGTATCACATTAGACCCAACACGACACGGCTGATGGAGACTTGCTAACAGCAACACGACACCCCTCACTCAGACATGGGAGTCGGGGTGCGCACTGAGTGACGTTGGGCCCGCGGAATCCACGCATCCTTTAGAAGCCACGTGTCCCCATGAGCACAGCGTGAAGGCCACCTCTGCCCACTGGACAAAGCTTTGGAAGAAAGAACCAGTTCAGGGGTGCCTCTCCTGTTTCCAACGTTCCCACCTCTCCACTTTCAAAGAACATTCCAGCTCTTGTAAATGTGTGCAGGGGCAGGTGACAGGCAGAGAGGGACCTGGTACACATTCTGCAATACAGTCCTCTATGGTTTTGCCTTGATGGTGTGACCGGTGGCTGCTGATGACAGATGCCACGGCTGTGTGGACACAGCAGAGCAGGACGGTGGGAGCCAGAGAGTGCTGGGTCATGCCGACAAGGCCATGGGGCGTAGATGGTGGTGGGGTGACTGAGCTAGCCCATGTGGGCTATCACTGACTACTTTAAAGAAAACCTCACACATCCAGGCATGGTGGTATATGTGTCTTTAGTCCCAGCACTCCAGAGGCCAAGGCAGGAGGATCGATGTGAGTCTGACACCAGCCTGAGACTATATAATGAGTTCCAGGTCTAAAACCCAGACTGGCTGTGTGAGGTTTTCCTTTTTTCTTAATTTTTTGAGGTAAGCTCTCGCTATAACCCAGGCTGACCTGGGCCAGCTCAGTCACCCCACCACCATGTTCTTTGAAGTTCAGGTTCACCACTGCTATGTCCTAACTGGGGGCTCCTGGACATAGACTGTTTTTTTCCCTTTTTGTGTGTGTACATGTGGTGTGCGTGTATGTGCATATGTAGGTTTGTGTGTATGGAGGGTAGAGGTCGATGTTGGCTGTCTTTGTCTATTACTCTCCATCTTACTTTTAATTTTTTTTAAAAAAATTTATTTATTGGGAGCCGGGAGTGGTGGTGTATGCCTTTAATCCCAGCACCTGGGAGGCAGAGGTAGGAGGACTTGCTGTGAGTTCAAGGCCACACTGAGACTACATAGTGAATTCCGGGTCAGCCTGGACTAGACTGAGACCCTACCTTGAAAAACCAAAAAAAAAAAAAAAAAAAAAAAAAAAAAATATAAATTATTGAGCTGGAGAGATTACTTAGCTGTTAAGGCACACGTATGCCAGATGCACAGATGAGGCAAGCGCAAGGCCACACATGCCCACTAGGTGGTGCAAGTGGCTGGAGTTTGATTGCAGTGGCTGAGGCCCTGGCATGTCAATTCTTTCTCTCAAATAAAAAAATAAAAATTTATTTCTTTATTTGATTCCTTTTTTTGGGGGGGGTTTTCGAGGTAGGGTCTCACTTTCACTATGTAGTCTCAGGGTGGCCTCGAACTCATGGCGATACGCCTACCTCTGCCTCCCAAGTGCTGGGATTAAAGGTGTGCGCCACCACACCCAGCTATTTATTTATTTGAAAGAGAGAGAGAGGCAGATAGAGAGCATGGTGCACCAGGGCCTCCAGCCACTGCAAACAAACTCCAGATGCATGTGCCACTTATCTGGCTCCTTAGGCTTTGCAGGCAAGCAACTTAATCACTAGGCCATCTCTCCAGCTTTCCATCTGTTTTCTTTTCTTTTCTTTTTCTTTTTCTTTTTTTTTGGGGGGGGGCCTGTGTCTTTCATTGAATCTGGAGCTCACTGCTTCAGCTAGACTAACTAGTCATCAAGCCCCAAGGATCTTCCTGTCTCTGCCTCCCGGGCACTGGGGTCCCTGGCATGTGCCACTCTGCCTGGCTTTTACATGTGTGCTGAGGACTGAACTCGAGTTTTCATGCTTTCATGGAAACCACTTTACCCACTGAGCCATCTCCTCTAGCACTCGGGCATGCACTTTCATTGCCCAGTGTCTCAGTTTCTGCGTCTGTAAAATGGGGGTGAACCAGAGCCCACCTAATAAACTTGTTATGAGATTTAGATGAGACAAAGCATATTATAAAAAATCTGAGGGCTGGAGAGATGGCTTAGCAGTTAAGGCATTTGTTTGTGAAGCCTAAGGACTCATGTTCAACTCTCCACATCCCACATAAGCCAGACACACAGTGATGTAAGCGCACAAGATCACACATGTGCACAAGGGGGTGCATGTAGGTGGAGTTCAACTGCACTGGCTAAGACCCTTGTGTGCCAATTCTCTCTCTCTCTTTAACTCTTGCTCTCTCACATAGAAATAATAAAAAAAAAATCTGAGCTTCTTGCCCAGTTCCGGGCCTGTGGTACATTTTCCTGAAGATATAGAATGATGGTACCCTCTCTGCTGCCAAGGGTGCATCTCCCTGCCCTTTCAAGTTCACCCACGCATTGCAGTGAGCCTTGGGAGGGGGGTTGCCAAAAAGAAAATGCAAGTATAACAGTCTTCCTGCTTAAGACACGCACCATCTACTTAGAGAGATGAAAGTCAGGCCCGGAAGGCAGATGTCCTATCATAAGAGGTTTCCCACCCAAACCAAGAAGCCTGAACTCTGACGAGGGAAAGAGGGAACTGCAGAAGCAAAAGGTCTCTGTTTTAATATAGCTGAAGGAACGGATGCCTGTGGGGACAGGGGACATTGCTTCATTCGATATTGCAAACACCAGCGTCTCACTGGCTCTGTCCATTCAGACACAAATACAGTGAGAGGAGATGGGGAGATGCCCCAATGAGCGCAGTGTGGCTTCTGGGTGACAGTGCTTGCTGTCTTGCTGTCTGCCAGCCTGTCTGGGACCTGGGCAGAGGCCCTACCTGGCCCCACTGCACCCCCGGCTATCCCACAAGGCTGACAAATAACCCCCACTGTCTCCAAACGGCTCCAGGAGCGCATTGCCAAGAGGCAAGTGGCCAGATCCTCTTCCAACTGCGACATACCCTCACCATCAGAATGTGGCCGGCACACAGCCCAGAAAAATCACATTGATGCTGGTGCCCCCCCCCCTTCTCCCTGCCTGTCCTTCAAAAGCAGCCACCTCTTAGCCCAGATTATTGCATGCTGGGATTACAGAAGCTGCCATGGCCTCCCGCTTTTTGAGTGGAGTCTGGGAATCAAACTCGGGTACTCAGACTTGAGCGGCAGGCGCTCTATTCACTGAGCCACCTCCCCAACCCTGTCACTGTCTTTCGCTTGCTTGCAAGTCTGTAACGTCAGTCACCAGGTGCCCTCTCAATACTGGGGCTGTGAATGCCAAAGGACCCATCTCCAGCCTCGGGAAAATATCGACTGCCTGTGACAACAGTGTGGGCTTAGATGGGTCTCAGGATGAGGCGGGGGTGGTCTGAGCACTTTGAAAATATTAAGTCATTCAAGCCTTTTATTCCGCCCAGCACAGCAGGTGCAGCAATTAACCCCCAGGTAAGGACAACTGTGGACAGAAGTCAGGCTTGGACACACACTCGGAGAAGCGAAGGAGTTCAACTCACACAGGAAAGCAGGTGTGGCACGTGGCCATATGTCAGGACCAAGGTATGCGCTGCGAAGAGCAGACGAACTTGTCTCCTGGCAGCAGGCAGGGGGATGTCAGCAGGTGGCTGTACACTGGGCATGAGCATGGCGAGGCTGGTATTTGTCTCTGGGGTATAGACAGCAGCACCCCCAACTCAATGTGGCTTAAGCATGTGAGAGAAACCATCTCCCAGGCAGCTGAATAAAACAGGAGAGCTTCATGGTGGCTGGATTGAGCTATAGGTGCTCCGGGCAGGGTTTGATTCTCTGTGTTCTCCCTTCCTCTGGCCTGTTCCTAGTCACTTGAGACAAAGGGTTTCTGGCCACCCAAGGTCACCGCCTCCCAGAGATTAAAGGGTTTTTCTCTCTGTTTATATATAAGTCACAGGGAAGCTTTTTAAATTTATTTTTCTTTAAAAATATTTTATTTATCTGTAAGGAGAAAGAAAGGGGGGGAGGGAGAGACAGAAAGAATGGGCATGCCAGGGCTTCCAGCCGCTGCAAATGAACTCCAGATGCATGCGCCACTTTGTGCATCTGGCCCTACATGGGTACTGGGGAATCAAACTCAGGTCGTTGGGCATTGCAGGCAAGCGCCTTAACCGCTGGGTTGTCTCTCCAGCCTAGAAGTTTTACCAGAACACAGCCACATGTGCCCATGGATACAATGCCCACAGCTGTCTTCCTGTTACAGTAGCCGAAGCGCTTAGCAACAGCATAGTTTGTGTGGCTTGTGAAGCAGGAAATGTTTCTTCTTCGGCCATGTTTAGAAAAGTCTATTTCCTAAGGGGACACTTGAAAATGTCAGGGGGCTGGGACATCAGCCCAGGCGCCCCACTCCTACCTCTTCCTGCGTCTCTTGTATCCTCTGAGCACCAGGGACATAAGACCCGGAGGAACCTTCTCTGACCACGTGACACACATACAGGCATATACACTGCCCTGCGCTACATACAGGTGCTCCCCGCCCCCCAAGAGACGGAGCAGAATGCACTCAGGTGACCCAGACACACTGAGACATGCTGGCCTCTCTTCCTGCCAACTCCTCAGCCTTTGGGTGCAGAATCCCACTTCCTCCTTTCCTGGTTCACATGCTAAGCATCTGTCCCATCCAGGTTCTAGAGGCCAGGGCTATTCCTCCCATGGTCCCCAATCCCTTTTACACCCTCAAAGACAGGGCCACACTCAACACACACCCGGCGGCCGATCATAGTGTCCTCCAAAAGCCAGTGAGAACTACAGGTGCTCCTGTCTTATTATGGGATATGCCCCACCAAGCCTGATGGTAAGTTGAAAATACGGTAAGTGGAGAAGGCATATTTAATACATTTGAATATCACCGGCCATCTTGGTTAACAGACTCAGTGTCCCATGGGGTGTGGGTTGTTCCCCTTGGGATAGGATTGTCGGGGAGGGCTGCACGGGGACTGCCTTCTTTGCTGCTGTCCCAGCACCAGGGAAGACTGTCTACCTGTCTACCTGACTGAAGCATGGCTCCTACCCCATCAAGTGTCACTTCTACACGGGCATTCTATTATACAGCCCCAAGGCTGAGTCTGTCCCAGGTGAGCGGGGCTGTCTGCATATCTGCGGCGGGGAAGGCTGCTCACCAGACACTCCCCCGAACGTCTCCGTTTAACACCGTACGTATGTTACTTATAGAATAACGCTTTTTTTTTTTTTTTTTTTTTTTTTTTGCAGAGCTCACAGGTCTAAAACGGCCTGCCCAGATGTTCCCCAATCTGGCCCAGCATCGGCTCCCTTGCGAAGCACTTCTAAAATTCTGGCAGCAGACGTAGCTTGGGCATCAACACTTCACTGGGGGAGGAGAGGAGAGGGTCCCGACACCAGGCAGCTTGAGGGTAGGGGGCCTCCCACAGGACCCGGCTCTGTGCCCCATCCGATGAAATGACACTTATCTGGGCATTATCTGACATTGTGGACTCCACATGAGGCTGGGATAGTTGAGGCTTAAGGCGGAGACCGGCTTATGACCTGATCAATTTTCCTAGACTCTTCCAGAAGTGGGAACTGAGTTACCTGGGTCAAAATCACAAAGGGCGACCTTGAACTTTTTGTTTTTAATAGAAAGAGTACATTCCGTGCATAGCTCTATTTAACATAATCTCACGAAATTTCTTATTTTGAAGTATTATTTTTTTTGGCGTGCACACATGTGTATGTAGTATGTGTGGTGTGTGTGAGGTGCATGTACGTGTGGATACTAGAATGCATGGAGGCCAGAGGAGCATGTCATGTGTCCTCCTCTGTGATTCATCCACTTGCTTCCTTGAGACAGAGTTTCTCACTGAACCCAGAGCTGCTATTTTCTGTCAGACTAGCTGAGCAGAGTCCGGCCGTTCTCCGGTCTTCACTCCCCACCGTGATAGGAGACAGAAATTGGCTAGGCAGTCAGGGCAACCAAACCACAAAAGTGAATGGTTTTGTATTCCTCGACTAAAAGCAGGGAATGCCACTGAGCTTGCAGAAACCCGGATGTCACACCCTCCAGGAAAGATTTCTAGATTAAGCGTGCACCCTTCCTAGGGGACAGAAATTCTGATCCTTACCTAAGATTACTGGCAAAGCTGTAAAATCTGGTCTTTGTCCATAGTAACCTGATGACCTGCTCTTCCTTATGTAGCCACTCCCCATAAAAATAATCCTTAAAAACAAACAAACCAGATCTGAGTCTCGAGGGGGGCTTCTCAAACCCCCTCTTTTCTCTCTAGGTGAGAGCACCACCTTGCTTCCTTCTCTTATGTTCTAGGCTTAAGCTCCCTTCTCTGAATAATCTTCCCAAAGCTTTAAGCTATAAAAAAATTATCTTTCTGAACCTTATCTTCTGGACCGTGGATTTCATTCTTCAAATTCATAGGACAGGGATCTGGGAACATCCCAAATTATTGGTGCTTTGGCGGACAAGGAACCCAAAATGCCTGTATCAACAGGACTGGAGTTATAGGAAGGTGTGACCATGACCACCTTCTTACACAGATGCTGGGAAATCAAACTCAGGGTGAATCAGGATCCTTCCCAGGCTTTCACGCTTGCTCGGCAAATACTCTTACCCACTGAGCCATCTCTCCAGTTCCTTGTCCTGAAGTATTTCTAAAATAAATAAGATTCCAGGCCCCTAGCTGCTACCTATTCCTATTCTCCTGAGGGTGCCTGGCTTTCAAAACAGCTATCCCATAGATCTCAGCTTCCTCCCCATGATAGTCTGCCTTTCCTCCACCCTTCGTGACCACGGACTGTCCCCAAGTGTCCGATGATGCCGGGGCTTCTTAAATAAGATGGGATTATAGAAAACAACAAGTGATAAAACCTAAGGAGGTTGTCAGTTGCTTATTAACTCTTCATGACCCTCTTGCATTCTTGCTGGCCGGGGGCTGGAGAAGATGGGGAAGGAGAGTCCTCAACCCTGCTTGCCCCTGACATCACGGAAACTGCTCAGTTATCCCCCTGGTCCACATTGGCCACCTATGTTGTCTCTGTTCTTTGAACTTTCCCAACTATGTTTGGCATGCAACCATGCTGGTCCTGAGCACATCTATATCGGGAGCACATCTATATCGGGTGTTGGTCAACTTTCTACATCTTCTGAGGGGTTCACTGCCTGACTGCTCCCTGGTCAATGCCAGGTTCAGGCAACCTGGCATCTCATTGTCCCATCTTGTTTCTTTCCCAAACACCCCCAACAGCAACTAACGAATATGCCTATTTTTGTGCACCTCCAAAAATACCTTTAGCTTTTGTCAAAGCCATCAAATACTATCCCTGGGTGGCCCTTCACCACCCCGATTCCCTCCCGCCAACCAACAAATGCTTCCCAAGACAGTAAATATGGGTCATGCATGTTGTCACTGCCTTCTCCCACGCCCGTGGCAGGCATTACTAAGAGTCTGTCACACGCATCAAAGCCATCAGTGAATGCATTGTGACCCACCCTCCACTGTTTACTGAGACAACTGCAGTAACCTTAAACCTGACCCTTGAACTCATCTTGCTTCTTTTTTTTTCTATAAACACACGAAGACACACACTCTCTCTCTACATCCTAGAATGGTCTTACTAAGTTTTTAAAGCTTTAATACTTTAAACATATGGGAGATCTTAGCATCTGCCCCCAGAAATGTCTCCAGTGGCTTCGCCTTGAATTTCACATAGGATGCCCGGTTAATCCTGTGCCACAAGAGTTGGCCTTGTCGGCATCCACCGTGACCCTCTCCTGACTAGAGTGGGAATTCCTTCAGTTGGGCTAAGAGCTGAGTCCCAGTGCCTGGCAGACAGCAGGGTGCTGCGAAATGCTCATGGATTAGATGGACTCTCTGTTGCTGGTCAGGAAGTGGTCTGGGAATCCAGAAAGCTCCCACCCACCCCTCCACCAACATGGAAACACAGCCTGCAGAGCATTGCTGAATCCCGGGGCGCCTCCCGCCTCCCGCCACGGGGCAGGGACGGAGGCAGAGCACAAAGACATCACCTTCGCCTCTGCAGCGGACAACTCGGAACTCTTTCCTCTCTGCACTCTCAACGATTTGTGGAGGTAAAGCTCGGAGCCTAGTGGGGCTGCTGGCGGGGACCTCAACAGAGCCCGTGGGGGACCTCCTTCCGGGTTCGGACCAGTGTACCACTGAGGCTGACCCCGGCTTGTGCTCTGAAACATCCCTTCCCCAACTGGTGGCTGGAAACAGGGTCTAGAAAAATCTAAACCTTCCAGAAAATGCTGGATTCCCAGAACTGGAAGGGCTACTGGGAGGTGGAAGGAAAAGTTTTTCAAGCATGGTGTCCAGGGTAGGGTGAGCTCTGAGTTTGACCCCTGGCTCACTTCACCCAGGATGGCTGGGAGCAAAAAAAAAAAACATTCTTAGGCCTTCTGCCAGGTTGTCTTGGGGGACAGGGGTAAGGACAGGAAGGGAAGGAGAGGGGACGGGAGAGTAATTAGCACTATTAATTACATCTCCAGCTCTGTCTACATTTCTGCCCTGGGATTAAAGAAACATTCATTCGGAACAACTATTAAGTCCTGAAATTCGTGGCTTCACAAATCAGGGATGTGAATAAAAACTTGTCTGCAGGCCCCGGAGGCTGGAAGCAGACTTCTCTGTCGCAGGTGCCACAGCCTTGCTGGAAAAGCAGGGCTTGAGAGTGAGGATGGGAATGGGCTCCCCGTTCATGTTGCTGGCTGTTCTTTTCTATTTTTTTTCACACTGTTCCAAGCAGGGATGTGGTCCAAATGTATAATTTAATGTGCTATAAAAGTCACTAATGTGATTATACTTTTATATCATATTAGAGAAAATGAATACTAATTCAATAGCACACGCCAACTCAGTGGAACCTCAACATACTGAGAGGCTGCAAAACACTGGCTGGGTGGAACTTTCTGGAATGCATATGCTTCAGGAGGTGGTGCACCTGGTGTAGCCATCCGTAGGCAGCAGATAGAGGTAGCTCCCCTAGGAACCCATGAGTCTTTCCAGTGCCCAGGGAGTTTTTCAGATCACAAGGCACATGAATCCGTTTGGAATTCTAAAGTTAGTGTGGCATTGTCAGATGAGCGACAGGCTGCTTCTAAATGCCTGTGTCAGGGTTGGGGACAGCTCCTGGGCAGAAGTCTGCTCAGAATCAAGGTCCCGGGGGGTGATCATGAACTGCTCAAGTTTATTGAGCACTTACTTACTTGGGGACAGACACTGTTCTAAAGTCTTTCCTGTCATGTGCTCATTCTAGGACACAGAAGGTTTTTTGGTACCCATTTGACAGATAGGGAAAATGGAGGCTTGGAGAAGTAAAGTGACTTGCCCAAGGTCACACAGCTAGTGAGGAATAGGGCTGAGATACAAAGCCTGCCTGTGTGACTCTAGGTAAGAAGTGGGGCCTGAGAACCAGACAAGGGCAACATCTAAGTTAACCTTGAGGTAAACTTGGGAAGGATTTGTTCTTCTTTCCATGAACAAGCTGACACACCATCCGACTTGCCAAACAGCCCCAGACCATGTAGGTCAGAGCTGGGACCGAAACCCAGGGATGGCTAGCTCCCAAACCCAGGGGTTCCTTGGCACGGTACTACACAGCTTCCCAAGACCCCAAGGTCAAGGCCACACTCCCCATACTTCCCAGCACCCTGCATTTTCACAGAGATGCCCATACTTCTGCTTCTGACCTGGGAGCCCCCAGAAGGGCGTTTGGGTAAATTTCAAGGACAATGCATTCCCTGATTTCCCTTGTGGAACCCCCAACTTCCTGCAACCTGTACCCCACCCCACCCCACCCCCGTCTCAGAGGCATGATGTCCTGCTTTATTATCAAGTATCTCGGCCAGCCACATCCAGACACGCAGAGCCAGATTACACCAGCGGCCGCCTTCATAAATAATACGGAGCCATGTCCTCGTGCGGGGCATGGATAAATTACTCCTCTGTGCATCAAGGTTATGATGATCAAAAAGGTGGCCCGGCTGGCCTTCCTCGAGCGTGCATGAAAAGATGGCTCTGATTACACAGCAGTGGCGCCACGTGGAAGGCGGAGCCTGTCGGCTGCTGCTCTGTGTGTGACAACCTGGGATCAAATGGCCAAACACTCACCAACTCCATTCGAAGGCCCTGCTCCTCGGGGACAGACGTGACCAACATCCCTCAGAGCTGAAAGGAGCTCTGGAGGACAGTGTGTGTGGCACTGCTTGCTTGGCCTTTTTATTTTATTTAATTTTTTTTTCTCTAAAGTTTATTTAGGCTCCCGGCTCCCTGTTCTCAGGTGTGGGGCGGCTGGGACCCTACATGGAGATGAACCACCCATGAATTGGTGAGATGAGCAAGAGTGCTGCTTCCAGGACGAGCCTGACAATCTGGGCCACGCTGATGGAGACACACACTGAGGACACTCAAAACACACCGAAGCAGAAATCCAGAAGCTGCTGAGAGCTCAACATTAAAGTAGACTTAAAACACACCCACCACGGCTCAGGGAATTTTGCAGAAGAGGGGACGGAAAGAATGCAAGAGCCAGAGTGGAAGGGAATGTCCAGAGGCACTGCCCGCCCCCCAGCCCCTTACCATGACTGACTGCTGCTCTCACATGTCATAACCTGCAACCCCAGGGGGGAATACCAGTAATCCCACCGAGGAGGGCCCTCAGCAGAATGGGGGCAGGGAGGAGGGAAATGCTGGCTCCAACAAACACATGATGTGTTCATACGAAGTTTCTTCTCAATAAAATAACTTTAACTGTTTATTTACAAGCAGAGAGGGGGTGAGGAGAGAGACAGAATGGACACACCAAGGCCTCCGGCCACTGCAAACAAACTCCAGATGCATGCGCCACTTTGTGCATCTGGTTTTATGCAGGTACTGGGGAATCAAACCTGGGTCCTTAGACTTTGCAGGCAAGTGCTTTAACTGATGGCCCATCTCCAGTCCTTTTTTTTTTTTTTTTTTTTTTTTTGAGGTAGGGTCTCACTCTAGCTCAGGCTGACCTGGAATTCACTATGTAGTCTCAGGATGGCCTCGAACTCATGGCAATCCTCCTACCTCTGCCTCCCGAGTGCTGGGATTAAAGGCGTGCGCCACCACGCCTGGCTCTACTTGTCCTCTTTGATGAGCATGCCCATCAGCCCTGTCACCACCACATCCCCACCACCCCTCTACCTAGAGTATTATGGACTAGAGGGTGACCCCAAATCTACATGTCTCAGGACTTCGGGACATGATTTTATTTGGAGATAGTGTTTGCACACAGGGAAGCAAGTTCAAATTGGGTAAGTCTATCTGGTAGACCCGATGTGTAGAAAAGGGGATACCCGGAACAAGGGAGCGTGGAGGGAAACGGGCACAGGAAACGAAGACCAATCCCCAGGACTACAAAAAGAAAGAAAAATGTGAAGGGGAGAGAGGCCAAGAGGGAGCCAACTGTGAGAAGACAAACTCCAGGTGTGAGCTAGCCAGCCTGTAGCACTCTGTCCTGGTGGCCCTGGCACACGCATGACCCGCAGGCCACCTCTGAAAGTGCTCGGTCAAGGTATCGGTACGCAGGTCCTGTGAGGACCGGCGAGATTAGGAGCGTCGGGGCCAATCTGATCTTCATGACACATTCCCGCTGGGGCCGCCTGTCCCTAACAGCAGGCTCTCTCCCAATGGGGCCATGTCATCCCACAGTCTGAATGAAGGAGTGAGGGACAAGCAGCATGTGTGTTTTGCTGTCACGTGCGAAAGGCTCCTGCTACCCAGAGGTGCTTCTAGAAATGGAAGCCAGGTCTTCCCGCCAGGGCTGACCCACACCTGGGGCTGCTTCCCAAGACTCACGGGAGAAGAGCTCCAGCCACCACCATCTTTTGGGGCTCCACCCCACTTGCCCTGCCTCACTGTCCAGTTGACAAGTCCCACGCCACAGCCTCCCTTCTGTCTTCAGTTCTGCTCTGAGAAATTGCCCTTATTACATTTGTGGGACGGCTTGTTCCCAATCCCCTGACTGCTAGGAGGGGAGCCCCAGCCTCCTCCCACCTTCCCCAGGCCGTGATCACGTGTCCGGCTCCGCAGACCTGGCCCAGCCTGTCAAGCCACTGCACCCCTCCCTCCCCACCAGCATGTATTCTGTCAGCTGACAGCCAATGCTTTTTGCTTTCACCACCGAGTCTTGCCTGGGAACAGACACTACAAACAGGTGGCCCCTGGGCAGGCTGTGCCCACAGACATACTGTATTTAGTTTGGCCTGCATGGTTGTATGTGTTTTAATTTTTCTTTAAAAATGAGGGATTTTTTTGCATGCAAATCTAGAGGCTTAACTTTACATGGGAAATGGATAAGCCTTGACGATCCTAGCGACACAGGATTGGATTCGTGGAGCCGTTGTCCCCTTCTGGAGACATACCCTCCTGTCTGCTCCATGAGCACAGGTCCCAATGTCTGGCCTCCGTGAGGTTCTAGGTTTCTCCTCCTTTCCTTTCGTTTCCTTTCCTTTCGTTTCCTTTCCTTTCCCTTCCTTTCGTTCCCTTCCCTTCCCTTCCCTTCCCTTCCCTTCCCTTCCCTTCCCTTCCCTTCCTCCTTCCTTTCCTTTCCTTTCCTTTCCTTCCTTTCTCTCCCCCCCATCTCTCCCTCTCTCTCTCTGTAGGTGTGTGTTGTGGGTATGTGTATATGTATGGGAACATGTGTGTGTGAGGGTGTGTGCGCCTATGTGTGCAGGTGTGTGGCGGGCAGAGGTTGACACTGGGTGTCTTCCTCAGCAGTCCTCCAACTTTTCCTTTGAGATGGGGTCTCTTGCTGACCCTAGAACACACCGATTCAGAAGTCTAGCTGGCCAGCAAGCCCCAGGGATCCTCTTGTCTCTACTCCTCCAGTATGGGGATGGTAAGAGGACGCCACCACGTCCAGCTTTTACATGGCTTCTGGGGATCTGAACTCAGGTCCTCATGCTTCTATGATACACCCTTACCCACAGAGCCATCCCTCCAGCCTTCTTTAGATCTTTAGAGCCTTCAAGGCCTCCATCAAAATCAACAAGTGACCTGATTCAGAAGCGTATCCCAACAAGGTGCTGCTGGACCACCGAAGGCCTCAGCACATGGCAGGAGCTCAATGAATATTCAACAAACACTTAAACAGATGGCAGAAGAAAGCCCAATACGCCTCTGGGAAGTGGTTGGTATGATGTCATGCCCAATCCGTCAGCACACGATGGGCCTGGTCAGCTCCGTGTGGCTTCAGAGCCAGCTGGGGGACTCTCAGCCTCCTGTCCTGTCTGGCTGGCCATCAGCGCCAACAGCCAGTGATGTGACACCATCCTCCCAGCACATGCCCACGACACCCCCACCCCGGCTGTCAGTTAAGACAGAGCTGGGCCGTGGCCCTCTGCCACAGCCACCTGCCCCTGCATGCATCCAGCAGGCGTCCAATTCTCTTCGTCCTCCTAAATCCAGACAGAACTGCGAATTCCCCCTGTCAGCGTTGTATATCACTTTGAGATATATACCATATTAGCAGAAAGAACTGAATTATATTGCATTCATGATGCAATTAAACACTTCACTAGGAATCAATGTAAAACTGATGAGGCCTGAAAGTAGTGCATATGGCTTAGAACATTATAAAACATTACCTTCACTCAAATCCTTTTCAGTAGCAATTTAAATCTTCTTATAGTTACTGCTGCCAATGGTAAACCATCTACTGATTCATAACGGCACATGGTAACGAATGAATTTTTTTAAAAATTTATTCAACTACTAAATTACCCATGAAACCGGAATAGCTGACAGGAATAATCTGAATTATTATTAGCTCGGCAAGTATTCTGCATTAGCCAATTTAAAAGCTCGGCTCTCAGGCAGGAACCAGTTAGTACAGCCGGGGTGTTAAATGACGGCCATAGTTCTTCATTTCACTGCTGCTTACACTTAAAGGTCAAGAGATAAAAATTACACATGACTCCAAACATGGGAAGAGCGTTTATCTTTCCTCCACGAGTTGGCCAGTGGTAAACTTTAAAAAACATTTGAGATGCAACTGTGCAAATTCAAAGCCCTTTGGAATATTGCGAAATTGGAAGGCCAGACATGAGCTCTTATCTTTCCCTTATATTGCTGCAAAAGAAATTTTATTTTTTATTTATTTATTTTTTTGGTTTTTTGAGGTAGTGTCTCGCCCTAGCTCAGGCTGATTTGGAATTCACTATGAAGTCTCAGGGTAGCCTTGAACTCATGGTGATCCTCCTACCTATGCTTCACGAGCGTGGGGATTAAAGGCATGTGCCACCATGCTTGGCCTTAAAAAAAAAATTGGCGGGGGGGGGGGGCTAGAGAGATGGCTTAGCGGATAAGGTGCTTGCCTGCGAAGCCTAAGGACCCAGGTTTGATTCCTGAGGACCCACATAAGCCAGATGCACAAGGTGGCACATGCATATGGAGTTCATTTGCAGTGTCTGGAAGCCCTGGCTTGCCCATTTGCGTGCGCGCTCTCTCTCTCTCTTTCTTTCTCTCTTTCACTCTGCCTCTTTCCCTCCCTCAAATAAATAAATAAAAATAAAATATTTAAAAAATTTTTAAGCTGATGAGATCCTTTTATGGACAGACACTTGCTCCTCCAAAAAATGCCAAAATTTCTAGCTTTCCTTCCCAACCTTCAAATATTCCCAAGCCTTTCCTCAGCACTTGAGTAGCTCTGGAAGGGTCTAGAAATCACAGAGCCAGTGCTCAGGAGTAAGAGTTCACGTACCTCCTGCCTGGGGCAGAAGCAAGGCAGAAGCTTCCTCGCCCTTGCTCCCCTCCCTCACTGTGTTTCTGTCCGTGGTCCTGTTTCTTGGGTCCCCTTTGTGCCTACAAACATGCATGGCAAATCCTCAGCTATAGACAAGTAAGGAAGCAGCTTTCTTGAGTAGACCCATAGGATCAGTGCGCAACCAAACATGGGCCATGAGATGCTGGCCTTGCCGCGGCACTGCATGGCTCTCCCGGGAGCCCGTGTGCTGATGGGCTTTGCCGAAAGAAGAGCTGGGCAAGCTCTAGGCATGACAATTTTTTGTTTTTAAATTTCCTTTTTTTTAGGACTTCTGGTCAGGATGGCAGATTCATAAGCATACTAGAGCACCGGGGGTGAAATCAGAGAGCAGCGAGAACGGAGGACAACCATAGTCTACCAACAAGTCAAGGATAGCTGTCTCCCTGGCAGGCGATGAACCACTCCTCACACAGCATCCAGGGCCCAGGTGAAGCCACAGAGGATCTGGCGAGATGCGCAAGAGTGCTGCTTCCATGGCGAGCCTGACAATCTGGGCCAGGGTGATGGAGACACACACTGAGGACACTCAACACACACCAAAGCAGAAATCCAGAAGCTGTGGAGAGCTCAACACTAGAGCAGACTTAAAACACACCCACCACCACGGCTCAGGGGATTTTGCGGAAGAGGGGGCAGGAAGAATGTAAGAGCCACAGGGTGGGAGGGAATGTCCAGAGCCATTGTCCCCTTCCCCCCAGCCAAACTGACTGACTGCTCTTCTCACAACTCATAGGGCCAGCAATCCCACTAAGGAGGCCTCAGCGGAGTGGGGGCAGGGAGGAGGGAAATGATGGTACCAACACATCATGTGTCCATACAAAGTTTCTACTTAATAATAAAAAAAAGAAGGAAAAAAAATTATAAAAAATTCCTTTTTTAAAGGTTTTTATTTTTAATTTTTCTGATTTATTTATTAGAGACAGAGAGGACAGAGAGTGAGAATGAGCATGCCAGGGCGTCTAGCCACTGCAAACGAACTCTAGAGCCATGCACCATCATGTGCATTTGGCTTATGTGGAACCTGGAGAATTGAACCTGAGTCCTTAGGCTTCAGAGGCAAGTGCCTTAACTGCTAAGCCATCTCTCCAGCCTGTTTTTTGTTTTTTTAAATCCACAGAGTTATATGCTTGTTAAATGGTAAAAGCTTCCCGCCCTGCCTGGCTGGTAGGCATTTGGCTATGGAAAAATAACTAAATACCTACTGTGTGCTTGGGCCCTGGGGATGCAGCAGTGCCCAAAACCATCGGAACCCTCTGCAGCAAAGCCTTCTGGGCTCTTCTGAGTGTGCCAGCCATGTGCAGGTACATGGACAGAAAGTTTTCATAAGAATTGTCTCACACAAAACTCCTTGATTTGGGCTGGAGAGATGGCTTAGATGTTAAGGGGCTTGCCTGCAAAGCCAACGGACCCAGGTTCGATTCCCCAGGACCCATATAAGCCAGATGCACAAGGTGGCACATGAATCTGGAGTTCGTGTGCAGCAGCTGCATGCCCATTCTCTCTATATATCTGCCTCTTTCTTTCTTTCTTTCTTTCTTTCTTTCTTTCTTTCTTTCTTTCTTCCTTTCCTTCTTTATTTCTTTTTTTCTCTCTCTCCTCTCTCTCTCAAATAAATAAATAAATAAATAAACTTTTTTTTTTTTTTTAAAAACCCTCCTTGATTTATTTACCCAAGTGAGAGTCCCTGAGCATGGCTCAAAAGAAGGCTCTGGATTCTCTGGGCATGGAGACCGTGTTGTATTAGTTACTTTATTCATTGCCATGACCAAATATCTTTAGGGGGAAAAAGGGCTTATTTCAGTTTACATTCAAGGTTACAGTCCATTATAGCGGGGAAGGTTGGTGGCAGGGACTTGAAGCTGAGCTGGTCACATTCAGCCCACAATGAGGAAGCAGAGAACAATGAATACTGGTGCTCAGCTCATTTTCTTCTGATTTTTAACATTATTTATTTATTTGCAAGCAGAGAGAGATAGAAGAGAGACAACGAGGCAGAGTAAATGGGCATGCCAGGGCCTCCAACCAGTGCAAAAAACCTCTAGGGCTGAAGAGATGGCTCAGCAGTTAAGATGAAGCCAGAGAACCTAGGTTTGGTTCCCCAGGACCCATGTGAACCAGGTACATACGGTGGCACATGCATTTGGAGTTTGTTTGTGGGGGCCAAAAGCCCTGATGCACTCATTCTCTCTGTCTGCTTCTCCTCTCTCTCTCTCAAATAAATACATAAAATTGGGGCCGGGGGGAAGAACTCGAGATGGATATGCCACTGTGCATCTGGCTTTACATGGGTACTAGGGAATTGAACTCAGGTCAATAGACTTTGCAGACAAGTGCCTTCACTACTAAGCCATCTCTCCAGCCCCATTTTCTCCTTTTCATTCAGTCTAGGACCCCAGCCAATGGAATGGTGCTGCCCGCTGTTAGGACGGATCCTCCTAGTTCAATTAATCTAGAAAATTCCTCAAAAACATTCCTAGAGATTTGTTTCTATGGTGATTCTAAATCCTGTCAAGTTGACAGATAGAGATTAACTACTACACATGCCTTTCCCAAGACCAGACAGCATGTTTTCTTGGTTCTAGAAACTTCTTTTGCAGGGGCTGGGAAGATGGCTCAGTGGTTAAAGGTGCTTGCAAAGTCTGCTGTCCTGGGTTCAATTCCCAAGCCACTCACATAAAGCCAAACTCAAAAATAAAAAAGCAGCACAAGTGTCTGACATTCCTTTGCAGAGGCAAGAGGCACTGGCACACTTATATACACATGCATGCACATGCATGCACCCAACACACACACACAGAAACCTCTTTGCAAATAAGCACAATCTAAGCGTGTGCATGTAGCCTTACACCAAAACCAGACACTCAGTATTTCCTGGTGTTCTCAGGGTGACAGGGTGTGGACAGCTGCTGTAACCTGGGGACCCTTCCACCAGGCAGAAGGAAGCACTACCGCCCTCTCCTTCTAATGGACTCTTACACATCGGACTCACCTGGCTTACAATTTGAGCAGCCGTCCAATATCCTGGGCCAACATCCCAGGGATGGGGATGGCCAAGAGATGCCCCTTCCCAGGGGACATCTGGTGATATCTGGAGACACTCTATCTCCAACTGGTCATAGCTCAATAATGGTACCAGCACCTAGTGGGGAGCGGCGAGAGTACTTACTGTTGGACCCCTCCATGGTAGGACAGTCCCCTCAGAAAAAGATGTCCCCGCAAATGCCCCCAGTCAAGGCTGAAAAGTCTGCTTGAATAAAAGTCTGGGAAAGGGTGCGGAGATGGCTCAGTGGTTAAAGTCAATTGCTTGCAAAGTCTAATGGCCCAGGTTTGATTCCCCGGTGCCTATGTAAAGCTAGATGCACAAAGTGGTTCACGTGTCTGGAGTTCATTTGCAGCTGCAAGAGGCCCTAGCATGCCCATTCTTTCTCTTTTTCTCTCTCAAATAAATAAAAATATTTCTTTAAAAAAAAGAAAAAGAAAAAAAAAAAAGTCTGGGGCAATACAGGGTGATGTGGGGGAGAGAATGGATCCTGGACCCAGATATTGTGTTCAAGCTCAGTTCAGTAGCCTACAAGCTTTGTGATGTTGGACAAATGCTTGACTCTCTCTGAGCCTTGGTACTAAATACATTAGGTAGGTGTCCTTACCTATGTGTTAGCAGTAGCTGCTTCTTAGGACACTGGGAGGTGTTACAGTCAGCTTCGTTGCTGGGATGAACCTCCAGACCAGACACAGTTATGGGAGGAAGAGAATTTATTTGAAGCTTACAGATCCAGAGGAAGTTCCATAATGCGGGAAGAAGCTGGCCCCCTTTCACAGGTCCACACGCAGAGAAAAAAATACCACCATCAGCACCACAAGCACACTCCAGGAACACCAGGCTTTGCATTTATTTAGACTGGAATTCCAGATCTGCCCCCATGCCTTAAGGCTGGACCCTAGGATCCACCCACAGTGACACCAAGTTACAAGCTTGAATAAAACTCCTGAATCTGCCAGGTGTGATGGTGCACGCCTTTAATCCCAGCACTCAGGAGGCAGGGGTAGGTTAAAAAAAAAACACTCAGGAATCTATTGAGGAACATTCATTCAAGCTACCACATTCCATTCCTGGCCCCCCCCCAACCAATAGATTCATAACCATCTTACAATATATGTTTTCAGTCAAAACTCAAAGGTCTCATAGTTTTTATGAACTTAAAGTAGTTCAAAAGTTCCAAGTCTCCTATGAGATTTACGATTATCTCCTAGCTGCGTGTCCTATAAAATCAAAACAAGTTATATACTTTCAACATATAAAGGCACAGACCAAACATTTCCAATTGCTATACAGCATAATGAGGCCAGACTAGGACAATGAAAACTCAATAACCATCAAGCAAACATCTGCAGTTTAAGTCTGATATCATAACTACTCACTGACAGTCTCCAGATTCTACCCTTCCAGCTGGACTGAATAGTCAGGGAAAACTTCCATCCTGAGCCAACAGTGCTCTAAGGTAGCTCTTGCACAGTCTTGGTATGGCCAAAACATTTGTGGGTCTCTGTGCAAACCATGGTCCATCTTCCAACAGCTCCACTGGCCTATCAGGGTCATCACGCCCTGCCTAATGCCATATCTCAGCAGTGGCTCCTGGAACCATGTACACTTCATGACCCACTCCACACATTTTTCATGCTTCAAAACCGATAGCAGGTGTGCAGGACAATTCAGGGACAAAATAAATCATGATCTTGACGAGCAGGTTCCTTCTTTTCAGTCATCTTTCAAAAGAGTATTCATGTATGCAGTTTAGTCTTTCCTCAGGCATTCTTTCCATTGTTTCAATGTAAAGCAGTTGGGGCCACCTTTAATCATGGTTATATCTCCTTAACAATAGCACTTTTAGCAACTAGCCTCAGTGCCAGTAATTTTAAACTTGCTTGAGTTTTTCCAACTTTAAATCTCAAATTTCTCAGTTCTATATCTTTAGCTAAGCACATCAGTCCATTAGAAGTTTAACCTTGATCAAACTCTCTGGGCATTGGCATGAAAATTCAGCCAACCTTTGTGCCAGGAGCCTAGTTCCAACAAAGTTCTTTGAAGTCTTTCTTTTCCCTTAGAAAGTTCATAAGCAAAATATTCCAATATATTCTCTCTGCATTCAGCATTTTCAAATTCTCACCACAATAGTCGATTAAACTTGGCTTACTGCTCTGGAAGCTCTGGAAGTGTCTTCAGTTGCAAGTACCAAATCTTTGCCCATTCCTCCAAAGCAAAAGTTCCAAAAGACCAAAATCCACATGGTCAGATTTCACTGTGTAGCAACACCCCACTCCTGATACCAATTCTGCAATAGTCCACTTTATGTTGCTGGGATGAATATCCAGACCAGACACAGTTATGGGAGGCCTCCTTTCACAGGTCCACACAGAGGGAAAATACCACCACCAGCACCACACGCACACTCCAGGACCCCAGGCAGAGCTCGAGTACTCTGCATATCTTTAGACTGGAATTCCAGGTCCACCCCCACACCTTGGGACTAGACCCTAGGATCCATCCATAGTGACACCAAGTTACAAGCTTGAATAAAATTCCTGAATGTATTGGGGGACATCCATTTAAACTACCACAGGAGGATTACCTGAGTTTGCTTAGGTCATGAGTGAAGTGCAGGGACTGAGGGTGTACTCAGGGACAGAGCACTGGCTTGGCATGTACAAGGCCCTGGGTTCCTTCTCAGCATCAGAGTTAAAGAATACAATGTAGGCTGGAGAGATGGCTTACCAGTTAAGACACTTGCCTATGAAGCCTAAGGACCCAGGTTTGATTCCTCATACCCACGTAAGCCAGATGCACAAAGTGAGGCATGATTCTGGAGTTTGTTCTCTCTGTCTTTCTTTTTGTCTGTATCTCTCTCTTGCAAATGATTAAATATTTTTTAAAAGCACAATGAGCTGGGCATGGTGGCACACCTTTAATCCCAGCACTTGGGAGGCAGAGGTAGGAGGATCGCTGTGAGTTTGAGGCCACCCTGAGACTACATAGTGAATTCCAGGTCAGCCTGGGCTAGAGTGAGACCCTACCTCAAGAAAACCAAAATAAATAGATAAATAAATGTACAATGAAACATGACTTGCTAGGAGGAGTATTATTTCTAGCAGTAGCAAACAGGTGTAGTAAGGAAGACTACAGTATTATGTTTTTTTTGAGGCAAGCCCAACAGGCTGCCTTTTGGGGGCGGTGGTTATGCAAGAGTGAGAAAGTGAGAGAGACAGAGAGAAAAAATTGTCTACCAGGGCCTCCAGCCACTGCAGTCAAACTCCAGACATGTATGACCTTTGCTCTTGCATCACTGTGCATCTTACATGGGACCTGTAGAGTCAAACATGAGTCCTTAGGCTTCACAGGCAAGCGCCTTAACCACTAAGCCATCTCTCCAGCCCTGCAGTATTCTTTTCACTGTGGGAGAATACACAGAGCATGAGATCTACATCGCAGTCATCATATGGGTTTCACTCCATGGCGTAAGCATGTTACGTGGCTGTGCAGCCGTCACAGCTATCCATCGCCAGAACACTGTCCGTTCATCCCTCTGTGCATCTGTGTCCCGACTGCCTCATCTTGTAGGAATAACAGTCATTTTGGAAGGCAGCTATACTCACCACTATACCACCAACGCCACACCAGTAGTCATTTTGGATTAAGGCCATTCCACTGACCTCACATCGACTTAATCACCTCCTCCAAGACCTCTTCAAACAGAGCTCCACCTGAGGCCTTGAGGGTCAGGACTTCAACACATGAACTTAGGGTGTGTGTGTGTGAGAGAGAGGGGGGGGTCAACTCAGTCCATAACAGCTTCTGTTCCTGGCTCCCTTGAAGCTGTGAATGGGTCTAGGTGAGGGGATATAAAGCCCCGGATGGGCTTCCCTTCCTGAACGAAGAGGGAAAACCCTCGAGGAAATCCTCCTCCCTCAGCCCCTTCAGCCTTTCCTTTTGCTGCCTGCTGGGCCCACAGAGCGTGAGCCCCAGAGGAGCAGCCACTGTGGTCTGGGACAAGGATTACTCAGACAGAAAAGGTAGACAAACGTTGCCTCCCTGTGATCTGATTGCCACATCAGAAAAGCAGGCACTGTGAGGCCATTCAGAAGCTGAGTGGATGAATATACGGGCACCACCAGACAATGGAATGCCATCCCACACCACAAAGAAAGGGCCAGGGGCCTCCTACCTCTTGCTGAGTGGAAAAAAAAAGACAACCCGAAAAAGTTGTGGTTCCAACTAAATATGGCCTTCAAAAGCCTGTGTGTTGGACACTTGATTCCTAGGTGTAGATGCTTGGAGGCAGGGCCTTGGGAGGCCATGAGGTTAGATGTGGCTCAGCATAAGGGTGGCCGTATGTGGCATTTGTGATTGAGGAGTGAGACCCGAGCTGGCATGCTTGCTTTGCCCTTGCTGTGGGATTACTTCTGCCATATTAGGATGTGGCAAGGAGGCTCTCACCAGAGCCAGTGCCAGGTCCCCGGACGTCCCAGCCTCCAAACACGCCTCTATTACTTATAAATTACCTTGACTCTGGAATTTTGTTATAGTAACAGAACACAGACCAAGACACAAAGTACATGACATTCTGGGAGAGGAAAGGCAGCAAGGTGGTTGAGCAGGGAAGCTGAACTAGTCCAGATGGCTCCACAGCGGTGCACACTTGCTGCTATCCGCTCGCTCAGACCCACCGACAGCAAGCCCTGCAGCAAACCACAGGCTCTGGCGATGACGTCACCACGCCGACACACGTCCCCCCTGTGGCTCAAAGGTTGGCAATAGGGAACTGGCAGGTGGGGGCAGCACATACTTGGGAGCTCTACTTCCCACTCAAACCGCTCTAAGTAAGATAAATGAATGTGTCTATGTGAGTGTATGACACTGCTCACAGTCCCAAGCAGCGAAATGTAATTCCTATAGGACAGAGGCCCCAAGGGTGCAGGGGGGGGCGTGGTCACTGGCCAGGTTCCCAGAGAAGAGAGACATGGCCAGGGCACATGGAACCTGTCACTTAGCCCAGGACCACCGACAATAAAGGGTCTCCTGTGAGCAGCCACAGGGGAGGTGTCTGGGAGAAGTGCCAAGGGCTCAGGAATATAAGGAGGTTCCAAGATCCTCAATCATCCATCCACAAGTCAGAAGAAGACTGCCTGCTTCTGCTGGAGCAAGAAGGCGTGTTGGGAAAGAGACCTTCTGCAGGGAAAGGATGACAGCAACCCAGTGACAAGAGCAAGAGCTGTCCTGGCCCACAGTTCCCAGCCAGACCATCCCTAACCCAATCATGGCTACATGCAACAAGCCCAGCTAGGAGAAGGTTCAGGGGGCCCTCAGCCCATGGATGCTGGGTGAGGGAGGGTAGTCCTTCATCCATCACTCATCACTTACTCACTCAATCACTCACTCATCTCCAAGCATGCAAGGGATGAAGGCCTCCAGGTGAACATACACCTAGATTGCGCCGGGTGACACCCGGGGAAGGACATGCCGGAGCCTGAAGTGCGTACCGAGGTTCTGGTTTTTATTTTATTTTTATTTTTTGGATTTTCAAGGTAGTTGTCTCACTCTAGCTCAGGCTGACCTGGAATTCTCTAGGTAGTCTCAGGGTGGCCTCTAACTCACGGCGATTCTCCTACCTCTGCTTCTCAAGTGCTGGGATTAAAGGCGTGCGCCACCACGCCCGGCTGTACTGAGGTTCTGCAGCATAAAGCCTGAGGTTCAAGGGGCGCGCCAGGCCCCTCCCCAGTGCAGGGCTGGGCTAGTGATCTGGAAGAGGTGACATATTTGTGGGGAGTTAGCCAGATGAAGAGCTAGAAAGGGCAGTCTTATTAGTGGGCTGAGCACAGATGCGAGCAGGCAGGGACAGAGCAGAGGAGTTCAGTGCCTCCGACAAGCGGGTGACTCCTATGGTGGCAGATGACACTGGTGGGGTGCGGGGTCCTGTTGCTGTGGTAGGCAAGTGAGGCCCACCAGGGAGCCGTGGGTCAGCCATCTAGTGGGCATTATTTTAAAAATATTTTATTTGGGCTGGAGAGATGGCTTAGCGGTTAAGCGCTTGCCTGTGAAGCTTAAGGACTCCGGTTCGAGGCTCGATTCCCCAGGACCCACGTTAGCCAGATGCACAAGGGGGCGCACGCATCTGGAGTTCGTTTACAGAGGATGGAAGCTCTGGTGCGCCCATTCTCTCTCTCTCTCTCTCTGCCTCCTTCTCTCTGTCGCTGTCAAATAAATAAATAAACAAACAAACAAATTAAAAAAATATTTTATTTATTTATTTATTTGAGAGAAAGAGAATGGGTGTGCCAGGGCCACGACAAACAAACACCAGTCGCATGCGCCACCGTGTGCGTCTGGTTTTCTGTGGGTGCTGGGAAATAAAACCTGGATCCTCTGGCTTTGCTAGCAAGTGCTTAGCCGCTAAACCATTTCTCCAGCCTTAGAGAGTTATCATTAAGTGCCCTGAGTCCCAGACACTGTTCTGCGCATCCCAGAGAGGTGGTGTGATAAAGACTTTCGAGGCTCACCCAGGTCCCCGCACCTCCCCATGTGGCAGAGGAACGAGCCTAGGGCAATGCAGCCGTGGGTGTGAGCAAGACAAGAACTCAGAGAAAGGACAAGGCTGGTCACAGAAAGCTTCTCTGAGGTAGTGGCCCCCATCACTGAGCCTTTAGCACCTAGTAAACAGACTCCACTGGGGACCACCACAGCCGTCAAGAAATGCAAACATGAGGCTGGGGAGATGGTTCAGTGGATAAAACACTTAACCACACACAAGCATGAGAACCAGAGTTCAGATCCCCAGAACCCACAGAAATGCCAGAGATGTGTGTCGGCTGCCTGTAATTCCAGAGACCAGACCTCTGGAGGCAGCGAGCTGTTTATCCAGACTAGCCAAATCGGCAAACTCTCCAAGTGAGAGACACTCAGTAAATAAAGAGAGCGAATGAGAAGACACTTGACCTCCAGCCTCTACACACATTCACATCCATACCCACACGTCTACACATGTGAACTTGCTTACACACACACACACACCTACATACACAGTACACATAACCCCACCCCCAAAATTGAGAAATTCAGAGTTTTTTGTGCAACAGCTGCTCCCAAGAAGAGGAACCTTGGCAGGTGCTGGAAAGGGAAACAGGCTCCTGAGCACAGGTGAGGGAGTCTGCAGACAAGAGGCCCACACCAGCACCCCGGGAAGGGGAAAGGCGTGGCGGGCAGCTGCTTAGCATCGCGCACACACATCAGTGGGGAAGGCAGCCACGGGAGCCTCCAGGAAAAGAAGCGAGCTCCAACTCAGAGAGGAGGCATTGTCTCTTTAAGTGAGCAGAGCACTGTATCATCCTTTCTCTTCCTATTTTGGGTTTTATTAGGAAAGCAGTACAATGTTTATACTAGTGGGTATTACATTTGCCAGAACAATTACAGTATGACAAATGCTCCGTCAATGTAATCCATCAAGTTCGCCAAGACAGGAATCCTTTACCCGGCGCTACCATTAATTCTGCGCTCCCGTCTCTGGGGTCCCAGGCCCTGTAGCCATAGCAACGCGGACGACGCCTGATGAGAATGCCAGGGCTGGGGAGAGAGGGGCACCGCCAAGATGTGCTGGGATTTGACCCCTGACACCCATGCGGAGTTTGGTTCAAGCAGAGTGGTGTACGGCTTCCGGGAGGCAGAGAGGGGACATGCCAGTGTGTCTCCTGATCTCCCTCTCACTGCTACCAGATGCCAAGCCCCGAGCCAGGGAGCAAGTTCAGGTGGGGAGGGTGACAGCTGGGAGGGAATTGGGACAGGCAGCTGCAGACCCAGAGGTGGAGATGAGGAGAGCTGTCACCTTTCAAGTCACCGATGCCACAGAAAGCCTCACAGAGTCCAAAAAGGCCAGCAGCCTTCCGGACACACGGAGAAAAGCTGATGTGAGGAGAGCTTAGCTCTGTTCTGACTGGACAACCCCAGTCCCAACGACTGACGTATCATGGCCCACGGCCCCTCTCTGGCCACGGCACCACCTCCATTGCTGTCGCCATGGGCGGGTCCGCGTGTCCTCAGTCACCAGCCCTCAGCATCCCTCAGTTCTTCTCTACCAGGAGATCAGAAGCTGAGAGCAGCTTTATACTATCAGACATGGTGCTCACGGGTTTTCCAGACATTCTATGTACTTTGCTGTTAACCGAAAGAATGGACAGCCACTTCTGGCGGTGTGTGTGTGTGGGGGGGGGGAATCAAATCACAGGCCCCTAATGGAGACAGGCTCCAAAGTGCCTCGACCCACGCCTGTTTCTTTTTCTTCCCTGATAATCAATGTGGCTGCAGTCCAAGGATGCCGGCAGACAGACGGGGCTACCTCACCTGTTTTATTAAGTCATTACCAGAATCATTTTATTCCCATTTACAATGTTCAATACATGGTCTGAAGACTTTTCTAATATAGCAATTAGATGGAACTGCAGATAGATGGATTTGCTCGGGATGATATTTTATGCCATTGTTCCGTGCTTTAGAACATGCCGCCTGACTTGGGGGGACAGCAGGATGGGGGCGTGTCTAAACACGAGCCCTTTCTTCTGGATGCCTGCATCAGACTGGTATGTGGCTTGTCACAGTATGGTCCTCATTGGACACCTATGACTCCATGCTAGGACCGGAGAGGAAGTCCACTCTGCCTTGTCCCCTGTCCCCAGGAATCACCACCATCACAGTGGTCACTGGGGTCCGTGTTTACCGGGTGTTTGCTGGACATAGAACACGGAGCTGGGCCTTGACATTGGTTGAGGTGAGGTGTCATGATATGGGGGCTTGGGGCTTTGAGATGGCCCAGAATCGGGGTTAAGTCCTGGCTCTGCTACTTGGTATGTGACTTAGAGACAGTCGGGTTGCTTCTTGAAGCCTCCGGTTTCCCCCCCACCTACAGCACAGGGCTGCCACTGGTGCCAACCAGGGGCGCTTCTAGCAGCTTCAACATGACCATGAGGCACCTCACAGGGCCGGACAGCACATGCCAGCCACTCTCATCATTTCTTCCTTTGGCCCAGAGAGACAGCCCTGTGCCTATTTCAGAGACGGGAAAACTGAGGCTAAGGAAGAGGTCGTCTCAGTCAAGAAACTGTGTCCTTTGAAGAGCAAGAAGACACCTCTTATGAAGAAGTGTGTGCATGTAAGGGGTGCACTGAACTAAGATCTTGAACCCCTAATCTATACCTAAGAAGAAATAGGGTTAAATTATGATCTGAATGCTAAGGGCCGAAGAAACCAAGGTTTGAGGGCCAACAAACGTTCATGTGCCATTTCCACTCAACCTCTGAGAGGCCACTAAAAATGAGACCAGAAAATCAAGTCCTAAAGATGTCACTGGAGGCTCTCCACTCATTCTCAGGCACTGTCCCCAGGTGGGAAAAGTCAACAACGGAAACATCAAACCAGCAAGAATACCGAGAAACACGGGTTCGAGCTGGGAGGAGCCACCAGTCATGACTTCTTGGGAGTGGGGTCAGCCCTGTCCCTGCTCCTGGGGCTGGGTGGGCAGAGCACCTTGAAGTCCCCTGGAGGGGGTGATGCTGTGCCCAGTGCTCCATCCAGTTAGGGCCCTCAGAACACCCATGTCCCCAGAGATGTTTGGGTCTCCACCTTAGCAATCAGAAGGGATGGTAACAGATACGGGAGATTCCTGCCTACACGCAAGGCCAAACAGAGGCTATGCAGCTTCCGAGGGGGCCCCCACGGAAGCTGGGCAGAAAAGGGAAGCTCAGCGAGGTTAAATGGCCTTACCAAGGCCACACCGTCGTCATTCTCTTTAGCTCCGAGAGGCAGCTCTCCTCACAGGAAAGGCTGGCTGACAGACAGCCTCTGTAGCCCTCCCCCCATGGCCGCCCTCCCCCTTGGCCAGCTCCCCAGCACCCTGGTGGTAGATGGAACAGTGACACCTTGTCAAACAGGCATTTCATAAATGCAAATCTCTCTTAATTTGAATTTAATTATCAATGAAGTGAGTGACTCCCAGATCGCGTCTCCCCATCAGAAACTGGCAGATACATCTGTGCACGGGCCGAGACTGGCATCTGCTGGTCCTTGTGCCAAGCCCCTCCTGGTGGTGGCAGATCTGGCGTGACCATGTCATGGGGGGGGGGGAAACAAGGGGGTCACGAGATTTGGAAGCTGGAGTCCTCCACCTTCACTGCAGCCCAAGTTACAGTTTTTAAATTTATTATTTATTTATTTATTTATTAGAGAGAGAGAGAGAGAGAGAATATGAATAAGTACACCAGGGCCTCTAGTCATTGTAAGTGAACTCCAAATGAATGTGCCATTTTGTGCATCTGGCTTATGTGGGACCTGGAGAATCGAACCTGGCTCCTTTGGCTTTGTAGGCAAGTGCCTTAACTGCTAAGCCATTTCTCCAGCCCCAAGCAACAGTTTTTCAGATGGTTCACCCACACAGTCCCTTTCTACATGACCAGAGAGGTTAAGACCCAGAGAGCAGGGCTGGACCCAGACAGGTTGCTTGTGTCACAGTCACGCCAGAGGCACGAAACCACATTCCTTCTTCATGCTCATTTCTAAGCAGTCCAGAGAGAGGGTGCCAGTGAACAGTTATGGGGCACACACTGTATGCCACATCCGGGTGTCTGACTCTATTTGTGACTCTACTCATGCTAGCCAGCTGCAGCTGTGCCAAGCCTGACTTGCAGAAGGGGAAACTGAGGCTGAAACATTGGACTTCTGCCCAGGGTCTGGCTGTGAGCCCTGAGACCTGAGGATGTGCCTGCTATGCAGTGAGGGAGCTCTTCAGGGGAGCAGAGGGCAGCAGGTTGGAGCATGAAGCTTAAACTGTGGACCAGAGCCAGGGGCCCCATTTGGAATTAGAGTACTCCACTTGTCCTCTTGGGGACCGTGATCCCAGGGATCCAAGGGGCAGAATCCACACTTTAAAGCTCACACCATATCAGAAAGATTATACAAGTCAGCGGAGGTGAGCCCCACCCATAGCTCTTTACAGAAAAGAGGTCAGAGGGGGACAGTCAGAATCCCCACTTTACAGACAAAGAAACAGAGGCGCCCAGAACTCTTCTAAGTCCAGCAATTTTCAAAGTCAGATGAAAAGAAAGAAGAAATCTAATCAAAAATAGCGATGGCTCAGAATCCTCCCACTGTCCACAGAGGCATCTGAGCCTCTCTCCCAAATACTCCAGGAAAAAATACGGAGGGGCAGCTGGATATACAAGACCAGAACAAGACCAGCTGTTGTACTGGGCGGATAGGACAAGGAGATTATTTCATTATTGTGTTTCTGTGGATGTTTAATATTTTCCATACTCAAGTTGGGAAAGCTGGGTAAGGTACTCACCATCTACTCTCACCGTCTACTCTTGGCTGCTTAGCCCAAACCGGGGAGCTCGCATCCCAGCACACTTACAAAACGGCAGGCAAGGTGGCATACACCTATAATCCCAGCGCTGGGGAAGCCACCCGGGAGGATCCCCGGGGACTCGCCGGCAAGCTGGTGTAGTCAAACGGACGATCTCTAGGTTTAGTGAGACAACTTGTCTCAAAATGTAAGGTGGAGGCTGGAGAGATGGCTCAGTGACGAAGCGTGCTTCCTGCACAATCACGAGTGCAGGCTGCCCGGGTTCAACAGTTCGAATCTCCAGGTCCCACAAAAAACACCCGGGTGAGGCCACGTGTTGCAGAAACACTAGATCCCAGCCGTTCCACTCTTGCGACTGCTGACAGGCAACTCCTGCTCCAGGTGAGTGTACGGGGAGCTACAAGGGCATTATTGTGCATACACCACATACACACTCACACATAAACTCTCTCTCTCACACATACACACTCACATTCTCTCTCACACACACACATGCTAAAAATAAAAAAAGGTGGACAGTGATTGAGGAAGATACCTGCTGTCAACCTTTGGCCTCTACACCTCTATACTCATGCACAGCATGTGCCACACAGACCTGCATATACACGTGCACTCATACACATCACATATACCATAAAATGTAAGGTTTTGTTTGGTTTTTGTGAACAGGGTCTTAGTATGTAGCCCAAGCTGATCTTGAATTTGCCATCCTTCCTGCCTCAGCCTCTGAAGGGCGGGATGTAGGCCAGCACCACCTTTCTAGACCTAAGAGGATAAGGACTCTTGACCGGTATGTAGCCAGGTCTTGGGCCAGGTCTGCGATATCAAATCCCGCCTGACAACTCACTTGTTGGGTGACCTCGGGCAAGCGTCACTCCTCTGAACCTTGCATGCCCATGGGAAGAACGGGTGAGGGACTGGAGCAACCTGAGGGGCCGCTGCCTGGAAGACCGATGCTGCAGGCAGTGCAGGCCTGCAAGCATGGAGTCCGACAAGCCTTTGGTCATTTTGATTTTGGACTCAAATCCCCCCGGGGCCACAGCACATGAGGTGTCCCAGAGCCTGTGGGGCCTTGACCTCTGCCCACCCAGCCCCTTTTGCCTTCTCCACCCCATCCTTGGGGGTGTCCTGTTCCCTATGTGAAGGTGGAATGGACCAAAACCCTCTGCTCAGGCAAAGCCTCCACCTGGCTCCACCCACGGGCTCCCCCGTCAGGAACCACGTGGGAGTGCAGGTAGCATGACCATTAGCATTTCCCAGTGTTGGCTCAGCAGCAATTAGTGCATTCATGTAGTACAACGCTCTCTGGTTCCAGAACATTCTCATCATCCCCAAAGGAGGCTCCAAACAACAGAGAGTAATGCCAGTGGATAGCTCATGTTTTCTCTCACATACAGAATCTAGACTTAATGATGTGACACAAAACCAGAAAGGGACTGATTACTTGGGGGAAAGGAGACAATTTGGGGAAGGGCATGGGCAGACAAGGGACTTTTGGGAGGGCAAGTCTGAGAAAAGTACAATGATATGTATGTATGTGTAAAATATGCAAAACCCATTGTTTAATACACTAATTAAAAATAAAATAACTGTATTTTTATTTTAATTTAATTAATTTATTTGAGAGAGAGAGAAAGAGGCAGATAGAGGGAGAGAATGGGCATGCCAGGGCCTCCAGTCACTGCAAACAAACTCCAGAAGCATGCATCACCTTGTGCATCTGGCTTACATAGGTAATGGGGAATCAAACCTGGGTCCTTTGGCTTTGCCAGCAAGCACCTTAACCACTAAATCTTCTCTCCAGCGTCTTTTTTTTTTTTTTTTTTGAGGTACGGTCTCGATCTAGCCCAGGCTGACCTGGAATTCACTATGTAGTCTCAGGCTGGCCTTGAACTCACAGCAGTCCTCCTTACCTCTGCCTCCTGAGTGCTGGTATTAAAGGTGTGCGCCACCACACCTGGCATGTTATCCATCTTACGGGTTGACTCCTGGGAGCAGAACTGCTGAGTAATATGTGACCACAGCAGCTGTACCATGTGACCCAGGAAACACGTGTGGGAGTGGATCTTAAGGGATGGGACGGACGGCAAGGATGTGACGCTGGGTGGAGCTGGATGCACTGCTCTGGGCATGCCAGGAAGAGGTTTGAATTTAATCTCAAGGCTCGGGGGGTTAAAAGGGCTCTCACTGGTCAGTGGGATGCGTGGTTAAAGCATAGATAGTAGGTGACCTCAGCGAATATCAGAGCCACCCTGGAGTAAGCCAGAGGAAGGGGTCCTGATGCTGGGCAGGTAGGAGAGAGAGAGTGGGCTTGTCATTTCCACTCTGGAAGGAGCCCACTGGTGTGAGAATGCATCTGTGATGGGGCCCTCGCTTCCCAAGGGGCTATGAATCAGGAAACACAAGGGACTTTCCTGGATACTGGGGCGGCAGGGGCCAGTGTGGCAAAGCAGCAGTGGGAATAGACTGGACTCCCCCAGCCTGATGGCTAATTCACTGCAGGGTTCTCAGAAGTGAAACGGACAGGAAACTCACTGAATTCTTACTTGATCAGTACAAACATGGAGCTGACCATCTGAAGGGCATTTTAAGAATACAATCATGGCCCCTGATGAGAATTTCTGGGTGACATGGTGCCTGGCTCCTACCAGGGTGCCAGGAGGGGCATGGGAACACTGCCCAAAGTCTGTGCAGTTAAACTTTCCCCTGGCTTCCACCAAGGGACCTTTGCCCATGACTTCACTGGAACAGGAAATGATCAGAAAGTTCTGGCACTTCGGAGCATGGGCTCTGAACTGACGCAGACTTGGGGGAACCCTGGGGGTGCTGGTCAGGGCTCCTGCAGGTCAGGTGATCCATGGTCATTCATCTTGGGTTCTTGTCAAGGCAGGCCTTGGTGGGTCCCCACCATTCTGAGAGCTGGGATGGGTGACAGGAACAGATATACTGAGGGACTGGAGGACCCCACTCTGACGCCCTGACCAAGGAGAGAGAACTGAGGTGCTGGGAAGTCCAAGCATAAATGACCAGCACCACGGCTCCTAGGACGACCACAAAACACAAGCGACACCATGACTGTAGGGGTGAGTGCCACCACTGAGAAGAGACCAGAGAGACATAGAAGATGCTGCCACCATGTCCCATATGGCCTGCGTGGGAGACTTGGGGACCTCAGAGAATCACAGTGGAATATTCGAAGTTTAACCAGCCGTGACTCCAGCTAGGGAAGTGGTACTCGATGCGCCTTTGTTGCTGAGCAGGGGAACACACACTTCTTATTTTTATTTTTTTTTTTAGGCAAACCCAACATACTGGTCTTTTTTTTTTTTTTTATGAGAGAGAGCAAGAAAGAGAATTGGTGTGCCAGGGCCTCCAGCCAGCTGTAATCTGCCATAAATGAGATCTGAGAATTGAATATGGGTCCTTAGGCTTTGCAGGCAAGCACCTTATCAGCTAAGCCATCTCTCCAGCCCAAGGGAACATGCTTCTTGGTGACTGGTCTGCAGCTGCAGATCTGGCAGATGCCACTGTCTCCATCCCTGTCCGTGTAGCCACCAGACACAGTAGGCTTTCGGTTTAGGCAGCAGTACACCCGCACTGTCCTTCCCCAGAGCATGTCAACCCTCCAGTCCTGTGTCAGCGTGGGTCAGAGGGATGCTGACACAACGCCCTGGTCCTGACATGGGTGACGTCATGCTGACTGTACCGAGCAAGTAACCACTGCTCAGCACTTACTGCTAACGTGTGCGTGGGTCACACGGTGGGAAACACATCTCATGAAAGGGGTTGGAGGGATGGCTCAGCGGTTACAGGAGCTTGCAAAGACTGCTGGCCCGGGTTCTATCCCTCAGTACCCACATAAAGCAAGATTACAAAGTGGTGAATGTGTCTGGAGTTTGTCTGCAAGTGGCAAGATGCCTTGCATGCCCATTCTCTCTCTGTCAGTCTCTCTCATCTTCCCTAGCAAATAAGTAGATCTTCTTTTTTAGAAAATATTTATTTATTTGACAGACAAAGAGTGGGGGGAGAGAGAGAGATAGAATGGGTGTGCCAGGGCCTCCAGCCACTGCAAACAAACTCTAGATGCATGCGCCCCCTTGTGCATCTGGCTAACGTGGGTCCTGGGGAATCGAACCTGGGTCATTTGGCTTTGCAGACAAACGCCTTAACTGCTAAGCCATCCCTCCAGCCCAAGTAGATCTTTTTAAAAAATCTGATGAAAATTCAGGGGCGTTATTCTATCTCAGCAAAATTTCTAGGGGTCCATGGCATGGGGCAGTGTCCCTTACGAGGTCAAGGATGACAGGCTGCATCTGATGCCACCTGCAACCAAAAAGGAGGCACAACACTTAGTGAGAGTTTAGTGTTAACACATCCCTTCTGGGGGGTGCCACTCCCCCTCCATGCACCAAGTGGCCCACCATGTTTAGTCTTCAGTGGGACTAGAATGGGAGGCGGCTCTGCCCCAGGCCTGGCTCCCTTGCCCCTTGGTCAGGATGGCCCAGCAGGCCAGTAGTGCTAGACAGTTGTGGCAGAGCAGGAGGCTGCTGGGAATGACTGGCATGTCCTCTGGATTCTGGAGCAAGGCCCTGCCAACCCCTGAAGATGATTCCTCTCCCCCGTGACCTGACCCTGAGCCTGGGTAGTCTAGACACTTGAGCATGGGCCAAGTTACTGCGTGACCTGAACCACCATGAGCAGGAGCTGGGTATTGTCTGACCCACCAAGCCATGAAGCTGGGTGTGGCCAGCAGCAGCCATCACCAAGTGGACTTCTCTAATGTGACTGGGCAGGGAGGGAATGGAGGGCACAATTCAGTTTCATGAAGGCATGACCCAAATGCCCACGGTCCCCTCTCCTGACTGACCTCCTGTCCTGGCCCCACAGGTAGCCTCCCAGAGAAGTTCTCACAGATGTACCTGGCAGAGGGAGAGAAACCCCCAAATGACTGACAAATGGGCTTGCGTGACAAGCAAGTGCCACCTTCATGGGGACAGCTATCTGGGACACTGTCCTGAAGGGACAAAGGAAGCTGTTCCAAGGGGGTGGGGCCAGGGCGTCACACAGCACACTTGGCTGCCAAGTGCTTGGGGGAGAAATGGTAGGGCTTGCAGTCACGGCTACATGCATGGGCTGTGGGTCAGTGGCTTGGATGGAAGGGGCATGATTGGCACATTGGTGACAAGGGACTCTGGGGAAGAGGTATGTGGACTAATGGACAAAATTATCAGGTGTTTGCTTCCCATCTGAAGGCCTACCCAAGAGTGAACTCGGCAGAAGAGGGACATCGTAATCAACTGGACAGGGTGATGCGCTCTGTGGACAGCGGTCAGCCACCCTTGCTACTCATACCGAGTGGCCACAGCTGCAGGGGTGGAGGCTCAACAGTGTGGACATCCACCCACCATGGTAGTTAAGACGGACTGCCGCTGAGCCACTGCGAGATGCTACACTGACAAGGGCGGGCCTGCGGCCGTTAATCTTACATCAATTTACCTGGGTCAAGGGACGGGCAGCCCAAATATTCGGTTATTGTGGGTGTGTCTGTGAGGGTGGGCCTGGGTAGGACTAGTGGCTGAGGGAGCAGACGAATCCTCCCAAATCTGGCTGAACACATTCTCCCAGAATGGAGCAGAAAGGGGCCTCCCCCTGTAAGGGGGACTCCTGTTGCCTGTCCCCTTCGGGTAGGGCTTTTTCTGCCTTTACACTTCAGTTGAAACACTGGTTTCAGTATGCCGGCTTTTAGACCAAGGCCACAGTGTTCCCACTCAGATCACATAAGAAAGTCCTTATAATAATTCCCTTTTTTTCTTCTCTTCCCCCCTTGCTGGTCTTCTCACTGCTCTCTCTCCCCCTCTCTCTCTAACATATATACATGCACATACATTCACATATTCATACCTTGCTGCTCAACAATAGAGAATGTTCTCAGGCGATCCCCACTTGGTGCGAATGTCTCTATGGCCCCACACAGCGCAGCCTGCTGCACGCTGAGGCCCTATGGAACATCTGCCATGCTAAAGCCACAAAATTGCAGCATGTTATGGTCCCCAACACCGTAGGTAATCACCATTCAATGCCCAGTCTGTGTATTTAAACAGAAAAAGGCACAGTGAAAATGCTAGGCGACAAGACTTTTCAATCTCCAGTATAATGTAACGGGACCACTGTCGTCGTATAGGCGGTCTGCTGCTGACCAAAAGCTGTGTGCACATCCCGCTGACCCTGGAGACCGCTGGTGATAAGCTTAGCAACCTAGGGCCGACACTGTACTCTGCTTAGTTTAGGCTTTATCTTAGGCATGAGGGATTTTATGTAAGATGTATTTCTCCAGTGTCTTTAAAAAAAAGATTTATTTTTATTTAATTTATTAGAGAGAGAGAATGGGTGTGTCAGGGCCTCTAGCCACTGCAAACGAACTCCAGATGCAAGCGCCCCCTTGTTCATCTGGCTTACGTGGGACCTGGAGAATCAAACCTGGCAAACGCCTTCACCGCTAAGCCATCTCTCCACCCCTCCAGCGTCTTCTTATAAGCCAGGAAGATCTTGCCACCCTGGGCTGGCACTCCTGTCTGACAACTGTCAATCAGGGCCACTGGCTGGGACGCCTCTGGGTCACCAACCCCCGTGTCCACCACTTCCTCTCCTTTTCTTGTCCGCCAGACCCCTGGGGGGGGGTTGGGAAAGTTCAGTCTGTGCTTCCTGACTCATGAGTCCCTTCCCCGTTTCAACTGTGAAGCGTGATGCAGGACCACCAACACACTGCCAATACATCTGGTGTAGCATCTCCCTTAACACTAGTGTCCCAAGTCTGCTGAAGTCGATAAATAAATTTTCTGAGCACTCAAGAAGAAAGCCAGTTATGTCCCTAAGACACAGCTATGCTAACTAGCTTCACTCCTAATGGCTGAGCATAACTCGGGAGGTCCTGAAGGTCCAGCTACGGCTAAGACAGTTGGTCCTCTAAAAGGGAAGCAGCCGGGTGTGGTGGCGCACGCCTTTAATCCCTGCACTCGGGAGGCAGAGGTAGGAGGATCGCCGTGAGTTCGAGGCCACCCTGAGACTACATAGTGAATTCCAGGTCAGCCTGGGCTAGACTGAGACCCTACCTCGAAAAACCAAAGCCAAATCAAAACAAACAAACAAATAAACAAACAAAAAAAGTGAAGCATATATGTGGAGAATCCCAATGTGGTTCATGAAGACATGAAGAAATTGATCTTTGTAACCCCAACAAAAAGGATGCCGGCTTCACTCCCCAGGAGCGCCAGGGCTTTGGGGTACTGTCGCAGGACGCAGGACTGGCTGACAGCTTTCAGCACCTCCATCCCAATACTGCCTATGCGTATACACTTGGGATAAATGCTTCTTATAAAAGTGTTGGTTGGCGCCTTGATGATTCTCTTTTACCTGCATTGTGTGACAGCAAGATTCCTTCCAGGGCTCTTGGCAGTGATCACTGTCCCACCACTCTGAACTTAGCATTGTCATGCCCTGACTTACTATGCGCCTGGGACATCTCCTCTCCCTGCCCCCCCCACTAAATCTTTTAATAGCTTTCTAGAGAAATCTAGACTGTTTCCCTGCTGTAAGAATACAAAATCTTGGCACTGGAGAGATGGCTTAGCAGTTAAGGCACTTACTTAAGAAGCCTAAAGACACAAGTTCAATTCCCCAGAACCCACATAATCCAGATGCACATGGTGGCACATGCGTCTGGAGTTTGTTTGCAGTGGCCAGAGGCCCTGGTGCACCTATTCTCACTCTCTCATAAATAAATAAAATATTTTTTTAAAAAACTACAAAACTTCAGCCAGGTTTCCTTTAAGTCCAAGGTTTACAGATATTCCTCACCATTTTTGTAAAAATTATACAAAACTGATGACTTCCTTTGAACATCCAAGTTAAAAATAAAAAGGCCATAGTTAACAAAAAAAAAAAAAAAGTGAAGTACAGAATTACTACACAAGCCAGCAGCTCCACATTGAGGTGGATACCCCAAAGAATTGAAAGCAGGTGTCCAAGCAAACGCTTGTCCCTGCATGTCCCCAGCAGCGTATTCACACAGCAGCCCAAAGGAAGAAAGAGTCCAGATGCCAATGGAAAGATAAAAGATGATCCACGTGTGCCGTGGAATCTTAATCAATCATGGAAAGGTACAAGGTGCCAACATGTACTGCAACACTGGCCGACCTTGAAAACATGATGCTGCATTCTGCCAGACATGATGCCAGGAAAGATCTAGAGGAGATGAGTTGGTGATGACAGAATACATACTGTCTGTTACCTGGGACTGGGCTCTGGGAGGGTGGACGGCATATGGGAGTGACTGCTAATGGGTGGGAGGTTTCCTTTGAGGACATTTTAAAAAATTTATTTATTTGAGAGCGACAGACAGAGAGAGAAAGAGGCAGATAGAGAGAGGGAGAATGGGCGCACCAGGGCCTCCAGCCACTGCAAATGAACTCCAGACGTGTGCGCCCCCTTGTGATTCTGGCTAGCATAGGTCCTAGGGAACTGAGCCTCGAACCCGGGTCCTTAGGCTTCACAGGCAAGCACTTAAACGCCAAGCCATCCCTCCAGCCTGAGGACTTTTTTTTGAGGCAAGCCTAACAGACTAGCCTTTTTTTCTTTTTTAATGTGTGTGTGTGTGTGTGTGTGTGTGAGAGAGAGAGAGAGAATTGGCACCCCAGGGCATCCAGCCACTGTAATTGAACCCCAGATATGTGTGCCACTTAATGCGCATATGCCATCTGGAACATTTGTGTCACCTTTGTGCGTCTGGCTTATATGGGACCTGGAGATTTGAACATTGGTCCTTAGGCTTCACAGGAAAGTGCCTTAAGTGCTAAGCCATCTCTCCAGCTTGAGGGTATTTTTGTTGTTATTTTTTTTTTTGAGGTAGGGTCTTGCTCTAGCCCAGGCTGAGCCTGGAATTCACTATGTAATCCCAAGCTGACCTCAAATTCACAGCCATCCTCCTACCTCTGCCTCCCAAGTGCTGGGATTAAAGGCATGTGCCAACACGTCTGGCCTTTGAGGACATTTAATGGGCAGGAAAGGAACATGTCTGGGAACTATCTGGAAGTGATGGTAGCACACGGTTGGTGGTTTGAATGTAGAATGTGCCCCCACAGCCTTGTGTGTTGGTGATTAAGTCTCGTATTCAATCCCCAGCTGGTGGTGCTCTCTGGAAGGTTTGTGGGGCTTTTGGGAGGTGGAGCCTTGCTGGTCAGGTATGTGGTTGAGAGTAGGTCTTGGGGTGCTGTAGTCCGGCCTTATTCCCTCGCTCACTTACTCTCTGCTAATGTGGAGATCTGACACCTGGCTGACGCTCCTGCCCTGCTTTCCCAGGCATGATAAGCTGGAAATAAACCCTTTCCTCCCATAAGCTGCTGTGGTTGGCTTTTCTGTCCCAGCAACCTAGAAAGCAACTGCTACACACACCACTGCAGATGTCCTAAATGGCACTGAATGGTTTACTTTGAAATGGTTCATTCTGGGCTGGAGGGATGGCTTAGTGGTTAAGGCGCTTGCCTGCAAAGCCAAAGGACCCAGGTTCAATTCCCTAGGACGTAAGCCAGATGCACAAGGAGGCAAATGCACCTGGAGTTCGTTTGCACTGGCTGGAGGCCCTGGTGCACCCATTCCCATTCTCTCTCTCTCTCTCTCTCTCTGACTCTCTCAAATAAATTAAAAAAAAACTTTAAAAAAAAGAAATGGTTCATTTCATGTTATGTAAATTTCACCTCAATGTATTAGAAAAGTCTCAAGTTCAGAGCCAGACTGCAAGGTTTCCAACTCTGGTTTGGATATTGGCTAGACTCCCCCTTGTGAGCCTCAGTTTCCTCATCTGTACAGTGGGACCCGCGGGCTCCTGCTTTTGCTTGGTGATGATTAAGTAACCATGTGTAGAGTATGTGAGGGGGCTGGACAGATAGCTCAGTGGTGAAGGTGCTTGCTTGCAAAGCCTGACAGGCTGGGGTCAATTTCCCAGTACCCACATAAAGCCAGATGCACAAAGTGGTGCATGTGTCTGGGGCGCAGTGGCAGGAAGCCCTGCTGTGCCCATTCTTTCCCTCTCTCTCCCCAAATAAGTAAAATTTTTTTTTTTTAAAGTAAGAAATGAAACCGGATGTGGTGGCACATGCCTTTAATCCCAGCACTTGGAAGGCAGAGGTAGGAGGATCGCTGTGAGTTCAAGGCCACCCTGAGATTACATAGTAAATTCCAGGTTAGCCTGCGCTAGAGTGAGACCCTATCTCGAAAAACAAAACAACATCCAAAAAAGTAAGAAATGAGTATTCGCTTTGGCAGCACATATACTACAACTGGAATGATACAGAGAAGATTACCATGGCCCCTGTGCAAGGATGACATGCAAACTCGTGAAGCGTTCCATATTGTTCTTTTTGTCATGGGAAGACCCTTGGGTTTGGAATCTACATCTGTCCAGTCGAAGGTCTCCTATGTTCACTGTCTTTCAAAACAAAATCTTATTTAAGCAAAGGCAAAAAAAAAAAAAAAAAAAGTAAGAAATGAAAGAACGTGAAGGACTGGGCTTGTAAAACCATTCATGGGATCTAAGGGGCACTTGCTCCCTTGGGACTGGGTCACCCAGAGGCACACAGAAGGCTCCAGGGGCTCAGCAGGCCCAGCCAGGACTCCACAATCCCATGGGTTGCCTCTGCCATCTAAGGATGGCATCAAACCTTTCCTGTCTATTACCCAAAGAGCAGGAACCATGTGCCTAGCATGACAGAAAAACTTGCACGTACATGACCTCCTTAGGCTTTGGTTACAACTAACTTCTCTTCCATAGTGGTGAGGCAGGATAGGGCGGGGGAGGTGGTCCCTACCTCACACGTCAAGTTCACTGTCACCAGCAGTGCCTTAGGTCACCATATCAAATACCTTCAGCCACAAGGCCATGCATGGGTGGCGGCTGTTTGCTCTCCAGACGTTATTTATTGCTTGCATAAATTGCCAGTATCTCCCTGGGTGCTTAACTCCCCACCACCCCCTCCCACCACAACTTGTTCCTTCCCAGAAGATCCCAGACTACAGAGTGGGGGGGGGGGGTCTAGCCTCACAGACGCCAACAGAACAATCTTTCAACAACATTAATTATCTGTATGGCTTTCCATAACAACAAAAGAAAACATCTTGACCCCGCTGCCTGCCAATATTAAGGCTCTGGGAGAGGGGCACCCTTTCATCTGCGTCTCCCAGAGCAGACTGGCTGATGAGACACATCCCTCCACCCTCCCTCTTCATACTGCAAACTTTCCGGCCTGATTAATTCTTCCCTGTCTCTGGAAAGGGTTGGGTATACTCCTGAGTGTTGCCTTGATTTTCGTCTATAAAAACACCCTTGCAGGAAATTACAACAGCTTAGCCCGTCCTTGCTCCAGAAGCTACTTGAAAAAAAGACTTATTTCTCCATCCTGAAAGTTGGGGGGCAGATTATGAGATGGGTCCTGTTGGACCAGGGTGGGGAGCTGAGAAGGGCAGGGAGGACAATGGTGGGTGAATCAAGACAATTTCTTTCTTTCTTTTTTTTTTAATTAAAGTTAAGGATTAAAGGCATCAGGCTTTCAAGAGTTACTGGGAAAGGCTTTTCAGCGGTCCCAAGTGGACAGGCCTGTAATCTTCTTTTTCAATGGCTATATTTAGACCCAGGGCTCTCAGCCAGTGGGAGCAGCAGGTCCACAGCGCTGCGTTCACGTGAGATGTGGAGATGGGGCAAGACTTCCTAGGACATAATTTGGTTTTGAGGGATGGGTGGCACCCTGGCATAGTAACTGGATTTTGGGTATCGGTGGAAGAAGTTCCTGGCCAGGGTCAGATCCTTAGGAAATCAAAGCCTTTAAAAAGACAAGACTTTACCCCTCACCCCAAATGCCACTCCATACAAAACTCATCAGATTCAAACCTTGCCGGGCAAGTCCCATGCTTTCACCCATGGCTTACAATGTACAACCATTTCCTTTGTTTTTTTTTTTAAAATATGATTTATTTACTTATTTGAGAAAGAGAGAGAGAAAGAGGCAGATAGAGGGAGAGAGAGAGTGGGCATACCAGGGTCTCTAGCCACTGCAAACAAACTCCAGGTGCATATACCACTTTGTGCATCTAGCTTTACATGGGTACTGGGGAATCGAACTTGGGTCCTTTGGCTTTGCCGGCAAGTGCCTGCTAAGCCATCTCTCCAGCCCCTGGTTTTGTTTTGTTTTGTTTGAGACAGGTTCTCACTCTGCAGCCCAGGCTGGTCTCAAACTCAAAGCTACCCTCCTGCCTCAGCCTCCCAAGTTCTGGGTTTATAGATAGAAGCCACCATGCTCAGCTCTGAGCAGTCATCTTTGAATTGGAAAAATGACCTTGTTACCCTGACTCTTACCAGATCAACCAGCAAGTAAAGCCACTGACTATTCGGAGGAAAGCCACTGACTCTACCCTGTGCCTTCTGGTTTAGGTTCTGCGATCATGCTGAAGAGATCTAGAACCTGACCGAGTTCATGGCTGCCCTGGTTGGGACAGAGGGGTGATGGATACGACTGGAACAAGGTCTAATATTACACATTGAGTCAATATGGAAAGAGTCATTCATCCTAAAATACAAGATTCAGGGTGATGGGTATTTGGGGTAATGATTTGAACACAATGAGTATCTGAAATAAACCACCCATGTGGATGTGACCTGGTGTAGGACCCTTGAGCAGTTGGCATGCAACAGACAGGCAAGGGATCTGGAACTGCGGGGAAATGAGACGACTTCAAGCTTTTGAGATGGCGGGGCCACCCAGGCCGGTCTCCACATGCTTTGTGTTTTGTTCATCACTGGAGACACAAGTGAATCTTTACCAATTCAAAGTGAAAATGGCCGCATTTAATCCTCACCCCAGACGCAAACTCAAGTTTCCTGCATCTCTCTCAAACTGTAATCTAGAGCAGTCCGAGATCGTCTCTAAGCCCAGTGACTTTAAAGGGTTTTAGTGAGACCAGACTCAGGGTGTGTGTGTGTGGCCACTCTCCTTCTTGCTGGCCAGGACTCTGGGGAGATGATGTCAGACACAGCAGGACAAGAGTGGCCGTTGTAACCCCAAGGCCTGGTGTTTCCCCCACCTGCGGCTCCTCCCAGGCTTCCCCACACTCAGGAGTGAGAGCTGGAACCAAGGGGCTAAGAAGTTTCTCAGGGGCTGTGGATGTCGGCTCTGTCGGGAGAGTGCTTACCCAGCATGCACAAAACTCTGGGCTTGATCCCTAGCACCACATAGACCAAGCATGGTAGCTCCCCTCTAATCCCAACTTGCAAGCTGAAGACAGGAGGATCGGGAGTTCAAGGTCATCTTCAGCTACATAGAGAGCCAGCCTAGGCTACATGAGAACCTATCTCAAAAAAAAAAAAATTAAAAAAAGAAAGAAAGAAAACAAAAGAAAGGAAAGAAAAAAGAAAAGAAGAAAAAAAAGTGCTTGAGATTCTGATGCTTATCGCTGACACTGAACCCTGGCTGACTGGGGCTGGACCCGGAAGGAGACATGATTTAACCTATAACACTTCCACATCTAAGAGCCAGTGGACCTGTAGAAGTCGCGTCACACCTAAATGCCCCAGTGCCACTGACTAAGTCTTTCATTCATCTAGCATGCTGGCTGGCCAGGGCACATGGGGACACGGAGGATGACGGGGGGGGGGGGGGGTCTCTGTCCTTATGCAGAATGCAAGGCGCTGGCCCTGAAGTGAGCTCGCCGCCTCACTCTCCTTGTGTGTATCTTTGAAATTCTCCACGATGAAGATCTCAAAAGACGGAATGTTATTTATTATCTGAATTTGTCCATCCAACAAATACATGTTACGTGAGGTCCAGCTCAGGTACCCCATGGGGAGGATGGAGGGACTCTCTACTTCAAAGAACTTAAGACTAGAGGGCTAGCAAGGCTCAAGTCAGTCTTTCTGTCTATCCGTCAGCAAGAACAGTTACTCCTGCTGAAAGATTTGGGGGCAGGGGTGGCAGGAGATTCACAGGCCTGCCTAGTCGGCAGTGGGTAATTCATGGTGATCATATACATAGATTTTTGTTATTTTTTGTTTTAATAAATTTTATTATTTATTTGACAGAGAGAAAGAGGGAGTTGGGGGGGGGGAGAATGGGCACACCAGGGCCTCTAGCCACTGCAAACAAACTCCAGACACATGCGCTACCTTGTGTATCTGGCTAATGTGGGTCCTGGGGAATCAAACCTGGGTCTTTAGGCTTTGCAGGCAAACGCCTTAACCACTAAGCCATCCCTCCAGCCCCATGTACATAGATTGTTAAGAACAAACTCTGGGCACATGTGGCTGACATGTAAAGAGACACGCTAGACCATGGTTTACCCATGAGCCAAACCCAACTCACGCTACTTTATCAAGTTTTATTGGCACTCAGGCATGTGCCTTCCTTCATGTATTACCACTGCTGGGGCAGAAATGAGTAGCCATGGCAGAGACAAAATGGCCCTCCGCGTAAAAAAAAAAAAAAAAAAGATTTAGCTTTCCATGGTTTCAATTATGATCAATGGCAGTGCAAAAGTATGAAATAGAAAATTCCAGAAATAAACGGTTCGTAGGTTTTAAATTGTGCATTGTTCTAGCACCGTGATACTATCCCAGCCAGGAAGTAAATCACACCTTCTTCCCACATATCCACACAGTATATTATATCGCATGTTAGTTTACGGAACGCTTATGTGGTAGCCCAGTAGTCCATGGCAATGCCTATGTCATTCCACTTGCTACACAGACCCTGGACTGCCTCATAGCGACACCAGACGATGGGCGGGATACAATGCAAAGAGGTGAAGAGACAAGAGAACAGTCATACTTCGACTATGATGTGTTTTACTTCATTAGTACTCTTAACCTACCATGCCTGATTTACATACTACATTTTCTGCTAGGTGTGCATCTATAAGGAAAACGTAGTCTAGGCAGAGCTTAACACTACTTGAGATTCTGAATATAGGCTAGGGGTCTTGGAATGTGTCCCTGTGGATAACGGGTATGGCTGGACGCAACTATAGTATGCTTATAGCAGGTAAGTTTCACAATGCCTGCTTTGAAGCATCTCGGGAAGTTAACACCTGACTCCCACCAGAAACTGAACAGGGGGGTGTCCTGGCCTTTACACTGGGAGGACAACAGAGCTTACTGGCCCTCGCTGCATGAGCTAGGGTGCAAAGCCTCCTCGTAGTAAAAGTTCCTTTGCTGGACTCTTTAATCTTTGATCTCAACACAACAGATTCCTTCATTCATCCTTTATATTCTTTCTTTTCTTTTTAATTATAATTATTTATTTTTATTTATTTATTTGCAAGCAGAGAGCCAGAGAGAAGAGAGACAGACAGAGAGAAAATAGGCACGCCAGGGCTTGTAGCCACTGCAAATGAACTCCAGACGCATGTGCCCCTTGTGCATCTGGCTTACGTGGGTCCTGGAGAAATCGAACCTGGGTCATTTGGCTTCGCAGGCAACAGCCTTAACCACTAAGCCATCTTTCCAGCCTCCCCGCCTTCTTTTTGTTTTGTTTTTCAAGGTAGGGTCTCACTTTAGCTCAGGCTGACCTGAAATTTACTATGTGGTTTCAGGGTGGCCTTTAACTCACTGAGATCCAAGTTCTGGGATTAAAGGTGTGTATCCATATGCTTTTTTTTTTTTTTTAAACTATCTGTCAATCACTTTGTAAAGTCCTATGGCTAAAACAAACAAAAATATAGATTTTACTCCCTTAAATAAAACTGATGGGAGACCATGGTTTTAGACTAGCTTCTAACCATAGGCACCAGTGGATTAAACCAAACCAAAATGGAGTCGCTCATGCTGGGTTCCACTAGATCTGACTGACAGGTGAAGGAAGCAAGCAAATTCCCACACAAGCATTTCTCCTGAAAACAGGAGGCCCGGTGAGAGACATGTGACAAGGAAACCCTCTCTGCCATGACCCTCACAAGGAAAGTCACCCACATGAATCGGCTAGCCCCCTGTTTTCATGGCTCTGTGCCCGTCGTGGTTGCAACATCACCAGAGATCCTGCTATGCCTGGTGGAATGTTCTTTCTTTGGTGAAGGGGTGAGGTTCCAGAAGTGCGATTAAAAGCCGATCAGATCTACAAACTGAAACCATTAATTAGGGGCAGGAGAGATGGCTCAGCAGTTAAAGCACTTGCCTGCAAAGTCTAATGACCCTGGTTCAATTCCCCAGTACCCATGTAAAACCAGATGCACAAAGTGGCACATACATCTGAAGTTTGCAGTGGCTAGAGGCCCTGGCACGCCCACTCACTCTCTTTCTCTCCCCCTTGTCTCTCCCTGCTTTTAAATAAAGAAATAAATATAGGGCTGGAGAGATTACTCAGTGGTTAAGGCACTTTCCTGCAAAGCCTAAGGACCAGGTTTCGATTCCCCAGAACCCACATAAAGCCAGATATACAAAGCGGTGCATGCACCTAGAGTTCCTTTGCAACAGCTAGAGGCTCTGGCATGCCCATTCTCTCTCTCTCTCTCTCAAATAAATAAATGAAATATTTTTAAAAAATTAAAAAAAAACATTGATTAAAAACACCCCAGGACTGGAGAGATGGCTTAATGGTTGAGGAGCTTGCCTGTGAAGCCTAAGGACCCAGGTTCCATTCCCCAGTACCCACATAAGCCAGATGCACAAGGTGGTGTCTAGAGTTGTTTGTAGTGGCTAGAGGCCCTGGTGCACCCATTCTCTCTCTATCTGCCCCTTTCTCTCACAAACAAATAATAAATAAATATTTTAATTAAAAAAAAACACCCCCAAAGGAGATGGAGAAATGGCTCCACAGTTAAAGTTACCTGCTTATAAGCTTGTTGGCCAGAGTTCAACTCCCCTGCACGTGCCCTGCACCCACGTAAAGCTAGACACAAGTGGTAAAGTGGTATGTGTTTGTAATCCCAATACGCCTAAGGCACTGGGAGGCAGAACCAAGAAAATCCAGGAGCTCTTGGGCCAGCTAGACTGGTGCATGGAAGGTAGGGGCAAAGTGGCCAAAACAAAACAGTCAAGGAGACGCTGTTACAAGTATGGTAGAAGGAAAAGGCAGACACCCTGACGTTGTGCTCAGACCTACACACATGTGCTATGGCACATGTATGCCCCCCCACATTCACACACACACACACACACACACACACACACACACACACACACACTCCTCCCTGAAATGCACAGTAACACCAAAAACTAACCAACTCCCCACCTCCCTTCTCAATCTGGCTTTAACTAGTCCTGGCTCAATGGTGAGTCCCAGACCCCAGCATGGTATCCTACTTGAATCCCTCTACCGCCCCTCCAGTCCTGGTGCCAGCTCCCGGGCACGGCCTCTGGCCTGCTGACCTGGGATGCAGAACAATAATGGTCATTTCTGCCCTGGCCTTTCCAGGCTGCTCAAATGGGACCTGAACGGTGTATGAAACATCAGCTATGGTGGGTGGCGGAAACTCATAGGTGAGATTATTTTCCCTGTGTGCTTTCAAGGAATCCCAGCCAAGTTCCCCCCCCCCCCTGGCTGAGCTGAGCTACCCCTCATGTAGGGTTCCTGCAGGGGGCCTTACCCTCTGTAGCTGCTCCCTGCCCATCTCATCTTGCTCTGAATCCCCAGCAGTTCTACAGCCAGTGCTGCTTGACCCACTAGCTTGGGCCTTCTAAGAAAGTTCTTCCTCAAGTCTTCCCTGGAAATTCTTGCCCTGGGGATTTAATTAACACCAGGCCTATATATTGACATTGGATCAAAGTGCATCTCTCTAGCCTAGGAATGTCCACAAACCAATTAGTTAACAACACAATGCCTTAAACTGCCAACACAACTCCTGAGAGAGAGAGAGAGAGAATGTATGTGTGTGTCTTAATTTCATGGCCTTGTCTTCTACCGTGTGTTGGCATTTCCCAACCTTGGTGTGAACTATGAGCAGAGCCTGATTCCATCCAGAGCCGCCACTGATTTTCATAATGCTTGGAGTGAGGCTGGGAAAGCAGCAACATTTTCCCCACTAAATAAACTAAACCTCTGTATCATAGTCATTGCTTGAAAGTTCACTGTGCATGAACGGTGTCTTTTTTGAAAAAACTGCATCATCTACCCGTCAAATAAGCAAGCGTTCTCAATACACAGTGCGCGTCAGCTGGAGCTGACGTGAGGCCAAGGCCGAGGAAGGAGTTGGAGGGGGAGCCCTTGGTTTCCCCATCCGCAGGCAGACATCAAGGTGTATCCCACTGAGAATGACAACAGCCAGTGGTGTGCAGGCCTGTGCCTAAAGATGAGATGGGAATCCATTCAATCTGTCCATCTGTCATCATTCAGAAATCTTTATTGAAACTCAATCAACTATGTGCAAAGAACTTGGGGCTCAGTGGGGGCAGACAAACCAAACAGATAGAGATGCAAATAGTTGTCCCCTCCGTGAATAGTACCAAGAAGGAAGAGGAGGGGCACCAGAGAGCAGGAAGCTACATTTTGTGGCCAAGAGGGCAACAAAGGCCTCTCTATGCTGACATCTGAAAGAGGAGTTCTGAGAGAAAAGCAAGGGCAGAGAGAGAGGGGGAAGGGAAGCTATACCATGTTCATGGACTGGACAACTCAATGCCATTTAGAAATTCTTTTTTTTTTTAATTTTTTTTGTTTATTTATTTATTTGAGAGCGACAGAGAGAAGGAGGCAGAGAGAGAGAGACAGAGAGAAAGAATGGGCGCGCCAGAGCTTCCAGCCTCTGCAAACGAACTCCAGATGCGTGCGCCCCCTTGTGCATCTGGCTAACGTGGGTCCTGGGGAATTGAGCCTCGAACTGGGGTCCTTAGGCTTCACAGGCAAGCGCTTAACCGCTAAGCCATCTCTCCAGCCCCCATTTAGAAATTCTGTCCCCTCCAAAGTCATCTATAGATTCGATGCAATCCCACTGAAAATCCCACGAAGCTGGTTTTGCTTGTGATAGAAACTGGAAAGTCAATGACAAAGTTCATATGGAAATTCAGAGGGCATCAGCTACGGAAAGAAATCTTCAAGCAGAAGAGCAAAGTCAGAGGTCTTTACCTGGGGGAAGACCCAGGACTGGTGTATGTGACCTGCAGGAAGGATGGACAGGTTGCTCAATGGAAAAGGACAGCCAGACACGTAGATGCTTCACTTGAATTTTGAATAAAGAGACCAAGCCAAACAGTGTTTAAAACTGGTTGCCCATATAATAAAACACTCTCAAACCCTTACCTCACACCATACACCAAAACCATTTTGAGATAGACCACAGATCCACACAGAAATGGGAAGAAGGGTTTGGATGCAGGAACAGCACAAGGGAAGGTGTGGGGCGGTAGAACCCGATTATATGCTGACCACGTGGTCAAAGCTCACAGTACAGGAAAGCCAGGCAACAGGTTGTGCTCTGTAAAAAAACCCAGCCCCATCTGTCATCTCAGCCCCACCTAGACATCCTCACCACCGACACAAGAGAACCTATAGCTCCTATCAGGTTCCTCCCCAACCACAGCTCTCCACCCATCTTCACTTCTGCTCCCCTCCACCATTCAGGGGAGCAGCTCCTCTGTGCCTCAGGACCTTAGCCCGTGCTGTTCCCTCTATCTGGGGGACCCTGATGTCCCTCCTTCCTTGTCAAGCGTCTCTGTTTTCCCAAATGTGGCCCATATGTTCTCTCCTAGGGTAATCATCCAAGTGCCAAGTACAGAGACCACAGAGATGCTGAGCCCAGCCAGGTGAGACAGATCTGGCTGTCCAATGCCATCCACCTGCACTTAAGAACACGGGGGCCCCAGCTACATTTAGAGCCACCACAGGTCTCATTCCCACAGGGCTCTAACGTGGAAGCAACCGAGAGGCAAGAAACCTGTGTCCAGCTACAGCCCACACAGCTGCCTCCTCAACGGTGAGATGGGACTTCCAGCGGGGAGGAGGGACGAGAGAGCGGTCACTGGTGCTGCCTGGGAGCTTGCTAGGACTGGCCCTTTAGCAGCCCTCGGGGTCCAGCTTCCACAAAGTAGAAGCAATTCCCTCCCCACGCCCAGATGGATTAAGGAAAGAACCGAGCCCCAGAACGCTGCTTAACAGCTTTCTAAGGCTGTGGCTCTGCGAGTCGGAGAGGAAAAGCGGGACTTCGGCGTCGCAGGACGGCTGCAGAGAGCATTGATTTCTGCACTGTGAGAGGCTGCCTCATCAATTCCAGATGCTTCCACCAGCCACGGCCAGGCTCGGCTTCTTTGAGGTATGAGGCAAATGAGGAACACTGAATTTTCAAATTCCTTTCTGCACATCCTTTATTACCAAACAGAGCATAAAACCCACCCACCCAGACGGCTTAATTCTTCCTAAGTAATTAAGAGCACCTGCTCACCTTGCGCTGGCACGGGCAGCGCTCAGCCTCTCTCAGGAGGCAGCGAGGCATCGGCTGCCCACCTTGGCTGCTCCCACCCAGGCGGGCACGGCGACACTACGTGTGCAAATGATGAAACACCCCTTCCAGGCCACCCAGAAGCAGGACTTCTTTTTACCAGATTAGGTTTTATTCAAAATCTCAAAATGGAAGGTAAAAACCCCCACAGGATTCCCAAGGAACACGACTGGGGTTTCTTAGGAAAGGAGGAGGCACCACCAACCACCAACCCCCACCCCTGGCTCCTTCCTTTTCTCAGGGCAAGTTTCCCACAGGGGAGCAGGTGTGGGTAACAAGTCTTCCCTGGAAAGTTCAAGTCTAAGAAGACCCAGCCGGCGGGCAGGTGCTCTGTTGGGGCTCCTTGTGACTTGGTTAGAACCTTCTTACTCAAGAGTGTTCCCCCTCACATAGCACCCACCAGCTTGACGTCACCCAGGAGTCTGTTCAAAGTCTTGGGGCTCATGGAGTCCTTGGGAAAGACTTGCATTTCATATATTGAGGTCCTGGCCAAGTTATAGCTGAAAGGTATGTGCAGAAGGCAAGATGCACTAGGGGAGTGAGAAGCAGGCTCTAGGCTTCCTGTCCAAGATGTGACGTCTGGTCTGCCAGCCCAGGAACCCCCACATCCCTGGGACAAAGCACCTCTTTGCCAGGCACCAGCCAAGATCAATCAGCCTTTCTTCTTACAAGGAAATGACAGCATGGGTCAAAAAAACCCCAAACCACTAGGTCTTTGGGGAATCCAGATCCACGGTGACAGCACCAGAAAGTCTCAAGACACCCAGGCTTACTCCCAGGGACTGGGGAAGCTCCTAGGGGGTTCTGCAGCAGGTACCAACTGAGCCAAAGGGGTTCCACCAGGCAGCCATGTTGTTTGATGGATTCCAACTTGCCGTGGGCTTGAGATGAGGGAGGTGAAAATAAGTTTCCTAGTGAATGACAGGGAACAAAGGCCTCCCAGTGGCTCAGGTATGTGGAAGAGATGAGGCGGCCACAATCCAAGTTCAAAGTCATTGCTGTGGACTAATGATGAATTTCTCTGGTGAGAGGAACCAGCAGACCCAATTCCACTCCTCCCTAAACCCCACTCCTCCCTCATTCCCCTTCCCCAGCTTAAGAAAATTCTTGAGCTGGAGAGATGGCTCAGTGGTTAAGGCGTTTGCCAAAGGACCCAAGTTTGATTCCCCAGGACCCACATAAGCACAAGGTGGAGCACGCACGCATCTGGAGTTCGTTTGCAGCAGCTAGAGGCCCTTGGCACACCCAATCTTTCTCTCTGTGTCTCTTTCTCTCATTCTCTCTCTCAAAGAAATAAATAAAAATAAAAAAATTAAAAAAAGAAAGTTCTTGATGTGAGAAGCATTTGGGGACGGTACACTTGGTCTTTTGACCATGTGGGTCCCCTCTCTTCTGTGCCTCCCCACACTCCTCAGCCACCCGGATGAACGTGGGGAAGATTTCATGCACCAAATACCATCCAGCCCCGATTGTCATTTCAGGATTCACACCGTTTTAATGAATGCCAAAACTGTTTTTTCACTTGATAGATCCTGACAAGACCAACAATCACAGATTAGAGGGAAACTTCTTGCTTTTCAACAAAGGTTAATAAATAGTGACAGCATTAAGTCTATTCTGATTAACTATGCTGAAAGATATTATTGCTGTTTGTAACATGAAATCATTATTGGATTAAGCGCAGCATATAAAAATGAAATGTGAGTTTTAATCTCAAATGTAGAATGCAGGCTGCTCGGGTGGAGGCGGGGTGGCACTCCGAGGCCCATATTAATTTTTAAGTTGCTCTGGTGAAGGGATATTACATGTCATGTTTCTGGTCTGGGTTTGCTGGGGAAGAAGAGGTCCTTTAGTGGGTTCTCTTCTTGTCTCCCTCCCCCCAAAAGGTTATAAAAAAGGCCAAGCACAGTGGTAGTCTCCCCCCGCCCCCCAGGCAAAATCCTATCACAATACAGTGCACAGCAACATGCAAATGTGAGTGAGGGGCTACAGGTGTCTTCTCTAGGGTGCTCTTGACCTCAGAGACCTTCCTTCAGAAGGCACCAGCCCCAGGCAAGATTCTAGAGCTGGAGGTTTGCCTCAAGGAAGACAACACTGGGGCCAAGGAGCTAATGTAACTGGACCCTCGTGGGGTACAAACCTGGGACAGGGCTGGGAAAGAAATGCTTTGTATTTTTTTTTTTTTTTTTCGAGGTAGGGTCTCACTCTAGCTCAGGCTGACCTGGATTCACTATGTAGTCTCAGGATGGCTTCAAACTCATGGTGATCCTCCTACCTCTGCCTCCCGAGTGCTGGGATTAAAGGAGCGTGCCACCACGCCCGGCTGTGGGAAAGGAATGTAAGCCAAGTTCAAAGCCGCCATCTTGCTCCCTGCTCAGCCGTCCTGTCCAGCGAGGACCTCAGAGACTGTGGCTGCTTTACGGCGTTCTGCACACTTGTTCATTCTGCACTAGAGTGCGGCCCTATCTACCAAGGATCCAAGGCTGTGATGGGAAAGAGACTAGATGGACACTGTGGTCCTCCTGGAGCCAACGCGTAGGGGGGCCCCAAGAGCGAGAGAGGGGACAGTCTGAGCACCGATGAGGACAGGAAGTGAGGTGGACTGAGACAGGTTGATAAGCTTACACCCATGGGCTTCTGTTGTGTATGTGTGAGTGGTGCGCGTGGATGGGTGTGTGGGGGGGCACAGGGGTGCAAGTACACATGTGTGCCCGTGCGTGTGGAGGTCAGAGGTCGGTGCCAGGTGTCTTCCTCAGTGGCTTGTCACCTTATCCTTTGAGACAGGATCTAGCACTGAACCTAGAGCTCTCCAAGTTAGCCAATGAGCCCCGGGGATCCTCCTGTCTACCCCTCCCTAGTGCTAGTAGCGCACGTGTGCACCCCCACTATGTGCCTAGTATTTTTATACGGGTTTTGGGGATCTGAACTCAGGTTCTCATGCTTGCACAGTAAGCTTTTTACTCACTGAGCCAACCATGTTTCCCCAGCCCATCTAGTGAGATACATACATACATATATATATATATATATAAATTTCACTGGCCATTTTTGGAAAATGCCAGGAAACCAGTTTATTCTTCTGAAGATTGGCAAATAAAAGGAGAAGCAAGTATTATCTTCCCTTCTGAACACATTTTTTCCCCCCAGGGGAAACAATTTGCTGAGGATGGGTTCCTCTGTGGAGGAATCTCTCAGCTAAGAAGAGAGGAGGAGGGCCTGGGTGGGGAGCAGCTCTGGTTAAGTCAACGGATCCTGGCAGACACTGCCAGTAGCCATGAAACCCGCTGGGCGGGAAGCTGTCTGGGAGCTTGACATCTAGTAGATGGCTCAGGCTGACAGATCCAAAGCCGCAGATCAGTCTCAACATCATACAAGGGGAGATGGCTGATGGCAGGGCACAGGGCACTGTCATGAGTTCTTGCCAAAAAAGTATCAGACCAGGGCTGGAGAGATGGCTTAATGGTTAAGGCGCTTGCCTACAAAGCCAAAGGACCCAGGTTCCATTCCCCAGGACCCACGTAAGCCAGATGCACGTGCGTGCGTCTGGAGTTTGCAGTGGCTGAAGGCCCTGGTGCGCTCATTCTCTCTATCTGCTTCTCTCTTTCTCTCTAAGTAAATATAAATAAACAAAAAACAAGTACCAGGCCAAACCAGCATCTGACCCTAGGCTCTGACCAGTTTCCAGGAGACCCCAGGGACAGAAAAGGACGTAAGTGACACACCACAGGGATAGACTCAGTCACGCCCAATGGAGGGAAACCTCATGGAACAAATGGACTGGCTTCCCCAGAGGAAAAACGAATAAAAGAAAACATGCATGGCAGAGCAGGGATGTGGTGGCACACACCTGTAATCCCAGCACTCAAGAGGTGGGGACAGAAGGATCAGGGGTGCATCCTTGGCAACACAGCAAACTCGAGACTAGTCAGGGGCCATGTGAGACTGCGGCCTCACAACTAAAATTCAAAGAACAGTCAGGTGTGGTGGTGTGCACCTTTAATCCCAGCCCTCGGGAGGCAGAGGCGGGAGGATCGCTGTGAGTCTGAGGCCACCCTGGGACTAATTAATTAAAAGCAGTGAATTAATTCCAGGTCAGCCTGAGCTAGAGTGAGACCCTGTCTCGGGGGTAAAAAAATGGATGAGAGAGGAGAGGAAAAGAAGGGAGGTGGTATGGACAGAAAGAGAGCAGGGGAAAGATATAATAAGAACCCTTGGGTGCATATGACATAAATAACTGAACTGATAAATGATTAGGGGAGAAGGAAAGCTCCCACCAGCAAATGTAGAAAGGAGTGTTGAATCAGAAAACCAACATTTGTGGCTGGGGAAATGGCTTAGCAGTTAAGGCATCTGCCTGCAAAGCCTAAGGACCTCAGTTCAATTCCCCAGGACCAAGATGCACAAGGTGGCGCATGCATCTGGAGTTCATTTGCAGTGGCTGGAGGCACTGGCATGCCCGTTCTCTCTTTCTCTCTGCCTCTTTCTCTCTCTAAAATAAGGAAATAAAATATTTTTTAAAAGAGAGAAAACCAACATTTGGGGCTGGAGATGGCTTTAGCAGTTAAGGTACTTGCCTGCCAAGCCCAAGGACCCAGATTCCATTCCCCAGAACCCATGTAAGCCACATGCACAAGATGGTGTATGCGTCTGAAGTTGGTTTGCAGTGGCTGGAAGCCCAGATACACTCATTCTCATTTTCTCTCTCTCACTCAAATAAATAAATAGATATTAAAAAAGAAAACCAGCATTTGGCAAACATCCTAGTAATAATTGTTTTAGGCAAGGAGATTCTTGGATGCAAAAGAATGATAAGAAGAATATGTCTCTGAATGTTTCCCCCACAAAATATTTACTAATTACAGAGGGGTGGGGGAGAAGAGTAACTTTTCAAGGAGAAAATTCAGCAGGATACTACCATGAACGAGGAGTCAAAGTTGGCATCAACCAGGGTGGGGTGGGCTGGCAGCAGATGCCTCCTGACACCAGGCACCAGGAAGGACACAGCCTCCCTTCCGCCACATCGCTGCCCTAAATGCACAGCCAGTAACTATGAGTGAGCACCCTACAGAGTGAGCACCCTACACACAGCTTCCACAGACAGAGACACCCTGCAAAACAGGGTCATGGGATCATGGGAGGCTGACTGGACACCAGGTTCTATGTTAATGGGACCAAAGAGGCAACAAGTCAGTACAAGGGAAGGCCAGAAAACCATCCTGTGGGACAGTAGGCAAGTCTGAGAGCAGAGAGGAGCCAGAGTTGAACAGATCAGTGTTCGCCTGCATCCTTGTTACTTTCCTGATCTTGGCCTTGTCCTGTGGCCAGGTTCAAGGTCATCGTTCAGGAACTCTGGAGAAGTCATTGTCCTGTTGTTTTTGACATTTTGTGCTTTTTTTTTTTTTTCTTTAAAGGAAAGGTTAAAAAGTAATGCTTTTCTACCTCATGGCTTTGCTCAATTTCCTCCTTAGAAATTGTGCCTTCAGGCTTTTTTCCTCCTGCAGTTAGAGTCCCTTCCCTCCCAGTTCACCGGGGCAAACACCCCCTTGCCATGTCACCTGCCCCATGCCAGCCAGGACCGAGCAAACAGGAACATGTCAGGCCCTGCCTGGATGAACTGCCGGGGAACTCCTGGAGGCCACAGAAAAAATGTGTAGCTGGCAACATGCAGAGGAAAATTGTAAGTGACATCTCTGTGACAACTTTGCCCGATTAAATTAGGCAGGAGGCCTGTGGAAGAGAGGTATGCCCCAGCTTAGAGTGTTACAAGGTTTGGCTAGAGGAGGAGCCGAGTTGGGCTTTGAAAGTAGGACCCAGGCTGGGTGGGCAGGCTGGGTGAGGGGCCTGAGGGCGAGGCCACAGAGTGTTGTCAGGGTCTTCTGGTGTGATATGAGGGAAGACAGTGACTTCTGGTGAGATATGAGAGAGGACAGTGACTTCTGGTGAGATATGAGAGAGGACAGTGACTTCTGGTGAGATATGAGAGAGGACAGTGACTTCTGGTGAGATATGAGGGATGGCAGTGACTTCTGGTGAGATATGAGGGAGGACAGTGAATTCTGGTGAGATATGAGGGAGGACAGTGACTTCTGGTGAGATATGAGGGAGGACAGTGACTTCTGGTGAGATATGAGAGAGGACAGTGACTTCTGGTGAGATATGAGAGAGGACAGTGACTTCTGGTGAGATATGAGAGAGGACAGTGACTTCTGGTGAGATATGAGGGAGGACAGTGACTTCTGGTGAGATATGAGAGAGGACAGTGACTTCTGGTGAGATATGAGGGAGGACAGTGACTTCTGGTGAGATATGAGGGAGGACAGTGACTTCTGGTGAGATATGAGGGAGGGCAGTGACTTCTGGTGAGATATGAGGGAGGGCAGTGACTTCTGGTGAGATATGAGGGAGGGCAGTGACTTCTGGTGAGATATGAGGGAGGTCAGTGACTTCTGGTGAGATATGAGGGAGGGCAGTGACTTCTGGTGAGATATGAGGGAGGGCAGTGACTTCTGGTGATATGAGGGAGGGCAGTGACTTCTGGTGAGATATGAGGGAGGGCAGTGACTTCTGTTGTGATATGAGGGACGGCAGTGACTTCTGGTGAGATATGAGAGAGGACAGTGACTTCTGGTGTGATATGAGGGAGGGCAGTGACTTCAGGTGAGATATGAGGGAGGACAGTGACTTCTGGTGAGATATGAGGGAGGACAGTGACTTCTGGTGTGATATGAGGGATGGCAGTGACTTCTGGTGTGATATGAGGGATGGCAGTGACTTCTGGTGAGATATGAGGGAGGACAGTGACTTCTGGTGTGATATGAGAGAGGACAGTGACTTCTGGTGAGATATGAGGGAGGGCAGTGACTTCTGGTGTGATATGAGAGAGGACAGTGACTTCTGGTGAGATATGAGGGAGGGCAGTGAATTCTGGTGAGATAAGAGGGAGGGCAGTGACTTCTGGTGAGATATGGGGAGGCAGTGACTTCTGGTGAGATATGAGGGAGGACAGTGACTTCTGGTGAGATATGAGGGAGGACAGTGACTTCTGGTGAGATATGGGGAGGCAGTGACTTCTGGTGAGATATGAGAGAGGACAGTGACTTCTGGTGAGATATGAGAGAGGACAGTGACTTCTGGTGAGATATGAGGGAGGACAGTGACTTCTGGTGAGATATGAGAGAGGACAGTGACTTCTGGTGAGATATGAGGGAGGACAGTGACTTCTGGTGATATATGAGAGAGGACAGTGACTTCCGGTGAGATATGAGGGAGGGCAGTGACTTCTGGTGAGATATGAGGGAGGACAGTGACTTCTGGTGAGACATGAGGGAGGACAGTGACTTCTGGTGAGATATGAGGGAGGGCAGTGACTTCTGGTGATATGAGGGAGGGCAGTGACTTCTGGTGAGATATGAGGGAGGGCAGTGACTTCTGTTGTGATATGAGGGACGGCAGTGACTTCTGGTGAGATATGAGGGAGGGCAGTGACTTCTGGTGTGATATGAGGGAGGGCAGTGACTTCTGGTGAGATATGAGGGAGGACAGTGACTTCTGGTGAGATATGAGGGAGGACAGTGACTTCTGGTGTGATATGAGGGATGGCAGTGACTTCTGGTGTGATATGAGGGATGGCAGTGACTTCTGGTGAGATATGAGGGAGGACAGTGACTTCTGGTGTGATATGAGGGAGGGCAGTGACTTCTGGTGAGATATGAGGGAGGGCAGTGACTTCTGGTGTGATATGAGAGAGGACAGTGACTTCTGGTGAGATATGAGGGAGGGCAGTGAATTCTGGTGAGATAAGAGGGAGGGCAGTGACTTCTGGTGAGATATGGGGAGGCAGTGACTTCTGGTGAGATATGAGAGAGGACAGTGACTTCTGGTGAGATATGAGGGAGGACAGTGACTTCTGGTGAGATATGAGGGAGGGCAGTGACTTCTGGTGAGATATGAGAGAGGACAGTGACTTCTGGTGAGATAAGATGGAGGGCAGTGACTTCTGGTGAGATATGGGGAGGCAGTGACTTCTGGTGAGATATGAGAGAGGACAGTGACTTCTGGTGAGATATGAGAGGAGGACAGTGACTTCTGGTGAGATATGAGGAGAGGACAGTGACTTCTGGTGAGATATGAGGGAGGGCAGTGACTTCTGTGAGATATGAGGAGGCATGGGGGACTTCTGGTGAGATATGATGGAGGGCAGTGACTTCTGGTGAGATATGAGGGAGGACAGTGACTTCTGGTGAGATATGAGGGAGGACAGTGACTTCTGTTAGATATGAGAGAGGACAGTGACATCTGGTGAGATATGAGAGAGGACAGTGACTTCTGGTAGATATGAGAGAGGGACAGTGACTCTGGTGAGATATGAGGGAGGGACAGTGACTTCTGGGGTGAGATATGAGGGAGGACAGTGACTTCTGGTGAATATGAGGGAGGGCAGTGACTTCTGGTGAGATTATGAGGAGGGCAGTGACTTCTGGTGAGATATGAGGGAGGGCAGTGACTTCTGTGTGATATGAGGGAGGGCAGTGACTTCTGGTGAGATATGAGAGAGGACAGTGACTTCTGGTGAGATATGAGGGAGGACAGTGACTTCTGGTGATATGAGGGAGGCAGTGACTTCTGGTGAGATATGAGGGAGGACAGTGACTTCTGGTGAATATGAGGGAGGGACAGTGACTTCTGGTGAGATATGAGGGAGGGCAGTGACTTTCTGGTGAGGATATGAGGGAGGGACAGTGACTTCTGGTGAGATATGAGGAGAGGACAGTGACTTCTGGTGAGATATGAGGGAGGGCAGTGACTTCTGGTGAGATATGAGGGAGGGCAGTGACTTCTGGTGATATGAGGGAGGCAGTGACTTCTGGTGAGATATGAGAGAGGACAGTGACTTCTGGTGAGATATGAGGGAGGACAGTGACTTCTGGTGATATGAGGGAGGGCAGTGACTTCTGGTGAGATATGAGGGAGGACAGTGACTTCTGGTGAGATATGAGGGAGGACAGTGACTTCTGGTGAGATATGAGGGAGGGCAGTGACTTCTGGTGAGATATGAGGGAGGCAGTGACTTCTGGTGAGATATGAGGAGGCAGTGACTTCTGGTGTGATTGAGGACAGTGACTTCTGGTGAGATATGAGGGAGGGCAGTGACTTCTGGTGAGATATGAGGGAGGGCAGTGACTTCTGGTGAGATATGAGGGAGGGCAGTGACTTCTGGTGAGATATGAGGGAGGGCAGTGACTTCTGGTGAGATATGAGGGAGGGCAGTGACTTCTGGTGTGATATGAGGGAGGGCAGTGACTTCTGGTGAGATATGAGGGAGGACAGTGACTTCTGGTGAGATATGAGGGAGGACAGTGACTTCTGGTGAGATATGAGGGAGGGCAGTGACTTCTGGTGAGATATGAGGGAGGGCAGTGACTTCTGGTGAGATATGAGGGAGGGCAGTGACTTCTGGTGAGATATGAGGGAGGACAGTGACTTCTGGTGAGATATGAGGGAGGACAGTGACTTCTGGTGAGATATGAGGAGGGCAGTGACTTCTGGTGAGATATGAGGGAGGCAGTGACTTCTGGTGTGATATGAGAGAGGACAGTGACTTCTGGTGAGATATAGAGGGAGGGCAGTGACTTCTGGTGAAGATATGAGGAGAGGAGTGACTTCTGGTGAGATATGAGGGAGGCAGTGACTTCTGGTGAGATATGAGGGAGGACAGTGACTTCTGGTGAGATATGAGGGAGGACAGTGACTTCTGGTGATATGAGGGAGGGCAGTGACTTCTGGTGGAGATTATGAGGGGCATGACTTCTGGAGATATGAGGGAGGACAGTGACTTCTGGTGAGATATGATGGAGGCAGTGACTTCTGGTGAGATATGAGGAGAGGACAGTGACTTCTGGTGAGATATGAGAGAGGACAGTGACTTCTGGTGGATATGAGGGAGGGCAGTGACTTCTGGTGAGATATGAGGGAGGAAAGTGACTTCTGGTGAGATATGAGAGAGACAGTGACTTCTGGTGAGATATGAGGGAGGGCAGTGACTTCTGTGAGATATGAGGGAGGGCCGTGACTTCTGGTGATATGAGGGAGGGCAGTGACTTCTGGTGAGATATGAGGGAGGACAGTGACTTCTGGTGAGATATGAGAGAGGACAGTGACTTCTGGTGAGATATGAGGAGACAGTGACTTCTGGTGAGATATGAGAGAGGCAGTGACTTCTGGTGAGATTGAGGGAGGACAGTGACTTCTGGTGAGATATGAGGGAGGGCATGACTTCTGGTGAGATATGAGGGAGGGCAGTGACTTCTGGTGAGATATGAGGAGGCAGTGACTTCTGGTGAGATATGAGGAGGACAGTGACTGCTGGTGAGATATGAGGAGGACAGTGACTTCTGGTGAGATATGAGAGAGGACAGTGACTTCTGGTGAGATATGAGAGAGGACAGTGACTTCTGGTGAGATATGAGGAGGACAGTGACTTCTGTGAATATGAGAGAGGACAGTGACTTCTGGTGAGATATGAGGAGGGACAGTGACTTCTGGTGAATATGAGGGAGGGCAGTGACTTCTGGTGAGATATGAGGAGGGCAGTGACTTCTGGTGAGATATGAGGGAGGACAGTGACTTCTGTGTGATATGAGGGAGGCAGTGACTTCTGGTAAGATATGAGAGAGGACAGTGACTTCTGGTGAGATATGAGAGAGGACAGTGACTTCTGGTGAGATATGGGGAGGGCAGTGACTTCTGGTGAGATATGAGGAGAGGAGCAGTGACTTCTGGTGAGATATGAGAGAGGACAGTGACTTCTGGTGAGATATGAGGGAGGACAGTGACTTCTGGTGATATGAGGGAGGGCAGTGACTTCTGGTGAGATGAGGGAGGGCAGTGACTTCTGGTGAGATATGAGGAGGACAGTGACTTCTGTGAGATATGAGGGGAGGACAGTGACTTCTGGTGATATGAGGGAGGGCAGTGACTTCTGGTGAGATATGAGGAGAGGACAGTGACTTCTGGTGAGATATGAGGGAGGGACAGTGACTTCTGGTGAGATATGAGGGAGGCAGTGACTTCTGGTGAGATATGAGGGAGGACAGTGACTTCTGGTGAGATATGAGAGAGGACAGTGACTTCTGGTGAGATATGAGGGAGGGCAGTGACTTCTGGTGAGATATGAGGGAGGGCAGTGACTTCTGGTGAGATATGAGGGAGGGCAGTGACTTCTGGTGAGATATGAGGGATGGACTAGTGACTTCTGGTGTGATATGAGGGAGGACAGTGACTTCTGGTGAGATATGAGGGATGGCAGTGACTTCTGGTGATATGAGGAGGGCAGTGACTTCTGGTGAGATATGAGGGAGGACAGTGACTTCTGGTGGATATGAGGGAGGCAGTGACTTCTGGTGAGATATGAGGGAGGGACAGTGACTTCTGGTGAGATATGAGGGAGGACAGTGATCTGGTGAGATATGAGAGAGGACAGTGACTTCTGGTGAGATATGAGGGAGGGCAGTGGCTTCTGGTGAGATATGAGGGAGGGCAGTGACTTCTGTTGTGATATGAGGGACGGCAGTGACTTCTGGTGATATGAGGAGGGCAGTGACTTCTGGTGAGATATTGGAGGGAGGAGCAGTGACTTCTGTTGTGATATGAGGGACGGCAGTGACTTCTGGTGAGATATGAGAGAGGACAGTGACTTCTGGTGAGATATGAGGGAGGACAGTGACTTCTGGTGATATGAGGGATGGCAGTGACTTCTGGTGAGATATGAGGGAGGACAGTGACTTCTGGTGAGATATGAGAGAGGACAGTGACTTCTGGTGAGATATGAGGGAGGACAGTGACTTCTGGTGATATGAGGGAGGGCAGTGACTTCTGGTGATATGAGGGGGGCAGTGACTTCTGGTGAGATATTAGGGAGGGAGTGACTTCTTTTGATATGAGGGATGGCAGTGACTTCTGGTGAGATATGAGGGAGGACAGTGACTTCTGGTGAGATATGAGGGAGGGCAGTGACTTCTGGTGAGATATGAGGGAAGGCAGTGACTTCTGGTGAGATATGAGGGATGGCAGTGGCTTCTGGTGTGATATGAGGGATGGCAGTGACTTCTGGTGAGATATGAGGGAGGACAGTGACTTCTGGTGTGATATGAGGGAGGGCAGTGACTTCTGGTGAGATATGAGGGAGGGCAGTGACTTCTGGTGTGATATGAGAGAGGACAGTGACTTCTGGTGAGATATGAGGGAGGGCAGTGAATTCTGGTGAGATATGAGGGAGGACAGTGACTTCTGGTGTGATATGAGGGAGGGCAGCGACTTCTGGTGAGATATGAGGGAGGGCAGTTACTTCTGGTGAGATATGAGGGAGGGCAGTGACTTCTGGTGTGATATGAGAGAGGACAGTGACTTCTGGTGAGATATGAGGGATGGCAGTGACTTCTGGTGAGATATGAGGGAGGACAGTGACTTCTGGTGTGATATGAGGGAGGGCAGTGACTTCTGGTGAGATATGAGGGAGGACAGTGACTTCTGGTGAGATATGAGGGAGGGCAGTGACTTCTGGTGAGATATGGGGAGGCAGTGAATTGGGGACAGAGGTGAGGTTTTAATGAGATGGGAAGTTGTCACTCAGCACTGTGCCTGGCCCACAGGTAGTATTTCACCAGTCAAAGGTTGTGTCATGGGCTGCTATAGCATCTTGTCCCTCAACCATCTCAGCTGAGTAGTTGACATGACCAAGCCGGACAACTTCCTCCGCTACTTCCTTGCTTCTCCCGAGCTCAGCTATTCCAGTCCCCCTCCACATCCTGGCCACTGGATAGCAGGCTGTCCTGTGTCTCCAGATATTTCCCCCTCCTCATCTGTTGGCTCGTGAAGTCCTGAAACAGACACGAGCTCCCCGCCCCGTCCTTTTCTTCTCAGGCCTTGCAAGGCCCTCCTCTGGGATTACCTAAGGTCCATCACCTTGTCTGTGACATTTTTGTGGCACCTTGCTCCTAGATCTCCTATCAGAACTCACTGGGGCTGGGGAGTGTGGCTTGGTGGTAGAACACTTTCCCAGCATAGGTGAGGCCGTGTGTCCCATCCCCAGCACCACAACCGCAAACAGAACCCCTCATTGTTAGTTATCCACACCATCCCTGCGATCAGAGCCACCAGTCTTTACCAGAAAGTAGGAGTCTCCATCCTCTGTACCGCTCAGCAGATACCACTGCTCACCCACGGCGCAGACAGGGAGACTGAGTCACAGAGCAGGGAAGCCATGGGCACAAGGTGACTTAAGCAGGAAGGCAGAGAGCCAGGCTTCTGCGTGGCTCCAAAGTCTTCCCTTTTCCCTGGTCTCCCGCGAGAAGAGGCCCTTGTGAAGGGGCCGGCATCCTCCTGCCCAGCTCCGGCCGGCTTTGACGGGATAAGGGAAGCAAGCACGTGCGCCTGCGCACACCCAGAGCCTCCAGGCTCCCCCGCAGCCCTGTCCTGAATCTCAAACCATCCCCCTCCGCTGAGTCACCTCCTCTGTCATCCTCCAGCCTGGCTGTGAGGAGAGAAATCAATACCCGTCGCCTATCAGCTCGGTGACCAAATGAACCAGGATGGGCTCCCAAGGCCATGGCCCATCCTTCCAAGCCCACCAACCCCCATTTCGTCATGGTTAAGAAAAATTTCCTTTCTTTTTTTTTGCCGGACGTGGTGGCACACACCTTTAATCCCAGCACTTGGGAGGCAGAGGTAGGAGGATCGCCATGAGTTCGAGGTCACCCTGAGAATACAGAGTGAATTCCAAGTCAGCCTGGGCTAGAGTGAGATCCTACCTTGAAAAACAACAACAACAACAACAACACCAAAAATTCCTTTTAATCACTCCAAATATTTCTGGGGAGGAAACAAATAAGACTGCCTGCAGAGAGAGGGGGCCTGTACCTTTGCTCGTGGGCTCCCAGCATGACCCTCAGGCTATCTGGGGACAGCAAGGATCCTCAGCGCTGGGTGGACAAGCCCAGGAGAGGTGTGAGATGCTGCACAGGTCTACAGGTAAAGCAGGTGGAGGTAACATCCGCTCACTCTCGGAGTGCCCTCTCAGCACGGTGGTGCCCCCTTCTCCACGAGCCACAGCAGGCTGCAAGCGCCAGAGGTAGGTCCCGAGAGAAGCCAAGACAAACACAGGGGCTGGCTGGCCTGGCTGAGCGGGCGTGGCACAATGACCCTCCTGGTACTTGGCTTGGGGGCATCTCTGGGTCACACACACACAGGGTGCTCTCTTCCCTTCCCTGATACCCAGGAATAAAGTTGAGAGTCCTCTTCTCACTTGGTGACCCAGAAAACAGCCCCACAATCCTGACAATGGCCGGAAGACCATACATATTCCTTAAATTCACTGCGTGAATGCCGTCATTTGACAGATGAGCAAACTGGTACAGAGAGCTGAGGTAACACGCCTCACGTCCCCCAACCTGAAAGGCAGGGCACTGGGATTTGAGCCCATGAAAGCCTGTGTGAGCGTCCCATGCTTTGGGAACTTGCCTCTAAATGAGCAGGTCAGCAAGATGACTCAAGAGCTTCCTTTCAGACTCTGCTGGCCTGTGGGCCTCCCACAAGACACGGGGGCTTGACTTCTAAATGAAGTCCCTCCTAGGGTCTCAAACCCGGACAAACCCTCATTAGGTCTCTGTGGTGTTTCTGTATTATGTGGGGGACAGGCAAAAAGGAAGGTGCTTGCCTGCAAAGTCTAACGACCCCGGTTCGATTCCCCAGTGCTCACGTAAAGCCAGATGTACCAGGTGGCACATGTATCTGGAGTTCATTCGCAGTGGCTAGGGCCTCTGGAATACCCATTCTCTATCTCTCTCTCTCTCTTTCAAATAAATTAAATATATTTTTTAAATGAAGCCATGACCTGCCAAAGGCACTGGCCTTCAAGATTTGAATGTAATAGCCAAGACACAGCAGAATCAGACACAAGACACGAGCAAGATGACTGTGCGCGAGAAAGACACTATGGCAAAACCAGAGGGGACAGTCGGTAGCAGCTATGGATCCAGATGGGACCCGAAGTACAGACAGGTATGGCGTAGCTAGGAGAAGGACAGACACAGGAGGTCAGAGCTATGTGGAAGGACACATGGGTCAAGAGGGTCCCATCAGTGTGACTCCCAGGACGCTTACTGGAGCTATAATGAAAAGCTGCTTTGGGGCTGGAGACATGGCTCAGTCGTTAAGGAACTTGCCTGCAAAGCCTAATGACCCTGGCTCGAATGCCCAGTACCCACATAAAGCCACATGCCTAAGGCGGCGCATGTGTCTGGAGTTTGTCCGCAGTGGCTACAGGCCCTGGTGTGCCCATTCTCTCTTTCTCTGTCTCTCTCTAAAATAAATAAATAAATAATTTTTTTTACAGTTGCTTTGTTGCCATGGGAATCAGCAGGCTGGTGACAGAGCTGCTTAATAAGATGACCTCCTGGAGCAGCTGGATAGAACCATGCCTGAAGCCATCCCCTGTAACTTTCAGGTCACATGACATGGTAACAAATTCCCTATTTGCTTACACAGAACCATGAGTCTTGCTCAGGATAGTGGAGTGGCTCCAGATTCCCACCACACTCTGATCCAATCCTGGGAAAGTCCATCTTGGATTCACACATCAACCAGACTTCCTCTTGGTACAGGCCCCCTTGCATCCGACTACTGAGCATAGAATTCGTCACAAAATAATAAAGTCTCCCACCACTGACACACGCTGAGGTGGTCGTGGTCCCTCCTTTAACCCACTCCCTGGCATTCATGTTGCATGACATGGCCTCATGGTTTCCTGCCACCCCTCATATCTGGTGTCACAATCATAACTCGGTGACCAACTCTTGAGAGGAGTTTTGGGCATTCGTGGCCTGGGGGGGGGGGGGTGAGGGGAGGGAGGTGGAGGGCACATGCTCTCATCAGTCGAGCTGCTAAATGAGACTGGACCCCAGTCACCCCCTTGACCACAGTGGGCTCAGGAATGTCCACGAGCCACCTCAGCCTGGCACAGCCAGGAGCCCCTCTCCTTCCTTAGGTGAGGCTCTGCCCACAAGCACCTCCAGTCACGAGAGCGCCCCCTCCAGGCAGGATACACACACCTTTATCCTGCCAATGCAGATAAAATGCTGTCCGCACAACAGCCATGCCCAAGGCACGGGCTTTAGTTCTTTATGGTATTTTCATTAAAGTAGCAAAGACTACTTTCCTTGCAAAGAGGTAAAATAATCATGTTTAACTACATGTCTATATAGTGGGGGTCACATGTGTGTGTGCGCGTGTATATGCACATGTGTGTATATATGTGAGGACTGGAGGACAATCTCTGGTGTCATTAGGGGCATGGTTTACCTTTTCTGAAACAGGGTCTCTATTTGTCCTGGAACTCAGCAATTAGTCAACACTGGCTGGTTAGTGAACACCGGGGATCCTCTAGGTTCTGCCTCTAGAGCTCAGGTCACAAGCACATACTTCCTGTTTTTTTTAATTAATTTATTTATTTACCTTTATTTTATGAGAGAGAGGGAGAGAAAAATGGATGCGCCAGGGCCTCTAGCCACTGCAAATGAACTCCAGACATGTGCACCATCTTGCACTCTAGCTTTACGTGGGTACTGGGGAATCAAACCTGGGTCCTTAGGCTTTGCAGGCAAGCACCTTAACTGATGGGTAAGCCATCTCTACAGCCCCCTCCTGGTATTTTTTTTATGGGTACCTGGGATTGAACTCAGGTCCACATGCTTGTGTGGCACTTTATGGACTGAACTATATCTTCCAAGCCCTAACAGCAGTGTAAAAAAATTTTTTTAATTTTTTAATTTTTTTATTAACAACTTCCATGATTATAAAAAATACCCCATAGTGATACCCTCCCTCCCCCCACTTACCCCTTTGAAACTCCACTCTCCATCATACCCCCTCCCCATCTCAATCAGTCTCTCTTTTACTTTTGATGTCTTGATCTTTTCCTCCTCTTATGATGGTCTTATGAATGTAGTATCAGGTACTGTGAGGCCATGGATATCCAGGCCATTTTGTGTCTAGAGGGAGCATGTTGTATGGAGTCCTGCCTTTCCTTTGGCTCTTACATTCTTTCCACCACCTAAAAAAAATTTTTTTAACTTACCAAACCAGCTGTGAGGCTAAATGATTTACCTACCCTGTCACACTGAATCTTCATTATGGTCCCATAAAGTGGGTAAATAGAGGCTCAGAGAGGTTGGGCAGCTGCCTCCAGGTCACTCAGCAACTGGAGAAATTTTACACAGACTTGGAAGACTGGGGTACGTCGAAGCTGCTCTGGGGACTCTCTACCTATGCAGACCAGTCATGCACGCAGTGCCTGCCTGGCCCACCCACATGCCTCGCCCCCAAGCACTTGGCACAAATGGTGCCCCAGATACAGCGCAAGGTGGGTAGGCTCTGGGTGTGGTGTGGTGGAAGGCCCCCTTCCCCTCCGTGATCTGCCAGCAGCATCCGCATGTCGGTGACCGTAGAGTGCACATCACGGTTTTGGGTGGCCATAAGCAGGGAGCTTGCTGGACCCAACTGTCAAAGGGGCTCCCTCCCCCAGCTGGCTCTCACCCCTGGCCGCTGTCCAGGTGACTTCACCCGAGTCCACGCCTGCTGTGCCAACTTGCTGGAGAACGGGGCATGGCATAGCCCACCCCGTGCCGTGCTGCCCGGCACATCCAGCCAGGTGCCAGGCTGCCGAACAGAGAGCTCCAACGCCGTGTTTAAAACCAGAAGGATCTTGCAAGCTGACGGGATGCTTGAAGTCTACATTCTGGCGTTCCAGAAATAACAATAATAGCTCTTGCTCGGCAGCGCTTTCTGTAACCTTTCATGTGACATGAGGAACACAACGCTTACGATGCTGCCAAGCCGCAGGCACTATTTATAACCCTATTGACAGGTAAGGACACTGAGGCCCAGGCTAAATGACCTCAACTGGCCACGGAGCTCTGCCACGATTAGGAAAGGTCACAAGGCATCAGGTAAGAAACAACCATAAGCTTGCCATTGCCCGGTCCCGTGTGGCACCCAGTGAGGTTCAGAGTAGCTGAGCAACACGTTCGCAATTACACGGCACTCGAAGGCGCACTCCAGATCCTATTGAACGGTGACTGGTCTCCACATGTTTTGGCGGGGAGGGGGTGTCTACCTACCTCCACCCCAGCTACCTGCTCTGCGATAGGCAGTGCCTGTCATAAGGTGAGCCAGACAGGACTGGAATTAAAGGTTCTCCTAGCTCGGTGCAGAAGTCGAGCAGCTACCGGGTTCTATGAGGGGGACAAGGGTGGCGGGTCACTCCTCGCTGCTGTACGTGGCAAGGTCCAGGGCCACACTGATGATCTCTAGGGACTGGGGATAACCCCCTTGAAGGAGGAGCTGACGAACAAACCCCCCAGGGGCAGGGCAGCATCTGTCAACCAAGGGGGGGTCCCATTGTGGGGGTGGGTGCCTTTTGAAAAGGCACCCTTTATGCCAAGAAATCATGCTACACTTATAAACAGCATGGGTGCCATGACCCCTTCGCCCACTGCTTGTGTGGCACACATCACAGAGGGCAGCAGAGCCTGGTGGGACCGACCTGTCTGGGCGTGTGAGGTAACAGAAGCCACAACCCTGAGAGGGCACAAAGGAGATGAGGCCAGCACCCCCCGACACACACACACACACCACCCCTAGCCTGCAATGGCTGTCACAAGCCAGACAGGTTTGGGTCAGCCCAGCTCTGCCAGGAGACAGGAAAGGTATTGTCTCTGCTCATACACAATTCCCATGTGCACAGACGCATTCCCACACACTCACATGCACTCTCATACCCTCGGATGCCATGCACACACCACATGCTCCCCATGTGACCCACTATACTTGTCCACATGTTCCAATGTGCTTACAGCCACCCGCTGGCACGGCATGCTCATGCATGTCTTACCCTCTACCATATGCACACAGAGGCGTGGGCACCAGGCCCCCAGACAAACCCATGGTCTCACACACACACACACACGTGCACACACAAGACAGACAAAAGCCTTGACCCATGCCCAACCAGTAGCTGCTTTCCAAAGACACGCAGAGAGTCGCGCACACAGAGGAAGACTCGTGGAGGGCCACACACGCGCACATGCGGTGGGCAGGATGCACACAGTCTCACTTCCCACTCTGGAGCCCATGTGCCTGGTCCCCTGCACTCACCAGGGCAGCTCTGTCCCCGCTGAGGCCCCGGCAGCATCCCGCCACGGCCGGAACCCGCAGCCTGAGCCCCTCGGAGCGAGAGCGCCGAGTGAGGGCCGCCAGCAGCCACACGGCACATGAAAAGCGAATGTGCAAAAATAAATGCAAAAGGCTGCGAGGGAGAGTCCCTTCCCACAGGACTCCGAGCTGACGCAGGTTCGGCTCGGCAATAAACATTTTCGTTCTAATTTTAAAGACATTAGCATTACCTCTTAAGCAAGCCAGACGGCATCTTGAGTCCTACATGGCCCACTGGCCACGCTGGACATGGAGGGATATACACTGCAGGGGCCACGCTGCTCCTCGGACAGCAGCCTGGGTACCTGCTGGGCACTGAGAGCTGATGTACACCAGCCCTGCAGGTCCTGGCCTTGCATGCCCTAAAGAAGCTGGGTGGTCATGGAGACCAGGAGCCCCAAATCTGGCAGACACTCTAAACTCCCCTAAGGATCATATCTTAGTGAGCTGATCCCAAGGACACAACATTCATATGAGCACGAACCATGGGATCACTGGCTCTCAAGTCTACCTGGAAATGGTAGACCGGGTGTGAACAAGGGTTCCAGTTGCTGCCTCACAATATCTCCCGCCTACATATCACCTCACCTCTCCTCACGCCTCCCAGTAGGGTCTGATCTGGACTTCCTGGCTTGGTAAGGTTTAGGGGAGGAGAGAGAACACATGGGGCCTGGGATGGATGAGCGGGATGAACTGGTGAACCCTGAGGCAGACACTCTGAAATGCTAGCCTGCCTCAGGCCTTAGGCCTCGCCTCACATTTGGAAGCCACAGGCTGTCCAGGCTGTGGCCCTCCCAAAGCCTACCGTGACTTTGGTCCCATCGGTTCCCTCTCTTGGAGCAGACTTTGTCACCTCTGAGCCACTAAGTAACTGTGACTCAGCTGCTGGCCCGGGATCCCGGACACAGTAAGACAGTCCACTCCTGCCATCACCTGCCATGCAATGTGGGCAGCTGCCTCCTCCCAGCTCTGACCTCAGCTTTCCTGGCCAGCCAGAACACCTTCCATAGCTCTGAGGCCTCCTGGCTCCTGGCGCAGGGGACGTTCTTCCCAGGCCAACTCCTCCATCTGCCTTGGTCCTGGTCTGTCCCCGTCTTGGTCTCTTCTACAGAGGCCAGGGCAAGAGCTGCCTACAGGGCTGCTGAATGAGTGAATGACTGATCAACCACTCTAGGCCACTGTGGCCTTGGGCTCAGGGCCGGAGTTCACAGAGAATGAAGAAGGGGAGATTCATGCAAGTGCTAGGTGGAGAGAGGGAGGTGATGTGGCCTCCAGGCTCCCACTGGCTCAGCTATGGCCTAGGGGCTTTGGGCACAGAGCCCCTGCCATCCATTTAACCACTAACGCATCACTGCATCGTCACTGGAGGCTCGAAGCAGAAAAAAACGTGGGGTGGGAGAGAGAAATGCCAGCAGATGGCTCTCTGCAGCCTCCGCTAGTTCCCTTGGGGACTCTAAGCCTCCCTTTGAAATGTCCCTGGGTCACCCTCACACCAAGGCTCAGGTCCCTGGACATACAGGCCTGGCTGAACACAACGGTTCCTCTGGGGTTTCCTGACAACTTCTGCCGCCCCCCCACCCCAGCCTTCCCGTCCATGGGGCTTGAGAGCTCTCTGCAAAGGGCCATGTTTGTCAGTCCCCATCTCTGCAGCTTCAACGGCTCAATGGCTTCCCGTAGTTCACCCACCCAAACCCCCAAATACCCACTTTGACCACCTGACTGTGAACCAGAGCGGGGTGGGGGGGAACTGCCTGATCCCACAGCTGAATCCCCCCACCAATGACTCACAATCCCCTACAGCAGGGCTCTCCCCTGGGTGACAAAGCCACAGTATTTCAGGTGCCCAGTGCGGGTTCCCAGGTGGGAAACAGCTCCCCGCCTGGCCCAGCTGTGGGCAGCCCCTGGGCAGCTCTCCACCCTGGGTCCACTAAGCGAGGTATCCGCTGCCACAAACCGATGCCGGCTTATGCTGGCATAGGTGATGGAGAGAAGCAGTCTGTCTTAAATTTATCTAGAGCCCCCCAGATCTGGCCAGAAGGAAACACATTCATATGTATTAGTTATTGCTGCCATGATTAATATAATTTTTAAGCTCCCTCTGCTGCTGCTGTCTTGTGTTCGGCTCCGAGATTAGTTTGTTTTTTAATAAATAAAGCCCAAAAGAAAGATCCAAGCATCTCGGCTTCCTTCCCAGAGCCCCAGGCTGCAGGCTGGAGGGGTAGTCTAGAAAGTAGGAGGTGGGGCCCAGAGCCATGTGGGTCTCATTGTGAGACCACCTTTGGGACTCAGGCGACAGTGCACAGCCAGAGGCCCCACAGCACCTTCCTGAGGGCATCTGGGCTAGAACTGCTGTCAGAAGCCAGATGAGGGCAGCGTGGGAGAGGGCAGAAGGGAAGGGCCTGATTTAAAGACGTAACGGGGACTCTTGCCGCCCTCCCTCAACTTCCAGCTTAGGTCCTCAGCAATGCAGTACCACCGAGAACCCAACAGGGAACAGCCCCTTGCATGGAAAGCTAGCCAGGAAGTGGGAACATTAAGAGAAAAGGGGGCCTGGGGAGATAGCTCAGTGGGTAAAATTCTCGCATTACAAACATGAGGACCTGAGTTCGATCCCCAGCACCTATGTAAAAATACTAGGCATGGTGGCATGTGCCTGTAATCCCGGGGCTAGGGTGGTGAAGACAGGAGGACCCCTGGAGCTCACTGGTCAACTAGTTTAGCCTACTTGGTAAGCTCTAGGCCAATGAAAGACCCTGTCTCAAAAACAAGGACTGACAGGGACTGGAGAGATAACTTAGCGGTTAAGGCGCTTGCCTGTGAAGCCTAAGGACACAGGTTCGATTCCCCAGTACCCATATAAAGCCAGATGCACAAGTGCGCACACGTGTCTGGAGTTCCTTTGCAGTGGCTGGAGGCCCTGGCACACCCATTCTCTCTCTCTCTTTCTCTCTGCCTTTCTAAATAAATATAATATTGCAGTGTTCCTAAGGAAGACATCTAAGGTTGTTCTCGGCCTCCACACACATGAATGTACCCCCCACACATACACACACCCACACTAGAGAGAAAAGATGAGCACGAAGGTGCTGTGAGAAATCAGGCAAGTCGCTGCATGAATCTAAGCTTCCTCATCTGGAAAATAGGCAAAAATCATTAAAAAAAAAAAGTCATAAAAGCGCCCGAGCTTCCACATGGGACACAGTGGCTTGACCTCACACATCACATGCTCCAGGTACAGGCGCCTAGGTAGGAGCCAGAGGGCAGTGGGCCACGAACAGCAGCCGGGGAACTCGTCCACGGTCTGCCCAGCTTGGACTCTGAGCCACCGCGAGACTGTGAGTCGGGCTCTGGGGGTGACAGCGCTTTGAGCACTGGGCAGCTCTGGCTTCGGAATCCTCCCTCAGTGCCCCCCCCCCCATATTTGCTCCTCACGATAGCCCGGGAGGGAGCAAGATCATAGGATGCTCATTTTTTTAAATAATTTTTAAAAAATTTGTTTGTTTGTTTATTTATTTAATTGAGAGCGACAGAGAGGAGGCAGAGAGAGAGAGAAAGAGAGAGAGAATGGGCACGCCAGAGCTTCCAGCCTCTGTAAACGAACTCCAGATGCGTGCGCCCCCGTGTGCATCTGGCTAATGTGGGTCCTGGGGAATTGAGCCTCGAACCGGGCCCTTAGGCTTCACAGGCAAGCGCTTAACCGCTAAGCCATCTCTCCAGCCCATAGGATGCTCATTTTATAAATACGGAGAAAGATTTAAAGTGGCCCTTCCTTCATTTTATAGATCAAGAGACAAAACCCAGACAGGGAAGGCCACGTGCTTGAAGACACACAGCTGGTCACAGACCAGAACTGGACCCCAGTTAGTCTGACCCTCATGCTGTTAAACACAGCTGTTCCCTCCCCGGGAAAACCGTCAGTCAGTCATTCAACCAATGCTGATGAAGTTCATAAGAAATGCCAAGGAGTGTTTGCTGGGGAGACTAAAAGGTGATGAACTCGCAGGCTCTTATGGCTGAGTCCAAGACAGAAGAATCCCAGTGAAGGTACCATTACTCTCAGGCCACAGAGGGAACTTCCATGGCGAAGAGAGTCCAGCCAAATTTCTGGTCCCATGGGCTAGCCACAGGGAACAATCTCATTACTGCTGCTATTGCTATAAACAGTGGCTGTTGCCAGACAGAGTCACCAGCATGCGGAGGGAAGATGCATACCCCAGATCCACGTCCCTGTCACCCCTCCAAGCTCAAATCGCTGTAGCATTCCTTACCTGGTGGGAAAGCCATGCTGGGGTCGGGGTGCAATCCTTGCTTCCTTGGCCAGCTTGAGGTCTCACAAACTCTGCCTAGTCCCCTAGTGCCTGGGGACCCCCACCTCTGCCTCCCCGGCTTCACTCAGCTCTGGGCCTTAGGATCCTGCCACTGTCAGTCCCAATGACTGCTTAGCTTCAAATAATTGGAGCTCACAAAGCTTCCTCGCGACATGGGGGAGATCAAGGCTGCCAGTGGTCCTGTCGCCAGCCCTGTTCATCCCTGCCCGCCGCTGAAAGGCCACCATGAGATACTCACTTAAGCAGCCTGGCTCTCCACGCTGCCCAGAAAGTCCTTCCCTGCATTGTCCCCTCCTGGCTGCGCAGGGCTTCAGATAAGCATCGACTCACTCCCGCGCATCACAGTCACAGGAAATAAATTTTTCAGGAAGCTTGAGATCTGCACAAAGGCTCCTCCAAGCTCCCATTTCGCACAACATCAATGTTTGGCCTCCAAGAAATAAAAGCCCCGAGGTGGCCGTCGCCAGGGCAAAGTGATCCACTGTGACATGACTGTCGAGAGCGGGACAGGAGCATCTGGGGGAATGCTTCCTCCGGTGGCTTACAAAATAAAAGGTAGGCAGATCATCACTTCACCCACACTCGTGTACCCTAACAGCACAGGTGTCTGTCTGTCCCCTGGGGGTCTGGCCAGGGACCTGCTGCCCCTGAAAGAGAGCTAGAGCCACCAGTTTCAGTTGACTTGGGTGGCTTCAGTATCTCAGCCATTGAGTTATTTTTATTTTCTCAAAGTGAGGGTTTTTTTTTTTTTTTTGCCACTACTTTTAGAAGTGGCAGACGAGGCCTGTCTATTATAAAATATTTGTTACACACACACACACAAAGAGGCTCATACAGTTCCCTGCTCACAGCACCCCCGCCCCCCCAGTTCCTGGCTGTTTGAGATCTCAGGTTACCGTGGTGTGAGGGACAAGGAAGCTGACACGCTCAGGGTGCCAGGGTTGATGGAACAACCCTAGGCTCAGCATGGTGGCTGCGGCAGGGGGAGCCTCTCATGACATCTTCTGGAGGAGATGGCAGCCTACCGAAGAGGAAACTGAGGCACAGAGGTGCCTGAGGAAGACATGGACCAGATGTGCTGCGTCACCTAGCTGTGTAGCTTTGGGCTGGTAGATTTCGCCCTGCCTGAGCCTCAGCTGCATGCTCTGCAAAATGGGGTGATGTTGGTCTCCTTATAACAGGACCCCGACAAAGAGCAGCCTCTGAGTTCCTGTTGTGGGTTTCTTATGCTTGTTAGCCCACTGTGGAAGAGGTAACACTATGTTTCTGTTACTTTAGGTCACACTCCTCCCCGAGTCCCACATTCTTGAAGCAGTGAGGCCTTGGACAGGCCCGTCCCTGGCACTGAAACTCCACACCTGTCTTCTGGACCTGTGGCCTCCAGATGTACCACCTCACAGCTGGCTGCCAGGTCATGCTTCGGGCCTGGCAGTTTGGGGAAAGTTAACACAGGAGTGAGTACCCCCACTGGGTGAGGCAGCCCGCCTGCGTTCTTCAGCGGGCCCCGGCGCTGTTCTGCCTGGGCTCAGGTCAGCCCAGGAAGAGGTCTGACCCCAGCTGGTGGCTTCTAGGTCAGCTCTGCCCCATCAACTCCCCACTGGAAACAGGAGTAAAGGGGCCAAACAGCTGCGATGGGCCTGTCTCCATGATAGTTCCCTATGCTAGACTCCCTCTGCCACTGTGTGAGGGGCAAATGCTGACCCCTCACACAGATGTGCGAGCTGAGGCCAGATTGGCTCCACTCCCCATCCCTTAATCCACAAGACTTCGAAGACAACGTAGGGAGCCCCACAAACAGAAGGTGCTCTGTACGTGCAGGCTTGTGCAAGCTTTGGCACCCACTGTTTGGTGACAGCATTTCTCAACCCATCCTGAGACAATCGGTGGCATGCGGGGGGGGGGGGGTGTTAAACCAAGGCCTGCAGAAGCCTCGCCAAGGCTATACTGGAGACCCTGGTTTCAGCCCTCAGTTACCAACAGCAGGGTTGCCCTCCACAACGGGTGTTCTTATTAACTGTCAGGGTTATCTGTCTCTCAGAGGACACCGAGGCTTGGAGAAGAGGAGCCAGATCCCTGATGCCCCAGGCAGACCCGAGACTCCACCTCTGGAGTCTGTGCCCTGGGCCTGCTGGAATGATCTCTGGGATGGGGGATATGGGAGAGCAGAGAATGAAACTGAGCTAGGCACCAAACAGCTACCCTGTCCCTGGGAGTCAGAGCTGGGAGCGGCCAGACTGCATTTCCTACCCAGGCCTCAGCTTCCCCAGCTGCAAACAGTTGTGAAACACATTCAACATGGCTCGCAATGTTCTGAGTAAGGCAAAGGAGGCCACCAGGCAGGGGCTGCGGCTCGAAGCCAGTGGTTCAGTCAGGAGCAGCCGGACCATAAGTCCAGGGAGCCTGGGTTCTGCTCAGCATCCAAGCCACAGGGACTTGGAGTCCCGTGCCTGGAGGAAGGTACCTGGTTCGACTCCCATCTTTTCTAATTGCTGGCTGTGTGTCTTCAGGCAGTCCCCTTAACCTCTCGGCACCTGTGTCCTGTTCTGTGACATGGTGACACTGAAGCCAGTTCCTTCACACGGAAGCCTCAAATGGTGGACAGCAAGGTGGCTCCTCCCAGAGCAGACACCCAATATGACTTTCCAGAATCCTCCACTTTCTCTGAGACAGCTCTGGATCCCGTAACAAAGAAAAGAGACCTGTTGTCTCCAACCTCCTGCAGTGGCACCCCTTGGCAAGGGTGTAGTTCACACATAGAACATGCCCATGGCCACAGGCCCCTCCGGAGGCCCCTTTAGAACCACTTCCGGTTCCACCCCAATTTGTTCCTGGCTTCCTAAACTTTGACTTTGCATTTCATTTATTTGAGAAAAAGGGAGCGAGTGACAGTGAGGATGGGCATACCAGGGCCTCCTGCCTCTGCAAACAAACTCCTATGCATGCACCATGTTGTTGCACCTGGCTTTATGTGGGTACTGGGGAATCAAAACCCGGGCCATCAGGCTTTGCTAGCAAGTGCCTTTAACTGCTAAGCCATCTGTCCAGCCCCTGAACTTTGTCCTTGCAAGAAGGTCATACAAAACGATCCTCAGGGGGTGGAATCCCAGCACTTCGGAGGCAGAGGCAGGAAGATTAGGAGTTCAAGGTCATCCTTAACTACATGAAGAGCTTGAAGCCAATCTGGGTTATATGAGACCCAGTCTCAAGAAGACAACAAAATGGGAATCCTCCAGTATGGGGCTGGCCTTGTCCACTCGCTGTAATCCCTCCCTGCCTCTCCCTCCTTGGGCACGTGAAGGTTCGCTCCTGTGTGTCGCTGAGCTTAGTGGACATATCACAATCTAACCATGGCCCATGTGGACGTACCACCGTCTAACGACAGGCTCATATGGGCACACCACAGTCCAATCACAGAGCCACGTGGATATCCCAGTCTAAACACAAGGACACACCACAGCCTAGGGCTCACTGAAAGCAGCAGGGTCCAGTCTTGGGTTCTTATGAACAAAGCTGTCGAGGACATCCCCACGCAGTTCTTACTGACAGCTTAAGCTTCATTTCTCTGGACACTACCCTTGGTCCTTGGACTTCTCTAGGTAGACACTTGCATACGGCACTCAGTGCTTATTGTAGGCACGGGGATGTCAAAGTGGTGCCCTTGACCTTGACTTACACATAATCAAATAACTGGATCAATGACTCATGGCAAAGTCCACGGGACAGCGAGACACCCAGAGACAGAAGGAGGCCCCGAGTGCCAATGACTCAGCAGCCAGGTCCTAGACCAGCAATGTGGACCCTGGGTCCTTGTCCAAGGAAAAGTGCCTCTTTCTCCTTAAACACACGATGGCCTGAGAGGAAGTGGCAAGTTGCTGTGTCAGCAAACTCCATGGTGACTTTTCCCTCTGGATGCTCCTTTAGAAAGCTCCTTAGGGTTGAGCCCTGACTTCACAGGCCAGGGTCAAAGCAGGGAACTTCACTGTGTTCACACTGTTTCAAGCTCTGCACACGTGGCCACTTCTGACCCTCACAGACCACCACACCGTCCCAAAGAGCAGCAGCAGTCACCCACCTTCACCAAAGACGACATGGAGGACCTTAGAAGGCAGCACTGGACTGAAGGGCACGCTACCACTGGGCAGGGTGGCAAGTGCCAGGCCCTAAATCTTGAAGGGCAGTGGGCAGTGGCTAGAAAGGGATCCCCTTCCACCTTCGTCTGCACCCTGTTTTTCTCACTCCCCGCACGGCAGGCTTCATTAAAAGCCCTGGGCAGCGACCGTTTCCAATATAAATCAACTGGTTCCTCATTAACTATGAAAGATCTAAACGCTGATCACCTCAATCAATGCATTCTAAGCTCTCATCATTAAAAGAAAGAAATTATCAGGTCAGCTGAACCCGTTCCCTTTGATCAAAATGCGCCCCCCCCCCCCCCCGCACCGCACACACCTCTGGCCACGTGGTCCCAAGCACCGGCGAGCTCTCCGTGCTTTTCCCATCCACAAAACCAACGTGGCCTTAAGTCCTGCCCTCCTTTGCCCTCACGACAAGCGCCAGCGATGGCTTCAGGGGAACTAACATCCCACTTGGCCAATGTCCGCAGCAAGGAAAAGGGCGTGCTCTCTCACGACAGGATTTGGCAGCCCGTGGGGTGAGTTACATGGTCATCGCCACAAGTCCTCGCGGCTTCCAGGCTAACTAGAAAGGGCTTGGAGCTAGGCAGCTGGAATGAGGCTGGGCACAGGGGCGGGCACCTCCATCAGTGCACCCGTTCCCAAACCGCTGCCTTCACACCATGCGCACACCTTCCTGCTAACGCCGGGCTCTGGGCAGGTCCTCCAGAGCCACCTCACTGACATGAAGTCTACACCATACAAGAGGGCACAGAGGGAGCAAGATTTCTCATGGCTTGAACTCAGCAAGGCAGATAGACTCCAGCTTCAAATAAACAACCCAGCGTCCCCGGACAAACTAAACCAAATGCAGGGCAGGGAACCAAGTGGTGCTCACAGAAGGGGCGCTGAGTGCTTTCAAAGGAGCTGAAGGGAGCAGCTGAGAGAGAAGCAACCTGGGAAACAGAAACGGCATGTGCCAAGGTCCTGAGGCACGTAAGGCACCTCTCTGGCTTTGTCTCTTTCCCCTCTCCACTCGCTCACTCAGCCCATCCCCATTGACCTCTACAACACTCCCCAAATCTTGTGAACACATTCCCACTACAAGAAAGCTCTTGGGCACTCTTCCCAACTCTCCCCCAGATATCTGCTGCTAACATTTCTCAATGGGCTCCCTGGGGAGAATACTCCCACCCCAGTGGCCTCTGCTAGATTCATGGAGTCAACCCTTTCATCATGGTGGACTGGTGGACTACCTGCTGTCAGCCACGTCCCACAGGCCCCAGGCTTGCTTCCTCACTTCCTGTGGGCCTTTAAGTGCCACCTCCTTGCTGAGAAGCAGAAAGAGAAAGGGAGAGTACTCAGGAGGCAGAAAGGTAGGTGGACTGCTGTGAGTTCGAGGCCACCCTGAGACTACATAGTGAATTCCAGGTCAGCCTCGGAGACTTTTACTATCTCAAAAGACAAGCAACAAAGAGAGAGAGAAAGAGAGGCAGGGACTGGGTTCCCATGTCCCCTTCAATGATCTAACTCCTTCCTATCAGGCCTGGCCGTTCGAAGGCTCCACCTGCTCCCAGCAGAGCTGCAGGCTGGGGACCAGGCCTTCCCGTGGCACTTGGGGAACATTAAGCCTCCCACTGTAACGTCTATCGCCTCCCAACGCTGCCCCACACAGGGCTCGTTTGCTCCCACGTTGCCATCACTGTTCTCGGTAAAAGGCCGGCTGCAGGGAGGCTGGAGATGTGCCGGGTTCACCGAGGGCTTGGCACACGGTAAACACAAAGCGAACGCCTAGAGCTTTGGGGTCCCCACAAGGGCTTTGATGTTTCTTCCTACTACAACCGAAGCTACTGGAAAGTTGTTGAGCAAGGAGGCTGTGGCTTGTCAGGCTGCTGGTTGGATGGAGGCCAACAAGGACAAAAGAAGCCAGGGGCCCCATGGAGAGGTGTTTAAGGTCACCCCAGAGGCCAGGAGAGGGAAGGACAGATAGACACGCTTCAGCCTCCTTTGGGAAGACAAATCAGGCCTGGGGGTGACCAAGGGGACATTGGGATTCTGACTGGGATTCTGAGACACTTCCTGTCACCCTCATCTAGTGGGGCTCCTTCAGAAAGGGAGCCTCAGGACAACTGAGTGACAGGTGGTCAGAGCAGGCCACCTGCCAACCACTGCCACACAGCTCCTCGTTACCCAGCGAGTCACTGTGGCAGAGCCCACGCAGCCCCTCACCCCGTCCTGCTTTTAAAATAGAAGTTTGCTGTGAAACTGGGAATAAATCATCGCCGAGAGTCCTTAAAACATTCACAGGTATTTAAAATGCTATATAATCAAGTTCACAAAAATATAAAGTGTAAGCGCTAAGCTACTTGAATGCTCTAATTAAAACAGGCCACTTCTGCCCTGGCTGGCCTCCTGTTTACTATTTCCGTAATAGCCCATGGCCTGTTCTTGGGGGTGGGGAGAATCCTGTTTAAATTGGCCTTTAAAAAAAAAAAAAGGCAGAAAAGAAAAAGTTAAGTTTGTTCTCTCCCACAGCACTGAAAAATCACAGTCACTCAAAATACCCCCGGGTTGCCAGTGGCTGGGGCGGATAGGGATATCTGTGGTTTACTCTGCCGGCTGCTCTGGAGGTAGAGGTGACCCTGTATAGGACAGAGGGAAGCAGTCAGAGGTCTTCATGTCCCCTAGCTTCAGGATGTCCTTCCCCTGGCCACCAGCCTCTCCATCTCCCGTGAGGTCCAAGGTCAAGATTCTGCACAGCCTTGGAGTCTCCCTGCACCTGCTCTTGCTCATCCACCCCTGCGGACATCTGCTTGACCTCTGTGCTCAGCCTCAGGGTCACCTCCTCTGGGAAGCCTCCCCTGACTACCTCCTCCCCCAGGACAAGAGGAAAAGCTTGCTGCTGTCTGATTTCTCCTCTGTGACCCCGGGACCCCACTTTGAATGAATGAGTTCTCTGGGCTAAACGTGGGTCTTGCTGCAGCTGGCCTTTTTTCCCGTCCTCCTTGCCAGCCCCAGGGCTGCCAACATGTGGCCCCATGTGCACCTTCACATAGAGTCATCTGTGATCATGTGTGAGCTGTGTGTGGCTTAGCTGTGCCCCTCCAGCAGATCACAGTTCCTGTGGACTGGCCTCTGCGGTACACACACGGTCAGTGCACACTGACCGTCACAGGGAAAAAAACCTCAAGTCCTTCCTCAACCTCTAAGGCCCCAGACCTGTGTCGTTCATTCACTGCCCACCCCGTGACCAATTTCCACCTTGTGTCAGGGTCTAGAAGCACCCTAAGACTCGTCAGCAATGAGGTTCCCCATTGAAAAGCTTCTCTTCCTCTGCTGCCATCTGTCCCTGTCCCCACAGGCCCATCAGGAATTGACACCCAGCCTGGGCCTCTAGAGTGTCCTGACTTCCAACCCCAGCTCCCTCATCCTCAAAGTTCTCCAGCACCTCCCAGCCTGGCCACAGCGCTGTCCCCCATAAGCCAGCTGCTGCCTAGCTATCTTCATGATCCCACGTCACCGACATCGTGGGGAACCGTGTTCCCAGGAGACAGCTAGTAACATCCAGACACATTTTTGGTTTATCATAACTTGAGGGACAGGCAAATGCCATCTAGTGGGCAGAGGGCAAGGCTGCTGCTGAATAGCCTACGGACTCACAGAGCAGCCCCTCAGTGACCCTGATGTCAATACTATGGACAATAAGAAGCCTTTGATGGTGAAATCTCTTGAAGCTCCAGACATCTCCCTCTCCACTTGGATCCCTTCCACGACTCCCACACCCACCCAGCAATCCACCAAGCCCTCTTTGTTTTTAAAATAAAAAATTGTTTATTTGCAAGCAGAGAGAGAGAGAGGAGAGAAGAGGAAGGAGAGAGAGAAATGGGCACGTCAGCGTCTCCTGCCACTGCAAACAAACTCCAGATGCATGTGCCACTTTGTGCATCTGGCTTTACGTGGGCACTGGAGAACTGAGCCGGAGCCATCAGGCATTGTAAGCAAGTGCCTTTAACTGCTGAACCATCTCTCCAGCCCGCCAAGCCCTCTTCTTGACACCCTGGCTCTTGCCTCCTCTCTACCTAGCTTCCATATTATGGCTCCTCCCTGACCCAGCCAGACCATGTCCTGCGTCCCAGGTGTGGCTCTGCTCTTCCTGGCCCCCGAGACCTTTGCCTAGGTTAGGCTCTGCCCCTGGCACACTGGCCTCCTCTGTCCCTAGCATGCAGAGCCAGGTTTCAGGTGCTCTGTCCTCTCCTCACTCCTAGATGACCCAACCTGTCCTCTGCTCCACATCCTGGGCTCCAACACCACCGCCGGACCACCTGCCGCCTACCCAGCACGGGCTGCTGCTGCCTGCCACCTCTTTCCAGTTCGGTGGAGTTGGGTCTCACTTAGCTCTGGCCACTCACATGTCTGGCATGGACCCTGATGCACAGGCGGTGCTCTAGGAGTTCATTCAGATCCTTTTCCCTCAGCCGCTTCAACCTGGAAACTTCTGGAGCAAGCACCAACTTAGAGTGGGCAGCCACCTGCTGGGTGGACTCCAAATCCTTCAGTTTTGCTCTCGTGGCGTGCATTTTTGTCTCTTCTGCCTCATCTCAGCCGATGGAAAAGCTAAACTGCCCACAGTGCTACCAAGCTGCCCGCTGTCCCCACAACTTTCTTAGGGACATTCCTGCCCTTTTGTGGCACGTTGATTTCCAATGACAAAATATATCCTCAATACCAAAAAATGCCAAAAACCGCCCCCAAGAAAGCCACACAATAAGCCACTGCTAGGTCTTCTACCAAACCAGACACAGGGGACCTTCTGCCACGGAGGGCTCCTGAGAGTAGACAGTAGAGGTGCCCTCTGCTCTGGCCTGCCCCAGACCTGGGCACAGTGGCCTTGTGGTTTAGGAAAAGCACTGAGTACAGAGGCATGGTCACCAATCACAGAGGCTCAATGGAAGACACTGGAAAGTCCAGGGCAGGGGGCAGGATCCACCACTTCTGACCTGCTTCGGCCCCCACTGCCTGTGCAGAACACGGGCCGCCACTGTTTCCCACAGCGTTCAGCAGTCACCCCTGGTCATGACAGAGATCCCACCCTTGCCCCATTCTGCCCTCCTCACAGCCAGATGCATGTGCCCTGTTTCTGGACAGCTCATCTCCTCCTGTGGCTGGGGAGGCCCTCCTCACAGGAGTCACAGGGAGCTTAGGTGGTGATGTGGTTACCATCAGGTCCTGGGAGGGGACTTCCTGACCTTGGCTAATGGGTCAATCTAAGTCCCCTAGCCAAGAGGAGCTCCAACATGTTATTCTACAGAAATCTCACCTGGCCCTGCTTCACAGTGGCTTTTAGCTACACAGCAAGGTGCCGGTACTTCCACAGGACAGTAAGTGGCAACTGCTCTTTTCCTCCAAAGTGAGGGCATTGCTCAGTGGTACAGCTCTGGCCTAGCATCCTCAAGGCCCCTGGCACACACGCATATGTGTTCATACACACACATGGGGGGGCGGGGGAGAAAATTAAAACAAGGACAAAGTTTGGGAGAATCTGAGAAAGCTGGAATCATTCTGGGTACAGCAATGAATGAGTGAATGAATGAATGAATATAGCTGGAAGTAAAGGAGATTATCAATGCTCCCATCACCTCAATAGTCAATCAGGACTGATAACCAGTGATGAGGGTCTGCCCCTGGGTCCCAGACACTAACTTCAGTTCCTAGAAACACCCCTAGACCTGGGAAGGTCTCTGCTCTTTTTACAATTTTAAAAATTTATTTCTTTATATCTCTGTGTGTGTGTGTGTGCATGCATGCATACATGTGTGTATGTGTGTGTGTGTGTGTGTGTGTGTGTGTATGGATGGCATGCCAGGACCTCTTGCAGTTACAAGTGAGCACCAAATGATTATGCTTTTGGCATCTGGCTTCCATATGCTTATGCTTTTGGGCATCTGGCTTCCATGGGAATTGAACCTGGGCTGGCAGCCTTTGCAAGCAAGTTCCTTTGACCGTTGAGCCATCTTCCCAGACCTGTTCTCTTCTTACTGACAGCCCTAACATAACAGCCGCTGGGGCACTGAAACATCACGGCCTGGGGTGCTGCATCAAGAGCTTGGCACCCACATCACTGTGAGTCCATATCCTACAGATGGCTGTCATCAGCAATATCTCTATCTGACAGGTGAGGAGACGGCCTCAGCCACGTTCCAGGCAGGAACCCGGCCCTCTCCTTTGCTGGGGGCTTTTCTCTGTACCAGGCACCGTCCTAGGCAACCATCATGACGTTGCCACATTTCATTCGTTCCTTCCAGATAGCCACCACACAGCTGTGCGCCAGATGCCACTGTAGGTGTCCGGAACACAGCAAAGCAGACAAAAGTCCCAGCCCTTCTCAGAGCTGGCATTTTAAAGGAACAAATCAGTCAACAAGAGAAATGGGTCAAATATACGCTTAATTATGGTAAGTGCTACGGAAGGAAAAATACTGCAGGGAAGGGAAGTGACAGATATGCAAAGGGTTTAGGGTGGCCGGGGAAAGCCCTCCGGAGGTGACTTTCGGGTAACCACCAGACCAAGTGAAGAAGCATAGGCCCACGTAAGAAAGAAGGTGCAACATTGGCAGTTTCTTATGAGTTCTTCTAGAAGGTTCTAGAGCAAAGCTGCTATACCTGGCTTGTCTGTACAAGGAACAATGTCTGAGGCCCCCCTGTGAAAGATGTGCTGAGAGGTGGATTCCCTCCATGCGTCTGACATCACAGCCGTGTGCCACCTGTTCCCAGCTTTCTAGTTTGGAGAAAAGTGAGACCTTGTTCATATTGGTTCTGTCACAAACCATCCCTCTGCCCTGTGAACCCAGGACACAAGGGGTGGTGGGGCTGTACCATCTCCTCGTTGGTCACTCGACCATGGACCACAACTGTCAAATGTGTCCCCTTCACCTCTGCAGGCTGTCCCTGGTTGGAAAACACTGTCACAGGCCCCAGTGGCTTGGGGAATGAATTAGTAAGATGTCCAGGAGCCCTGTGTTCCACTCCACTACCATCACTTCCACAGATTCAGATGATTGCATTGTAAAAATCTCAGAGGACAGGGCTGGGGACCCCTGCTGCACCCCCCAAGTGCTGACACCCATCGGCCTTGACCACTCCCAGGGACCACCCGGTCTCTTTGTTTCTTCCCTTCGTTCTTGTGGTTACATTAAGCAAAATTTCTTCATTGGCAAATAAATGCTTTTTCCATCAATAACCACGAATGACTAAATCAAACCTTTAGCCGCTGTTCTTATCTCTTAAACAGACCCATGGATTTCCCAACTAATCAGAAAGGGAATCAGAGCTGCCATTTGAGGTGGGAGATAACCCGGTCAATCCTTGCCAAGAGGAGGGAGCGGGCAGGAATTTGCGTACGGCCCCCAAAAACAAACACTCCTGTAAATAAAGCCAGCCTCCATCCTGTCTCCACAATGCGACTCTTATTGAGTGAGTCAGGTGCTTGGCTGATTAAAAATTGATCCATTTCAAAATCTAATCAACAGAATAGGATTCTTTCATACGTTATCGAGAGAGCTGCTGACATCGAAAACCAAACCTGTTATTAACCCATGAACTCCAGTGACCCGCTCCCCGCCGCTCCCAGGGACTGTAAATTATTCAGTGGTCGCGACTGGGGCCAGCAGGCCTGATGGATTTAGACTAGGGCGGCAGTCCAGGGGTTCAGGTCGATGGCGTGGCCCAGCGAGTCCCTGGAGGCCGGGGTTCAGGACACACGGGTCTGCGTGTCACGACTGTGAATGCATTACCCATGTCCACCGGGACCTGGTCTGGGCTGCGCCTTTGCCGGAAAGGCCTCTCTCTCTTGGCTCCCTGCGCGGGGTGGGCAGGCTGGCCAGGGCCTTGGGGGACAGAAGACTTGGAGATGGTGATTTCTAATTCCCAAGCTAATAAATGATTTCCCTTGAACTACTGGAAAGGAAGGAATAAATAAAGATGGGGGGGGGTGCAGGGTGGCATTTGATAAGAGACCAAGAAATACCATCCACTCAAACATTTGCCGCCTCTTGATGGGGACAGCACTGTAGCCATGCACATTGTCAAGAGCTACCCAGGGGCTGCTGGTGTGTCCCGTGGGACCTGGGGGCCTGAGGCCTTTTTGTCGAATTCCAAGCTCTTTGACCTTGAATTAGAGCCTCCTTACTAGCTATATCTTATCAAAACCAAGGCAGAGTAAAGAAAACTTTTCTTCTCTCTCTCTCTCTTCTTTTTTTTTTTAAGGACAGACACATGCCTGTGCCAAAATTTCTGTCCTGCTGAGCAAGCAGGAGACCAGGGGCAATGAGTCTGCCTGCCCTTGGCATTGAGATTTCCGGCCCTGTGTTCAATAGCTGAGCTGATGAGAAGGAAGGACATGGGAGGAAGAAATGGAACAGTCCAGCAAGGTGGACACAGCCTGGAAACTGGGGGAGCCTAGGGGACCCACTTGCTCTCTGCTCTGAGCCCCTGGGAGAAGCGAGGCACGGTTAGCCATGTACGCAAAGAACCCGGATCCTGGCTCCGCCACCGCCTGCCTGGGTGAGCTTGGCGCAGGGACTCAGCCTCTTTGAACCACCATTTCCTCAATCATCAGCTGGGTCACGAAGCAGCTTGCTCTCTACTCGCCAGGTCATAAACATGGTGGGAGGTCAGGGGAGTGGCACAAGGGGTCTGCACAGGACACCTGTGTTGTCATTCTCGCCATTATGACGTGCGGGCTGGGCCCCTAGGGTTTTTGATACAGTCAGCCACCAATCAGCACCCCTCTCTGGACCACTCCCCACCTCTCTCTGCTTCTCACCTTTCCACTTAAAAAAAAAAAATTCCATTAAAAACTACGAGCTAGAGCCGGGCGTAGTGGCGCACGCCTTTAATCCCAGCACTCGGGAGGCAGAGGTAGGAGGATCGCCGTGAGTTCAAGGCCACCCTGAGATTGCATAGTGAATTCCAGGTCAGCCTGAGCTAGAGTGAGACCCTACCTCGGAAAAAAAAAAAAAAGAAAAAAAAAACACAGCCGGAGCTCCAGAGCTGCAGCTTCCGTAAATCCGGGGTGGGCTTTCTGGTGATACAGCTGCCTTTAAGTCATCTATTGCTCCTGTAAGCAACCCCTCACCCTACTCTGCAGGTAACCCCAATAAACTCACTTGTTCATACACACACAAAAAAATTCACCAGCCTCAGACAGGCATGGTGGCGCACGCCTTTAATCCCAGCACTCAGGAGGCAAAGGTAGGAGGATCGCCGTGAATTAGAAGCCACCCTGAGACTCCATAGTGAATTCCAAGCCAGCCTGGGATACAGTGAGACCCTATCTCAAAAAACCCAAACCAAAAACAAAACAAACAAAAAAAAACTACCAGCCTCATTGAGCTTAGCACTGTGCTTGGCACAACATAAGCCCTTGACCGATGCCAGCTATGACTTTCTTCACCATTCAGACTCAGTTTCTCACTCTGTCCAATGGGGATTATTTTGTTCATTCATTTACCAGCGAGCACTGGAGGACCCATAGAGGCCTCTTGCTGAGTGATCCCGGGCAAGGCACTTTGCGTCTCTGAGTCCTGGGTTCCTTCCCAGGGGAGTAATGAGACCTGTAAAGTCCATCAGACTAGGTCATAGCCCTCCTCCCTCAGTCTAGAACAATGCCTGGCTGACAGTGAGGGCTCAAATAAGTCAATGAAGCACTGCCAATGTTTGTGCAATGAGTTTGCCTCAGGAAACGCCAGCATCCAGCACGGCTCTCAGCAGCAAGAGCACCCTGCTATCCTCGTGTTGCCTGACTCTGGAGCCCTGCCCCAACAGCATCCAGAGAGTCAAACAGTTGGGGGCTGGACATAAAAAAATATGGTGTTGGGCTAGGGAGATGGATCAACAGGCAAAAATACTTTGTGCAAGCATGAGTACCCTGAGTTTGATCCCCAGCACCACACATAAAAGCTGGGCATGGTGGGCTGGAGAGATGGCATGGAGGTTAAGGTGCTTGCCTGTAAAACCTATCATCCCAGGTTCGATTCTTCTGTACCTTTAAAGCCAAGATGCACAAGTGGCGCATGTGTCTAGAGTTTGTTTGCACTGGCTAGAGGCCCTGGTGCACCCATTTTTTCTCTCTCTCTCTCCTTGCAAACAAACAAATCATTCATATATATATATTTTTTCTTTTTCTTTTTTCTTTTTTTGTTTTTTCAAGGTAGGGTTTCACTCTAGTCCAGGCTGACCTGGAATTCACTATGTCGACTCAGGGTGGCCTCGAACTCATGGTGATCCTCCAACCTCTGCCTCCCGAGTGCTGGAATTAAAGGTGTGCACCACCATGCCCGGCCAAATAAATAAATATTTTTAATTGGGCATGGATGCACATGCCTGTAACCCCAGCACTGAGGGGGAAAGAGACAGGAGGATTGCTGACCTTGCTGACCAGCTAGTCTACCTGAAAAACGGCATGGATTCAGGCTCAGTGAGAGATCCTGTCTCAAGGAAAGAAGACGGAGAGGGGTAGAGGAGGACACTCTACAGCCTCCTCTGACCACTGCACCGTGAGTACAGGGTGCATGTGTTTTCACACACATGTATAGACTGTGTGTGCGCACACACACACACAGAGCACATAAAACACACAGAAAAACCCTACAGCGTCCTCAGTCTGCAACTGCCTGACCCTCCTCAAAATGGAATCGGCCTCTCAGGCCCCTTGACTGACCACACCCACTCTGTCCTGGCTGTCACTTCCTGACTCTCCAGCACACCTGTCCTGTCCAGCTGGTGGTAGCCAGTGGCTCCAGGTGCCCCTGCCACTGGGGTGACAGAAATCAGATCAGGCCTCCAAAGCCAGGCAGATAGGGGTACCTCCAGATGGAGGGGCACACACCTGCCATCAGATGACCCAGTCAGGCCTAGTCCAGAGGAGCCCCGAGGGGAATGAATGAATGGATGAACAAATGAAACCTAAGTCCAGGGGTTCTAGCAGGGAAGGGACAGAGAGCTGAAGGACCGAGCCCTCAGCCAGGCCCAACCTTACCTGGCCAGAAGGCAGGTCTCAGGCCTGGGCCCACAGGCCACTGCGTCCCTCACAGTGGTCCTGGATGTCCTGAAGTGAGCTGGGTCTTCAGGCCGGGCCCAGCCCTGGTGTCTGATGGCCACTGTTCTCTGTTTACTCACTGCCTCTTTGCCTCGTGATGAGCCTTCCAAGAACTACGATCAATGCAGGCCCAGCTACCCACAGACCAGGCTCCCTGTACTGCCAAAGTTCAGCAACTGCAGCCTAAGATATGACCCCAGGCCCAGCCCCAGCTACAGGCTTATCCACACCCACAAGCCCAGAGCCCATGGCAGTGCCCACGTGGGCTGTTCCTGTCCCACCTTCCCACCCAGCATGCTGTGAGCCTGCAGGCTACAGCCCTAACTCCCTCACCTTGGGAATTCACCCAGAGCTAGGCCAGGAACCAGCCGGGCCTTGATTTCAAATCATCTGGGCCTCTGGGATTGAGCTTCTGGAGGCCCAGGGGATTCAAAGGAGAAGCTGAATTTGGAAACCAGTTCTGGTGGGCCAGGACTTAGCTCTCAGGATGTTAATCCTGGTGCTGAGGAGAGAAAACTGAGATTAGGGCATTGCTAGATCAAATACAAGATACTCAAATCAGGCCGGGCATGGTGGCACATGCCTTTAATCCCAGCACTTGGGAGGCAGAGGTAGGAGACAGCATGAGTTTGAGGCCAGTCTGGGAATACAGAGTGAACTCCAGGTCAGCCTGGGCTAGAGTGAGACCCTACCTCAAAAAAATTATATATATATATATGCATATATATTATATATATGTATTATATATATGTATTTTTTTCAAATCACAGCACTCAGGAGGCTGAGGCAGGAGGATTGCAAGTGTAAGGCTAGCCTGAGCTACACAGCAAGATGCTGTCTCAAGAAGCAAAAAGTAACAAACAAAAAGAATGCAAGATTCCTAGACTGTCCAGCTAAACAAATAACCAGTGCATTTATTTTTAAGTGTAAATATATCCCAAATGTTGCACAGGACATACTTACACTAAAAACTGCTTGTCTGAAATTCAAATTTAACTGGGATTTTTATACTACTATTAATAATGGTCTTTATACTTACTTATTACAAAGTCTGATCACTGTAACTGAGAGCCAGCTCCAATCTCACACCAAAGGCTTACGGTCATAGTTTTCAGCTCTCCCACTGGATAGAATATTGTACACACCCACTAAGTTCAATAATATGGGTCAACACTTCCCTTGCCATGCGTCAGGTCCTGTTCCAACATGCCTCTCGTATATTGATCAACTCATGTAACCCTCCAAATAAGGGAGGCAGACAGTGTTACAGTCCCTGTTCACAGTTGACAAAATTGAAACACAGAGAGGCAAAGACACTGAGTCAAAGTCACACAGGCAGGGGCTGGAGAAACGGCTCAGCGGTTGGGGACACTTGCCTGCAAAGCCTAATGACCTGGCTATGATTCCTCAGGACCCATGTAAACCCAGATACACAAAGTGGTGTGTACATCTGGAGTTTGCAGCAGCTGGAGGCTCTGGCGTGCCCATTTTCTCCCTCTCTGTCTCTCTCTTCTCTCTCTCTCTCTCTGCTTGCAAATATTAAAACACAAAAAACAAAAAAACAGTCACACAGCCAGATTTTGAACTAAGAAAGTCAGATCCCTAAGGTGAGCAGACTCATGCCTCTATTGCTCTCTCATCCGAAATTGAATGATAAGAGACAGAGAAGAAAGCCGGGCGTGGTGGCGCACGCCTTTAATCCCAGCACTCGGGAGGCAGAGGTAGGAGGATCACCGTGAGTTCGAGGCCGCCCTGAGACTCCATAGTGAATTCCAGGTCAGCCTGGGCTAGAGTGAGACCCTACCTCGAAAAACCAAAAAAAAAAAAAGAGAGAGACAGAGAAGATATAAAATATGTCACCTGGTGTGAGGAGGAATAATATTTAAAGCAGGATCCCATTCTGCAACCACTGTACATAAATTAAGTGTAAACGCCTGAGAAGTGACCAGAGGCTCCACGTAGCTTGCAGAGGTGGCACCTTGCTTCGGGGAGCCAGTCACAAGCATCTCCATTTGTATGCACGCCACCGAGGCTGGCCATCCCTCCACAGTCACCAGTGCTCACCAACCAGGGTACTCTGTGCACCCCTGGGGGATGCTGGGTAATTCCTAAAGATATTTATGTTTATCACGACTTGAGGGATCTGGTGAAAAGGGACCAGGGAGACTAATAAACTCCCCACAGTGAAAAAGGCAGCGCGCCGCCTCCGATGCCAACAGTGTGGAGACTGAGAAGCCCTGACTGACACCCAAGAAACGACATGTCCCTCTGCAGCAAGAGACACCATGCGCCAGAACCCTGTGGCCGAGAGCCCCAGATGCCCAACAATAGGAGACTGGGGGCCAGGACCTGGGAGGTTAAAGGAGGAGGATTTCTGTGAGTTATAGCTCACCCCCACCCCCCCAAAAAAAACCCAGCCAGCCATAAAGGCTCCCTCTAGCCCAGGGTTTCATTGTAGCCATAATGAGAAGGATGACACAAGGGCTTAGTGGGTTGGGTGTGTTCAGCTCATGATAATGAACTGAGCTACACACACACACACACACACACACACACACACACGACCTGTGTCCTTTTTGCGCACGTCGTGAGCTGTCACAAAGTCCAGAGAAACAGTGGTGCACCCAGCACTGGATCCTTACTTTCGTTTTTTTGCTCATCTACCAGGGCTGCACTGAATGCATCTTGCTTTCCATGAATGATAAGGGTGCCAGGGAGTGCAGGTTTTCAGGGATAGAGAGACAGATGGTTTCGTGGGTAAGGGCCTTGCCAGTAAAGCTAAAGGACTCAGGTTGGATTTCCCAGTAGCCACGCAAAGCCAAAGGTACAAGGTGGCGCATGTGTTTAGAGCTCGTTTGTAATGGTTACAAGGCCTTGGCGCACCCATTCTCTCTCTATCTGACTTTCTCTCTCTCTCTCTTTCAAATAAATAAATAAAATATTTTAAAATAAAAATATAATAACAATAAATATAAAGTAAATAACAATAATCAATAAAATAAAAAGAAAGTGCGGGTTTTCATTCTAGTGGGGTCAGGGACAGGATGTGATTCCACCAATCCTGTCCCTATGCTTCTGGGAGTTTCTCTGAATTAGATATTGCCGTCAGCATTGTACTGTGAGAGAGATGGATGACAGGAAGTGACATGTGTGTGTGTGTGTAGGCCTTGCACATGGGGAGACGTGGTCTTGGCAGGAACATAAACACCTATGTCTAAGACGTTACTATACAAAACAAGGCTCAATCTAACAAACTTGATTCAGGATCTATAAGAAGAAAGCTATTAAACTTTCGTGACTAAAAGCAAGGAGCTACGGTGGAGAGACATCCCATGTTCATAGAAGGGAGACTCAGCAAAGTCAACAGGTTAGTACTTCCCAGTTTTATCGACAGGCTCAGGCAGTTCCAGTCAACACCCCCGCAAGAAGGCATCACATGGTTCAGCAGCAGGGCACTGAGAAATCGAGCTGGAACGGAGCTGGAAACCTCCTCCCTGCTGGCTAGCTGGAACAGGGCTGGAAAGTTCTATGAAGGCTGCTGGCAGAGAAAAGTCCTCAGTAGTTTTAACCAGCAGTGGACCGTGTGAACTACACAACAGTCCATCCAGGTAGGAAGCGCCAACTGATGTAGTAGTGGCCTGACGGTTATGGGGGTAACTAGCCACTCTCTGAGTGGATTTGAGGCCTGCTCCATGGGAGCGAATTCCTGCCTGGTACTGAAAACCTACTCAAAAGCCTATGGCTGGGAAGTTCATGGGCCCAAGGAGTAGAGGGGGGAAAAGAAATCCTAGCAAGATGTGTGATGAACAAAGTGATACTGAAGTTTATTTGAAGAGACCCCAAACCTACAACAGCTCACATAATACTGAAGAGCTCAGTTAATCACTGCCCACTACAGTGGTGACAACGGCACGATACCAGTACAAAGAGCAGACAAACGGGTCAAAACAGCAGAACAGATAACGCAGCAGCATAGCTTATAGATGTAATGAGTGGCTCTTTGATGAAATAGCAAAGGCTTCAGCAAAGAAAAAAAATTATGTGTTCAACAGTGTGGAACATCCAACCTTTACACACAGCAGCATGAGCCTGGACTTGACCCCTTTCCAGGGTGTCCAACCTTTTGACACTGCTATAGGACATTGCCATCTACAAATGTGTTGGACTTCATTCGCAATGACTCTGGGACACAAGTGGCCCATGGGCTGCGGGTTGTACAACCTTCACAAACATTGACTCGAGAACGATTATGGACCTAAATAGAATGCAAAACTTTTATCAATGTCCTGGAAGATAACATATGAGGATTCTTACATGACCTTGGACATGGTGATGACATTTTATTTTATCTTATTTTTAAATTTATTTATTTATTTATTTGAGAGTGACAGACAGAGAAAGAGGCAGATAGAGAGAGAGAGAATGGGCACACCAGGGTCTCCAGCCACTGCAAACAAACTCCAGACGCATGCACCCCCTTGTGTATCTGGCTAATGTGGGTCCTGGGGTGTTGAGCCTCGAACCGGGGTCCTTAGGCTTCACAGGCAAGTGCTTAACCGCTAAGCCATCTCTCCAGCCCTGGTGATGACATTTTAGATCCAGCACTGAACACACCATCAGTAAAAGAAATAACTGGAAAAAAAATAACTATTAAGCCTGACTCCATTAAAATTAAGAGCATCTGTGCCTCAAAAGACAGTGTCAAGAATGAGAAGGTAATATCTGCAGAAGATCCATGTGAAAAAAATACTTTTATCCAAAATACACAAAGAACTCTCAAAATTCAACACTAAGAAAACAAATTATTCAATTTTAACAGGAACAGATACCTCACCAAAGATATCTAGCACATGAAAAGGCATTCCACATGATGTCATAGGAAAAATGCAAATTAGAATGAGATCCCACCATGGGCCTGGATATTAGAATGCAGGAAATCCAGGACACTGACGCCGTCAAATGCTGGTGAAGATATGGAGCAACAGGAACTCTCGGTCACTGTGGCTGGGACTACAGAATGCTACAGCCACTTTGCACAACGGTTTGGCATCCTCTTACAAAGCTAGACATACTCTTGCAATCAGTCAATCCAGCAATTGTTTGCCTTGGTACTATCCTGAAGGAGTTGGAAACTGATGTTTATGTCCACACAAAACACTGCATGTGGATGCATAGAACAGCTTTGTCCATAATTGCCAAACTTGGTAATAAAATATCATACAGCACAATAAAGATTTGAACTAATGGGCTGGACAGATTGCTTAGTGGTTAAGGCACTTGCTGGCAAAGCCAAAGGACCCAGGTTCGATACCCTAGTGCCCACGTAAAGCTAAGATGCACAAAGTGGTGCATGCAACTGGAGTTTGTTTGCAGTGGCTAGAGACCCTGATGTGCTCATTCTCTCACTCTCTCTCTTTCTATTTGCCTCTCTCTCTCAAATAAATAAGCAAATAAATAAAATATATTAGAAAAGAATTGAGCTATCAAGATGATGTGGCAGACTCTTGGAGGAACATTACAAAATGAAAGAAAGGGCTGGTGAGATGGCCCAGTGAATAAAGGTGCTTGCTTGCAAAATGAAAGAAGCCAAGTGGATAAGGCTCCTATTGTGCGTTTCCAACTCTGACATCTAGAAAAGATAGAACTTTGGAGACCATAGAAAAGTTAAGTGGTTGTTAGGCATAGGGGTAAAGGGTGGGAATGGATGAGGTGGAGTACAAGAACTTTTAAGACTGTAAAATAACCGTGTGTCACTATCATTGCAAGTTTTATTACACACTTGGTCTAAACCCACAGGCCACATGGGACCATGGGCGAGCCCCAATGCAGACCGTGGACCTGGGAGGGTAGTAAAGGTCATTACAGGTTCTTGATTATCACAGAGGGACTACTCACGTAGGGACTCCCAATAATACTGCAACCCTAAAGCTGCTCTCAAGAAGTAACGTCTTTACAGCTAGAGAGATTGCTCAGTGGTTAAGGCAGTTTATATCCATTCATTCTGAGGCCTCTCTGGGGCTCATAGTTGGCCATCTTCCCCTGAGTCCTCACAGTCTGCATCCTGATCTCCATTGCTGTGTTGTTTTGTTGATTTTTGAGATAGGGTCTTGCCATATAGCCCAGGCTGGCCTGGAACTTGAAGCAGATCTTCCTGCCTCAGTCTCCTGAGTGCTAGACATGCACCCAACATGTACTCTTAATTTCTTTCTAAAATACCCCTTAAAGACTTTATCTGCAAATACAGTCACCTTCTGAAGACTTGGGGTGGGGGGGGGTGTCAGGACCTTAGTCTGAGTTTGGTACTAAGGGAAGCAACTCAGCACCCACCCAAGTGGGGTCACTGTCCCCACATATGCTTCTGGGCTATATGCGTGTGGGCCTCAGTTCCTCAGGACCTGAGGGATTTTCATGTGTGCTGTGTGTATATGGACATGTGTACCTGTGTACGTGGAGACCACAGGTTGACATCAATTGTCTTCCTCAATCACTCTCCATCTTAGTCTTTAAAATTTTTTAAAATATAGAGCTAGAAAGATGGCTTAGTAATTAAGGTACTTTCCTGGAAAGCCTAAAGACTTGGCTTCAATTCCCCAGAACCCACTTGAAGCCAGATGCACAACGTGGCACATACATCTGAAGTTCATTTGCACTGCCTAAAGGCTCTGACATGCCCATTCTCTCTACCTGCCTCTTTCGCTCTCTCTCAAATAAATAAAATGTTTTTAAAAGTTTAAATATTTATTTGCATGTGTACATGTATATACATCCATATGTGTGTATATGCATATGTGTATATATGTATGTATGAATACACACACACCACAGCTTCTCTATGGTCATTCTCAGGATAGAAAGGTTGCCAACAGAAAAGGCCTACACAGGGCTGGAGATATGGCTTACAGTTAAGGCGCTTGCTTGCGAAGCCTAAGGACCCATGTTCGACTCTCCAGGTCCCACATAAGAGAGACGCACAAGGTGACCCACGCACAAGGTCGCACATGCACACAAGGTGGCACACACACCTGGAGTTCAATCACAGTGGCTGGAGACCCTGGTGGGCCAATCCTCTTTCTCTCTCCCTCACTCTCACTCTCATAAAGACAAGGCCAGTCTTCTGGGCTTGCCTCAAGAAAAAAAGAAAAGAAAAGGCCTACACAGAGGTGAGGCCCTGCCCACTGGACAGACCGAATGTGGACAACTACATGGGCAAGGAAGCTGCACAGGAAGAAGGAAACAGCACTGGGCTCTGTGGGCTCTGTGGACGTCATCGTGGCTGGCATGTGGGCTGTGAGCAAGGGCAAGCCAGGGTGGGCTTAAGGAGGCGAGAAACCGTCACTGTAGGGAGCTGGTGGTGCTGTCCAGGGAGGTCATGGAACCTCCAGGAGGTGAGGGCCTCGCTGGAGCAAACGGGTGGCCGTGGAGCTGGCCTTCTGCTTGTAGCTCCTCCCAAGTCCTCAGCAACGAGACGTAAGGAGCTGCCTCATGCTCCCACTGCGACACTGAGAGCCACTCCTACTGCCACACCTTCCCCACCACGATGGACTGTGAACCTGAGCCAAAATACATCCCTCCTTCCTTGTTGCTCCTGTCACGGTGACAAGGAAAGTAACTAAAACACTCACCTCTTTGTTGTTATGCAACCCACCAGCTCCATTCTACAGATGGGAACACTGAGGCCCAGGGAGGTGACAGGATGAGCTCTGTGAAGACGGCGGAGCTGGGATTTGAGCCCAGACCGAGTCCAGCTCCAGAGCCTCATTCTTAACCTTGAGATCTCCCCTCCCCTCCCACAGGGGAGCCTGGAGACATGGCCAGCACCCCAACTCCTCTCACAGCTCAGCCTGGAGCTGCAGACAGACCTGCAGTGGGTACCCAGATGAAGAGAAGCAGGGGGGCTGTGGGAGAGCAGAACAGGGAGGCCGCGAAGCGGTGGCTGCAGGGCCCTGGCAAACAGCAGCTGCCGCCGCCAGCCTGGCCTTTCATCTCCACAGAAAATGGATGCAGCTCTGTCCCTCGAGGGCCCAAAGTTTGGGCTGAAGGCATTCTGGAAAGAAAAAAAGAAGCTCAGAGTGGCAGGCGTCTCCGCAGTCACCCTGGGTGACGCCTGACACTTCTCACCACGCACTCGCTGACAAGCATCTTCAAAGGACAGGCCTTGGCCAGCTTGCTGGCTTTTGTACCCACGTCACTCTGCACAGGAAGTGTTTTTTTTTTCCCCGTACAATGTGAATTTATTTTGGTTTCAAGGAAGCCAACTCCTATGCACATCCAAGAAAGAAAGAAAAGCAAGAGGGTAAAAGAGCAACTGTGACAAAACCAGAGACAGCGGCGTGCGGGTAAAGTACGCATGAGGTAACCTTGTTCCTGGAGACCCTTCTCGAGATCAAAGAGTAGAGAACGGTGCCAAGTGTTGGCAGGTGCAACAGCAGGCACAGGGGACACAGCGGGTGTCCGCTGGCCATTTTAAATAAGGGGGCAAAATCCACATCCAGGAAGACGGGACTGCTAGGCTACGGTGGGAGGTGGGTCTAGGTGGTCCCCACAGGCTCTTGCTAAGTGACACCAGAGAACGGGACTGACCCCTCGACACACTGCCGAGCCCTTGCACACCAGCTCCTGTGGGAAGGGGTCCAGCCACTGTGACCAGGTGATGAGGTCCTGGGGTTGACAGGACTGGGTGCTCTGCCCCATGGATTTCAAAGCCAGTGCTCTTAATCCACACCTTTGATCATGAGAAAATCCTGTTAGGGGAATCAAGTTCCCTAGATGGCGGAGGTCTGCCTGCTGGGACAGAGGGAGGTCGCTGGCACGGCACGCCGCCGTCTACGCTCGTGCGAAATCAAGGTCTGCTCTCACGTGGGTTGGAAGTTCTGACTCGGTGTGCATGGGACCACCTGGATGGCCTATTAGGCTAGAGACTTCCGGGTCCCATTCCCACGCTTCTGCCACGGTGAGCCTGTCAGAGTGCCTTGAATGCACACAGCTCCTCTATCTGATTCCCAGAGAATGTGACTGCTGCAGATCCAAGAACCTCAGCCAAGAAATTACCTGAAAATAAAAATCACTCTCACTGAGTAACACCGCTGGACATTTAGCAAAAACAAATAGAGACTCTCTCGAGCACAGTGGTGAAGAGACTCTGACCTTTGGGCTGAACCTCCCGGCCTGTGGGCTGGATCCAGCCTTGCTCATTGGTTCCCATGTCACTTACAGATACTTTTGCATGGGGCAGTTGTGTAAGAGAAACGGTAGGTAGACTGAAATGTCCCAAATATTTACTATCTGGCTGGCTTCCGGCACTAGGGTCTGACAGAATCACACAGAATTCACTGGGAAACAAGCCTACCTAAAATGAACTCCCAATCCAAAGTTACCACACACACTCAGGCTTCTGGTCCACCATGTGCAAAATCGACAGACACAAAAAGGCATCAAAGAGCTTCAGAAAGCAAAATTATTACCCATAGACTCTATAGTGACTTTTCTCATTCTTGTGACAGAACTGCCCAACAGCACTTAAAGGAAGGAGGGTTTATTTTGGCTCATGGTTTGAAGGGATCCAGTCCACCACTGCCTGGAAGACAGGGCGGCAGGAGGCTCTATGGTGAGAGTGTGTGCGGCTGGGATTCCTCGCTTCTTCACATCTGGGTGGAACAGGAAGCAGACGGGACAGGAAGCGGAGATGGACTATAAACCTCAAAGTCCACCCCCAATGACCCACTTCCACCAGTTTCATCTCCTAACGGTTCCTCAGCATCCCAGGAGAGCCATCAGCTTGGTCAAACGTGTGAGCCTGTGTGGAACACTCTAGAAGCCACTGCGAGGCTTGTCAGCTCGGGTCTGTGACAATGATGGTGATAGTTACTGAGTGCCTGTTGTGTACCGCGTCCCAAGCACCGGGCCCAGGGCTTCCCGTGCCCCAATCCTTCCTTGCCGCATGAGGCACCGCCAATGTGGATACAAGACCGATTGGCTCAGAGAGAGGGTTCTGCATTTGCCCAACTTCACACAGCAAATCTGAGGACCTATCAGGATGAGAAAGACCCAGGCCTACACTGAGAAACCAAGTTCTAAGGGTTTCTAAAACAGATGACTCACTTCCACCCAACATTAAGATGTTCCACGAGAGAAATGTGGATCTCTCCATGGCTGGACTGGGGGAATCCTACAATGTCCCCAAACTGTACACAAAATCCTATGCATCTCTATCTCATTTCTGAAGCAACCTTTCCTTGGATTCTCAAAGAACAAAGGCAGCCAGGTCCCACCCAGGCCATCTGTCCACCTCACTGCATCGGGACATCGTCAGCTTGTTCACCCACTGTTGACCCATGAGGATCCCTCCATCACCCCGCTCCACCGAGAACACTGAGGCTGAGGGAGCATCAAGTAACACAATGAGCAAGTGACCTTCTTATTCAGAACCCAGCCACATGTCTACACAAGACCCCAAAGTCTTTCCGCCCACCCTGAGCCTGGACACACAGGTGTCCCTTTCTTAGCTCCACGCTCCATGTGGAAAAACATATCTCCAAGGCTTGGGAAAGCTTGTGTCCCCTGTCCCCCCCCACCACCTTGCCTGGTGCCCACCTGGATGCCAACTACTTGACTGGTGCTTGGCACATCACAGTGTAAGCACACGTTTACCCATTTCTTTAGAATGAGCAATGTTTGCTCAACAGCCCCGGAATGGCTCATGTGGAACCATTAAACCCCGCCACCTCAGCCTGCAGCTCCGACTTCGGTCATGAATCAGTATTTTGGAGCGATTTTGATGCTAAGAGGAGCGCATGAAGCACAGAGCGTCACTACACAGGGGTGGCTGCCAAGGACCCTGATCTCTTGCTCCCAGTGCACTCAACGGGGACTCACACAAGGCCGGTCAGCAGCCAGTGCCCAGCCTCCAGTCCTCACAGTGGTACCCCCCCCCCGGAATGCAAGGCAGGTGAGAGACAGGTGCACACCACCTTGCAGAGCATGGCCCCACTATGGCAGCTTTGTGCAGCCCCAGATGACTAGGGTGTCCCAGAACCCCCTGTTTTATGTTCTGGCGTGGCTGGAGAGCTAACATAGCATTTCACACATGCACTCTTGCAGAAATATTGGAGATGAAAATATTTGTTCCCTCAGGCTGTCAAGCCTGGAGCAATGTCGGATTTTTTTTTTTTTTTCTCGAAATAAGGTCTCACTCTAGCCAGGCTGACCTGGAATTCACTATGGAGTCTCAGGGTAGCCTCAAACACACGGCTATCCTCCTACCTCTGCCTCCCGAGTGCTGGGATTAAAGGTGTGCGCCACCACGCCCAGCTTGGATTTCTCTCTCTCTCTCTCTCTCTCGCTTTTTTTTCTTTCTTTTTCACAAATCCCTAGGTAAATAATAATGGCAGGGGAAAAGGCCTATGTTTGAATGTGGTGAGGCCAGCCCTTCCGCTACTCATTCTTGTCTTGCGGCCCTGCTGAGTCCCAAGGACTAGTGAAGAACCTGTATGTCCACAAGCATGAGTGGTTGTCAGGGGACAGTGAAGAGAGAGCTAAGTGTCTCTGGCCATTTCTCCCACCCCAGGCTTTGGGCCCTTGATCGCCTCTCACCTTCCTCTTCCTCCATTCCCCCAACCTCTGCAGCCACTGTTCCCCTCTGTCCTGGATGAAGATCTCAACAGGGCCGCCTGGTACCGGCACTATCAGAGACGGCCTGTTACTCATCCCAGACTCAGCCAGGGGCTCTGCCCCTCACGCTGGGACCCAGACACACTTCCCTCCCACTTCCTCGATCCAGGACCTCTGCACGAGCTGCTTCCCTCCTTCGACTGGACTAACAAACACAGCCTCTTGTTACTTCCGGAGTCCCTCCCTGACTCCCAGACTAAATGCGATCCCGTCAGAGAAGCTTCGTGGCCCGCTCATTTCCTCCCTCGCCCTCTGCAGACTTGCAATTTCAAATGTGTGATTATTTGATTAATGTCAGTCTCTTCCGGGATTCTACTTCTAAACACCATGACGACGGACAGCACCAGGAGGGCAGAGAGTGACCATTTTGATCCCCGGGGGGGGGGGGCATCCCTGGCAAGTGACCCGGGACCCAGAACTTAAGACGTGCCCAGCACTGGTAGCTGAAGGAATGGGTTCCTCCCTACCTGACTCCCTCCCACTCTGAGTCCTCAAGCCAGCTGATGGCTCCTTTTATGCATGACATCGTTTTATCTACTGCCAGGTACCGTGTTCACAAGTCCCAGATAAATATTTAATCACAATAAAATGAGTAAGACCCTCCACCCGAGTGGTCCTGCATGCTTGCTTGGGTTTAGCTGAGTGTGTGACTGCATGTGCCAGTGTGGAGTGCACACATTCTTTACCCAAGAACCCCAAAAGTCAGCCTGCACCAGCGCAGGCAGGCGAGCCAGACACCCATGTCCATTCCCAGGTCGAATGCTTCCTAGGCCAAGTCTAGAGGAGATAGCAAAGAACATGACCTTCCAGGCCACGTGCAGCAGACACAAGAATACTTACTGCAGGCCAGTCCTGCATTAAGTTCATTCCTCTGGCACCAAGTACAGTCCCTGGGAGGGGGCCCATTTCACAGAGAAGGAAACTGAGGCCTAGAGGTGGTTGTGTGCCTGACCCTACAACCAGGATGTCAATCCAGAGTCCTCCCGCCCTCCCAGGGCTAGAATCTCGAGGTGGAACATCGCCGACAGTTAAAGCAGAGTCTCGGGCTGGAGAGATGGCTTAGTGGTTAAGCGCTTGCCCATGAAGCCGAAGGACCGCAGTTTGAGGCTCGATTCCCCAGGACCCACGTTAGCCAGATGCACAAGGGGGCGCACACATCTGGAGTTCGTTTGCAGTGGCTGGAGGCCCTGGCGCGCCCATTCTCTCTCTCTCTCTCTCTCCCCCTCTCTCTCTCTCTCTGTCACTCTCAAATAAATAAATAAAACTAAACAAAAAAATTAAAAAATAAAAAGCAGAGTGTCATGGAGGCCAGGCCCAGGCCCAGGCCCAGGGGAGCAATATACTAAGAGGGGTGTCAGGCTGGGAATGTCTGCTCGAAAGACAGAGCAACATATACAAAAGGACAGAGCCGAAACAGCCACCTGGGGCAGGTTCTGAGCACCCCGTCCCCCACCTCCCTGCATCCTCTTCTCCACGCACAAAGCCCCCACGACACAGGACGGCCATCAGGTAAAACCAGTGATTCAAGTCCCTCTTTGCTTGCAGTCCTGGGATTCCCTGGAAGCCCTTCTGTGGCCTGTGCCTCCCTGCCTGCTCCAAATCCCAAATAGCTTTCCTGGGCTTCTCTTTGTCCTCTAGTGACTAGACCAGGAACAAAACCAGAAGAGAGCTAGGAGACCACATGCCATGGTGTACAGCATCCCGGGTGTGCGCGTGTGCGTGTGCACGCAAGACTGGGGAGGCCAGGGGAGCAAGCAGGGGTTGAAGTCACCTGCCCTATCTTGAAGATGGGGGGGAAACTGAGGCCAAAGTGGAGCCCTTGCTGGAAAAGGTGCCAAGAGTCAGCAATGGGAAGGGCTGGCTTTCCTCTTCCCAGCACCTCTTCCATGGGGGGCCATTGGCCTGAGCGAGGCTAGTTAGGGTTCCTGTCTCCTCCTCTGGCACGGCTCACCATGCTCAGTGCTGGCTGGAGACAAGACGAGAACAGAATCGGTCCTCCTTCCCTCCCTGGGGCCTCCTCGGCTTCGGAGCAGCTTCCCATCCAGCCTTCATCTCTGCAAGGGTTCTGTGAAACGTCCCCTTGGGCCCCACCCTCTCGGCAACCCTCTGTCTCGTGTGGCACCTGAGATTTGAAAACTGCTCTCTCCATTTCTCTCCCTCACGTGTCTCTGTCTCTCCCGTTTCCTCCCCAGCCAGGGAGATGGGGGGTAAAAAATCTCCCAAGACCCCCAATTTAAAGGGAAGTCAGGCCTGCCTGTCCCCCTTCCCCAGCACCTCATAATCACACTTGTGAAGAGCGGGTGTGCTCTGTAACGAACAGCGAGGCCTCCTTGGAGAGGGCACAATCAGACAATTTTTAAGATCATGGAGTATTAGACTGTTCCCAACTGGGTTTACTAATCAAACAGCCAAATCCTTCATAACCAGCCAATCCCTACAGGGCAATTAAATCCTTCCCCTTTAAAACACTTGCCACACTGTCTGGGGACAGAAAGAAAAATTTGCAAAATTCATTTGATAAATTAGCCAGGGAAAAGAAAGGAGGGGATCAAGCTTTGTTCTTTTCATTTTTTTTAATTATGGAATTCACAATGCCTGAATAATGTTTAATAAGAACTATGAAAATTCCTAACAGTATTACAACACAACACAAAAGAATTAACCTGGTTACCGTGAAAAATTGCATATTTAATTAAGAACAGAGAGTTCAAAACTATCCTGAGATTTCAAAAGTGCTGTTGCCTGAGGGGCCAAATTACATGCTTCCAGGGCTGCTAACGGAGTTAGTGCGTTCAGTCATTACCCAGGCGTCCCCATTAAGTGACTCTGGGCAGATGACATCAAATTCATTTCAAAAGCACCAGGAACTGAAGCATTCACTTGGGTAGTTTAAGGAAAAGCAACTACCCTGCTGGTACAAATCAGACCCCTGGTTGATAAAGGCAATAATTAAAGAATAATGTTAATTAGCTGCTTTTATTTGAAGAAAAGTACGGGTAGTTGGAGGGCTTCCAGGCTGCTGAGGTGGGAGTCGCTCTTTCTGGAAGAAGGGGAGGCTGCTGCTGGAGTGGGGGACGCAGAGGCCCGTTGGAAGAAAGGGAGAGGCTCGGCAGCGAGCTAGACGGGTGCTTTGGGAAGGTGCTGGCTGTGTCCGCATGCCACACATGTGGGAACTGGCCAGTCACCCCAAGGACCTCAAAGGGGCAGTTTTGGAAGAGAAGAAAGATGGCACCATATTAGCACCGTAATTCCATCACGGCATCCTCTGGCAAAACCAGACACCCCCCCCTCACATTCAACTCCTGTCACACTCACTTCCTATTCAGCCATTTCTGTCACACTCACTCACTCTCACACCCTCGTGCCACACTCCCGACTCAGCCATTTCTGCTGTACTCACTCCCTCTACAACCTCTTGGGCCATCTACTCTCTCGCTCAGTCACTTCCTGTCACACTCATTCCCCCTCACAGCTCCTGTCAAGCTCATTTCCCACACGGACACTTCCCACCACACGCCTTCCGCACAGACAAACTCTTGTCAGTCCCATGCAATCCACACAACTCTCTCTCCCTCAGGCCACTCCCTGTCACTGCAGCCCTGAAGCACTTGAATCACCATCACACCCTTACTGAAGAACATTCTTCCAAAGATGGCCGCCACCATCTCTCTCCTCCAAGGCTCTTCTTGTGATGTGACCTTGACGCTCCTCCCAGTGAGGATCTGGGCCCAGACCTCTCCTTTTAGACACAGGCTGACCACTGCATGAGCCTGGGCCACTAGAAGAGACATTCAATTCCCAAGGCCACATGACGAAAACACCTCACTTCCACCTTGTTCTCTGGGAACCGGCCGTCGTACCGCGTGCGAGGAGGCCAAGGGACAGGCCGTCACAGTGGTGTTCCAACCAGCATCAGCTACCAGGATTAAGGGCCCCAGTCACCCCAAATTGAGAATCTTCCCAGCTGAAGGCTAGCTGTCATGGAGTGGTGACAAGCTGCCTCAGCTGGGCTCTGTCCTCATTCCTGAATGACAGATTCTGTGAGTCAAACAGTTGTTGTCCCCTCAACCCTCAAGGCTTGGTGGCTGGTTACACAGCAATGAATGACTGATGTGTCGACACAGACATGCAAGGACTAACTGCCTCACTCCCAACATCCCCTTTCCTCACGGGCCACCCCCTCCCCGACCAAGAGGCCCAGCATGAGAAACAAACTGCTCACAAAGAAAGCCATCATTTGCCTCTGCCTACGCCCCTGAGGGCCTGCTGGACACGGCGGCAAGAAGGGCCTGGCATACTGTAGCCATGACTCCACGGCAGACAGGCCTACCAGCCTGAGGCTCCAATCGACCCATCGCCCATCGCTGAGGCCCAGTGAGGAAGCGCTCAGGCCAAGGCCACTCACCTGTGGGGCCCGATCCAGCCCCACCCGTGGAAGGCACCATCCCCACAGGATGCGAGGAACCTTGTGTGGCAAGGCAGCTTGGGACAGAGGGAGCCGTCTTCCCTTCCTGAATCTCTCTTGCCACTCCGGGGCCTCCGCAGGCCTCACCCACCACGAGACACCGCACAGCTCTGTCTGCACTGCGCTGCTCGGAGAGTAAGTAAGTCTTTTGCAGAGATGAGTTCCACAAAGTAGGCCACGGGCTGTGGGACCAACCCCCTTGCTCACGGAGGCTGCGGAGGACGTCCTCCAAGGGACCAGGCTGGCTCAGAGAGGCTCCAGGCTGGTGGCCCAGGGGACCTGGGTCCAGTGACCCCAGAAGGTAAGGAGAGGAAAGGGGGCCTGACTCCTCTCAGCATCTCCTGCTATGGGGACCCAGAGGATGGGCTCGAACCTCACCCTGGGACCTAAACACCTGCTGCCCAGTGCATGTCTGGCAGCCAATCACAGGAATCCTGCCCGAGGGCCCGCATTCCTGCCAGGCAGCTCTGTCCACCTACTCTCGGGCATGATGTCTGTAAGACAAACCTACACACGCGGCGGCTTTGACGGTGGGTATAGTGCTAAGTCTCACAGCTCTCTACCCAGCCCCCCCTCTGAGCCCTACCAACTTGGCCATGTTAACCTAGGACTCTGGGACTGCCTCGCGGTCTGGTAATTGAGCATACTTCCGGCTAAAAGAAGGGAAGGCCACTTCGCCCACCCACATCTCTGCACACCACTCAAGGCCCCTCCCTCACAGAAGTGTTCTCGATTCTTCCCATGAAACCCATTCTCGCCCGCCCTCACTTTTTTCCCTCTTTTGTCTCTCTCTCTCATACACATATCCCCTTTCTCTCTCCCTCTCCCTTCTCCTTCTCCTCCGTTACAATAAAGTCTTAGATCCAAGAAGTTGTCTGTCCTGGTCCTCCATTGCGAACCCTGAAATCGAACACTTAGAGCAGCCACAAGAAGGAAAGCCTACAGGCACAGACTCCAAGGCCACACTGCTAAACTCTGCTGTGTGGCCCGGGGCAAGTTATCTAACCTCTCTAAGCCTCAGCTATTCCTCTGAAGAAAGCGGTGTTAATGGAGTCGAGACCACGGTGCTGAGCAAATAAACCCACTTGAGCCACGGTACGGAGGACGCACTGAGTGTTTTAAGTTCAAATAAAAGGAAATTCCGAGCTCTTTTCATCTCTGGTGATGCAACTCTGCCTGTTTCCCAGGACTACGTGGGAAGTGGCTAGGTCAGGGAGGAAGGTGCCTTACCAAGCTCAGGGCAGGGGGAGGACCAGGCCAGCTAAGAGGAAGGGGACACTTTTCCAGACGGGGGTACTGACAAGTGCAAAGGTCCGGGACGTGAAAAGACGTGTCTGTGGAGGCTGTGGGGCAGCAGGACAGAGGACCAAGGCTGGGGAACCTGAGGAGCAGCGGGCAGCTGCCAGACACAGGGTAAAGCCCCTTGTTCCTGCTGGACAAGTGCTGTGTGTCCAAGGGGAGCTGCTCAACGTCTCTGCGCATGGACAGATCGAAGAGCCGCTCGCCTTCGCGTGGGTGCAGCTCTGGAGTCCTGGGGGAGCCATCCGGACGTGGTCCTCCGTGCTGCAGCCTGAAGCCACCTCACCCACAGCTGAGGCATACGGTACTGGGCACAAAGATGAAAGCTGGTGGCAAGAGAATACTCACAGAATGCCCAGGGTGTGCCAGGGGGCCATGCTGGGTCATCCTCATGGGTTATCTCGCGGCAGAGGGAACTGAAGGACAGCGAGGGGCTGTCTCATGCAGCTGCTAAGAGGGAAGCTGGTGTCTGTCCCAGCACCATGCCACCAATCTGGGGTTTCCTTGAAGGGATCAGGTCAGGGCTGGGGACGTGCAGCAGGTATAGCAGCCAGCTCTACAGCTGTCCCACATCACCCCGTGTCACCCACACTGCAAAGAGATCAATACCAGGGGGGGGGGTGAGCTCAGCTTTGGGGAAACTGTTAAATACTGCACCAAATTAGTAAGAAAAATAACCACGTAGCAAGAGATGACAGAGCTGTGCCCGGGAGCATGAGCACACGCAGGTACACACCTGCCAAAATGCCAAGGAGCACATATGAACACACAGGACACATGTGCGGACACATGCAAAGGCGCACTAACACACATATACACACAGACACGCACACATGAACACACAAGAGACATCATACCAGGACTGGAGGGATGGCTTAGCAGTTAAGGCGCTTGCCTGCAAAGCCAAAGGACCAAGGTTCGATTCCTCAGGAACCCACGTAAGCCAGATGCACAAGGTGGCTCATGCATCTGGAGTTCGTTTGCAGTGGCTGAAGGCCCTGGAGCGCCCATTCTCTCTGTCTGTCTGTCTCTCTCTCGCGCTCGCTCAAATAAATAAGTTATTTTAAAAAAAGAGACATCACACCAGAGACGCACATACACACAGACATGCACACATGAACACACAAGAGCCATCACACCAGGGCTAGGGTGAGGGCTCCGTGGGTCTTAAGTGCTTGCTGGGAAACATGAGGGACCTGAGTTTGAAACCACAGAACCCACATAAAATGCTAGGGCATTGTGGCCTGTGCCTGGAATCCCAGCACTGAGGAGGCGGAGACAAGAGGATCGCTGGGGCTCATGGACGAGTGTCTAGCCAAATCAGGGAGCTCTATGTTCAGCAAGAGACCTTCTCTCAAAGAATGTAACTGAGGAAGACCCCTGATATTGACCCCACACACACACACACGGACATCACAGTGCACTTATTTAAATCCATCCCTGCTGGCTCATTTGATTGATATTTTTAATTTACTTACTTTTTGGTTTCCTGAGGTTGGGTCTCGCTCTAACCCAGGCTGACCTGGAATTCACTACGTAGTCTTAGGCAGGCCTAGAACTCACAGCGATCCTCCTACCTCTGCGTCCCTAGTGCTGGGGTCAAAGGCATGCGCCACCACGCCCGGCTTGACTGATACTTTTGAGACCTGTCATGGGCTCAGCACTCTGCAGTTCAGTTCTGGGGACAAGTGGCCATGCCTTCCTGGAAGGAGTCTGTAGGGAGCTGTGGGTGTTCAAGAGAAACCCCAATATTGGTTTCATGATCATCACTGTGATAAGCACCTGACCGAAGCAACTTGAGGAAAGACTTATTTTGGCACACAGTGTGGACAGGCCGTGGTGACTAATCCCCTGCACTTAGCCAGAACATCACTACAGTGAGCATCTCTTCATCCCATGGTGCGTAGGGAGCAGGGAGACAGGAAGTGAGCAAGGACAAGAGACCTGCAAGGACCTGCTAGGCCTCACCTCCTAAAGTCTCCAGAATCTCCAAAAATAGTGCCACCAGCTGGGGACCCAACACCAGGGTCTGTGGGAGGACATTTGCTACTGAAATAGTAGCACCCAGAGAGTCTGACACTACCATGGCCAGCACTGCGAGATGAGGGGCTCGGGTCACAGCGCTGTACAAGGAAGAGCAGGAGTTGCCAGAGCTTGACCTTGAGCAAGCACTCAGGGACCCTCTTGTCTCTGCCTCCCTAGCAGGCAAACTCCTTAACCGCTAAGTCATCTCTCCAGCCTGACTTAATTTTTTGTTGTTGTTGTTTTGGTTTTAAGGTACTTGCCTACAAAGCCTAATGACCTGGGTTCGATTCCCTAGTACCCACATGCAGCCGATGCACAAAGTGGAACATGCATCTGGAGTTCACTTGCAGCATCAAGGAGGCCCTGACACACTCATTGTCTCTCTCTTCAATCTCTGTTTGAAAAAAAAAGGGGGTGCTGGAGAGATGGCTTAGCAGTTAGGCACTTGCCTGTGAAGCCTAAGGACTCTGGTTCAAGGCTCGATTCTCCAGGACCCACGTTAGCCAGATGCACAAGGGGCGCATGCATCTGGAGTTCGTTTGCAGTGGCTGGAGGCCCTGGCGTGCCCATTCTCTCTCTCTCTCTCTCTGCCTCTTTCTCTCTCTGTCTGTCACTCTCAAATAACTAAATAAAAATAAATAAAAAGAATTTAAAAAACAAGCCGAGCATGGTGGTACAACGCCTTTAATCCCAGCCCTCAGGAGGCAGAGGTAGGAGGATCACCATGAGTTTGAGGCCACCCTGAGACTATATAATAAATTTCAGTCAGCCTTGGCTAGAATGAGACCTGGCCTTAAACAAACAAACAAAAAAAAAAAATCAGGTGTCAACAAAGAGCCTCGTTAGCATAGCAGGTAGCATGTCAGTCTCATAAAAGGTGTCAGTACAGTGGCCTGTTTGAAAGCCATGTCAAAATGCAGCTGAGTGTCTAGGGAGATTGCTCAGTGGTTCAAGGCACCTGCTTGCAAGCCTGAAAGTCTGAGTTTGATTCCCCAACAACCACCCAGATGCAAAGTGGAGCACTGATTTGTGATCCTAATGTGACTGCGACAATGGGGGCATAAGGCAGGAGAATCTGAAACTCATGGGCTAGCTAGACTGGCACACACATAGTGGCAAAACAGTAAGAGAGACCCTGTCTCAGACAGGCCATGAATCCCAGCACTCAGGAGGCAGACGTAGAAGGATGGCTGAGTTCAAGGCTAGCTGGGACTACAGAGTGAGTGCCAGGTCAACCTGGGCTACAGTGAGACCCTACCTCAAAAATAAATGAAAAGAGCCGGGCGTGGTGGCACACGCCTTTAATCCCAGCACTCGGGAGGCAGAGGTGGGAGGAACGCCGAGAGCTGGAGGCTCAAGGTCACATAGTTAATTCCAGGTCAGCCTGGACCAGAGTGAGACCCTACCTCGAAAAACCAAAAATAAATAAATAAAAAGAGAGAGAGGAGGTTGAAGGAAAGAATAAACACCCCGAGGCTGTCCTCTGTGCTGTAGCTCAGGGGCTCCCAAATACCATATTCAAGACCCACATACTTAGAATGGATGGGTGTGAAAAGGTAGCATGGAAGTGGTTCCAAGAGGTGGGCGGGAACAGGGAGAATGTGGTCAGGAGTGCCCAGTGAGGTGGTGGAATTAGCTTCAGGGCAGGTGGGAAAAGCAGAGAGAAGAGTGTGAGCCGGGCTGGAGTAATGGCTTAGTGCTTAAGGTGCTTGCCTGCAAAGCCAAAGGATCTAGGTTCGATTCCCTAGGACCCATGTAAGCCGGATGCACAAGGTGGCACAGGCGTCTGGTGTTCATCTGTGGTGGCTGGAGGCCCTGGCGTGCCCATTCTCTACCTGCCTCCCCCCTCAAATAAATAAATAAATAAATAATATTCTTTTAAAAAAAAGTGTGAGCAGCTGTTCTAGCAGGTGGCTGAGCAGCAGGGGAAGCAGGCTTCCCTGCCCTGCTTTTCCTTTCTCTCTCTCTTTCTTTCTTTCTTTCTTTTTCTTTTTCTTTTTTATTTTTATTTATTTGAGAGCGACAGACAGACAGAGAGAGAAAGAGGCAGAGAGAGAGAGAGAGAGAATGGGCGCACCAGGGCCTCCAGCCACTGCAAACGAACTCCAGACGCGTGCGCCCCCTTGTGCATCTGGCTAATGTGGGTCCTGGGGAATCGAGCTTCGAACCAGGGTCATTAGGCTTCACAGACAAGCACTTAACGACTAAGCCATCTCTCTAGCCTTTCTTTCTTTCTTTCTTCTTCTTCCTTCCTTCCTTCCTTCCTTCCTTCCTTCTTTCCTTCTTCCCTCCCTCCCTCCCTCCCTCCCTCCCTCCCTCCCTCCCTCCCTCCCTCCCTCCCTCTCTCTCTCTCTCTCTCTCTCTCTCTCTCTTTTTGGCAGGGTCTCACTCTAGCCCAGGCTGACCTGGAATTTACTCTGTAGCTCCAAGCTGACCTTGAACTCACAGCAATCCTCCTACCTCTGCCTCCTGAGTGCTGGGATTAAAGGCGTGTGCCCAGCTATCTTGAAACAAAACAAACAAACAAACAAACCCGTGGGTTTTCCCTGCACACGCCACAGCTGCATTCCTTCTTGTTCTCTTCCCGTTGAGCAAATCTCAGAAACAACTTCAGGGACGGAGGGTGTATTGTGGCTCATGGTTTGAGGGGTCCACTTTACCGTGGCAGGGAAGGCGTGGCAGCAGAGAGCCCGTGGTGGCAGAGGTATGGAATGCTAGACTCCACCTCATCACATCTCAGAGGAACAGGAAGTACAGGCAGCGCCAAAAGAACTGAGCTGTAAGCCTCAAGGCCTGCAACATCAGACACCCACTTGCCCCAACTAGGACCCCTCCCCACCACAGCCAAGGGCAAAGTACACAAGCTCATGAGCCTGTGGGCGACAATGCAGAGGAGAGGTGGCCCACCAGCCCAGGGGGGCCACTTCTGCCAGGATCTGAGTGCCACGCAGGCTAGGTGGCACGAGTCTGCATTGTGAGCTTCAAACCAGGCACCGGGCCTAGCAGCAGTCTGCAGACCAGCCGTAGCCACCTCCCGGGTCAGGGACCTTCTACCCGGGAAAGTCTCTCTCAAGGATTTTACTGGGGTCTGTCTTCTACAGGACAGAACTTGGTCCTTCCTAGACCTGTCCCAGGAGGCTGGGGACAGCTCTTCTGTGGTCCCCTTGGTGGCACACTAACCTCTGGGACCACCTGGCCCAAGGCTGAGAATCACGCATCTCCTCCACCCACTTTCTAGGCCTAGGGTGCCAATGGTTCTCTCTCCCGCCCCCAGCCCCTCAGCTTGGTGACCTTGCTAATGACACCGTCCCAGCGTCCTTTCTCTACAAGTTGACTCCCCCACCAGTTTATAAAGCTCTTTGGAACAGGGAACGGCTCCCAGCCAACCTTTGCATTGTCAGTGTGGGCTGAGTTGATGCCGGTAGAACCATGCCTGAGGAAGGGGTTGTCGCAGGGTGTGTAAGAAGTGGGGGGGGGGGGTGAGAAGGTGGATGGGTAGAAAGAAGGATGGATGTGGATAGCTGAACGGGTGGAAGGATGGGAGATGATCATCAAGCCCCTGCAAGACTTCTAGTCCATGGGAGCTCATGGGTTAGGCAGCAACTAAAGGCTCAGTGGGTCTCTTGATCCCATTGTTCCAGTCCTGACCTCTGCTAGTCCCCAGGCAGACATCCTCCTCCCCCTCTTCCGCCCCACAGGATCGCCAGCTAGACATACACGAAAGCAAGGCATGAACCCCAGGGACTGGGCATCTTTGCACAGCCTGGGCCCCACCAACCAGAGCATCTTGGTCACCTCACCTTCCCATGGTCCTTCTTGACAAGGGTTCCTGGGAACACCAAATCTAGATCCACAGTGACCAGGGGCAAAGGGCCTTTTTCAAAGTCCCTTGTAGACCCTCCGAAGTCCCCGCACCCACTCTATTTCAGTGCAGAGACACAGCCTCCTGGTTGAACCACTGTCTACCTGCCACCAACAGCCTCCAGTTGTACACTAGGTCCACTTGTGTGTGGGAACAGCCTCCATCCTGCTGGGGACAAAATGCCGGTCTCCAATGGTAACTTCTGACCCTCCCCCCCCATGCTGTTATCCTCAATGCACCACTGTGATCTATAAGGGCCTGCACCACGGGGACCTTCCTCCCACTCTGACCTCATCTTCTTCCTTCCCTGCCTGCAACCCCGCCTCAGCTATACTACGGAAGTTCCCACCTCAAGGCCTTCGCCCAGACCACCATGGTAGCTGATGTAGTTATCTCCGTGTCGCTGGCACAAAGCACCCGACCAAAAGCAGCTGGTGAGGGGGAAAGGTTTATTTTGGCTTATAGACTGGAAAGGATGCTCCATGATGGCAGGGGAAACCATGGCATGAGCAGAGGCTGGACTTCACCTCCTGGCCAAACACTGGCAAGGGGGAAGCTGGCTATAACACCCATAAGCCTGCCCCCAACAACACACCTCCTCCAGAAGGATCCAATTCCCACACTACCATCAGCCAGGGACCCAGCAGTCAGAACACATGAGTTCATGGGGGACACCTAACTCAAACCACCACAGTGGCTATGAGCTCTCTTCTACCTGCACTTTACTTAAGCAACTTTTTCTTCATCACTCAAGTGTGACAGCCTGAATGTCGCCTACTCAGGGTGACCTCCATAACTGCCCCGAGAAAACAGATGCCCTGATTTCGACACTCAAGTTGTTTCTTTCCTCTCTTCTGTCCATTTCTGCAACTATGCACTCGTTTGTTTAGCTTGCCGCCTTGGTACCCAGCACGTGGTGTGATGCTTGCCCAGAGGGCACCGACTGGATACATATTTGTCGTCTGCTGAGTGGATGTCAGGTTCTGAGCAAAGACTTCATCCAGACTGTCTAGGACAGAATCCTGAGCAACCTTAGACAAGTAGATGGACCACCCTGGACTTGTTTCCTCGTCTACAATATAGGGTCACAGGGCTAAGCAACAGAATGGGGCAATGAAGTGTGAGTAAGGATGTGGGGTAAACCAGAGCCCAGAATGACAGTGGCCTGCTGGAGACGCGGCTTGGGAAGGGCGGGGGCAGGAGTTGGCTGTTAAAAAAAAAAAAAAACTGAAAAACTTTTTTAATACAGCCTACAAGTCTATCTCCTTCCTTCTTTATCAACGACACGATTTATTGAGCGGGGAGGCCATATTGACTGAATAAATCTTGATAATGACCACAGCGGCGATCAATAGCTTCTTATTATCAGCCCAGGCTGGGAGTTCCATCTTGCGGAACGTGGGTCCGACGACAGGGGCGCCACACAGCCTTGGCACCAGCAGGCGGGCGGGTGGGTGGGTGGCTGTCCATCTACACAAGGGAATGTCCTGGAGTCGCTGATAAGGGATGCCCAAGGTACTCAGGTTGGGGGCCCAGATGGCCTCCAGGACTTCTCAGTGATGGGTTACTTCAAACAGCCTTTAAAAGGAAAAGAAAAGAGGACCTGGGGAGATGGCTGCTCAGCAGGTAAAGTGCTCGCTGTGCAAGTGTGAGTTCAGTTCCCAGAACGGGCATGGTGGCGGCGTGTGCTTTTAATCCCAGCCCTGGGTAAGTAGATAGAGGCAGATCCCTGAAGTATGTTAGCCAGCTCATCTGGCCTAACTGGTGAACTCCAGGCCAGTGAAAAACCCTATATCTAAGGAGGTGGATGGTATCCCTGAAGATGACATCCAAGGTTCTTCTCTGGTCCCCACATGCAAATACACACGCACATACACGCATGCACGCACACATACACACACATGCGCACACACACATGCACACACACACACACACACGCACGCACATGCGCACACATACACACACTTTTTTTGTTTAAAGACACAAGAGCTTCTAGACTGGAGAAGCCCTCCCAAGAGCACGCTCTGACCTCCAGAGGCCAAGAGCGGCCTGTCTATCCGACTGCTGGCTGCCAGCTCTCAGTAGGCCTGGCAAGGAGGTCCTGGTTGTCAGTGGGCTGTGGGAGGAGTTGCCTGGGCTTGGCTGAGGCCCGCATGACTTTCTTTTTTCTGACAGCAGAACAGCTAGCCTGTCATGTATATGAAGGCTTCACCCAGGCCTGGCATCCCTGAACTGACCAGAGAGGCGGGAGTGACTGGCAGTGGGAGTAATGGTGACAGCAGTGACAGAGGTGGTGTCAGCCGCTGTGGCTGCCTGGGGAGTAAGTGTGTTCTAGGCCATGGCTGAGGGTGAGGCTGGATCAAATCCCCATTTTGAGGAAACTGAGGTAGAGGGTCTTACCACAGCCTCTCGGGCAAAGCATCAAGTCCAGGTCACACCAGGTGTGTCACCTAGGGTAACTGAAACACTACAGGAATGGTCGTACACTGGAGGACAATAAAAGCCGCTAAGAGCAATGATGAACAACATGTTGGTGACGTACTGAAAGCTAGGGAGAGGTCCCCACTCTTTTTCTTACAACCTTCTGACTACAAACACGACATCGTGACCGGCCATATCCTGCACCCCAACACGTGACCCAGGAGGGGCTGCAGCGTGAGCTGAGGTGATGAGTTGGCGGCCAACCCACAGCTGGGGAAGCTGAAGCTTAGACAGAAGAGCTGAGCCCAGGGCAGTCCGTGAGCCTCAGAAGGAGGAAGATGGCTCTAAACCTGGATCCCCTCATAAGGCAGGGGTCTGGAGGATGCCGAGAAGAGTCCCTAGCCTAGGTCACTGTCCCCGGACCCTCTTCCCCTCTCTGACACCTGATAAACTGCTCACAGGGCCCATGTCCCAGGCATGGGAACGGGCTTGTTACCTGATTGGAAAAATGCTACCTGGCTGTCCCATGTCCATAAGACAGCTGTCCCTCAGACTGCTTTGAGCGCTCGATGACTACACCCAGCAAACCATTGCTTGTGGTCTACAGCTACTGGCAATTATTCATGGCTATGTTAATTAGGAGGGGAGGGGGGGGTCCATCACCTGGGCTGAAATTGGGGTCACCAGGTTCTAAAGCAAAGCTCACAGAGCTAAAGATAGACCTGCTTACTACAGGCCTGAGGCCCGGGCCCCAATTCTAGGGTCTGGGTTGAGTGACTTCCAAGAGGTGGGGGGGGGGGAGAAAGTTAGAAACCAGGAGGGAGAGTGAATCACACAAGGCCTGTGCACCGAGTAAGGCCAGGCCGCAGGACAAGCCAAGGCTGTCAGCGACAGGATGTGACAGAGAGAATTCAGCAGTGTGTTCTCAGGCACTGGGAGCTGCATCCAGATGACACTCTCATGACTTCTGGCTCCCAGAAGCCCACATGGACAGGTGGGTGCACGGCAAAGAAGTGTAGTGAGCCTGTCCCGGAATGCCTGTGGCCGCTGTGGCCTACGTCTCCAGGCAGGGCTGAGACAGGTGTGCCCCCAACATCCAATCACGGCCCCTCAGGAGTGCATCACCACGCTCATCCTCCACACGGGCAAACCTCAAGCCTCAGGAGAGGAAAGGAAGTTGCTCAGGAACACACAGCTAGCAAGCGGCAGAGCTGGGATTTGAACCCCAGCATCCCAGGCACATCATGAGATAGAAAGGGGAGGCAGTAGGCTGGAGAGATGGCTCAGAGGTTAAGGTGCTTGCCTGCAAAGCCTACGACCCAGGTTCAATTCCCTAGTATCCATGTAAAGCTAGGTGTACTAGGTAGCGCATGCATCTGGAGTTCATTTGCAGTGGCTGGAAGGCCCTGGAGTGCCCATTCTCTCTGTCTCTCTTTTCTCTATCTCTCTCTACTTGTAAATAAATAAATAATATTTTTAAAGAAAGAAAGAAGGAAAGAGGGAGGGAGGCAGCGAAAACCATTTGCCAACAAACCAGCAACTGGGCCATCTAGTTAAAAAAGAAAATTTAGTTGGGCGTGGTGGTGCACACCTTTAATCCCAGCACTTGGGAGGCAGAGGTAGGAGGACTAGTTTGAGTTCAAGGCCAGTCTGAGACTACATAGTGAATTCCAGGCCAGCCTGGGCTAAATCAAGTCTCTACCTCAAAAAAAAAAAAAAAAAAAAAAAAAAAAAAAAGGTCTTCCAGTCAAGATGCTGCCTGCCTGACTGTGCCACATCTCCCAGGGAAGGAAAGATGGACGCGGGTCCCGAGGAGAGAATCAGCCCATCGCACCTCACCAGGGGCCCAGCTAAAACCAAGAGTAATTGGAGAAATGAGCAAGAGTGCTGCTTTCTTGGTGAATCTGGTACCAGCACAAGAGTGAAGAAGATAGACACAGAGAACATTCAACTCTTACCAAACCAGAGATCCAGAGACACAGAGGCTCCCAACCTCATCACTGAAGTAGACCTAAAACAAACCCAACATGGCTCAGGGAACTTTGCGGAAGAGGGGGCGGAAAGATTGTTAAAGCCACATGGTGGGTCATTATGCATAGAGACATTGCCTCTTACCCATAACTGATGGCTAACCCCACAATGCACGGACCCACATTCCCCAACGATGAGGTTCCCTGCGAGGGGAGAGAACAGGGAGGAGGATAACGAGGGTACCTACATGACTGTATACACACTGTGTGCATAACTAATAATATTTTAAAAATAAAAAAAGAAATATCCTCTGAAACATGTGATTCTATAATTCCAAAGTGAGTCCTTTTTACCCAGATATAGCTTTCAATAATTTCCATTGTTGTTCAGTTAGTGAAGATCTTCACAGTAAAAAATAAATAAATAAACTAAAATATAACTGACATCCATGGCTTGTGTGGTATTTGACAGTTTACAAAGTAGGGCTGGGAGTGGTGGCGCACGCCTTTAATCCCAGCACTCGGGAGGCAGAGGTAGGAGGATCGCCGTGAGTTCGAGGCCACCCTGAGACTCCATAGTGAATTCCAGGTCAGTCTGGGCTAGAGTGAGGCCCTACCTCAAGAAACAAAAGAAAACACAAAAATAGTATCCTCAGAGGCTGAGAAGAGCCACGGAGTCTGGGAGATCACCTCCTCCAGTTCCAGGTACGCACAGTTCTCTGCACCTCAGGACCTCTGCACACACACCATTTTTCCCTCTTCCGCTCTGTCCCTTTCCTTCAGCCTTGAGACCTCTGCTGCACAGTCACACTTCCAGGAAGCCAGGCTCACAGCTAACTTTGTTTCATTGTGTCAGAATACGTCTCCAGGTCTGAAAACAAACTCAGCCCCCAGGAACACACGTCTTCCTTCCCCGCTGCTGTCTGCGGGCTCAAAGCGAGCTGCCACCCAGCCTTGTCTGTTGCTACCTTCCTATTAGACTTGTCTGCTACCTCCACCATGTAGTTGTCTTAATTATGCCGGTACAGTTATTGTCATTTATGACATTATTAACTGTCATTATTAGTGCCGGTGAGCGTAAACACATGTGAGGAGTAAAGACCACGGCATTCACTTGAACATCCGGTGGTGCTGCTATGTGCTGGCCTCTCGGCACTTCAAGTCCATCGACTCTGTCTTCACTGTTCTCCGCGTTTCCCACGTGAGAAAGCCAAGGCTCAGAGAGGTTAAGTGACTTCCTCAGGTTACACAGCTGGTAAGTAACGGGCCTGGGCCTTGAGTCCTGGCTGCCTGGCTCAGATCTACACTACACACCTCTGGGCTGGGAAAGCAGCCCCCACCACACTCCGCAGATATTGGGAGCCACGGGTGCTCACAAGGGACGACGGGCACTCTGGGCAGGTGCTCGTAGAAGCATGCTTCCAAGTGACCACTTCTTCATGGGGGTCTGCCCAGCCTGGATGGCCCGGGTGACCCCTGTGGTCTCCCTAGCCGCAGCACCCACACCCAAACAGCCGGCTGGACACACAGATCAAAGCATACTGGCTCCCAGGGAGCGATTGGCGCTGTCCAGTTTGACTGACGGCGGCGGCGGCGGTGGAGGCGTCCTAAGCACCGCTGGGCTCCGGGCACCTCAGGCAGACGCCCAGCTCAGGCCAGAGAGCCCGGGGGATTGATTTTGCTCTGTCTGTCTTTTTAATGACAACCGAGTGTCTGGGAAGTACAGTTTGGCTTGGCTGAAGGATGGCAGAGGCAGCGTGGGGGTGAGGTAGGGGCTCAGCAGGCTGCCCCAATCCAAATCTGAGAGCAACCACCTACTGGGCACCGTGCCCACAACCATCTCCCCCCACTGGACTGTGAGGGTCTCTTGCTGTTCCTGGAACCACAGCCTCACCCCGCAGGAGGCACACAGCCAGCAACCTGGATGTGGATGACCTTGACAGCCAGTGAACTTGACCCCCAGGGATTCCTGGAGCCGCCTCGGCTCTGGCTGTTCCCTAATCATGGACCTCCCCCCACCTTCCCAACTGACCTGCTTCCATGGTGGGGAATAGACTCTATGCATCTGGAATGCCTAAATACCAATAGCTCTCACAAGAATGATTTCAAACCTGCCTGCACCCAGACAGACAGAGAGACAGCTGGAAACATTTGAGGGCCAAACATGGGCTCCCCATCTACAACCTCTGCACTCAGTACTCCCAAAGCACAGGGCATCATGTATGAGACTAGAAACATGTGAATACCGTAACCCCCCGGGTAGGATGAGAGGGGCCAACGCCTGCCCAGAAAGCTCTGATATGACCTACAAGGTTGGCAAGTTCCAGTCACTGCTGTCTGCCCTCTAAAAGCATCCGTGACAGGAGTGAGGCACTTACAAAGCACTATCTGTGTGCCCTGTACTGTGCTGGGCACCACCATGTCCAAATGACCTGAAGGAGGAGACAACTATAGTCCCATTAAGAGAGAAGTGGGGCTCGGGCTGGAGAGATGGCTCCGAAGTTAAGGCGCTTGCCTGCAAAGCCAAACGACCCCAGTATCCGCATAAAACCAGAAGCACAAAGTGGCGCATACATCTGAAGTCCACTTACAGTGGCTGGGTAGAACGCCAGAACAGGTAAGGCCCACAAAGCCTAAATGCAAGCAATATGGATGGCAAGTCACCATTGCCTAGAAAGTCCTGAGGTCAAAGTGCAATGTCCAGCCGGGCGTGGTGGCGCACGCCTTTAATCCCAGCACTTGGGAGGCAGAGGTAGGAGGATCGCCATGAGTTCAAGGCCACCCTGAGACTCCGTAGTGAATTCCAGGTCAGCCTGGGCTAGAGTGAAACCCTACCTTGAAAAACCAAAAAAAAAAAAAAAAAAGTGCAATGTCCTTAGAGTCCCTGGATATATATTTGCATATTAAAAGAGGAAAAGGGGGCTGGAGAGATGGCTCGGCCATTAAAGGCACTTGCTTGCAAAGTATGATGTCCTGGGTTCGATTTTCCCCAGCATGAATGTAAACTCAAATGCACAAAATGGTACATGCATCTGGAGTTCTTTTTCAGTGGCAAGAGACACTGGTATGCCCATTCTCTCCTCTCCTCTCCTCTCCTCTCCTCTCCTTTCTTCTCCTCTTCTCTTCTCTGTCTCTCTCCCCCTACCTTGCAAATAAATACAATATTTTAGAAAAGAGAAAAAGAGTTGTGGAAACTTCTTTAAACTTCTGGAAGGCTGAGTGATCTTGACTTCTGAGACTGGGTGAGTGGAGGAAGCAGCCCTGGACAAAGAGTCTTGGGCACAGGGAACTGCAAGTACCAAGGCCCTAGGGTGGGATGGGTCCCAAATGATGGAGGGACAAACATCCTGGAGCTGGAACAAAGTGAGCCGGGGAAAGAGATGAAGGAGGCAGGATACATGGGATTCATAGGAGGGAAGGAACTAGAATTTTTTCTTTAGATTTTTTTTTTTTTTTTGAAAGAGAGAGAAAGAGGCAGACAGAGTGGCCTCCAGCCACTGCAAATGAACTCCAGACGCATGCACCACCTTGTGCATCTGGCTTATGTGGGTTCCAGGGAACTGAACCTGGATCCTTAGGTTTCTCAGGCAAGCGCCTTAACCACTAAACCATCTGTCCAGCTGGGGACTAGAATTTTAATAGATGCATAATAGAAGAATATTGTCCACATTTTACCAAATACTGCAAACAGTCATTGCCAAGGGCTCGTGGACACTTAGCAAACAAGTCATTCCACCCTAATGATTTTATACAAAAAAAAAAAAAAATGCTTAAAAGGCCAACAGCTACCCCACCCCCATGACTGCTTCCACTGCCAAGCATGGTGGTGAGTCCAGATGAGACTGTTAGAACACAACACTGGTCCACACAGTACACCATCACCCTTCCTCGTCACCCCAGCATCGGGATCAGCGCACTGGCAGCCATACATGCAGGATACCTTCCCCCCACCCTGAACTCAAACAGGCTCGGCTCCCAATGCCAGGACCAAAGTCGGGCTCAGAGCAGGGACCTACGTCTGGAATCTCAGAACTGGGGAGATTGAGGCAGGAAGAACTCAAGTTTAAGACCAGCCTGGGCTACACGGCCAGACCTTGTCTCAAAAAAAAAAGGGGGGGGGAACACAAGGTGAGTAGGTCACAGCCTCCTTCTCGTGCATTGCTTGCGCCAGGAGGGCCTGAGGACGGAATGACTATGAAGTGGCTGGCATTTCAGCCCCTGTAGAAAATGGCACAAAAACCCACAGTTTCCAGGCAGCCTGGGTCTGCCATCAAAAAAGGTCCAAATTTAGACCAGCCAAGGTGCTCACGTGTGAAATCCCATCTGCCGGAAGAAAGGTTAACTCGGCAGAATGTCAAGTTTGAAGATAGAATCCTCTTTTTAACAGGCAAGTTAAAAGGAAAAAAAAAAAAAGAGGAAGAAAAAGAAAGAGGAAGGAAAAAGGCCCATGAGGAACACCACGCATGCCATGCCACCGGCCCTGTCATGCCAACAGCCCGGCAAACCTGAGACAACCCACTGATACCCTGATGCAGCCCTGACTCCATCTCCTGCCGCCGACACCTAGTGAGAAAAATCCCAAGACCCTCCCCACCCCCCAAAAGCCAGATCAGAACCCGAGGAGCTGTTTGCTCCTAGCATCCAAGAGGGTGCCCACCATTAGACAGCAATTTCTGGTCAGGTAAGGTACCAGAACTGAGGGATGCCCAGACAGGACGGCTGGGATCCTTAACTTAAATACACGTCAAATACCTGTTTCCAGCTCCCCTGCAGGAAATGGTCACAGAGTAAGTCCCCACAAGACTGGACTTGTAAGAGCATGTAGCGATCTGGATCTTAATCCTAGCCTCCTTCTGGAAGGTTCTCTTCGTCCCACATCCCTCTTCCCCCTGTCTCTCCTCTGATCCTCACCTAGACCCAGGCCATGCCAAGCCCTTTCCACCCAGTCTCCCCACCCCAGCGTCAATTCTATTCTCACAAAGTTTCCAAAGTTAGGATTCTGCCAAAAGGACGGATAGCTTATTTACCGCTGTCATCTGTACAAAGGAGAATTTTGACACATTGTTAAATGATAGCACATTTAGATAAGTCAAGCTGTCACTGGCTCTAATGGATGTCTTCCCCTCTCTGTAGCTGATATGTAAAATTTATGCACTTCAGAATATCATAAGGTTATAATATTTTAATCACATCCACGCTCTTTTCTAAACTTTAAGCTTAGGGAAAAACATGCCACAAAGCACCATCCTCCCTCCGTGCACCAAGAGATCGCACCATCCTGAATGTGTCTGAAATCTCCTCATAGAAGCCTGGCCTTTCCGGCTCGTCCTGAGGGTCACCCTCATTACTAATCCCTCAAGTAGAACTGGCCTTTTCCAGCCAAAGTCCCCTGTGAGGTGCCCCCAGCCACCTCTTCCCATCTCCAGAAACATAGTCATCCACAGACAGCATTCACCCTCATTTGAACTGGATGCCCCTACCCTGGTTAGCCTAAGCCACCCTCTTCAGATGGGAGGAAAAAATGGCCAAGGGGCCGTGGACCCAGAACATCATAAAAAGAACTGGGGAAGGGGGGGCAGAGTGACAGAGGAAAGCAGAAAGAGAAATCATAAAGGCATGAATCCAGTTATGACGATAATACACAGAAAAGCCATAAAAAAACCTGCATTAGTAATGTTCACCATAAAGCCATCTTATAACCAAATGAAATATGCCCAGCATTAGCTTCAGATGGGATTTTATTTCTTCTCGTTTCCTGAGCTGCTTGAAGCAGAGGGGTGGAGGAGAAGAGGAGGAGGGAGGCAGTTCAGAGGTGCTAAAGTGGGGTGCACATGTCAGATAAGCTTTAGCATCAGTCCTTAAAAGTCCCCAAGGTTGTTGACTGACTTCTATCTACTGAATTGGCCCTGCTGTGCTCTGAGACGGGGCTGAAAGAATAATGACTAACTGGACAGCTTCCATGTTTGAAAAATATACACTTCTAGAAGGTTGCAGGCTGGGCTAGCACAAGGTCACCTTTCTTGCCTGGGTGGGGTGGCACCGGCAGCGTGGTCCAGCCTGGGGATGCGGAACCACCTCGACTGGCTGAGCCACTTGAAGACTCGGCAGCGAGGCTGTAAAGAAAGCATCCAACCTGAACAACTGAGAATACCGGCCACATGCCTCTTCCCAAGGCCACCAGCCTGAGGCTGTGGGCCTGCACAGGACGTAGGCTGGGGACCTAAGGCCCTTACCTGCGGCTCAGAGCAAGTGGCAGAAGTTTTCCTTTCGGTGATGTCCCTAGAAGGGGAAATGAGGACGCAGGTGTGGAGGAGGATTTGCTGGCACGACGCTGAGAAATGCCCCGAGGTTGGGTGAGGCCTGGGAGTTGTCCCTGGTGGGCAGGGGGCCACAGTAGTAGAATCTGGGAGGGGGGGGCAGGAAGCAGGCAGATGTGCTGGCTGGGGCCTGACTGTCTGCAGGCGGTGGCTGCCACGTTCATTTCTCTGGGCTCTAGAAGTGTGCAGCCTTTCAAACTCCCTGGGGGATGGCCCCCTCTTAATATCGATGCAAATGAGCCCCCCCTTCCTCAGGAGCCTTGGTGGTTTGGGCCAGACACACAGCCATTGTTTTAATGAGCCTCCCCCCCCCCCCCATGCACTGCCCTGAGGGGGAAGAGGTTCCGGGTGCTCTGTGTCCCTGTCACCTAGGCAGACCCGTTGACACCACCCCCCACAACACACACACAATTTGATTTCCAACTCAAATCTGCTTTTCCATCTCAGTGTGTACTAAAATCTTAACAAAAGGCTCCCAGGCCCTGGGGAGTCTGCTGGAACCAAGGCTGGGGTGACCTCCACTGCTCCACAAAAGACTCCCCACCAAGAATAAACAAGGGGGAGCTTCAAGTCTCCCCTACCAAGCTCAGAAATCAGCCCCCTGGGAGCCCCACCCAGCCCTCAGCACAGGGCCCTGGCCTCTCCTCCAACCCCACCATACACAGCCCAGCCGGGGCTCCCCAGATGGAAACGGAGTTATCTAATGAAAATTGTGTTAACTGACATTCCAGCCGACCTGGAGCAAATACCAGCGCTGTAAATCTCACCGCGGAAATTTTTCTCCAGCTCAGAATAACAATAGGACCCAGCAAAGGGCTTTCGCCAGCCCTTCTGCTCGCTCTCCTCTCGTCTGCCACGTTCTTGTCATTGTTTATGTTACAGAACATCAATCATAAATAAAGACGCTGTCCCCGAGCCATGCCCGGGTCTCATTTACAAACATTAGCAGGGAATACGATTACCATTGGCCTTGGTGCCAAGCCCAATGTGGCTGCCCAACTCTCTCTCTCTCTCTCTCTCAATATCTCCCTCTCTCTCTCTCCCTCTCCCCTCCCCCCAAAGGCCACTTTAGCATCGTTTAAACGGGCAAGCACAGCTCACAGCCCTGCCCATCTCAGGCGGCCACCAAACTGTGTAGCCTCAACTGGAGCGAGGACCTGGAATTGCAAGGCTCTCGCAGTTATTAACTACATGCCTGAGTGCCCCGATTTTCTCTCCGGCTCAATGGCTTTGGGGGGGAGGAAGGGCGCGAGGAGTTGGGGGGGGGGTGCCAGGAAGGAGAAGAGCTGGGATCACTTATAAGAAGAAACTTAATGAGATCTGCGAACAGATTTTAAAATTGTTTTTTTTCTTTAAGTGGGTCCCTTTTCATCTACAGACATACTGTCACGTATAATGCGAATGTCACAGCCAAGGCAGGACGCGCTCACCGCGCAGTTATCCGCGCCGTTTCCCCCGCCCCTGCCACGACTTTGCAAGACTGCGGGGATTTGGGGGTGCGGGGGGAACCCATGAGGCGCATCCTGGACACCCTAGGAAAAGATCAGAGGCTGGAGTTGTATCTCCAGTGCGAGGTACACTGTGATCACCCCCAAACCCGGGCCACCGAACAACCCCCCCCCCAACCCGGTGAGCCCCGGAACCTGGGCAGAAGGAATGGAGAGGACAGTGCCGGAGCTGAGGATGGAGTCGCCCAGGGGAAGGAGTAGGGGGACACTGGGCTGGAAAAGTTCCCGGGGATACGGAGCCCCAGTCCCCCGCTCGCTGCCAGGGTTCCCGCGGGCAGGTGCGCAAAGTTGCGCGCGCCCGGGCGGCGGGCTTGGGGAAGGACTCGAGGAGAACTCGAGCCGGCCACGGAGGAGGGAGAAGCAAGAAGAAGCAGAGACGAACCCGGGAGAGCACGGCGGCCGAGGAGCCCCGGACCGATCCTTCCTTCTTTCCTTCCTTCCTTCCACCTTCCCCGGCGCCTCCAAGTTGCGCGGCGCGCAGGGCGCGGGGGGCCGCTCGGCTCCGCGGCTCCTTCCGCGCTCGGGCTCGGGCTCGGGCTCCGGCGCGTCCCGGCGGCCGATCGATGGCGAGAAGCGAACAAAGAGCAGCGGCGCGGCCGGCCCGGCCCGGCCCCCCGCGCGCCCCGCCGCCCGCGCCCTCCCCGGGCCCCGCGCGCGGCGCCCGCGCCCCGCCGCGCACTCACCTGCAGCCGCCGCGGGTCCAGGCGCCGCCGCGGCCGGGGCTTCGGTCCCCCCTCGGCCGCCATCTTGGGGGCGGCGGGCGGGCGCGCGCCCTGTGGGGTCGGCTCTCCGGCTGCTCCCAATACCCGGGCTGGACCCCCGGCCCCGGGCCCTGCGCGCCCTGCCCCGCTGCAGCCGCCGGCGCCCGGACCGCGCGGCGCTCGCGCATCGCCCTCCTCCCCCGCCGGGCCCCGGGTCGCTGCGCCGCGCGGTTGCACTTGACTTTGCCTTTCTTTCTCTCTCTCTCTCTCTCTCTCTCTCTCTTTTTTTTTCAAACTTATCAATACTGACGTAACGTGCGGATCAATGCGAAGGGAAGTTTGGGAAGGGGAGGCTGCGGAAGGTGTGGGGAGGGGGGACGGGCTGCCCTTCCCCCCACACCTGCACCTGCCCACATCCCCCTAAGGCTCTCAGCGTGGCATACTTAAAAAAAAAAAAAAGTTAACAGTTTGCAATGCATTTTTTTTTTCCCACCCTTTTCCCTTTTGCAGTCCTGGAGCACAGACAACACGTGCCGCCTCTCGGCCGCCAGCCAGCCGTGCTTCCCAGGCTGGGGCGGACCAGACCCGACCAGACGCTCCCGCGGGCGCGTGGAGGCGGGGGGCAGCCGCCTGGGGGCGCCACTGAGTCGTGGGAAAGGTCACTGCCAAGGCCAGCACGTTGCACGCCCTCGTCCGTGGCTATTAGGATGTCAGGGGTCGTCTTTGCCTGTGTGGCGGGTAGGAGGCTCCTTTTACAGTACGGATTTCTTATGGTTATTACTTCGGGGGGAGAGGGGCCTTAAAGCCCAGTCGTAAGGGAAGCTCCCACAACTTAGTAACGCGAGGCCCTTTTGTGCAAACGGTCGTGGTAGCAGGAGATTTCTGAGCTCTGCAGGGTCTCTCTCCACCCACAGCCGGCTGTTCTGTTGAGGGGGCCTCAGCGCCAGTGTGAGGACTCTGGACACCTAACCACTGTGGTGGATGTGCTGTTGTCATCCCTGCTTGGGGTCAAGGCCCTCTGCAGCCTGGAGTTTCTGCACTGTAGCTGTCCTTTGGGAGCGGGTCTTTAACCTGGGGAAGGGAAATCCAAGTCTTTTGACCCTGGTCAGCAGGGACGACTAGCGTTCCTGCTTTACTTTATTTCCCCCTTTCCGTCTCTTTCTAGAGGTCCCCAGTCCCTTTCCAGCATCTTATCCCGAGAAGGGACTCCAATTCCCCCATGCCCCGAGGACACTAACCCACTTGACCCCCTCCTGACTCTGGGGATCACCCTCCTTGTCTGACCTATCCCCTATCCCACATATCACCCCACTTGCTTCCCCTTCCAAAAGAAGGGACACGGTCCCCCTTTCATTCTGATCCAAAGATTTGCTTTTATGGACAGCAAGCGGAAATGATATTCTCATTTTATGACCCAGCTTGGACTTGTGACATCACTCTTGGTCTGGGACAATAGATCAATACAGTGGGTTATAAAAAAGATGAAGTTTAGAAGAGTTGTAAAGGAGAGAGAATCATGATGAATATTTTTGATGATTTTCCAATATTTGTGTCTCGGAACACGTGCTTTGAGGCAATTAAAGTTTTTAATGTAATGTAAATAATTGTTTCATAACTGCTGGAGAAGAAGGTGTGATCTCTCTGGGCAATCATTTGAGCTGCTTAAAACTGCACCGTGATTTAAACAAGGATACAGTATTTCTGTTCCCATCCTCATACATTTTCCTTGAGGTCTGGGCAAATATATTAACGCAGGAGTTGAAAGGCTTCTCATACCCAAAGTACAGGGTTTTTTTTTTTTTTACAGAGATGAAATGAATTAGGCCTAGTTAGCAATTCCGAGTGGCCTGTTTCCCTGCCAGAGTAAATTGCACGTGATGTGTGGTTTATTTCAGCTCTCGACAACTTCACGTTTAAATTACAGCTCTCATTCTGCGAAATGAATTTAGGGAAATTTCATAACTAACGCGCTGCAATTTTTTTAAATGGCTACATTTTCTCCTGAGCATCTGTAAAGATTACAGTTTCCTTGTCTTTCAGTCTGGTTTTAAAAGATCTGCAATAAAAAAAAAAAAATCTAAAGTGAGTGTGAAGCCTTTCCAACTCATGTTGAACAAACCAAGCTTCTGATAAAAGATTGTTGTAAATTTATGTCTGTCTTTGCGGCAGTGGGAAATGTTGATCCCCTGCTATGATGGACTGAGGACACACGGCTTCTGTGGGGTTCCTGCCCAAAGTGCAGTCGAAATTTCATTGTGAAGAAAGATCAAACAGTCCTAAGTGGAGGGGAGATTTTCCAAAATAAACAGGCTATTCTCTTCAAAAATGTCAGTGTCGCATGAAACACACAGACCGAGTGGCTCTTCCAGACTGAAGGAGACTGAAGACGTTTGGACAAGCAATTAAAAACGTATGACCAGGGACTGTTTCTCTAAAGGACAGCAAGTTGGAACCAATGGTGAATTTAGAACAAAGTCAATAGATAGATAATAGTATTGTATCAATGTTAATTTCCTGATTTTGATCCTTCTACTGTGGAGGCTATGTAACAAAATATCTTTGTTTTTAGCAAACACTGAAATGCTTAGGGAAGAAAGGACAGAAGTCATTCCTGTGTCTAACTCCCAACAGCACACAGGAAGGTAATATGTATCTGGTTCTCTCTAGGTAGAAACAGAAAGAAAGCTTCAGTGGACTACTGTTTGAGGACTCCATGTCAAGCCAACACACGTTGCTTATATCTCCTTGAGAGGTTTCTAAGAGTATGAAATTATGTTAAAATGAAGAGTTAAAATTATATAAATAAAATCTAGGACTGATCTAATTTCACCTTTTTTTAAAAATAATTTTTTTTTCTTCTTTTAGGTAGAAGTCCACATAAGAATTCTGCTGGTAACTATTCTCATTGAAGTAGTCTACACCTTTGACCGAGTAGGAAATTGCCACAGCAAACATGCTTACCCAAGAACAGCGAGGAAATCCAATAATTCAGATTGTTTTAAGTCTGTGATATTTTTAAATGACTTAATGCAGGGGAGTCTCTGAAGGATTCCGACAATTTTAATGGTGGAAACTTGCAGTCCCACTGAGGAACGAGTTGCTACATAAATACTGAATGATCGTGTCTTTCTGTCTGGGCTGAGACATATTAGCTTTGCTTAGCGGCTTATTGCTTTATTCACAAAATAAATTTCAGCCGTCTCTCCCTAGCACATTCCTAGCACATCGTGAGACTGTGCCTTATTAGATGTGGAGGCTTTGGTTCCAGAGGCATCTGTAACCGTCTTCTGGCTCAGCAATAATGAATTAAGCAGTTAAGTATTTACCCCCTAAATAGAGTTAGCTGGGCGAAATGATAGCATTATGGGTGGTCCTTAATGAAAGATGGGAAACTGGGAAATACCGACTTTTTTTTTTTTTTTTTTGGCACACACTGGCCTTGGGCTTTGGAGCTAAAGCAATAAAAAATTGAAGTATTTTTGTGAGAAGCTGCTTTTCATGTCATGTACACACTAGTCTCCCACAAACACACAGGCATGGATACACAAGACTCAAACAGGGCGCTGGGGAGAGGGCTTAGCAGGTCAGAGCAGTTGCTGCTCAAGCCTGAGGGTCTGAGAGGGCTTCAGTTTGATCCCTAGCGCCCACATCAAATGCCGGTCATAGTCATGCACAGCCGTAACCCCGGTCTCATGGGAGCAGAGAATTGCTGGGGCTCACTGGTCAGCCAGTCTGACCAAAAAAATGGCAACTCGGGGTGCAGAGGGAGACTCTTGTCTCAAGGAAACGACACCGGAGAGCTATAAAGGCACCAGATGTTCTCCCTTGGCCTCTGCCTGTGTACTCATGGGGCGTGTATACATCTGCACACTCACGTGCAGACACTATGCACACACATCACACACCACACACACACACATGCCAAAAAAAAAAAAAAAATTAAACAGGTTCCTGACTCCCAGAGAACCCCCCCACACACACATACCATAATGAGTGTTAGGAAATTTCAAAGGGGAACACAGCACCCCTCCCCCCCACTTCTGTACAGGGCAGCGTGAGGCAGCCTATCCCCAACTCAGAAGCAGCCAGGTTCCTTTGGGAAATTCATAAACTGTGCAATAATCCCAGGGAAGATAATGGCAGGTCCTCAGACACACGCATAATGATATGCGAGATCCCCAGCGTCAAAGCTGAAACAAAAGAAAAAAAAAATGTCCTTTGAGAGCTTTGCTTGGCCCAGCGCAGCTGCCGGGCAAGGAGGAAAACAAGCTCCGAATTCATCTAGAAGTATTCACACCCCTGGGGGACAGGAAGGGAAGTGGGACTGGCTGGCAGATGCCTGCAGAGCATGCTTTGGGAGGCTGGGCCTGGGATCAGGTCCATAGTCCAGCCCGAGGGTTGTCCTGACTGGATACCCAAACCCGAGCCTGCGTCCTTACACACAGGGCCGATGGCCACGGCCTCTATGAAGCTCCTACTGTTTGACGATGCTTGTCTCGGCGGATAAAGCACTTGCTATGCAAGGGTGTCTGAGTTCAGATCCCCAGAGCCCACGTAAAGGCCAAGCGCCCAAGATACCGGTGCTCCTATGGTGAGGTGGGAGGTGGAGATGGGAGAATTCCTGGAAGCTCACAGGCCAGCTTGTCTGACAAGAGACCCTGCCTCAAGCAAGGAGGCAGGTGAGGACCAGCACCCGAGGGTGTCCTCTGACCTCCATGTGTGCACCATTGCATGCATACACCTGCACTCACGCACAAACATGCACACACATACGCTGAGGTAACAAGTCAGAGGTCCCGGGGGCTGGAGAGATGGCTCAGCGGTTAAGGCACTTGCCTGCAAAACCAAAGGATCCCAGTTCAACTCTCCAGGACCCACATAAGCCAGATGCACAAGGGGGCGCACGCATCTGGAGTTCGTTTGCAGTGGCTGGTGGCCCTGGCGTGCCCATTCTCTCTCTCTCTCTCTAATAAATAACTATATATTTTTTAAAACTCTGAGGTCCTGGGCTGGAGTGATGGCTTAGCAGTTAAGTGCTTGCCTGTGAAACTTAAGGACCCCAGTTCGAGGCTGGATTCCCCCGGACCCACATTAGCCAGATGCACAAGGGGGTGCATGCATCTGGAGTTCGTTTGCAGTGGCTGGAGGCCCTGGCGCGCCCATTCTCTCTCTCTCTCTCTCTCTCTCTCTCTCTCTCTGTCACTCTCAAACAAATAAACAAAAATGAACAAGAAATTTTTTGAAAAAAAAAGTCTGAGGTCCTGAGAGAAGTGGCTGGCCTGTGGCCACGTGAATGCAGAGGGTCAGAGCTGGGGTGGGTGCTTGGTTCATTCATAGCACCCTGGGGCTCTGTGGACTCAAGAGGATGCTGATGCCAGGGAGATACAGAATGGGTAAAGAAGTCAGGGCCGCCGACTCAGCCAGGTGCCAGCTCTCCCTAACCAATCAAACTGCAGAGGGGCACCACAAGACGTTAGGATCTCCAGGCCCTGCCTTCCCTTCCATGTCAGGATGAGCTAAATAAGCACTGTGCATGGTCACTGAGGCCATGGTTTCCCTTCAGCTCTCCCTCACTCCCTCTGCACCCGCTGACCTCAATGGACTACATCTCCCAGGTGCACTTGCTCTCTTGACTGTCATTTGGCCTGGCCAATGGGAAGCCTATAGGAGGTCAGGGACAGAAGGAGAGGAAGCTCAGGGTATCAGTTCTCTAGCTCCCTCCCTGCTTCTCAGCTGTTTAGACAGAGACCACGATGGTCCACAGTCACAGCCCCTGTTTCGCTGTCTGTCTCTCTTGCCCCCGCTGGCCCCACAAGCTGCTCCTTCTGCCTCCCCCTCAGGAATGGGGTATGGCTTCTCCTTCTCATCTTAACATTGTCCTACCTATACCCCTCACCCTTAATCCAAGGCTCCAAAGGATGCCTGAAGCCTCAGACAGCACAGTGTCCCTGTAGGCACATGCCTGTGGCCAAGCAGAATTCATAACTCATTAATTAAACACAGAGGTTGACAATAACAATATAAAATGACAAAGCAAGCATAATCACACACTATGAGAAGAGATGTATTGCACTCACTCTGGAATTTTCCATTTTGTGTTTGCAGACTTTGGATGGCCACACGATAACGGAACCCCTGGAAGTAACACCGTGTTAACATGAAGCGGGGGCTGTTGTGGTCCCGTTGAAACACCCCTATGGAGAGGGCTGGTGAATATTGCTCATCTATTGAGGAAGACAAGGGCTAGTCATTTATGTGTTGAGGTGCATGCTTCCAAGTCTGTAAGATGTCACAAAGTAGACACACTATGATGAACAAGATGGCACAGCATTCCCATCTTTGCTTAAAATGTGATTCTTAGGGAGGAAAAGTAGATACCAACTGGATGCATTTTAATTCCCACATCAACATCTTTTTTTTTTTTTTTTTTTCAAGGAAGGGTCTTGCTTTAACCCAGGCTAACGGGGAATTCATTATGCAGTCTCAGGGTGGCCTCGAACTCTTGGCTATCCTCCTATCTCTGCCTCCTGAATGCTGGATTAAAGGCGTGCACCACCACACCCAGCTTTATTATTTTTTTTTTCTTTCTCTCATTCTAGGGATGGAATCCAGGGCTTCCTTTATGCTAGGCAAATATTCCACCACTGAGCTCCACTCCTAGCCCTTGATCATCGCCTTATTAGCACACATTAGTTGTATGACCAAAAATCTTCATTTGGTTCAGGGCAGAGAACTTTGTCCTTGGGACCCTGCCTGACACCCCCCCCCCCACCACCACCACCACATACCACAACCATCCACAGGTCTGTAAAAGAGTGGCTATATTCATGATCAGGAGACTTCCCAGGGTCAAGGTGTCTCCTCCTCTTCCTCCTCCTCAGATGAGTCCCTAAGTTTCAGGTCATTCCAACCCAAACCCCAGCGAGGTTTCTCCCGGCATCTGACAAGCGCATCTTCAAATGCTTCTTCAGGTGCAAGGGACAAGAACAGCCATGACACAAGGTAGGAGAACTCTTCCCGTCAGATAGCAAGGCCTGTCACCGCATGGTGATGACAGAGATAGAATAGCACAAGGACGAGAAGGAAACAAGACGCCCAGGCACAGACTCACATGCATAAAGAACAGATGCACACAAATGGACAGAAGAACAGATACCACCAACTAGAAAGGAAAGAAAGGACGGATTTCATGTTCCGCATGATGCTGGACCGGCTGGCTGTCCACGTGGAAATAACACCCACAACCAGATCCCTGCCTCAAACCGCACGCAGGGATTGACTGGGCAGGAGTGGAGGGTGTGTCTGCATACCATGCCTCTGCTTATCAACTCTTTTTTGTTTGTTTGTTTTTTCGAGGTAGGGTCTCACTCTAGCTCAGGCTGACCTGGAATTCACTATGGAGTCTCAGGGCGGCCTCGAACTCACGGTGATCCTCCTACCTCTGCCTCCCAAGTGCTGGAATCAAAAGCATGTGCCACCCATGCCCAACATTCCTTTTTTTTTTTTTTTAAAGACAAACAAAGCCATTTTCATTTATTTATTTATTTAACAGAGAGAAAGAGGCAGAGAGAGAGAGAGAGATAATGGGTGTGCCAGGGCCTCCAGCCACTGCAAACGAACTCCAGACGCATGCGCCACCTTGTGCATCTGGCTTACGTGGGTCCTGGGGAATCGAACTTGAGCCTTTGGCTTTGCAGGCAAGCACTTCAACCACTGAGCAATCTTTTCAGCCCTATTATTTGTTTTTTTTTTTTTTTCTAAATATTTCACTGGGGCTGGAGAGATGGCTTAGCAGCTAAGGCACTTGCCTGCAAAGCCAAAGGACCAAGATTTGATTCTCTAGGACCCACATAAGCCAGATGCACAAGGTGACACATGTGTCTGGAGTTTGTTTGCAGCGGCTGGAGGCCCTGGTGCGCGCTCTCTCTCTCTCTCTCTCTCTCTCTCCTTCTCTTCCTCCCTCTTAAATAAATAAATAAAAATAAAATATTTTATTTATTTGAGAGAGAAAGAAAGAGGCAATAGGGGAAGCAGGAATGAGCGTTCCAGAGCCTCTTGAAAAGGCAAATGAACTCCAGGTATACATGTGCCACGTTGTGCATCTGGCTTTACATGGGTACTGGGGAATCAAACCTAGGTCCTTAGGCTTTGCAGGCAAGCACTTCAAATGCTAAGCCATCTCTCCAGCTCTATTATTTCCTTATTTATTTTGAAGATAGGGTCTCATGTTGGCCTGGAACTGGCTGTGTAGCTGAGGATGACCTTGAAACTTCTGGTCTTCCTCCACCTCCTGAGTGCTGGGATCAAAGGCCTATGCCACCACACCTTGCCCCACATCATGGATTTAAAGGGAGAAGCCACCTTCTTCCTTTAGTCCAGCAGCACAAGGCAGTGAACCAAGACACCTGTATCTGTCTTCAGTCAGATACACTGGGTCCACTGTACATCTGTGGTCATGGGGTTGAACCCAGGACCTTGTTCACGCTGGGAATACTCTACCCTTGAGCTTTATCCTCAGCCCTCTTGTGTTTGATTGTTCAGTTCTCTCTCTCTCTCTCTTTGTGTGTACAAGGACATGCATATCATATGTGGAGGTCAGAGAACAGCCCCTAATGTTGGTGCTCACCTTCCACCTTATTTGAGGAAGGGTCCCTTGTGAATGGCAGGCAGGCTGGCCCAGGGGTTTCTAAGATTTTCTTGTCTCTGCCTCCCATCTCTCTATAGGAGGGCAGGGATTACAGATATTCGCTGCTGTATCTGGCTTTTCCGTGGGCGCTAGGGATCTGAATTGAGGTTAGCACGCTTGCATAGCAAACATTTCGCCCCCCTGAGCCATCTCCTCAGAATCCTCTCTTGGATTTTCAGCATTATAATAGCTCTGGTGGGGTACTGGTCTGGAACCCTCCCAGAAGAGCTCTGGCATCAGAACCCTGGCTAGCTGCGCTTTGAGCGTCCCCAGGAGGAAATGTCACTTGGCTGCTGGCAACGTCTGATGGATTTGGAGGCAGTGCTCGCTGGGTTTCCTAAGAGTCTGCTTGTCACGGGGGCAAAGTTCTTCCTTAGCCACACAGATGCCGTTCCAGGACAGGAACTGCCTCCCAGCTCCACATCCTCCCGGAGCTGCTGAGGGTTCAAACCACACGACAGTGACAAAGTAGTCACGGTGGAGTTCGCGATGCCAACTTCCCTACTGAGCAGCCCTGCCCCTCTGTGAGCCCCACGGTGGCCACGGGCCCACTCTGCGCTCTGAGAAGACCTGGGCCCCCTGCCACTTCTGATCACTTCCACCAGACCCTCCAGTGGAGCCCGTGGCCCAACAAAGAACCCTGAGCTCTATAGCTTCCTCCGTGATGTGCAAACCCCTTCCTCTTCTCCCAAGTGGCTGCTCCAGTCGTGTGTGTGTGTGTGTGTGTGTGTGTGTGTGTGTTTAGAAGAGGGTCGCACCCCTCACTCTATAGCCAATGCTGGCCTCAAAGTCATCATTCCCCTGCCCCAGCCTCTTGACTGCTGGAATGACAGGTGTGTAACACCATGCCCAGCTTCTACTCTCTTTGTTTTCTCTCCCCACAGCCACTCTTCCCCCTTCTCTCCTGCATGACTGGCTTATGTCCCACTTCTCCTTCTCCTTCCCCCTCTTTCTCTCTCCTTCCTCCTCCCTCTCCTGGCAATCTGAGGGTCTCACATTTAATCGAGTCAGCAAAACAGGCTGCGAGCCAAACAAAAAGAAAAGAATTCTGCTAATGCGTTGGTAAGAGGAGGGAAAGGAAACCTTACGCTAGTGTCTTTGTCCCCGACCCAGCATCATTACCATCCTCACTGCCGTTGTCACCACGGTGTCTACTGTGCACGGGGGTGCTGCCCACGTGTGCCTCAGCTCTCACGGCTGGCATCGCTGCGTCCATCTTGCAGGTAAGCAAACTGAGACCCAGAGAAGCAGGAGAGCTCGCCATGTCACTTAGCAGGACAAGAGCCACAAACAATTTGGAAGCTGATGGGAGCCACTGGCCTTAGGCCATAAGCTCTGGGCAGGAGGAAAGTAGATAAAGATGCCATGGGGCAGATGGGTTGAGGGGCATGTGTCTGATGCCCCAAATCAGCCTGCTTGGAGCCTCCGCTTTCTACACAGTTGGCGTGCACAATCCAAAGAATGACGCCCAGGGCCCACAGGATGGAAGAGTAGTGACAAGGCCATTATTTACGGCCTGCCCCTGACAGCCATCTGGTTTCCTCCTCTTGACAGCACTGGAGGTAAGCAGTGTCCTTTCCTGGCTCCCTTTTGTAGTTTAGGAAATGGCTCACAGAGGGTAAGTGACTTGCCCAAGGTCACCCAGCCCATGAGCAGCCAAGCTGGGGATTAAATCCTGTTCTCTCTGAGATCAGGTTCTAGTTCTTGATTTTCAATACTTCCCTTTCCTCTCTCAAGGGCCTCTGACTCTTCCATGGGACACGGATGTACCTGCCGCCTAGTGGGTCTTTTCCTTCCCTCCCAAGCCCACAGTCTCCAGCCACACTTATCATAACTCAGAGGGCTCAGGATGAAGGTTCTAGAAGCTCTCTTCATTCCCTCCAACTCCAGTAACCTTTAAAGATGTAAGAACTTAGAGAGGGGGGGTGTGCAGAGACTACCCCCCCACCGTTCCATCACCACCTGGCTGAGGGTATTTGGTAAATGTTCCAGGCACACAGCACCCCAAGAGATCACCTGTTCCATCCCCCTGCCTCCCAACTGCCCAGGAAGGAGACTCTAAAGTGACTCAAGACCCACGCTTGACATCTTATCCTCCATCCTCATCTGCACACACGCACACCTGCACATACGTGTACATACATGCACACACGTCAGCACGGAGGTACACACATCACGGGGCTGCTTGCTATACTCACACCCACCTTTACTCACAAGCGCTGCGTATCTGCACTTTCTCTTGCACACGCATGCATATGTGCACTTGCTGCTTCGTGCTTGTTGACACACAAGCCCCTTGTGTGAGACACGCACGACTGTGCACACGCGTTTGCATAACTGCGCTCACAGGGTGAGCAGGCTGCAGATATGGGAGGGTGAGCGGCGCAGTGTACCTTCCCAAGTCCAGCTTTGGCAAAAGCCCCACCTTCTGGACACTTTGTGTATGTGCCTCCTCACTCCAAGCGTGCCCGCCCCGTGCCACCACAGGATTCTGGGAGCTCCCACCCTGGCCTGAAATAACCTACTGGGTGTGATGTAGACTTTGGGGACACCCTAACCTCTTTTAAATCTTTAAAATTTTTATTTTATTAAATATTTTTATTTATTTATTTGAGAGAATGAGGAGAGATAGAAGGAGAGAGATTGAGAGAGAGAGAGAGAGAGAGAATGGGCATGCCAGGGCCTTCAGCCGCTGCAAACGGACTCCAGATGCGTACACCACCTTGAGCCATCTGGCTTACATGGGTCCTGGGGAATCGAACCTAGGTCCTTTGGCTTTGTAGGCCAGGGCCTTTAACCGCTAAGCCATCTCCCCAGCCCCAATTTTTTTTTTTATTTATTTACTTGAGAGAGAGAGAGAGGAAGATAGAGAGAAAGAATTGGCACTCCAGGGCCTCCAGCCACAGCAAACGAACTCCAGATGCGTGCACCACCTGTGCATCTGGTTTAAGTGGGTACTAGGGGATCAAACCTGAGTCCTTAGGTTTCACAGGCAAGCACCTTAACCACTAAGTCATCTCTCCAGCCCCACCCTGCCCTTTTTTTTTTGTTTTGTTTTTTTTTCGAGGCAGGGTCTCACTCTAGCTCAGGCTGACCTGGAATTCACTATGGAGTCTCAGGGTGGCCTTGAACTCACGGCGATCCTCCTACCTCTGCCTCCCGAGTGCTGGGATTAAAGGCATGCGCCAACACGCCTGGCTTCCACCCTGCCCTTTTAAGGGTTCCTCTCTTTCCTATCTCTTCCCTTGGCAGCGATGCCCTTGGCCACAGGCAAGGGAAAGAGCTCACGGGGAGCAGGTATGGCACCCCTGCTCCTGGGTCTGGGCCACTCAGCTGTAAGATGCAGCAAAATCCAAAACCGCATCTGGAAAGTGCACATATCATGGCTGCAAAACCATCACAGTGTAACTCAGGATGGACAGTGAATCAAGAGTCAGCCTTAGACCCAAGTTCAAGGGTGCAGATCCTGGCCTCTCCCTGGCTGTGTGACCTGGGCAAGTCACTTCCCCTCCATGGACCTGTCACATCTGCTATAAATAAGTCACAGCTCCCAACATGAAGTAATCAACATTATGGGGGCAATGCCCATCTCTGTCCCCACCTCTCTTCAGCCCAGTGCAGGATGGTACCCAGGTGACAAGAAGCAGGGATGAAATCAGATTCCTGTCTTGGCTTGGCCATTTCTTAGGGGCGCACCTGTCAAAGTCATCCTACATTTTGGAACCTCAGTTTCTCAGCCTGCACAGTTTCTTGTGCTGAACTGAGAATTAAAGCACATGTTGTGCAAAGCATGGGGTCCCAAAGAGTAAGTCCGAGCAGGTGGCCACAGCCAGCATTCGTATTTGGGAAAAGAGGGCCGGATATGGTGCCTTTAATCCCAGCACTCGGGTGGCAGAGGTAGGGGTATTGCTGCAAGTTCAAGGCCACCCTGAGACTACATAGTGAATTCCAGGTCAGCCTGGGATAGTGTGAGAACCTACCTCAAAAAAAAAAAAAAAAAAAAACACCCACAAAACATATTTGGGAAAAGAAGTGAGCCATGGGTGTAGGGGGTAGGGGACTCTGAGGAGCACAGCTTAATAATGATAATTAATTGTGGTTTTGCACTGTTCTGAGCACGAATTATCTCCATGGCTTTACAACAATCCTGTGAGGTATTATTCCATTTCTCAGAGGAGTGCCCTGAGGCATGGAGTTGACTTAACCAGGGCCGTGGAGCCAGAAGGTGAGAAGAGCCAGGCAGACTGATTCCAGAGCCTTCTGGATTTCTCCTTTCCCCTGCTCCAGTTGAGCTGTGCCACTAGCTCTGACCTTCCAGTCCTCCTTAGGTCTAAAACCTTGTGTTTAGGGCTGGAGAGATGGCTTAGAGGTTAAGGTACTTGCCTGCAAAGCCTAAGGACCCAGGTTCAATTCCCCAGGGCCCACGTAAGCCAGATGCACAAAGTTGTGCATGCGTCTGGAGTTCATTTGTAGTTGCTGGAGGCCCTGGTGCTCTCCCCCCCCCCCGCCTCTCTCACACACTTAAATAAATAAATAATAATAATAAACTTGCACTTAGAGATCAAGTCCTCCACCACATGAGTTCTTGACAGCCCGGCTGTTTGTCCTAACCCTCGGCGAAGAGAAGAGGAAAGGGTTAGACAAGCGCAGTGAGCCCCTGGATGGACACGGAACAAAGATAATCTCAAGGAGTCATAACGGGCTGGAAATTCTGCTCATTAAGTAGCACCTGCTGGCGGAGGGAGCTGGTGTCGAGAAACTTGCATCTGTCGGGCATTGCTAAGTGGCAGAAAGGTGGAGGGAACCTGGCTGGCAAGGCCTCGCCCTGCCGCTGATGCAGCGCTGCAGAGTGGAGGGACAGATGGTGGCCCAGACAAGAGACACATGTAAGAGAGAGAGAGTAGGCATGGGAAATAGTGGTGTCACACTTTACTTAAAAGGCGCATACTGGGAAACGGCTGGCTGCTGGGTGGCTACGTGACTGTGTGGTCTAAGTCTAGACCTCAGAGCCGGGGGTCAGCTTCCTCCTCTAGAGATCAGGGTGGAGAATCCAGAGGCGGAATCCTCCACGGTGGTCGCGCACCATGGGTGGGACATGCTTTCTGCCATTCCATCTTGGATAGGGACATGTGACCTGGAGCAGTGGAATGAAGCAAAGTGTTGGCTTCTTCTTTTGCTTTGACAAGATTCCCCCAAACCAGGAGTGACATTCCCTGGGGCACCAGCCAGTTCTCTGGTGGCCTCCACCTGGCTCCGGGTTCTGGGGTTGCAGAGGGAGGGTCATGCACGAAGCTAGCCAGGGTCATGATGCCATGTGCTTTGACCAAGCTCCCCTGCACAAGGCAACCCCGAGGCCTCGCTTTTCACACCTATAAAGGAGCTGAGCTGTTCTCTGCTGGGCTGAAGTTTAGGGACACGAAGATCCATGACTGGGGCTGGGGAGATGGTCCCAAGGAAAACGCGCTTGCTCTGTGAGCATGAGGACCTGGCTTCAGATCCCCAGAACTTATGTTAAAGCTGCACATTGTAGCATGAGTGTCTGTAATCCTCCCACCTACAAAGAGAAGGAAGACAGAGACAGGAGAGTCTCCCAGAAGCTCAGGGCCTGCCAGCCTAGTGAATGGAACAATGAGAGGCTGCCTCAGATGAGGTGGAAGTGACACACACACTCCCACACATGAACATGCCCACACATATCATACACACATATATACATAGTAAAATAAAAAAGATCCAAAGGGGGTGGTGGGAGATTATAATCATGGTATGTTGTCTGTATGTATGAAGATTGTCAATAAAAGGTTTTTATTTATTTGATAGAAAGAGGCAGATGGAGAGAGAGAATTGGGCACACCAGAGCCTCTAGCCATTGCAAATGAGCTCCAGGTGCATGCACCACCTTGTTGTGCATCTGACTTACGTGGATACTGGGGAATCGAACCTGGGTCCCTAGGCTTTGCAGACAAGTGCCTTAACCGCTAAGGCATCATGAGTTCAAGGCCACCCTGAGACTACATAGTGAATTCCAGGTCAGCCTGGACTAGAGTGAGACCCTATCTCGAAAAACCACAAAAAAAAAAGTTTTTTTTTTTGACTTTTCAAGATAGGGGGTAGGGTCTCACTCTAGCCCAGGCTGACCTGGGATTCACTATGTAATGTCAGAGCGGCCTAGAATTTATGGCAATCCTACCTCTGCCTCCAACCTCTGCTGGGATTAAAGGCATGAGCCACCATGCCAGGCCAAAAGATTTTATAAAAAGAAAATTCATGATTAAAAGTAAGGTTCTCCTGAATTAGGGGGCATTGCAGGATTCCACATTCCAGACAGACTCTAAGGGCTGTCACATGGAAAAATGAAGGAATCTCTCTGCCTCCCCCCAGGCCCCTCCTTCCTCTTCCTATCTCTCCTCTGTAACATCTGGAATTCCTGTTGCTTTGGCAAGCTGGTACTTAATTTTTTATTTTTATTTTTATTTGAGACAGAGAAGGGGAAAGAGGAAGACAGGAAGAGAGAGAGAATGGGCAGGCTAGGGCTTCCAGCCACTGCAAATGAACTTCAGATGGATGCGCCACCTTGTGCATCTGGCTTCTGTAGGACCTGAAGAATCGAACCTAGGTCCTTAGGCTTTGTAGGCAAGTGCCTTAACTGCTAAGCCATCTCTCCATCCCCAAGCAAGTACTTAAAATGAAAGACTTAGATGTCCTCAGAGAAGCCCCATAGGAAGGTGGCTTTCTAAGCACCAGGTAACAGTCTTGGACAGTCACCTCACGGAAGAAGAAATGCCAGCTGCCAGTATATTGCTGCAAAGCACGGAACTTCACTAATAATTAGGAAAAATGCAAACTAAGGCCAAAAATATTTCATACCAGACTGGCCAAAATCTTAAAACTTATGACATCAAGCATTGACAAGGATGTGGAGTCACCGGAACTTTATTGGCTATGGTGGGTATAATTGGTTAATTATTGGTTAAGAAAGGCATCTTAGGGTTTGCCCCTCAAATATGCATGTGCATTGTAACCTGGAATCAGGGGCTGATGTCACAAAATTCGAGGTGACTGGTATGTAGCCGGTGTTTATGAAACCACTGTTAAAGAAAGGCGAGAAGGAAGGAGAAAGAGAAGAGAGAGAGAGGAAGGAAAGAAGGAGGGTAGAGAGGCTGGGAAGACTCTCAGGAGGTAAAGGTGCTTGCTTGCAAAGCCTGTTGACATGGATTCAATTCCGCAGCACTCATGTAAAGCTGGATGCAAAGTGGCATATTCGTCTGTGACCCCAGGGTGCCTACCACAATGTGAGGCAGAGCCAGGAGAGTCCCAAGCTCACAGGCCAGCTGGTCTGACATTCATTCACTCATTCACAGTTCTGGCAATTCACTTACAGGGCCAAGAGACCCTGTCTCAAAGAAGGTGGAGCATAGGCAATTCAAATTTTTAAATGTTAAAAAAAAATCCACCCTTAAAAGATATAATTTAGCCTGGCGTGGTGGCGCACGGTTTTAATCTCAGCGCTCAGGAGGCAGAGGTAGGAGGATCGCTGTGAGTTCGAGGCCACTCTGAGAATACAGAGTGAATTCCAGGTCAGCCTGGGTTAGAATGAGACCCTACCTTGGAAAACAAAACAAAAAACAAACAAACAAAAAATAAAATAAAATTAGATCTGGAAGATGGCTTGGCAGTTAAGAGGCACTTGCCGGCAAAGCCAAAGGACCCAGGTTTGATTCCGCAGTACAAACATAGAGCCAGATGCACAAGGTAGTGCATGCATCTGGAGTTGCAGTGGCTGGAGGCCCTGGCATGTCCATTTTCTCTCTCTCTCAAATAAATGAATAAATAAAAATATTAATAGAATAAAATTTGTTGGGTATGGTGCTTTTTTATTTTTATTTATTTATTTCAGAGAGAGAGAGAGAAATAGAAAGAAGCAGAAGAGAGAGAGAATGGGCACGCCAGGGCCTCCAGCCACTGCAAACGAACTCCAGACACATGCGCCACCTTGTGCATCTGGCTTATGTGGGTGCTGGGGAATTGAACCTGGGTCCTTTGACTTTGCAGGCAAGTGCTTTAACCACGAGGCTATCTCTCCAGCCCAGACTTTTCTTTATAGGGAGAAGTATACACAGAGGGCCCAGGGGAAATTGTTAGGATGGCTTTGAGTTCGCAGCCACCCCAGCAGTCATAGAGGCAGAGACAAGAGAAGAGACAATTCTATGGAAGAGGCAGGTCGTGGTGCATGTGGGTGGTAGAGCTACAGAGACAATGCTGCTGGGTTGGGGGGGGGGTGGATCCCTGGGACCAGGAAGGAAACTGATTACCAACTCTACAAGAGTCACATCCAAATCTCAGCTCACAGGCCAGTAATGATATGGTGGCCTTCTGATGTTTCCTTCTTCTCTGGTCCTTCTTCTAGTTCTCAGCCTTTTCCATGACTCCAAGGAATGTCACTAAGTCAGGCATAAGAGAAAACACACACTGGCTCTGTCCTAGCCAAACCTCTGTATTTGTTTGTTTATTTATGTAAGACAGGATCTCATGTAACCTAAACTGGCTTCAGACTCACTATGTAACCAAGGCTCAGTGCCTTTAACTTCTTTTTACAGAAATAGTTTTATTTATTTATTTGTGAGTAGAGAGAGAGAGAACGAGAGAGAATTTGGGTGTGTGGGTGCACCAGAGCTGTTGCCACTTCAGGCAAACCCAATACACATGTGCCATTTTGTACATCTGGCTTCTACATAGGTACTGGGGAATTGAACCAGGGCTGGCAGGCTTTGTAAGCAAGCAAGCAGCTTATTTTTACTCTTATTTTTTTTTTTTTATGAGAGAGTGAGAGAGAAAGCATGAGAGTGAGAGAGAGAGAATTGGCCCTCCAGGGCCTCTAGCCACTGCACTCAAACTCCAGACACATGTGTCACCTTGTGCGCCTGTATCACCTTGTGTATTTGGCTTATGTGGGTTCTGGGGAGTCCAACCTGGGTCATTAGGCTTCGCAGGCAAGCGTCTTAACCACTAAAGCCATCTCACCAGTCCAAGCAAACACTTTGAACTGCTGAGCCATTTCCCCAGCCCTTCTACCTTTTTTGTTTGTTTGTTTGTTTGTTTTCAAAGTATGGTCTCACTCTAGCCCGGGCTGACCTGAAATTCACTGTGTAGTCTCAGGCAGGCCTCAAACTCACAGCTATCTTCCTACCTCAGCCTTCCCAATTCTGGCATTAAAGGTGTGTACTACCACATCTGGCTACCACCTTATTTTTTAAAATATATTTTATTTATTCATTCATTTATTTGAGAGAGAGAGAGAAAATAAAGGCAGAGAAAGAGAGAGAGAGAGAGAGAATAGGTGTGCCAGGGCCTCTAGCCACTGCAAACAAACTCCAGTTGCATGCACCATCTTGTGCATCTGGCTTACATGGGAACTGGGGAATTGAACCTGGGTCCTTAGGCTTCACAGGTAAGCACCTTAACCACTAAGCCATCTCTCCAGCCCTGCCACCTTATTTTTTAAGGCAGAGTCTCTCATTGAACATGGAGTTCACTGATTAGGCTAGACCAGCTACCCACTGAACCAACTCCTTAGTACCTCTCACCCCTTTTTCTCTTTCTTTCTTCCTTTCTTTCTTTCTTTCTTTCTTTCTTTCTTTCTTTCTTTCTTTCTTTTTTGTCCACTTCTTCCTTCTGTAACAAGCAGAACTATCCACTTGGCTTATTTTGGGTAACTCCAGAGACAGAACCCAAGATGAGGACTCAAACGTAGATTTTTTTGGTGGGGGGCATACACCCCATAGATTAGGCGACTAAGAGGGAGAAGAGAAAGAATTTTACAATGACTTATTCAACCAGTCACTGACTTTGGCAAATGAACTGGAGTTCAACATGCCAGGAAACCCTGGGAGATGACGTCACAGGTCCCTCCGTTCAGTATTCTCCCACCTGAGTGAGGGATGAGGGAGGACGGGGGGGGGGGTACTTCCTTGTCACTTCTGATTGTCTACCTGCCTCAAATCATGACTCTGAGGAGCACGGAAATGACACTCTCTCCAAACCTTGTTTGAGAGTCTAAACTTCTTGAGATTCGCATTTCCCTTGCTGGCGATTGGTCTGGGAGTGGATGTGTGATTCAGGCCCAGGCAGTGAGACGCGAGGGGACTGAGGGAGGTTTGCTATGGGCATTTCTGTGTCTAGGTGGGATGCTTGGTTCTGGGGCAGCCATTTTGGGGCCATGAGGGGAGGAAGCTGACTGAGGTTGAGGATCACACAGCACAGCGGGGCACAGAGCTGAGGTTAATCCTACCCACTGCATCAAACCTGGACTTGCCTGTCCCTGGGCTCCCATTTTTTTTTTTTTTCAAGGCAGTTTCTCACTCTAGCCCTGGCTGACCAGGAATTTATTCTATAGTTCCAGGCTTGCCTTGAATTCATGATGATTCTCCCACCTCAGCCTCCTGGGCTAAAGGCGTGTGCCACCACATCCGCCCCCATGTGCTTCTTGAGTAATACAGTCACAGGCTATGTAACCACATTTTCAACAACAGACTGCATATGAAGTAGTGTCCCACAAGTCCATATTGCTGATGACACTGTAGCTATCTCAACATGGGAATGCCATAGCATTCACATGCTAAAAATGCCCAAGGACTTACTTTGCGTTAGGGGCTTTGTCCCACATGGATGAAGGGGTGCGTGCTTGCATGGATGATACATTTTCAGCTGTGTAGTTTGAAATTCTATGGTACTCACAGGAGAAATGTATCGTTTTGGCTATTAACGGAAAGTATAAATTCAGAAAGTGAGAAAATGCACTGGTGGGGGTGTCTCAAGTTATATGATTTCAACATAAACCAAGTGAATTTTAAAGTCCAACGTGCATGGCATGACACAGTGGACAGAAAGGCAGGGCTCATGGTGGTTTTACGAAGGTGAAAATAGTGGCTGTTTTTTTTTTAATTTTTACTTATTTATTTATTTATTCATTTGAGAATGACAGAAAGAGAAAGAGGCAGAGAGAGAGAGAGAGAGAGAGAGAGAGAGAGAATGGGTGTGCCAGGGCCTCCAGCCACTGCAAATGAACTCCAGATGTGTGCGCCCCCTTGTGCATTTGGTTAACGTGGGTCCTGGAGAATCGAGCCTTGAACCGGGGTCCTTAGGCTTCACAACAAGCACTTAACCACTAAGCCATCTCTCCAGCCGCCCCCCTTTTTTGAGACAGGGCCTCATGTCATGTATCTCAGGCTGGCCTTGACTCACTATGTAACTATGGATGACCTTGAACTGCTGGTGCTCCTGCCTCCGCCTTCCCAGAGCTGGGATTACAGGCATGGGCCACTGTCCTCTGCTTGGAAAAGATGTCTTTAAAATCCTTCCCAGATCAAAAAGAGAAACGGGGCCATGGGATCTGGAAGGTTCCGGGGAGATGCAGCCTCCAGCTCACAGATCTGGGCTCGTCTGGCCTTCAATGTGCGATTCTGAGAGTTGGAAGCGAGAAGATGCGACTCAGAATGGCACGCGGGTGTGAAGCGGCTGCCTTGCCAGCTATTTGTCTGTATTTAAAACACATATGGGTGATATTTTTAAATATCTTAGCTGTGTGATTGAAAAACATTGCAGTTGCTATTTCGTGGACGTGGGTTTTTATGCAAACCCAGGGTATGGAGAGTGAGCTTGTTGGGCCTCCATGAGCTGTGTGGGGAGAGGACACAGGGACAGAGCCCATCTGGGGCAGGGTGACTAGAAGCTAGTGCTCCCTCCACAGGGATTGGTGGAGAGGCAAGCTCATGTCCCAAGGCCAGCCAATGAGACTCAAGGAGGGACTTTCTGGGGTCTGTGGACATTGAGGCTGTACCTGAAACTGCATCCAGAACTATGAAAGCTTTGTCACCTCTTTGGGTACTTCCAATAAAGCCAGTCTGGTGATAATGAGAGCTGGAGGGATGGAGGGAGTCCTGGATACAGCCATGCCTGAAGTCTACTCTTAGATCCTTTCCCCCTCTCTTTCTCCCTCCTTCCCTTTTTTCTTCCTTCTAACCTTTCATTCTTCTTCCCTCCTTCCCTCTCTCCCTTCTTTCTTTCCTTCCTTTCTTCCTTCCTCCCTCTCTCCTTCTCTCCCTCCCTCCCCCCCCCCTCCTCAGAAGCTCAGGAGTTTCCCTGTAGGTCTCAGAATGTTTGGGTCTTAAATGCCACCCCCGCTCAAGCTCACGTGTTGAAGCTTGGGTCCTCAGTACAGCCACTCCGAGGCCTCTGGGGAAGATGATCGAGTGTTCTGGCCTCACGGCTGGTTCAATCCATGGATGGATTCATAGCTTGATGGGCTTCTGAGTGGGGCTCTGTCAGAACTGAGCTCTCTCTGCTTCTGCTGTCATCTTCCAGCCCATAAAAAATACTGGGCTGAAGCCGGGCGTGGTAGTGCGCATCTTTAATCCCAGCACCCGGGAGGCAGAGGTGGGGGGATCGCTATGAGTTCAAGGCCACCCTGAGACTACATAGTGAATACTAGGTCTGCCTGGGCCTGGGCCAGAGTGGAGAGCCTACCTCGAAAAACCAAAAAAAAAAAAAAAACTAGGCTGAAGAGATGGCTTAGTGGTCAAGTCTGTGAAGCCTAAAGACCCGAGTTCAATTTCCCCAGTATTCACATAAGCCAGATGCACAAGGTGGAATTCATTTGCAGTGGCTGGAGGTCCTAGGGCACCCATTCTATCTGCCTCTCTCTCTTTAATTAATTAATTAAATAGAAAAATTTTTTTCCTTATTTATTTGAGAGAGAGACAGAGAATAAATGGGCAGGTCAGGGCCTTCCACCACTGCAAACAAACTCCAGATGAATGTGCCACCTTGTACATCTGGTGTTACGCGGGAACTGGGGAATCTAACTCTGGTCCTTAGGCTTTTCAGGCAAACGCCTTAACCACTCAACCATCGGTCCATGCCCACACCCAGCTTTCCGTGTGCTGCTAGAAACTGAACTCAGGGCTTCAAGCTTTCTGCTTCAAGCAGGCACTCTCCTTACTGAACTGCATTCCCAGCCCCACACGTCCATCTTTCGTCTGTGCCTGAGAGGCCGGTGGGCACTCCTTTTCCGGAAGCAGGCTGCTGGAAGGGGAGGGAGCAGGGAACTTGGGTGAAATGGAGAAGACAGAAGCAAAGGATCCTGGGAAAGAAATCAACCCTGTCTGCCACAGAAGACAGCATATCCCCCTTACTTTACCTACCCATCCCTACCTCCGCAGGGAGCTGAGATGGACAGAGAAGAGGAAATGCAGTCCACACTGTGAGAAGGCACAGGGCTGGCCACCCCAAACGTGGGAGGGTGAGGCGCTGTCCTCATAGGACAGAGCAGCTCGAGCCAATGCAATGGAATAGCCATGTGCTTCTGATAGCAGCTGACAGAAATACAACTTGTATTGGCTTAGGCCACGAAGAGTTTACTGGCTTCACTGGGAAAACTTGGTGGTGGATGGACTTCAGGCGCAGCGGGATCAGAGGCCTCTCACACTGAAGTACAGACTCCCTCACTCTCCCCTGACTTCTTCCTTGTCAGTTTCATAGTCTCAGATAAGCCTGTCCCTTCCGGGTGGAAAAGTTGGTTCCAGAGCCTAGGGCTCCACCACCCAGCAGCTGAGTATCCCCGGGGAAAATAGTGCTTCCTCCTCAAAGCTCCATCAGAAATCCTGGAGAAGAACTCATTAGTCCACATGCCCATGCCTGTGCCCATGCCTGAGCCATTCATCAGGACAAGTAGGACAGGGTGACAACCAGGGGAAAAGCCACAAACTGGTCAGTGGCCAAGAGTCCACTTTTACAAGAAACATGAGTAGCACGCAGGCTGAGGTAACGCTGGAATTGTAGAGGCATTGGTTACCCACTTAGGCCCAGAGAGGGTAGGACACTTGCCCCGGGTCTCACCACAATAGGCCCAAAGCCATGGACTGTGAGCCACCCCATGGCCTTCCAAGCAGAGCCAAGAGTGTCGGTGGCCAAGGTACCCGTGCCATGCCCACCCTAAGCTCCCTTCCTGTCCATATCTGTGGTCTAGGACTCCGCTGACTTTTCTCAAGCTGAGGTTTGTCAGAACATTGAATGTTCCTCCCAAGTTCATCCCCCACCATGCCTTTGGAGGTGGGGCCTCTGGAAGATAAAAGTTGAGTTTTGATGAAGTCACCAGGGTGAGGCTGCTATCGTGGGATCAGTGTTCTTATGAGAAGAGACAGCAGACAATTTCCTACTCACTCTCCCCGCTTTCTCTTTAACTCCCCCACCTGCCCTGTGACAACATGGAAGTGTGTGGACCCACTTCTCTGAATGGAAATACTCCTTTCTGAAGGGAGGTTCGTAAGCTGAGGAAGCGAAGGAAATTTAGAAAGATTCGCCAGGTCTCTCCCCAGGTTCTTTGAGCAGTGACAGTTGGGGAGGGGGAACTCTTCAGTGGAGCTGCCTGCAAACTGCACAGGGATCTTCAAGCCTGAGAGTCAGCCATCCTCTCACTGGGTCACAGAGCTAGACGTGAGTGAGTCATTTCTTTGGTCTATGGTTGGTACCCTGTCTGGGGTGAACATACGCCTCCCCAGGAAGTCTCCGCAGGAAGTCATGCAACAGGAGCCATTTGAAAGCTAGGACCTCGACCATGCCTGATTTCGGGCAGGCCATTTCTCCAGCATTGTACGAAGCTGACTTCCTGTGGGAATTTGTCATTTTTTTCTTTGGTATTTTGCTGGAGCCACCGTGCAGGGGCCATTTATGGGTACTGTGCAGGGGGCGAGGTTCCCTAGCTAGGTCTCAGTCCCCAAAGTGCCCAGGACCTGGGCCCAGTACTGAGCTGTGAGTGAAAGCTCCTTCCAGCACCACTCTAACTTCACCATCATTTTTCTGAAGAAAAAAAATATTCCAGTCTAACCAATAACCTCTTTGCCCTTTCCCTCCTCCCCCCCATCTGTCCCCGGAGGCAGAGCAGCACAGAAACCTCCATTCCTCTCCCCTTCTTACTTCCAGGCAAGAAAATCCCTGTAGCTATAAGAAGAGACAGCAGATGCTGAGGTGCCCCAGGGGTTATGGCTGTCTGTGTTTAACGGATTCCATCTTCCAGTCACGAAGCATCCATTACTGCTCACATTGTCCAGATGGGGCAGCTGAGGCTCAGAGAGGCAAAGTGATTTGTCCAAGGTCACACAGCTGGGAAGCCAAGCTGGGAGTTTAGGGAGGAGTGGGTCTTTTGCATGAGACAGGCTCTCAATAAGTAGCCCAGGATGACCTGGAACTTTCCATCCTGCTGCCCCAGCCTCCTGAGCACAGGGAAGGTAAGTGTGTGCTGTCAGCATTAGAACCCAGATCCCTCAGCTGAAATGACCACATCCTTGGTTCCCCGCTGACATCTTGGCTTCTTGGGACTGGGCTTTAGTTCATAAACTGGATACGTGCATGTTATTGGCACATTAGGACTCTGAAGTTCTCAGTCACCCCACAGCCAGCTGTGAGGTGGTGGACACACCGGACCTTGCATGGGCCCTCAATGATGTAGCCATGGTGTGCCTTCCCAGGAGCCTGGACTTGAGGGCAGCCATGCAGTTGTCTTAACTGTCCTGTGAGGTGGGATCCCACCTTGCTCTCCTTTTCCTGACCCCGAAGCTGAGGCCCAGCTTGGGCATGTGGGAGAGAGATCTCACCGTGGACACTCAAAATGCTTAGGGTTTCAGAACTGTCAGAAACCAGAGCAAGATGGAATTTATTTTTATTTTATTTTTTTTTTGTGACAAGGTGTCCTTGAATGCACAGCAATCCTCCTGCCTCAGCCTGCTGAAATTCCAAGTGTAAGCTGAAGGGTTAATGAACCACTGACCCCGGTGGACCACAAAACTTCCTGGGACCATAGCATGATAAGGCACATCTGTTACAAAACAAGCTCATAACTCAAAGAGCTGCCTCAAGAGCTATCAGGCCACCTGGACATAAAAGGCCTCATCTTCCCCCTCCATTCTTCATTCCTAAAGACCCCCATGTCCCCATCCCTTGGCCCTTTAAAAAATCTCTAGTCTCCTGCTGACAGAAAGCTGGAAGAAGCCATTCTGCATGCAGTTCAATGGGAGAAAGAGAAATCACCAGTGAAGATACTCAACAGTGGACACTGCAAGCCTTATATTTTGCCAACCAGGGCAAATGAGCCAACTGGTGCAATAGTGGTATGTCTGTCATGGTAGAAGCCAACTGCCCTCTAATTGGACTGGAGGCCCACTGCGTGGGAGGGAATACATCCCTGACACTGAAAACTTAAAACAGGGGTAGTCATAAGCCCTAGGGGTGTAACGTCTGCTGCTGTCTGGCTAAATGTGTATACTATGCTTATCAAACTGCCCAGAAAGCACTTCTCTTAATGTTCATACCCTTATATTAGTGCTATTCTCACTTTTGGTAGAGAATCTTCTCTTTTCAGATGGCAGTGACCTTGGGATGACTCAGAAGGCATTATGGTGCTGGAAAGAAGTGACCGGAGTGCTCAGCACTGCAATATCTCTATCACACCTTCAGGGTCTATTGCGGAAGAGGTGGTGGAAAGAATGTAAGAGCCAAAGGAAGGGTAGGACTCCTTACAACATGCTCCCCCCAGACACAAAATGGACAGGATATCCATGACCTCACAGTGCCTGACACTACCTACACAAGACCATCATAATAAGAGGAAAAGATCATGACATCAAAATAGAAGACAGACTGATTGAGATGGGGAGGGGATATGATAGAGAGTGGAGTTTCAAAGGGGGAAGCGGGGGGAGGGAGGGCATTACCATGGGATATTTTAAATTTTATGAAAGTTGTTAATTTAAAAAAAATTGGAAAAAAAAAAAGAAAGACCCTCACATGCTGGGAAGAGGACTCCGTGGAAGAAAATGCTTGCTGTGCAAGTACTAGTTCCTGACTTCGGATCCAGAAGCCACACAGAAGCAGGGAGCGGTTGTGGGCTCCTGTAATGGCAGCGCGTCTGTGCTGAGATGGGAAGCAGAAACAGGAGGGATTCCCCAGAAGCTCGAGGCCCAGATAGCCCAGTAAACTGAGCAACGGACAAGAGACCTTGCCTCAGGTGAGGTGGAAGGCAAGGACCAACATTGGAAAGTTGTCCTGTGACCTCCACCCATGTGCTGTGGCACGCACGTATCCATACGTACACACGTACACTCTCCGAGAGAGAGGGGGAGAGAGAGAGAGAGAGGGAGAGAGAGAGGCTGACTCACAGGAAATGCAAGCAGAGCATCATCGTGCCTGCGCATGCGACAGTGTGGCAGGATGCTCGAAGCCACGAATGACCATGGTCTCCCAGCCCAATCAACGGGAGTGTTGGTTGTTATTTAACACAAAGCTTCAAGGTAAGAGGTTCTAGGCTTGGCTCAGAGACTGAAGAAATGTCAGCAGGGACCCAGACACCTGTGCCCTTGGCATTCCTGTGCCACTTGGTGTGTGGGTGACATCTCTCCTAGTGATCACAGCATGGCTACCACCATGCCAGACATCAAGACCTCACGTCAGAGTCCCAGCAGCAAGGAAGAGCTGATGGGGACAGAGAAAGCTTTACTTTCATTTCTTTTCTTTTTAAAAAAATATTTTATTTTATTTATTTAATTTGAGAGAGAGAGATTGAGAGAGAGAGAGAGAGAATGAGCACACCAGGGCCTCTAGCTACTATAACTACAGACACATGTGTCACCTTGAGGATCTGGCTTTACGTGGGTACTGGAGAATTGAACCCTGGTCCTTAGGCTTTGAAGGCAGGTACCTTTAACTGCTGAGCCATCTCTCCATCCCATCTTCTTCTTGTTCTTCTTCTTTTTTTGTTGTTGTTTGTTTATTTTTTGTTTTTGCAGGTAGGGTTTCACTCTAGTCCGGGCTGACCTGGAATTTACTATGTAGTCTCAGGGTGGCCACTAACATACAGTGATCCTCTACCTCTGCCTCCCAAGTGCTGGGATTAAAGGCGTGCACCACCATGCCCGGCTTCTCCCATCTTCTTTTCTTGGGGATGGAGAGATGGTTTAGCAGTTAAGGTACTTGCCTGTGATGCCTAAGGACCCAGGTTTGATTCCCCAGTAGCCATGTAAGGCAGATGCACAAAATAACAAAGTGGCGCATGCGTCGGTTTATTTGCAATGGCTAGAGGGCCTGGTGTGTCCATTCTTTTTCTCTTTCTCTTTCCCTCTCTGCTTCTCTCTTTCTGCCTCCCTCCCTCTCAAATAAATAAATAATAAAATAACAAAGAGAAAGCTCTCTTCCAGATATTGTCCCCTTCCTCGGCAAAGTGGAACGGACTTGCGTCCAAACCCTAGCTCTCTTACTTCACCTCTCTGAGCCTTAATTTTTCCGTCCTTGGAAAGGGAACAATGATATTTTCCTCATGAGATGCTATGACAATGGCAGGAAACTGCTCTTGGTAGATGGAGAGCAGTCCGCATGCGCAGCATGTGCAGTCTAATAAATCCCCTAAGTAATCTCAAAACATCTTTAATAAAATCTTCAACATTCTGCTTCATGCCTGTTCTTCCCAGAATTCTTCTCTGTGGTGACACCATGAATCCTGGGTTTCGCCTGATTTGAGGTCCTTAAAGTCTAAGGGAACTCCTGAGGTAGCTGTGGGTGACAATGTGGAGCTGTGTTTCAGTCCCCTCTCCCTCATACCATCTCCTCTTCCCGGTGAATCTCTGCTAGCCCAGGTCTGCATCTTGGTCTCCCTCGAGGGCTGGCTCTGGGTGGGTTGGCCCTGGGAATGATCAGTCAGGAGATCTGGAGGAGGAGAAAGGTTGATTTCCTGCCCTGTGGACTCTCAGCGCCAGCCCCTCCCCACAGGGCTCAACAATGGCCAAAAGGAGCAGTTCTACGAGGAGCCTGGGCCTGCGTGTCTGCTCTGTGTGAACCTCCACCTAGACAAACATGCTTTAAAAAATTTATTTACTTTTAAGCCGGGCATGGTGGCGCACGCCTTTAATCCCAGCACTTGGGAGGCAGAGGTAGGAGGATTGCCGTGAGTTCGAGGCCACCCTGAGACTCCATAGTGAATTCCAGGTCAGCCTGGGCTAGAGTGAAACCCTACCTCGAAAAACCAAAAAAAAAAAAAAATTTTATTTACTTATTTATTTATTATAGAGAGAGAGACAGAGACAGAGAGAATGGACACAGCAGGACCTCCAGCCACTGCAAACTCCAGACGCATGCGTCACCTTGTGCATCTGGCTCACGTGGTACCTGGAGAATCGAAGCTGGGTCCTTAGGCTTCACAGGCAAACGCCTTAACCAATAAGCCATCTTTCCAGCCCAGACATGCTCTTTTTGTTATTGTTGTTTGAGACGGGGTGTCAAGCAGCCCAGGCTTACCTTTGAGTCACTATGTCCCTAAGGCTGCTGGACTCCTGCCTCCACTCCCAGGTCCTGGGATTACAGATATGCACCTCCATGCCTAGTCTACGTGGTGCTGGGGATCAAACCCAGGGCTTTGCTCATGCTTGGCAAGCACTCTACCCACTGGGCCACATCCTCAGCCCCTCGGCAGACTCATTGGTAAGCTCTGAACGACAGGTGGAACACATCTTTTTTTTTTTTTTTCCTGTCAAGAGCTGGACTGATCCAAAACACTCACTTTTTTCCCCAAAGTAAATTATTTGCAAATTTTGGTATTTTAGGAGTAGTAATAAATGACTTGTGCCTTTGTGTCATTATTAGAAGTCACCTGTCAGCCGGATGCAGTGGCACATGTCTGTGATCCCAGCTCTCAGGAGATGGAGAGTTCTAGGTCAGTCTGGGCTACATAATGAGACCCTGTCTCAAAAAAAAAAAAAAACAACAACAAAAAACGAAACCTTTGGAAAAGCAAGGTGTGGGCTGGAGAGGTGGCTCAGCAGTTAAAGGTGCTTGCCTGCAAAAGCCTGCCGTCACTTGTTCAATTCCCCAGTAGCCACATAAAGCCAGATGCACAGAGTGACACATGTGTCTGGAGTTCATTTGTAGTAATAAGAGGCCCTGGCATGCTCATTCTCTGTTTCTCTGTTTCTTTGTCTCTCCATACAAATAATATGACAAAATAAAAATTATTTTTTAAAAAAGTGGGAGGCTATGTAGATGGCTCAGTGTGTAAAAGCATATGTCACTTGGGAGGCAGAGGTAGGAGGATTGCCATGAGTTCAAGGCCACCCTGAGACTACATAGTAAGTAACAGGTCAGCCTGAGCTAGAGTGAGACCCTACCTTGAAAACCAACCAACAACCAACCAAACAAACAAACAAACAAACAAACAAAAACAATCATCTGTCATGCAAGCGTGAGGGTTCAAGAGGCCTTGAGTTCAATTCCCCAGCACCCCCATAAACAGCTGAGCACGGCTATGCATATCTGTAACCCCCGTCTTGTGGGGAGCAGAGATGGAGAATCGCTGGGATTCACTGGTCAGCAAGTGTGACGAGAAAGAGCAGCTTCGGGTTCAACGAGAGACAGTCTCCAGGAAGCGTGAAGATGAGCGATGGTGGAGGACACCACTGTCCCTTCAGCCTCTGCAAGCACACACAGGGGTGGACGCATTGGCACACACACCGACATACATCATGCACACACACACCACACATTCCACATAAGCGCCACTAGAAAAATGGATCAGAAACCGGGGAGATGGCTCAGTGGTTAAAGGCACTTGCTTGCAAAGCCTGCCGTCCCAAGGTTTGATTCTCCAATAGTAACGTAAAGCCAGATTCACAAAGTAACCCAAAGTAACCCATGCATCTGGAGCTCCTTTGCAGCAGCAAGAAGTCCTACAGTGCCCACACTCACGCTCTCTATCTCTCTCTCATAAATCAGTTTGTTTTTTAAAGGAATCAGAGGTGGAGAGATGGCTTAGTGGTTAAGGCACTTGCCAGAGAAGACTGAGGACCTAGGTTCGATCTCCCCAGTGCCCACGTAAACCGGCTGCACATGGTGGCACATGCATCTGGTGTTTGTTTGCAGTGGCTAGAGTTCCTGGCGTGCCCCATACTCACTCTCTCTGTCATTCTGCTTTCTGTCTCTCAAATAAATAAGTAAATAAATGAACAATTTTTTAAAAAGCAATCAATTGTCCACTGGTCAAAAAGACAGTCACCTCCCATTTTGATTTATTTGGCTGGTGTAATTGAGAATTAATTTGAGATTGTTAGGCTTCTGACAGTATCCTGAAACATCATGTCTTTGTACATGATCATGATTGAGAGAGAGGGGATCTCCCACTCCTGCAGCCCAGCCTCACATCCACTTATTCTTGACATCCTTCAGTCAAATAGGAGCCACTGGATTCGGCACCGGTATTGATTCCAGTGGCTTATATTATTTTACTGTAAGTACAATGTCTGCTGTAGTTAATATACAATGGGGTAATTTAAAATGCATTAGTTTAATAAAAATGCATAAGATAGAATTGCATCAGCTTCAATAAAAATTCAATTTCATAAATATTATCTCGTGTTAAAATGCATTGATTTCCAGGAAAATATATCGGTCGGAGGTAATTTACATGGGCTGGGATGGCAGTGCCCAGGTCTCCATACATATGGATTAGTTTAGCCAGACGTGTCCAATTGTGTAAAGAACCAGTCAGGCCGAAATGGATTCCGACCCTGTTGTCGTCGAAACTGTCACCGTCCTGCTCGCCTTGACTGAAGGAATGTCTCCCACAAAGGCTGAGGGCGGTCCACCTGCAAGGAGGCAGGTGCTGAGCCCGACGAATGTTCTGGTATTCGAAGTGAGGGGCTTGCTGATGTCAGGTGGCCTGTGAACTAGACTCCCAAGAACCGGCGGGGACACCATCTCTCTGTGTGCCTGGGCAATGTCAGCTGCACCCCTAGACCAGGACAAAGGTGCTTTAGTCACGAGCTGGCTGCAAGCCTTTGACTGTCCAGGGTGGCTACAAGAGAACCTAGAATAGGGAACCCCCGGAGACCGAAGCCAGGAGATGAGCTTAGGGTGACCGGGACAAGGGATCACAGCCAGGGTTCGGGAGTTCAACCAGTCCTGAGTTCACATCCTGCGCCTGCTAATTCTTGTGTGACTAGCCTGTCACTCACCCTCTCCAAGTCTTTCTCTGAGATCCTGGCAAACTGATTCGTTTCCCGTGGTTTGCTAGCAGCTGACAGAGCTGAGATTTGCACTTAAGTTTGGGGCAGGTGGACATTTCCCAATCATTTTGTTTGTGAAAACAAAACAAAACAAAATACAAAACACATTATACCAGAAAACGAAGTCAAATAGAACTCCGTTCAGCACATGTGGCTTGCCAACTCCCTCCACCACTGTCCAGTCTGTCTCCTGCTCCTGAAGTGCCGGTGGAGGGAGGTTTGTAGCCAACCTTGCATCCTTTCCACACTCAAATCACTGTATGATTGTTACCTTCAGGGAACGTAACACTAATGGGAATTGTACCCTCAGACCATGTTTTGTAGCTGAAGGGTCTGCCAGGTCTCTTGAGACTCACTGGCTCCACCCAAGGTGTCTTTCTTGAGGGTAACATAATTAAAAATTTTGCATTTCTATTTTTTATTTTAGAGAGAGAGAGAGAGAGAGAGACGGAGGGAGAGAGAGGGAGAATTGGCATGCCAGGGCCTCAGCCACTGAAATTGAACTCCAGATGCTTGCGCCCCCTACTGGGCATGTGTGACCTTGCACTTGTCTTACCTTTGTGTGTATGAGCTTTCATGGGATCTGCAGAATCGAACATGAGTCCTTAGGCTTTGCAAGCGAGCGCCTTAACTGCTAAGCCATCTCTCCAGCCTCAGGGTGACATCTTTAAGCACCCATTTTGGAGGCAGCTCCTGCCTGAGGTTCCTGGGGATGAGATTCAGTCAGCTGTATGTCAGGGAAACCAAGGACACCAGACTGAGTCATAGTCCATCACAGTAGCAGGCACATGGTTTCACTGTGTCCCATTTCCTGGGCTATAACCCCTGATAAGTCATGTCATAGAGCCCCCCTATCACTGTGTCCTTTGTAAAGAATAAGAAACAGAAAGGGGGGATGCGACAGACAAGACCATGCCCAGAAGAGCATGGATTTTCTTAAACTTTAATATTTAAATATTTATTTTTAGGTTGCATTCTATTTCTGCAAAGGAAAACTGGCGTTTCGTTTATAGTAGCAGGATAAAAGTTGCCTCTCCAGTACATCTATTTACAGTTAAAAAAAAAAAAAAAAGATAAGTCCATCTGAAGACAAGTATAAAATAAGTGACAATCCGTGTGCATGGATTGCACACGTGGCAAAATGCTACAAAGGGGCTGGAGAGATGGCTCAGTGGTTAAAAGCGCTTGCTTGCAAAGCCTGAAGGCCTGAGTTTGATTCCCCCGTACCCACATAAATCCAGATGCACAAAGCAGTGCCTATGTATGGAGTTCATTTGAAGTGGCACTAGGTCCTGGCGCGCCCATTCTCGTTCTTTCTCTTTCTCCTTGCAAATCAATAAATAATATATATATTTTTTAAATGCTAGGAAAGATGGTACCCTAGGGGCTGTTTGTGGGACACAGAACAAGAACACTTGTGCACCAAGCATGGCAGAGGTACCAGGAAGATCCAGAGCTGAGCTGCGGGGTGGGAGGTGCCACCCAGGCTCATCTGAAGTGACTGGATGGTCGGTTTTCCGGGACAGTAACAAAGCATCTAAAACTCACGACACACTGTGTGACCTCTGCGAGCAGGCTGGCCTTTCTGAACCTGTTTGCTCATTATTATTATGATGATGATTAATTTATTTTTGGTGTTTCGAGGTAGGGTCTCACACTAGTCCAGGCTGACCTATAATTCACTATGTAGTCTCAGGGTGGCCTTGAACTCACGGCAATCCTCCTACCTCTGCCCCCAAGTGCTGGGATTAAAGGCGTGCGCCACTACGCCCGGCTCATGTTCACTCATTATTAAAAATGTCACTGAGAGCCCGTAACCAACTCCTAAATCTGTGGTGAGACTTGGAGGAGCCCACTAAGGCCAGCCAGGCCCTCTAGTGGATGCCTTATCTCTTCCTTTCCTTCCTTATTTCATTTTTTTTTTAAATTATTTTTTGTTTTTCTAAGGTAGGGTCTTGCTCTAGCCCAGGCTGACCTGGAATTCACTACATAGTCTCAGGTTGGCCTACAACTCAGTGATCCACCTACCACTGCCTTCCAAGTGCTGGGATTAAAGGCATGCACAACCACATCTGGCTCAGTTAAAAAATTATTTATTTATTTGAGAGAGAAAGAGGGAGAGAGAGAGAGAGAAAGAGAGAGAATGGGAGTGTCAGGGTCTCTAGCTACTGCAAACGAACTCCAGACACACGCACCACCTTGTGCATCTGGCTTATGTGGGTCCTTAGGCTTTGCAGGCAAGTGCTTTAACCGCTAGCCATCTCTCCAGCCCCTTCTTTCATTCTTGCTTGTGTGTGTGTGTTGTGCGTGAGTATGTGTGTGTGTGTTTATATGTGCATGGGTACACATGTGTGTGCATTCATGCATGTGGGGGTTAGAGGTCAACATTAGGCTGTTCCTCAGTTACTCGCCACCTTATTCTTTGACACAGGGTCTCTCACTGAACCCAGAACTCTCTGACTCAGCTAGACTGCATAGCCATTAGGCCCCAAGAATCCTCCTGTCTCTGCCTCCCCAGTGCTGGAATTACAGGCGTGGGCCACCACACTTGGCATTTGACGTGGGTTCTGGGGATCTAAGCTCAGGTCCTTGTGCTTGTATGGCAAGCACTTTACCCATTGAGCCTTCTCCCCAACCCTCTTATTCATTTATTTATTTATATTTGAGACAGGGTCTCACTATGTTGGCTAGGCTAGGCTGGAAACCTTGTGATTCTCCTGCCTCAGCCTCCCACATTCTGGGACCACAGGCATATGCCATCGTGCTTGGCTCTAAACTTCAGATAGGTTTTATTGTGTGTTGTTATTCTTGCTCTTTGTGTCACTGGTTTTCCTTCATTTCCTGTATGTGATTTATAAGTTAACACCATCAGAGGCATGTGTTATGATAGGTCTGGACTATTGGCTATTTTTGATACCCACTAGGGGCTCTCTGAACACATCCCCTGAAGACGCACTTGTATATCATTTATTTATTTATTTTCAAATATCCTTCTCAATAGATCTCCAAGTCTTGTGTCTGACCCTGTTGTTTGCCTGGGACTCTGTAGATTGTCTTTCAAGCCTCTAATTCTTGGCTCATCCCCTCCAGGGAGCCTTGCCTGACCATGTAAGACAGGCTAAGAGGCCCTTCCCTGTATAGCCACAGCCCCTTTGGCTACCAAAGCATCCAAGTCCCCAAGATATGCTTCTGGAATTTTTCATTTCCACCGGACACCCTGGCAGCAGCTGTGCTTTCTCTCTTGCCTTCCTGGCTTGGTCCTAAAGCACCGTGGCGCTGGCTCAAGGAAGGGGAGTCTGCCCTCAGCACGTTCGGAGGGCTGATGCCATGCCCGTTGTCCTGTTTCCTCCTCGCTCTGACAACACCAGCTCAGTTCACAGAGGGTACAGTCCGCCGTGGCAGCAGGAGCGAGAAACAGCTGCTCACATGCGTCTGTAGCCAGGAAGCAGAGAGGTGGACGCTGGTGCTCAGCTTGTCCTCTCCTTTTTATTTAGTCCAGGACCCAGTCTGTGAGATAGCGTTACCCACAGCCAGGGTGGATCTTCCCACCTCACTTAGCCTAATCTAGAAACTCCCTCATAGACACGCCCAGAGGTTTGTCTCCTACCTGATGCAGATTAACCATGGCACCCGCTCCGGGCAACAGTGCAGGCGTTTGAGTGCCTTACGGCCCTGTTCCCATGTTGGGTGTGCTCTTGGCCTCTCACTGTGATGGACGCTCCCGTGGCCCAAGGTGACCCTTGCCGCAGGGTCTCTGTCCCCTCCCAGGAGCGGTCCGGAGAAGGTTCCAGGCTTTGGCTGTAGGGTATGAGTGGTTTCTGACCCCAGCTGCTCAGCACCCTACTGCACTCTGGTTCCCCAGACCAGCCTGTCTCTAGAAATAGAGTGTTTTGGGGCTGGAGAGATGGCTTAGTGGTTAAGCGCTTGCCTGTGAAGCCTGAGGACCCCGGTTCGAGGCTCAATTCCCCAGGACCCACGTTAGCCAGATGCACAAGGGGACGCACGCATCTGGAGTTCGTTTACAGAGGCTGGAAGCTCTGGCGCGCCCATTGTCTCTCTCTCTCTGCCTCCTTCTGTCTGTCGCTCTCAAATAAACAAACAAACAAACAAAAAGAATTAAAAAAAAAAGAAAAAAAAAAGAAATAGTGTTTTGTGGCTTCGCATTTCTAACTGCCCAGACAGTCTCACTTCGCCAATCCACCACAGGACACACCAACTCTCCAGGCTAAAAATACCCCTGACATTGGTGAAGGTCTAAGAGGCCCACCACTGCGTTCCTCTGCATGCCCCCTTCACTGCTGGCTCCACCCATAGCTGGGCATACCTGTCCGTCCAGCCCCAGCTCCTGGAGATGTGCGGAGGCATACCCTCCAAATTCCCATGTGGCACCCCAATGTGACTTGTCATACACAGTGCCTTTGGGGACGTGATTAGGTTTGTACAAAGCAACGGGGTGGGGCCCTGACCCATCAGTACTGGGGGGCTTGGGAGAAGAAGCAGAAAGTCTGCTGTTTCCCCGTCTTCCTCTGCACACACACACACAGGCCAGGTGAAGCAAGGAGGCCAGGCCCACCACAAACCAGCCCCAGCGTGCTTGGTCCTGGGCCTTCCAGCCGGCCGAGAAAGGACGTCTGCTTTTTCTGCCACTTAGCTGGAGGCAAGTTGTTATGGCAACCCAAGCAGTGAATTTCCCAGGGACCAGGGCTGGTTCTTCTCCATGTGGGCACACAGTCTGGTACACAGTAGGTGCCTAATGAATGCGGTAGACTCGTGCACGCTCCTTACAAACAGGATCCTACAGCCAGACGACTGGGGTTGCAGTTCTCCCCCTACCCCAACTCCTGGGTCTCAGTTTTCCTATCTGTGAACAGAAGTAATAACATTGCTAAGCTCCTCAGGCTGCTGGGGGTGGGGCAAAGGCATCACCAGGTATGGCAGGGTTTGCGATTTGTGGTCAAGTCCTGGTCACTACAGGAGCTTACCCAGCACGGCGAAACCAATCACTGCTCAGAACGGGCCTGAGACTGGGGGCTTAGTTGGCACGGTGTTTGCCCAACATACACGAAGCCTTGGGTTCCATCCCCAGCACTGCATAAACGGGGCATGGTACTGCACACCTGCAATCTCAGCATTCAGCAGGTAGAGGCAGGAAGATCAAAAGTGCAAGGGCTGGAGAGATGGCTTAGCGGTTAAGGCGCTTGCCTGAGAAGCCTAACGACTCATGTTCCATTCTCCAAGTCCCACCTTAGCCAGACGCACAAAGGTGAGGCAAGTGCAAGGTTGCACATGCCCACTAGGGGGCGCAAGCATATGGAGTTTAATTCCAGTGGCTGAGGCCCTGGCATGCTAATTCTCTCTCTCTCTTTCTCTCTCTCACACACACTTGCTTTCTCTTAAAAAGTAAAATAAATTGAAAAGTTCAAGGTCGAGTCCACAGGAGGTCTACACACTGTCATGTCTCTAGTGATCCCTGAGAAATTCCAGCACATTCAGCAAGTACTCAACACCAACATCGACGGGCATAGGAAATAGTCTTTGGCATCACTTCCATTAAGGGTGTGGGACAAAGCATGCTCACGTGGCGTTGAGGAAAGCAGACATCGACCTCACCAAGAGGGATGCAGATGAGGTGGAACGTGTGATCACCATTATGCAGAATCCACGCCAGTACAAGATCCCAGACTGGTTCTTGAACAGACAGAAGGAGATGGGAAGTGCAGCCAGGTTCTGGCCCATGGTCTGGACAACAAGCTCGGGAAGATCTGGAGCCGCTGAGGAAGATCCGAGCCCACAGAGGGCTGTGCCGCTTCTGGGGTCTTTGTGTCCGAGGCCAGCACACCAAGACCCCTGGCCACTGTGGCGGCACTGTGGGTATGCCCAAGAAAAAATGAGTTTGTAGGCCTTTTCTGTTAATAAATATTTCTATACAAAAAAAGTTCAAGGTCAAGGCTGGAGAGACGGCTTAGCAGTTAAGGTGCTTGCCTGTGAAGCATAAGGACACAGGTTCAGTGCCCACATAAGTCAGATGCACAAGGGGGCGCATGCATCTGGAGTTCGTTTGCAATGGCTGAAGGCCCTGTTGTGCCCGTGCTCTCTATCTGCCCCCATCTCTCTCTCCTATAAATAAATAAATTAATTAATTATTTTTTAATTTTTTGTTATTTTTATTTACTTATTTGAGAGTGACAGACAGAGAGAGGAAGAGGCAGAGAAAGAGAGAGAGAGAGAATGGGCATGCCAGGGCCTCCAGCCACTGCAAACCAACTCCAGATGCATGCTCCCCTTGTGTATGTGGCTAACATGGGTCCTGGGAGTAGAGCCTCGAGCCAGGGTCCTTAGGCTTCACAGGCAAGCACTTAACCACTAAGCCATCTCTCCAGCCCAAATAAAATATTTTAAAAAGTATATAATCAAGGTCATCCTCAGCTAATATATGGAGTTAGAGACAACCTGAGCTACAAGAGACCCTGTCTCCAACAAACATCTTAGAATGCTAAGCAAGGCACCATATTAGAAACACAAAATTCCAGGAAATGAGCTGGGATGGAGCCTCTTGGTCTGCAGAATCAGGTGGGCAGTTGTCTTATTTGATAAGAACTAGTGGATTTCCCGAAGATCACCCATTTGTTTTAAGATTCTACCCTTGCAGGCAGTGTTGACAAAACGCCTTTGCAGAAATGCCAGCGTGCACGGGGATGGAGGATGGGCCTTGTGCTTCCGCGGCCTATGGTAAATATAATGCTAGGATGAGGGCCTGAAATGAATGGGAATAATTTCCTAATAAACACAGTCAGTTAGTGAGGTGTTCTGGAACTGCTGGTGGGAGATAGATTTTGGTGAAATATTTTTTTGTCTCATAGGGGACTGGGATGGGGGGAATGTGAAAGGCATAAATTTCCACAGAGGAAGTATCTTTTATGATTATTCGTTCCATGGTAGCTCCAAAAGCCTAATGGAGATTCATATTTACAGTTCCTAGAAGTACCTGGGCTTTGTACATTGGGGGAAGATTTAGCTTCAGGTCTTGTGGAAATCGGGCATATGCGGGAGATGGCGGGCAGGTTAAGGCACCTAGTGCTGGCAGTCTGAATTCTGAATGGTGTCTCCCCAGAGCTTTCAGATAAGAGGCTGAGGGCTTGAACTGACTCACTGGAGGAAGAAGAAAGCCAGCTGATATCCAAAGATGGCAGTGCTGGGTGCATGGCTCAGAGGTGGAACGCCTGCCTAGAATCCACCAGTGAGGGGTTGGGAGAATGGATCAGTGGTAGAGTGCTTGCCTAGCATTCATTAGGTCCTGGGTTCTATCCCAGCTCCCCAAAGATGGCTTTCATCTCCAGCATGTTATCAAGCATGGGGAGGATTTGCCAAAAGATTCTCCCATCCACGCAGTGATGGGATAAGTCAGATTCTCCATTCACACAAGGATGGGGTCAGTCAAAATCACTCCTCTGGGGCTGGAGAGATGGCTTGGCAGTTAAGATGCTTGCCTGTAAGCCTGAGGACCCAGCTTCGATTCCCTACGACCCATGTAAGCCAGATGCACATGGTGACGCATGTGTCTGGAATTTGCTTGCAGTGGCTGGAGGTCCTGGCATGCCCATTCTCTCCCTCCCTCTCTCTCTCTCAAATAAGTAAATTAATTAATTAAATTTAAAAATATTTTTAAAAACACCTTTCTGAAGAATTTGGCAATACTCATGGACATTAGCCCAGAGATACCTGTTGGGACAATTTTTCTTTTGTGAGAGCCAACTTCATGTTACTATGCTGAAACATCCAAGACAATCAACTTATAAAGACACAAGGTTTATTTTACCCTATAGTAGGCTGTTTTTGTCCACAGTCAGTAAGTCCCTTTGTGTTTGGGCCCTTGATGAGCTAACAGCACATCCTGGTGGCACTAAATGTTCATTTCACAAGTCAGGGAACAAAGAGGAAGAGGAAGGTTCAAGGTCCCAGGATCCTTTGAGGGCCCACCCCCAGTCACTAAGGACTCCCCACCAGACCATAACTTTCAAAGACTCAGCCACTCCCTAATGCACCACTCTAGAGTATATTTTCTTTGCTTTGTTTTTGAGGTAGGGTTTCACCCTAGCTCAGACTGACCTGGAATTCACTATGTAATCTCAGGGTGGCCTCGAACTCACTGTGATCCTCCTACCTCTGTCTCCTGAGTGCTGGGATTAAAGGCATGCACCATCATGCCCAGCTTGAGTACAACATTAAAAAAAAATCTTTAAATGACAAGCTCTCTATATATAGACAGTTTATATAATCCTAATGCCCTCCCACCACCCTCCATTTTCCCCTCCCAAATCCCCCCTCTACTGAATCCCTTCTTCTTCCCAACAAGTATCTCTTCTATTTTTATAACATCATTTTCCTCTTCCTATTATGGAGGTCTTGTGTAGGTAGCATCAGTCACTGTGAGATCATGAATACCACAGACACCTTGTGAGACCAAACTTTTAATCCGTGGTCTCTGGGAACACACAAACTATAGCACCTCACAGCAAGTCACACTCACCTGGCACAAAGACGAGCGAGTGTTCCAGAATAGGACGCATAGTAGCAGCAGGAAACTGGAAACAAGGGGAATGCTCTGTCCTCGGAGGTGGACTAGTAAAATGTACTGGACGCTCACGATGGAATACGATGATGCTGCGGGAATGAATGATGCAGAGACCCACAGACTGGGCAAGATGCCAGTGATGCGCCCTTCTACAAACAAACTGTTGCAATCAGCCACGTTGCTGGGATGAACATCCAAACCAGGCACAGTTCATACAAATAAAGTTTATACAAACAAAATATTTATACAAGGGGCTGGAGAGATGGCTTAGCGGTTAATACACTTGCCTGCAAAGCCAAAGGACCTCTGTTCGATTCCCCAGGACCCATGTAAGCCAGATGCACAAGGTGGTGCATGCATCTGGAGTTTGTTTGCAGTGGCTGGAAACCCATTCTCTCTCTCTCTCTCTCTCTCTCTCTCGCGCTGCCTCTTTCCCTCTCTCAAATAAATAAATAAATAAAATAAAAATATTTAAAATATTTATACAAATAAGGGCTGGAGAAGATGGCTTAGTGGTTAAGGCATTTGCCTGCAAAGCCAAAGGACCCTGGTTCCATTCCCCAGGTCCCATGTAAGCCAGATGCACAAGGGGGCACATGCGTCTGGAGTTTATTTGCAGTGGCTAGAGGCCCTGGAGTGCCCATTTTCTCTTTCTCTGTCTCTCAATAAATAAATAAATAAAATATATTAAAATATTTATACAAATAAATATGAGTTTATCAGCTTACAGATTCAGGGTAAGTCCCTTAATGATGGAAGAGGCTGGCCCCCTTTCACAGATCCAAGCAGAGAGACGCCACCAGCCAGTGCCGCAAGGCAGCACATACACAGGAGCAAATAGCAGGGAGCCAGGCAGAGCTCAGACTGCTCCCCACACCTTTGGGGTAGAATTCAGATCCGTCCCTAAACACACCTTGGGACTGGACCCCAGGATCCACCCCCGAGTGACACCTCCCCCAGCCAGGCGGCTGGAAATCCAAGTTACAAGATTTAATAAAACACCTGAGTCTATGGGGGACATGCATTGAAACTACCATAGAAACAAAGAGGAAGCATTCTACAGTCAGTTCCTTTTTATTTTATTTTATTTTCTAAAAGCACCTCCATGCAGGTTATATTTTTGTGCAAAGAAAAACTTGAAAAAGAATCTACTCCAAGCTATGGTACTCCTTCAGCAAGTCTCACTGGGACCAGGAACATTTCTTAGACTTTAGACATTTGTAGCATTTAAAAGTTTTCACATTGAGTCTATACGATTTGTCAATTAAATTATGGGCCATGGGGAAGGGAAGCAAAAGCTCTCTGTAACTCAACTCTCACCCAGAAACTGGCTTTGTTCAAATTTGGTTGGTGCTCCAGAATTTTCTCTGTGAATTCATCATAGTTTTTTTTTTTTCTTTAAATTCATCATATTTTTTTTGAATTCACATTTACATGCACACATATGAGGATTTCTTTTCTACCACAAGAGTGAGTTTATTTTCTTTTCCCTTTTTGACACAGTGTCCCCACCACCCTCTCCTGTCATTGCAAAAGCTCTCCGCAGCACCCACTGTGCCAAGGCGTCATCATCTCCCACGCTGGCCGCTGTGATGGACACCTGGGCTGGCTCCAACTTTGGAGGCCTTATGTTTTGGAAGATTTTTGTCAACCAAACTGAATTGATTAAGTGATAATTAATTCACTTTCTCGTTTTTTTATTTTTATTTTTTATTCATCAAAGGCACAAACCGCAGAGCAGGGCTCTGAGCAGGAGGTTCCCAGAACCTAGACAGACCTGGCCAAGAGCAACGAAGCTGGTGTCGGGAGGTACCTGGGAAGCCTGGGAGGCAAGTGAGTTCCTCAGGGATGCCACATTTTTGGCTGTCAAATATATATATATATATATTGTGGCTGGGCATGCTGGCCCATGCCTTTAATCCCAGCACTTGGGAGGCTGAGGTAGGACAATAGCCATGAGTTTGAGGAAGGCTTGGGACTACAGAGTGAGTTCCAAGTCAGACTGGGCTAGAGTGAGACTCTCGAAAAATCATTATATAGGGCTGGAGAGATGGCTTAGCGGTTAAGCTCTTGCCTGTGAAGCCGAAGGACCCCAGTTCGAGGCTCCATTCTCCAGGACCCACGTTAGCCAGATGCACAAGGGGGCGCACGCATCTGGAGTTCGTTTGCAGTGGCTGGAGGCCCTGGCGCGCCCATTCTCTCTCTCTCTCTCTCTCTATCTGACTCTTTCTCTCTCTGCCACTCTCAAATAAATAAATAAAAATGAAAAAAAAAAGAAAAATCATTATATATATTTGTGAGAGGAAGTGTGGGCACATAGGTATCTCTTTCAGCCGCAAATGAACTCCAGACACATGCACCATGTAGTGCATCTGGCTTTACGTAGGTACTGACGAATGAAACCCTGGGTGTCAGACTTTGCAAGCAAGTACCTTTAACCACTGGGCAATCTCCCTAGGCCCCCTCCTGTTTTCAAATGTGCATGTGTGTGCTGTGCATGTGTGTGTGTATGGATGTCAAGGCTTGAATAACCTCAGGTGTCATTCCTCAGCATCCATCCACTTTTTGTTAAGACGGGGTCTCTCCTTGGCCTCGAGCTCACCCATTAGGCAAGAATGCCTGGTGAGCACACCCCAGTAATCCTCCTGTCTCCACCTTCCCAAGGCTGGGATTACAAGCATGGGCCACCATGCCTGGCTCTTTTACACGGTTCTGGGGATTGAATTCAGGTCCTCATGCTTGCAAGGCAAGCACCTTACCCACAGCGATCTCCTCAGCCCCTCAGCTTTCTCTGCAGCAGAAGTCTTAGGAGCCAGCATGCAGCTCACCCTCTTCTCCTTTCTCCCTGCCACGCGTCCAGGGAGGCCCAGAGTAGAAGCTCCTCCACCACCTTCCGCCCTGAGTAGACGAGGACATGGAACAGAGCCACGGGTTGACCAGTAGACTGGGCGAGAAGTGAGCCTGCGTGGTTGCGTGGTTACAAGCCATGGCAACTCAGGGGACTTTTGTTATGTCAGCTCCCCGCAGGCTCACCTGACTGTCCCAGAGGGCGGGCGAATGAACTGCTCACGCATGACTTAAGCCCTGAGAGCCACAAGGTTCCAGGTGTCTCTGGAAGGGCTTACCAAGGCATGCTGCCATCCCTCCCATCCTCACAGTCACCGTGTCAGCCCGTCAGTGCACGCCACGGGGAATAATTTGGGTGGGGTGGAAAGATGCTCTGAACCCAGTATTTTCCTGTTAAGGGCAAATTTGCAGAGATTTGGAAAATTGGGTTCTGTATGGCGTAAACAGACCGAGCGTCTCCAGCTACAACACAGCTGAGCTTGGGAACGGGGTTTGATAGTTGTGTCAGCACAAAGAATAAAAAAGCAAGCCCGCTCCAAATGTCTGTGAACACTGTCAACTGAAAAACCGTGCCTGTGGGGTTTTTTTTTTTTTTAAGCAATTTCCCTAGTCACTGTGGCTAATAATATCTCATTTTGTTAACTAGGAAAGATTTAAAAGAAAATACTGTAACACGTGTCCTTTCCTAGCTCAATCCCTTTTAGTGACGCCTTATTACCCCAAAGGTCAAGTTCAAAGTCTTTAAATGACTTTTAAGCCTTCATGTGGTTCCTGCCTGCTCCCCTATTTAACTTCATACCTGCCTCCTCCCATCCTGGGTCTCTAAGCCATCCCGGAATTGAAATTCCTAGCACAGGCCACATCCACTTCGACTCGGAGCCTTCAAGTTCGCTATTCTGTTGGCCTGGAATACTCTTCCGTAGCCATTTCTTCGTGTGGTACCATTTCTCTTCTTTTATTTTACTAATTTAAAAAGATTTTTTTAGAGAGAGTGAGAGAGAATTGGCACGCTAGGTCCTCAGCCACTGCCATCAAACTCTGGACGCTTGCGCCACCTAGTGGGCATGTGTGACCTTGCGCTTGCCTCATCTTTGTGCAACTGGCTTATGGGGAGTCTCCAGTCGAACATGGATCATTAGGCTTCTCAGGCAAGTGCCTTAACCACTAAGCCATCTCTCCAGCCCTCCCCGCTTTTTTTGAATTACATATAAAGACCATGACAATCTTCATGCTAGGTCTAAAACCCATATCCCACTGGGTTCCTGGCGATGTCCCCTGCTATTACCCTATACTCTGTAGGTTTTAGAGCAAATGCCACTTCCTCCAGGAAGACACCATCCTCCACCCAAGCCAAGGTCAGTGGTCTCAGGACGGCACTTTCTTGTGGCAGTGAGGACCTGGCAGTTCTTTTCACCTCCTCTGCTTATGTAGTGTGCTGTGTGTGCATGTGCACATATGTGTGGTGTGCGTGTGGAGGCCAGAGGTTAACCTCGGGGTGATTGTTCCTCAGATGACATCCACCTTTTTTTGCGACAGGGTCTCTCAGTGGCCTGGAACTTGCCCATCAGCTAGACTGGCTGGCCAGTGCAAAAGTCACCTCATTGCTGGGACAAAACACCAGACTAGGAGCAGCTTATGGATGGAAAGGGCTTATTTCCAGCCTACAGTTTCTAGGGGAAGTTTCATCATGGTGGGAAAGCATAACAGGAGTGGACAGCCGGACGGCATTATGTCCACAGCAGCAGAGAGGGAATGGAGAGAATGAGCTGAGCTCTGAACACACAGTGGGTCTGGACTGAGGAACTTCGGGGTCTGCCTCCCGTGACACACCTCCTCCAGAAAGGCTCCACCTCCCAAAGACTTAAGGGGATGAAGTATGAGGCTTAATCACAAACACAAGAGGCTACGGGGAACATTTATAGCTAGGAGCGCAGGGGTCCTTCCCTCCCCTGCACTGGGATCACAGGCTCACCCACCACACCCAGCGTTTCCTACAGGGGGCTCAGTTCCTCTTGCTTGTGAGGCAAGTGCCTTACCAACCAAACCATCTTCCTAGCTCATCTTCTTCAAGATCCCTCATGGAGTTTGGGGGAGGAGGTTCTGTTTCCTCTGGAAGTATTACGTTCAGGTGGGAAGATGGAGGTCTGGACTCTGGGAGCCAACCTTGTCACCCAGAGAGGACAGGCCTGCCTAACAGTGAAGCCATCACCACTATTTCCCTACTTGACCATCACTTCTATTAGAAACTCTGTAGCACATCTATTTATTTATTTTCAAGGACACACACACACACACACACACAGAATGGACATGCCAGGGCCTCAGCAAATGAACTCCAGATATATGTCCCACTTTGTGCATCTGGCTTTACGTGGGTACTGGGGAATCAAACCTAGGTCATTGGGCTTTACAGGAAGTTCATTGACTGCTGAGCCATCTCTCCAGCTCCTAGAAACTCCTTAGTAAGCAGTAACATCCCCCTACTCTTGCCCCCTCTCGTCCCAGCCCCTGGTGACTTCTGACTAACTTTCTGCTCGTGTGTGTCTGTCTCTCTGGACATCTGTCAGTGGGATGATACAGCACAACTCATAGCTCTGGTGACTGGCTTCTTTCACTCAGCATAAGATTTTTAAAAAAATTTTATTTATTTATTTGCAAGGAGGGAGAGAATATGAATGGGTGAGCCACAGCCTCTAGCCACTGCAAACAAACTCCAGACGCATGTGCCACTTTGTGCATATGGCTTTATGTGGATTGTGGGGAAATTGACCCTGAGTCACTCATTAAGCACTTCAGGCAAGTGCCTTAACCACTAAGCAATCTCTCTAGACCCAGCATAAGATGTGTAAGACCATTCATACTTCCTTCCTTCTGATGGCTGAATATATACCATTCTATTGAATGAATCTATTACATTTTCTTCTCCAGTCGTTTGATTTTACACACAGACTGTTTTCATTTTTAATCTCACGTGACTAACACAGCAGTGAACGTTGGTGAATAAGTCCCTGTTTTCAACCTTTTTTGGTGTATATCCAGGAGTGAGATTTCTGGGAGTTCTGCCTCCCGTCCTCCTACCTTCTCCCATATTGTATGTACTTATTTTCAAACAGAGAAACCGAGACCTGAGGAGGTTCAGCAGATTGCCCCAAACTGCACATGTAGGAAGTGTGCTTCCTCCTAGAGTCATCTCCGAACCCATAAGAATCCCGTAGAATGTGGCAGGACAAGTGAGGGAGAGAGGGAGAAAACCCTTCACTGAGAGTACTGTTCCGTCCATATTAAGACTTGCTTGGTAGTCCCAGAGCATGGATGCATTGGCAACTTTCATACTGTTTTGATATAACCATCATTACTGGTCAATTTAAAAAATACATTTGGCCAAGCATGGTAGTACACACCTTTTATTTTTTAAGATTTAAAAAAATTATTTATTAGAAACAAAGAAAGGGAGAGAGAGGATGGGCATGCCAGGGACTCTGGCCACTGCAAATGAACTCCAGATGCATGTGCCACCTTGTGCATCTGGCTTATGTGGGGCCTGTAGAATTGAACCTGGGTCCTTAGGCTTCACAGGCAAGTGCCTTAACCACTAAGCCATCTCTCCAGCCCGGTACACACCTTTAATCCCAGCACCTGGAAGGCAGAGGTAGGAGGATTGCCGTGAGTTCAAGGCCAGCCTGAGACTATAGAATGAGTTCCGGGTCAGCCCGGGCTACAGTGAGACCCTACTTAGGAAAAAAAAAAAAAAAAAAAAAACTTTTAAAGGAGGGATCCAGAGCCCCCTAAGAGCTCATCACTGAAGTAGACTTTAAAACACACCTACCATGGCTCAGGGAATTTTGTGGCAGAGAGGTTGGAAAGAATGTAAGAGCCACAGGGTGAGGCATCATGCCCAGAGGCATTGCCTCCCCACCCCCAAAACTGACTGCTGCTCCACAGTGCATAAACCACGGCCCCATAGGGAATGCCTGCAACCCCACCGAGGAGCGTCTCCAGTGGAACGGCAGCAGGGACAAGGGAAAAGAGGAACCAACACACGATGCATCCATACAAAATATGTTGCTAATGATAAATATTTATTTATGTATTTATTTTGGCTTTTCAAGGTAGGGTCTCACTCTAGCCCAGGCTGACCTGGGATTCACTATGTAGTCTCAGGGTGGCCTCGAACTCACAGCGATCCCCCTACCTCTGCCTCCCGAGTGCTGGGATTAAAGGCATGCGCCACCACACCTGGCTCAATAATAAATAATTTTTTTAAAAAAGAAAATAACAACAACAAAATAGATTTGGAGCCAGGAGCGGTGGCACACGTCTTTGGCCCCAGCACTTGGGAGGCAGAGGTAGGAGGATTGCTGTGGGTTCAGCATACTTGAACTACAAGGTTGGGGGGTAGAAGGATGGCCCCTAGAAAGAACATTAGAAAAGACGTGTCCCAAAAGCAGAGGAATGGACCAGCCTGCTGGGCAGACAATCCTAAGTGTCGCTCAGGAAATACACAGGTCCAGTGCCCCCAAAATGAGCATCCGAATATCCAAACTTACAGGGACCAGAAAGGATCAGATTCAGGGATATTAGCAAGTATGTAATGGGACATTTGGAGGAGGACAACCAAGTCTAAATACAAGGTTCCTTTCTGTTTCATATAGACCTTGGTCACACAGTCTGAGGGTGACTTCGATGCAATGTTTTCAGTAGTTTTGTGTATGAGACAAAATTGGTAGCAGTTGAATGGTCAGACTTGTAACCATTGAGTTCTCAGAAAGTTTCAGGGTTGGGGACATAGGTCCATGGTAGAGTACCTGTCTAGCATTGGAAGCCCCAAGTTTCAGATTTTTTTTTTTCGAGATAGGGTTTCACTCTAGCTCAGGCTGACCTGGAATTCACTATGGAGTCTCAGGGTGGCCTCGAACTCACGGCGATCCTCCTACCTCTGCCTCCCAAGTGCTGGGATTAAAGGTGTGCGCCACCACGCCCCGCCCAAGTTTCAGATTTTTGGATCCTTTCGGATTTGGAGTTTTGGACTGGAGATGTGCAACGTGTGGTAAACATTTTGTTTTTTCCAATAGAAGGGATGAGTCATACGGAGCCTTTCTTTCCCCTGTGTTTCTTACTTTCTCCCAAATGTCAAACTGTTTTGGTGAGTTCATTGAAAGAAGCGGTGCTGTCTGATAGAACTTTCTGGAATGACGGAAGTGTTCCATGTAAGTGCTTGCTTTCCGGTTTTGAAGCCCCTAGCCACAACGTTGCTATCAAGGACTGGAAATAAGACTAGCAAGGTTTATTTCACTTTAAATAGCCACAGAGAACTGTTGGCAGTGCATGGGGCATCACAAAGTAAAAGCCTTTCGCTAAGTGTTTACACTGGACTCCAGTAAAGGACTCTGTTTTTGTTTGTTTGTTTTGTTTTTGTTTTTCGAGGTAGGGTCTCACTCTGGTCCAGGCTGACCTGCAATTCACTATGTAGTCTCAGGGTGGCCTCAAACTCATGCTGATCCTCCTACCTCTGCCTCCCCAGTGCTAGGATTAAAGGCATGCGCCACCACGCCCCACAAAGGACACTTTCTAGCCTGTGTCTGGTGGCAGGAAACGCTCTGAATCCCAGGGACATTTTCTTGTCCAGGGACGGCATGCGCAAACTGTGTGTGCTTGTAATGAAAACACTGAGCATGGTTGTGACTTCAGAACCCAGGGCCTCCCCTCCTTATCTCCAAAGTGCCCTTGTTTTACATGAAAAAGCCTTTCTAATTAATAGGCCGGCCCCTCTTGAGTTTGATAAAAACAGAAGAGAAAAGGTTTTGATTAACCCGCAATCTTTTCAATTCCGCGTGTTCTGCATGAGCGAGGCGTGTTTTCCGCAACCGAGCCGGGTGCCGCTTGTCCTGGTCGGGGCGATAACATTCTTCCCTTTGCCAGCGCGGCCTGGAGAGGCGGGAGGACGGGGTCTCCGAGGCGATCAGCGCTGGCCTGCCGGGGTAATCAGGATTCTTGACACAGGGTAGCCCACCCTGGGAGAAGAGGATGACGAAGGCTTCCACTGTCTGTAAATAAGATAGTATTTTCAGCCTGAGGTGAGGATGGGGAGGTTTGGGCTGAGCCAGGGTAGAGGAACCATCTGGATGGCCGAGTGGTACACTCAGTTTAAAGGTTGGCGGCTGCAACGTGACAGGCCACTGTAGTAGTCATTGCCCAGTGCGATGACCTGGTGCCTGTTGGTTGCAGGCCCAAGAAGCCCTCATCCCCTGGGGGTCACATCAGGTCATGGAGTCACTGCTGACGGTTGCTTCATTTGTCACCTTGTGGATGTAGAAGTTAAAACACTTCTCCTTTCTGCTGAGAGGGACAGGCAAGATGGCACACGTCATGCTCTCTCTATATATAGGCAGAGTTTTTATTTTAAAGATTTTCACTTTTATTTATTTATTTGAGAGAGAGAGATAGATAAATAGAGAGAGAGAGAGAGGAAGGGAGAGAGAGAGAGAGAGAGAACGAGAATGGGTGTGCCAGGGCCTCCAGCCACTGCAAACAAAGTCCAGATACACGGGCCACCTTGTGCATCTGGCTTAGGTGGGTCCTGAGGAATTGAACCGAGGTCCTTTGGCTTTGCAGGCAAGCACCTTAACCGCTAAGCCATCTCTCCAGCTCTAGGCATAGAGTTTTAAAACATGACTGCAGCCGGGCGTGGTGGCGCATACCTTTAATCCCAGCACTCGGGAGGCAGAGGTAGGAGGATCGCCGTGAGTTCAAGGCCACCCTGAGAATGGAGAATGCAGAGTGAATTCCAGGTCAGCCTGAGTTAGAGTGAGACCCTACCTCGAAAAACCAAAAAAAAAAAAAAAAAAAAAACATGACTGCAAATCTCTTGCCTATCAAAGTACAGAGGTCTCTGGGTCATGACCTTGTGTCTGCATGGCCTGGTCACCACCACCCTGCCTCACAAGCCACTTGGAGCTTTCATCCAGGGCCCTGGCAAACCCTGCCTTCCAGGCCACCACAGTAAGGCATAGGATATGGGATCAGACCCCTCTCCAGAGCTCAGCCACCTCCACTCTGTGACAGAAGGCCTGGCATGGGCTCAGCCTACATGGTCTGCACATACAATCCTGCCACACCAGAGAAGTACAGTAGCCAGAAGCTGAGGATGGAGGTGGCTTCCACAGTTCTTGGAATGATGCAGAGGTGATATGGACAGATCTTGGGTTCATCACTGGCTCCTCATCCCAACCCCAAAGGCTGGACCGCTGAAGGCTTTGAATATAGTAACTGCGTAGGTATCAGCCACACGTCCATGGCCGGGGGAGATGGCTCAGTGGGTAAGGTACTCACTGTGTAAGATGAAGATCTGGATCCCTAGAGCCTGTGTCAAAGCTGGGCATGGTGGTGTGCACCTGTAGTTCCTGGGGAGATGAGACAGGAGGATCTCCGAGGCTAGCTTGCTCGCTTATCTGCATGGAACTGGATGCAGTGAGACGCTCCCTGTCTCAATAAAAACAAGGTGGAGAAGGCTGGAGAGATGGCTCAATGGGTAAGGCGTTTGCCTGCAAAGCCTAACAACCCAAGTTTAACTCCCCAGTACCCATGCAGAACCAGCTGTACAAGGTGGCGCATGCATCTGGAGTCCATTTGCAGCAGCTGGAGGCCCTGGTGCACCCATTCTCTCTGTCCATCTCTCTTTTATTTCTCTCCCTGCTTGCAAATAAAATTTTAAAACGTCAATTGAAAAAAAATAGCTGGGTGTGGTGGCACATACCTTTAAACCCAGCGCTCAGGAAGCCGAGGCGGGAGGAACGTCCTCACCAGTCCCCAGCTGAACTTGGGCCATGTGGTGGCTCTAGGTGAAGCTACGAGTCACATGCACACTGTTGCCATGGGACCCAGTGCTGGTGACTTCACAGCCATACCCCTTTCCCTGGCTGCAAAGAGCAACCTCAGGACAATGCCCACTGTGCCAATTACTGCAGACCAAGGGACAGCATAGGCAAAAGACATGTGTCACCTCCTTTGTTATTTGCCATTTGAAGTCCTCTTGTCTTCATTTATTTATTTATTAAGATATATTTTAGGGGCAGGAGAGTTGGCTTAGTGGTTAAGGCATTTGCCTGCAAAGGCAAAGGTACCTTGGTTCTATTCCCCAGCGCCCATGTAAAGCCAGATGTACAAGGTGGCACATGCATCTGGAGTTCCTTTGCAGTGGCTGGAAGCCCTGGTGCACCCATTCTCTTTCTCTCTGTCTCTTTCCCTCTCTCAAATAAATAAATAAAAATAAAATATTTTAATAGAAAAGTGCCTTTAATCCAAGCACTTGGGAGGTAGAAGGAAGAGTATTGCTGTGAGTTCCAGGCTACTCTGAGACTACTTAGTGAATTCCAGGTTAGCCTGAATTAAAGTGAGACCCTACCTCAAAAATAAATGAAATAAATAAAAATATTTTTACTTATTTGCAGAGAGAGACAGAGACAAAATGATCATGCCAAGACCCTCAGCCACCACAAATGAACTCAAGATACATGTGACACTGTGCATCTGGCTTTATGTAGGTACTGGGGAATTGAACCCAGGTTGTTAGGCTTTGCAGGAAAGTGCCTTAACTGCTAAGCCATTTCTCCTGCCCTATTTATTTATTTTGTTAAATATTATTTATTTATTTGAGAAAGAGGCAGAGAGAGAGAGAGAGGAGAGCATGCCAGGGTCTCTAGCCATTGCAAATGAACTCTAGCCACCTGTGCACCTGGCTTATGTGGGTCCTGGGGAATTGAACCTGGGTCCTTAGGCTTTGCAGGAAAGTACCTTAACCACTAAGCCATCTCTCTGGCCCCCATTCTGATTTTTCTTACTGTGAGTTACATGGCTTACCTAGATAGGGCTGTAAAGAATGGGTCATTTGGGGCCAGGCCTCCTTACATAATGTTTTTGATTCATTCTTCTCCTAAGACAGCCATGAGACTTGTCTGAGATGGTTCACCACCAGCTGGAAAGTGCAAGAACCAAATGGATAGAGATGTGTGGTGCCAGGCCCCAGGTTGGGGATGATTTTGGTTCCAAAGTGAGACAATTCTGATGGCCAGATGTTCATGAACATGATGGAGGAAGGAAAGAAAGAGTCCACGGTTCTCAGCAATAACAAGAGCAGATAAGTAGAGCAGAGATAGAAGGTCCCCAGATATGACCCCAGTACAGTTATAGTTTATCTGAAGTCTTTCTTTAAACTACTTTTTGTTTTTTTGGTTGGTTTTTTTTTTTTTTTTTTTTTTCCGAGGTAGGGTCTCGCAATAGCCCAGGCTGACCTGGAATTCACTATGTAGTCTCAGGCTGGCCTCAAACTCATGGCGATCCTCCTACCCCTGCCTCCCAAGTGCTGGGATTAAAGGAGTGTACCACCACACCTGGCTAAATCAATTATGTATTTATTTTTTTTATTTTGGACAGAAAGAGGCAGAGAGAGAGAGAATGGGTGCACCAGGGCCTCCAGCTGCTGCAAAGGAGTTCCAGGCACATGAACCATGTTGTGAGTCTGGCTTTACGTGAGTGCTGGGGAATTGAACCCAGTTCCTTAGACTTCACAGGCAAACTGCCTTAACCGCTGAGCCATCTTTTCAGCCCAAAACCAATTATTTTAATTCTACTGGGAATTGAACCCCAAGTCCCGTACAAGCCAAGCCAGCGCTGTACCACTGAACTAAATCCCAGATCTCTTTTGACTTTTAAATTTTAAGACAGGGTCTCACCAGGTTGCCAAGGTTGACCTGGAACTCACTCTGCAGTCCAGGCCAGGCTTGCATTTGAAATCCTCTTGCCTCAGCCTCGTGAGTAGAGGAGATGGCAGGTATGCATCCCTAGGCCCAGCTTCTGGCTTTTCTGTAGTCACAGTGTTTAGACACAAAGTATTGTGCTGACTAAAACTGCTTTTGGCTCCCCTTGTAGCAGGGAGGAGTTGGCCACCAGTTCTCCCAAATGAATCATAGGCAGACTGGCGGATAGAGGTCCCAGGATGCTCTTTGATTTCTTAGTGAAAATGAGGGGCTAGAGAAATGATTCAGTGGGTGAAGTGTCTGGCTTGCAAACATGAGGACCCGAGTGTCAGCCCAGTACCCACATTAAAAAGCCAGGTGTGGTGGGGAAAAAAAAACAAGTGTCATCATAGATATCACTGGGGAGTCTAGTAAAAAAAAAAACTTGAGCCAGGCATGTTGGTGCATGCCTTTAATCCCAGCACTCAGGAGGCAGAGGTTGGAGGATCACTGTGAGTTCAAGGCCAGCCTGAGACTACATAGTGAATTCCAGGACAGTCTGGGCTAGAGCGAGACCCTACCTTAAAAGAAGGGAAAAAAAAAAAGCCTGGCTGTGGTGGCGCACGCCTTTAATCCCAGCACTCGGGAGGCAGAGATAGGAGAATTGCTGTGAGTTCAAGGCCACCCTGAGGCTCCATAGTGAATTCCAGGTCAGCCTGGGCTAGAGTGAGACCCTACCTTGAAAAACCAAAAAAAAGGGGTGGGGGAAGAAACTTGGTCTGGAAAGAAAGAGAGGGAGAAAGAGGAGGAGGAGGAGAAGAAGAGGAGGAGGAGAAGGAAAGGGAGGGAAGGAGGGAGGGAGATAGGAAGGGAGGTGGGGAGGAAAGAAACTCAGTCTCATAGGAAGCAGACAGTGTTCCTGAGGATAGCAACCAAGGTCTCCACACACACACACACGTGCACACCTATGTGAACACACACACAGAGATGGAGGTGATGAGGGAGGGTGGGCATGCTCCTTTGGTCCAGGCTTTTCCCTCCTCTCTCCCTCCTTCCTGCCTGGGAGGATGAAGGCTGTGCCTTCATTAGAGCGCCTTAGACCACACTCTGGGTTCACAAAGATACGGAGGTGAGGAGAACATGAAACGGACCAGATGTGTGTGTCTCTGGAGCTGTGCTCAGAGGCGGACTTTAGTCTGCGGGCAAGCAGGGCTCAGCCTCTAGCACCCCTGGGAAATGTACTCTGGAGGCAGGGAACCCAAGCTTCTCCACATAGGGAGCCCAGGAGAGCCTGCCAGGAAGGTGGGCCCTGTATGTAAATGACATAGACCCAAGGCTGCTCAGGGTTACCCAAAATGCTCAGGGAGATCAAAATTCACCCCTTCCAAAAGCTTCCTGATGATCTGGTATGGCCTAGGGTCTAGGGCGCCATCCTGCTGGCAAGTCCACGCATGGCTGGTTCTTCCCGAATCTTCCGAGCCCCCTGACAGCTCCCAGCAGCTCTGTGTTATAAAATCAGTGGCCAGATTATGTCTGTCTACAACTGAAGACTGAGCAACTGAGCAGATGCGGATGCTCACAGACGCTGTGAATTATACATGGCCATCTGCAGCCTAAGCAGAGCCGGCCAGGCTCCCAGCCCAGCACCAGCGGCCATATGGAGTCATATGTTTTGCAGTACAGAGCCCCCTACTGGCACCCAGCAGAGCGACACCCTGGGCTAGAGGGAGACCCTACCCGGGTGGGCTAAACTTCTCAGGGGAGACAATGACTAGGTCATTTTTTTTAAACATTTTTTTTTTTTGTTTTTGTTTTTCGAGGTAGGGTCTCACTCTAGCTCAGGCTGACCTGGAATTCACTATGTAGTCTCAGGGTGGCCTCGAACTCACGGTGATCCTCCTACTCTGCCTCCCCAGTGCTGGGATTAAAGCGTGTGCCACCACGCCCGGCTTTTTTTCAAACTTTAACAATGTTATTAGACCCCTTTCCTAAACTGGGTATGATAACTCACACCTATAATCCAGAGGCTGAGGCAGGAGGATTACCCTGAGTTGGAAGCTAGCCTGAGCCACATAGCTCCTAGCTAGATAGCCTGGGCTGCATAGTAAGACCCTGTCTCAAAACAAAAACAGCAACGAAACCAGGTGTGGTGGCACACACCTATAATTCCAGCACTCAGGAGGCAGAGGTAGGAGGATTGCCATGAGTTCGAGACTACATAGTAAATTCTAGGTCAGCCTGGGCTAGAGCGAGACCCTACCTCGAAAAACCAAAAAAAAGCAACAAAACCCCTCTTTCTTGTCACTTAGAAGGCAGCCCTCACATCCTCCACTTCATAAGTACCCCTGGGACATGGGATTTAAAAGAAAATCTTATTTGAGAGAGAGAAGATGAATGGGTGCACCAGGGCCTCCAGCCACTGCAAATGAACTCCAGATACATAAACCACCTGGTGCATCTGGCTTATGTGGGTCCTGGGGAATCAAACCTGGGTCCTTTGGCTTTGCAGGCAAGCACCTTCACCACTAAGCTTAGCCTATTCACTGTCGGTCTCTCTTTCTCCCAAATAAATAAATAAAAATATAATATTTAAAAAAATAATAAAATTAAAGTCTGATACAGGCAGACTAATGAATTCTTTCAGGATGAGAGCCTGGTCCCCAGTGCCTTCTTTTTATTTTTTTTTTAACATTTTTATTGATAGCTTCCATAATTATAAACAATGGCCCATGATCATAATCCCTTCTTCCCTCTACCCTTTCTTTCCCCCTCTCAAATGCCCCCTCCACTAATCCAACTAGTCTCTCTTCTATTTTGATGTCAGAATTTTTCTCTCCTATTATGCAGGTCTTGCATAAGTAGCATCAGCCACTATGAGGTCATGAATAACAAGGCCACTTTGTATCTGGAAGATTGTATTGTAAACAGTCCTATCCTTCCTTTGGCTCTTACGTCCTTTTTTTTTTTTTAAAAAAAAAGATTTTATTTTTATTTCTATGTATTTATTAGAGACAGAGAAAGGGAGAGAGAGAGAGAGAAAGAATGGGCACGCCAGGGCTTCTAGCCATTGCAAACGAACTCCAGGCACATGTGCCACCATATGCATCTGGCTTACGTGGATCTGGAGAATCAAACCAGGGTCCTTAGGTTTTCGCATGCATGCCCCTCAACCACTAAGCCATCTCTCCAGCCCGGCTCTTACATTCTCTCCACCACCTCTTCTGCAAGGATCCCTGAGCCTTGGAGTATGTGATAGAGATATCTCAATGCTGAACACTCCTCTGTCACTGTCTTAGCACTTGAGTGAGTTTTGAGACTCCCCAGTGGGCACCGCCATCTGAAAAGAGAAGCTTCTCTGACCAAAAGTGAAAGCAGCATTAATGCATGGGCATAAACGTAAGTGTTTAGAGGGCAGTTTGGTGGGTATAATATACCCATTTAGCCAGACAACAGTAGTAGTTCCCTGCTAGCACTTATGACCTCCTAGGCCATAGGCTTTTTCTTTTGGTTTTTCAAGGTAGGGTCTCACTCTAGTCCAGGCTGACCTGGAATTCACTATGTAGTCTCAGAGTGACCTTGAACTCACAGCAATCCTCCTACCTCTGCCTCCCAAGTGCTGGGATTAAAGGCGTGCGCCACCACGGCCGGCTTGGCCATAGGCTTTTGATTAGGTTTCTCAGTACCAGGCAGGAATTCCCTCTCATGGAGTGGGCCTCAAGTCCAGTCAGAGAGCAGTTAATTTTCCCCAAAACAGACATGCCACCATTTTGCCAGTTAGCCTGATTGGCAGGCCATAAAACTTGCAGGGTCCACTGCTGGTTAAGACCATTGATGACTTTTCTCCTCCAGCAGGCTGCATAGCTCTTTCCAGCATCCTGACAGCTAGTCAACAGGGAGGAGGCTTCCAGCTTAGCTCCACCTTGATTTCTCAGTGACCTGCAGTTAAAGTATATATATGAGTGTGTGTGTGTGTGTATATTGCTAGAGTGAAACCCTACCTCAGAAAACCAAATATATATATATAAAGAGAAAGATAGATAGATATAGATATATATTTAATTTAATTTGTTTATTTGAAAGAGAGAGGTGCACCAAAACCTTCAGCTACTGCAGACAAACTCCAGACTCATGCACACAAACGCATGCACCACCTTGTGAGCATGCGTCTCCTTGTGCATCTGGTTTACATAGCTTCTGGGGAGTCGAACCCGAGTCCTTTGGTTTTGCAGACAAACGCCTTAACCACTAAGCCATCTCTCCAGCCAGCAATAGGATCTTTTAAAGGAAATATTTTTATTTGTTTATTTGAGAGAGAGAGAGAGAGAGTATGGATGCACAAGGGCCTCTTGCTATTACAAACTACAGATGCATGTACCACTTTGCATGTCTGGCTTTACATGGGTATTGAGCGATTGAACTTGGACTGGCAGGCTTTGCAAGCAAGCACATTTAACTGCTGATTCATTTTCCCAGCCCCTTCCGACACCTTCTTGGTCTGTAGGGTGGATGTGGTCAGGGAGGCTTGCAGAAGCTTGGGAGGCCTGGATGCAAAAAAGGCAGCGTGGTCCTAGCTATGTACAGCTCTGGGGGCTGGGGACCCACAGCTCTTTTTTTTTTTAATAGCTACGTGTTTATTTTGAAGATTATTTTCTACTTTTGGCTGGTCCCTCATCAACAGCAGTGATCTGAAATTCCTTTTCAACATAAATGCTTTGAAATTAAAAAAGAAAAGAAGCCAATTTTAAGAAAACTGAGTCAAGCCCGGTGTGGCAGCACTCGCCTTTAATCCCAGCACTCAGGAGGCAGAGGTAGGAGGATCGCCATGAGTTCGAGGCCACCCTGAGACTACACAGTGACTTCCAGGTCAGCCTCGGCTAGAATGAGACCCTACCTCGAAAAACCAGGAAAAGAAAAATGAGTCAGCTATGAGCAAGAACAGTGACGTGTGTGTATGGAAACCACAATTTGAAAACACACTAACAATTTTTTAATGTTTTGTTTATTTATTTACTTGAGAGAGAGAAAGAATGGGTGTGCCAGGGCCTTTAGCCACTGTAAACGAACTCCAGACACATGTGCCATCTTGTGCATCTGGGTTATGATGTCAGAAGTATTACAGACAAAGATTCAAAAAAAAAAAACTGCAAATGAGGGGCTGGGGAGATGGCTTGGTGGTTAAGGCAGTTGCCTACAAAGCCAAAGGATCCTGGTTCGACTCCCCAGAACCCACGTAAGCCAGATGCACAAGGGGACACACACGTCTGGAGTTTGTTTGCAAAGGCTGGAGGCCCTGGTGTGCCCATTCTCTCTCTACCTGCCTATTTTCTATATCTTTCTCTGTCTCAAATAAATAAATAAAATTGTTTTAAAAAATTTAAAAATTAAAAACTGCAAATGAGGAACACCTAAAAATAAAGAAAAGAAGAAAAGGAAAGGAAAGGAAACTTGGTGTTCAGTCACAGGGATCTCCAGCCACTCCATCCACTTGACAGGAAGAGGGAGCCCCAGGCAAAGTTCCGAAGAGAAGCTCCCAGTCATTGCCAAGTCATTTTCTTCCTGAACTTCCCTAAAGTTGAGAGCCCAAGGGGGTCCCAAACATAGATGGCTTTGGAAGGAGCAGCAGGAGTTGAGTAGAGTTGGAATGCAGGAAACAAGGAGCCTGGCTCTAGTCACTGGAGGGACAGATTCACCGAGGTAGTTGAGAGAGATATTGTGCTTGGCATTTCCAGAACAGCCCTGGGGGAAGACGGGAGAGCCAGGCACTGGATTGCCGGTGCTGACAGGCAGGTCCAAGTCCTCCCTCCTCCCTGATGGACTTTTAGTTCCAGCTGTAAAAATCCAGAATGTTGGGCTGGAGAGATGGCTTAGCGCTTGCCTGTGAAGCCTAAGGACCCAGGTTCAGCTCTCCAGATCCCATGTAAGACAGACGCACAAAGGTGAGGCAAGTGCAAGGTCACACATGCCCACTAGGTGGTGTGTCTGGAGTTTGATTGCAGTGGCTGAGGCCCTCGTGTGCCAATTCTCCCTTTCTGTCTCTCTCCTTATCTCTCTCTGTCTCTAAAAAGAAAAAAAGAAAAAGAAAAAAAAATCCAGAATGTTAAGATGATATAGCTCAGCAGTTAAGGTGCTTGTCTGCAAAGCCTAAGGATCTGGATTCAATTCCCCAGTACCCACGTAAAGCAAGATGTACATGGTGGCACATGCATAGAGGCCCTGGTGCGTCCATTCTCATTCTCTCTCTCTCTCTCAAATAAGTAAACCTTTTAAAATAAAAATTAAAAAAAAAAAGAGCTTGGCATGGAGCGCACGCCTTTAATCCCAGCACTCAGGAAGCAGAGGTAAGAGGATCGCTGTGAGTTCAAGGCCACCCTGAGACAACATAGTGAATTCCAGGTCAGCCTGGACTAGAGCAAGACCCTACCCTGAAAAACCAGAAAAAGAAAAGAAAGAAAAGCAAATAGTGAAACAGGAAGGGCAACCACTCTGTTCTCAGTGAGCTTTGCCAGGGCAAGCCTGTGTCTAGCAGGCAGTAAAGCAGTTTTCATGGTACAAATGCAGGCTGAGTTCAGTCACCTCAGAGACCATCTGGCTTTGAGACTTAAGATGCTGACTGTCAGCCGGGCATGGTGGTGCACGCTTTGAATCCCAGCACTCGGGAGGCAGAGGTAGGAGGATTGCAGTGAGTTCGAGGCCATCCTGAGCCTACATAGTGAATTCCAGGTCAGCCTGGGATAGAACGAGATCCTACCTTGAAAAAAAAAAATGCCAACTGTGGCCCTTTATAGAAGGCCCTGGCTAAGGCCTCAACCAGCAGGGCTGGGCTTCCTCACACAAGAGCCCTGGAGCCGTGGTCTCGTGTTGGGTACTGGGTACACTTCTGAAGGCAGGACTGTGTGACAGAGGAAAAGACACTAAAGCTTCAGGGACAAAATGAGAAACAAAGGGTGGGGACCCAGGAGGACCAGCAGTGTGCAAGAAGAAAGGCCCTGGCCTGCCCCTTCTGTCCTGAAGTCTCACAGAAAGTCTCCTAAACTCCCAGTACTGCTAAAACGGGTCCTGTATCTGCACATACACGATCTCAAGCATTTATCCCTAGCCCAGTCTGTGAGGAAGGAATTGTGTTCCATATTTCAAGATGGATTACAAGACTGAGGCACAGAAAGTTAATCAACTCAATGTCACACAGCTACTGTGCAGCGGAGGCAGGATTCGAACCAGCAGCAGCTCCAGAGCAAACCACTAGGAGCATCCCCCCACCCCCCATGGTCAAAGCTAGTCCCAGGAATGAGAAAGTTGCTACGATGAGCATGTTGGGAGGCCACAGGAGGCGACAGGCCCACTTGTTGCTTCCTCTTTGGGGAATGGCATGTCACCAGAAATGTGACCCACAGCATTCCTGCAAAATACCTTGGTCTAGAGAAGACAGAAGGGCAACCGGGTTGTGCAGCGAGGGCCATGCCACCTTGGTTCTGTGACATCCTCATGCCAAGCTTGTGTCACCTTTCTGGCTTCCAAATTGCTACCTATGCTTTCCACTCGCCATGGTTGGCAGATGGACCCAGTCATGCTGGTTTCTCCATTCTCGTCATGAACAAAGTGAACCGGGGCCGCTGGACACCCTCACTGGTTTCCCACTGACCTGGAAAAGCATTCGGAATACTGGAAGACTTCGCCAGATTTTTAATGTTACTCGTTGTGGAGGGGGTGTGGTGCCACACACTTTGGGGGTTCATCTGAAGGCTTGACACTTTTTCCAGGTCCTATGAGAACCGGCTCAGCCAGCATGTTGGAAGCCTGTGCTAATTTCCGTGGTGTAAAGACCCCACTGTGGCCAGATACCAGCCACCAAGCAGTCACTGGGGGTGACCTGGGAAGAGACGCAGAGTAAGACTCCGTGGTAGAGTTCCGGCCACAGATAGGGCACACTTCACTTGTTCCCACAGCATGGAGTTAGGCAGCACTTGGGAGGCTGAGGAAGATGAATGGATGGGGGTTCAAGGCCAGCCTGGGCTATAGAGTGAGTTCCAGCTCAGCCTGGGCTAAGACCCTGCATCAATAAAAACCAAAAAACAAACAAAAACAATAAAAACAAAACAAGAGCATGGATGCAGGGCAAAGTCTATAAAATGGTTAGAAACCAGTGGGTTTTGTCCACAGCCATACTACCCTGAACGCGCCCGATCTTATCTTATCTTAGAAGCTAAGCAGGGCACTTGGATGGAAGAAAGTAGTGGGTTTTGCTGGGCACGTTGGCACATGCCTGTAATCCCAGCACCTGGGAGGCTGAAGGGGAGGATCTCAAGTTCAAAGTCAGCCTGGGCTAAACATAACTAAACCTCAGGAAAAAATAAATAAATAAGGAGATATTTTATGGTTGGCCAGCCAGGCCAAATGTACCAACTGGTGCAATGGTAGCATGCCTGTTATGAGGAAAACCAGTTATCTCTGACTGGATTTGAGGCCCTCTCCATGGGAGGGAATTTGTGCTTGGTATGGAAAACCTAATGGAAAGTTTATGGCTAGGGAGGTGTCATAAGCCCCAGGGGGAAAACTACTACTGCTGTCTGGCCAAATGGATATATTATACCCACCAAACTGCCCTCTAAACACTTATGTTTATGCCCATGTATTAATGTTACTCTCACTTTGGGTTAGAGAAGCTTCTCTTTTCAGATGACGGTGAACACTGGAGTGACTCAAAACTCGTCAAAGAGCTGGGAAGAAAAGATAGTGGAGCGTTCAGCACAAAGTGAGATGTCTCTGTTACAACCTCCAAGACTCAGGGACCATTGTGGAAGAGGTGGCTGAAAGAATGTAAGAGCCAGTGGGGCTGGAGAGATGGCTTAGTGGTTAAGGTATTTGCCTATGAAGCCTAAGGACCCAGGTTTGATTCCCCAGGACCCACATAAGCCAGATGCACAAGGTAGTACATGCGTCTGGAGTTCGTTTGCAGTGATTAGAGGCCCTACATGCCCATTCTCCCTCCCTTCCTCTCTCTCTCTCTAATAAATAAGTAATAATAAAAAGAATGTAAGAGCCAAAAGGAAGGCAGGAGTGTTTTATAATGCTGTCTTCCAGACACAAAGTAGCCATGGTATTCTTGACCTTACAGTGGCTGACGCTACCTACACAAGACCTGCATAATGGAAGGGAAAAATGATGACATCAGAATATAAGTGACTAGTTGGAAAGAAGGGATTCAGCGAAGGGGTGACTCAGGAGGGAAGAAAAGGAGGGTAGGGGCAGAGGATTATGATCATGGTATATTGTCTATATGTATGGAAGTTGTCAATAAGTTTTTTTTATTTTTTTAAAAAGGAGAGGGCTGGAGAGATGGCTTAGTGGTTAAGGTGCGCTTGTCTGTGAAGCCTAAGGACCCATGTTTGACTCTCCAGGTCCCACGTAAGCCAGATGTACAAGGTGATGCAAGTGTGCGAGGTCGCACATGCACATAAGGTGGTACACGCGTCTGGAGTTCCATTGCAGTGGCTGGAGGCCCTGGCATGCCAATTCTCTCTCACCTTCACTCTTGCTCTCTCACAAAAAAGGGGCCAGTGTGTTGGGCTTGCCTCAAAACAAAAACTTTTTTTTTAAAGAAAGGAGAGTTTTAGCCGTGCGTGGTGGTGCACACCTTTAATCCCAGCAGAGGTAGGAGGATTGCTGTGAGTTCGAGGCCACCCTGAGACTGCATAGTGAATTCCAGGTCAGCCTGGGCTACAGCGAGACCCTGCCTTTGGGGAAAAAAAAAAAAAAGAGAGAGAGAGTTTTTCTGTGGTATGTATTGCCTCCTTTTAACTTAATCTACTTAAGTGTGAGATTATATAATTTAAAGTAATTGCTGTGTTTACCAACTGGCTTTCAGAACTCCCAGAATTTGTCAGCCACTGTGAACCACCTCCACACGTTTCCAGCTTTGATCCCTAATTTCTCCAGAAAACTTCAAGCAAGATAAAATGAGGAAATACATTCAGTAATGATGGGACACGAGAGATTTTTTTTAATTAAGCAGAATTTTTTTTTCTTTTTTCATAAAGGAAGGATTTCCTTAGACTGTTACATCATAGATTTCAACAAGGCCACAACAGTCTCTCCTCAGATGCTCCTAGATTTTTGTCACTCTCTTATCCACAGGGAGTTTCCTGGACAGATGTAGATGGCATAAGTGGGGTCCATCCAGACGTGGCTTCCACAGACAAGTGGTAAATGATGGCATGCGTCGCACACTCACTGGTGACACCTCTGGCTCCAGGCGAGATCACCACTCATAGGGAAGCCCTGGCTGGCTTAGGTACAGGGATTCCCTGAGTCTCCATGAGAGAGACCTGCAGTCTGCAGCGCCCCCTGCTGGTTAGGCTGTACACACACCAGCAATTAGCAATATCTTGCTGGTCCAGAGATGAGCAATAGAGAGCACCCCCTTCTGATGTAGCCAGATCCCAGCAGCCTGTAGCACCCGCTATTGGTCCAGCCAGACACCAGAAGCTAACAGTGCCCTGTGCTTATCCAGTCTCTGCCAGAGGCCAACAGTACTAGAGCCACTGAACTTTAGTGTACAAGGACAAGAGCCAGATCTTAGTTCCTGAGACCTTCCCGGGGCCCTGGAGTACTCGTGAGTCTATAAAGCCTTGAGGAGGGCACCAGCACAGACTTGGGGACAATGTGATTGTCAACTGGAGGAAAGAGAATCTTTTAAAAAAATTTCATTATCTTGAGAGAGAGAGAGGGGGAGAGGAAGAGGTGGATAGAAAGAGAGAATGGGCACTCCAGGGCCTCTAGCCACTGCAAACGAACTCCAGATGCATGCGCCCCCTTGTGCATCTGGCTTACGTGGGTCCTGGGGAATCGAACCGGGGTCCTTAGACTTCACAGACAAATGCCTTAACCGCTGAGCCATTTCCTCAGCCTGAAAGAGAATCTTTGTTCTGTAGTGGCAGAATGCTTGGTCACTACAGTAACGTGAGAAAGAAGAAATGTCCCTAATGAACTCAAATGCAGAAAGTGTCATCTGGCTTTTCTTGCTGCCTATAATCACAGCTTGCAGGAAGCTGGGACACAATTGCAGCAAGTTCAAGGCCAGCCTGGGCTACATAATAAAGTTGTCTAAGAAAAAAAAGTCAGGTCTGGCCAGGCGTGGTGGTGCATGCCTTTAATCCCAGCACTCAGGAGGCAGAGGTAGGAGAATCGCCATGAGTTCGAGGCCACCCTAAGACTACATAGTGAATTCCAGGTCAGCCTGGGCCAGAGTGAGACCCTACCTCGAACTCCCCCCCCCAAAAAAAAAGTCAGGTCTGGTGGGTAGCACATGCAAATCCCACTCAGGAAGAGGGAGGCAGGAGGCTGTCTTTGGCTACATAGTGCATTCAAGGCCAGCCTACCTAACACTCTGCCTTAAATACCGCCCCCATCCCCCCCCAAAAAAACTCCAAATAAATCCTTTAAAATGCCTCATTTAAGTCTGAACTGCTGGAAAGCAGAGCAGAGCAGAACGGTTCCTCATTCTTGGCTTCCAGAGGGTTTCAAACACCTAACATTCTCAAACAGAGGAAGGAACATGCCTTGCTGGTCCAGACCCAACCAGGCAGACTGCAGCACCCTCTGCTGGTCCAACCAGAGCCCAGCAGCCTACAGCAGCCCCTGCTGGTCCAGCCAGAGACCAATAGCCTGACTACAGCTTGTGGTGGAAGGAGAGGTACCCAGATCAGTGGGGTGGTGGAAGGGACGATGGAGTTTAGGAATAGACCCCTCAGTTACCATCACCTGATTTCCAATCGAGGCACAAAGGCGATTCAATATAGAAAGGATGGCTCTTTCAGAAACTGCACAAACAATGGGGCATCAAAAGTAAAAAAAAAAAAAAAATAGTGCGAGCAAAAACTAAATAAAATAAAATAAAAGACTCTCAGATCACACCTGGATCTCCCTACAAAACTGACTTGACGTGGGTCATAGACTGAAGGCAAAACCTAAAACTATAAAACATCTAGGGGGTGGAAAGAAAGAAATCTTTGTGACTTGAATATGGCAAAGATTTGTCAAGTAGAACACAAATTGTAAATGAAAAATAAACAATCCGTTAGGATTCATCAAAATTTAGACCTCCCCATTCTCTCAAATACATGGTCAAGAAACTAAACTAAAAGAAAATAGAGAAAATACTGGCAAAGCACATAGCTTATGAAAGACTGGTTTTCATGGTAAATTGATTTGAAAAAAATTTTCACTGCAGGCTGGAGAGATGGCTCAGTGCTTAAGGCACTTGCCTGCAAAGCCTGATGACCCAGGTTTGATTCCCCGGCACCCATAAAAAGCCAGATGCACAAAGGGCAACATGCATCTGGAGTCATTTGCAGTGGCTGGAGACTCTGGTATGCCCATTCTCCCTCTCTCTCTCTTTACATGGTGCATGCCTTTAATCCCAGCACTTGGGAGGCAGAGAGGTAGGAGGATCACTATGAGTTTGTGGTCAGCCTGGAACTACAGAGGGAGTTCCAGGTCATCCTGGGACTAGAGTGAAACCCTACCTCGAAAAATCAAAACAAAATAATAAATAATTTTTTAAACTCGGATTTTTTAAAACTCAGTGGTTAAAGGCACTTGCTTGTAAAGCCCTGGTAGTCCAGGCTCACTTCTTCAGTGCCCATGTAAAGCCAGATGCACAAAGTGACACATGCATCTGGAGTTCATTTGCAGTAGCAAGAGGTCTTGATATGCCCATTCCCTCTCTTTTTCATTCTCTTATTCTCTTAGTCTCTACTTGCAAAAAAATATATGAAAAAATTATATCCCCAAACTCAGCTTTATTATAAAATTAACCACCTGATTTCAAAATTGGTCAAAGACTACCTGTTCTCCATGGAGTTGCTTGTGCCCCATTTTCTAAAATCAGTTACCCATATCTGGGTGTCATTTCTGTTTAAGAACAGTCTAGTCTGGGCCGCGCCAGAGCCCTAGCCCATATCTTGTTACTTGTAGTCGGGCCTGAAATCAAGTAGTGTTTGGTCTCTGGTTTGTTGTTGTTTTTTGTTTTTATAAAAATATCTATTTGTATTTTATATTTGCTTCTTTATTTTTTGAGAGAAAGAGAGAGAGAGAGAGAAAGAGAGAGAGAGAGAGAAAGAGAGAGAGAGAGAGAAAGAGAGAGAATGAGAGAGAGAGAGAGAGAGAGAGAATGGGTGCTTTAGGGCCTCCAGTAGCTGCAAATGAACTCCAGACACCTGCCACCTTGTGCATCTGGCTTCACATGGGTCCTGGGGAATAGAACCTGGATCCTTCGGCTTTGTAAGCAAGTGCCTTAACCACTAAGCCATCTCCCCAGACCTCCATGTGCCACTTTTATTTATTTTTGATTTTTGTTTTTCGAGGTAGGGTCTCAGTCTAGCCCAGGCTGACCTGGAATTCACTATGGAGTCTCAGGGTGGCCTCGAACTTAAGGCAATCCTCCTACCTCTGCCTCCTGAATGCTGGGATTAAAGGCATGCACCACCATGCCCGGCTCCATGTGCCACTTTTAAACTGACTTTACATAGATGGTGGGGACTGAACTCAAGGCCAGTAGGCTTTGCAAGCAAGGGCTTTCAACTGCTGAGCCATCTCCCAGCCAGGTTTTTTATTTTCTTTCCTTCTTTCTTTCTTCTTCTTCCTTCCTTCCTTCCTTCCTTCCTTCCTTCCTTCCTTCCTTTCTTCCTCCATCCCTCCCTCTCTCTTTCTCTCTCTTTCTTTCTCCTTTTCTCTCTCTCTCTCTCTTTTTTTTTTTCTTGAGGTAGGGTCTTGCTCTAGCCCAGGCTGACCTGGAATTCACTATGGAGTCTCAGGGTGGCCTCAAACTCATGATGATTCTCCTACCACTGCCTCCTGAGTGCTGGGATTAAAGGCGTGCACCACCATGTCTGGCTTTTCTTTCTTTCTCAAAATATTTTATTTATTTATTTTTCAAGGAAGGAGGGAGAGAGAGAGAGAGAAAGAATGGGCGCACCAGGGCCTCCAGCTGCTACAAATGAACTCTGTGCATCTGGCTTTACATGGGTACTGGGGAATTGATCCTGCATCTTTGGTCTTTGCAGACAAGAGCCTTAACTGCAGAGCCATCTCTCCAGCCCATGCCATTTGTTTGTTTGTTTGCTGGCATAGCTCCTGGAAACCGTTCATACAGAATGACTGCAGTGTCATCTGTTGAGCCCGGAAACCTTGTCTTCCTACTTCACATGCTTCCTTTCTGTCTTGTGTTGGTTCTTTAATTTATTTTTTAATTGATACACATGTGTTGGATTTTTATAATAAGCTGATATTGTCTTTATGAGAAAAATTAATTGAAAAAGTAATGTATGCCCAGTGTAGAAAATTAATTTTAATTTATAGAAAGAAGAAAATTAAAATAAAAAAATCATCTCCCAGGCCAGACCATGGAGACAAGCCCTGAAAATGCCACAGAGAGTTTATTTCTCTTCAGAACAAGCGATTCGATACCAAAGGCTTTTCATCCCAGCACTCAGGAGGCTGAGGCGGGAGGGCTGTGAGTTCAAGGCCACCCTGGGCTACATAGTGAGCTCTGTCTCAAACAAAACAAACAAACAGCCCACCCACACAAGGACACGTCCTTGGTGACTCCAGGATCCCTTGAAGCCCCAGAGGTCTCGCTGGCTTTGAAAGCAAGCCCAATAGCATCCCTGCTTCTTGAAGCCGAGGAGGGGCTTCAGTGTGGCTCAGTGGTGAGAGCTTGCCTGGCAAGTGGGAGGTCCTGCATTCCATTCCCTGTACTGCAAACGGACAAGACAGCACACAGAAACATCAGCTACGGGAGCATAAAAATGGCCCCACCTAATGGATAAGCCCAGGAAAGACCCTAGCTTCCTTATTTGTATGGATACCCACACAATGGAACACCCACGGGTGATCCCATAATGGAAATCAATATTTATTGATGTAGAATGATTGATTGTCTTGTCCTATTATTAAGCAAATGAGTGGTTACAAAGCTACATGTGGCATGACTCATTTTCATTAAAAAATTTTTGATTAGCCTTTGGGAAGGAGATGAGAGGGTAACGGGGGAGGGTGAATATGCTCAGAATACATTATGTACATGTATGAAAATATTACAATGCAAGGCTGGAGAGATGGCTTAGTGGTTAAGTCACTTGCCTGCAAAGCCTAAGAACCCAGGCTCACTTCCCCAGAACCCACATAAGCCAGATACACAAGGTGGCGCATGGGTCTGGAGTTTGTTTGCAGTGGCTGGAGGCCCTAGGACACTCATTCTCTGTGCATCTCTCTCTCTCCCTCTCTCTCAAATAAATAAGTAAAATAGATGTCACAATGCAATCCATTGTTATGTATAATTAACATATGTTACTAAAATAGTAAACGTTATTTGAAACAGGAAGAGAGGGAGGGAAGTTAGAAAGATTGATTCATTTTTATAAAATAAGGAAGAAGTGAGAAAGGAAGGAAAGAAAGGCAGGAGGGAGAGGGGAAGAGAAAAGTATGTAAGCACTAAGTATGTGAGCTTAAAAACACACAAGGGGGGGGGGGACTGGAAAGATGGCTCAGCTAAGGTTAAGGCCTTGTCTGCAAAGTCTAACGACCCAGATTCAATTCCCCAGGACCCACTGAAACCAGATGCATTTGGAGTTCATTTGCAATGGCTGCAGGCCCTGACACACCCATTCTATCTCTCTCTGTCTGTCTCTCTTCCCTCTATCTCTCTCTGCTTGCAAATAAATAAAACACATAGATAAGGTGCTAAGGAGGTATATCAGCAGTTAAAGGTGCTTGCTTGCAAAGCCAGCTGGCCCAGGGTTCAATTCCTCAGTACCCATGTAAAGTCAGACACACAAGGTGGCACCTTAACCACTAAGCCATCTCTCCAACCCTTAAAATTTTTAAATTTACACACGTATGTGCAAGTGTGTACGGGTGCCCCAGGGTCTTTTGCTGTTGCAAATGAATGACTGGCTTTACCGGGTGGCTGGAGAATTGAACCCAGGTCAGCAGGGTTTTTTTTACATGCAAGTGCATTTAACCACTGAGCCATCTCCCCAGCCCCCAAGTCTGTGCTTAAATGTCATTTTCTGCATCCCTACTATGTCCCCTGACTCAGTATATTTGTCATCCGTGACCGCCTGCTGGTTTCCTCCTCAAGCCAGCCAGGGGAGGGCAGGTGAGGACACAAGATAAACAGAGCTTAATGTTTGAGGAATGAGTGAATAAAACGTCAATTCACGGAGGATATTTTCCTTTATCGAGACTCCAGCCCATCCTCACCCTTCCGGCTTCCAGAAGCAGCAGCGTGGGTCATAGATGGGGTGGGTCTGGCACGCAGGGCAAGGACAGGTGGGACAGGTGTTCTCTTCCAGCTTTCTGTCTCTCCTTTTCTAGGCCCCGCCCTGTGCGGAACCGGAGCAGTGCTGCCCCTGCTGGTCTGTTTGGAGAACTGCAGGGCGGAGGCTCAGCCTGTGCACTGGTCACAAAGGACCCAGATGGACAGGTGTAGAGTGGCTAGGTTGAGGAAGCCAAGCGAGTATGTGGGGGCCTTTCTAGGGTCCTGAGGAGTCTGGGTCCAAGCAGCAACAATCTCTAGCTGTGAATAGATCTTTCCTGTTGAGAATTTGACTTTTGGGAGGTGGCTCAGTGGGTAGAGAGGCTGCCTCACCAGCATGAGGCCCTGGGTTCTATACTCAGCACCTCTTACATCAGGTGTGGCGACACAAGCCTGTAATCCCAGCACTCAGGAGACGAAGGCAGGAGGATTGGAAGTTGAAGGTCATCTTCAGCTACATAGGACAAGTAGCATTTATCCAACAAATGGCCATTGTTATTAAGACTCTGAGAAGTCTTCCTGTAGTGGAGTGGGAGGACTACTGAATGAAACTCGCTCTGTGGTGGAGGAAACATTTTGTGTTCCACTGTATACATCTGGGAAATACTGCTTTAGTTAAGGGGGAGATCATAAAAGCATTTATTGCATACCCCAGATCCACTTGCCTGAGACTTTGATCTCAAAGAATGTCGACTAGGCTCTAAGTAGACCGGGCCACTCGCTTTGATCTGGCCCATGACATGAGTGGATAGTGTCCTGTACAAGTCCCCAGGAAGATGTTTTCTTTCTTGACAAGAAGCAGGTACACAAATGAAGTCATGCCTTCCCGCTGCCTGCCTTGACCAGGCGGTGTGAGCATGGGACAGGCAGATGGACACTATCTTGAAGGCTGAAAGGAAGACAGAATCAAGCTCAGGACCTGACTTGCTTAGCTACTGAACATCCCAGGACCCCAGCGCCCAGCTCATTGTGATTGTACTTAAAAAAAAAAATCTTTCAGTGTTTTTATTTATTTATTTGCAAGAGAGGGAGAGAGGGGGAGAGAACATGGGCACAACAGGGTCCTCTGCCACTGCAAACAAACTCCAGATGCCTGTGCCCACCACTCTGTGCATTTTGCTTTGTGTGAGTGCTGGAGAATTGAACCCAGACCAGCAGGCATTGCAAGAAGTGCCTCTGACCATCACGCACCTCCTCCACCCTCACTGCAGAAGTTAATCCCTTTGCTTTCAGATGTGTGGATGGCTTCCTGACCCCGCATCTCACTCCATTCTCACTCACCCAATCTTCCAGCTTCCCATCCAGAACTAAGAGCAACTGGCTTTCTCCCTTGGTCTAAGGGCTTCCTGGTTCCCTTGGGTTCAGTCTGGGCACTGTGGCCGGCCTGGGGCCAGTTCCCCTGAGAAACCCATGAGTCACCCGGAGAATGGCTGGCGGCACACCTCATTCCAGAATGGATTCTGTAATCCCTCCCTCTGTCTTTCTCCTCCATCCTGTCTATTTTTGTCCTCTGGTCCTGGACTAGGATATGGAGGTCTTAGCATAGCCTCGCCTAATCCCTCAGCCGCTTGTTCCCTGTCCAGAGTCTACAGAAAAATGAGGCCAACCTGGCTGCTTCTCTCCAGCTTTCCCGGGGAGACAGAATGGCCATGTCCTTCCATCTGCCCCAGTCCCACGGGTGCTCCCTTACTATGTCTCATAGTGGAGTGCGAGCCCTGGAGAGATGGCTAGCTCCTCACCCTTGCCCTGGAAACTTCTAGAAAAGACAGAGTGACAAGGCAATGATGCAGAGCACAGCGGAATGCTGCCAGGGACCGTCGTTCAGTCATTCAGTAATATCTATTGAGCGCCCATCACTTGCTGACCACCGGAGGACGCAATGGTGGCCAACACAGGCGTGGTCCCTGCTCGGAAAGGGACTTCAGGGAGTCAGACGTGCATCACACAGTCGGCCAAGGAAATAAGCAGTGCAGGGGGCTGAGCCAAGTGTTAGGGGAGCAAGAATGTACTCAAGTGATCCAGAGAGGCAGGTCGCCAGTGGGAGTGACTTTGCCCCCAGGGGACATGTCTAGAGACATGTTGATTGTCATGACTGAGTGACAGCTAGAGAAGGCGGCCAGACCTCCCACGGTGCAAGGGGGCCTAGCCACGGAGAAAGGGCGAATGGATTCCACGTGTCCAATATTGATGACACACATTGGTTCAGACTGCAGCGGGAGAGTCTGTTTCCCCAGACTGGGTCCCTCTGTGGCCTTGGCTGGGGAGAATGGTGGTAATGGGATTATGCAGGAGGTGAGGACACTGCTCCACACTCCCTGCATCTTGACCCTTGGTGGCTGCTTAGGGCTGCATGTTATAGATGTAGCAATGTGGGCTGGACCTTTGCCTAAGACTGAGTGGGGGAGGGAGGAGGGGAGGGTAGGGGCCCCAACTGTCATCCTCAGAGGTAGCCGAAATGGCCCTGGGAGCAAGTTTTGGGATCACGGTGACTTGTGGTCATTTCGGCCGTGGCCATCTGGGAGCTGCTCCTGGCTGTGAGTGTGGCAGGAACCTCTTTATGTCCTGCAACAAGGAGACGCCACCTCTCACCAGAGTGGGGCAGCGCTGTCCCCAGTGTCTCGGAGCTGAGTGTTGGCTAAAGATGTGTTGAAAGGTCCTTCACCCCATGACCCCGGGTCATATGACTAAGGAGCCAAGAGTGTGGCCTTTATATAGCTCTGGCGGGCGTGGGGGAACCAACGGGGCTGTCATGGTGCCACGTTCTTCAGTGAAGGGTCCGCCAGGGGAGATCAGCACAGCTGTCACCAGCATCCAGGTTTCGCAGAAAGGACAATGCCCTGGAACGTCAGGCACGCCACCACGACAGCTGGCCCCGGGCATCTGAAGGACATCGTTAAAATGGGATTGTCTGCACGTCTGTCCCCAGCAGGCAAGGCAGGGGACCCAAAGCTGAAAACACGGTGGAGGAAAAAGCCTCTGATGGGGTTTGGCAGGAGCTGAGGGACGGGGTGACAGCTGAATCCCAGGCTAAGGTGAAATGCATGGAGGCACCGACAGCCCGGGGTGGCATCCTGTGTTGCTAGACACCAGCTATGGGGCTGGTAGGGAGTGAGTGTCACAGCTTCTTTGAGCCTCAGTTTATTTTATTTTATTTTTTAAGATTTTGTTTGTTTATTTATTTATTTATTTATTTATTTATTTGAGACAGAGAAAGAGAGAGAGAGACAGAATGGGCGTGCCAGGGCCCCCAGCCACTGCAAACGAACTCCAGACTCGTGCGTCCCCTTGTGCATCTGGCTAACGTGGGTCCTGGGGAATGCACCTCAACCACTAAGGCATCTCTCCAGCCCAAGCCTCAGTGTATTCATCTAGAAAGAGGGTCTGGTGCAAGCCCTTGCTTCGCAGCGCTGTTTGGGGGTGAACTGGGATGGAGCAGAGCACTGGCCACAGAGCCTGATACGAGGAGAGGCAAGCAAGCAGGCAGCGACACTCGATGTCTTTGAGACCTTGGAGAGGCCAACTGGGGGTGCTGAAGTGGGTAGGACCCCTGAAAACCCTGGTAGGAGCCAGTCCATGTCCACTTGAGCTCAGCTGGATTGGGGCATCTGTCCCCAAGAACTGTGTGTAAGGGGTGTGCAGTGGGAATGGGGTCAGGAAGGCAGATAATAATGATAATAATCTCTCTCTCTTTGTCCCCCCCCCCTTATGTGTTCATGCGCTTTTCATTTGTTTAGACTCCATGTCTGGAACTGCTCACGGGCATTTGCAGTCATGCACAGGAGACCACGTGACCCTCCTGTCAACCGTGCCTGGCGCACTGTAAGCATGTGATAGCTATTAGCCACTATGGTGTAATAACAACCATCTTCTAAAGCCAGCATTATTGTCCGCCTGGTCACCAAGTGAAGACTCTGATGATGAAGGGTCCCACAGTCGAGGAAGTGGAAGGTTGACCTGGACCCCCTGGTACAACTTTCAATCCTTGTACCGCTCAGGTAGGCCAGTGTCAAGTGTCAAGCCACTGGGGTAGCAGGAAGCCATGGAAGGTTCTGGGGTCATTGTTAGTGTGGCGGTTTGATTCAGGTGTCCCCCATAAACTTAGGTGTTCTGAATGCTAGGTTACCAGCTGATGGAGATTTGGGAATTAACACCTCCTGGGGGGAGTGTATTGTTGGGGGTGGGCTTATGGGTGTTATAGCCAGTTTATCCTTGTCAGTGTTTGGCACACTTTCCTGTCACTGTTGTCCACCTGATATTGGCCAGGAGGTGATGTCCACCCTCTTCATTTTCTCTGCCATTGTGGAACTTCCCCTTGCATCTGTAAGCCAAAATAAACCTTTTTCCCCCTCCACAAGCTGCTCTTGGTTGGGTATTTTCTGGCAGCAGTGTGAACCTGACTGCAACAGTAAAGTTGGTAACAAGAGTGGGGTTGCTGCTGGACACCTGACTGTGTGGCTTTGGCCTTTTGGAGCTGATTTTCAAGAGGCATGTGGAAGGATTTGAAACCTTGGGCTAAGAGACGCCTTGCAGTGCTGTAAGTACAGCTTGATGGACTATTCTGGTCAGAGTTGAAAGACCTGAATGCAGTAAGACCTATGGACTGTGAGGTTTGGCTTATGAGGGTGAGAAAGAGCTTGGCTTGGACTGGGCTAGAAGCAGTTTGTGTGAGAGGCTTGCTGTTATGCCCATGTCCTGAGAACTTGTGCAGGGTTGCTTTGTGTAGAAATGGAATGGTATGAGCAGAGGGATATGGCACTGAAATGAAATCTTTGGGCTGAAACTTCTGCCTGTTCTGCTGCAATTATATGAGAGATTACAACCTTTGAGATTGGGCCAGCTGACCTTCACTGGGGCAACAAGAAGAATGTAGACGCTTTTGAAGGGGCCTGAGTGCTCAAGAAGTGTCCTGTTCTTCAAGGTCTGCTTTATCCCCCCTGCCCAGATTAACAAATTGACACCCTACCTGGTATTGTACAGTATAAGAAATGAAGGAGAGGGTCATTGAGCTTGCAACACAAGCTTGTGTTTTGGAAATGGCCATGGACAGTGTGAAGCAGGTTTGTTGGATGCCTGCATGGGGATCCGACGGAGCCATTAGGATGGACCATGGATTGCAGTGGAGACCCAGTGGAGATGCCAGGACCATGAGATGGCTGCTAAAGAGAGCTTCCAGCCCCAGATAAAGTTTTCCAGGACTGTGAGTAGCCTAGCTGCAGGGGTGGAATTGGAACTCCAGAGACTTGTTGCCAGTTAGAATTATTGGACTTGGAGATTTGTCACTGGCTAGAGTTGTTGGACTTGGAGTTAGAGTTTGATGTTTGCCCTGTTTATATTGTGTATTGGTTGAATATTTCTTTGCTATGCCCAACGCCATATTTTTGAATGTTTATTCTGTGCCATTATAGTTTTTTATTGATTTTTTTGGTATTATGGCTCAATTAAAATACCTTGGGTTAGGAGGATGTTTGAACATCATTAGGATTGATTGAATATATGGGGACTTTTAAAGTTGGACTGAATGCATTGCATTTTACATCATGGATGGTTATCAGCTTATGGGGGGCCAGGGCTGAATGTGGTGGCTTGACTCAGGTGTTCCCCATAAACTTAGGTTCCCAGTTGATGGAGATTTGGGAAATAACACCTTCCGGAGACAGTGTATTGTTGTGGGTGAGCTTATGGCTGTTATAGCCAGTGTCCCCTTGCCAGTGAGTGTTTAGCACACTCTCCTGTTGCTGTTGGCCAGGAGGTGATGTCCACCTTCTGCTCATGCCATCGTTTTCTCTCGCCATCATGGAGCTTCCCTTCGAGTCTGTCAGCCAAAATAAACCTTTTTTTCCCACAATTGGCTCTTGGTTGGGTATTTTCTCGCAGCAATGCAAACCTGACTGCAACAGTTCGGGAAACATCAGGAGATGACATGGATGGGGAAGGAGTTGGAGGAGGTGTCTATAACAAGTGGGGCAGGATAGTGAGAGGGAGGAGACCCCAACCTAACTGGGAGCTACTACTGTGGTCTGGAGCAAGACTGGAGGGAAATGGATTTGCAATGCATCTTGGGAGCAGAATAGAAAGACGGTGTTCACAAGGGGCAGAATCAAGATGGCTGAAGATTTCAGTCTAGGAACCCAAGAGAGAAAGTGGTAATCGAACAGATATTGGGGAAGGAGAGGAGAGAGAATACATACACATGTAACATGTCCAGCTAAAGTCTGGAGTAAGAGCTGACTGACCACTGCTGTGCCTGGAACAGTCTAGAACATTAAAGATATCAACAGTCAGCCTTCTCCTAAGGATCGCTATGTATCTTTCCCATGTGAGGAAACTGAGGCACACAGCCATGATGCCTGTCTAAACATTTGACATTCCATGTGTCCCTCTCAGACTGGCTGGAGCAGCTGCCTCCCTGCAGGTCGGCTGTCACTGACGCCTGGGGGCCCTGACATGAGGAGATAAGGCTATCCTTGGTAACAGAGCTGGCAGGGCCTTTGCTCTGCAGAGACACCAACTCCATCACCTCCTTAAAGGGCACTGTGGGCCTGCTTTCAGAAGAATTCAGGGAGCCGTTGTAGGGTGCTATCCTGCCCCTGGCACTACATAGTTTCCTTTGAGAGGTGATCCAGGGAAACACTTCAGATGTGGGCTCATGGGCTCTGCTGAGAAATTTATTTTTCATGTATGTGTATGTGGTATGTGTACCTGCGTGTACCTGTGTGTGTGTGTGTGTAGGACAGAAGTTACTATCAGGTGTCTTCCTCAATCACTCTCCACCTCTGGCCGACCCCAGGCCTCACTGATTAAGGTAGAATATCTAGACAGTGATTCCTAGGTATGCTCTTGACCCTGCCTCCCCGGAGCTGGAGTTATACATGCACACCACCTGAGGGTCAGAGTCCAAAAACCTGCCTGAGGTCACACACCTGGCTTGGATGCAAATGTTGGCCTGGCTGATGTGAAGGTTCTGAGATACGAGGCTGGGCTTAGGTAAGGGGAGTCGATGTAGTGGGATATCTTGTCACGCTGAGGGTCCATGGGTTAAAGGCCTCCGTCCTTCCCTTTCGTGAGGCCTGGAATTGCCAAACCAGTGTGATTCTGTCCACCTGGATGACTTTTTTTTTTTTTTCTACCAAAAAAGTGCATCAGTATTTCCCATAATCGCTGGAGTTTGTGTGTCACATTCTGGTGCGTTCCTCCCTCGGTGTTCCGTGCGTGGAGTGGCAGGTTTGATGATCTACAGTGTTTGCTCGAGGCTGAGCATCTCTGTGTGCGATGTGCTGAGTGTTGAGCCTTCGTGGCTAGAATGGTCACTGACTGTAAGTGTTCATTGTCTTGCTCTGAAGAACCATTTTCCAGCCTAGTTGCTATTGAAGGCAGGCCCATTCCTGTAATCGAGTTCCTCAACGTCCCATGCAGGAATCAGGGTATATGACTCCAATGAGACAGTGCTAAGCGTCACTTGAATTTCTCTAAGGTTTAGCATGTGGATTTGGTTTGTTTGTTTGGTGGCGTAAATCAATACTTAGGCTTTAAAAATAATAATATTATTATAGCTGGGCATGGTGGTGCACGCCTTTAATCCCAGCACTCGGGAGGCAGAGGTAGGAGGATTGCTGTGAGTTTGAGGCCAGCCTGAGACTACAGAGTGAGGGCCTGGGCTAGAGTGAGACCCTATCTCAAAAAACAAAAATAATAATAATATCCAGATATAGTGGCACCCACCTATCATTCCAGCCCTTGGGACAGTTCAAGGTCATCCTCATCTACATAGTGAGTTTAAGAACAGCCTTGGCTACATGAGACCCTGTATCAAAAACAAATGGTGCCTGGCGTGGTGGCACACACCTTTAATCCCAGCATTTAGGAGGCAGAGATAGGAGGATTGCCATGAGTTCAAGGCTACCCTGAGACTACATAGTGAATTCCAGGTCAGCCTGAGCTAGAGGCAAAGCCTCCCTCGAAAAACAAAAAAAACAAAACAAAACAAAAAAAAAGAAAGAAAGAAAGAAAGAAAAGAAAAGAAAGAAAGAAAGAAAAAGAAAAGAGTTGAGTGTCGTGGTGGTGGCGCATGCCTTTAATCCCAGCACTCGGGAGGCAGAGGTAGGAGGATCATTGTGAGCTTGAGGCCACCTTGAGATTACATAGTGAGTTCCAGGTCAACCTGGACTAGAGTGAAACCCTACCTTGAAACAAACAAACAAACAAAAAATAGCATCAATACACCACTACATTTTTTAGAATTGAAGATTGTTATCCTGTGTACAGTTGAATCCAAGTTCCCACATGTTTCAAATTGAAAGTTAGTCTGAATGGTCCCTTCAGATTGAGTCATTTTATGTTGCTATAATACTATGATATAATATAATTCTATAGATTGGGTTATTTACAAAGTCAAGAAATATCTTGTCCGGCTGCTGAGGTTATAACTTGGAGGGCATCATGCAGTGAAGGCAAGCTGCCAGCTGGGGGCACTCTTCCTCAGTTTGTTAAGCCACTAACACCATACAGGGGTCCCATCCTCATGATGTCATCTAACCTCAATTGCCTCCTGATACCCCACCTGATAGCAGCAGCATAAGAATTTGGGGATTAAATTTCCAGGCCATGAACTTCTAAGTGACATATCCAACCCTTGGTGTCCACTTCCTCCTGATGCGCATCAGGCCCCCAAATTAAAACCCTTTGAACTAGGAGTTATACTCATTTTTTTCCCCAAGGCAGGGACTCACTCTAGCCAAGCTTACCTAGAACTCACTCTGTAGCCCAGGCTGGCCTCAAACTCACGTCGATTCTCCTACCACAGCCTCCCACATGCTGGGATTAAAGGTGTGTGCCATGGTGCTTGGCTAAACTCATTCTTGCATCCATACATATAATTTACATTTTTCTTCTCCTAATCTTTTAAAATTTTCCATGGGCAAAGTTTTTAAATCACCACTCAATAAAATTGACCTTCATTTTGTAAAATGTGTGTATGTGCCTGTGTGTGTGTGTGTGTGTGTGTGTGTGTGTGTGTACCTCAGTGCATGAGAATGTGGAGAACAAAGGACAACCATGAGTGTCACCCTTAGGAGCACCATCCACCTTCTGTGAGGCAGGGTCTATCACTGGCCTGGAGTTCACCAACTGGGCTAGAGTGACTGGCCAGTGAGCCCCAAGGATCCTCCTGTTTCTACCTCCCCTGTGCTAGAATTGCAGGTGGGTGCCACCATGCCAGGCATTTATATGTGGGCTCTGGGGTCCTCATGCTTGCGTGGCATTCATTTTGCTAACTGAGCCATCTCTCCAGTCCCGAGTTTTGAGTTTTTCACTTTTTTTTTTTTGGAGGTAGGGTCTCGCTGTAGCTGACCTGGAATAATTCACTACATAGTCTCAGGGTGGCCTGGAATTCACAGCGATCCTCCTACCTCTGCCTCCCCAGTGCTGGGATTAAAGGCATGTGCCCACCTCACCAGCAAGTTTTGATTTTTTTAAAAAATATATTTTTTATTTGCACTTGGAGAGATACATAGAGAGGGGAGAGAGAGAAGGGGCACACCAGGGTCTGAATTGAACCTGAGTTGTTAGGCTTTGCAGGCAAGTGCCTTAACCTCTAAGCCATCTCTCCAACCCCCTGAGTTTTGATTTGAGAGGGGGGGGGATTGGTTTGCTTTCTTAGTGTGTATTTCCACTCATTTCAATGTGCTCATGCATCAGTCACCATCCTATTTCTTTTTTTTTTTTTATTTTTTTTGTTTATTTATTTATTTGACAGCGACAGAGAGGAGGGGGAGAGAGAGAGAGAGAGAGAATGGGTGCTCCAGAGCTTCCAGCCTCTGTAAACGAACTCCAGATGCGTGCGCCCCCTTGTGCATCTTGCTAACGTGGGTCCTGGGGAATTGAGCCTCGAACGGGGGTCCTTAGGCTTCACAGGCAAGCGCTTAACCGCTAAGCCATCTCTCCAGCCCACCATCCTATTTCTTGAGGTGTTAAGGGTGTCAGAAAAGACTCCTCGAAGATGCACATGTCCCAATCCCTGGAGCTTGTGACCGTGTGTCCTCCCTCAGTCACAGGGATGCCCACCGGCCAAAGGCTGGATACGGAAGGCAGACTGATGCCGACCATGAGCGGAGGGACGCGGGGCTGCCGGGAGCTGAAGGGCTGAGGATGGGACGGTCCCCCAGCCGCAGCAGGAATGCAGCCTGTGGCCCATTTTCTATTTCTGTCGGCCAGTGCTGCCAGGTAATGAGCCGGGCTGCTTAAAGCCGCCAGGTTTATGCTGATATTTTTATTGCAGCCATTGGAAAGCAAGCCTCTTGCTTTGCTTCCTGCTTGTTCTAGAAGTTCCTGTCCTGCCCGGGACTTGCTCTCAGGCTCAGTGGCTCTCAGGCTTGGTGTTTGGAAACTTCTAGGCTGCAGGAAGCTCGCAGGCAGCAAAGAGGTGGGGCTGTCTCTGGGAGGTGCTGGGGGGGGTACTGGATGGGTGACAGCCACCAGTCTGGGGGCAGAGCAGCCGCAGCACCTGTGCCCCTCCCAGGAACTCCAAGGTGGGGGGGGGAGCTGAGATCCCTCTGAACACTTAAAGGCAGACCTTCCCAGCATCATTTCAGGGTCTGGTCTCTGGGTAGGGGATGTGGGGAGATTACCTTTGGATGTGCAGCTTCCATCACAGAGGTCAAGGCCTGACACGTGGGGACCCCAGCAGCCGATTCAGGCTGCCATGTTCCCAGAATCCGTTGGTGCAAGCTCACTTAGTCTCCCCATGTCTCCATGTTCGTATGAGGCAGCTGAAGACCATGGGAACTTGGCTCTGGGACTATCACCTCCCAACAGCCCCTCAGAACTCACCTCTTCCCACCACCTCCTCAGATGGCCCAATGGACAAGCATCCCTGGGACACACTTGGACAGGCCATCTCTGTGGGGCCTGGGCCTATGGTAACCCCTGAACCTGAGCTCCTCATGTGCCATGTCTGTTGTGGGAAAACTCGGTTCCCAGGCTGCTCATCAAGGCTTTGACAAAACCCACCCTTGCCTCCATTAGTCAGGAAAACGGGTTTCTGTTTGTTTGGTATTTTTGTTTATTGGTTTGCTAGATTTTTGTTGTTGCTTTTAAAAATATTTTATTTTTCTTTATTTATTTGAGAGAGAGAAATAGGCCAGTGGGGGAGAGAAGGAGGGAGGGAGAGAGAGAATGGGCACACCAGGGCCTTCAGCCACTGTTAACAAACTCCAGATGCATGCGCCCCCTTGTGCATCTGGCTTATGTGGGTACTGGAGAGATGAACCTAGGTCCTTTGGCTTTGCAGACAAGTGCCTTAACCACTAAGTCATCTCTCCAGCCCCTGTTGCTTTTTTTTTTTTTTTTTGGGTTTTCGAGGTAGGGTCTCACTCTAGCCCAGGCTGGCCTGTAATTCACTATGTAGTTTCTGGCTGGCCTCGAACTCACGGCAATCCTCTTACCTCTACCTCCCAAGTGCTGGGATTAAAGGTGTGCACCACCACGCCCAGCTTCTGTTGTTGCTTTTTAAAAAAAATATTTATTTATTTTATTTATCTGATAGATAGAGGCAGAGAGAGAGAAAGAGAGATTGGGCATACCAGGGCTCCAGCTGCTGTAGATGAACTCCAGACGCATTCTCCACCATGTACATCTGGCTTATGTGGGTCCTGGGGAATCATATGGGGGCTCCTTTGGCTTTCCGCTAAGCCATTTCCCCAGCCCTGTTGTTGCTTCGTGAGAAAGAGTCTCATGTAGCCCAGGCTAGCCTTGAGTTCCCGCTCCTCCTGCCTCCACCTCCCAAGGAGGTGCTGGGATTACAGGTGCACCACCATGCCTCGCTTACGTGGTACTGGAGGTTGAGCCCAGGACTTCGTGCATGCTAGGCAAGCACTGTGCCCACTGAGTCCCAGCCCCAAGCTTTTATTGTCGCGGTCCTTGCCAAGTCTGGACTCTGGAGGCAAAGTCTTCTTTATGTGCCCAGATATACCACTGGGTGTGTGCCCCAGGCAGCTTCTGTCACCTCTCCAGACCTCAGTTTCTACACATGGAAGATGAGGGCACAATTGATAAGGTGGTCCCTTGTCCACAGGGTGCCTGGAAATCTGAATATGAACATGAGATATGTGCCATTTCTTTTTTAAAAAAATATTTTTTTTAGGGCTGGAGAGATGGCTTAGCGGTTAAGGCACTTGCCTGCGAAACCTAAGGACTCATGTTCTACTCTCCAGGTCCCACATAAGCCAAATGCACAATGTGACACAAGCGCACAAGGTTGCACATGTGCACAAGGGACACACGCATCTGGAGTTCGGTTGCAGTGGCTAGAGTCCCTGACACACCAACTCTCTCTCTCTCTCTCTCTCTTTCTCTCTGGCATTTAAAAAAAAAAAAAAAAGGCTAGTCTATTGGGTTTGCCTCAAAAAAAATTTTTTTACATGGAGGTTGGAGAGATGGCTTAGCAGTTAAGGCACTTGCTTGCAAACCAAAGGACCCAGGTTCAATTCCCCAGGACCCACGTAAGCTAGATGCACAAGGTAGCGCATATTCTTGGAGTCCCTTTGCAGCATCTGGAGGCCCTGGCATGCCCATTCTCTTTCTCTCTCTCCCTCTCTCTTTCTCTCTGCCTGATTCAAATAAATAAGTAAATAAATAAAATGTAAAAAATATTTTAACTTATTTATTTGCAAGGAGAGAGAGAGTGAAGAGACAAACAGAGAGAATGGGTATGTCAGGGCCTTCAGATGTTGCAAATAAACTCCAGGCACACGTGCCATCTTGTGAATCTGGCTTTACATGGGTACTTGGGAGTTGAACCCGGGTCATTAGGCTTTGCAGGAAAATACCTTAACCACGGAGCCATTTCTCCAGCCTGACATGTGTCATTTCTCCAGTGACATGTTTCTGCTTCTGAGAAACTGTACCACGTAGGCACTGAGAGCTGGGGGACAGTGTAAGGACAGCCCCGAGGACTCCGTCCTTGTGAGGGGTCTGTCCAAACACCCAACAAAATAAATAGCAGGTGAACTGCCCCACCTACTTGGAAGTGACTGGACATTGGGGAGGAAAGGTAGAGAGGGAGGACAGAGGGCAGAGGGCAGAAGGTGGGCAACATTTGAACAAAGATAGGAAGGAGGGAAGAGAGAGGGCTGGGCCAGGGTGCCTGGGACAGAGTCAAACAATGTTACTGTCTCCTGCTTCTGGGTCGTTCTCCCTCTGGACACTCATGGACTGTGCGGAAAGTGCACAGCATCTCTCCCTAGACCACACCCTAGCTGCTTGCTGTCTCTTTGACCTTGAGGCCCTTTCTGGGTCTCACGTGTCACCCAGTGGTGGCAGCCAGTGAGCTGCCCTTACTTCAGAAGAACGGTATGGAGTGGTGGGGGGGGGGTAGGTGACGTCCACCTCACCTAGGACAGCCAAAAGTGGTCATGGGGTTATTTTTAACCCAAGGGACAAGGTATTTATTGTTCCCAGGCAGAGGGGAGCCAGCCAGCTTGTGGAATTCTCCCACGAGGCAGCTCAGAGCTCCTGCCCACCATGGTGAGTGGCTTCAGGTCAGCAAGGGAAGATGCTGGGTGGGCGGGAAGGGGACACCCCCTCCAAGCCCAGCGCTTGTGTGGAGAGGGGAAGAGGTGTTCCCAAGGAGCCCAGCCTTGGGTGGACAGGCACCACACTCTAGGTGCACAAGAAACAATGCCAGTCAACAGCCTGGAGGCCACCTATAAGGGCAACAGTATAGGCGAGTTGGCTTTTTATGACCTGCTTGCTGGCCTCTCAAGGAATCGGTAAATCCCAGTACTTGCCAAGTGGGATTGAACACCTAAGAATTGCAATTCATTTCCCTTATTCAGGTGCTAGGGGAATCTTCTTGTTTTCACCTTTAAATTTTTTTAATTAATTTATTTGCGAGAGAGAGCGAGAGTGAGAGCAAGAGATAGAGGAGAGAGAGAGAGAGGATTGGTGCTCCAGGGTCTTTGGCCACTGCCGATGCTCCAGACACAGGCGCCACCGTGTACATTTGGCTTACGTGGTTACTGGGGAATAGAACCTGGGTCGTTAGCCTCCACAGGCAAGTGCTTTAACCCCTAAGCCATCTCTCCAGGCCTTGTTTTCACCTTTTGAACTTGTGAGTGTAGAGGTTTCCTCCTGTATTGTCTGGATAGGTGTACCCCTCCCCAACAACTCTAACTTGGGGCAATGGTGGGGTAGTGGCTAGGCGCACAGAGTGCTCACGTTTTTTGTGGCTGTGTGACCTTGGGTAAGTATCTTAGTGTCTCTGGGTCTCAGATGCCTCCTCTGCGGATGATCACAGCTATGTGGGCTTGGTGGAGCAGCTCTGAGGACTATATGAAATAAACGTGCACGCAGTGTTCGGGTGCCTGCTGTCAAGCACCATTTCGTCTCAGGGTTGTTCCGGTGGCTCAGTGACCCTGACTTGTGACTCCTCAGTCAGTCCCACCTGAGGGGTGCAGATACATCCTGCTCTGGCTGGCCCGCCAGCTGGCCCTGTGGTGGTGGTGATGGTGGTGAGGCGATGCCTGCAGACCAGAGATACGCCACGCGTCTCCCAGCGCGCCCACCACACGTCTCCCAGCGCGCCCGCCACGCGTCTCCCAGCGCGCCCACCACGCGTCTCCCAGCGCGCCCAGCAGCCCCAGCACCCACAGTCTCTATAGTTTCTTTCCTATCCTTTCCTCCCTCCACTGGCTCTGTTGTGACCCGTTTCACAGCTGGGGGACAGGGACCCGCTTGCTCCTGCTCTCCATCCACAGCCTCTGCGCTGCCTCTTACCCAAGCTTCCTCCCCAGGCACCAAAGAAAGCCAAGAAGAGGATCGAGGGCGGCAGCTCCAACGTGTTCTCCATGTTTGAACAGACGCAAATCCAGGAGTTCAAGGAGGTGGGTGCACCTTTTGGCCACCCTCCGTGCAGGGGCTGTCATCCCCAGCGCCGCCAAGTTCACTGGGACTGACTGTGTGTGTGTGCATCTGTCTGTCTGTCTGTCTGTCTGTCTGTCTGTCTGTCTCCAAAGACATGATTGGTTTTAGTAACTTTGCTGGCTAACAGTAGCATATGCCTGTTGAGAACCTAGGGAACTTTTCCTGAAAAGCACAAAGAACAGAATAGGTGCCATGTAGCTACTTTTAGCCCAGGAAAGCTCAGCGCCCTGTGGGTCTCAGGCCATGCTTGGATGAGAGAGGGAGGGAGGGAGGGAGGAAAGCTTGCAGGTAATATTATTTGTTAAGGGTACTGTGTTCCGCCTCTAATCCCAGCACCAGGCAGGTGGAGGAGTTCAATGCCAGACTCAGTTACATAGTAAGTAGGAACCAGCCTGGGCTGCTTGTCTCAAAAATCCAATGAGAGGGCTGGAGAGATGCCTGAGCGGTTAAGACACTTGCCCGCGAAGCCTAAGGACCCAGGTTCGATTCCTCAGGATCCACGTAAACCAGATGCACAAGGTGGTGCATGTGTCTGGAGTTCGTTTGCAGTGGCTGGAGGCCCTGGCATGCACCAGCACCACCACCCGCCCCCCGCCCTTCTCTCTATCTGTAATAAAAAAAAAATCAAACAAGAAGCCAAATGTGGTGGTGCACGCCTTTAATCCCAGCACTTCGGAGGCAGAGGTAGGAGGATCCTTGTGAGTTCAAGGCCACCCTGAGACTACATAGTGAATTCCAGGCCAGCCTGAGCCTGAGTGAAACCCTACCTTGAAAAAAAAAAATCCAACACTCACTTCCTTAGCATCCCCCATTGAGACCAGCTGTTGGGTGGGGTGGATGGGCACGGGGACATCTGAGGTCTCCCTGACAGCTGGTGGGAAAAATTCTGGCCCCACTTTCCAAATAGCTTAGTTTTAGGGCTGGGAGTAGAGGAGACCCCCTGACTTTAGCTTTAAAATAGAGCTTTAGCCAAGTGTGGTAGTGCACCCCTTTAATCCCAGCACTCAGGAGGCAGAAGTAGGATTGATGTGAGTTCGAGGCCACCCTGAGACTACATAATGATTTCCAGGTCAGCCTGGGCTAGAGTGAGACGCTACCTCAAAAAAAAAAAAAAAAAAAAAAAAGATAAAATAGAGCTTTATTGCAGTAAATTCACATATAAAATTCTTTCTGTGTCAACTCCTACCAAATCAGAGAGCCAGAGACCCAGAGGCCCCCAACACCTCATCATGGAAGCAGACCAAAAATGAACCCAACATGGCTCAGGGAAATTTTGCGGAAGAGGGGGCGGAAAGAATGTCAGAGCCACATGTTGGGTCATGGTATGCAGAGACATTTATCTTACCCATAACTGTGGGCTAACTCCACAATGCATGACCCATATACCTCAACAAGGAGGGGCCAAGGGGAGGGGGTAGATCACGGATGAGCCTAATAATGGTACCAAACTGACTGTATTTGCTGAATACGAAACTAATTAATAAAAAAATTAAAAAATTAAAAAAAAATTCTTTCTGTGTGTGTTTTTGGTTTTTCAAAGTGGCATCTCAAAGGCCCAGGCTGACCTGAAACTCATTCTGTAGTTCCAGGCTGGCCTCATACTCACAGTGATCCTCCTACCTCTGCCTCCTGAGTGCTGGGATTAAAGGTGTGCACCATTATGACTGGCTAGAAAATTATTCTTCTTTAAAATATTTATTTACTTATTTGTTTATTTGAGAGAGAATGGGTGCACCAGAGCCTCTGCCACCCCCAACTCCAAATGCATGTACCACTTTGTGCATCTGGCTTTCCGTGGGTACTGAGGGGTCAGACCTGGGCTGTCAGGTTTTGCAAGTAAGTGCTTTTAATCACCGAGCCATCTCCCCAGCCCAAATTCTTTAAGTGTGGTTTTAGTATAGTCGCAGTGTTTTGCACCTGTCACCACTATCTAATCTCAGGATGTTTCCATCACCCCAAAAGAAACCTTGAGAACATTAGTCACCCCACCCCCATCCCTGGCAGCCAGTGGCCCCAATTCACCATCTGTGGGTTGGCCTACATTTCACGGAAACGGAATTCTGCAACATGAACTCTAGTGTGTGCCCCGGGTTCTCAGCCAGCTTCTTGCCCTCCGGGTTTCATCCCGCTGTGGCAGGTCTCAGAGTGCTTCCTTTTCAGGCCTGAATCATACTCCGTTGTGTGGCTGATTCTCGTTTTTGATTCTCCATCTCTTGAAGGACACTAGGGCATGTCCACCCTGGGCCTTTCATGAATAATGCTGTTGTGATTGGGGTGGGGGTGTTCATGGGGCATGTTTACAGTTCTGCCAGATGTGTCCCCAGCAGGAAGACCATAGAGTCATCGTGACTTGACGTCTCAGACTTGGAGACATTCTGTTTCTAGTCCGTGCCACCTCCCCTCAGGACTGATCAACACCATTCCCTCACAGGCCTTCACCATTATGGACCAGAACAGAGATGGCTTCATCGACAAGAATGACCTGAGGGACACTTTTGCCGCCTTGGGTATGCGCCCCCCCCCCCACACACACTGGCCCTGCACAAAGGTCTCCTCTCCACACCTGGGCTGAGAGTGGACATCAGAAAAAGTCAAGAGCTAACACTGTCCAAAAAACAGCTCAGGGCTGGAGAGATGGCTTAGTGGTTAAGGCGCTTGCCTACAAAGCCAAGGGACCCAGGCTTGAGGCCCCAGGACCCATGTAAGCCAGATGCACAAGGTGGTGCATGAGTCTGAGGTTGCCTAGCGTGCCCATTCTCTATCTGCAGCTCTTCTCTTTCTCTCTCACCCTCTCTTAAATATATATATAAAGAAAAAAGAAGCAGCTTAATCATAGCCTTTGGGAAAACTTCAGAAGGTGGAAGGGAAGCACCCAGTCCCCGAGGGTCTTTGTGAGCCTTTCATTTTATGTGTGTGTGTGTTTGCATGAGTGTGTGCACGTGTGCTTTTACGGGTGTGGAAGTCAGAGGATAATTTGAGGTGTCTGTGCTCCACCTTCTTCAAGACGGGATCTCTTATCGCATACGAACGTCAGCCTGGCTGGCCTTCAAGCTTGGGATTCTCCTGCCTCTGCCTCTGCCTCCCACACACGTTGGGATCGCAGATGTATGCGCCACGTTGTATTTGGTTTTCTGTGGGTGCTGGGGAATTGAACCTGGGACATCCGGCTTTGCAAGCAGGTGCCTTTACTGCTAAGCCATCTCCCCAGCCCCTATTTTCCCTTTGCAACTACTTTTTCATGTATAATTTTGAATGCAATATCAGGCCACAAGTAGAAAACTCAGAACGTTCAAAGGAGAAAGCGGTTTGTGTGTGACCCAAGGCCACCTCCCGCTGCCAGCTTTCTGTCTCCTAGGAGTTTTTCTATACATGTTTTCCAGATACCGGGGCTCATCTTCTTGGGGATATCAAACAAGTTTTACCTCAAAAGAGTGTATGTGTGTGTATGAGTTTTAAACAAACATTTTATTCTTATTTATTTGAGAGAGAGGCAGATAGAGGGAGAATGGGCATGCCAGGGCCTCCAGCCAACTGCAAACAAACTCCAGACGCATGTGCGACCTTGTGCGTACTGGGGAATTGAACCCGGGTCCTTAGGCTTCACACAGGCACCTTAACCACTAAGCCATCTCTCCAGCCCAAGACAGAGAGTTTCAGAGCTAACCTGGCTGGTGTGATGAGCACCACTGAGACCATCCTGGGTTTCTTTGTCCGTTCTCACCAACCTCCCATGAGTCCCAGGGGCTAGCTTCCTGAAGCAGGATTCCGAATGCTGATGTCCCCACGGCTGTTCTCGTAGCTCTGAGTCTCTGTGTCTCCCACACTAGGCCGTGTGAATGTGAAAAATGAGGAAATTGACGAAATGATCAAGGAGGCTCCTGGTCCAATTAACTTCACTGTGTTCCTGACGATGTTCGGGGAGAAACTCAAAGGTAAGCTCAAGTGCGTGCACGTCTTCATCTCCAGCCTGAGGTAAGTACTCAGAGAGACAGGGTGGGCAGAAATGGGCGGCTCCTGAGGGCTCAAAGGACTACTGGAAAACAGCCTAGGCCCAGCTGGGGTACCACTCACTCTAGGATCTCTGCCAGGCCAGCGCTGGCCTCATGCTGCATTCCTGACACCTGCAGGCCAGTTCTGCTTTTCCCCAGCATGGGTGGGGACTGAGGCTCAGAGAAGTCCACTTGCCTGAAGCCCCCAGCCTGCAAAGTCCAGGGTCAGAGCTCACACCCACGTCTTTGGAAGCATAGGTCGCTCCTGGCCTTTGGTCGGCTTCACTGACCTCTCTTTCAAAGCACGGGTCTCCCCCAAGGGAGGTGGTCTTGCTTTGGGCCCTCGGACCTGGGAGTTTGGGGTTTGCTGCTTGGGGCCCTGCTGGCCCCAGCCACTACAGGTGAATGAGCCCCGTGTTTCATTTCAGGGGCAGATCCCGAGGAAACCATCCTCAACGCGTTCAAGGTGTTTGACCCTGAAGGCAAAGGGTCCCTGAAAGCTGACTAGTGAGTGGGTTCTGGGGAAAGGGACCCTTGTTTTCTAACCCACTCCCCATCTGTTACCAACACCTGCTCTCCTCCCCCTACAGCGTCCGGGAGATGCTGACCACGCAAGCTGAGAGGTTCTCCCAGGAGGAGGTACAGGGTTCTGGGGTGCCCCACTGCCTTGCCCCGGGGTTTCCCTTCAGGGACTCTAAATCACCTAGCCCCATGCGGGGCAGAGAAGCAGCTAATGTCCTACCAGACACACAACTTCAGACAACCTCCTTAAGCTCAACGGGCCTCAGTTTCCCATCTGTAAAGTGCCTACTGCAACACACACCTGAGACTTGAACTCACTCACTGTGCAAAGTGCCAGTCTGGAATGAGGGCACTGGCCATGTGTCTGCAGGTTAAAAGAGCAATAAGCCAACAAGGCCCTGTGGCACCGGCCTGACATACCAGCTACTCAGGAGGTGGAGGCAGGAGGATTGCAGTTTCAAGGACAGCCTGGGCTATGAAGTGAGTTCAAGGCCAGCCTAGGACTAGAGTGAGTTCCAGGTCAGCCTGGGCTAGAATGACCCTACCTTGAAAAACAAAACAAAACAATAATAAATATAAAGAGTAAAGCCGGGCATGGTGGCACACGCCTTTAATCCCAGCACTCAGGAGGCAGAGGTAGGAGGATCACTGTGAATTTGAGGCCACCCAGAGACTACAGAGTGAATGTCAGGTCAGCCTGAGCTAGAATGAGACTCTACCACAAAAAACCAAAAATAAATAAATAAAAAGTAAACAAAAGGGCTGGGGCTGTATCTTAGTGGTAGAGTGCTTGCCTGGCACATAGGAGACTCTAGGTTTAATCCCCAGCATTGCAAAAACATCAGCAAAAAGAAAAAACCTATCCAATATTATTTTTTAAGTTATTTACTTATTTATTTACTTGAGAGAAAGAAGCAGAGAGAAAGAAAGAATGGGTGCTCCAGGGACTCTAGTCACTGCAAACGAACTCCAGATGCATGTGCCACCTTGTACATCTGGTTTTACGTGGGTACTGGAGAATTAGATCCGGGTCCTTAGGCTTCGCAGGCAAGCACCTCAACCACTAAGTCTCCAGCAACCCCCCCAATATTTTTTCTTTCTTTCTTTCCTTTTTTTTTTTTTTGGTTTCTCAAGGTAGGGTCTCACTCTAGCCCAGGCTGACCTGGAATTCACTATGCAATTTCAAGGTGGCCTCAAACTCATGGCGATCCTCCTGCCTCTGCCTCCTGAGTGCCGGGACTAAAGGTGTGCCCTACCATGCCCTGCTCCCAATATTCTTTAAATGGGGAAACTGCATGTAAAACACAATCTGAATTTTAGTTTCCCTCCCAGAAGGCAACCTTCTCACTGTGCCTGCACCCCACCTCTCACCTGGCCCTCTCCCACACTCATCCACCTCCCTGCAGGGTGTCTGGAGGGAGCTTGGGGTCACCCTGGTGAGGAAGGGTGGGAGGGCAAGGATGTCTGAGTGGGTTGGGAGGGAAACTGCTGGTATTCAGGCTGGAAGGCGGCCTGGGCTGAATCCCTGGAGATCTTGGAGCTGGACCGTCCCCTTCTGAGCCTGCACAGCCCAGTGCTGGCTGCCCTGGGGAGGACCTGTCCCGGGAGACAATGTCATCCCTGTCCCAGCGCCTGCCCACCCACCCTCTGCTTCCCTGCTCCCCATGGCTCACAGATTGACCAGATGTTCGCGGCCTTCCCCCCTGATGTCACGGGCAACCTTGACTACAAGAACCTCGTGCATGTCATCACTCACGGAGAGGAGAAGGACTGAGCGCCATGGCCTTGGGCCCTGCACCCCACTTCCAGCCTACCTCTACCCCCGCCTCCCCTGGCCTGCAGGTGGAAGCCATGCAGGTTACTTGCAAATAAAAAGAAGGCCATGTATCTGGCCATGATGTTGGCTAGACACGCGCTAGAAGGGAGGCCCTTGGGGGTCACCGGCTCTGGGTCACCAAAGTCACTGTTGAAGCATCCGGGGTTACGCTACATGAGTTCAAGCTTGGAAAGCCAATGGCCCACGTGGCTAAGGCGGCCGCGGGCTTCAGGCACAGCTGCACCCAGGAGCTGAGGCGTCACGAGCACTGAGGTGACCCTTCCTCAGAGCTGCTTGCTCTCTGTGGTGCCACGCGGGTGGTGGCAGAAGGGAGCTCGTATCCGTGCCGGGCACGCTTCTTCCCCTCCGCTCCAGGAAAGCCTCCGAGCAAGGCCTTGTGGGATCTCTGCCGTTCCCCAACCGGCCTTGACCCGAGCCTTAACTTGAGCCGGTCACAGAGCCTGAGGCTGAGGCCGAGGCTCGCCCTCTCCTGGTCTGCATGGTCTGGGGATAAGGGAGGGAGGCCCCAAGACAAACAAAAAAGAATGGTGGGGGCAGACTTCAGGATAATCTCCAACCGGGTGGCACATGCTTGTGGTCTGAGCAGGCTAGATACTAAGGCAGGAGGATCACCACAAGTTCAATGTCAGCCTGGGCTCCAACGTGAGACGTTGTTTGGAAGAAGGAAGCCCACAGTCCCATCCTCAGGAGCCTGGAGTCAAGGCCCAGCTCTGTAGCCAGTGAGGCCCCCAGGCAGAGCGTGGTACCCCTTGCCAAGTCAAGCCAGCATGAAGCTGCAAGACAAGGGACCCAGGAGGGTGATCCACACTCTGCCACAGTCCACGGCCCCAGGGCCTCTGGGTCCATCCAGAAAATGAGGCAGGGTTCGTGTTCCCGGGCTCTACAGAGAGGCAGCCAGGTCTCAGCTCTGTGGTGACATCATTGCCCACAAGACGCACACATACAACCACACCCACGCACAAGCACGCACGCCCAGAAGCACAGACACAGAGGGTCCTGCACCTCTCTGCTCCTTGCTCTAAAAGACCTTGGTGAAGGGCCATTCAGACCTCACCTCCCCAGGTCCTTGAGGGCCACACACACTCCATAGGATTCTCGCCCTGCCTCATGGCACAGCTGACTCCCAGCCTCTGAGCTCCTCAGCACGGCACGTGAAAAGGCCCGGGGGTTACGGAAGAAAACATTTATTCTCTCTGGGTGTGGGATGAAGGCAGCCCCATGGCTCAGAGTGTCGCCTTCTTCTTGGACCTCGGCTCGTCTCCCTTCTCTGTCAGGCTGTCCAGATCCCTGCCGCGAGCCTCCTTCAGGAAGTAATTGTCCAGTACCAGCTGCCGGAGGGAATCATGGTCCAAGGGCTGATCAACTGCCAAGGACAGAAATACGTGAGGCACAAGGAGGCAGTACCCAGCTGGGGTGTCCTTCCCCGGGGTCAGTGTTGCTCCAGCCTCTTCCCGGCTGCCCCCAAGGGAAGGGGGATCTGGAGCACTGACAGTGGGGTGAGAACGCCCCCAGAGATCAGGGAAGGGCAGAACGCACTTCTCAGAGGTGCAGAGGCGACCACAAGAACGTGTAGGATGTTCCGTTGACTATCAAGGAGACAAAGCTATAATGTATGGTCGGTTGGTCAGGACGTGCACTATGAAGGATGGAGATGACTCCGTGACCTCAACCCGACTGTCGCTTGACTGCTAAGCCATGTCTGCCCCAAGGAATGTCTCCCCTGATGGATCTACCCAGAAAGGGCATTTCTTCCAACTCACTCCTATAGTGCAGAGAGCTAGTGACCTCAGAGAACCCAGTGGATGGCCATGTGCCTGGGATGGAGGGAAAGCCACTCACTAGCCAAGGTTCCGCAGCCAGTGCGGACAGATTCCCAGCACTGTGTCCCACCTTCTTGTAGGGACAAGAAGGGCTAAAAGAGTCATGCTAAGGTGGTGCTGACCAACTATTCACCTTGTGTTTCAGCTGAATGGAATAGGAGCTGCGAGAGAGAGAGGGGGCTGGGAGGAGAGGGAGAGAGGGAGAATGTATGCGTGCCTGTGAACTGCAGATACACGTGACTTTTTTTTTTTTCAGAATAATACCAGACATACTGTTTTGCAATGTGGTGGCTTCATCTTTTGGTCTGGACACCCCCATAAGAGCCCATATTGCCCGGGGCATGCTTTTTTTGGTGGCTGTGTAACACTCCGTGTTATGCTTGGGTGAACTGTGGCTTACTTAACCTTGAATGGGGGGCACTTTTCTTATTTATTTATTTATTTATTTATTTATTTATTTATTTATTTATGAGAGACAGAGAGAGATGAAGAGGCAGAGAGAAAGAGAGAAAGAGAGAGAATGGGAGTGCCAGGGCCTTCAGCCACTGCAAACGAACTCCAGACACATGCGCCCCCTTGTGCATCTGGCTAAACGTGGGTCCTGGGGAACCGAGCCTTGAACTGGGGTCCTTCGGCTTCACAGGCAAGTGCTTAACCACTAAGCCATCTCTCCAGCCCCCTTTTTTTTTTTTCACTTTTCTTGTTTGTGGTTTGGGGTGGCAGAGAACACCTCCTACTTCTTCTCTGACCTTTATGATTTTTTTTCTACAAGGGTCAATTCCCCTTTGTGCTTTTAAGCTGCAAATGGGTGATTTGATTCCTGCTGAGGGCTTATCTGGGAACCCCAGAAACAGCAGGAGGGCCACAGTGAAGTGTGTCACTTCTGGATTACAGCCACACACACTGGTTTTACCATAGGCTTGGGGGACACAGACAGGGAGGAACCAAGGATAGGGTGTGAGACACAGAGAGGTTCAGGGGATGGGAGCATCATGGGTGGGGGAGAGAGACTCCAAGGCTTGGAGTGAGGCTGGGGGGGCCGGGGAGGGAAGATCCCAGAACCTGTATATACCCACAGCTTGCCAACCTGTAGCATTTCAATATTTGGGAGATTTTAATTTAATTTTATTTGTTTTTTTTTTTTATTTTGGTTTTTTGAGGTAGGGTCTCACTCTGGCCCAGGCTGACCTGGAATTCACTGTGTAGTCTCAGGGTGGCCTCGGACTCACAGCAATCCTCCTACCTCTGCCTCCTGAGTGCTGGGACTAAAGGCATGTGCCACCCCGCCTAGCTTTGGGGGATTCATTTTTAAATCATCACAAAATAGTAAAGATTGTTTTGCATGTGCATGTGTGAATGGTGTATGCATGTGTACATATATGTTTGTGTATGTGCAGGTGCATTGTGTGTGTGGAGGTCAGAGATCAAGGTCAGGCATCTCCTTCCACCTTAGTTACTGAGGCGGGGACCCTCACTGAACCTAGAGTTCACAGATTCAGCTAGTCTAAGAAGACAGTGAGCGCTGGGGGTACGGGGTGGGTATGCACCACCAGGCCAGGCATTTACAAGGGTTCTGGAGATTTGAACTCAAGTCCCCATGCTTGTGTGACAAGCACTCTTACCCACAGAGCCACTGTCCCAGCCCAGTTATAATTGTTTCCAAAACCTCCTGGCTGATGAAATTTGGGGATCTAAGGCCAGATGACTCTTATGTCATGGGGAGAGGACTCCCCAGCAATCATATCCCATGACCTTAACTAAGATGGTACCAGTGGAAGTGAAAGGGGCAAACTGAGGCTTGGCCCCACAGACCCTTGGGGGGATCAGGATGCTTAGGACCCAACCCTGAGGCCCCCTCAGGCCACTGTTGAGAACTCACAGTCATCCAGCTTGTCGATTAAGGGCTCAGTGCCAATCGCAGGGGGCACGACCCTCATGGGCTCTGGGGGCTTGAGGAGTGCAGAGCCGCCCCAGAAGGGGTTGTCAAAGGGTAGAGAGATATCAGCCACTCTGGTCTCCGCATCCTGTAGGCGCCGGTAGGTCTCCAACAGCAGTAGGTCATTGGTCTTTTCCTCTATGATGGCTGGAAGGAAGAGGTTGGAAACAAGGTCGTGGGGTCAAGGTCATAGTTGCCTGCCTAGGTGGCTGCTACTGCAAGGCAGAAAGTGAGGAGGAGTCTGGGGTGCCTGTTAGGAGCTCTTGGGAGGACACTGGCTGGTCACAGGACATTCCCAGTGGGACACGTCACCCCAGCAACCTCGCGGGACACAGACACCCTCCTTGATGCCCACAGCGCACACCCAGGCATGCAGTGACACTAGAACCTCACCAGGAGCAGCAAAGGATGTCTAAAAAGGCTCCCCAACAAGTGACAATGACAAGGCGGCCAAGGAACACTGTTACACTGTAAATCAGAAGCTGGGGACAAACCTGTCCTTAAACTTTCTATCTTTTCCCAAATCCACTCTCTGCCCCAACCTCCAGGGTTTTGGGAGCTCCTTTGACCCTGAAAGGCCTTTCCCTAGACCCTGTCTGAATGACCTTGGCTGGTTTTCAAAGGCTCAGAGGTTTTACCACCTACAGACTGCTTCCTTGACCTGCCTGGGTTATGCGAGCTGCCTTTCATTGTGCTTCTAGCAAGAAATCACTCACTCGCTCATTCATTCATTCCTTGGTTGATTAGCAACCTGACCGCGTGAGGCACCATGATAGGTGCTAAGGGCTCAGTGCAGCAGACAAGAGAGATGTGTCCTTGTCCTGGGAAAGTTTCAGTGTGCGCAGAGGGACAGAAAAGAACAAGCAGGACCAGACAGCCAATGAAAGCCTGTTACCTGATTCAATGGCTGTTGAGTTTGGATAATTTTTTGTTTGTTTGTTTGTTTGTTTGTTTGTTTGTTTTTCGAGGTAGGGTCTCACTCTAGCCCAGGCTGACCTGTAATTCACTATGGAGTCTCAGGGTGGCCTCGAACTCACGGCGATGCTCCTACCTCTGCCTCCCAAGTGCTGGGATTAAAGGCATGAGCCACCACGCCCGGCGAGTTTGGATAATTGTTAACTTTAATAAACGATTCTATCTGAAAGCCAGGAGCCCAAAATATTTGCATCGGAAACTTGCTATATATTCTCTCCAGGGTCTTATGAATACAGACAGTAAAAATTGCCTCCATGTGTCAGACACAAGAGCACCACAAGTTGGGGGGTGGAGTTGGGGGGCTGGTTGAAGACAGGGCAGATGAATGAAGAGGAGCTGGGAACAGGGCAAGCCCTCTCGGCACTGCCCATGCAAAGGCCCTGAGGCAGGAATGAGAGGCAATGGGGCAGAGGGGGTTGGAAGGATGGGCAGAACTGCCTGACTAGCGGCGGGGAGCAGCAGGGAGGGTCCGCAACCAAAGAGGAAACGTGAGTGGGGCCCAGGCTGTGAGGAGGCTGTGTGCAGGTCTCAGAGCAGGCTCCGGGCCTCTCACTTTGGATAGGCCATCTACCAGTGTGGTCTTGGCTGCCATCAGAAAAACCGGATTTGGGCTGGAGAGATGGCTCAGTGGTTAAGTCGTTTGCTTGCAAAGCCTAACGACCCAGATTCGATTCCCCAGTACCCGTGTAAAGCCAGATGCACAAAGTGCTACATGCATCTGGAGTTCATTTGCAGTGGCTGGAAGTTCTGGTGCACTCATTCATTTTCTCTCTCTTTCTTTCTCTCTCCCTTCCACCCTTCCTCCTTGCAAATAAATTTTTAAAAAAATGTTTAAAGAAAGAAAGAAAAACTAGATTTGAAGAGGGTACCTGACTCCATTAGCTGACGAGCGGCTCACCTTGTCCGAGCTGTCCGATGCGGCTGATGAGGTCGAAACACCCCACACCCCTTTTCCCTTCACTGACTCTATCTTCTGCCCTCTCCCAGGAACCAACTGCAGCCACGAGTTAAGCTGCGTGCCGAGTCCTAGGAATCCTCTTTAAAAGAACTGCTGGAAGGGGCAGGGACTCCAGGGCTACATGGAGACCTCCCAAACATGGGTTCTGATAGGTTGAATTCTTTTTTAAAGAAGATGTATTTTACTTATTTATGAGAGAGAGAATGAGCATGCCAGGGTCCTAGCCACAGCAAACGAACTCCAGATGCATGAGCCAACTTGTTCATTGGCTTACATAGGACCTGGAGAATCAAACCTGGATCCTTAGACTTCGCAGGCAAGTACCTTAACCACTAAGCAATCTCTCCAGCCCTGATAGGTTGAATTCTAAGAGCAGTGGGTACCATTCACTGCAAGTTGTCATAATCTGGGTAATGGTCCCTCTGTGTCCCCGAGTTTAGGGCTCACACCATGAAGTAAGTATGGTAGTTAACAAGCCTTTACTACAGCTCTGAGCACTTGATCTCCTCTATTCCAATCAAAGCGCCTTTTCTTTCATGTTTCTTTCCTCATTGAATTGGCAAGAAGCACAGCGAACGCGGACACTTGTTCCCAATCTTAGAAGAAAAGCATTCAGCTTAAATGTGAGATTACGTGTGTGTGTAGTGTGTGTGTGTGCCTTTTTGCTAAGTTAAACTTTCCTTCTAATTGTAGTTTTTTCAATTCTTTTTCTTTTTTAAATTATTTGCAAGCAGAGAGAGAAAGAGAGAGAGAGAGAGAGAGAGAGAGAGAGACAGATAGAATGAGCGAGTACACCAGGGCCTCCAGCCATAGCAAACAAACTCCAGATGCATGTGTCACTTTGTACATCTGGCTTTACATGGGCACTGGGGAAACGAACTCAGATCATTAGGCTTTACAGACAAGCGCCTTACCTGCTAAGCCATTTCTCCAGCCCCAAGCTTTTTCCACTTTTATCATAAATGGTATTGAATTTCATCAAATGCCTTTTCTGTATCAACTGAGATCATCACAAAATTTTTGTCTAAGAACTAGTCATTTCCTTTTTTTTAATTTTTGTTTTATTTTTATTTATTTATTTAAGAGTGACAGAGAGAGAAGAAAGAGAGAGAGAGAGAATGGGTGCGCCAGGGCCTCCAGCCACTGCAAACGAACTCCAGATGCATGCACCCCCTTGTGCATCTGGCTAACATGGGTCCTGAGGAATCAAGCCTCAAACCAGGTCCTTAGGCTTCACAAGCAAGTGCTTAACTGCTAAACCATCTCTCCAGCCCAAGAACTAGTCATTTCTTAACCTGCTTAAAAAACTTATGAAAAGTCGGGCATAATCGTGCACACCTTTAATCCCAGCACTCAGGAGGCAGAGGTAGGAGGATCACTGTGAGTTTGGGGCCACCCTGAGACTACATAGTGAATTTCAGGTCAGTCTGGGCTAGAGTGAAACCCTACCTCAAACAAACAAAAACAAACAAACAAACAAAAAAATCTTATGACAGCACTGCCTTTAATCCCAGCACTTGGAAGGCAGAGGTAGGAGGATCACCATGAGTTTGAGGCTACCTTGAGACTACATAGTGAATTCCAGGTCAGCCTGGCCTACAGCGGGACCCTACCTCAAAAAACAAAAACAACAACAGCAACAAAAATCTTATGAGGAGCCAGGCATGGTGGTGCATGCCTTTAATTCCAGCACTTGGGAGGCCGAGGTAGGAGGATCACTGTGAGTTCAAGGCCACTGAGTCTACAGAGTGAATTCTAGGTCAGCCTGGGCTAGAGCAAGACCCTACCTCGAATGTACCTCGAGAAACCAAAAAGAAAGAAAGAAAGAAAAAATAAAGAAAGAAGGAAGGAAGGAAGGAAAGAAAGAAAGAAAGAAAGAAAGAAAGAAAGAAAGAAAGAAAGAAAGAAAGAAAGAAAGAAAGAAAGAACTTTGTGAGGGGGCTAGAGAAATGACTCAATGGTTAAAGGCATTTGCTTGCAAAGCCTAATATCCCAGGTCTGATTCCTCAGTCCCCACATAAAGCCAGATGTACAAAGTGGCACATGTATCTGGAGCTCATTTTCAGTAACAGGAGGTCCTGGCACACCCATACTCACTCTCTCTGTCTGCCTTTTTCTCTGTCTCTCTCAAATATATAAATAAAATATTAATAGCAACCTTATGAGGTAACTCTAGTGTTTACTCTCATTTTGGGATTGAAAGAACCAAAACAGGGCTGGAGAGATGGCTTAGCAGTTAAGGTGTTTGCCTGAAAAGCCAAAGGACCCAGGTTCAATTCCCCGGGACCCACGTAAGCCAGATGCACAAGGGGGCGCATGTGTCTAGAGTTCATTTGCAGTGGCTGGAGGCCCGTGGCACGCCCATTCTCTCCCCCCCCCACCTCTCTCTCTCTCAAGTAAATAAATAAATAAATAATTTTAAAAAGAACTGAAACACAGAGAGGTTCCAAAGCACGCTTAACATCACCCATCTCACAAGTGTGCTGCCGGGACTTGAACCCAGGCAGACCGGCTTTAGGACCCCATGCTTCACCATCATGCTTACTACTGATGGAAGAACAAGTTCTTGTGTGCAGAACATACAGGAGAGGGATTGCAGGGGCTTGGCACCCCCCCACTCACCGAAATACTTCAGGAGGTTGGTGTCCGTGATGCTTCCGGACTCCCCGAGCTGCACCAGGATCTTGGTGGCATCACAGTTGATCTTCTTAAACAGCCTCTCCACTGAACTCTTGAGGTGCTCCAAGGTCTTGTTCATCTCCTCACATTTCTTCTCGTACATATCGGCCTCCTCTGTGGTCTTCTTCAGCTTCTCCTGTGGGCAGACACACCAGGGGAGCCTCCCCGGCTCAGTCTGAGGGCAGGGACTTCTATGCAAAGGACTTTAGGACTCTCTGGGAGCAGCAACCCCCAAATGCAGGAGTTCAAACTTTCCAGGGTGTAACATCAAAGGCATGAGCTCTCCAGGTAAAATGTGCAGACTGGTGCAATGGTGGCATGTCTGCTATGGGGGAAACCAACTGCTCTCTCTCTGGTTGGACTGCAGGCCAATTCCACTGGAGGGAATCCATGCCTGCTACTGAAAACCTAGTCAAACGCCTATGGCTGAGCGGGGCGTGGTGGCATACGCCTTTAATCCCAGCACCTGGGAGGCAGAAGTAGGAGGATCACCACGAGTTCAAGGCCACCCTGAGACTACATAGTGAATTCCAGGTCAGCCTGGGCTAGAGGGAGACCCTACTTTCAAAAAAAAAAATAGAAGAAAGACTACCTAGAAAGAAGGGATTCAGTGGAGGGGGGATGGGGATGGGGGGGACAAAGGAAGGAGGTGGGAGGGGATTATGATTATGATCAGGGCACATTGTGTAGGCATGGAAGTTGTCAAAAAAAAGGTTTTCTAAAAAAAATATATATATATAGGGCCGGGTGTGGTGGCACACACCTTTAATCCCAGCACTCGGGAGGCAGAGGTAGGAGGATTGCTGTGAGTTCAAGGCCGTCCTGAGACTATATAGTGAATTCCATCAGCCTGGACTAGAGTGAAACCCTACCTTGAAAAACAAAAAAAAATAAAATAAATAAAATTTTAAAAATATGTATATATACATATATATACATACATACATATATATATATATACACACACACACACACATATATATATATATATATATATATATATATATATATATATATATTAAGCAAAGAAAGAGTGAGGGAGAGAGAAAATGAATGGGTGCACCAGGGCCTCAAGCTGCTGCAAACGATCTCCACATGCATGTGCAGCTTTGTGCATTTGGCTTTAAGTGGGCACTGGGGAGTCGAACCTGGGTCACTAGGCTTTGCAGGCAAGCACCTTAACCACTTGGCAATCTCTCCAGCCCTACAAAAGGTTTTTAAAAAGAAAAACAATGGACTGGAGAGACGGCTCAGAAGTTAAAGGCACTTGCTTGTAAAGCCTGAAGACCTGGGTTTAATTCCCCAGTGTCCATGTAAAGCCAGATGCATAAAGCGGAGCCTGCATCTGGAGTTTGTTTGCAGTGGCTAGAGGCCCTGGTGCACCCATTCTCATTCTCATCTCTCTCTCTCTCTCACTCTCTCTCCTCTCTCTCCTTGCAAATAAGAAAAGAAAAAAGTAACAGGCTGGGCTTTCATCAGCATTTTAAAAATGAGTGGTGGCTCACACCTTTGATCCCAGCACTGGGGAGGCAGAGGTAGAAGGATTGGTGTAGAGAGAGGCCAGCCTGGGATTACAGATTGAGTTCCAGGTCAGCCTGGGCTAGAGTGAAAAACCACCTCAAAATCCCCCCAGATAAAAGTGTGCTGGGGATAAAGCTCAGGGGGTGGAGTGCCTGCTTAACATGCACAAAACCCTGGGCCCCAATCCCAGCACCGCATAAACTCCTTGTGGTGGTGCATGTCTGCAATCCCAGCATTCAGGAGGATCAGGAGTTCAGGGCAATCCTCAGCTACAGCAAGTTTGAGGCCAGCCTGGGCTACGTGAGACCCTATCTAAAAATAAAGGAATAGTCTGGTTTCTCTTTAGGGTGTATAAATCTTTTGCCTTTTTAAGAAGAAAGGAAAGAAAGGAGAGAGGGAGTTGGGGAGAGGGGGAAAAGAAGAAAGGAAGGAAGGAAAGAACTTGAGAAAATACTACCTTGCTTTAAGAGCCAGAGGAGAAAGTGTGGATTATTTTTTTTTTCTTTCTTTCTTTCTTTCTTTTTTTATTTTATTTTTTACTTTTTTTATTTTTCGAGGTAGGGTCTCACTCTGGCTCAGGCTGACCTGGAATTCACTATGTAGTCTCAGGGTGGCCTCCAACTCTCGGCGATCCTCCTACCTCTGCCTCCCGAGTGCTAGGATTAACGGTGTGCGCCACCAACGCCCAGCTGGAAAGTATGGATTATTAATCTGTCTTGTTTACACAGACGCAGGCCTTCCCATGGCTGGATCACAGTCGTTTTCTTTTGTCTTTCTGAGGCAGGGCCTTGCTGAATGCAGCCCACGCTGATCTCAAACTCACAGTCCTCTGCCTCCACCTCAGCCCACGGGGTGCTGGGATCCTGGGCACATACCCATTTGCTTGGGTCTTTGTGTGTGTGCGCACGCGCATGTGTGTGCGCGCACATGTGCATATGGCGGCCAGAGAACCACCTCCAGTGTTGTCCCTCAAGCGCTGTCCACCTTTTTTTTTTCCTTGTCCAACTTTTCTGAGAGAGGGTCTCACTGGCATGCAGCTCACCAATTAGGCCAGGCTAGCTGTCCAGTAATCTCAGAAGATCGGCCTGTCATAACCTCCCTGGCACTGGGGTTCCGGGCAATGTGTCACCATGCCGGGCATTTCTAGGTGGTCTCTGGGGATGGACTCAGGTGGTTGTACTTGCAAGGCAGGCACTTTACCCACCGGGCATTTCCCTGGGCCTTAGTGAACCTCCAGGTGATGCTGAGGTCCATGAATGGGGGAACCCCAGTGAGCCTGTGGGATCCCAGGCCTTGTGGCACCCCGCCACTGCCTGGGAGTGTCAGCCAGTGTCACCCAGCTCCTAAGATGTTCCCACCACAGGTCAGCCTCCCGGGTTTCCCACTAAGGAAAACGGGGGTCAGGGGAGAAAGGGGCAACTGTGTGTATAGCCCAGCATCAGCTCATCCGAGAACCTGGCCTTCAGCTCACGTTATAACTGGGCAACCATTTAGTGTGGTGGGGTGACGTTTTCTGGATTACACAATAGCTCCCATTACAGCTCTCAGCCCTCAGGTTTGTGGAGTGTGTCCCCACAGAATATGGGACTTTAATCCATGTTTGAAGCCCTAAACATACACAGGCTCAGAGAGGTGAAGCCACTTTTTCAAAATCATTCAGCTAGAAAGTGACTGCTCTGAGAGTTTACCCAGAATCTGAAGTTCTGGTTTCTTAACTGCTATTTAAAAAAAAAAAAAAAGTGGGGTGGTGGAGATATGGATTAGCAGTTAAGGCACTTGCCCAAAAAGCCTAAGGAGGCATGTTCAACTCTCCAGGTCCTATGTAAGCCAGACACACAAGGTGACTCAAGTGCTCAAGGTCACACATGCACACAAGGTGGCACACGTGACTGGAGTTCAATTGTAGTGGATGGAGGCCTAGTGTGCCAATTCTCTCTCTCTCTCTCTCTGGCTCTCTCATTAAATTACAAAAAAAAAAAAAAATTTAATGATGGCATCAAGATAGAAGAGAGACTAGTTGGAAAGAAGGAGGGATTCAGGGGCTGGAAAGATGGATTAGTGGTTAAGGCATTTGCCTACAAAGCCAAAGGACCCAGGTTCGATTCTCCAGGACCCACATAAGCCATATGCACAAAGTGACACATACGTCTGGAGTTTGTTTGCAGTGGCTGAAGGCCCTGACGTGCCCATTCTCTCTCTCTCTCTCTCTCTCTCTCTCTCTCTCTCCTTCTTTCTCTCTTAAATAAAGTAAACACAAATAAAGAAAAGAAAGAAAAGAAGGGATTCAGTGAGGGAGAATTTAGGAAGAGGAAAGGGAGAATGTTGAAATGGATTACGGTCACTGGATATTGTCTATATTTATGGAAGTTGCCAATAAAATGTTTTAAAAAAAAAAAACACCTCTGAGCTGGAGGGATGGCTTAGCCGTTAAGGCGCTTGCCCACAAAGCCAAAGGATTCAGGGTGGATTCCCAGGACCCACATAAGCCAGATGGACAAGGTGGCTCATGCACGTGGAGTTTGTTTGCAGTGGCTGAAGGCCCTGGCTCGCCCATTATATTTCTCTCTCCCTCTCTCTCTCTCTCCCTCTCTCTCTCTCTCCCTCTTTCTCTCTCAAATAAATAATAACAATAATAAAACCACTTAGGGGAGTTCCTTCCTCTACCCTTGCCCCTTAGTGTGAGAGATGGGGAAGGTTGTGCATGTGGCAGGGCAGGTGGGGACAACCTGTAGCAGGTGAGAAACAGCCCTAAGCCCAGCACTACTGAGATGAATTCTACGTAGGGTACCTGTTTAGGAGGGGATCCCGCACCCTCCATGGGGACAGAGCCAAGGTAGAGGAGCAGGTGTCAGGTATAGGCTTCCAGAACCCTGATAGAAGGTATGCCAGCCTCAGTCCCAGGGGACGGTCTGCACGCTGGGTGGCCCAAAGCCCAGGGTGTGGGACCTCTTTCAGGAAGTGGCCTTGCCACGTTCAGCTTCTGGTCCAAGGCATGTGCTCTGCTGCCCTCCAGTGGCCCAGTGGGGAATAGCACTGCAGGCCTGGTCCAGGAAAAACAGCCACATCTTGAGCCAGAACCGGTTGCCGGCTTTGAACTCTCCATCCTCTACCTCAGCCTCTGAGTGCCAGGATTGCAGGTGTGTGCCACCATGGGCAATTGTGGTCCTGAATTTAATACCCATTCTCCATTCATACCGTAATGATAAGACCCTGATTGTCTTTGGGGTGGCAACTCTTTTGCAATAGGGGTGGTTGGTGAGATGTGAAGACAGAAGTCATTGGCTGAGTGTACTGGGAAACATCTGTTATGTTTCCTGACACAGGATCTTTTCCTCACTCCCCCACTTTCTTCCCATCTAGATGTGTTAGCTGGACCTGTGGCAGTGATACTTCAATCAACAAGCACCACTGAGATGCAAGCCACACGTACAAAAAGAAAAAATGCTCCAAGGAGGGCTGGAGAGATGATTCAGTGGTTGGGGCACTTGCTTGCAAAGCCTAAGGACTCGGGTTCAATTCCCCAGTACCCATGTAAAGCCAGATGCACAAGGTGGTGCATGTGTCTGGAGTTCATTTGTAGTGGCAGAGGCCTAGGATGCCTATTCTCTCCCTTTCCCCCTCATAAATAAATAAATGAAGCCAAGTGTGGTAACTCATACCTTTAATCTCAGCACTCAGGAGGCAGAGGTAGGGGGATTGTTGTGAGTTTGAGGCAAGCCTGAGACTACATAGTGAATTCCAAGTCAGCCTGGGCCAGAGTGAGACCCTACCTCAAAAAACCAAAACTAGGGTTGGAGAGATGGCTTAGCAATTAAGGCGCTTGCCTGCCAAGCCTAAGGACCCAGGTTTGACTCCCCAGAACCCACGTAAGCCAGATGCACATGGTGGTGCATGTGTCTGTAGTTCATTTGCAGTGTCTAGATGCCCTGGCACACTCATTCTCTCCCCCTCTTCCCAGCCCCCGTCTATCTGCCTCTTTTTCTTGCTCAAATAAATTTTTAAAAAATTTTAAGAAGGCGTGTGCCACCACACCTAGCTTAAAAAAAAAATAGCCAGGCATGGTGGTGAATGCCTTTAATCCCAGCACTCGGGAGGCAGAGGTAGGAGGATCACTGTGAGTTCAAGGCCACCCTGAGACTACATAGTGAATTCCAGATCAGCCTGGGCTAGAGTGAGACCCTGCCTTGAAAAACCAAATAATAATAATAAACAAAAAAGTTTTTAAAAATACTACAAGGAGGGGCTGGAGAGGTGGATTAGAGGTTAAGGTGCTTGCCTGCTAAGCCAAAGGACCCAGTTTGATTCCCCAGGACCCACATAAGCCAGGTGCACAAGGTGGTGCATGTGTCTGGAGTTCATTTGTAGTGGCTGGATGCCCTGGTGAGCTGTCTCTCTCTCTCAAATAAATAAATAAAAATAAAAGTATTTTTTTTTAAGCTACAAGGAGCCTGGGTCATAGATGATGTCATGACAGCACTCTACCTGCTGCAAGGTGCCAATTTCCAGGCTTATTTAACAAAAAGTAAACTTGCATCTTGCTCAGGCCACTGTCATTTTGGGTCCCAGTTACTGGCAGCTGAACACAATGACACATTTACAGCATCTCAGCTCCTTGAGGTTGGTCCAGTGACTTTACCTCTGCCAGCCTTGGTTGCCTTATCTGTGAGGAGGACAGACCAGCCACACCTACCATCCAAAGGATGAAATGAAATGGAGACAGCAGAGTGTGTAGCTCAGTGTCCTATGTCTGCCGCCTGTTGCCAGCTGGGCTGGGCCTCAAGGTAGAGTGCTGGCGTAGCACAGGAAACCCTGGGTTCAATCCCAGCACAGAGAGAAATGGAGGAAATGAAGGAGGGGAGAAGAAAGAAGGGAGGTAAGGAGGAAGAATAAAAAGGAAGGAAAGGGCTGGAGAGATGGCTTAGCGGTTAAGTGCTTGCCTGTGAAGCCTGAGGACCCTGGTTCGAGGCTCGGTTCCCCAGGACCCACATTAGCCAGATGCACAAGGGGGCGCACACGTGTGGAGTTCGTTTGCAGTGGCTGGAAGCCCTGGCGCGCCCATTCTCTCTCTCTCTCTCTCTATCTGTCTCTTTCTCCCTCTCTGTCACTCTCAAATAAATAAATAAAAATGAACAAAAAAAAAAAAAGGAAAGGAAGGAAAGGAAGGAAGGAAGAAGATAGGCTTGTGATTGCTAATATCACAAGAACAGGGTGCAGCCAGACTAAAGGGGACACAAAGGAGAAACTGGGGCAGCAATGTAACTTAATGTACGTAATGTAACAATGTAATCTCAGGATGAAGTTACAACCCCAGGGCCTGGGAATGATCCCTGGAAAGGGTACCTCTTCCCAATAAAGAGACACTGGGGAGTGCAGCTGCGGAGATAAGTCAGTAGCTCAAGGCACTGCTTGCAAAGCTTGCAGGCCCCAGTACCCACAGAAAGTCAGACGCAGAGCTGGAGAGACAGCTTAGCAGTTAAGGCCTGCAAAGCCAAAGGACCCAGGTTCGATTCCCCAGGACCCACATAAGCCAGATGCACAAGGGGGAGCATGCATCTGGAGTCCGTTTGCAGTGGCTAGAGGGCCTGATGCGCCCATCCATTCTCACTCTCTCTCTCTCCCCCTGCCTATTTCTCTCTCTCTCTCTCTCTCTCTCTCTCTCAAGTAAATAAAGGAAAACAAAAGTATTGTTGATTTAAAAAAATAAATAAATGAAATAAAGTCAGATGCAGAAAGTGGAGTATGTGTCTGCAGTTTGTTTGCAGAGGCAGGAGGCCACAGTGTGCTCTCTCTCTCATAAATAATATTTAAAGAGAGAGAGAGACCCTAGGAACAAAAGTGTGCAGCCAAGTCTGACTAGGATGCAGGCCACCTGGAGTCTCAGGACAGACATCTTTCTGCTCTTTGGCTTCCTGACAGAGGGGAGACGCCCTCGTGCCTCCTCCCCACCAGTCTCACCTCCATCTGTTTCAGGATGCTCCGGGTGTCATCATGGCTGGACTGCTGCTGCGATCGCAGAAGGATGATGTCATCCTGGTGGGGACAGAATCAGACCTTCAGAAAAGGTACGTTTCCGTCCCTGCTGCACCCCTTCTCCGGGCTTTAAGTGACCCATTCTAGGAGCCCCGGAGCTCCCGGCCACTCCTCCACCTCACAAGGGTTTTTTTCTGATGTTTCTTAGTTTAAAAAAAAAAAAAAAAGAGGGCATAAGGAGGTGGTATCCATCCTCTCTGAGAACCATCTAAAACAGGGCAGTCAAATGACCCTTCATGTTGTACCTACACTAACTGTAGTCGCCAGCCACTTGTGGGCACTGGGCACTGGGGAGCTAGAGTTTCCGTTTATGTTTTTTGGGGTTTTTTTTTTTTTTTTTTGAGGTAGGGTCTCTCCCTAGCACAGGCTGACCTGGAATTCACTATGTAGTCTCAGGCTGGCCTCAAATTCACAAGTTCCATTCCCCAGTACCCATATAAGCTAGATGCACATAATGGCACATGCATCTGGAGTTTGTTTGCAGTGGCTAGAGGCCTTGGTGAACCCATTCTCAATCTCTCTCTCTCTTTCTGCCTTTTTCTCTCCAATAAATAAACGAACTCCAGGTGCATGTACCACCTTGTGAGTCTGGCTTACGTGGGTACTGGGAAATCAAGCCTGGATCCTTAGGCTTTGCAGGCAAGGTCCTTAACCGCTAAGCCATCTCCCCAGCCCTTTTCTTTTTTTAAAAAAATTTTTTTATTTACAAACAGAGTCGGAGAGAAAGGAAGGAGAGAGAAAATGGGTGCACCAGGTCCTCTAGCTACTGCAGACAAGCTCCAGATGCATGCGCCACTTTGTATATCTGGCTTTATGTGGGTACTGGGGACTCAAACCCAGGTCATTAAGCTTTGAAGATAAGCACCTTAACCACTGAGCCATCTCTTCAGCCCAAGACTCAGATTCTTCTTAGAGAGTTTGAGAACTCCTGTACCTGAGGTACTCAGTCCAGTGCAATAGCTAACTAGTCACATGGCCATTTAACTTTAAATTCCTTACAATTAAAAATAATGGGCTGGGGCTGGAGACATGGCTTAGTGGTTAAGCGCTTGCCTGTGAAGCCTAAGGACCCCGGTTTGAGGCTCAGTTCCCCAGGACCCATGTTAGCCAGATGCCCAAGGGGGCGCATGTGTCTGGAGTTCATCTGCAGTGGCTGGAGGCCCTGGTGTTCCCATTCTCTCTCTCTATCTGCCTCTTTCTCTCTGTCTGTTGCTCTCAAATAAGTAAATAAAAACTAAACAAAAAAATAAAAAAAATAATGGGCTGGGGGCTTAGCGGTTAAGGCATTTGCCTGCAAAGCCAAAGGACCTAGGACCCACGTTAGCCAGATGCACAAGAGTGGGCATGCATCTGGAGTTCGTTTACAATGGCTGGAGGCCCTGGTGTGCCCATTCTCTCTCTCTCTCCTTTTTTCTTTGTCAAATAAATAAATAAAATAAAGTAAAATATTTTAAAAAATAACAGGCTGGGTGTAGTGCCAGCACTTGGGAGGCTCATACTCTTAAAAACAAAAAAAGTAAAAATAATTTCTAGCTCATGGACTGTAGTTTACCGAACCTGGTTTATGTGGCTATCGATGTCATTGTTGGGTGAGGGGACCTGAACATGCTATCAGCATTGATTGAAAGACTCTGGGGGCCATAGTGCTGTGTGTGCCTCACTGGCTCCCAGGTGTCTCAGGGAGATGCTCTAACCCTAACCCTGGGACAAGGACTGTCCACCTGGGAGACACTCTGGGCTCTGGGAGAAGGACTGTCCACCTGGAGTCGCTCTGGGGAGGGCCTGGGACAAGGACTGTCCACCTTGGAGACCCTCTGGGCTCTGGGGACAAGGACTGTCTACCTGGGAGACGCTCTGGGCTCTGGGGACAAGGGCCGCCCACCTGGATCCTCTGCGTCTTCTTGTGCATCGTTTCCATGTCGTTGTTGAGCTCAGTGACGTAGGTGAAGCGCGCAAAGTTCTTGTCCTCTTTGGCCAGGAATTCCTCGGTGAGCTTGTTCAGGTTCCCGTTCTCGGCCAGCTTCAGCAGGCGCAGGTGAGCCACCTCGTAGCTCTGGAAGCTCTCGCCCTTGTTCTTCTTCCCGCGCTTCTTCACCTTCAGAGCTGGGGGGGTGGGGAGAAACCCTGTGAGGGGTCTGGGAGGGAAGCTGCTCAGCTGGGCACCGTAGGGAAGATGGTGTGTGTCGCTTATGATTACTGAGCTCTAGGGAGGGTGTTAGACCCAGAATGACCCCATCTTTGGAGTCTGGCTTCCATCTCATTATAACCTTCTGCTTCCCAAAAATGACCCAACCACCCCTCCCAATGATTGCATTCCTGAAATGCCCTGCACCATCCCTCCCCTTCATCATTCTCCTGGAATGGCCCAAGCCACCTGTCCGATTATCACTTCCCTAAAGTGGCCCAAACCTTGAGCAACCAAGGAATTCCAATGCTCCCACCACCCCATTAAGTATCCCCTAGTCTGGAAGGGAAGTGGCTTTTAAATTTATTTATTTGAGAGAGAATGGGGGTGTCAGGGCCTCTAGCCACTGCAAACGAACTCCAGATGCATGTGCCACCTTGTGCATCTGACTTATGTGGGTACTGGGGAATCAAACCTGGGTCCTTTGGCTTTGCAGGCAAGCGACTTAACTGCTAAGCCATCTCTCTAGCCCAGGAGGTGGGTTTTTGATCTGCCTGGTCACAGCCCTCCTCAGGCTTCCCCTGAATAAAGCCTGCCTCTGCTGTTGAGCCGGATCTTCCCCCTCATTTCATTTTCTTGTTTTCCTAACAGAGGGTTTTCCAGAAGGTGAGGTGGAAGCATCCCTTGTTATCCACGTTGCAAATACCTAATTGACTACAGTGCCCTACTCTGGGCTAGGTTGTTACAGCATCCATAAGTGAGGGACTCCATGAACCCAGGAAGGAAGAGAGCCGAGGAAACTGAAAAATAAACCCTGGGGGCTAGAGAGATTGCTCAGTGGTTAAGGTGCTTGCCTGCAAAGCCTAATGACTCAGGTTCGATTCCCCAGAACCCACATAAAGCTAGGTACATAAAGTGGTGCAAGTGTCTGGAGTTTGTTTGCAGTGGCTAGAGGCCTTGGCATGGCCATTCTCTCTCTGTCTCTCTCTCTACATGCAAATAAATGCATAAATAAAAAATATTTAAAATAAAAAAGAAATCCTGGGCTGAAGAGATGGATTAGCAGTTGAGGCACTTGCCTGCGAAGCCTTAGGATCCATGTTCTACTCTCCAGATCCCACGTTAGGCAGACACACAAAGGTAAGGCAAGCACAAGGTCACACATGCCCACTAGGTGGCACAAGCATCTGGAGTTCGATTGTAGTGGCAGAGGCCCTAGAGTGCCAATTCTCTCTCTCTCTTTCTGTCTCTCTTCTCTCTCTCTCAAAAATAAATAAATAGGGCTGGAGGGATAGCTTAGTGGTTAAGGCGTTTGCCTGCAAAGCCAAAGGACCCAGGTTTGATTGCCCAGGACCCACATTAGCCAGATGCACAAGGAGGTGCATGTGTCTGGAGTTCGTTTGCAGTGGCTAGAAGCACTTGTGGGCCCATTCTCTCCCTCTCTCTCTCTCTCTCTCCCTCTTTCTCTGTCAAATAAATAAATAAAAATAATAAGTAATAAATAAATAATTAAATAAACAAATAAATCCTAAGCCTACTGTGGCTGGAAGGAGACGCATGCACCTAGATGGAGGGGCTGTGCTTTGGATGTTTGGTAAGGTCACCATCGAGCACACTGAAGGTCAAAGCCAGTCCCTGGGCAGTGAGTTCTTATGGAGCCTCAGCTTGGCCAATGCGAGGAATTAGAGCAAGGAAAGTTCTCTCTGGGTCTTGCTCTCCCCAGGCTGGAAGCCTGCAACAGCTCTGGCTCTCCTGGACCCAGTCTCGTCTCCCTGACTTGGCCTCCATGTGGCAATCAGAAGGAACTTTCTAGATCTTTCTAGGCACATCTGGCCATGTGATTCCTGACATGCTGTGGCTCCCCAGTGGGATAAAGTCGGAGCTTCTTAACGTCATGTAAGCTCCAGTCCCTCTACCTCTCCGTGGTTTGTCAACATTTGTCTAAATCCTACATGGGATCCCCCCAGTCTGCGTAGCCACTGCACGCCCCACTTCAGCCTGTAAGACTCCTGGTCATCTGGCTCCGTCTAGCCTAGGCTGACCTGGAATTCACTCTGTAGTCCCAGGCTGGCCTCGAACTCACAGCAGGCCTCCTACCTCTGCCTCCTGGGTGCTAGGATTAAAAGCGTGCACCACCATGCCAGCAGGTCGCAATTATCTTTATCGATTATTTTTGATCCCTGGTTGGTTGGAATTATGGGTGCTGAGGCTAAAGATAAGACCTGCATATTGGAGGGAAAAATGATGACATCAAAGTAGGAGAGAGAGCCGGGTATGGTGGCGCACGCTTTTAACCCCAGCACTCAGGAGGCAGAGGTGGGAGGATCACTGTGTGTTCAAGGCCAACCTGGGGATACAGAGTGAGTTCCAGGTAAGCCTGGGTTAGAGTAAGACACTACCTCTAAAATAAAATTAGAAGAGACACCAGTTAGAAAGAAGGGATTCAGTTGAAGGGAGGACTTGGAAAGGGGGAAAAGGAGGGTGGCGGGAAGGGATTGTGATCATGTTATATAATCTATCTATCTATCTATCTATCTATCTATATATATGGAAGTGGTCAATGAAAAGTTAAGAAAAATAGAGGCTGGAGAAATGGCTCAATGGTTAAAGGTGCTTGCTTGCAAAGCCTGATGGCTGGCGTACCCAAGTAAAGCCTGATGCACAAAATAGTGCATATGTCTGGAGTTTGCAATGGCAGGAGGCCCTGGCATGCTTATACTCTCTTTTTCTGCTGCTTCTTTCTCTCTGTCTTTGTCTCTCTCTCAAATACACGCACATATGTAGAGAGAGAGAGAGCTAGGGTCTCCCTCTAGCCCAGGCTGATCTGGCACTCACTCTGTAGTCTCAGGCTGGCCTCAAACTCATGGTAATTCTCCTACGTCTGCCTCCCAAGTGTTGGGATTAAAGGCATCTGGGACCTTGCAATTTGCGGGGGGAGGGAGGGGAGAAGACACATCTAGGATGGCTCCTAAAGCTGTCAGTTGCTGTGAACCTTGGCTAGGTCATTTGCTGTGGGCTGCAGGATCCTCTGAAACTGGGGAACTAGTAGAAACATCTCCCTCTTGGCCCCGTCCTGATGGCCACACGGGCTTCCTGCATTCCAAGCAACTAGAGCAGAAGCTTGCACAAGCTAGTGGCCTGCAAGGGGATGGACAGATGATTGGTGGGTAGAAGAATGGATGACTGGATGGGTAATTAGGCAGGTGTGTGAAGGAGTGGATGGATGGACAGGTGGAAAAAAGGAGGATCAGAGGGTTTTGTTAATTTTTTTTTTAAAGCTCTGGGTATTTTTGTTTTATTTTATAAAATGAGACATGGGGTTTCTCCGAAATACTTCTAACAATACAGTCCCAAATGATAAGGCAGAAGAGATCCAAAGGAGGATGGGTGGCATGGCTCAGTGGTAGAGCACATGCTTAGCATGCACAAGGACCTGGGTTCAATCCCTAATAACAACAACAAAAAAAAAAAAACTGTAGTTGTCCAGTGGGGGTGTTCAGAAGAGCTAAGTGTTCTCAGTCTTGGGTAGGAGGAGTTGCCCAGCGGGCACAAAATGTTCCCTAAACGACAAAGGTGGCTCACGGTGCCCAGACTGTCCGACGGTGTGGCTCATGCTGAGCACCTGCTGTCCCTCTGAGCACCTGCGAGCTGGTATGTACTGGACAGAGCGTGCCTATGCCACCAGCCCCCGGTAACAATTTGGAACACTGAGTCTTGGCTGTGCCCCCACAGCAGACAGCTCCTCACACGTGGTGTCCCAGTCAGAAGCCGGAAGAATTCAGAGTACTCTGTGACTGCACGCGGAAGCTGCCACCTAGTTTCCTCTGGTCTTCAACCCTTTGTGCCTTTGTCCCTTCGATGGTTTCACTTTGTCTGTTTCATATGTCATAGCCACGAGCTTAATGATATACTGAGTCCTGCGGGGCCCCTAGTGAGCCATCAGACCTAGGCACTCAAGTGTCTTCCTGAACAATGGTCAGAGAGTCTTGGGCCAAGAACACATTCTTCTGACAACCAGTTATCTGTGAATTGCAGGCAAAAAAAAAAAAAAAAGCCTTGCCCAGCTGGGCGTGGTGGCGCACGTCTTTAATCCCAGCACTCGGGAGGCAGGGATAGGAGGATCGCTGTGAGTTCGAGGCCAACCTGGGATGACAGCGTGAGTTCCAGGTCAGCCTGGGCTAGAGTGAGACCCTACCTTGAAAGAAACAAAGCAATAACAAACTCGACTCATTTCCCAAAGTCTAATTAGTGGGGCTGAGGAGAAAGCTCAGTTGGTAAAGTGCACGCATGCACTTCCCCATGCCCACACAGGGTTCTGAGTCCAATCCCCAGAACCCACAGAGAAGTGCCTGGCATGGCTGTGTGTGCTTGTGATGCCAGTGCTGGGGAAGTGGAGGTGGGCAGGTCTCTAGGGCTCACTGCCCGGCCAGCCCTAGCATAACTAGGTGAGCTGCAGGCTGGTGAGAGACTATTTTTTTAAAATTTTTTTGTTCATTTTTATTTATTTATTTGAGAGCGACAGACAGAGAGAGAAAGAGGGAGAGAGAGAGAGAGAGAGAGAGGGTGCACCAGGGCCTCCAGCCACTGCAAACGAACTCCAGACGTGTGCGCCCCCTTGTGCATCTGGCTAACGTGGGTCCTGGGGAATCTAGCCTCGAACCAGTGTCCTTAGGCTTCACAGGCAAGCACTCAACCGCTAAGCCATCTCTCCAGCCTGAGACTGTATTTGTTTTAAAGGGGGGTTCTGGAGAGATGGCTTAAGAGTTAAGGCACTTGCCTATGAAGCCTAAGGACCCAGGTTCGATTCCTCAGTACCCATGTAAGTCAGATGCACAAGGTGGCACATGCATCTGGAGTTCGTTTGCAGTAGCTAGAGGCCCTGGTGTACCCATTGTCTCTTTCTCTCTTTTTCTTTTTTCTCTCTTTCTCTCTCCTTCAAATAATAAAATAAGTAAATAAATAATTTTTTTAAACACAGGGTAGGTGGTATGGTGTTCCTGAGTTGTTCTCTGGCCTTCACATTATGCACACATGTGTGTATATTTACCCACACACACACCCCCACGCATTCACATACACAAGAACACATGTACACACACATTCACATCTGAAGAAGTCTAAATATGCCCTCATTGTTATTAGAAACAAATAATTTTTTAAAAATATTTCCATTCCTTTTTATTTATTTGAGAGACAGAGAGAGAAAGAGGCAGATATAGACAGAGAATGGGCACACCAGAGCCTCCAGCCACTGCAAACAAACTCCAGATTGCATGTGCCACCTTGTGCATCTGACTTACATGGGTCCTGGGGAATCAAGCCTCAAACCAGGGTCCTTAGGCTTCATAAGCAAGCACTCAACCACTAAGCCATCTCTCCAGCCCAGAAACAAATATATTTTTTTAATTTTTATTTATTTATTTGAGAGCAACAGACAGAGAGAGAAAGAGGCAGATAGAGAGAGAGAGAATGGGCGCGCCAGGGCTTCCAGCCACTGCAAACAAACTCCAGATGCATGCGCCCCCTTGTGCATCTGGCTAACGTGGGTCCTGGGGAATTGAGCCTCAAACCAGGGTCCTTAGGCTTCACAGGCAAGCACTTAACTGCTAAGCCATCTCTCCAGCCCAACAAATAATTTTTAATGTAAGTATAATCCTAGATAGTGAATGGTACATATATACCCTAAAAATGTCTCCATTGTTAACTTGAGATTTAAATTTACTTAGGCGTCTCCTGTTTCTATTTGCCGAGTTTGGCAACCCTGTTACAAGGAGATATGGAGAGAGGGAGGGAGAGGCCGGGAGGCTAAGGAGCTTACCTTCCTCTCTCTTGACCTGCTCCTCGAACTCAGTGCGGTCGTTGAGCTTGACAAGCAGGAAGGACTTGAGCTTGGTCTCGTGGGCGTACAGGCGCTCCAGCTCTCGGATCTCTAGGTTGTACTGAGAGATGTCCTTCTGCTGGCGGTCCTTCATGGCAGCCATTCGAGCCATGGCCTCCACCCTGCACAGGAGAAGGCAAGCCTCACTGTCCCTTCTTCCTTGCCAGTCCATGGGGACAGCCTGCCTCGACAGTGGCCATTAGGTGTGTTGTTTGTTTTTCTTTTCTTTTTTAAATTTCTTTTTAGAGTGAGAGAGAGACACAAACAGAGAGAGAGAAAACTGGCGTGCCAGGGCCTCAGCCACTGAACTTGAACTCCAGACACTTGCGCCACCTACTTGGCATGTGTGACCTTGCACTTGCCTCACCTTTGTGTGCCTGGCTTACATGGGATATGAAGAGTCAAACATGGGTTCTTAGGCTTCGCAGACAAGCGCCTTAACCCCTAACCCATCTCTTCAGCCCGTTTTTTGTCTTTCTTTTTAGAGACAGAGAGAGAGTTTTTCCTTTTTTTTTTTTAATGTGAAACCATTTGTTTAATTATAAATCAAATCACTTTCACAGTAGTGAAAATTAGTGACTGGTAAAGGTGTGGTGCTGTCCATATTGCCATTTTCTGACTGTGGTCAGGACCTGGTCCTTATCCGTAAGGATGGAGGCTGAGAAGACAACACACACGAAGAAAGAAAAGCTGCTTTGGCCGAGGGTGAGTGGTGATCCTATGGAGGCTACCCTGTAGAGGGAAGGGGGCTCCTAAGCTGGCTCTCCTGCCCAGCTCCTAGCAGGAGGTACGTGGGGACCTATAAGGTTCACAAGAGGCATGTTGCCACCCCAGCTGTACTAACAGTGTGTTCCCAGATGTCTTTGCTGGTAGAGTTCTCCTGGGCTCACCACATTTCAGAAATGTTCAAATAACATAACTCACAACTCTTCTTTAATCTTGCTTCTGGAAACTCATGTCTTTGAATACACTGATTAAAGTTTTCCCTGTACTAGTTGGAACCACACTACAACGAGAGGACCTACCAATTTTCTCTAGAACAGAGACACTCTAAGGACCCCTATAACTGGGGATTTCCAGGTGACAAAGAGAACACTTGAGGGGATGCCCATGAATGTAAAAAAAACCTGTCAGGCATACTGCAAAGTTGGTGGCTTATTCCTAGCAAGTGAATTTGCCTAACCAACCCACCTACTCAATACTTTACAGTTGTGTCTGAACACTGGCATTGGCAGGTGCGTGGAGAAGGGCGGGGGCTGTGCAGTGGGAAGGAGGGTTTCCTCACCATCCTCAAGGTCTTGGTTTCCATACAATATATAGTCGGAGGTGGAAAAAGCACCAGGTAGGGCTTTCTTCCGTTTACTGGCTATTGCTGCAGGCAAGCCAGGAGCAGCGTGGGCTGGAGGAGTGAGCAAGAGACCCCAGCAGAAGCCCATCTCGCATCACCACGGACAGCTCCAGGGAGCCTGCTACATCACCAAGATGTAGTAGCTTGGTGGGCCGCACAAGAACAGCCTCACCTGCCCGGCGCCAAGTTCCTGCGGTCAGATCTGCAGGAAGCACTTTGGGAAATTGGAAAACAAATCAGACCTTGGAAAAATAGTTTCTCCTGGATTCACACCTGTGTCCCTTTATCAGCTTTACGCGTTGTCAGGGGCTGCTTGCTAAGGAGTCACATGCTCGCCTGGCTTTAGCATATGTACAAGTTTTCAGGGACTCTATGGAGCCATGCCAAAATCAGGATCACTGGTGGGTTCCACCAACTCCCTGTCTCTTTAACAAGGAGCACTGGGCTTCTGAGGATGGTGTGTTCCTGCACGTGCAGCTGGGCGGCCCTGACGGAGCCTCCAGTCTTCTCTGGGTGAGTGCTGGAGGAGATGTAATCAGAGCTTCAGCGCCCTGCGGGCAGGGCCTGCTTGTTTGGTTGTTCCTCTGTCATGGGAACTCTGAAGCAGAGCAGCCAGTCTCAGGTTAGCAGTCGTCTAGGCTCTCTTCCCTCTGGAGGAGAGGGGCAGGTGCACTTAATTTTGAGGAGAAAGTTGATGGGAAATCTGTGAGTGGAGTGACATGTCTCACTAGGGAAATCTACACTGGGAAGCTAGGAGATCATTCAAGCGGCTTTGAAGGGCCACGAAACCAGCAAGGCCTGGGTCAGTAAAAGACCCGAGTCTCGGGTAAATTCATGAAGCACTCCAGCTTCAGCTGCTGCAATTATGGTCTTCCTAGGACAGCAATTTCTTATGTCTCTGCTGAGGGAGGGGAAGACAGACAGACCAGCACTGGAATCTGGAAGGGACCCTCTCTGTAGAAGAAGCCCACTTTGGAGGCCACTTATTAAGGGGTATTTAAATACCATTTAGCTCATCCCTTTGTTTTTGCAATATAAAAGTCGGGGTAAAGATAATCTGTTTCTCTGTTCCCTGTGTCTAGTCAGAACTTGATGAATAGAACTTGATGAACAGGACTTCACATTGCCACCCACGAGAGGGGACCCAACACCAAGGCCTGAGGTGACTGTTTACAGCAGTGGTAACACTTGCGGGGGGCTGAGGGATGGTCCTCGTCTCCTCCTCAACTGGCCTTGAGTTCCGAAGCTCTAATGGAGAGAACAGACTCCTTGACATCTCTCTTTCTTCCTTCCTTCCTTCCTTCCTTCCTTCCTTCCTTCCTTCCTTCCTTCCTTCCTTCCTTCCTTCCTTTCTTTCTTTCTTTCTTTCTTTCTTTCTTTCTTTCTTTCTTTCTTTCTTTCTTTCTTTTCTTTCCTTGACGTATTTCTGACCCCTGACTCCAGGAAGCCAAACACCAGGAACGGGGATGGCACATCACCAGTCCAGAGGCTTTGCTATGGATGCAGACAGGAAGGAGCCCAGCATTGGGCAATCAGGAGCTAGAACATGACCACAAGGGCTACAAACAGGAAAAGGCGTGACAGGAACTGCTCGTGCACGTACTGGGGTGTCCCAGGGACAGCTGGGGGAGGCCGTCCATCATTTATGTTAAATGCTGTGGCAAACATGCCAAATGGAAAGGCCCCAATTCCAAATGACGTCTGGAATCCAAATCCAAATCCTTGAAATCCCAGAAGAGGTGGCCATGCAGGCTGATGACGGCGTCCTTGGCTGTGTCCAGACGCAGTGGCACTCAAAGGTGCCGCCCTGCCTGCCCTCCGTTCTAGCCAGAGCCATTGCTGCTACCGCTGCCTGCCCTGCGCTGAGATTTTCAGGGGATCCAGAGGCCAAGGGCCCCATGCTTGCCATCCTTGACTGTCAGCAAAGCTTTCAGTGATGATTCTTCCCAGGAAAAGTCTCGCTGGTCCCCAGTCTATACAGTCTGTCGTGGATAAGCCAGTCTTAGTGTCTTAAGACCGGACTTCCTCCAAGCCTCCTATGCAGGCTCCAGTTGAGTTTTTCTTTTTAAAAAAAAAATTTTTATCATTTATTTATTAGAGACAGAGAGAGAGAATGGGCACACCAGGGCCTCTAGCTACTGCAAATGAACTCCAGATGCATGTGCCACCATGTGTATCTGGCTTACATGGAATCTGGAGAATTGAACCTCGGTTCTTAGCTTAGCAGGCAAGTGCCTTAATTGCTAAGCCAGCCCCATCAGGTTTGTTTTGTTCTTCCAAAACAGGATCTCACTCTAACCCAGGCTGACCTGAAATGTACTCTTTAGCCCCAGGCTGGTCTCGAACTCATAGAGATCCTCCTACCTCAGCCTTCTGAGTGCTTGGAATAAAGGTGTGTGCCAACATGCTTGGCTAGTCTGTTATTATTTTATTTTGTTGGAGAAAGAGAGTGGGGGAGAGAGGAAGAGGAAGAGAAAAGAGAGAGAGACACACACACAGAGAATGAGCATGCCAGGGACTTCAGGCAATGCAAATGAACTCCAGATGCATGTGGTACCTTGCGCATCTGGCTTACATGGGTCCTGGGGAATTGAACCTGTGTCCTTTGGCTTTGCAGGCAAGCACCTTAACTGCTAAGCCATCTCTCCAGCAACCCCCTCTTTGGTTTTGTTTTCTTTCTTTCTTTCTTTCTTTCTTTCTTTCTTTCTTTCTTTCTTTCTTTCTTTCTTTCTTTCTTTCTTTCTTTCTGAGGTAGGGTTTCACTCTACGCCCAGGCAGACCCGAAATTCACTATGTAGTCTCAGGGTGACCTTGAACTCATGGTGATCCTCCTACCTCTGCCTCCCAAGTGCTGGGATTAAAGGTGTGTGCCACCATACCAAGGTTGGATTCTGAGCATGGAAAAATGACCCTTGTTACCTGAACAACTGGAACTATGAGTCCAGAACACATCAAAGAAGTATTTTTCTACTGTCCTATCATCATCATAATCATCATGATCACCATCATCACCATCACCATCATCATCATCGTCATCACCATCTGTGGTAGTTTGAATAAATGGCCCCTAATATATTCAGTGTTCTATTACTTTGTAGTTTGCATCTACAGCCATATGGCTAGAGGGGGTGTTACTGGGTGGATCTTAAGGTGTGGTGGTGAGTTTGAGATTTCAGTACAAAGCTATGCAAAGTGTGCGTAGCTGGAGTTCCTGAAGTGTGTTGTGCTGTATGGCTTTTGACTTTTAGGCTTGTGCTTCTCTCTCTGTGTTTGGACCTGTGAAATCAGGCCAGCTTCTTCTGCCATTATGGAACTTCCCCTGGATCTGTAAGCTTCAATAAATCCCGTCCTCCACTACTGTGCCTGGTCTGGAAGTTCATCTCAGTGAACCTGAAGCTGTCTGCTGCACCATCATCATCATCATCACCATCACCATAACCATCATCATCACAACCATCATCACCATAACCATCATCATCATCATCATCATCACTATCATCACAATCATCACCATCATCATCATCATCACCATCATCATCACCATCATCATCATCACCATTATCATCACCATCATCATCACAATCATCACCATCACCATTACCATCACCATCATCACAACCATCACCACCATAACCATCATCATCACTATCACAATCACAACCACCACAACTGTAATCACCACCACCCTTTCACTCCTACCATCATAATCACAATCACCCCCAGTATCTTCATCACCTTCCCCGCCATCACCATCCGTATCCTCATCTGCATCACCACCACTGCCACATCATCACCACCACCACTGCCACCACCACCACCATCACCAACACCCTCACCACCACCACTTGTCACTTGCAAATATGGATTAACCCTCTCAACTGCCTCCGTAGGTCCTACAACAACGTAGAAGTGATAGTCAGCCCCAGACATGCCTGACTGTAAGGCCTGTTCTCTTCATAGTCAAGTTTTATGGCAGGAGAGCAGTGGTGGAGAAAGACCATCAGGCATCTGGCAAGGGAACACAGAGGACAGTGGAGCTATAGTCTTGCCTCTGCCATCTATCTGCCTTTTCCTAGACGGCCTCCCTGTCCGGTCTGTGAAGTGGGGTATTACAAACTCCTAATTAGAAGTGTAGGTTATGGAAGCCCCGTAGTACCTGGGATCATGCCAGGCACAAGGTCAGAGCTGTTACTGTTGTGATTTATGGCCCCTCAGGAGGCAAGAGGAAAAAGCTAGGTGCCCAGGGGAAAGCTCTGGGTGCTCCTCCCCACCTCTGCTCGTAGGCCTGTGCAGACTGCTCAATGGCCTCATTCATGGTCTTCTTCTGCACCTGAAGGCGCTGTTGGAGCTGCTGGTAGACGTTGTCATAGGCGGCCTTCTCAAAGCGCAGGTCCTCGATCTCCTTCCGGAGCTGGGCATTGGTGGTCAGCATCTTGTCAAAGTGGACAGTCACCTGCAGGAGGACTGTGCTTTAAACAGGGCTCATGCAGATGGCAGGAAGGCTTCCGGTAGGTCATCTTCCACCCCCATACCAGGGCCTTGGGACAATAGCAGAACACTGGGCCAGAGTCCTCGGCTGGCCACCAACTAGCCAAGTGGCCTTTGGTAGCTCTTTCTGAATTGTAAATCTCACATCTTTGAGAGCTGACTTCTAGTTCCCAGCAGCCATGAGGGAGAAAGGACCAAGGCAAATGACACCCTCAGAGCTCAGTGGCCAGACCTATAGGTGAGATTCCTGCATGACAATCAAGCAGAACCTTATGGAGGCGGGGCCAGGGGCACTCTTTGGAGTGAGAGGTTCTCAAGACCAGCACTAGACTCTGGCTCGGATGGTTCTTGAGGGAAGGGGCATCCTGTGCTTTACAGGGAATTAGGTTAGGTGCCCACTGCTTTCTACTGGATGCAAGTAACACTCCAAACCAGCTGTGACAACAATGTCTCCTTGGTCCCTTTGGAGGCAAAATTCACCTTCCCCCACTAGGATCCAGTATGCTACATTAAAGGATGTTAAGAGACTGGGGCTGGGGAGATGGCTTGGTCAGTAAAGCACTTGTCACACAAGCAGGAGGACCTGAGTTAGGATCCCCAGAACCCACATAAAAGCCAAATGAGGGCTGGAGAGATGACTTAGCAGTTAAGATGCTTGCCTGAGAAGCCTAAGGACCCAGGTTGGATTCCCCAGGACCCACGTAAGCCAGATGCACAACATGGCGCACGCGGCTGGAGTCCCTTGTGCACCCATTTGATCTTTGTCTCTCTCTTCTCTCTCTCTCTCTCCTCTCCCTCTCAAATAAATAAATAAATAAATAAATATTTTTAAAGCCATATGAGATGTATGTGCCTGTAATCCCACCAAAGGAGAGAGAGAGAGACTGGAGGATCCCTGGGGCTTACTGACTCTCTAGTCACCTTTTGGTGAGCTCTGGGTTCAGTGAGATACCTCATCTCAAAATATAAGGTAACAAGTGATTGAAGAAGGCATCCAACATCAACTTCTCATCTCCACATGCATACACACATGTGCCCACACATCTGCAAACATGTACACACACACACACACATACAAACACACACATGCAATGTAAAGAGAGACATAAGAATTTATGAACTTTGAATATTTAAAAGATGTTTGGATCTGGCCAGTTAACTCAGTTGGTTAGAGCGTGGTGCTAATAAAAAATGTTTGGAGCCAGGCTCACACCTTTACTTCCTGAAACTGGGAGGCTGAGGTAGGAGGATCATTAGGAGTTCGAGGCCAGCCTGGAACTACAGAGAGTGCCAGGTCAGCCTGAGCTAGAGTGAGGCCATGCCTTGAAAATAAACAAACAAACAAAAAAGATGTTTGAACCTGGCATGGTGGCACACACCTTTAATCCTAGCACTTGGGAGGCAGAGGTAGAAGGACTACTGTGAGTTCAAGGCCAGCCTGATACTATAGAATGAGTTCCAGGTCAGTCTGGGCTAGAGTGAGACCCTGCCTTAAAAAAGAAAGAGAGAGAGAGATGGAGGAGGAGGAGGGAGGGAGAGAGGGAGGGAGGAAGAAAGAGAGAAAGGAAAGAAAGATGTTTGGGGTCCACTGAGAGAAATATCAGCACAGATTAGGTATTGGGAAATATTCACAGCATGCTTATTTTGTAAAGTGAAATACTGTTATTGTGATTGTGGAAGAAAGTGTTTAATTTTAAGAATTGAAACTGAAGGATTCAGAAGTAAAATATCAGGATGCCTTACCTTAATTATCTTCTTAGTTAAAGTAAGTCACTTAACTTAAAATACTTCAGGATAAAAAGTAATGAAGCAATTAAAGCAGGGTATTCACACAATTAAACCACAGTTATAGGTATGTGGGTGTTCGCTGTGTTAGTCCCTGCTTTTCTGTGTGTCTGAATAAGTTAGTTTGGGGGAAAGTTTTTGAAAAGGTCACATGTGTCACTCTGCTCATGGGATGTGCATAGACTGGTCCAGCTGCTATGGAAAACAGGGTGAAGTTGTTCAAGGGACTAAAAACAAAATGAGGGCACACACCTGTAATCCCAGCACTCCAGAGACTCAGGAGGTCAAGGTCATCCTTGATGATCAGCACTTGGAGGCCAGCCTGAGCTACAGGACACCCCATTTCAACACACACACACACACACACACACACACACACACACACCCTTTCCTGAACCTACCAAGCAAACGGGGTGGAGGTGGGTGTAGGGAGTGTTCTGCTGGTGGCCAGAGAGAGGTAGAAGGACTACTGTGAGTTCAAGGCCAGCCTGATACTATAGAATGAGTTCCAGGTCAGCCTGGGCTAGAGTGAGACCCTGCCTTAAAAAAGAGAGAGAGAGTGTGAGAGAGAGAGATGGGAGTGGGTGGAGCTACGGGCGAGGCCAGGGAGAAGCGTACCAGGTTCAACCGGGTCTCCAGAATGTGGATCTGCTTCTGCAGCTTCGGGGGGTTATTGGCCTCCTGCGCTTTCACGAAGATCTGTTTTTGGACTGAGATTTTCTTTTCCATCTGAATAATCTGAAAGAGAGGGAGGGAGGACACATGCCCAGCTGTGCTAACATCTGTCAGGGTCCAAATTCTGTAGCTCACGCCTGCAAGCGTGCTAGAGTAAATGCTGCAATAGACCGTGTGGTCCTGTAAACAGAACTCGGACTTAGCTCTTGGGGCACCTGGTCCATCCGCCTTACCCTTAGCCTGTTTGGGGTAAAATGAGGGAATTTAGGGTTTGGCTCTCACCTGTACATGTCAGTCTTCCTCCCCTGTGGATATACAGTCTCTCAACTGCCACAGCTTCTGGCAGAAATGACATTACCCCTGTGGTATTTGACCTTGACCATCACCTTGATTGGGTTAAGAATTGCCCAGGTCAGTGCATGGGGCCAAGCAACACTACTCTGGACTGAAGTCCCTGAAATGGTCAGCCAAAATAAATCTTTCCTCTTTTAGGTCATTTTTGTCAGGCAATAAAAAAAAAACAAAACACAACTCTTACACTCCACAAAGACCCTTCAGAGGCCCCTGGGGAAAGAAGCAGAAGCTGGTCCCAGAGGAAGGCCGAAGGCCCGCCTTCAGCCATGACACAGCCCACAAGCTCACGTCCAGCTGTGGTGGTGGCGAGCTGGTAACACAGTGACTCCTCTGGTCACTGGCAGAGAGCAGTCCCACCATGTCACACTCTGTGACTTAGGGCAGTGGCCTGGTGTCAGCTGGAGAATCAATTGTTTAAAAGTGCGCTGGCGGCTGGAGAGATGGCTTAGCAGTTAAGGCACTTGCCTGCAAAGCCTGAGGACCCAGGTTTGATTACCCAGTACCCACATAAGCAGACAAACAAAGTGGCACATGTGTCTAGAGTTTGTTTGCAGTGGATGGAAGCTCTGGGACGCCCATTCTCTCTCTCTCTCTCTCTCTCTCTCTCTCTCTCTCTCTCTCTCTTTCTCTGTCTCTCTCATTCATAAATAAAAAAAATTGTATGTTTTTTCTGGGCGTGGTGGCGCACACCTTTAATCCCAGCACTCGGGAGGCAGAGGTAGGAGGATTGCCATGAGTTTGAGGCCATCCTGAGACTACACAGTGAATTCCAGGTCAGCCTGAGCTAGAGAGAGACCCTACCTCAAAAAACAAAACCAAAAAAAAAAAAATTATATGTTTATAAAGAGTGAGCTGAGGGCTGGGCAGACGGCTCAGCAGATAAGAGCCCTTGAAGAGCAAACATGAGGTTCTGAATTCAATTCCCAGCACCCATGTAAAAAGCGGGACATAGACACACACACACACACACACACACACACACACACACACACACACACCCCTGTAGTCCCAGTCCTGCCAGGGGCAGAGACATGAGAATCACTGGGGCTCACTGGTTAGCTGGTCTGACCAAAAACAGCACTTCTGGGTTCAGAGAGACTCCATCTCAAAGAAACAATGCAGAAGGATGGAGGGGGCCTCCTGGCATTCTCCTCTGGCCTCTGGACAGGGTGCACACATCTGCATATACAAATGCATACACTATCCAGGGCGCAGTGGCACACACCTTTAAGCCCAATACTTGGGATGCAGAGTTAGAAGAATCACCATGAATTTGAGGTACCCTGAGACTACATAGTGAATTCCAGATCAGCTTGGGCTACAGTGAGACCCTACCTTGAAAAACAAACAAACAACAACAACAGGGCAAGGGCTGGAGAGATGGCTTAGTGGTTAAGTGCTTGCCTGTGAAGCCTAAGGACCCTGGGTTCGAGGCTCAGTTCCCCAGGACCCACGTTAGCCAGATGCACAAGGGGGCGCACGCATCTGGAGTTTGTTTACAGAGGCTGGAAGCTCTGGCGCGCCCATTCTGTCTCTCTCTCTGCCTCCTCTCTGTCGCTCTCAAATAAATAAATAAACAAACAAACAAAAAAAGACATTAAAAAAAACAGGGCAAAAAGAAACTGATAAAATATTGTCAAATAATGAAAAATAAGAAAGAACATTAAATATATGTATGGAAAAAAATTAAAATCTGGGCTGAGGATGTAGCTGTGAGTTCAAGGACAGCCTGAGACTACATGGTGAATTCCAGGTCAGCCTGGGCTAGAATGAGACCCTACCTCAAAAAAAAAAAAAAAGAAAGAAAAAGAAAAGAAATGCATATACTGCACACACACACACACACACACACACACACACTCCTGAGCTTCCCCTGGAGCCAGGGGTCAGGAAACATCCAGTGAGTAAGCCTCTCCCAAGCCTGCCACAGCTTGGCACTGAGGGCAGCCGAGGAAGGCAATCCTGAAGAGCCCGAGGATGGACACGGACAAGCTGAAAGTGTGAAAGTGAACCAGAGACTGGTTCAGACCGGAAAGTGCACAGGGAGAAGTAATGGTGCTGCCACGGCTGTGAGCAGATCTCATCCACTGAGAATAATCCTGGAGCTTGAGAGATCAGAACAGAGGCCAGCATCAGGTTCCTGACCCTGCCTACCTGAAGAGCCCTGACTTCCTGGGGTGTGCACCATATCTGCAGCAGCATGAAACTGGCATGTAACCAGCAAGAAACTTGCATGTAACCAGCATGAAACTGGCATGTAACCAGCATGTAACTGGCAGTCTTCAATCTCTGAGAACCCAGAAAGAAGCTGTTTCAACACTGAGTTTTAATTTTTACCCTTATGACCCTACATCTTTAGCAGGACTCTTACTTTATTGTATTAAAAAATATTGGGGGGCGGGGTGCTAGATAAATGGTGTGGTGGCTTGATTCAGGTGTCCCCCATAAACTTAGGTGTTCTGAATGCTAGTTTCCCAGCGGATGGAGATTTGGGAATTTATGCCTCCTGGAGGGAGTGTATTGTTGGGGGCAGGCTTATGGGTGTTATAGCCTGTTTCCCCATGCCTGTGTTTGGCACACTCTCCTGTTGCTATTGTCCACCTTATGTTGTCCAGGGGGTGATGTCCACCCTCTGCTCATGCCATCGTTTTCCCTGCCATCATGGAGCTTCCCCTCGAAACTGTAAGCCTAAATAAACCTCTTTTTCCCACAAGATGCTCTTGGTTGGGTGATTTCTATCAGCAATGTGAACCTGACTGCAACAGTAAAGTGGTACCAGGAGTGGGGTTGCTGCTAGACACCTGACTGTGTGGATTTGGCCTTTTGGAGCTGATTTTCAAGAGGAATGTGACAGAATTTGAAATCTTGGCCTAAGAGATGCCTTGCAGTGCTGTAAGTACAGCTTGATGGACTATTCTGGTCAGAGTTGAAAGACCTGAATACGGTAAGAATTATGGACTGTGAGGTTTGGCTTATGAGGGTGAGAAAGAGCTTTTCTTGGACTGGGCTAGCAGTTTGTGTGAGGCTTGCTGTTATGCCCAGGTCCTGAGAAGTTGTGCAGGGTTGCTTTGCATAGAAATGGTGTGAGCAGAAGGATATTGCACAGAAAAAAATGAAATCCTTGGGCCTAAACTGCTGCCCATTCACTTGCAAGTTGTTTGAGAGATTACAACCTTTGAGATTGAGCCAGCTAACCTGCACTGGGGCAAGAGGAGGAATATAGACTCTTTTGAAGGGGCCTGAATGCTCAAAGAGTGTCCTGTTCTTCAAAGTCTGCTTTATTTCCCCCTGGATTAACAAATTGGCACCCTACCTGGTATTGTGGAATATAAGAAATGCTGGAAAAAGAGGATCATTGAGTTTTCAACAAGGTTTTGTGTTTTGGAAATGACCATGGGCAGTGTGAAGCAGGTTTGCTGGTTGCCTGCATGGAGACCCCATGGGGCCATGAGGATGAACTGTGGGTTGCAGTGGAGACTCAGAGGAGCTTCCAGGGACCACGAGATGGATGCTAAGGAAAGCTGTTGGCCCTAATGAAGTTTTCCAGGACTGTGAGTAGCCTAGCTGGAGGGGCGGAATTGGAGCTCCAAAGACTTGTTGCTGGTTAGAATTACTGGTTTTGGAGATTTGTCACTGGCTAGAGTTGTTGGACTTGTAGTTACAGAGTTTGATGTTTGCCCTGTTTAAATCTTGTATTGGTTGAATGTTCCTTTGCTATGCCCAATGCCATCTTTTGCAGTGTGAATGTTATTTCTGTGCCATTATGGGTTTTGGGGGGGAATTTTTGCTATTGGCTCAGTTAGAAGATCTTGGACTAGGGGATATATGAACATCATTGGAATATGGGGACTTTTAAAGTTGGATGAATGCTCTGCATTTTACATCATGGATGGTTAACAGTTTATGGGGGCCAGGGGCAGAATGTGGTGGTTTGATTCACGTGTGCCCCATAAACTTAGGTATTCTGAATGCTAGGTTCCCAGCTGATGGAGATTTGGGAATTTATGCCTCCTGGAGGGAGTGTATTGTTGGGGACGGGCTTATGGGTGTTATAGCCTGTTTCCCCTTGCCAGTGTTTGGCACACTCTCCTGTTGCTATTGTCCAGCTTATGTTGGCCAGGGGCTGATGTCCACCCTCTGCTCATGCCATCAGTTTCCCCTGCCATCGTGGAGCTTCCCCTTGAGCCTGTAAGCCAAAATAAGCCTCTTTTTTCCACAAGCTGCTCTTGGTTGGGTGATTTCTACCAGCAATGCGAACATGACTGCAACAAATGGCTTAGTGGTTAAGGCACTTGCCTGCAAAGCCAAATGACCCAGGTTAAATGCCCCAGGACCCACATAAGCCAGATGCACAAGGGGAGCATGTATCTGGAGTTCATTTGTAGCGGCTGGAGGCCCTGGCACACCCATTTTCTCTCTCTCTCTCTCTCTCTCTCTCTCTCTCTCTCCCTGCCTATTTCTCTCTCTCAAATAAATAAAAATAAAATATTTTTTTAAAACCTTTTTCTTGATGGCTTGGAAAGATGGCTCAGTGGTTAAGAGTGATTGCTTGAAAAGTGTGTTGGCCCAGGTTCAATTTTTCAGAATCCATGTAAAACCAGATGCACAAAGAGGTGTATGCATCTGGAGTTTGTCTGCAGTGACAGGTAGGCTCTGGCACACCATACACTCTCTCTCTCTCTCTCTCTCTCTCTCTCTCATAAATGAATAAAAATAGTTTTAAAACTTTTTTTTTTTTAAGCTGGGCATGGTGGTACACACCTTTAATCCCAGCACTTGGGAGGCAGAGGTAGGAGGATTGCCGTGAGTTCGAGGCCAACGAGAGACTACACGTACAGATGGGGAAGTGGATCCTCTAAGCAAGATGCTGACTTCTCAGAAGCTAACAACTTGTGAGGCCAAGCAAGGGATTCTAGAACACTCCCATCCTGGCTTGCCTGGTCAGCAAGGGCTATAATCTTACAAGGACCCCAAATAAGGTTACCTTTTCCTACCACTTCTGAGGACCTGTACCCCATCTTTTCTTCAGTTGTCCCCTTCTTCACTTTCATTGCTTCCTGTCTCATTCATGCATGCATTTGTTCACAGTTATTTTTGTTTGGTTGGTGTTTTGAGGCAGGGTCTCGCTCTAGCCCAGGCTGACCTGGAATTCACTATGTCATCTCAGGGTGGCCTGGAACTCACAGCGATCCTCCTACCTCTGCCTCCCAAGCGATGAGATTAAAGGCGTGCGCCACTACACCCAGCTTGTTTGCGGTTATTAATCACCTGTTCTGTACCAGAGAACCCTGCCCTTAGGGTGCTTATAATTCAACCCTGGGAACAAGCCAGGGAGGACATTGGGCATGAGGGCAAGGAGGACGAGACATTGAGAGGAGCAGCTAGAAGGGAGAGATCAAGCAATCACAGGGCACTTGAGCTGGGACTGAATGACAGGGTGGATGAAGAGGAGTTCACCAAGCAAGTGTGGGGGAGAAAGGGCAGGGCTGTCCAGTGAGCAGAGACGGCACACGTGAGCAGCAGCTCCATGGGGTCAAAGACAAAGAAGACCAGGTGTGTTGAACAAACGAGAAGAGGGACCCAGAGACAAGGGGGAGAGGACACAGAAAAACCTAGTCCCCACCCAGCAAGTCACATTTAAATTGAGGTCTGAGGGACACTCGGGGGAGGATGGTGGAGAGAGAGACCATGCAAAGGCCCCGAGGCAAGCCAGAGGAGTGGGCAGGAAGGTCTCTAGAGCCATCCTCAGGGACATGACCACGAATCCAGGAAACCGGGATACTTGGAGGACCTTTACGGATGGATAGCACTGGATGGTCTGACCTAATGAGTCACGTGCAGAAGCGACACGAGTCAGTGTGACAGCCTTCAGAAACCTTTCTTCATGACGTAACACCTGGCAAAGTTTCAGATGGATGCTGTCCCACCGGCTCAGTCCCAGAATGAGAAGCTACGAGGACTCTTAGTACGTGGCACAAACGAAGGAGAAGCCAGCCCTGTTCTAAGCCACAGAGACTGGGGAGGGGTGGCCTTTGTTGTCGCAGCAAAAACCTAGCCTGCACTAGCTGATGCTGGAAGGATGTGCAGGTCAGATCTGGGCCTGGCGGTGGCAGAGGCAGGACACCATGCTCAGCTCTGCCTAGGGCACCCCCTCCCCCCCCGCCCACAGCCGCCCCAGATCTGTCTCGGTTTGACCCTGGGAAACCTGCACCGCACCTTGTCATCAAGCTCGGCCAGGAGCATCTTCATGGAGAGGATGAGCTTCTCGTAGTCCTCCTTGGTCTGCAGCAGGAAGCGCAGCTCCATGTAGTTTTTCTGGTCCAGATCCAAGTTCTTGGCAGACTTCATGAGACTCAGAAGCAGTGTGGTGTCCTCCTTCTGTGCTTTCAGGTTCTGGATTTCCTTGCTGTGGGGAAGCAGCACTTGGTGAACCCTGAATCCCCCAAACAACCTTGACAGAAGGCAGAAGCACCTGTCCTGGAAAAAGGCCAGGTCTGGGGGTGGGAGGGGGGGTGCTCTCACTGGGCTACAGCAAGGAAGGGAACTGCCAAGGGCTCTGTTCAGGTCTGAAACCCTGATCGATTGCCAGCCCTGGTGCCCTGCCAGTCCCATGTTTTGCCTCCCTGAGGGAATATTTGCCCTGGGGCCTGTCAGACCCCGTCACCAAGACAAGGCAGACATCTGTCTGATTCTGTAGATGGTCTTCCCAGACTTCCAGCCTGCTGACGAGAAGCAAACCTACTAGGCAGGACTTGTTAAGTTTATATGAACACACAGATATACAGTGACCTTGAACTGCCACCATTGTCTCTCCCCCAGACTAGTGATGGGCTCACGTAGCTGCAGCAGATCTCTGTCTGCCCTGCAGAAGGGCCAGTAGGGTGGAAAGTGGTAGGGGGCTCAAGAGAGAAAAGGAAGCCAAAAGGGGTGGTCAAAAGAGAAAAAGGGCTGGGTGTGGTGGTGCACGCCTTTAATCCCAGCACTCAGGAGGCAGAGGTAGGAGGATTGCTGAGAGTTCAAGGCCAGCCTGAGACTACATAGTGAATTGCAGGTCAGCCTGGACTAGAGTGAGACCCTACCTTGAAAAACCAAAAGGGAGCGAAAAAAGAGAGGGCTAGAGAGAGGGCTTAGCAGTTAAGGTGCTTGCCTATGAAACCTAAAGACCCAGGTTTGATTCCCCAGTACTAACATAAGCCAGATGCACAAGGTGGCACATGTGTCTGGAGTTCATTTGCACTGGCTAGAGGCCTTGTCAAACCCATTCTTATCTCCTCTCTCTCAAATAAATAGACAGAGAAAAGGGATCCAAAAAGGCTGCTGGCATCTTAATAATAGGGAATGGTCAGGGGTATGTTTCAGGCTCCAGCTGGGTATCAGGCACCAGCATCTGGGGTGACTTGTAGACCAACTTCCCCCATGTCCTTTGGAAGCTTGGAGAAAAGCAAAACCTTGGGCCCAAATCTGGACCCAAGAACCTCAAGTGAGCCATGTGCACATTCAACTGCTAGAAGTGTTGCTCTAGAAAGGTTAAAAAAAAAAAAAAGCTCTAGAAAGGGGTTGGAAAACCTGTTTCTATAAAAAGCCAGAGTCAATATTGTAGCCTTTGAGGGTCATGAGGTTCGTGACCCAATTCCTCAGCTCTCCCCAGAGTGAGGGAGATGGTCTATAGGAAATACTGACATGAATCGGTGTGGCTGCGCCAGTAAAATCTTATTTACAAACGCAGCTGCCTGCAGGCCAGGGTCTGTGAACTCTTGTCGGAGAGCACACTGACCAGTGGACAAGGAGAACACGGTGCTCTGAAATTTAAGGAAGTACTCACTCTCAGGATGGGTCAGTGTGGGGGAAAATGCTTCCTTAAATACTATGCCTCCTTAAAGACTGCATCCCAGGTACTTCACCTGGGTTCTGGTCCTAGTATAGGTTCTTTATTCTAAAAACACCCCAACTCTTCACTCTCCTGTGCTTCTCCCCTCCAGTTCTATCAGTGTGAGCCTCAATCAAATGGATTGACTTCAAGGCACTTCCCGAGGCCCACCAGGTCTATGCTGGAGTCAGGGATGGCTAGGCACAGGTGTAAGGTCTTTGGACTGCACAGGCCTGAAGAGCAGCAACAAAGCATCCCTCGGTTAGCTGATTTCAACGTTTTAGTGCAATGCAACCCTTGTTCTTGATCTACATAGAGTTGACCCACTCTACCAACAGATGGCAGTAAAGAGTTCTGAGAAAGACTGCCTGTGAAAAACCAACCGGGACGTCCTCTGTGGACCAGCCCTGGATGTGAGTTCGAAGCCATGTTAAGCCTAAAGAACCCACATCATACGACATCAAAATAAAAGAGAGACTGATTGAGATGGGGAGGGGATATGATGGAGAATGGAGTTTCAAAGGGGAAAGTGGGATGGGGGGGAGGGAGGGTATTACCATGGGATATTTTTTATAATCATGGAAGTTTTAATAAAAATTTGAAAAAAAAAATTTTAATAAAATAAATAAATAAAAGAGAGACTGATTGAGAGGGGGGAGGGCTATGATGGAGAGCCGAGTTGCAAAGGGGAAAGTCAGGGGTGGTTTATTGTCTAGAATTATGGAAGTTGTCCCCCCCACCAAAAAAAAAAAAAAAACCCACAATAGCAGGAAGCTTCTCTCCGAATAACGGACACCTTCTGCGTTCGTAAGCATTACGGATGGAGCTGCGGAATCACATCCCCTTACAGGGAGTCTAGGAATGCCCTGTTCAATGTCCAATCGCAACAGCACCTTTCTTTGCGTAAGGAAACCACACATCACCACTTCTAGGGCAACCCAATTCCAAAAGTTCCCAGCACGGCACACAAATGGCTTGAGTCATTTGGGGCTCACAGCCTGCTGAAGCACGGATGCTGAGAGTCCCCCTCTTGCACGGCTAGACTGGGAGGAGGACAGACCATGCTCACTAGGAGTGCCACAGCTCCGCCCTTATCACACAGGGGTAGACACTTGAGCCCATGTGACTCCCCCTCTCCCCATCCTGGGAATTTGGGGTAGGAACTATGGAGAACATCTCTCTGTGTGGCTACCTGCAAACACTGGAGTTGGGGACAGGAAAAGGAGCAGGGAACAGGAATGAGTTAATACAAGGCCACCTGTCCCCCAGGGGTCCCCAAGACCTCCTGAATCCTGGTCATAAGCCCCCTCCCACTGGAGCTATTGCTAGAAGGTCTCACTTGAGCCAGCTTGGGACTCAGAAGGGGTCCCCACAGCAGAGGCTAAAGAGACAAGGTACCCAGGTGTCCCCCAAAGTCACTCGGAGCAAACCCCACTCACTACTGTCTCGCCATCTTGCGCTGGTTGCGGAAGTTGTAGGACTTCTGGCTCTCTACCATCTTCCGGAACTGCTGCCTCAGTTTCCGCAGCTCTGCCTCGGCCAGCTGCTCCCGGACCTTCTCCGAAGGTTCCGGAAGGCCTTTGGAGTCCTTCCTCCTGTGCTTCTTCGCCTGGGGGAGACGGGGCAGAAAGCAGGGCACGTGACACAGACAGGGGACGGAAGCCCTCCCCAGGGTGGTGGCCGCTGATTGTCTGTTACAGGGGAGACCCTCCCTGGGCTGCAGGCGCACAGGCAGGCTTGGCCTTGCGATGGCTTTCTGAAGAGGCGCCTTGCTGTGTTGGGAAGAGGGTTCCCATCCTAGTTCTACCCACTGAGTGACTTTCAGGGAAACACTGGATGTCTCAGAGCCTCCAACCTCCCATCTATAAAGTGGGTGCCCAAAGATGGGGGGGGTGGGATCAAATCAGCCAAAATAGGAAGGGGATGGCAGAATGTCTGACTGCTGTCACCTACCAGAGGCATCTTGAAGGACTCGACAGCAGGCCCAGGAGGTCAAAGCCAGTGAGCACACCTCTCTCTCTCTCTCTCTCTCTCTCTTTCTCTTTCGGTCTCTCCCTCTGCAATGTCTGTCCAAAGCAAGGAAGAAGTGAGCCAAGTGAGCCACCCTGCCGGCAGGGAGGACCACAGGCCCCTCCCCCTTCCCGATTCCCATGGTCTCCCTCCTCCTCCCACAGCTTGGCACGTGAGCAGGACATGGCAGATGGCTGCTGGTGTGACAAGCGCCCCTCCAAAGCCACGCTTGCCTAGAACTTGTTCCTCAAGCAGTTTATTATTAGGACCTGGGCAGATGGTCCCTTCTGCTCCCTGTGTTCCCAAAGAGTTAAAATGAAGTGTGCTCTACCTCAGACAAGGAGCCTGGGGCCCAGAGGGGCATGTCACCCCACGTTGTAACTTGATGTCACCTGGCCCAGAGGTCCTCAGAGCCCTATAGGACTGCACCACTCTCTCCTGAACCTTAACCCTCCAAACACTGCAGCCTTGTCACTCACCAAGGGCCCTGCCATGGGTGGTTTAAGGCATTGGTTGTGTGGAATGTGGGCTCAGCTCAACTTCCTCCCCCTCTTGTTAACCTGGGTGAGTCATTTCAGTTCCCTAGGGTCTCAGTTTCCTTCTGTAAGGTGCTCTGCCTGGCACAGTAGCCGTGGGCTAGGGTTGTCTCAGGAAGGCCCCAGTGGTTTGATTTATATCACTTTTGGGGAGATGGGGGTGATTTTTCTTGTTCTCTTTGGGGTGTGTGTGTGTAGGCCAAGGACAGCTTTCAGGTCCCTCCTTCCAGCTCTTGAGGGTCTCCCCTTGTCCTTCACCTCTCGCCTCCCTTCTCAGGACCTCAGCCACACCGGTCCTACAGAAGTTCCACAGCTTTCTGTACGTGGGGTCTTGGCACAACTACTACCTCAGAGTCATCTTACCAGCCCCATTTCTTCTTGTTCTAACACAATCGTGTTTTTGCACCTCCCTGAATTTCCTCAGGGAAGCCACATCCTCTCCCCATCCCATTCTTCTTTTTCTTTTTCTTCTTCTTCTCTTCCTCTTCCTCTTCCTCTTCTTCTTCTTCTCATTGGGGTTACCAGTTTCATGACTGGAGCCTGTGACTCTAATGAGCCAATCAGGATCCAAATACCTCACCTAATCTGCATAATCCACGCCCACTTGCCTGAGTGCCTGACCCTATCCAGTCTCAGCAGTCAAGGGCACTTCCTAGGCGATGAAGTCAGGAGGGCAGGCAGCCACCATGCCTCTTCCAGAACCCAAGAATCACACTAATGTGGAGACAGACCTTGAAGGCAACTAAGCCCCTGGATGTGGCCAAGCGGAAGCTGCCTCTGGGTCATGTCCAGTCAATCACAGGATCAGTATCTCCGTTAAGAGCAACCTGAGATGAGCTCTTATACTTGAGTACTGAAGTCCATCCGGCACACAAACGGTGCCTACTGGGTGCTGACACTGGGGAACTCAGCCTTCAAGATTATAGGAATGCAGCCTAGGCTGCTAAAGGTCCAACAAAGGAAATGATTTTTTATTTTAATATTTATATGTATTTGCAAACAGAGAGAGAATAGGAGCACTAGGGCCTCTAGCCACTGCAAATGAACTCCAGATGTATGTGCCACCTTGTGTATCTGGCTTTACGTGGGTCCTGGGGAATTGAATCAGGGCCCTCAGGCATTGCAAAGCAAGCACCTTGACCACTGAGCAATTTGTGTAGCCCAAGGAAATGATTTTTAAAATTCTGGTTCTGAAGAGTATATAGGAGCTTATTAAGCAGAGGTGAAAACGCACAGCGAATTCTGGGCACAAGGAACAGCCTGGACTGTTGAGGAGGAAGTAAATAAAAGGGATGTTCAGAAAATTATTTGTAGGGCTGGAGGGATGGCTCAGCAGTTAAGGAGTTTGCCTGAAAAGCCAAAGGACCTTGGTTCGATTCCCCAGGACCCACGTTAGCCAGATGCACAAGGGGGCGCCCGCATCCGGAGTTCGTTTGCAGTGGATGGAGGCCCTGGTGCGCCCATTCTCTCTCAGTCTCTGTCTGCCTCTTTCTTTCTCTCACTCAAATAAATAAATAAAAATAAAGTAAAAAATTTAAAAAAAGAAAATTATTTGTAGGCCAGATGTGGTGGTGCACGCCTTTAATCCCAGCATTCTGGAGCCTGGGCTACAGTGAGACCCTACCTTGAAAGAAAGAGAAAAGAGAAGAAAAGTAAAGAAAAAGAAAGGGATTCATGGGCTAGGGCAGGTACTCCCTGAGAAGTGACCAGCCCACCAGGATCACTGTCAAGGCAGTGTCACATGAACGAGATGACTGTCTTCTTATACCACTTAGATGTAGACATCTGTTCCAGCAGCACTCTCTGGCCCAGGTAATTTGAGCTTTTTCCTAACACAGTTTTGCCCCACTCAATGAAACCAGGCCCAGAATATGAATTGTGATAGGTTCCCGCTTCACTTCTCTTTGCCAGTGATTGGTCTAAGGGCGGGCATTTGACCCAGCTCTAGCCAATGAGACACAGGGAAGTCTTTCCCCTTATGACAAAAAAAAAAAAAAAAAAAAAAAAAAAAAAATGACAAGAGAATTTCAGGGTCTCCAATCTTGGCGAGTTAATGTGAAAAGAAAATGGCTGGTGCCGTGGCAACCACACCATGACCAAGAGGAGAAATATTCCTCTCGCACTAAAGGAATTTGAGGTCCTTGTTGACGGTTTTGCTGCTGTCCAGCCCTGACAAGTGACTACCTCCGGCTTCCTGCTAGGGGACGTGATGTATCACTATTGTTTGGGGCAATGTCCCCAAGTATTTTGTCCCTTACAGCCACTCTCAAGTATTCTTATGTAATCTAACCTCCTTGAAAATGACTGTTAGGAATGATGGTGACAGCTGGCATCGGCTGGCTATCCTTGTTGATTTTCTAGAGGGTTCTGGGAGCCGGCAGAAAAAAATCGGTGAATCCCATGGAAGGAATATATGCTAGAATATTCCTACAGGCGAGGAAGGGGCGGTGACATCACCATTTATTGTTTCTGGAGCCCTCTAGGTCGGGGTGGACCTCTCTCATAAATAAAATACAGCTTGAACGACATCGCAGAGGCCCTCTTAAGCGGCTCCCGTTCCCCTAGCAGTGGTCATTTATTTCTACGGGCTCGCATTTAAATGTTGGGCCGGGAGGCCGCACCTCCTTGTTAAATTTAACAGATTGTGTTCAAAGGTCCACGCTGGCCCCTGGGGGACCCTGGGCCAAGCACCGGGGACACACCGAGTTTGTCATGAACACGAAGACCAAGCTAGGTGGCACACAGCCATAATGCCAACACTGGGGAGGTGGAGGCAGGGGAAACCAAGGCCAGCCTCAGCTACATAGTGACCAGCCTGTCTCAAAACAACGATAAAAAATACAGACACAAGGACCGCTGTCGGGAGGAAGTGGCAGCTGATGGACTTTTGGGGAGGGGTTGGTCCCCCAGGGTGACTCACTGAAGGTGACCAGGGTGGGGATGCCCGGCCTCGGCTGGTCCCCAGCAGGGGGCGCTGAGCGCGGCCTCGGGGTCGCGCCCTGGAACCGCCCTGGAACACGAGCCTTTCTGACCGCACGACGTTCTGCCCTGTGCCAAGGTCTCCTAGGCCATTGTCCCTTAATTCTTAGGACAAGCTGTGTTCTGGAACCTCAGGAAGTTAGTATGGTGCACAAGAAACCATGCTCCCCCTGATGTTGCTGGCAGCCATGGAGTAACCATGAGGAAAAGTATATTAAGTATGTTGTTTGTTGTTGTTTTTTTTTTAACATTTTTATTTATTTGCAAGGAGAGAGAGGGAGAATATGGGTGTGCCAGGGCCTCTTGCCACTGTAAATGAATTCCAGGCACATGGGCCACTTTGTGCATCTGGCTTTACATGGGTACTGGGTAATTGAACTCAGGCCATCAGGCTTTGCAAGCGTCTTTAACGACTGAGCCATCTCTCTAGCCAAGTATAGGGTTTTAATTCAAGCACAAGAATGTTTTTGCAATGAGTCGTAAGGAATACTCAGGCCAAGCATAATAAAAATTATATGTCAGGCTTTGCTTTCCAACAATCAAACTGAATTTTATATATATATATGTGTGTGTGTGTATATATATACCATTTTATAGATGAGAAGATTGAGACTTGGAGACATAGCGTTTTGCATGGTTGTGTGGGATTTGAACCCAGAACTGTGCGTCTCCGGAGGCCCATGCTTTCCCACAGCTCTGAGTACTCCCCATCTCAGCCTGAGCAGCTGTCTGGAAGCTGCCCCTCCAGTCTCTGATATTTAAAGGGCTGCTCCATCCTGACACTTCTGTGACTCACACATCACAACTTTCAGCTGCTTAAAAATAGGCCTTTCCTGGGACAGAGCATTCTCCCTGAATTCCTGGGCGCCAAGCTCAGCTCTCTTGCGGAGAACAAGGCTTTTAGGGTTACAGCATGCCAGCATGGAGTCTGCCCAAGGGATAGTGGGCCCTAGCAGGAGGTGGGGGGGGGGGATTCTGGAGCAGTTCAAAACCCCAGCCTGACCAGGATTGAGGGAAGTAAAGCCAGGCTGCACCCAGGAGCTGCCTGTCCCCAGGGACTGGCTGCCTGGATCAGAAGCCCACTCAAATCCACGACTGCTTTCACCTCTCCAGCATCCACCCCACTCCCCTTTCTTGGCAGGTTCTGAGGAAGGGGAAGGTCTCCATTAGCGTCAGACAGTCGCCCCAGCTCACCTTCCCGGCCCACGTTTGGATCAAGAGCAGAAGTGTAAGCCCATAAGTACATTACTGGCCCCTAGAGCCTGCCACCAGTGCAGGGACAGGCACACAACTGACAGAGGTCTAATCCTTCTAGAAAAGAAGGATGTGGGCTGGGAAAATGGTTTAGAGGTTTAGGCACTGGCCTACGAAGCCTAAGGACCCAGGTTCGACTCACTAGGACCCAAGTAAGTCAGATGCACAAGGCAGCATATGTGTCTGGAGTTTGTTTGCAGTGGCTAGAGGCCCTGGCGGGCCTGTCTCTCTCTTTCTCTCTCTCTCTCTCTCTCTGTCTCTGTCTCTCTCTCTCTCTCTCTCAAATAAATAAAATAAAATAGAAGGATGCATAGTCCAAGGTTAGAGGGAGGTGTTTTGTGCCCCTGAGGATATGAACCAGGAAGTATGCTGCCGTAGCTGGTGCTGGCAGCCCCTTTGTAACCACGAGGGAAGCCAGTACTCACAATCCACAACATTAACTGAGGCAGGTAGGCTCATGGAGGAATACAGTTCTGCTCCTGCCACACAGACACCAAGCCCACTGGCTAAGGCGGGTTGTGCCTAGTCGCTGGCAGTAAACTTCATGTCTGCCTCAGCCACTAGCGAGGACTCGGGCCTGCAATAAAGGACCACCATCACGTGCACAGGTGGCGAGCGTTGTCAGCACTGTTCCAAATTCTCCTGAGCAGCATCCACACTGCACCTTTCTGGCCCTCCCCGTGAGGCCTCAGGTCACCTGTTAAAATCCTCAGGCAGGGCTTGAGAAATGGCTTAGTGGTTAAGGCACTTGCCTGTGACACCTAAGGACCCAGGTTCAATTCCCCAGCACCCACATAAACCAGATGCACATGGTGGCACATACATATGGAGTTTGTTTGCAGTGGCCAGAGGCCCTGGTGTGCCCATTTTCATTCTCTCTCTCTCAAAGATATATCCCTGGGCAGAGACAAGCAGGGCAGGACCTGAGTATCTCTCAGAAGGTCTCTGTTTGTGCAGCCATTTCCTCTGAATAGAGACACCCCCTCCTGGAGGGAGAAGGGGGACACTTAAGGCTTGGAAAGTTCACAAAACCTTCAAGGCTCAGTAGCTCAGAAAGTTACAAGACTCGGAAGCTGGGCATGGTGGTGCATGTCTGTAATCCCAGCACTTGGGAGGCAGAGGTAGGAGAATCACCATGAGTTCAAGGCTACCCTGAGATTACATAATGAATTCCAAGTCAACCTGGGCTAGAGTGAGACACTACCTCAAAAAAAAAAAAAAAAAAAAAAAAGGCACAACTTGAGCAAGTTGCTTTAAAGATTCAGCTTTTGTGAGATGGCAGACATATTTAATGGGGTTCAAAGTTGAACTTTTAACTCACTCCACACATATCTTACTAGCTTAGTGCTAATCCTGAGCAAGGGACATATTTCATTAATTTTATATATGCTGCCTTTATATATTCTTGGTTGCTATGTTCTTTTATTAAAAATATTTTTTATTTTTATTTATTTATGACAGAGTGAGAGAGAGATTGGGTGCACCAGAGCCTCTAGCCACTGCAAACGAATTCCAGATGCATGTGCCACCTTGTGCACCTGGCTTAGGTGGGTTCTAGGGAATCAAACCTGGGTCCTTAGGCTTCGCAGGCAAGTGCCTTAATTGCTAAGCCATCTCTCCAGCCCCCTGTTTATATATATGTAGTTTTCAAGGTAGGGTCTTGCTCTTGCTGACCTGACATTCATTCTGTGGTCCGAGGCTGGTCTTGAACTCACAGCAATCTTCTACCTCTGCTTCCCCAGTACTGGGATTAAAGGCATACTCCACTATGCCCAGCTCCTGTTCTTTCTTAAAAGGTTGGCAGTGGGTTGAAGAGATGGTTCAGTGGTTAAAGGCACTTGCTTGAACGGCTAATGGTACAGGTTCAATTCCCCAGGACCCATGTAAAGCTAGCTGCACAAAGTGATGTATGTGTATGGAGTTTGTTTGCAGTGGTAGGAGGTCCTGACATGCCCATAATCACTCTCTCTGTGCCTGCCTCTTTCTCCTCTCTCTCTCTCTCTCTCTCTCTCTCTCATTCTCTCAAAAAAAAAAAAAATAAGTAAATAAGGGGACTTCTGGTTAAGATGGTGGTGTAGGAACCACACCAAAGCAGCCTAGAGGAGAAAAAGCAAAACAAAACAAAACAAAACAAAAAAAAAACAGCAAAATACACCCTTATACTAAAAAGTGAAGGTGTATAAGAAATTACCAACCACAGGAGAGAAGCAGGAGAGATCCAGAGGTTCTAGAGCCCACAGACGCAGGCAGAAGCGGCTCCAGCAGCAGCGGCACCAGGTCTGCGTGGCCGCAGCCTCTAAGCTCAGCCTGAGCCACAGGAAAAGCCAGGTGAGCGGGTTTTCCGCTTACACCGGCCTCCTCACAAACTCAAGAAACTTCAAGGGGAGGAAGGCAGGGACCAGTGGAGTGGCTCATGAGGAAGAGGATCATGAGGACCAGAGGGGGAACTTCAGCCACCATCCACAGCCTCCCCTCCCCCCCCCCCCACCAGCACAAGTGCCAGCAAGCACCAGAGACTTGGGGAAGGGAACTCACCTACGCAGAACCCAGCACAGGCTTTCAGAGCAGTGACCCACCAACCCAACCAGCCTACCTGAACCCACAGCACAGCAAAGAGGGACCCAAGTGGGTGCACAGCATAATGGAGACCAAAGCCATCCCAAAAGGAAATGGATTACATCAAGTCAGTACCCGCCAAAAAGCCTGGTATATAGGCTTGCATCAGAAGTGCTAATTGCACCTTCCATGTCAGGTTAAATTATGTGCTAAATATGATGGATGGTCAGATTTGAAATTCCTAAATAAGCTGTATTTTGGGCTTGTCATTTGTTGCTTCCTGATATATAGTGCCTTTGTCTCCTCTGTCATTCATTCATTGGGGCAGGGTCTCACTCAGTCACCAGCTGACCTTGGAACCCTCTACAGACCAGAAATCTGAGCCTCCCAGTTGACAGGATTAAGGGTGTGGGGCAACACACCTCCTTAGGGACTGTGACTTTGTTAGAGGATCTGTTTGTTGTAATACCTACTCTTGCATAAATACTCTGCTGTTTTTCATTGAATGTGTATACTGTTCAGTTAAATTTTAGGATTTGCCTGTATTTTGTTCCACCCAGCCTGCTAGAATACTCTCATAGCAGGCAAACCCAACACCTAGGGTCACTTTTGTGATTACTCTGAGAGTCTTTTAAGAGCCACACTTAGCACCTTACCCTGAGATATATAACATCAGATTGATTGATACATCTAATAATACTGTAGATAATTAGAAAACCCAAGCATTAAATTAATCCAAGATGCAAAAATCTCTACATATAATACAAGAAACACAAAAAAAGTCAAGACACTCCTTATAACATGCTCCTCCAGACACAAAATGGCCTGGATATCCATGTCCTCACAGTGCCTGACACAACCTACACAAGACCATCATAATAGGAAGAAAAGATCATGACATCAAAAGAAAAGAGAGACTGAGAGGGAGAGGGGATATGATGGAGAGTGGAGTATCAAAGGGGGAAGTGGGGGGAGGGAGGGACCTTGTTTACAATTATGGAAGTTGTCAATAAAAAAAGTTAAATTAAATTTTAAAAAATCAAGACAATATAAATCCACCAAAAAGTATAAATCCATCATAAATGACCTCCAGTGAGAAAAATGTAGAGGAAATTCCTGAGAAAGATTTCAAAAGGATGATTATAAATGTGCTCAAAGAAATCACAGAGGAAATCAAAGACATAACAGGATATCAATTTAAAGAAATGAGGTAAATACAAGACATAAATAAGGAAACAGAAATAATAAAGAAAAACAGTTAGACATACTAAAAATGAAAAACACAGTAAGTCAAATAAAAACTCTGTAGAAAATCTACCAATAGAATGGATGAAGGAAAGGGCAGAATATCTAAACTAGAAGACCAGGTGGCAGATCTAATGCAGTCCAACAAAGAGAAAGACAAACTAATAGGTATGAATTGGAATTTCAAGATATTCACGACATATTGAGGGTATAGTGGAAGGAGAAAAATTTCACTCCAAAGACATAGTAGGCATTTTCAACAAAATCATAGAAGAAAACTTCCCCCAAATTGGGAAAGATGCCAATGCTAATACAGGAAGCCTTTAGAATACCAAACAGACAAAACCTTGTAAGAACCTCTCCTTGCCATATTATAATTAAACTACCAAACATACAAACCAAAGAAAATATATTGAAAGCAGTTAGAGAGAAAAACCAAGTTATATACAAAGGCAAGCCTATCAGGATCACAGCAGAGTACTCAACACAAACTTCAAAAGTCAGAAGGGCTTAGAATGATGTATTCCAACTTCTGAAAGATAACAACTGTCAACCAAGATTACTTTATCCTGCAAAACTATCCATTCAAATAGACAGAGAAATAAGGACATTCCACAGCAAAATCAGGCTAAAAGAATATTTGAAGACAAAACCAGCTCTACAGAAAATACTTGAAAGGATCCTCCATGCTGAAGAGAAAGAAAAGCACGCATATAAGGAACCTGGGGAAAAAAAAAACCTCAAATACTAGTTAATAAAAGACAGCAAAGGTAACACCAGTCACAGACAACCCCCAACACATTTGTAGTGGGTGACTTCAACACCCCACTCTCATCAAATAACAGGTCATCCTGGCAAAAAATAAACAGAGAGAGATGCATCTGGATTAAATGAGGTCATAGAACAAATGGACCTAACAAATAGCTACAGGACATTTCATATGAATGCTGCAGAATACACATTTTTTGCAGTAGCACATGGAACATTCTCTAAAATAGACCATTATATTAGGTCACAAAGCAAGGAAAATTGAAACAATTGCTTGCAATCTTTCTGATCACAGTGGTGTCAAACTACAACTTAATAGCAAGAAAAGCTGTAGAGCATACACAAAACCATGGAAACGAAACAATACACTACAAAATGATGAATGGGTCAATGAAGAAATCAAGAAGGAAATCCAGCCGGGCGTGGTGGTGCAGGCCTTTAATCCCAGCACTCTGAGGCAGAAGTAGGAGGATCTCATGAGTTCAAGCCACCCTGAGAATTCAGAGTGAATTCCAAGGTCAGCCTGGGCTAGAGTGAAACCCTACCTTGAAAAAACAAACAAAAAAGAAGGAGGAGAAGAAGAAGAAGAGGAGGAGGAAGGAGGAAATCAAAAAATTCATAGAATCAAATGATAATGAGAACACAACATACCAAAACCTTTGGGACACAAGGAAAGCAGTACTAACAGGGAAATTTATAGCATTGAGTGACTATATTAAGAAATTAGAAAAGTCGCAAGTAAACAACTTAAGGCTTCACCTTACTTCCTGGGAAAAAGAAGAATAAGACAAACAAAATATCAGTAGATGGGAAGAAATAATAAAGTTTAGGGCAGAAATTAATGAAACAGAAACAAACAAACAAAAAAATCCAAAGAATCAATGAAACAAAAAGTTAGTTCTTGAAAGGATAAACAAGATTGATAAGCCCTTAGCAAAAGGGTTTATCTGACCAAAAGAAAGAGAGAAGAGACACAAATTAATAAAATTAGAGATGAAAAAGGCACCACCACAACAGATACTAGAGAAATCAAAAAAATCATAGGGACATATTATAATATACTCCACTAAGTTTGAAAATCTGAAAGAAATGATTTCCTTGGTTTATATGACCTCCCAAAATTAAATCTAGATGAGATTAACCACTTAAATAGAGCTATAACAAGTACAAAGACCCAAGCAGTTATTAAAAAAAAAAATCTCCCAATTAAAAAACGTGCAGGTCCAGATGGATTCATTGGTAAATTTTATCAGACCTTCATGGAAGAACTAACTCCATTGCTTCTGAAACTTTTCCATAAAATAGAAAAGGAAGAAATCCTACCAAACTCCTTCTACGAAGCCAGCATCACCCTGATACCAAAACCAGACAAAGATAGAACAAAAAAAGAAAATTACAGACCAATCTCACTCATGAACATAGATGCAAAATTTCTCAACAAAATATTGGCAAACAAAATACAAGAATATATCATAAAAATCATTCACCCTAACCAAGTAGGCTTTATCCCAGAGATGCAGGGATGGTTCAACATATGCAAATCGATAAATGTAATACATTATACAAATGGACTGAAGGACAAAAATCACATAGTTATCTCATTAGATGTAGAAAAAGCATTTGACAAAATCCAACATCCCTTCATGATAAAAGTCCTACAGAGGCTGGGAATAGAAGGAACATATCTCAACATAATAAAAGCTATTTATGACAAACCTACAGCCAACATAATGCTAAATAGAGAAAAATTTGAAGCTTTTCCACTAAAATCAGGAGCAAGACAAGGGTGTCCATTGCCCCACTTTTATTTAATATAGTACTGGAAATCTTAGCCATATCAATAAGGCAAGAGACACACATAAAAGGGATACAAGGGCTGGAGAGATGGCTTAGTGGTTAAGCGCTTGCCTGTGAAGCCTAAGGACTCCAGGTTCGAGGCTCAATTCCCCAGGACCCATGTTAGCCAGATGCACAAGGGGGCGCATGCATCTGGAGTTCGTTTACAGAGGCTGGAAGCTCTGGTGCGCCCATTCTCTTCTCTCTCTCTCTCTCTCTCTCTCTCTCTCTCTCTCTCTCTCCCTCCTTCTCCCTGCCGCTCTCAAATAAATAAATAAACAAAAAAATTCTAAAAAGCGATACAAATTGGGAAGGAAAAGATCAAGTTATCATTATTTACAGATGATATGATTCTATACATAAAGGACCCTAAAGACTCTACCAACAAACTGTGAGAGCTGATAAACACCTAGAGCCACATAGCAGGATACAAAATAAACACACAGAAATCAGTAGCCTTCCTATAAGCTAAAAACAAACACACAGATGATGAAATCAGAGAATCACTCCCATTCACAATTGCACCAATAAATAAATAAATAATATAAAAATAATATAATATAAAAATAAATAAATAAAGTACCTTGGAATAAACCTAACCAAGGAAGTGAGGATATTTTCAGTGAAAACTTTAAAACACTCAAGTGAGAAATTGCAGAAGACACTAGGAAATGGAAAGACATTCCTTGTTCTTGGATTGGAAGAATCAATATTGTGAAAATGGAAATTTTACTAAAAGCAATCTACACACTTAATGCAATCCCCATAAAAATTCCAATGGCATTCTTCATGGAAATAGAAAAAAATAATCCAAAAATTCATTTGGAAACACAAAAAACCTCAAATATCTAAACCAACTATGAGCAACAAAAATAAGGCTGGTGGTATCACCATACCTGATTTTAACTTATACTACAGAGCCATAGTAACAAAAACAGCATGGTACTGGCACAAAAGCAGACATGTAGATCAATGGAACAGAATAGAGGACCCAGATGTAAGTCTGGATAGCTACAGCCACCTGATCTATGACAAAAATGCCAAAAATACTCATTGGAGAAAAGATAGCCGCTTCAGCGAATGATACTGGGAAAATTGGATATGTATCTGTAGGAGGATGAAAATAGATCCTTATCTCTCTCCATGCACAAGAATTAAGTACAAATGGATTAAAGACCTTAATATCAGACCTGAAACTCTGAAACTGCTAGAGGAAAAAGTAGGGGAAACCCTTCAACATATTGGTCTTGGCAAAGATTTTCTGAATATAACCCCAATTGCTAAGGAAATAAAACCAGGGATCAACCACTAGGACTTCATGAAATTACAAAGCTTTTATACAGCAAAGGGCACTGTGAATAGAGCAAACAGGCAACCTACAGAATGGGAGAAAATCTGCCAGCTACACATCTGACAGAGGATTAATATCTAGGATATACAAAGAACTCGAAAAAACCAAATAATAAGAAATCAAACAACCCAATTAAAAATCGGCTATGGAACAAAATCGATAATTCTCAAAAGAAGAAATACAGATGGCATATAAACATCTCAAAAACGTTCTACATCCCTAGCCATAAATGCATGTTAAAACTACATTGAGATTCCATATCACTCTTGTCAGATTGGCTACCATCATGAAAACAAATGACCATAAATATTGGCAAGGATGCAGAAAAAGAGGAACCCTTCTACACTCTTGGGGGGAATGCAATCTGGTCCAGCCATTGTGGAAAACAGTGTGGAGGTTCCTGAGACAGCTAAAAAATAGTTTTACCATATGACCCAGCTATACCACTCCTAGGCATATATCCTAAGGACTTGTCTCACAAACTTAGAGATACTTGCTCAGCCATGTTTATTGCCACTCTATTCACAATAGCTGGGAAATGGAACCAGCCTAGATGTCCCTCAACTGATGAGTAGATAATGAAGATGTGGCACATTTACACAATGGAGTTCTACTCAGCGGTAAAGAAAAATGAAGTTATGAAATTTGCAGAAAAATGGATGGATCTGGAAAGGATTATACTTAGTGAGGTAACCCAGTCCCAGAAAGCCAAACGTCACATGTTCATATGTGGATCCTAGCAACAAATGATTGTACTTCTACGCGAGTAGGAATAAAACTTAGTAGCAGAGGCCAGTAAGCTAGAAAGGGGATAGAAAGGGAATACAAAGGGAGGGAGGGGGCACTTAATAAAATGGTATTGTATATATGTAAGTAGAAGAACAGATTAATGGGGGTGAAAAGGTCTAAGTGAGGTCAGGGGAAGAGATGGAGTAAAGGAAAGGTGGAGGGAGGGCTAATCAAAATCTAAGAGGATATAAATAAGTCATATGGAAACCTACTTTTTTGGACAATAGCATACCCAGAAGCCATAGATTGTTACTAGAAAATTTTCAGTGCCAGGTATGGAATACCTTCCATAGGTGAGTTGTGGACAGGGAGGTCACTGATGCCCCCAAAACATTACAGGCCATTGGCAAGGCTCTTGGTTTCCCACCAGGAATAGATGGTAAGACCCTATTGCTGAAGACTGCACATGCTTGGGCTGCAAAGTCACTGAGAAATATTGCTAGAGCTGAGCTGAAAACCTCCTCCAGACCAGCTGACAGAAAGCTGGAAAAAGTCACACTGCATGCAGTTCAATGGGAGAGAGACAAATCACCAGGGGAGATACTCAACAGTGGATACTTGCAAGCCTTATATTTGGCCAACCAGGCCAAATGAGCCAACAGATGCAATAGTGTCATGTCTGTTATGGGGGATACCAATCGCTCTCTAACTGGACTGGAGGCCTGCTCCATGGGAGAGAATACATCCCTGATACTGAAAACCTACAACAGGGGTAGTCATGAGCCCTAGAAGTGTAATGTCTGCTGGTGTCTGGCTAAATGTATATACTATGCTCACCAAACTGCCTAGTAAGCACTTCTCTTAATGTTCATACCCATATATTAATGCTACTCTCACTTTTGGTTAGAGAAGCTTCTCTTTTCAGATAGCAGTGACCTTGGGATAATTCAGAAGGCACCATGGTGCTGTGAAGACATGACAGAGGAGTGCTCAGCACTGAAATATCTCTATCACACCTTCCAAGGCTCAGGGTCCATTGTGGAAGAGGTGGCAGAAAGAATGTAAGAGCCAAAGGAAGGGTAGGACTTCTTACAACGTGCTCCCTCCAGACAAAATGGCCTGGATATCCATGACCTCACAGTGCCTGATACTACCTATACAAACAAGACCATTATAATAGGAGGAAAAGATCATGACATCAAAATAAAAGAGAGACTGATTGAGAGGGGAAAGGGTTATGATGGAGAGCGGGGTTTCAACAGGGAAAGTGGGGGGAGGAGGTAATTACCATGAGTATTACAATTATGGAACCTGTCATAAAAAAATTATTTAAAAAAAAAGTGCCGGGCGTGGTGGTGTCACTCCTTTAATCCCAGCACTCGGGAGGCAGAGGTAGGAGGATCTCCGTGAGTTCAAGGCCACCCTGGGACTACATAGTGAATTCCAGGTCAGCGTAGGCTAGAGTGAGACCCTACCTCAAAAAAAAAAAAAAAAAAAAAAAAAAAAAGAAAGAAAGAAAAGAAAGAAAAGAAAAGAAGAAGAAAGAAAAAGAAAAAGAAAATAAATCAAGGCCGAGCTGAGCTGGAAGCCTCCTCCCTATTGACCAGCATGACTAGTTGTCATGCTGGAAAGAGTGAGGTAGCCTGTGTGAGGAGAAGAGCTATCAACTGTCTTAACTAACAGTGGACCCTGCAGGCTTTGCAGCTGCATAAATATACCAACTGGTGCAACGGTGTCATGTCTGTTATGGAGGAAACCATCTGTTCTCTAATTGGACTGGGGGCCCACTCCACAGGAGGGAACACATGCCTGGTACTAAAACCTAGTCAAAAGTCTATGGCTGTTGAAGTCATGAGACCTAGGGGGTAAACTACTTACTGTTGTCTGGCTAAATGGATATATTACACCCAACAAACCGCCCTCTAAATATTTACATCTATGCCCAGATATTAATACTACTCTCAGTTTTGGTTACAGAAGCTTCCCTTTTCAGATGGTGGGGACCACTGGGGAGACTCAAAACTCACCAAAGTGCTGAGAAGTGACAGAGGGATGCTCAGCACTGAAACAACTCTAGTACACTCTCCAAGGCTCAGGGTCCATTGTGGAAGAGGTGGCAGAAAGAATCTAAGAGCCAAAGGAAGGGGAGGACTGCTTACAATACTGTCTTCCAGAAACCAAATGGCCTTGATATTTATGACCTCACAGTGGCTGACACTACCTAAACAAGACCTGCATAATAGGAGGGGAAAATAATGACATCAAAATATAAGAGAGACTAGTTGCAAAGAAGAAGGGGTTCAGTGGAGAGGGATTCAAGAGTGAGAAATGGAGGGTGTTGGGAGGGATTATGACCATGATATATTGTCTATATGCACACAAGTTGTCAATAAAAAAGTTTGTTTTTGCTGGGCATGGTGGCACATGCCTTTAATCCCTAAAATAAATAAATAAAGTATTTAAAAGGAAAAAAAAAAAGGCTGACATGTTGGGCATAATTTTCCTTCCACCATTGCATGTAAAATCAGCAACCTTAACTCTTCTCTCCTCTTTCCCTAAATAGGATAAGTCCATATTCTCTTTCAAATGCAAACTCCTGGGCTGGAGAGATGGCTTAGCAGTTAAGGCACTTGCCTGCGCTGCCTAAGGACCCATTTTCAACTCTCCAGATCCCATGTAAACCAGACACACAAGGTGATGCAAGCTCACAAGGTTGCACATGTGCACAAGATGGCGCACGCATCTGGGTTCGACTGCAGGGGCGAGAGGCCCTGGCATGGCAAGTTTCTCTCAAAAACTGCAAACTCCTTTTATGATTAGCCTTTATGAACTATCTCCAGATACACTGTCTTTTTTTTTTTTGTTTTTGTTTTTTGTTTTCCGAGGTAGGGTTTCACTCTAGCTCAGGCTGACCTGGAATTTACTATATAGTCTCAGGGTGGCCTCGAACTCGTGGTGATCCTCCTACCTCTGCCTCCCAAGTGCTGGGATTAAAGGCAGTGCACCACCACACCCAGCCAGATACACTGTCTTCTAAGTTCCTTAGTAAGTTATCCACTACTTGAGCTTTCCACCTATAATCTTGAGAATGAACAGATGTCCTTTCCCTCCTGATAAAAGATGAGCTCCCCTCTCGGTGGTGGGCTTTGCTCCGGGAGGTCACTTAGTTACAAACTCTGTTCGTCTGAGATTGTGTTGTGTCCCTGTCCCACAAATCATTCCCACTTCTTCAACAGTTGTCCTAATCGTCTACAGCAACACAGCTGCAATTGGGGTGTCCAGCGCTCCCCACAGGCTCACCACGCTAGGCTGAAACCTTTGGTCTGTGGTGGGCACCCTCCCTTCTTTGGGTGAACAGGAAAAGTCGCACAATAGCGTCCAGCAGTAAAAGCTACAAGACGGCACCTTCCGTTTAAGAAATCCAATCCTATAGGTGCACATTTGAGATGAAGCAAAGGCGGGGGGGGATCACACATAGCTGTAGCTCGATATCTCTCTCTCCTGGGGGAAGTGGAAATGAGTAATGTGACACCATCAGGGTATGGGATGAAAGAAGTCAGGCTCCCAAAGTGCTGGTAGTGACGCCCGCCATTTCTGAGTTCAGCCTAGAGGGAGAGCAGTCAGTGTGGGCTGCTGGGACACAAGGCTGGAGGAGTGACAGGAAAGATGTAAAGAAACTCTGTTTCTTTTTGGACAGTGTTATTTTATGAAGATAGGGCCTCGCTGGAGTCCAGGCTGACCTAGAATTCACTATGCAGTCTCAGGGTGGCCTTGAACTCACGGTGATCCTCCTACCTCTGCCTCCCGAGTGCTGGGATTAAAGGCGTGCACCACCACACACACCTGGCTCTAAATTTTATATATATATATATATATATATATATATATATATATATATATATATATATATATTTGAGACAGAGAGAGAAAGAGGCAGACAGAGAGTATGGACTTGACAGGGCCTCTCTTGCCTGCAAATGAACTTTGGTAGCATGTGCCACTTTGTGCGTCTGGCTTTATGTGACTACTGAGGAATCCAACCCAGGCCATCAGGTTTAGCAAGCAAATGCCTTTAATCACTGAGCCATTTCTCCAGCCCCAATGTTCTGGGGTTTTTTTTTTTTTTTTTTTTTATTTTGCAAGCCAGAGAGAGAGAGAGAGCATGTCAGGGCCTTTTGTAGCATTTCTCTTGTCACTACACACAAACTGCAGACGCATGTGCCACTTTGGGCATCTGGCTTTACCTAGGTACTGGGAAATTGAACCCAGGCCATCAAGCTTTACAAGCAAGTGCCTTAGCCATTGAGTCATGGCTCCAACTTTACTTTTCTGGCTTTTAAACCAAGCCATATAGATGAATTTATTTGCAAAAATCCATCAAGTGCTACACTTCTGGTTTGGACCTTTTACCTTCAGCTATTGTAATCAAACAGGCTTCATAGATGGGCCTGGTGATTCACTTGGGAGGTAGAGACAGGAAGACCAGAAATTCAAGGTCATCCTGTAGTACATAGTGAGTTAGATTCAGTCTGGGCTACTCAGTGTCAAAACAAAAACAACAACAACAACAAAAATAGAGGGCTGGACAGATTGCTCAGCGGTTAAGGTGCTTATCTGCAAAGCCTAACAAGTCAGGTTGGATTCCCCAGGACCCACATAAGCCAGACTCACAAAGAGGCACATGCATCTGGAGTTCATTTGCAGCAGCTGGATGTCCTGACATTCTCTCTCTCTCTCTCTCTCTCTCTCCTTGCAAATAAACAAATAAAATATTTTTTAGAAAATGGAAACAGAGCAAAGTGTGGTGTCTCGCACCTATCTTCAAGCATTTGTGAGGCGGAGTGAAGAGGATCACTGTGAGAGGGAGGCCAGCCTGGGCTAGAGTGAGACTCTGCCTCAAACACACGCATGTGCTCACAGAAGACAGGCAGGGAGAAGGAAAGGGAGGAAAGAGGGGAAAGGAAAGGGAAGAGAAGAGAAGAGAAGAGAAGAGAAGAGAAGAGAAAAGAGAAAGAAAAACATGACAGATTTTAAGCAAATCTGTTAAGACACTGGAGTGTTGAAAATCATTTTTTAATATTTTTATTTACTAGAGATAGAAGAGAGAGAATGGGTGAGCCAGGGCCTCCAGCCACTGCATAGGAATTCATGGGTTCTGGGGAGTTGAGCCTGGGTCCTTAGGCTTTGCTGGCAAGTGCCTTAATTGCTAACCATCTCTCCAGCCCTGAAAAATCATTTTCAAAATAACATTTATTACTGGGTGTGGTGGTGCATGCCTTTAATCCCAGCGCTCAGGAGGCAGAGGTAGGAGGATCGCTATGAGTTCGAGGCCAGCCTGGGAATACATAGTAAATTCCAAGTCATCCTGGGCTAGAGCAAGACCCTACCTTGAAACAGAAAGAAACAAAAAAATAGCATTTATCAGGCTGAAGAGATGGCTTAGCAGTCAACAGTGCTTGTTTGCAAAGCCTGTTGGCATGGATTCAACTTCCCAGCACCCACTTGAAGCCAGATGCACAGTGGCGCATGCTTCTGGAGTTCAGTTGCAGTGGCAGGAGGCCCTGGCATCCCCTCTCTCTCTCTCTCTCTCTCTCTCTCTCTCTCTCTCCTTGCAAATAAATAATACAGAAAAGTATTTTTTAAAAAATAACACTTAATGAATGTAAGCTTCATGCTTCATACATGTCTTTACCCAGTCTGTCCACCTCCAGCTCAATTTTCACTTCTCTGCTTGTCCTGTGCGCCCCAAAATAGGCTGCATGGTCCTCATCCACACGGGTTTCCTCACATGCTGCCTTCAGGTTAGGTTTGGCCCATGGGAGGGACCAGCAAAGACAGAGAGGGGACAGAGGGGAAACATTGCTTGCTTTTCCTTTCTTTTTTTCTCTTTCTTTCTTTTTCTTCTTCTTCTTTTTCTCCTTTTTTTTTCTTCCAAGGCAGAGTCTCACTCTAGTCCAGGCCGACCTAGAATTTCAAGTAGCTTCAGGCTGGCCTTGAACTCACAGCGAACCTCCTACCACTGCTCCAAGGCGTTCACCACCACGCCCTGACTCAAAGGACATTGCTTTCTAAAGGCCCGTGCTTCAGCCTCATGACTCTGGTGGCCGTCACATCCTCCACAGCTGCGACTTCTGTTTATGACCTTCTCGCAGTGCCACTTCCCTGGCCTTCCGCCACTCTGCCTCCTCTGCCTGTATGTGACGCTGGTATCCCTCTGTTCCAGTCCTTCTCCATTCTCTGTCCCCTTGACCCAGTCAACTTTCACATTTCTGGGGGTGGGGGGAGTTGTATGTTTGTTTTGGTTCTTTGAGGTAAGGTCTCACTCTAGCCCAGGCTGACCTGGAATTCACTATGTAGTCTCAGCGTGGCCTTGAACTCACGGCGATCCTCCTACCTCTGCCTCCCGAGTGCTGGGATTAAAGGCATGCGCCACCACACCCAGCCAACTTTGACATTTCTTGAAAGCATCTCTTGGCACTGGGGAGATGACTGAGTGGGTAAAAACACTTTCTGGGCAAGCATAAGGGTCTGAGTTTGATTCCCAACACCCACGTAAAAAGCCAGGTGTGGCCACACATACCTGTGACCCGAGCACTGATGGGAGAGGAAACAGGAGGATCGCTGGAACTCCCTCATCTGCCAACCTGACAGAAAAAAGAGCAACTTCAGATGTAGTGAGAGACCCTGCCTCACAGAAAGTGCTACAGGACCGTACCCAACAGCCACCTCTGGGCACAAACATCAACACACGTGTGTGCATACATCATACGTACATATGCACATACATACCACATATATTACACACCACACACCCTAAAAGTAGTCTTCTGATCACCTCCTAACAAGCACTTAAGAACGGCTTTTTTTGTTTGTTTGTTTTGGTTTTTCAAGGTAGGGTCTCACTCTGGCCCAGGCTGACCTGGAATTCACTATGTAGTCTCAGGGTGGCCTCGAACTCATGGTGATCCTGCTACCTCTGCTTCCCTCCTGGGTGCTAGGATTAAAGGTGTGCCCCACCACACCTGTCTTAAGAACAGCTTTAAAAAAAAATTAAGTTATTTATTTATTAGACAGAGAAGGAGAGAGAGAGTGAGAGAGAGAGAGAATGGGCAGGCCAGGGCCTCTAGCCACTGCAAACGAACTGCAGACGCATGCGCCACCATATGCATCTGACTTATGTAGGACCTGGAGATCCAAACCTGCCTTAACCGCTAAGCCATCTCTCCAGCCCAAGAACAGCTTTTGAGAGCTGGAGGAATGGCTCAGTGGCTAAAGGCACTTGCTTGCAAAGCCTTATGGCCTGGGTTCAATTCCCCAGTACCCACATAAAGCCAGATGCACAAAGTGGTACATGTGTCTGGAGTTCATTTGCAGTGGCAGGAGACCCTGGCATGGTCACTCTCTCTGAGAAAGAAAGAAAGAAAGAAAGAAAGAAAGAAAGAAAGAAAGAAAGAAAGAAAGAAAGAAAGGAAGAAAGAAAGAGAGAGAGAGAGAGAGAGAGAGGGAGGGTGGGTGGGAGAGCAAGAAAAGGCAGCTTTTGTGCCAGGCATGGTGGCGCACACCTTTAATTCCAGCACTCAGGAGGCTGTGGTAGGAGGATTGCTGTGAGTTTGAGGCCTGCCTGGGCTGCAGACTGAGTTCCAGGTCAATCTGGACTAGAGTGAGATGCTGCCTCAAAAAAACAAAGGGTGGGAGGTTGGAGAGATGGTTTAGCAGTTAAAGCACTTGCCTGCAAAACCAAAGGACCCAGGTTCAATTACCCAGGACCCATGTAAACCAGATGCACAAGGTGTCACATGTGTCTGGAGTACATTTGCACTGGCTGAAGGCCCTGAGGAACCCATTTCTCTCTCTCTCTCTCTCTCTCTCTCTCTCTCTCCTCTTTCTCTCAAATAAAATAAAATATAATAAATGAACAAACAAACAAACAAAAGAAAAAAGAACGGCTTTTGCAAAAAGACACTGCCCCTTGCCCAAGGCCACTCAAAAAGTCCTTTTTATCCCCTTTCTTTGGGTATTGCTCCTGCTTGACTTGACACGGGCATATTAAGCCCTCTGGAGCAGCTGTCTACCCTGCCCAGCTCCTTCCCTGCAAGGCCAAAGGTGCAGGAACGAGAGCGACCAAGCACCTGACTGCCAGCTTTGACAGTGTCCAGTCCCAGAATCTACAGGCGCCTGAAAGCCTCCAGCCACTGTCCCAAGCCTGCAGTCACCCTGATTCCAGGAGCAGCAGAGCTCCACAGTCGTATCACCCCCAAGAGGGAGCAATCACCCCACGGAAACTGGCTTCTCTCCTCAAGCAGCGAGGACTTCTGTAGACACCTTGTGAGCCACCAGCTGAGATGCCATGAATCAGACCAGGACTGCCTAACTCCACAGACCACTGTCCCCTGCCCCAAACCTTACTCTCGAGCCCTACAGCTCACAGCAGTGCCTTGGAAGACAGACTAGGGACTCACTGAACCCCTATACCTCTATTATGGCCATGTGTTGATTAAACCTCCTCTCTGTGCCTGGCATCAGGAATGGCCTATTTCAATGGGTACTAGGGGGAAAGAAGGCCACTTTTGATGGATAGAGCAGCGACCATGCAGTTAAAGGTTCCCTCAACAAGATCTATGCTATCTGAGCCTTACACACTCCAGGAAAGGCGTGGTCCTCGCTCGGCTCTGGGCAACAGCCTCTGAGACCTCGCGATGAATGTGCCATTGGGTGGGGGCTTCAGAGCCATGTGGTGTACTTCGGCTTGCCCTCCGGAGAAGGTGGAGACAAAGTGACCAAGACGGGTCACCAGGGGCTGAGGAGATGGCTCAGTTGGTAAAGCACTTGCCATGTAAGTGTGAGCACCTGGGGCTGGACCCCCAGAACCCGTGCCAATGCCGTAGTCCCACACTCAGGAGTCAGAACAGGAGTCCCCGGGGCCAACTGGCCAGCTAGGTTAGCCAGTCAGTGAGCTCTGGATTCCAGTGAGAGACCCTGCCTTAGTAGATGAGGAAAGCAGCCATCGAGGAAGACAGCTGACATCAACCTCTCTCTCTCTCTCTCTCTCTCTCTCTCTTTCACACACACACACACACACACACACACACAAAGACTGCCTTGTAGTCAATTATGCCCACATGACTGATCCCCGGTAAGTACCCCACATGCCAAGGGGCACAGTACGAATGGACTGTGTTGCCAAGGGTGCACTGCAGAAGGCCCAAGATGGCAAAGACTGAGGCGCTTGTCTCCTCAGAGCTAGGGCCCTGGAGGGCAGCAAAAATCCCTTCTGTGTGTCCAGAGAAACTAGCTGGTGCTCATTGTCTAGAAGCGAGCACTGTTAACCACTCCCTGCGCCATCCTCACAGCCTGGCATTAAGAGAAGGAGAGAAGAGAGCAGATGGAGAGCTCCTGCCTGGCATTCATTTCTAAAAGAGAACAAGGGCTGGGCCTGGCGCTAGGCCTGTAATCTCAGCTACTCAGGAGCTGAGGCAGGAGGATCACAAGTTGAAAACCTCCTTGGACTACAGAGTGAGTTCAAGGCCAGTCTGGGTAAGTTGGTGAGATTCTGCTTCAAAATACACAAGTGAGAAAAGGGCTTGAGATGTAGCTTGGTGGTAGAATACTCTTTCCCAGCATGCACAAGGGCTTAAATTATGTCCTGAGCACTGCAAAACAAATAACCAAATGTCTTTTGTTGTTGTTGTTGTTGTTTTCGAGGTAGGGTTTCGCTCTAGCCCAGGCTGACCTGGAATTCACTATGTAGTCTCAAGGGTGGCCTTGAACTCACGGCGATCCTCCTACCTCTGTCTCCCAAGTGCTGGGATTAAAAGCATGCGACACCACACCCGGCTTTAAGGTTGTCTTTGATGTAAACTGGTTACTTAAAGCCTAGCAATGAATCTCTCAGGGTGAAACTTGCCCTTTTACTTAGGAAGCCATCTGGATGGGATGGTTTTTCTAGGGAGGGGACCAGGGACCCAGATTCAAGTGACTCACTAAGAACATGCTCCCAAGGGACATTCAGCCTGATGCTGAGGGAGCATCTCAAACTGTCCCACAGCAGAGGACACTGCTGGGTTCCCCTGGGCCTACCTTATCAGACTCTGGCCAGCTAGAAGAGACTGGGAGGAAGTCAAACTCTAGGGACTTCTGGCTTTCCTACCGGAGGCTGGGCCAGGGCCCAGTGTTGTGTCAACGGCAGAGCAATATGGGAGGACCCGGGGAAACTCTGTGCCCAGCAGACGGGGCACTGGGACAGGGCACCCAGATAGCTCACACTAAGCCCCGCCTGCCACGTCTCCTGACTTCATGTCTGGCTCAACCATCCGCATAGAAGCCTGGGAGATCTAGATTATCTTAAATAATAGTTTTATTTATCTGAGAGAGATAGACAGAGAAAGAGGCAACTGAAGAGAGAATGAATATGAGCATTCTAGGTCCTCCTGCCAACGCAAACAAGCTCAAGATATATGCACCACTCTGTGCATCTGGCTTTAGGTGGGTACTGGGGAATTGAACCTGGGTCGTTAGGCTTTACAGGCAAGCTTGCCTTAACCACTTAGCCATCTCTCCAGCCCCAAATATGTGGCTTTTAAGTTGTAACAAAGCCATGTCAGAAATGAAAAAGGAATGAAGGGAAGAAAGAAGGGAGGAAGGGAGAGAGGGAGAGCAGGGAAGAAAGGGAGGGGAAGGAAGGAAAGGGAAAGAAAGGGGAAAGAGAGAAGGAAGGAGAAGGAGGGAAGGAAGAGAGAGCTAGAGAGAGAGACGGTGCCCTTGAAGACCCACCAGATGGGGACACTTTTCTTAGAGAAGCCAAGGATATGGCAGGGATAGACGCTGCCCAGGGCATCAGGCCCAGACGGTGGCCAGGTGTCCCCAATATCCTGTGGGGTCATGGATGGCAGCATGGTGCCAAATGGAAAGGAATGCTGGCATCCCTGCCAGGCTGGTTCCCATCACTGTCCCCTGGGCAGAGACTTGGCAGACTGGGATCCAGGAAGGGCACTTGCTTGTCAAAAAGGAGGTGAGTAGATGCTATGATGTTTGGGGAGGACCCAGAGGGAAACGGAATCCTGCTTGGGTTGTTATGTTACCAGAATTTTAGGGCAAACACCTGGTGAACTAGGGTTGGGCTCTGCCATCTGTCCTAATACCCATTGAAATAGGCCATTCATGGTGCCAGGCACAGACAGGAGGTTTAATCAACACATGGCCATAATAGAGGTATTCAGAGGGTTCAGTGAGTCCTTAGTCTGTCTTCCAAGGCACTGCTGTGAGCTTTAGGGCTCCAGAGTAAGGCTTGGGGCAGGGGACAGTGGTCTGTGGAGTTAGGCAGTCCTGGTCTGACTCATGGCATCTCAGCTGGTGGCTCACAAGGTGTCTACAGAAGTCCTCGCTGCTTGAGGAGAGAAGCCAGTTTCCGTGGGGCGATTGCTCCCTCTTGGGGGTGACATGACTGTGGAGCTCTGCTGCTCCTGGAACCAGGGTGACTGCAGGCTTGGGACAGTGGCTGGAGGCTTTCAGGCGCCTGTAGATTCTGGGACTGGACACTGTCAAAGCTGGCAGTCAGGTGCTTGGTCGCTCTCGTTCCTGCACCTTCGGCCTTGCAGGGAAGGAGCTGGGCAGGGTAGACAGCTGCTCCAGAGGGCTTAATATGCCCGTGTCAAGTCAAGCAGTAGCAATACCCAAAGAAAGGGGATAAAAAGGATTTTTTGAGTGGCCTTGGGCAAGGGGCAGTGTCTTTTTGCAAAAGCTGTTCTTTTTTCTTTTGTTCATTTGTTATTTTATTTTATTTTATTTTATTTGAGAGAGAGAAAGAGGGGAGAGAGAGAGAGAGAGAGAGAATGGGTGCCTCAGGGCCTTCAGCCAGTGCAAATGTACTCCAGACACATGTGACACCTTGTGCATCTGGTTTACATGGGTCCTGGGTAATTGAACCTGGGTCCTTTGGCTTTGCAGGCAAGCGCTGTAACTGCTAAACCATCTCTCCAACCTCCCACCCCTTTTTTTTTTTTTTTGAGGCAGCATCTCACGCTAGTCCAGGTTGACCTGAAACTCACTCTGCAGCCCAGGCAGGCCTCAAACTCAGCAATCCTCCTACCACAGCCTCCTGAGTGCTGGAATTAAAGGTGTGCGCCACCATGCCTAGCATAAAAGATGCCTTTTCTTGCTCTCCCACCCCCCTCTTTCTTTCTTTCTTTCTTTCTTTCTTTCTTTCTTTCTTTCTTTCTTTCTTTCTTTCTTTCTCAGAGAGAGTGACCTCTTTGAGAGCAATGGCACCTTAGCTAAGCTCTTAGGTGGGCACAACTCGGGACCTAGGGTGCTGGTTCTCTCAAGGAATAGAAAAGCTCGGCTGAGTCATGGCTTCCGGGTTTTTTGTCCTGAAACACTTGGAGGATGAGTCTCCCAGACAATGAAGGGTGGGTTTAAAAGGGAAACTTGGGGCTGGGGAGATGGCTCAGCAGTTAAAGCTACTTGATTGCAAAGCCTGACAGCTCAGGTTCAATTCCCCAGTACACATATAAAGCCACATGCACAAAGTGACACATGTGTCTGGAAGAAGCCCTGGCATGCTTGTAGTCTCATTCTTTCTTGCTCTCTTTCCTCACAAATGAATAAATAAAAAGAGAAATGTTAGGGCTGGGGAGATGGCTCAGTAGTTAAAGACCCTTGTTTGCAAAGCCTGACAGCCTGGGTTTGATTCCCTAGTACCCACGTAAAGCCAGATGCTGACCTGGATAATAAATTAAAAAAAAAAAAAAAAAGAATGAAGGCTGGGCATGGTGTTGCATGACTTTAATCCCAGCACTTTCAGAAGGCAGACGTAGGATGATCTCTGAGAGTTCAAGGCCAGCCTGGAACTACAGAATGAGTTCCAGGTCAGCCTGGGCTAGAGTAAAACCCTACCTTAAAAAAAAAAAAAAAAAACCAGAAAGGCCAGGTGTGGTGGTGCATGTATTTAATCCCAGCACTCAGGAGGCAGACGTAGGAGGATTGCCATGAGTTTGAGGCCACCCTAGACTACATCGTTAATTCCAAGTCAGCCTGGGCCAGAGTGAGACCCTACCTAGAAAAGAAATGAGAGAAGGGCCAAGGTTGTAACTCAATGGTAAAGTGCTTGTCTAGCATGTGTAAGGCCCCAGCCTCCATTCCCAGAACCACTACAACCACTACCACCATCACACACACACACACACACACACACACACACACAGAGAGAGAGAGAGAGAGAGAGAGAGACTTAAATCAGGGGTGTGGTGGTACATGCCTTTGATTCTAGTATTAGAGAACTGAGGTAGGAGGATCACTGAATTCAAGGTCAGCCTGGGCTACAGAGCAATTTCCTAGATAACTTGAGCTAGAGTGAGAGAGAGAGAGAGAGAGAGGAAGAGAGAGAGAAATAGGCAGAGAGAGAGAGAGAGAGAGAGGATAGACACGCCAGGGCCTCCAGTCACTGCAATGAACTCCAGACATATGTCCCACCTTGAGCATCTGGCTTATGTGGATACTGGGGAATGGAACCCGGGTCTTTTGGCTTTGTAGGCAAATGTCTCAACTGCTAAGCCATTTCTCCACCCCAAAATATTTTTAAGTGAAAAAAAAAGGGAAACTTTATTACAGGGAGAAGGTAAGTTTGGAGGAAAGCTTCTGTCAAGCTTATTGAGAAGCAGATGTAAGCAGCTCTCTGTGACAAAGAGGAGTCCCAGAAAGGGGGGCTGCTGCTGGATGGCTGTTGTCTAGGGGCTTATAAGGTTTTCTGGATAAATAGTTTGGTCTTTAAAATGACTGGACTGAGGTCTGGAGAAGTGAAATTTTGGCTCATTCATCCTATGAGGGGTCCCTGTGCCTCCTTTTCCATCAGGGACTGGCCCCATTTCCTCCCTGCCCCAGTAACTGGGTTGACGGAGGGTTCCGCACCCACCTGCAAGCTTTGCAAGGGAGAAGCAGGCAGGCGGGGAACTGTGGAACCCAGCTGCCCAACATACATCCCGTGAGATGCTTACACCCCTCCATCCTGGCGTCCAGGCCGGGACCTCAGTGGACACTTCTAGGGACTAGTAGGGTGTCTGGTCACGTAGATCTCCAGACAGCTGTGCTTATTGGTTTGCTTTTATTTAACAGATGGCCGGACGTGGTGGCGCACACCTTTAATCCCAGCACTTGGGAGGCAGAGGTAGGAGGATCGCCGTGAGTTCAAGGCTACCCTGAGACTACATGGTGAATTCCAGGTCAGCCTGGGCTAGAGTGAGACCCTCAAAAAACAAACAAATATTGGCTGGAGAGCCTGCTTAGCAGTTAAGATGCTTGCCAGCAAAGCCAAAGGACCTGGGTTCAACTTCCCAGTACTTATATAAAGCCAGATGCACAAGGTGGTGGTGCATGTGTCTGGAGTTCATTTGCAGTGGGGAGGCCCAATGCGCCCATTCTCTCTCTATCTGCACCCCCTATCTCTCAAATATATATATATATATATATATATATATATTTATATTTATATTTATATATTTATAAATAAATAAATATATATATACATAGTTTATATGTATATATATAAATATATTTATATATATATACATAGTTTTTTTTTGAGGTAGGGTCTCACTTGGAATTCGCTACCTAGTCTCAGGGTGGCCTGGAACTCACAGCAATTCTCCTACCTCTGCCTCTCGAGTGCTGGGCTTTAAAGACATATGTCACCATGCCTGGCTTAAAATATTTTTTAATAATTATAAAAAGCAAACCAAGAACTAAAAGAAAGACAAAGTCAGAAAAGGAAAATAAACAAAGGCCCTGCTAATGATGGCCCGGCCTCTAGCTGGGCAGAGCTGATGCCAGAGACTGCTTACTCTGCTGTCACGGTCGCTTCTCCCTGACTGCCCAGAATCCTTTCTCCTGCTCGCATCCCAAGCATGTTTACAGCAGGTAGTGGGCATGGATGGAGCCTGGTACAGTGCTTCGAGGGCACAGCTGCCTTAACACAGAGCAGGGCACACACGACTACGTCCTGCCCCTCTCATTCTTGTGTTTGTTTGGTTGTTTTGGTTTTTTTGAGGTAGGGTCTCACTCTAGCTCAGGTTAACCAGGAAATTCCTCTGTAGCCCAGGCTGACCTTGAATTCACAGGGATCCTCCTACCCCAGCTCTCTAGTACTAGAATCAAAGGCATGTGCCACCACACCCCTGGTTTAAGTCTGTGTGTGTGTGTGTGTGTGTGTGTGTGTGTGTGTGTGTGTGATGGTGGTTGAAGGACTCAGGAACCAGATGGACACCATGACAGGCTTCAGAGTCCTCAGTAGGCCTAAGTTTCTGTTTCCCGGCAAGATCTAAGTTTTTTATCTTCTGGTAAGGGTGGGTTTAACAGTTACTGGAAACATTATGCCATGCATTCCTGAAGCCATAAGTTCAATTCCCCTAGCTCCAGCCCGCCGACCTTGCCGTAAGGGTAGGTTTAACAGTTAAACTGATACATTCCTGAAGTCATGAGACATTCCTGTAGTCATAGATAAGCTCAATTCCCCTAGCCCCAGCCCGCCAACTTTGCCCACCAAAATCCTAAGCCAACCAGAAGAGTACACTGTTTAAATCAACCAATCATGTACCCATCCCTTTCTTCTTTGTTCAAATCCCTATAAAAACCCTACCCTCCCACTACTCGGGGCTCTTGTACGGATCCACTGCGTTGGTGAAGTCAAGAGACCGAGCTTAAGCCCGAAATAAAGCTCCTTGCCCTTGCATACGTGTTTGGTTCTCCTTGGTGGTCACTGGGGGTACCAAGAACTGGGCATAACAGTGGTGGTGGTCATAGTGGTTCTGGGAATGGAACTTGGGGCCTTACACATGCTAGATAAGCACTTTACCATTGAGTTACAACCTTGTCCTTCTCTCTTTTTTTTTTTGAGATAGGGTTTCACTCTACTCCAGGCTGACCTGGAATTCACTCTGTAGTTCCAGGCTGGCCTTGCACTCTCAGAGATCAGCCTATCTCTGCCTTCTGAGAGTGCTGGGATTAAAGTCACGCAACACCATGCCCAGCCTTCATTTTATTTTTAATTTATTATCCAGGTCAGCCTGGACTAGATTAAGGCCCTACCTCAAAAAACAAGCAAACAAACCAATATATATATATATATATATATATATATATATATATATATATATTCTAGCAAGGAGAGAGAGAGTAAAACAAAAAAGAGAGAGAAGCCAGGAATGGTGGCGCATGCCGTTAATCCCAGCACTCAGGAGGCAGAGGTAGGAGGATCACCGTGAGTTCGAGGCCACCCTGACACTACATAGTGAATTCCAGGTCAGCCTGGGACAGAGTGAGACCCTACCTCAAAAAAAAAGAGAGAGAGAGAGAGATTGAGAGAGAGAGAAGGTGTGCTAGGGTCTCCCATCACTGCAAATGAACTCCAGATGCATGCACCACTTTGTGCATCTGACTTTACTACTGAGCCATCTCTCCAGCCCTAATGTTTCCCTTTTTATTTTATTTATTTACTTGTGAGGAGAGAGAACTAGAAAGAATGAAACTATGGGCATACCAGGGCTTCTTGCCACTGCAAACAAACTCCAGACACATGTGTCACTTTGTGCATCTGGCTTTATGTGTGTACTGGGAAATCGAACCTAGGCCATTAGGCTTTGCAAGCAAGCACCTTTAAGAGCTACCCCTACAACCCCTCTTTTTTTTTTGAGGTAGGGTCTTGCTCTAGCCCAGACAGATCTAGAATCACTATGTAGTCCCAGGCTGACCTCGAACTCATGGCGATCCTCCTACTTCTGCCTGTGCTGCGATTAAAGGGGTGTGCCACCGCACTCTGCCCTCTCTTGTTCTTAATGAGAAGAACAATGACTGTTGGGATGGGACTGAAACCAAAGTAGGACAGGACAGGCAAATCGTGGTGACAGGGAGGGGAAAAGAGCCCCACACTCTGAATCTGACTGAAGGTTCTGGACAAGCAAGAATTCAGCACGAACGTTTGCTGAGAACATAGAGACAATAGGCCTTGCACTGAGAGATTGTTTTCAGATAAGAACATGAAAATAAACCGGGCGTGGTGGTGCACACCCTTAATCCCAGCACTCAGGAGGCAGAGGTAGAGAATTGCCCTGAGTTCAAGCCTACCCTGAGACCACATAGTGAATTCCAGGTCAGCCTGGGCCAGAGTGAAACCCTACCTCGAAAATAGCAACGAACCATGCTTAAGGCTGAATCCCACCATTACCTTCCGCTACGGCCTTACTCTCTTCCCAGATACATTCTGGAAATTTCACAAACAAGACTGTTAACCTTTGCCTACAGTGAAAACAGCTTATAGTGCAAACTTGTGACCGAGGGTGTGACCGTCTTAATTGTAGTTGCATGGCAGGAGCCACCCTGTGATCTCATTTAAATTTCTTAGCTATCCTTTGAAGGTAATAACTTCAGAACTCGCCAAAATCTCATATATGGCTATGGTAAAGACTGTGAGGTGGGCTCTTCTCCCAGAAGCCTACCCTCATGCTCCTGCATACGTCTTATTCTTTCTCTATTAATCCCTGTGCTTAATTAAAATTTATGTTTAAAATGCCTCTCTATAAACTCCAACTCTGCTTCATCCCGGAATTCTTTGTTTTTTTTTTTTCTAAACATTTTTTACTTTATTTTTGGTTTTTTTGAGGTAAAGTCTCACTCTAAGCCAGGCTGACCTGGAATTCACTATGTAGTCTCAGGGTGGCCTCAAACTCACAGTGATCCTCCTACCTCTGCCTCTCCAGTGCTGGGATTAAAGGCGTGCTCCACCATGCCCGGCTCATCCTGAAATTCTTTTCTGCAGAGAAGTCAAGGATCTGCTGTATGTGCTGGAGAGATGGTGTGGTGGTTTCAAGGTCGGGCTTCATGTGAGTGGAGGCCTCTGAGCGCTCCTCGGGCTGCTGGGGGCGGCGGGGTGACACTGTCTCCACACCCCTTTCCCAGCTCCGTGGACAGCTGTGGCGGCTTATGCGGGACCTAGAAAGTGGGGGTGAGACTGAATCCTGAGGCCAGCAGTGGGCAAAGCTGCACAGCACAGAGGCTCAGCCCTGGGCTCCTTGGCCTGGTCAGCTCATGAGGTAAAATGAAAAGCCAGGTAAGAGAAAGGCCAGGTTCAAGACTTACTGTTTCCCACTCTTGGGATTCTGGAATAAAAGAAGAAAGGAACGCCTCCCGTTGTCTAGAAGTAAGACAGCCAGGTTCTAAGTCCACTTGGTTTTATTTGTTTAAGTTTTCGGTTTTGTGAGTCAAGGTCTCCTACAGAGGCCCTGCTGTCCTTGAACTTGTGATCCTGGGACTACAGGGCTGCTTTGCTGCCTACAGTTTGATAGCAAACCACTTGCTCCCTCTAAGCCTAAGCTGTCCTTCTGAAAATAGAGGTGATTTCTCCCCACAGCAGGAAGTCTTTGGGAACCAGAGCTTGGTCAGGGCATGGTAACTGCTTGAGATCCTGCTGGCCACTGACAGTGAGGAAAGTGGTCTTAAGGGTTGGCTCTCAGAGCAGAGCATCCAAATGTCATTTCTGGGTCCTTCCAAGGACTCACCAGTACTTGACATGTATATGCACGCTCATTTCTCATGCAGCCCACAAGTGGTCACATGATTGCTCTAGCCAATGACATGTGGATGGAAGAGCTCAGGAAAGATCTGAGAGCCAGCTGTTTCCACTGTGAGGGCCTGCAAGCCCCCTGCCCCACCCCGCGCCACCCCCAGAGCAGCTCTGGGAGAGTGTTCTCTTTGAGAAGGATATAAGCTCCCCAGTTCACCCCAGCCCTCGGTCCACTTTTCTACTTCCTCCTGCCAGGCCTTTGGGCTCTGCTCACCCACAGCCCAGGGGCTCCACCACAATGGGGGGTTTTCTAACCATCCCCAGGTGAGCTCGTCAGAAGTCCCACATCCTCAGGATCTGGAATGACACTGACGTCCCACGTTCAACTTTCACATCCTTGAGAAGCCAGCCTCTTGCTGACAGACTTAGTTTAATCCTCTTATCCAAGAGCTCAAGATCAGGGGACAGTTGGGTCACCTGCCTCAGCCTGGCCAGATCCGATTACCTGCTTTGACCCCAAAATTCACTCATGCGCACCCAAGATGATTAGTCCCAGCAGGGCATTGGGGATGGTAAGTTGTCCCCTTTTGGAAGCATCCTGGCTAGGACACAGAGGTCACAGATGCAGAGTGTCATGTCACCTCGTGCCCAGTCCCCCACCCTGCCCTGAATCTGGGTCATCTTCATGTCCGAGTGAATCCCGCATAATTTTTAACATCCCAGAAAATAAAGGCTGACTCAATCAAGGGTCAGGAAATGAAAGAATCTGAGACCTATGAGTAAGTACCCCCATTATCCCTTCCTCACCATCAGCTGGGAGGCTCTGGGCTGCCCAGTGCTGCCTGAAGAAGGCTTCTGCTCTCATGGGCTTCTGGAACACCCCAGAGCTTCCCCTTGAGATATGCTAATCAGCCTCTTCAAATAGCTATGGGACCTGACCCATCAGAGCCTAGTAGAGAGCCGTCTTGTTTTGTTGCTGTTGTGGTGGGTGTTTTCCTTCCTCGAGCTGGGCATGGAGGCCAGGGCCTCGTGCACGCTAAGCAAGTGCTGGTACCACTGAGCTGCAGTCCCAGCCCCCTGACCATGCTTTTCACCCCTTGACCTCTTGGCCTCAAGCCTAAGACTCATCCACTTCCGTTTCACTGAAGATGTTGCCACCACCCTCTGTCTTTTGGGGTTTCCTTTTTTACTCTGAGCCACCGAGTGGGGTCTGCCTTACCTGGCTCTCCAGCCCCACAGCTGAGGGCCTGATGTGCCCTAGATGCCTCTGGAGGCTCCGGTGGTGTGAGCATCTTTGTTTAGGGAGTTCGGTCATGGATGCTGAACTAATTGTGTCACATATCTAAGTCACGGGCAGGAGGGTCTGGTGGTAACCAGGCTGGGACAGACCTCAACTCAAAAAGCAAGCAGGGCTGGAGAGATGGCTTAGCGGTTAAGCACTTGCCTGTGAAGCCTAAAGACCCCAGTTCAAGGCTCGATTCCCCAGGACCCACGTTAACCAGATGCACAAGGGGGCGCACGCATCTGGAGTTCGTTTGCAGTGGCTGGAGGCCCTGGCGTGCCCATTCTCTCTCTGTCTCTCTCTCTGTCTCTCTCTCTCTCTCTCTCTCCCTGTTGCTCTTAAATAAATAAATAAATAAATAAATAAATACAAGCAAACAAATATATATATGTATATATGTGTATATATATTATTTATTTGAGAGAGGGAGAGACAGAGAGAGAAAGAGAGTGCTCCAAGGCCTCCTGCCACTGCAAACAAACTCTAGACATGTACCACTTTGTGCATCTGGCATTATGTGGGTACCAGGGAATCAAACCCAGCTATTCACTGTGTACTCTCAGGCTACCCTCAAACTCACAGTGATCCTCCTGCCTCTGCCTCCCCAGTGCTAGAATTAAAAGTGTGTGCCACCACATCTGACAGAGATGCGGTGGGGGCGGGGGCAGATGGATACACTAGGGCCTCCAGCTGCTGCAAACAAACTCTAGACACATGCACCACTTTGTGCATCTGGCTTTACAGGGGTACTGGTAAATCAAACTCGGGTCATTCGGTTTTATGGGCAAGCACGTTAACCGCTGACCCATCTCTCCTGTCCTTCTATTGGCTTTTTGAGACAGGGTCTCACTCCGTAGCCCAGGTTGGCCTTGAACTTGCAGTGATTCTCTTGCCTCAGACTCTCAAAAGCTGGGATGGTAGATGCATATTGTACAACCAGCTCCTTTCATCCACTGCTATTGGCCTGATGTCCGAGGCCCTTGGTGGGCTAGCGGGGGGAGGAGGGATGAATGATGTGCCCTATAGACCTGAGCACCGACAGGGGCGGACCACAAGGGAGAGCGGAAGGAAGGGCATCTGAGGCAGGGGGAGCAGTAAGCACCAAAGCCCCAGGATTGGAAAAATGTCAGGGTGTTTGAAGAAATGAAGCGAGGGCAGCTCATCTGAGATGAGCTGGGATGTTAGAAAGGTGGGGCTTCCGAGCCCAGCTTCCCCGCTGTCTGTATAAGTCAAGTCACCCCTCTGAGCCCAGAGAACATAGTGATAGAAACCTAGATACAGGAAATTGGGAAGATTTTGGAATGTATTCTGGAATGACGGGCCCAAGTCCTCTAAAGCCAACTTCCCCTTAGGACTGGCTCCCTGGCCCCAGCCAAGCCCAGGGACCTGGCTGTTCCTGTCTCTCCCGGACCACACCGGGCTCCGTAGGCTCCCTTGGGCCATCATGGGACTCCTGTTGCGGTTCCCACAGCTAGGATGCTACAGAACTTGTTTCCTTATTCCCTGCAGAAACTGTATCCACGTTGCTAAGCAACCGGCCCCCATCCAGATGTCAGCTGCAGTTTAGGCAGAGCTTCAGCGCTCTGGGGACAGTCCACTGAACTACCCCCTGGGACCACAGGCTGCATCCAGTCCCGGGGCAGGAGAAAGTGGGTCAGGATGAAGCATGAAAGTCCACAGGACGGAAGGTAGATCCTAATGAACTAGCAGCTGTGCTGCCTCAGGCAAGCCACTGAACCTTTCTGAGTCTCAGGTCTCAGCTCTGCTGTGAGGTGGCTGGGCTTAGCAGCAGATTTGCTATGAGATTCAAGAGGTGATGAGCAACAGGGTCTAATGAGGAAGAGGTGGCGGAAAGAATGTAAGAGCCAAAGGAAGGGTAGGACTCCTTACAACGTGCTCCCTCCAGACACAAAATGGCCTGGATATCCATGACCTCACATGCCTGACACTACCTACACAAGACCATCATAAGAGGAGGAAAAGATCATGACATCAGAATAAAAGAGAGACTGATTGAGAAGGGGAGGGGATATGATGGAGAATGAAGTTTCAAAGGGGAAAGTGGATGGGGAGGGAGGGTATTACCATGGGATATTTTTTATAATCATGGAAGTTGTTAATAAAAATTTGGAAAAAAATAAATGAAACGAATAAAATTAAATAATTAAAGCATGAAAAAAAAAGAGGTGATGAGCAAAAACAAAAAAAAAAAAAAAAAGCCCAGTCCAGAGAGAGATCTGATGGATATCTTGGGGTGTGTCCCCAAATCTTGTCACTGATCAGTGAAGCCTACCTTTATGGTCCTCTAAGCTAATCCCCCCATTTTTTTTTGAGGCAAGCCCAACAGACTAGCCTTTTAAAAATATATATTTATTTATTTAAGACAGATAGAGAGAGGCAGATAGAAAGAGAACAGGCACACCGGGGCTTCCAGCTGCTGCAAACAAACTCCGGATGCATATGCCCACCTTGTTCATCTTGCTTACTTGGGTCCTGGGGAATCAAACCATGGTCCTTTGGCTTTGCAGGCAAACACCTTAACCACTAAGCAATTTCTCCAGCCCTCCTCCCTTTTTTAATATTATGTTTTTATTTATTTAACAGAGAAAGAGGGGGAGAGAGAGAAAGAGAGAATGGGAGCACCAGGGCCTCCAGCCATTGCAAACGAACTCCAGATGCATGTGCCCCCTTGTGCATCTGGCTAACATGAGTCCTGGGGAATAGACCCTGGATCCTTTCACTTTGCAGGCAAACATCTTAACTGCTAAGCCATCCTTCCAGCCCCCCCTTTTTTTAATGAGAGAGAGAAAGAGAATTGGCCCACCAGGGCCGCCAGCTACTGTCAAACTTCAAATGTGTGTGCTACCTAATGCATTTTTATTTTTTTAATATTATATTTTTATTTATTTAACAGAGAAAGAGGGAAAGAGAGAGAGAATGGGCATGCCAGGGCCTACAGGTGCTGCAAATGAACTCCAGATGCTTGCATCACCTTGTGTGTCTGCCTTACATGGGACCTGGAGAGTGAAACATGAATCCCTAGGCTTGGCAGACAAGTGCCTTAACCACTAAGCCATCTCTCCAGCCCCAGTTTTTTTTAATATTCTGTTTATTTATTACTTATTTATTTAAGAGTGAAAGGAGAGAGAGAAGAAGCAGATAGAGAGAGAAAGAATGGTCACACCAGGGCCCCCAGCCATTGCAAATGAACTTCAGACGTATGTGCCACCTTGTGCATCTAGCTTACATGGGTACTGGGGAATCGAACCTGAGTCCTGGGCTTTGCAGTCAAGCAACTTAACCACTAATTTTTTTTTTTTTGAGGGAGGGTCTCACTGTAGCCCAAGCTGGCCTTGAATTCACTATGAAGCCTCAGGCTGGCCTCGAACTCATAGCAATCCGCCTATGTCAGCCTCCTGAGTGCTGAGATGAAAGGTGTGTGCCACCATGCCCAGCCCATTTTTTTTAATCCTTTCAAAGTTATTAACTACTTATCCAGGGCTCTTAGCCTCGGCACTATGGATTTTTTTTTTTAACTTTAGAAAGTATTATGGGTTATGTTTGGTTTTCTGTTTTATTTGTATTTGTCTGTTCATTTATTTATTTGGGTTGGGTATTGGCCCAGAGTTTTGGATATGCTAGACAAGTACTTAACCACTGAGCTACATCCTAGTCTGCTAACATAAGATTGCCAAACATTATTAATCCTTGGAATATTCCAGCGCTGAGCTGGGGCTGGCATACCCACTGGGCATGCTCACTGAACACTTGAACAGCAAAGGTACACACTGTTCAGCCTCCACTGCCCATAAGCCTCTGGCCACAAAGCAAGGCCTTTCTTCCCACAAATCCGCCACATCTTATCGGGCCACACAGAGAAGGCCTGGTGGGGACCAAGTAGGACGTGGACGGCAGTTCACTCAGCCAAGACACACACCACTTGTCCTGCCTGGAGGGGCTCTTGACATTCTATCTGGCAGAAGATCGTGCCTGGTGCTGATCAGAGTTGGGGGCCACTTTATCTTTCATACCAAGTCCATGGGATTTATCATCGTTGTGTTCACAGGCTAGTGGCTCAGGGGAGTAGCTGCTGCTGCAGCTGCTATGTTGGGACAAGCTCAAATCTCCACTTGGCCACCACCACTGAACTAAATAGATCTGTATACAGGACCTGCCTCATGGTTTGAGACAATGGCCTTGGCCTTCCAGAAGGGACTGCAAGCAGCCACAAAGAAGAGCTCTCCAGCCAGGCGTAGTGGTGCATGCCTTGAATCCCAGCACTTGGGAGGCAGAGGTAGGAGGATTGCTGTGAGTTGGAAGCCAGCCTGAGAGTACATAGTGAATTCCAGGTCAGCCTGGGCTAGAATGAGACCCTACCTCAAAAATAAATAAATTAATTAATTAATTAATTAAATAAATAAAAGAACTCTTCAGACACCCTGAGGGAACATTCCTCCACATCCCTTAGCTATGGTAGAGCTGCATGGCCACACCCACCCACAAAACAGCCTGGGAAATCTTGAGTGGCCATGTTCTCTGTTACAAATGGGATTTCTTGTGCTAGAGAGATGGCTCAGAACCTACTTGCAAAGCCTGATGGCCTGGGTTCAATTTCCCAATATCCACATAAAGCCAGATGCACAAAGTAGCACACTTATTTGGAATTCATTTGCTCTTTCTCATAAATAAATAAAATATTAAAAAGATGCACAAATGAGATTTTTTTAAACTTTTTTTTTGAGGTAGGGTCTCACTCTAACCAAGGCTGATCTGGAATTAGTTTCGGGCTGGCCTAGAATACACAGAGATCTTTCTACCTCAGCCTCCCAAGTGCTAGGATTAAAGGAATGCGCCACCATGCCCGGCTTCTTTTAGCTTCTTATTGACAACCTCCGTACATCTATCTGTACATATCATGATCATAATCCCCTCCCACCACCCTTTATTTTCCCTGTCCCAATCCCCCTGCACTGAATCACTTCTTTCTAACTAGTCTTTCTTCTATTTTGACGTCACCATTTTTTCCTCCTATTACGCAGGTCATGTGTAAGTAGTGTCATCCCCTGTGAGGTCACAAATATTAAGGCCACTTTGTGTCTTTTTTTTTTTTTTTTTTTTGGTTTTTCGAGGTAGGGTCTCACTCTAGCCCAGGCTGACCTGGAATTCACTATGGAGTCTCAGGGTGGCCTCGAACTCACGGCGATCCTCCTACCTCTGCCTCCCGAGTGCTGGGATTAAAGGCGTGCGCCACGACGCCCGGGTGCACTTTGTGTCTTGAAGACCGTATTGTCAACACTCCTGTCTTTCGTTTGGCTCTTACATTGTTTCTGCCGCCCCTTCCGCAACGATCCCTGAACCGTGGAGGGTGTGACAGAGATGTCACACCTAGTGCTGAACACTCCATGGTCCAAAAGTGGGATTTCTTTCAGTTTAGGACAAGAAAAGAAGGCTGGAGCTACACTCAAGAGTCTGAGGCAGGAGATTGTCAGTTTGAGCCCTGCCTGTTTTAAAACAAAATCAAGTCTGTACAGATTACTCAGCAGTAAGCACGAGGACCCGACTTCAGATCCCTGGTTCCTACGTAAATGCCAGCGTTCTGCTGTGTGCCCGTAACCCCAACAATAGGGATGCAGGCAGAAGGAAATGCTGAGATGAATCTAGTGCAATCAATGAGCTCTGGGCTCAGGGAGAGACCCTCTCCACAAAAGTGGAGAGTGATAGAAGAAGACATTGATATCAGTCTATATGGTCTTCCCCACACGTGCGTGTACACACACATACACGAACATACCCATGAACACACACACCACATACACGCACATACACTGTATGAGTTACCTTTTCGTTGCTAGGACAAAATATTTGACAACAGTTAGCATAAGGGAGGAAGGGCACGTTTCAGTTTACACTTCCGCTTACAGTCCGTCATGCTGGCAGGAGCTTGAGGCAGCTGGTCACGTTCAGTCCAGTGAAGGAGCTGAGAGGGACGAATGCTGCTGCTCAGCTAGCTCTCTCCTACTTGCTTATATTTATTTACTTCAGAGAGAGAAAGAAAGAAGCAGATAGAGAGAGAAGAATGGGCACACCAGGGCCTCCAGCCACTACAAACGAACTCCAGATGCATGCGCCCCCTTGTGCATCTGGCTTACGTGGGTACTGGGGAATCAAACCTGGGTCCTTAGGCTTCATAGGTAAGCATCTTAACTGCTAAGCCATCAATCCAGCCTTATTTATTTTTAAAAATATTTTATTTTATTATTTGTAAGCAGAGAGAGAGAAAGAGAATGGGCACATCAGGGCCTCCTGCCACTGCAAAAGAACATCAGGCACATGTGCCACTTTGCGCATCCAGCTTTATACATGGGCACTGGGGAATTGAACTCTGGGCTATCTCTCCAGCCCCTTATTTGTCTAGGTAGGGTCTTACTCTAACCCAGGCTGATTTGGGACTCACTCTGTAGCCCAGGTTGCCCTTGAACTCATGGTGAGCCTACTACTTCAGCCTTCCAAGTGCTGGGATTAAAGATGCGCACCACCATGCCAAGCCAACTCTCCTTTTCTTTTTCTTTTTTTTTTTTTCTTTTCTTTTCTTTTTTTTTTTTTTTGCTTGTGTGTGTGTGTGTGGTATATGCTCTTGTATATCCCCTTGAGCTTACCTGCAGTAGGGGGCGGCTAGCTCTTCTTCTTTTGAGAGCATCAGACAGAGAGAGAGAATGGGTGCACCAGGGCTTTCAGCCACAGCAAACGAATTCCAGATGCATGCACCACCCTGTGCATCTGGTTTATGTGGGTACTGGGGAATTGAGCCTCAAACCAGGGTCCTTAGACTTCTCAGCAAGCACTTAACCACTAAGCCATCTCTCCAGCCCTTCTTCCTGTTCTTATTTGAACCTAAGTCTCTTACTGATACCAGAGCTTGCTGCTTTTTTTTTTTTTTTTTAAGATTGCAGTTACAGGCTCACGTGGCCATGCCCAGATGTTCACGTGGGATCTGGAGATCTGAACCCTGTGGTTTTAGGCCCGCTCAGGCCTCTGTGTTTGCACAGGAAGCACACTGAGCCATCTCTCTGGTTCTCTCCTTTTTATACAGTCCAGAATACTGGTCCATGGGGTGGTGAGACCCCCAGCTAGCATAGGTCTTCCCACCCCAATTAACCTAATCAACATAATCCCCCTCAAGTGTGCCCAGAGACAAAAATAATGCAGATAATCTGACACGGGTAATTCAAGGTCCTGTCAGGTTGACTATCAATATAAACCATCTCCCACCCTCTCCCCACCCCCACAAACACCAGAAGAAGAGGGGAAGAAAGACATGGGAGGACGTGCGACAGCTTTGGCATGGTTCTCCTGGGACCTGGAGGTGACATTTCTGTTTCATAAGGTCCTTGTGGGCAGTACCTGAGTTCAGAGGTTTAAGGAGCTTATTAAATGGGCAATAAATACCAGCAATTAGAATGATGGATTCACAGATCAGCAACAGGAAACAAGTCAATGTTTTCTGGGCCAAGTAGGGTGTGTCCAGGGTCCACAGCTCAGTGCTTTGATAAATGTAGGTTCCCTCCCTAATGACAGGAGCCTGGCCAGGAGACCATGAGGACGGCCTCACACCCAGAAACTGCGGAAGGAAGATCAGTGGTTCCCTTTGTGCCAGGAGCCGAGCCAAGGTCGGCAGGAACAATGTGTGCTCCTGTGGGAGCCAAAGGTGACCCTTGAATTGGCGGGTACAACTCCTTTGCTTCTTGGCCTGGCTCTCAGGAGCTCTCTGGAGAAACTGCTGAATCATATTTTTTCAAATGTTCTTGTCAAGTCCAATAAAAAAGGGGGAAAGATGGGCAGGCAGAAGAATGGGCAGAGCTCCTGGCAGCCAAGATAAAGGGGGAAACAAGCTAGGAATGGTGGTTCATGCCTTTAATCCCAGCACTGGGGAAGCAGAAGTAGGAGGATTGCTGTGAGTTCGAGGCCACCCTGAGACTACAAAGTGTATTCCAGGTCAGCCTGGGCTAGAGTGAGATCCTACCTTGAAAAACAAAAACAAAAACAAACAAACAAAAAAATACCAGGGTGGGAACATCATTCCCATGAAATGGTTAATGCCTTCCACACTCAGATAAAAGTGTTACCTCTTTGGAGTTCCCACTTGGGACCTGGTAAATTGTATCTTGGTGTATCATATAGTACAAGACCTATCCCCGTGGAGGACAGGGGGAGATTGCTCAGTGGTAAGAGTACTTGCTTCACAAACATGAGGACCTGAGCTCAATCCCCAGCACCCACTTAGACAAGCCAGGCACATACCTGTAACGCCAGCACTGAGGGATGGGCAGAGACCAAAGGATCTCTCTGGGGTTCACAGAGAGCCCAATGGAGGAGGATGCCCAATGTCTTCCTCTAGCCTCTGCACCAATGCACACTATGCACGTGCCTCTGCACACACACACACACACACACCAAAGACAAAAGAAGAAAAGAGCTATTTTCCAGGGCTGGAGAGATGGCTTAGTGGTTAAGGCATTTGCCTGCGAAGCCAAAGGACCCAGGTGCGACGACCCACGTAAACCAGATGCACAAGGGGCACGTGTGTCTGGAGTTTGTTTGCAGTGGCTAGAAGCCCTGGCGTGTGCATTCTCTGCCTGTCTCTCTATCTTTCTCTCTCTGCTTACAAATAAATAAATAAATTTTTTAAAGAGCTATTTTCCTAACTTCCCTATTTGACTTTAACTCTTCACCCCTTCCTCAATCTTCTTTGTAGCACCAGTCATACCCTCAGCAAACATTCACTTAGAAGGCTCTGATTGCCAGGCTCTGTCCTAGGCATTGGGGATACAGCTGTGAACAAGACAGAGCAGCCACACTCCCATGGGCTGCCCATAGGTCGTGAGATGATGAGGGTAATACTCAGGGAATGTACGTGTAATGCACACTCTAGACCAGATGCTGTTCTGACATCTCAACACATACTCGTTTCATCCTCATAAAACCCCATGGGGTGGACTGGAGAGATTGCTTAGTGGTTAAGGCACTTACCTGTGAAGCCTAAGGATCCAGGCTGGATTCCCCAATACCCACATAAGCCAGATGCACAAGATGGCACATGTTTCTGGAATTCATTTGCAGTGGCTAGAGGCCCTGGTGCGCTCACTCTCTCTCTCTCTCTCTCTTTCTTTCTCTCTCTGTGCCTCTTTCAAATAAGTATATAAGTAAATTTATTTTTTAAATAATTTTTTTTAAAATCCTCTGGGGGTGGTAAGTGGTAAGGTGGCCATCCCATTTCACAGAATGGAGAGTTGAGGCACAGAGAAGTTAGGTAACTTGGCAAGGTGACAAGGCTTGGAAGTAGCTGAGCAGGAATGGAAGCAGGTGGTCCCCAACATGGGTCGGAGCAAAATGTCTCACCTGCACCTTGCCACAGAGGGAGATCCTGGTGCAACCTTGGGGGCAAAGCAGGTGGGGGGGGGGGTGGACAGTGGGACAGGAGGGGCCACCAGAGACCCCAGCCTGGGCAAGGCACCGCCACTGCCTAGTGAGGGCCAGGATGCAAGCCCCAGCTATCCGGCTCCCATGAGCACCAAGAGCTGCCGGTGGCGGAGCAGGACAGGCACCCAATTGACAGACCACTGTATTCATGCCGGGCCTTGGTCCACTAGTAGGGTCCTCGGCTCCTTCCAGAGCCTTCTCGGGCCTCTGTGGTATCTATCTTGTGAGAAGGGGCTCCCTCCTTATAGCACTGAGCCACATCCCCGACCTAGAGGAGATTCCCACCCGGCCCCATCCAAGACTTGAAACCCAATCTACAGCGTGCTAGACAAGGGCTCTACCACTGAGCCCCAACCCCAGCTAGGGGGCTGCTCCTCTCCTTGCCCGGTCTTGCCTGCTGGCCTCCAGGGGTCCCCCACCCAAAGCAGCAACTTGCCCCCCCCCCGCCCCCCGCCGCCTTGCAGAGGATCAAAGTCAGAGAACTTCAGAGCTCAGCGGGATCCCCCTAGGACTCAGCCAGCTCCGGGACCCAAGCAATTACAGAAATCTCTTGGATTTGCATTCCAAGCAAATCGGATCTTTAAAAAAAAAAAAGAAAAGGAAATTTCTTCTCTAACTCAATTCCCAACCCCAAGAGACTACACCTGCTGCCTGGCAAGCTAGTTTGGAAGGTAAGGGCTTGGGCTGAGGGGGGGTGTGCTTGGATAAGGCTGCCCCAGCCCAGGCACCAGGACATGAGTCACACACACACTGAAGGGTATTTCACCCCAACAACTATCTAGACTCTTTAAACTTGTCAAGGTCGCCGGGCATGGTGGCGCACCCCTTTAATCCCAGCACTTGGGAGGCAGAGGTAGGAGGATCGCCATGAGTTCAAGGCCACCCTGAGACTACATAGTGAATTCCAGGTCGGCCTGGGCCAGAGTGAGACTCTACCTCACAAAAACAAAAAAATAAAAATAAAAATAAACTTTTCAAGGTCATGAATGAGCCCCCTCCCCCCCAAAAAAAAATCAAATGAGCTCTCAGGTTAAATGGACCATACCAAAAAAAAAAAAAAAAAAAAGACAGGAAGGAGGGCTGTATGATTGCTGCCAGGGAGGGACATGAAGGTAATGCAGGTTACATAACAGTGTCACATTGAGCCAAACATCCTGAATCTCATTATGACACTGCAGCTCTCAGAGAACCCTGATTTACAGGCTGGAGAGATGGCTTAGTGGTTAAGGTGCTTGTCTGCGAAGCCTAACGACCAAGGTTTGATTCCCCAGAACCCACATACGCCCCATACACAAAGTGGTGCATGCATTTGGAGTTCGCTCATTTGAAGTGGCTGGAGGCCCTGGCACACCCATTCTCTTTCTATCTCATAAATAAATAAATAAAATATTTAAAAAATTAAAAACACATTATGCCAGGTATGGGGGCACATGCCTGTAATCCCAGCACTTGGAAGGGAAGTTGAGACAGGAGGTTTGCAGAGAGTTCAAGACCAGCCTCGGCTTGTAGAGTTAGTTCTAGGCTGCTTGGGCTATGGAGTGAGATGATGAAGAGAGAAAGGGAAAGAGAGAGAAGGAGGGAGAGAGGGAGATTTGTAACTTTCCAAATGAGCCAAAAAAAAAAAAAAAAAAGTGTCAGGATCTGGAGAGATGGCTCAGCTTTTAAAGCACTTGCCTGCAAACCCAAACAACCCAGGTTCAATTCCCCAGTACCCACATAGGGCTGGATGCACAGGGTGATGCATGCATCTGGAATTTGATTACAGCAGCTGGAGGCCCTAGTGTGCCCATTCTCTCTGTCTCTCTATCTCTTTCTGATTGCAAATAAATAAATACAATATTTTGAAAAACAATATGTTTCAGCTGGGTGTGGTGGCACACACCTTTAATCCCAGTATTTGGAAAGCAGAGGTAGGAGGATCAATGTGAGTTCAACGACAGCCTGAGACTACCTAGTGAATTCCAGGTCAGCCTGGGCTAGAGTGAGACCCTGCTTCAACACCCCTGTCAAAAGCAATATGTTGATATATTGAAGTTTCCAATAAAAGTTTTAAAAAGAGTCAGGCACGGTGGTGCACGCCTTTAATCCCAGCACTTGAGAGAGAGAGGTAAGAGGCTTGCTGTGCGTTCGAGGCCAGCCTGGGACTACAGAGGGAGTTCCAAGTTGGTATAGGCTAGAGTGAGACCCTACCTCGAAAAAAAATTAAAATAGATAGATAGATATGCTGGAGAGATGGCTCCACAATTAAGCCACTTACCTGCAAAGCCTAACAACCCAGGTTCAACTCCCCAGTACCCACGTAAAGCCAGATACACAAAATGGCACAAATACCTGGAGTTCATATGCAGTAGCTGGAGGCCCTGATGCATCCATTCTCTCTGTCTCTCTTCTATATCTCTCTACTTATAAATAGATAAAATACAATAAAAATAAAAAAGCCAGGTATGGTGGTGCATACCTTTAATCCCAGCATTCGGGAGACAGAGGTAGGAGGATTGCCTTGAGTTCAAGGCCACCCTGAGACTGCATAGTGAATTCCAGGTCATCCTGGGCTACAGTGAAACCCTACCTCAAAAAACCAAAGTAAATAAAGAATATATCAGGCTGGAGAGATGGCTTAGGAGTTAAGGCACTTGCCTGCAAAAAACCCAGGTTCGATTTCCCAGTACCATGTAATTCAGATACAAAAGGTGGTGCATGTGTCCGGAGTTTATTTGCAGTGGCCAGAGGCCCTGACATGCCCATTCTCTCCCCCTCTGTCTCTCTCTCCCATCTGCCTCTTTATCTCTCTCTCTCTCTCAAATAAATAAATAAAATATTTTTAAAAGACTTAGGGATTAAGATTAAAAAATATATATCTATATGGCTGGGAAGATGACTTAGCAGTTAAAGGCGTGTGCTTGCAAAGCTTGCCAACTGGGTTCAATTCTCAAGCCCCATGTAAGTTAGATGCAAAAAGTGATCCAAGAATCTGGTATTCATTTCCCTGGTGTACGCATACATACACATGCATACAAACAAATAAATAAAAATTAGAACATAAAAAATATATGTCCAGCTAGCAATAGGAAGAGACAAAAGATAGTATAAACTTAACAAAAGTGAGGGTGCATGGGAATCCTGAAATCATTCTTTTTTTTTTAATTAAAGATTCTATTTATTTATTTATTAGAGACAGAGAGAGAGAATGAGAATGGGTGTGCCAGGGCCTCTACCCACTGCAAACGAACTCCAGACGCATGTGCCACCATGTGCATTCCGGCTTATGTGGGACCTGGAGAATCAAACCTGGGTTCTTAGGCTTCATAGGCAAGCACCTTAACTGCTAAGCCATCTCTCCAGCCCCTGAAATCATTCTTTTTTTTTATCATTCATTCATTATTTATTTTTCTATCTCTTTTTCATTAATGACAACTTCCATAATTATAGAGAATAAACCATGATCATTCCCCCCACTTTCCCCTTCAAAACTCCACTCTCTATCATATCCCCTCCCCATAAATCAGTCTCTCTTTTGTTCTGATGTCATCATCTTTTCCTCCTCTTATGATGGTCTTATGTAGGTAGTGCCAGGTACTGCGAGGTCATGGATATCCAGGCCATTTTGTGTCTGAAAAAGTGTGCTGTAAGGAGTCCTACCCTTCCTTTGGCTCATACATTCTTTCCATCACCTCTTCTGCAATGGACCCTGAGCCTTAGAAGGTATGATAGAGATGTTTCAGTGTTGAGCACTCCTCTGTCACTTCTTAGAATGATGGTGACTTTTGCGTCATCCCAGAGGTCACTGCCACCTGAAAAGAGAAGTTTCTCTAATGAAAAGTGAGAGTAGGGCTGGAGAGATGGCTTAGCGGTTAAGCGCTTGCCTGTGAAGCCTAAGGACCCCGGTTCGAGGCTCGATTCCCCAGGACCCACGTTAGCTTGCATCTGGAGTTCGTTTGCAGTGGCTGGAAGCCCCGGCACACCCATTCTCTCCCTCTCTTTCTGTATTTGCCTCTTTCTCTCTCTGTCTGTCGCTCTCAAATAAATAAATAAAAATAAACAAAATTTAAAAAAAAAGAAAAGTGAGAGTAGCATTAATATATTGGTGTGAATGTTAAGAGAAGTGCTTACCACACTGTTTGGCAAACATAATATATGCATTTAGCCAGACACCAGCAGGCGTTACACCCCTAGGTCTCATGACTTACCCCTTCATAGGTTTTCAGTATCAGGCATGTATTCCCTCCCATGGAGCAGGCCTCTAGTCCAGTTAGAGAGTGGTTAGTTTCCCCCATAAGAGACATGCCACTATTGCATCTGTTGGCTCATTTGGCCTGGCTGCCCATACTTAAGGTTTGCAGTGTCCACTGTTGTTTATCTGCACTGTTGACTTCTCTCTCCCACGGACCTGCATGCAGCATAGCTTTTTCCAGCTTTCCATCAGCTGGTCTACAGGGAGGAGATTTTTAGCTCAGCTCCAGCAAGATTTCTCAGTAACCTTGAAGCCCAAGCATGTGGAGTTTTCAGTAATTGCTTTTAGTTTTTTAAACATATTTTTATTTAATTAAATTAATTTATTTAGACTCCACATACTTGGGCTGCAAGGCCACTGAGAAATCCTGCTGGAACTGAGCTGATAACCTCCTCCATGTAGACCAGCTGACAGAAAGCTGGAAGAAGCCATTCTACATGTAGTTCAATGGGAGAAAGAGAAATCACCAGTGAAGATACTCAACAGTGGACACTGCAAGCCTTATAATTGGCCAGCCAGGCCAAATGAGCCAACAGGTGCAATAGTGGCATGTCTGTCAAGGTGAAAACCAACTGCCCTCCAATTGGACTGGAGGCCCACTCCATCGGGGGGGGGGGGGGAATACATCCCTGATACTGAAAACTTAAAACAGGGGTAGTCAGGAGCCCCAGGGGTGTAACATCTGCTGATGTCTGGAAAAATGTATATACTATGCTTATCAAACTGCCCAGTAAGCACTTTTCTTAATATTTATACCCTTATATTAACGCTACTCTCACTTTGGATAGAGAATCTTCTCTTTTCAGATGGCAGTGACCTTGGGATGACTCAGAAGGTATCATAGTGCTGGAAAGAAGTGACTAGACTACTGAGTAACATCTCGATCACACCTTCCAAGGCTCAGGGTCTAATGCGGAAGAGGTGGCGGAAAGAATGTATGAGCCAAAGGAAGGGTAGGACTCCTTACAATGTCCTCCCTCCAGACATAAAATGGCCTGGATATCCATGACCTCACAGTGCCTGACAGTACCTACACAAGACCATCATAAGAGGAGGAAAAGATCATGACATCAAAATAAAAGAGAGACTGACTGAGATGGGGAGGGGATATGATGGAGAATGGAGTTTCAAAGGGGAAAGTGGGGGGAGGGAGGGTAGTACCATGGGATATTTTTTATAATCATGGAAAATGTTAATAAAAATTGAGAAAAAAAATTAATTTATTTACTTATTTATTTTGAGATAGAGAGAGAGGTAGGGAGAGAGAGAGAGAGAGAGAGAGAGAATGGGTTCACCAGGGCACCCAGCCACTACAAATAAACTGAAATCATTCTCGCAACTGTTCTGTCAGAATGTAATCAGGGGGACTGACTGCCCTTCCTAGCTCTGCAGAGTGGAGCAGTCTCTGCCAATCAGAGGGCAGAAGCCAGCCGAGCCTTCTGGCTTGCAGCCTGCCTTCCCTGCAACGGTCGGCGAGCTGCTCATGGGGGATTTTGCAAGCCAACACCACGAGGGCTTCGTCTATGCTTTTGCCAAGAGCAGAGCTGGTGCCAAGCCTCTAACCCACTTAGAGTGACTGGGTCCAGAATGTAATTTGCTGAAGACAATCTGACGGGGAAGGGACATGGGAAGGCAGGGCCAAGAGCAGAGAAGGAGGTAACAGAGGGCCCGGCATAAAGTCAGTCCTGTTCACCTGGGGACATGGCGGCGGCCGTCATTTCTTAACACAGGGAGGGACCAACAGCCCTGCCTGGCTGTGTGCCAGGGCACTGTTTCTGCAAGACAGGCGGCTTCTCAAGGAGGCAGCCAAGAAAAGTGTCACTGAGCCACAGGCAATTAGCAGGAAAATAACCCATGTCACTGCGGAGGTATGGGCACTCCTGCAAACCCCTTGGCTGAGAGGACGTTTGCATCACAATCTAGAATATTCTTGCACTGTATTGGACATAAGATGCTTGGGTCCCAATCATGGGAGCTGTTAATTATAAAAAATTAAAAATTATTAAAAATTAGGAAAAAAAAGATGCTCAGGTCCCTTTAAGGAGCAGCCATGGCTCCAGATGCTGGGAGCGCTTGTCTTCAGAGAGGCCTGAGCCCCTGCTATACCTTGCCCAAGTTCTCTCTTCTGCATGTTTCTGGATGAACCCTCATCCAAAGATTGATGAATGGATGGGAGGGGAAGGGGGTGTATGCAACTCAGGATAATCCCCAAGAGCCGTTTGATCGTCAGCTCCTCCAGCGTGGTTACTGAGCCTGAAAGCCCAGGGTTCTCCCTGCCCCTCTGTTCCCATGCAGTCTTTCTTTTCCTACTTCCCTCCCTGGGAGCAATTTCAAGAGCACTCTCTCCCCCACATACCTCAAATTCTCTCTGAATTCTAAGTTCAATCTTCCTAAGAAACATAATTATATATCATTATATCAAGAGTTTTGTTAAGGGCTGGAGAGATGTTTAGCGGTTAAAGCACTTGCCTGTGAACCCTAAGGACCCATGTTCTACTCTCCAGATCCCATGTTAGCCAGACCCACAAAGGTTAGGCAAGCGCAAGGTCACAAATACCCACTAGGTGGTACAAGCGTCTGGAGTGCGATTGCAGTGGCTGGAGGCCTTGGCCCACCCATTCTCTCTCTCTAAAAAAAATTTAAAAACAGAGTTTTCAGCTGGAAAGATGGCTTAGAGGTTAAGGTGTTTGCCTGCAAAGCCAAAGACCCTGGTTTGATACCCCAGGACTCATGTAAGCCAGATGCACAGGGTGGCACATGCATCTAGAGTTCGCTTGCGGTGGCTGGAAGCCCTGGTGCACCCATTCTCTGTCTTTCCCTCTCTCAAATAAATAAATAATATATTTTTTAAAAACACAAAAGAAGAGTTTTGCCAAATAAGATTTATCCTCTGAGCTGGGTGTGATGGTACATTCCTATAATCCCAGCACTTGAGAGGCTGAGGCAGGAAGATCAGGAGTCCAAGGCTATCTTAAGCTACATATCAAGCCCAAGCTACATGAGACCTTGTCTCAAAAGTAGTAATAGTGAAAAGCTGGGCCTGGTGGTGCAAACCTTTAATCCCAACACTCAGGAGGCAGAGGTAGGAGGATCACTGTGAGTTCGAGGCCACCCTGGGACTACATAGGGAATTCTAGGTCAGCCTGAGCTAGAGTGAGACCCTACCTTGAAAAAAAAAATTAGTAATAGTAGGAACTCCAAAGAGTTAACAATTTTACCTGGATGTGGAAGACATTAGCCATTCCATGGGAGCAATGTGATTCATCTTGTTCCCACCCGACTTTTTTTGAGGTAGTGTCTTGCTCTAGCCCAGGATGACCTGGAATTCACTATGTAGAGAGTCTCTGTCTGGCTCGAACTCAGCAATCCTCCTGCCTGCGCTTCCCAAGTGCTGGGATTAAAGATATGCATCACCACACCCAGAGCAATGGCACCACAGACTGATCCCTCTGAAACTGTGAGCCCAACTACACCTTTCCTCCTTTAAGCTGCTTGTGTCAGATATCTTATCACCATGTTGAAAAAGCTCATTCGTCTAGCCCCTCCCTTCCTAAGTACCTTTTCTTTTTTCTTTTTCTTTTTCTTTTTTTTTGGGGGGCGGGGAGATAGAGTCTCACTCTAGCCCAGGCTGACCTGGAATTCACTCTGTAGTCTCCAGGTGGCCTCGAACTCACAGTGATCCTCCTACCTCAGGCTCCCAAGTGCTGGGATCAAAGGTGTGGGCTACCATGACCAGCCTAAGTGCCTTTATCATGTCGTGGGGTTCTGTTTTCATTTTCACCTGACAACAGGCCAGTGTGGATGTGGGCAGATGAGTGTGCAGCCTCCCTGGTTCTCTAGTCAGTTTCCTCTCCCCCTGTGACCTTGAGTGAGGTGCTTGCTGTCCCAATGTGGTGGCCTGTATTCTGGGAAAGGCCCTCAGGACTCCTGCCAAGCTTTGATGTTCTCTGAGAAAGGTGTTAGGTAATGACCATCTGAGTATCTTCAGTGAGAGGCCATGGGTAAGTCAACAGCCCTGAGGACACTGGCTAAGACCCACTTCTAGATGCTGTGGCCACCTGGTCAGGTTCCCTTGGGGGCACTCACTCTGCTGTGGGCATGCGCTAAGCTGCTGATGTCCCAGGTCACCATTCTGGAAGGCAGCCTCTACCCTAGGTGTCCTGGGTTTCCTTTCTGCTAGGAGGTGGGGACTATCTCCACTTGCCCCAGCCTTTGGGTTTGTTAGGGTTTTTTTTGTTTGTTTGTTTTGTTTTTTGTTTATTTGGTTTTTCAAGGTAGGCTGTCACTCTGGCCCAGGCTGGCCTCACAGCGATTGTGCTCGGGTTAAAGGTATGTGCCACCACGCCCAGCTATTTTTTTTTTTTTTAAGGTAGGCTCTCACTCTAGCCCAAGCTGATCTGGAACTCACTCTGTGTCTCCAGGGTGGCTTTGAACTCACAGTGATCTTTCTACCTTTGCCTCCCAAGTGCTAGAATTAAAGGTATGTGCTGCCACACCTGGGTTTTTTTTTTTTTTAAGTATTGTTTCATTTATTTACTTAAGAGAGAGACAGAATAGACATGACAGGGCCTCTTTTTTTTTTTTTGGTTTTTCGAGGTAGGGTCTCACTCTAGCCCAGGCTGACCTGGAATTCACTATGGAGTCTCAGGGTGGCCTCGAACTCACGGCAATCCTCCTACCTCTGCCTCCCGAGTGCTGGGATTAAAGGCGTGCGCCACCACGCCCGGCTCATGACAGGGCCTCTTGCCACTTCAAACCAATTCCAGATGCATGTGCCACTTTGTGCATCTGACTTTACATGGGTACTAGGGTATCGAACCCAGGTCAGCCGGCTTTGAAAGTAATTGTATTTGACTGCTGAGCCATCTCTCCATCCCTAGCCTTTGGGTTTAAATACCATCCATGGGAAGCCTGTGACTCTCTGTCCCCTGAGCTGGGATGTGCCCAGTCAAGTCTCTGTGTTCAAATCTACCTTGCTCCCGCTGCCTCACCAAAACCCTATTCTGTACCATCATCCTCCACACCAGACATGGTGCCATCCATCCCCAGCCGCTCTGTGTGGGCCAGGTACCCAGGCAGCATCCTTGACTCTACTAGCTCACAGTTCCTCAGCATGCTTTGCTGGCCTGCCTTCAAAGTGTTTGTCCAAAGCCAAGAGTGGTGGTGTACACCTTTAATCCCAGTACTTGGGAGGCAGAGGTAGAAGGATCGCTGTGAGTTTGAGGCCACCCTGAGACTACATAGTGAATTCCAGGTCAGCCTGGGCTACAGTGAGACCTACCTCAAAAAAAAAAAAAAAAAAAAAAAAAAAAGTTTGCCTACTCTGCTTTCTTGGGGTCCCCAAGGCCCCCACCTTATCCCAGGTCACTGCCATCGAGCCAGGGTGCCAGCAGATGCCTTACATCTATGCTGCTCCCTGCCACGCATAGTCTGTTCTCCATGCCACAGCCTGAGAACATACGCTCTCCCTGCTTACGCCCCAGGTTTTTATGTGGCCAAAACAATTCAGGCAGCCCCTGCCTGAGACTTGAATTGCAGTACCTACCATCTCCCCTGCTACTCTGGTGCCACACTGCTTTAGTTCCCAAGCAGCCCAAGCGTATTCCAACCCCAGGACCTTGCCCTGAGAGGTTCCTTCTGCCTGGAGGCTCCTCCTCCAGGGGTGTGGCTCCTTCTTGTTAGGCTGCTTGCAAAGTCAAGGTCACCTTTCGGAGACTCCATCCATCTCCCCACAGTCCTACCCATCGCCTCCACATCATCTTACTCCATTGCCTCCAGTAGGATTCATTATCCTATTTCTTTTAATATATTTGCTTAGTTATCGAGGCAAGACGTCTCATTGTTGTTCACCACTCCATTTGTGAGCTTCCGGCTTTGACCTGGGGGGTCTGGGGAATCTGAGCTCAGGCCCTCAAAGTCGTGTAGCAAATGTTTTATCCATTGAGCTATCTCCCCACCCCACGCCCATTATCTTATTTTTTTTAAATGTTTTATTTATTTATTTGCAAGGAGAGGGAGAGAGAGATATGCTTCAGGGCCTCTAGCCACTGCAAACAAACACAAGATATGGGCTGGAGAGATAACTTAGTGGTGAAGGTGCTTGCCTACAAAGCCAAAGGACCCAGGCTTAATTCCCCAGTTCTCATGTGAAGCCAGATGCACATGGTGGCACATGCATCTGGAGTTCATTTACAGTGGCTGGAGGCCCTGGTACTCCCGTTCTCTTTCTCTCTCTCTCTCTGTCTCTTTCCCTCTAAATAAATAAATAAAAACTCCAGATGCATGTGCCACCTTCTGCATTTGGCTTTACATGGGTACTAAGGAATTGAAACCGGGTTGATAGGCTTTGCACGCAAGTGTCTTAACTGCTGAATCACCTCTTCAGCCCCCATTATCTTATTTTTGTCTCTGCTTCCTTCCTCATTTAGAATAGCATCCCTATTAGAATTTCAGCTCCGGCATGCCTTCTGCTTCATGATCAGCACCAATATGTGTCCAATATGCAAGAATTATTCAGGTAATAGCTCTCATTCATTCATTCATGCAGCACATCCTTATCGAAGTTTATTGCTTCAAGACTCAGGGAGGAGTCCCACCAAGAGTTCTGGCAGCATCAGTGGGTTCAAATTCATTCTCTACCATTCCCCAGCTCTGTCCTCCCCTTTCTCTCCATAAAATGGGAGCAACGACACCTACTTGAAAGACGTGTCACAAGAATTAAATAGTAAGAGGCTGCCAGACAATTTGGCTTGTGGTAGTACTTGGTCATCCATGGCCAAGGGTGGCTATCTGCCTGGCAGCCACCTGGACAGTGTGGGCACAAGCCTAGGGTGGTGACCCAGTTGCAGAACAACTGGAGGCCTCTGTGGGTGGAGGATCAAGAACCAAAGTAGAAGGAGGGCTCCTCAGATCAGCTACGGACACCCTTGGCCACAGGAACAAGAAAGAAAAAGAGCAGACACAGGCCAGGGTAGCTTCTGGAAAAAAAAAAAAAAAAAGTGTGGGAAACAGCTCCAGGGCCACAAGGAGTGGGTGTCCAGGGCCAAGAGTCTAGGAAGACAGGGACACATGGGCCTCCAAGAGCTGCAGCCAGGCTGGGAACATGGCCAATTCTTAGAGGCTGCCTTTCACCCGCTGGCCAGGGCCACAGAGAGGTTTGGGAGGGACTGAAAGATGACAGGTCCTTCCTTTTGCAGGAATACTAAGGACTCCTGTGTGTCCTCATAGGATATGCTGCTGATCAGAAAAGAGCAGGTTGTTGTTCTGAGACCTGTCTTGCTAAGTAGCCCAGGCTGGCCTTGAACTCACTCTGGATTTGCACTTGTTGCAGTCAGCTCCATGTTGCTGGGACAAACATCCAGTCAGACACAGCTTATGTGAGGAAAGGGGGTTATTTCAGGCTTGCAGATTCCAGGGAACACCATCAGTGGTGGGGAAAGCTGGCTCATTTCCATAGATCACTAACAGAAAGGCACCAGCAAACAGCCAGCCAACACCAGAGCTCAAAGTCCTCTGAACACACCTAATAGGGCTGGACTCCAGACTCACCCCCAAACACACCGTAGAGCTGGACTTCAAGATCAGCCCCCAGTGGCATCTGCCCTATAACAGGGATCTGTCTGGGAGGAGCTCATGTTGCAATCTCAGTTTTTAAAAATATTTTATTTATATTTATTTATTTGACAGAGAAAGAGGAGAGAGAGTGAGAAAATGGGTATGCCAGGGCCTCCAGCCACTGCAAATGAGCTCCAGACGTGTACGCCCCCTTGTGTATCTGATTAACGTGGGCCCTGGGGAACCGAACCTGGGTCCTTTGGCTTTGCAGGCAAATGCCTTAACCGCTAAGCCAGCAAGCTCAATTTTAATAAAACACCCAAGCCAATGGGGCCATACATTCAAGCTACCACATTCAAACTACCACAGTACTCAAGAATCAGACACTTGGCTGTATGTAGTTATCTCTGTCTTTAAAGGGAGAACGAAAAAGATACACCCCAAACTATTACTAAGGGTCTGCTACATTTTGCATCTGGAACGTTCCCCGAGGGCCCATGTGCTAAAGATGTGTTCCTCAGTTTTGCACTATTTGGAAGGTGGTGGGACCTTTAAGAGGTGAGGCCTGCTGGGAGTGGTGGTGCGTGCCTTTAATTTCAGCACTTAGAAGGTTGAGGTAGGAGGATGGCTGTGAGTTTGAGGCCACCCTGAAACGACATAGCTAATTCCAGGTCAGCCTGGGTTAAAGCAAGACCCTACCTCAAAAAAAAAAAAAAAAAAAAGAGAGAGAGAGAAAGAAAAGAAAAAAAGAAAGGAACAGGTGAGGTCTGCTGGAAGGGCTTCAGTCTCTTGGCCTGTGTCCTTGAAGGGGACAGTGGGACTCCATCTCCTTTCCTTGCTTGGCTTTCTAGCTGACATGAGGTGAGCAGTGGCTCAACCTCCCCTGTGGTGGTGGGCTGCCTCACCACAGGCCGGGTAGCTTCAGGAGAGCGGACCCAGCAGGAGGTACTTATGTCTGGGCGTATGCCCTGAAAGGGGAACTGAGTGATCCTGGCCCCTTCCTCTTCCTTTTTTGCTTCCTGGTGATGAGCCAGCACCGCCACCTGACCGTGAACCTCTGAGACCACGAGCCCACACAAACCTTTCCTCCCGACCCCAGGCATTTCACTATAGTGGTGAGGAACTGACCAACGCACATAATCATGTACATTTTCTGCTTGACGTACGGACGTAGTCTTTCTTTCCCCAGCCAATAAATGGACAAGGGGATTCTGAAGTCTGTTCAGGGCTGTTAGCGGCCGCTCCATCACGAATAGAGACCTGTGAATTATAGCGGAGAGAAAGTTAACCCAGGGAGAACTGTGAGCTCACACGATTTCCAAGAAATCACTGGAGAGCCACAACTAGACATATCCAGGGAGCAGGCTGAGGACGGGGGCACCTCCTGGGGGCACACAGCAGTCTCTGGACCCTGGCTGGCATTGCTGCTCCCCGTTCCTCAGGGCCAAACCGTCATACTTCTCTGTCCACTCCTGGGAATCCTACAAGGGTGCAGCGCCATAATCCCGGGAAGTCCCAAGGTCAGTGTGGGAACCATGAGTGCCAATTTCAAAAATTCTAGAATTCTCCACACCCCCAGTGAGGCTATTGCAGTTCGACTTCTCCAGTGGATGTTAAGGTTAGGTTTTATAAAGGGATATTTTATTTTTATTTCTATTTATTTGAGGGGGGGGGAGGAGGGAATGATTATGGGCGACAGGGCCTCCAGCCACTGCAAACGTACTCCAGACACATGTGCCACCTTGTGCGTCTGGCTTAAGTGAGTCCTGGGGAACTGAACTTGGGTCCTTAGACGTCACAGGCAAGTGCCTTAACTGCCAAGCCATCTCTCCAGCCCAACAAAGGGCTATTTATTTATTTATTTATTTATCTGAGAAAGGGGCTATTTTGGGGGGAGGGGGGTGGTTTAAGTCTACCCTACCTTCCACAGACTCTCCACCAGCTTGGTCCCTCGTTGGACCAGCCAAGACCACCTGACCCAAAGCCAGTCAGCTCATTGGCTGGCCAGTAGCCAATTAGAGCCTCTCAAAAGTAGAGCAGTTCCCAGACTTCCTTAGATCATCCTTAAATCTCAGGGATTTCCACCACCTCCCCCACCCCCACTCCCCCCCTCCATTGATGGCCTCAGGCCAAAAGGAACACCTAACTGAGGCTTGCCGAGGTAGGAGGATCACTGTGAGTTCAAGGCCAGCCTGAGACTACCCAGTCAATTCCAGGTCAGCCTGGGCTAGAGTGAGACCCTACCTCGAAAGAAAAAGAGAAAGAAAGGAAAGAAAAAGAAAAAGAAAGGAAGAAGAAGAAGGAAGGAAGAAAGGACGGACCTAGCCAAGCTCCTATTTATGGCCTAACAACTTTGTAGCAATGTGAAAAAGGCAAAAGAAAACACTTATTTCATTCTGAACCCGGCAGGGGATGGGTGGGCCTGTTGGGTCCAGCACAACTTATCAAATGTCAGAAGGGACACACCACTGCATTTTCCTTCTCTCAACTGGCTCTTTAGGCACTGGAAATGACGTCATGGAGAGGAAGGAAGTGTGATGTAAAGCTGGATGCTCGGAGTTGGCCGTCGGAGGGGCTGTAGATTACCAGTGTGTTCTCTCTGAAGATGTCAAGATCCGGTCATGGGACATTGGGGCAGTGTAATTTAGAGGGGCCTGGAAATTCTGAGCTGCAGCATCCAGAGTGAGTCCCACCTCAGGTTCTCCAGGGGCCAGTCAGTTCCTGGAACCTCAAACCTGGACCCCACGTCCACCTACCTAACCTGGTAGCAGATCCTGCAGCCACTTGGATGCAGATGGCTGGGCTGTCCAGCCAGATCTCGGCCCCTCGAAGGGGTTCTCTTGACCGCGGGCCACAGAGGATCTTGACTGCTGGCTGTTTCCAGCTGTTATGTGCGGAAGGAGTCGGGTCATCACAACCACTTCTGTGGCCGAGATCACCACGGGAATGGCAAACAGAGCCCAGCAAATAGAACCCAGCAGGGGCACTCGGGATGCCTCACCCACACACGGGACACAAATCCAAGGGTGCTCTTGTCTCATAAAATGACACATAGCTGGGTGTAGTGGACACCTGGGTGTGGCACTGCATACCTGTAATCGTAGCACTAAGGAGGCTGAGGCAGCAGGATCATAAGTTTGAGGCCAACCTCGGGCACGTGAGGAGATCCTATCTCTAATAAAAATAAAAAAGGGATAGGGAGGGGATATGATGGAGAATGGAGTTTCAAAGGGGAAAGTGGGGGGGAGGGAGGGCATTACCATGGGATATTTTTATAATCATGGAAGTTGTCAATAAAAATTTGAAAAGATAAAATAAAATAAAAAAGAGGATGCTGGGGCTGGAGAGATAGATGGCTTAGCAGTTAACACTTGCCTGTGAAGCCTAAGGACCTCTGTTCGAGGCTTCGATTCCCCAGTATGCACGTAATCCAGATGCACAAGGTGGCGCATGCATCTGGAGTTCATTTGCAATGGCTAGAGGCCCTGGCATGCCCATTCTCTCCTTTTCTCTATCTCTCTCTTTGCTTGCAAATAAATGAACACACACACACACAAACACAAAAAAAAAAAAAAAAACCAAGAGCATAGTATTGGGACAAAACCTGCACACAGGGCTGGAGAGATGGCACTTGCCTGTGAAACCTAAGGACAAGGTGGCACATTGCACCTGGAGTTCGTTTACAGGTGGCTGGAGGCCCTGGCACACCCGTTCTCTCTCTATATGCCTCTTTTTTCTCTCTCTCTTTCTGTCTCTCTCAAATAAATAAATAAATAATATATATATATATATATGTATATACATATATATATTTCAGAGATGGGATACCTTCCAGTGAGTTGTTGGCCAGGGAGGTCCCTGATGCCCCCAAAACATTATAGGCCATTGCTGAGGCCCTTGGTTTCCCACCAGGAATAGATGGTAAGACCCTATTGCTGAAGACTCCACATACTTGGGCTGCAAGACCACTGAAAAATCCTGCTGGAACTGAACTGATAACCTCCTCCATGTAGATCAGCTGACAGAAAGCTGGAAGAAGCCATTCTGCATGCAGTTCAATGGGAGAGAGAGAAATCACCAGTGAAGATACTCAACAGTGGACATTGCAAGCCTTATATTTGGCCAGCCAAGCCAAATGAGCCAACAGGTGCAATAGTGGCATGTCTGTCATGGTGGAAACCAACTGCCCTTTAATTAGACTGGAGGATCTCTCCATGGGAGGGAATACATCCCTGATACTGAAAACTTAAAACAGGGGTAGTCATGAGCCCTAGGAGTGTAACGTCTGCTGCTGTCTGGCTAAATGTATATACTATGCTCATCAAACTGCCCAGTAAGCACTTCTCTTAATGTTCATACCCATATATTAATGCGACTCTCACTTTTGGTAGAGAATCTTCTCTTTTCAGATGGCAGTGACCTTGGGATGATTCAGAAGGCATCACGGTGCTAGAAAGAAGTGACAGGAGTACTCAGCACTGCAATATCTCTATCACACCTTCCAAGGCTCAGGGTCTATTGTGGAAGAGATGGCAGAATGAATGTAAGAGCCAAAGGAAGGACAGGACTCCATACAACATGCTCCCCCCAGACACAAAATGGCCTGGATATCCATAAACTCACAGTGCCTGACACTACCTACACAAGACCATCGTAATAGGGGGAGAAGATCATGACATCAAAATAAAAGAGACTGATTGAGAGGGGGGGAGGGGATATGATGGAGAATGGAATTTCAAAGGGAAAAGTGGGGGGAGGGAGGGCATTACCATGGGATATATTTTATAATCATGGAAGTTGTTAATAAAAAAAATTTGAAAAGAAGCCGGGCGTGGTGGCGCACGCCTTTAATCCCAGCACTCAGGAGGCAGAGGTAGGAGGATCGCCGTGAGTTTGAGGCCAATCTGAGACTCCATTGTGAATTCCAGGTCAGCCTGGGCTAGAGTGAGACCCTACCTTGAAAAACCAAAAAAAAAAAAAAAAAAAAAAAAATTGAAAAGAAAAAAGAATAAATAAATAAATATATATATAATCCCTGACATATCCTCTAGAGTGCTTCAAGTCAGCCAGGCATGGTGGTACATGCCAGCACTTAGGAGGCAAAGGTAGGAGGATTGCCATAAATTCAAGGCCAGCCTGGGACTAAAGAGTGAATTCCAGGTTAGCTGGGGCTAGAGTAAAATGCTACCTCAAGAAAAACCAATAATAAATTAATTAAATAGAGTGCTTGAAATCATCTCCAGGGCATTTCTTTTTCTTTCCTTTTTTTTTTTTTTTTTTTTCCAAAGTAGGGTTTTACTCTAGCTCAGGCTGACCTGAATTCACTGCGCAGTCTTAGGGTGGCCTTGAACTCACCATGATCCTCCTACCTTTGCCTCCCAAGTGCAGGGATTAAAGGCGTGTACCACCACACACAGCACCTCCAGGGTATTTCTAAGACCTAATGTAAATACTTTGTGAAGAGTTACTGTTATTAGGGGCTGGGGAGACGGCTCAGCAGATATTTGCAGTGCAAGCAGGAGGGCCTGAGAAGGTCTGACTCTCACCCTGATTTCCATCCCCTAGTACCCATATAAACAGCCGGGTGTGGCCATGCATGCCTGTAACCCCAGACCTGTGGGGGCAGAGACAGGAGAATGGCTGGGACTCCCTGATCGGCCAGTCTGACCTGGCTTCATGTGGGTTCAGAGACAGACTCGGCCTCAAAGAAACGCACGGATGAGTGATGCAGGACACCCATGCACTCCCTGGCCTCCTCCCACATGGAGTGCACACATCTGTGCACACACACGCATACCACATATACACACATGTTCATACTATAAAAGGTGCTGTTCCGTCTGGAGAGAATGGCTTAGTGGTTAAAATGCTTGCCTGCAAAGCCAAAGGACCAACGTTCTATTCCCCAGGACCCACGTAAGCCAGATGCACAAGGTCATGCGTGCGTCTGGAGTTCATCTGCAGTGGCTGGAGGCCCTGGTGTGCCCATTCTCTCTCTCTTTCTCTCTCTCTCTCCCCCCTTATCTCTCTCTCAAATAAATAAATAATCAAATATATGTTTGTTTGTTTGTTTGTTTGTTTACAAAAGGTGCTGTTCTATTGTATACTTATTTCTGTTACCCACTAAGGGAATAATGTGTATGTTTGTGCGGGCATTTTTTTTTCCTAAATATTTTCACCACATAGTTGGTTGAATCTGCAGATGTGAAAGCTGCAGAACTGTAGGCAAACCCTCCCAGCCGCTCCCACACCCAGATCACTGCAGACATCAGCAGTGGGTCACAGCACTCCCCTGAAATGGGACCTCAGAGCTCCTCACAGCTACCACTGATCACCCGCTAGCAATGCCGAGAGGCAAGGGGATTTCCGGCCTGATTCTAGCACTTTCTACATGGCTGTCTTCTCTGCACCCCACAACATTCATCAAAAGGCCTCATTCTTGCCCGGAAATTACTGTTAGAAAGAAACTGCTGATGCTAGATATTTGGAGAAGAAAGTAGGTAAACATGGCAACACTGTCTCTTTTGGTTTTGCTCAGAAAGTTCTGACGTTGGAAGAAGAAAGGAAAACTGCATGAAATAATTCCCCGTTTGGGGAGCAATTACTTATATTAAGAACATTCTTTAAACCCACTCTTTCTCCGAAGAGATTAATGTTTTACATTAAGGCGTAACACACGCTGACTCCAGGGTTTGGCAGAACAGAAATCCTGGTTGTCTTTTTCTGTGTGAACTGATCATTTTCCTTCCCTGTGAGGATCGGAGACCACATCTTCTTTTCTTCCTCCTCCTCTCCTCTTCCTTCCCTTCCTCCCCCTCGTCCTTCTCTTCTTCCTTTTCCTCCTCCTCCTCACCCTCCCCTTTTTCTCCCTCCCCCACCCCCTTTCTGGCCTCCCTCGTCTACAGCCCAGCTCGGAGGCCAGACAGATTTCTAGGCCACCAGATGGGCATCACATTTAGACTGAAACAGCTGGATAATTGAGCAGCTTCCTGACTGCCCCCACCCCCACCCCCACCACCAAATCCCACAGCCGGATGTCTGTCTGTCTGTCTGTCTGCCTGCCTGCGTGGGGACATGTCTGCAGCTCCCCACGAGACCCACAGGGGGAAAGCCCCACGCACGCATTCTTTAATGGCACGGGTTGGAATAGTTCCGGGAAAGACCCTGCCAGAGGGGCAGGGTGGGGCTGGGGTCAGACAAAACCAGACGGCAGGTCCTCACTCGGCATCTGGGCCTCCCTGTGCTGGCTCCAGTGTATTTGCCGCAGAAGTGTTTCCACTGGGTCCCCAGGACACTCCTGGGACACAGGTCCCATTGTTGTCCCACTTTACAGATGAGGAAACTGAAGCCTAGGGAGTTTAGGAGCCTTGGGCGGGTTGGATGGCTAGTAGATGGTAGGGCTAGGGCCTGGGGGTCCCCCGGGGAGGGGCCCAGCCTTGCCCTATTTGCTGTGTAGATTCCTGGCCACTCAGCTGGAGTCACGTCTGCTTTTACTTTCACAAGTCATCCGTGAAAGAAAATAGGGTGTTGGAGATAAAACTACAGGCCGCTTTGATGTTACGACACCGCCGCCAGGCATTTTCCCGCTGCTGTCTTATACCCACAGACACCTTCCAGACGCTTCTCGAGCCTGTGGCCCTCTAGGAAACAGGACGTGAGGCAGAGAATCCGAAGGAAAATGGGGGCTGGAGATAGAGTCACTTTCTGTTTCTCTGTTGCTTTGAGACATGGTCTTGTGTAGCCCAGGTTGGTCCTGAGCTCACTATGTAGCCAAGGATGACTCCTGATTCTTCTGCGTCTGGTGTGCACCATGACACCCAGCTCACTTTCTGTTTTGGTTTTTTTTTTTTGAGAAAGATAGAATGAGCATACGAACTCTAGGTGCATGGGCCACCTTGTGCATCTGGCTTTATGTGGGTACTGTGAAATCGAACCTGGGTCCTTTGGCTTTGCCAGCAAGTGACTTAACCCTCACTTCTTGTTTTTTAAATCTCTGTTATCCACAAATACAAGAGAGTGAATTCCAGGTCAGCCTGGGCTAGAGACTCTACCTGAAAAGAATCACCAAAAATAAATAAATAAATAAATAAATAAATAGTGAAAGGGTTGCTATGTCAAGACTATAAGCCATCAGCACCAGTCATTCAGGCTGTGACTCTGTGAACTGTGGTCACGGACAACCTTTCCATGCCTCAGCCTCCATGACGAGTCTGTTTGATGGCAAAGCAAGACCTGGATCTGAACACACTGCTGCATCCACAGGCTGTGAGCACCAGCCAGATGCGTTCACCATTCCCTCCGTCTGCTGCTGTCATCTGGCAAGGCTGCCTGACCTGGTTTTCCAGTGCGCTTGCTACTGAAACACCCTCCCTAGGGAGATGGCTCAGTAGTTAAAGGCACTTGCTTGCGAAGCCTGACTGCCCGAGTTCAAGTCTCAGTACCCACATAAAGCCAGATGCACAAAGTAGTGCATGTGTCTGGAGTTTGCCTGCAGCAATAGGAGGCCCTGGTGCTCCCATATTATCTCTTTTTCAAATCAATCAATATTTAAAAAGAAAGAGAGAGAGAGAGAGAGAGAAATCAGGGGTGGAGAATGGCTTAGCAGTTGAGGCGCTTCCCTGTGAAGCCAAAGGACCCAAGTTTGATTCCCCAGGATCCACATAAGCCAGATGCATAAGGTGGCACATACATCTGGAGTTTGTTTGCAGTGGCTGGAGGCCCTGGCATGCCCACTCTCCCTGTCTCTGCCTCTTTCTCTCTCCAAAGTAAATAAATAAAAATAAAGAAATCATTAAATAAAAGAAGACAACAAATAGAAAAATGAGTTTTGAGGTCAGGCAGAAGAGGGTTCAAGTCCTTGATGCACCACTTACAGTGTGACATTGGACATGTAACTTAACCTTTCTGGACCTTAGGTCCTGGGTGTTGATAATCATTATTATGACTGAAGCTCAGAAGTAGGGCATTTGTCTAAGGTACATTAAGACTTGGCTTCCATCCCCCAACATCACAAATAACAATTTCCCACCCCCACCTTTGGCTTTTTGAGGTAGGATTTCGCTCTAGCCCAGCCTGATCTGGAATTCACTATGTAGTCTCAGGGTGACCTCGAACTCACAGCAATCCTCCTACCTCTGCCTCCCGAGTGCTAGGATTAAAGGCATGAGCCACCACACCTAGCTTCCTTTTTTTTTTTTTTTTTTTTAACTGTTTTTACTTATTTGCAAGCAGAGACAGACAGACGCAGAGAGAGAATGGGTGAGCCAGGGCCTCCAACTGTGGCAAACTCCAGACAAATGTGCCACCTTTGTGCATCTGGCTTTACATGGGCACTGGAGAATTGAACTCAGGTCGTTAGGCTGTGCAGGCAAGTGCCTTAATGACTAAGCCATCTCTCCAGCCCCTTATTCTTATTTTCTAAGACAGATTGATATAGTCCAGGTTGACCTTGAACTGTTACGTAGTCAAGAATTACCTTGAACTCCTGATCCTCTTGCCCCTATCTCCCAAATGCTAGAATTAGTCATTCATCACCACATCCGGTTTATGGGCTGTTGGGGGTAGAAATCAGGGTTTTGTATATGCTAAGCTAGCAGTATACCACCTGAGCCACACCCCCGACCCACAAATAATTACAACTGCAACAATTGTTAAATAAGAAGATGTTTAGCCACAATTTAAAACTTTTTAAATCAGGCATGGTGGCATGTGCAAAAAGATGAGAAATATCTGAGGAGATAGCTTGGTGAGTAAAATGTGAGGACCTGAATTTGAATCGACAGTACGTACCTGCAATCCTGGGGCTGGGGAGGCTGAGACAGGAGGATTCCTGGAGCTCACGAGCCAGCTAGTCTAAGTGAATCTGTAAACCTCAGGTTCAGGAAGAGAATAAGATGGACAATCCCTGGATTCAACTTGTGGCTTCCACACACAGAGGCATGCCCATCTGCACACTTGCACGCGCGTGCACACACACACACACACACACACACACACACTAAGTGTAAGAACATCTTCAGGTATATAGTGAGTCAGAGGCCAGCCTGAGTTACAAGAGACACTGACCAAAAAAAATTAAATTAAAAGGTATATACAGGACCGGAGAGATGGCTCAGAGGATAAGGCGCTTGCCTGCAAAGCCTAATGACCTGGATTTGATTCCCCAGTACCCTCGCAAAGCCGGATGCACAAAATGGCGCATGTATCTGGAGTTCATTTGCAGCATCTAGAGATCCTGGTGTACCCGTTCACTCTCTGTCTCTCTCTGTCTTGCTGTACTTGCAAGTAAATAAAGAGGTTTTTTTCAAGGTAGGGTCTTGCTCTAGTCCAGGCTTACCTGGAATTCACTATGTAGTCTCAGGCTGGCCTCAAACTCGCTACAATCCTCATATCTCCACCTCCCCAGGATTAAAGGCATGTGCCATCACACCTAGCCTAAATAATTTTTTCTTTTAAAAAAGCGCTGGACAGATGACTTAGCAGTTAAGGTATTTGCCTGCAAAAGCCAAAGGACCCAGGTCCAATTCTCTCGGACCTACGTAAGCCAGATGCACAAGGTGGCACATGTGTCTGGAGTTCGTTTGTAGTGGCTGAAGGCCCTGGCGTGCCCATTCTTTCTCTCTCTCTCTCTCTCTCTCTCTCTCTCTCTCTCTCTACCTCTCTGTCAAATAAATAAAATAAAATATAAATTAAAAATAGAACTGATGCATGCAGGGCTGAAGAGATGGCTCAGCAGTTACAGGTGCTTACTTACATAGCTTGCCATGCCGAGTTTAATGCCCCAGTACTTCTGTGAAACCAGAGGCACAAAGTGGCACAGGTACCTGGAGTGCCAAGAGGCCCTGATGTGCCCATATTCACACAACACAAATAAATAAAGGAATACAAAAATTTTGGAGAAGGTGGTTCAGTGGTTAAAGGCACTTGCTTGCAAAGCTTGACAGCTCAGGTTTGATTCCCCAGTACCCACGTAAAGCCAGGAACACACAAAAAAATGACATATGCATCTGTCTTTCGTTTGTAAGAAGCCCTGGATGCCCATACACATGCACTCACACACGCACGCACGCACGCATGCACATGCAAATAAAAATATTTTTTAAACATTTTATTTGGGGTAGGGTCTCACTCTAGCCCAGGCTGCCCTGGAATTCATTGTGTAGTCTCAGGGTGTCCTTGAACTCATGGCAATCCTCTTACCTCTGCCTCCTAAATGCTTGGATTAAAGGCATGCACCACCTTTATTTATTTGAGAGAGAGAGAGAGAGAGACAGAGAGGGAGAATAGACATGCCAGGGTCTCTAGCCACTACAACAAACTTCAGATGCATGCGCCATCATGTGCATCTGGCTTTCGTGAGTACTGGGGAATCAAACCTGGGTCCTTATACTTTGCAGGCAAGTGCCTTAACCACTAAGCCATCTCTTCAGCCCAATGAATATATTTTTTGAAAGGTGAATAGGGACTGGGGAGATGGCTCAGTGATTAAAAGTGCTTGCTAGCAAAGCCTGATGGCCAGGGTTCAATTCCCCAACACACATGTAAATCTGGATGAAAAAGTGTTACTCTGAAGTTCGTCTGTGGCATCAAGAGATCCTGGCCTACCTTGGTTGCCCACCAGGAATAGATGGTAAGATCTTATTGCTAAAGACTCCACATACTTGTGCTGCAAGGCCACTGAGAAATCCTGCTGGAACTGAGCTGATAACCTCCTCCATGTAGACCAGCTGACAGAAAGCTAGAAGAAGCCATTTGGCATGCAGTTCAATGGGAGAGAGAGAAATCACCAGTGAAGATATTCAACAGTGGACACTGCAAGCCTTATGTTTGGCCAGCCAGGCCAAATGAGCCAATGGGTGCAATAGTGGTACATCTGTCATGGTGGAAACCAACTGCCCTTTAATGGGACTGGAGGCCTGCTCCATGGGAGGGAATAATTCATCCCTGATACTGAAAACTTAAAACAGGGGTAGTCATGAGCCCTAGGGGTGTAATGTCTGCTGCTGTCTGGCTACATGTATATACTATGCTTATCAAACTGTCCAATAAGCACTTCTCTTAATGTTCATACCTATATATTAATGCTACTCTCACTTTTGGTAGAGAATCTTCTCTTTTCAGATGGCAGTGACCTTGGGATAACTCAGAAGGCATCGTGGTGCTAGAAAGAAGTGACAGGAGTGCTCAGCACTGCAATATCTCTATCACACCTTCCAAGGCTCAGGGTCTATTGCAGAAGAGGTGGCAGAAAGAATGTAAGAGCCAAAGGAAGGGTAGGACTCCTTACAACGTACTCTTCCCAGACACAAAATGGCCTGGATATCCATGACCTCACAGTGCCTGACACTACCTACACAAGACCATCATAACAGGAGGAAAAGATCATGACATCAAAATAAAAGAGAGACTGATTGAGAAGGGGAGGGGATATAATGGAGAATGGAGTTTCAAAGGGGAAAGTGAGGGGAGGGAGGGCATTACCAGGGGATATTGTTTACAATCATGGAAGTTGCTAATAAGAAAATTTGAAAAGAAAAAAAAAAAAAGAGATCCTGGCCTACCCATACACACACACACACACACACACACACACACACATACACACACACATACACACATGTGTAAATAAATAAAGTTAAAATAAATCAATAAAGGTGCTTACCAGATGCTTCTCCAAGCTTTGAGCCTGCTGTGAGGTCCAGCAGGCAGGGAGTGTGGAGGTTTGACTCTGTCAGCTTTCATGCCGCAGGAAGTCACTGCTATGTGTAGCCAGGAAGAGAATTCAGCATCAAAGTTCACCACAGCCAGATGCTCAGAAAGGGAGAGACCCTCAGGAGCAGAGTTAGGGCCGGGCCTGGTGGCGCATGCCTTTAATCCCAGCACTCGGAGGCAGAGGTAGGAGGACCGCCATGAGTTCGAGGCCACTCTGAGACTACATGGTGAATTCCAGGTCAGCCTGGGCTAGAGAGAGACCTCACCTCAAAAAGAAGAAGAAGTAGTAGTAGAAGAAGAAGAAAGGCTAGCATGGAGCCCTCATTCTTGCAGTAAGGGTTGCACGTCTGACCCTCTGCGGTGACTGGCTCCTTACAGGGTGGGGGAAAGAGCCCCCAAGCCACCTCAGAAGGCAGCAAGCATAAGAAGACGATGGAAAGAGATAGAAGAATCTGCTTGGGCTGGGGGGATGGCTTAGTGGTTACGGCTTTTGCCTGTGAAGCCTAATGACCAAGATTTGATTCCCCCAAGACCCACATAAACCAGATGTACAAGGTGGTGCAAGCATCTGGAGTTTGCAGTAGCTGGAGGCCTTGGCACACCCATTCTCTCCCTCCTTTTCCCTACTTTCTTCCCTCCCTCCCTCTCTCAAATAAATAAATGAAAATAAAAGTTTTTGTTTTTTTTTTTTTTGAATGAAAAGAGCCGAGCATAGTGGCGCATGCCTTTAATCCCAGCACTTGGGAGGCAGAGGTAGGAGGATCACTGTGAGTTCGAGGCCACCCTGAGGCTACATAGTGAATTCCAGGTCAACCTGGGCTAAAGCGAGACCCTACCTCAAAAAAAAAGAAAAGAAAACTCTGTCCTAGCTTGCCTACATGTGCCATGAGCCGCTTGTCTGTGAACTTGTTTTCATGGGAGCAAAGAACCAACGTGTCCACTGGTTATCTATCTATCTATCCGTGCAACAAACTTCACCCGCGGATGCTTGCGTGTCTCATCCGCTGGTGCTCTGGGCACTGGGCATAGCGAGGAGCATGGTGGTGTCCAGGGGCTGCAGGGGGCCTGTCCTGGCATCTTGTCAGAAGGAACTGCCTCCAGGCTGTCCCTGCAGGGGCTGCAGCTGCCGCCTGGGCTCCATCCCTCCTCTTACCTTTGTCCCCTCAAAGGCCAAGGCCTGCTCTACCTCAACTTTCTTTTTATTTTATTTTATTTTTTAATTTATTTGCAAGCAGAGAGGTGGGGAGAGAAGGGGGGGTGCCTGGGCTTCTTGCCACTGCTAACAAACTCCAGCTGCATGAGCCATTTGGGGTACTGGGGAATTGAACCAGGGCCATCAGACTTTGCAAGCAAGTACCTTTAACCACTGAGCAATCTGTCCAATGCTGCCCCCACCTTTACTTTTATCTATCTATCTATTTATTGTTTTGTTTTGTTTTGTTTTTTGAGGTAGGGTTTCCCCTCTAGCCCAGCCTAACCTGGAACTTACTCTATAGTCTTGGCCTCAAACACACAGTGATCCTTTTAGCTCTGCCTCCTGAGTACTGGGATTAAAGGCACATGCCATTATGCCCAGCTCCCCACCCTCTTTTTTAAAATGTTTTTTTTATTATTTTTTGTTTGTTTGGTTTTTGTCTTTTCAAGGTAGGGTTCTCACTGTAGCCCAAGCTGACCTGGAACTCACTTTGCAGCCCAGGCTGGCCTCAAATTTACAGCGATCCTCTTACCTCAGCCTCCTGAGCGCTGCGATGAAAGGTATGAGCCACCACACCCTTTTGTAAATAGGGTCAGGCTATGTAGCTCAGGCTAGCCACAAATCCAAGAACTTCCTGCCTTGGCTTCCTCTGTGATGGAATTACACTTACTTCTTTTTGACACATAATGTATAAAACATATTTAAACATATAATGGCTTCTCCTGTGGTCAGCGGCATAACAGTCTCTCACATCACCAATGGAAAAACCAGCCCTCAGAACAGAATTTTGTTTTTGTTTTTGTGTATTTATTTATTTATTTTCCCTCTCTGAGGTCACACAGTGAATCCAGTGAGAACTAAGAATTGAACCTAGGTCTCTCCACCCCCTGGTTGATTCTGAAAGCCTCAGGTTCTTTTGAACAGACACCTGTCTTGTGGAGGAGCCAACTACTTAGCATTCCCAAGGGACTAAAAACTGGTTCTCTGTTCAAACTTTCTTTAAAAATTAGTTCAGGCTGGGTGTGGTGGCGCATGCCTTTAATCCCAGCACTGGGGAGGCAGACATAGTAGGATCGCCGGGAGCTCGCAGCCAGTCTGAGAGTGCACAGTAGATTACAGGTCAGTCAGGGCTACTACAGTGAGACCATACCTTGAAAAACTGAAAGAAAAAAAAAAAACTAGCTCAGGGGCTGAGGAGATAGCTAAGCAGTTAAAAGCACTTGTTTGCAAAGCCTCATGTCCTGGGTTTGATTCCCAGTAGACACATAAGTCAGATGCACAAAACGGCATGTGTGTACGGAGTTCGTTTGCAGTGACAAGAGGCTCTGGCGCACCCATTCTCTCTCTGTCTGTCTGATTGCAATTAAGTAAATAAATAAATAAAAACTAGCTCACAGGCAAAGACTCAAGAGCATTCAGGAGAATGAGCAGGATTGCCATGAGGTTAAGGCTACTCTGGACTAAATATTGAGTTCAGGGTTGGAAAGATGGCCTAGCAGTTAAGGCGCTTGCCTACAAAGCCAAAGGACCCAGGTTCGAATCCCCAGGACCCATGTAAGCCAGATGCATGAGGGGTGAACCCATTTGGAATACGTTTGCAGCAGCTGGAAGCCCTGGTGCACCCATTCTCTCTGTCTCTGTCTCTCTTTCCCTGTCTATTTCTCTCTCTCTCAAATAAATAAATAAAAATAATTTAAAAAAACAAAAACAAAAAAGATCAATAAACAACCAAACATTTAAGACTGACTCAGAGACACCCGTCCATGTGAGTGCATTTGAGGTCCTTGGGACAGGAAATGCAAGTTGTCCCAGCCCACTGGGTTTTGTGCTCCTCCCAGTGGGACACTCCTGCTCACAGCAGACCTGCCCACCTCCTTCTGGGCCTCTTCATGGAACAGCTAGGCCTTCATGTCCTGACCAAGGCCTTTTCCAGTTTGGCAGCGGACAGCAAGCCTCAAGTGCCAATTTTTAGAAATAATTTTCTGACATAACCAAGGGGAGCTGGGTAAGAACTTAGAGAAAGGAGGTCAGCGACCGGCTTCAAGTCAGCAGCTATGCCCTTGGCCTGATGTCTCTACCCGTCACCCCATCCTTCCCCACCTCTTCAAAGACCCGAGCAGTCAGCAATTTTAAGTCTGTACCATATGATCACATGACCTGAGCCTGTCCAACCAGAGCCTCATGTGACTTGGCTACTGTGACGGCCAACTAACTCCACGTGGACCATGGAGAGTCAGGCCCAGGAATCGTGTTCCACTCCGTTTCAACCAACTCCCCGCAGTTGGGGCTGTGGGGGTGGAAGACATGGGAGGTGTTTGCAGCCAGCTGTCCACCTACAGGGGCAGATCTGCTCAAAAGGTCAGGGGTCACAGAAGGAAGCTGAAGGGAGTGATGGGAGAACAGAGACCAGCCCTGAGAGCGTCATCGCCCCAACTGCTGGACAAGCCACACCCAAACTATTCTATCACATACGCTTTTCCTCACACTAGCTGGTTAAATTTAATTTTAATTTTTTGTTTGTTTGTATTCAAAGCAGAGTCTCACTGTAGCCCAGGCTGACCTGGAATTCATCGTGTAGTCCCAGGCTGGCCTCAGACTCACAGTGATCCTCCTATTTTAGCCATCATGCTTGGGTAACCTTTTTTGTTGCCCCCCCCCTTTTTTTTCTCTCTTTTGTTTTCGAGATAGGGTCTCACTCTAACCCAGGCTGACCCAGAATTCACTATATAGCCTCAGGGTGGCCTCAAACTCACAGTGATCCTCCTACCTCTGCCACCCGAGTACTGGGATTAAGGGCATGTGCTACAATGCCTGGCTTGGCTAACTTCTTAACTTTTATTTATTTATTTATTTATTTTTGCTTAAGCCACTTAAAGTTGCAAACAACAGCCCAAATTTTCTATCACCCAACTCTCATTGCATCACTGTATAGACTTATTGTTTTTGCCGTGTGTCACTGCCTCCTTTCTACTATTGCACAAGGGCAATCATATTTTCATCTTTCTTCTCCCCCAGGTTAGGTGAGCTCTATTTTCATCACTGCTTGGAACAGTACCTAGCACATAACAGGCACTCAGTAAATACTTTAAAAATATTTCTTAACCTGGTCGTGGTGGTGCACGCCTTTAATCCCAGCACTCAGGAGGGTTCAGGTAGGAGGATCGCTGTGAGTTTAAGGCCAGCCTGAGACTACATAGTGAACTCAGGTCAGCCTGAGCTAGAGCGAGACTCTACCTTGAAAATATTTTTTTAATATATTTTTAATATTTTATTTTTACTTATTTATTTATTTGACAGAGAGAGAGAATGAATGGGCATGCCAGATCCTCCAGCCACTGGAAACAAACTCCAGATTCATGCACCACCTTGTGCATCTGGCTAACGTGGGTCCTGGGGAATTGAACCAGGGTCCTTTGGCCTTGCAGGCAAATGCCTTAACCACTAAGCTATCTCTCCAGCCCCCCAAAAGTATTTTTTTAAATGAGGAGTTCGGTGAAAAACTATTCAACACCTTAAAAGTAGACCTGGTTTGAGAGCATATTTTATTTTATTTTTAAATATTTTTATGTATTTATTTATTTGAGAGAGAGAGAAAGAGAAAAAGAGAATGGGCGTGCCAGAACCTCCAGCCACTGTAAATGAACTGCAGATGCATGCACCACCTTGTGCATCTGGCTTATATGGGCTCTGGGGAGTCAAAGCTGGGTCCTTAGGGTTCACAGGCAAGTGCTATAACTGCTAAGCCATCTCTCCAGCCCTAAAAAAAAAAAAAAAAAAATTTTTTTGGTTTTTCGAGGTAGGGTCTCTCTGTAGCCCAGGCTGACCTAGATAGAATTCACTATGTAGTCTCAGGGTGGCCTCGAACTCACAGCGATCAGCCTCCCGAGTGCTGGGATTAGAGTTGTGCGCCACCACGCCTGGCCCTAAAAGTATTTTATTTTTTATTTTTTATTTTTATTTATTTATTTGAGAGAGATAATTGGCATGCCAGGTTAAGTGCCTTAACTGCTAAGCCATCACCCCAGCCCAAAATGTTTTTATTGTATTAGACTTATTTGAGAGATGGGGGGGGATGGCCACCGCAAAGGAACTCTAGATGCAGGAATAAGTACCTTTTCAATGGGACAATAACCAGACCTGTATGAACCTTGCCCCCATTTTATAGATAGGAAGGCTAAGCAGTTTAATGTTCCATAGTAACTGTCCCAGCTGAACAGACAGTCTGGCACTTACTTATATGGAAGCCTGAGGTTCAAAGTCCACTGCTTTTACGTGACAGTTCCCCCAAGTGCCCCATATCAGCCTGATGACAACAGAGTCACCGTGGCAACTATGAAGTACTGGAGGCTTGCTGCTGCCAGGTGAACACTCAGCCCTCTGCATAAATTTCCCTATTGAATCCACATTCTCCCCATGGGCAGAGGAAGAAACAGGTGCAGAGAGACCCCAGCCATACTGCTGGAAGTGAGCAGAGCAAGTGTGACTGTAAGAGGCTGCTGGTCGCTATTCTCCCCCCAGCCCCAATTTGTCTTGCTGCCAGAGCTTGTTCTCAGTATAGACAATGTACATCCACAGTTTCCTACAGCAGGATCAGGGGAAGGTAGGTATATTTTATTTGTTCATTTATTTAGAGAGACAGAAAGAAAAGAGAGACACACAGAGAGAGAATGAGCACTCCAAGGCACCTAGCCACAGCAAAGGAACTCCAGATGTATGTGTTACCTTGTGCATCTGGCTTACTGTGGGTACTGGGGAATCGAACCTGGGTCCTTAGTCTTCGCAGGCACGCGCCTTAATCACAAAGTCATCTCTCCAGCAATGAGTGTACTTTTTTCCTTTCTTTTTTTTTTTATTTTATTAATTTGCAAGCAGAGAGAGAGAGAGAGATAGAAGAGAGACAGAGAGAATGGGTGCACCAGGGCCTCCAGCCACTGCAAACAAACTCCAGATGCATGCACCGCTTTGTGCATGTGGTTTTATGTGGGTACTGGGGAATCAAACCCAGGTCTTTAGGCTTTGCAGGCAAATGACTTAATGACTGAGCCATCTCTCCAACCCATGTGTGCTTTTTAAAAATATGTATGTATGATCCGGGCGTGGTGGCGCACGCCTTTAATCCCAGCACTCGGGAGGCAGAGGTAGGAGGATCGCCATGAGTTCAAGGCCACCCTGAGACTATAGAGTTAATTCCAGGTCAGCCTGGACCAGAGTGAGACCCTACCTTGAAAAACCAAAAAAAAAAAAAAAATGTATGTATGTATTTACACACATAGAGAGACAAAGAGAAGAGAGAGAGACAGAGAGTTAGAATGGGAGCATCAGAGTCTCTTGCCACTGCAAATGAACACCAGATGAATGTGCCACTTTGTGCATCTGGCTTTATGTGGGTACTGGGGAAATGAACTTGGGTCCTTAGTCTTTGCAGGCAAATGCCTTAATCACTGAGCCATCTCTCTAGCCCTGGAATGTAGGTTTTAAGGTGCCTCCTCCCATCTTGAGCAAACTGAACATTGTTGGGACTATTTGTGATGTCTGCAGCTGTGGTATCCATTGACTACAAGGCAGCCAATAACATGCTGAGATAGTAGGAAAGAAAAGAGGAAAGAACCTGTGTCTTCAACCATAAAAGAATATTGTGGGGCCGGGAGTGGTGGTACATGTGTTTAATCCCAGCACTGAGGAGGCAGAGGCAGGAGGCCAGCCTGAGATTACAAAGTGAGTCCAGGTCATCCTGGGCTAGAGTGGAACCCTACCTTAAAAAAAAAAAAAAAAGTTGTGGGTTTGTGTCCCTTCTGGGGTGCCAAAAAAAGTGTCCAAGGTGGGTGTGGTAGCAAACAGCTGCAGTTAGGAGCACGCCTTTAATCCCAGCAATTGGGAGGCAGAGGTAGGAGGATCCCTTTGAGTTCGAGGCACTCTGAGACTACATAATGAGACCCTACTTCAAAACAATCAAAGGCTCAAGTTAGGCTCACTTGGTAGCGCAGAAAAAAATCCCTGGCTTCTGGGAATTATATAGTTAATTAAGAAACTGAGAAACTGCACAGTTGACTGGGAGTGGGCTGAAGCTCTGGGAATGTGACCTAGGCATTTACAAATGGTTGCTTGTCTACAATAGCTTACCAAGCAGCTCACCTTGCTCCTTCCCATTCCAAAAGCTCTCCTGGTTACTACTACACTTTCAGTAGACAAGCAATCATTTTAGGACACTTTCAATTATAGCTGGAATCAGCCCCAACATACTTAAACCCCCAAACTCAGCATTCTGGTGAGTTTGGCTCCCAACCTGGTGGCTGCTGTTCTGCCTGTAATGAAGCCTGCTGTTTCTGTCTTTGCTGTAATTCTGATCCTGTACAATGAGGCCTGTTGCATTCATTCCTCTCTCCAACCTTGTGGATTGTCTCACAGACTGAAAACAATAACTCTTTATTTACTTATTTTATTTTTTTAATATTTTATTTATTTACTTTTGGGTTTTCAAGGTAGGGTCTCACTCTAGCCCAGGCTGACCTGGAGTTCACTGTGTAGTCTCAGGGTGGCTTCAAACTCACAGTGATCCTCCTACCTCTGCCTCCTGAGTGCTGGGATTAAAGGCATGCGCCACCATGCATGGCTATTTATTATTGAGAGAGAGAAAGAGGCAGATAGAGAGAGAGCGAGAATGGGCATGCCAAGGCCTCTGTGTTGTAGAAATTCTCTGGAAAGATCACTCCAATGCCACTATGAGTGGAAGTAGAGGAGTTTATTCCAGAGGGTGGGGGGCAGCAAAAAGCTCGAGATAGCCCTCCAAAGACGCTCTGGTCCCCAAGCTGAAATTTTATTTCCATTTTATAGTTTTCATAGTCAAGGGGAGGGGTAAGTGAACAAATAAAATGTGGCAAATTGCATATCAATCATTTCTGGAGTCAGGCCACCCTAACAATGAACTCCATTTGACTTTGTTTTAGCCTAAACTGTCTTTCCTCCTTATCACCCCTCTGGGCTCTTTTCAGGATAGTTCCTTCTTTGGGACTTTTCCATCTGCTGACAAAGATAACTTTTAGCTCTTCAGCAATTCACGCTCTCTCTTCTGTGGGTTTTTTGTTTGGTTGGTTGTTTTGTTTTGTTTTTTGTTTTTCAAGGTAGAGTCTCACTCTAGTCCAGGCTGACCTGGAATTCACTATGCAGTCTCAGGGTGGCCCCAACTCACGGTGATCCTCCCTCCTACCTCTGGCTTCTTGAGTGCTGGGATTAAAGGTGTGCGATACCACGCCTGGCCCCTCAGCAATTAACTCTTACAGTAGTAACTCAGTGACTCAGTTCATCTGTTAGCTTCTTTTCTACCACATCTAGCTACTGCAAACAAACTCCAGACACATGCACCACCTTGTGCATCGGGCTTATGTGTGTACTAGGGAATCAAACCTGGGTCCTTTAGGCTTCATAGGCAAACACCTTAACTACTAAGCCATCTCTCCAGCCCTTTTTGAATTTTTTTTTTTATTGCTTTATTTGGGGAAAGTGATTCTTACAAAAGGGCAGCTGGAAAATACAAAGAGCTCTGCAACAATTACTTGTTTTCTCTTAACGTGAGAGAATGGGTGGGTTCCAAGGACAATCAGGAGCATCTCCCAAGTCATTTATAGGAAACAGAACAATAAAATGCAACAGTGAAGGGCTGGAGAGATGGCTTCGCATTATGGCACTAGCCTGTGAAGCCCAAGGATCCAGGTTTGATTCCCCTGTACCCATATAAAACCAGATGCACAAGGGCTGCATGCATCTGGGGTTGGTTTGCAGTGGCTGGGTGCCTCTATCTGCCTCTTTCTCTCTCTCTCTCTCTCAAATAAATAAATAAAATTTAAAATTAAAAAAAATATTAAGAGGGAATACATGCCTAGTACTGAAAACCTATGATGGGAGAAGTCGTGAGCCCTAGGGTGTAATGTCTACTGGTGTCTGGCTACATGTATATACCATGCTCACCAAACTGTCTGGTAAGCACTTCTCTTAATGTTCATTCCCATATGTTAATGCTACTCTCACTTTTGGTTAGAGAACCTTCTCTTTTCAGATGGCAGTGACCTTGGGATGACTTAGAAAGCACCATGGTGCTGGGAAGAAGTGACAGAGGAGTGCTCAGCACTGCAATATCTCTATCACACCTTCCAAGGCTCAGGGTCCATTGAGGAAGAGGTGGCAGGAAGAATGTAACAGCCAAAGGAAGGGTAGGACTCCTTACAACATGCTCCTCCAGACACAAAATGACCTGAATATCTATGACCTCACAGTGCCTGACACTACTTACACAAGACCATCTTAATAGGAGGAAAAGATGATGACATCAACATAAAGGAGAAAGCCATGTAGTGGCTCACACCTTTAATCCCAGCACTTGGGAGGCAGACGTGAGACTGATTGAGAGGGGAGGGGATATGATGGAGAGTAGAGTTGTGAAGGGGAATGTAGGGGAGGGAATTACCATGGTTTATTGTCTATAATTATGGAAGTTTTCAATAAAATATTTTTTTAAGTATTAAAATGTGGGCTGGAGAGATGGCTTAGCAGTTAAGTGCTTGCCTGTGAAGCCTAAGGACCCCGTTTTGAGGCTCGATTTCCCAGGACCACATTAGCCAGATGCACAAGGGGGCACACACATCTGGAGTTTGTTTGCAGTGGCTGGAGGCCCTGGCGCTACCATTCTCTCTCTCTCTCTCACTCTCTCTTTCTCTCTCTGTCGCTCTCAAATAAATAAATAAAAATAAAACAAAAAATTTTAGGTATTAAAATGCAATGGTGAAGTTTCCCATCAAGGAATTCTTACAACGCAACATTAGCTTGTCTTGTGGGTGACCAACCCCACCCCTTTAGCAGGTGTTACTTATTACTGAAAACCAATTGTGCCACTACAAGAAAACTCCTTAAAGCATAGTTTTGAATCCTTCTGTCTGCCTACCTACAAAGCTCAGGGGTGGAATGAGGCAGACGCACACAAAAGCAAACATACACACACACACACACACACACACCCTACTAACACGGGCTTGGCAGTTAAAGTGCTTGCCTGCAATGACTAACGACCTGAGTTCAATTCCCCAGTACCCACATTAAGCCAGATACACATGCATCTGGAGTTCATTTCCAGTGGATGTAGGCTCTGGTGTTCTCATTCTGTCTGTCTCTCTTCTATCTCTCTCTCTGCTCACAAATAAATAAATAAAAATACTTTTTGTAAAAAAGAAAAAAAAAGAAAGAAAATAAAAGCTTGACAACAGAACCCCTCAAATAAGAAGAAAGTTTTTGTTTGTTTATTTGTCCCCCCCCGCAAAGTGCCTGGACTAGAAAGGCTAGTCCTTAAAACATTAAATACGGGCTGGAGAAGATGGCTTAGAGGTTAAGGCATTTGGCTGCAAAGCCAGAGGATCTCAGTTTGATTCCCCAGGACCCATGTAAGCCAGATGCACAAGGAGGTGCATGCATCTGGAGTTTGTTTGTAGTGGCTGGAGGTGCTGAAATACCCATTCTCTCTCTCTCTCTCTCTCTCTCTCATAAATAAATAAATAAATAAAATATTTATTAAAAAAACATTAAATACAACAACCCAGTGTTGGTAAGTGGGATAAGCAGGTCATTTAACCTCTATGGCTGATCCCATTTCTCTATTACAGACAGACCACCACCAGCACTGCTACGTTAACAACTGCTGATAGACTGTTGCTCCTTTGAGGTCTACCTGCCGACAGAGGCTGACACTTAGCTGTATTCTGATTCCTGTTCAGTAAAGCCTACTGCATGACTTTGTGGATTGTCTCCCAGAATGGGAACAACAGTTCTTTACTGCTCCCTGGGTAAGAATCCATCTCAGCAAAGTTCAGCAAGAGCTGAGAGCTGCTATCCCCAGACTCAGTAGCACGCTCAGAGCCCTGGATTAATCACCGGTACTGTGTAAAATCTGGCATGGTGGCCCACACCTATAATCCCAGTACTAAGGAGGTGGAGGCAGGAGGGTCAAAAGCCCAGGGTCCCATTCTTGGCTACATGGTAAGGTTGAGGCCAGCCTAGGATACATGAGACCCTGCCTCAAAAAATCAGTTAAAACAAAAAAAAAAAAAGGGAGGGGGAGAAAAGAGAAAGAGAAAGAGAAAGGGAAAGAGAGAGTTAAGCATGGAAAGGGGAATGAGGAAAGAAAAAAATGGGGGGGGGGCTGGAGAGATGGCCCTTACTTGCAGAGCCTAATGGCCAGGTTCAATTCCCTTGTACACATATAAAGCCAGAAGCACTAAGTTGCTCATGCGTCTGAAGTTCATTTGCAATGGCAAGAGGGCCTGGCGCCACCATACTCTCTCTCTCTCTCTCTTAAAATAAATAAATAAAACTAAAAGTTATTGATTTATTTGAGAGACAGAGAGAGAGAGACAATGGGCGCACCAGGGCCTCCAGCCACTGCAAATGAACTCAGATGCATGTGCCACCTTGTGCATCTGGCTTACATGGGTCCTGGGGAATTGAACCGAGGTCCTTTGGCTTTGTAGGCAAGGGCCTTAACCACTAAGTTGTCTCTCCAGCTCCTCACTCTCTCTTTCTGCCTCTCTAATAAGTAAATATATATATATATTAGAAGAAAGATCAGGGTATGGTGGTGCATGCCTTTGGGAGGATCACAGTGAGTTTGAGCCCCACTTGGGCTACAGAGTGAGTTCCAGGTCATCTTTGGTTAGAGTAAGACCCTACCTCAAAAAAAAAAAGGAAGGAAGCCTTGGCCTACATGAGGGCTGGGGTCACAGGTGTGTCCACAGCACAAAAGACATTTTGTCCCACAGTGGACCCTGAAAGCCTGCTTCTGGCTTACAGGCTCTGACATCTGGCTGCAGCTCCCTGTGGACCAGTGACAGCTGGCCCGGCAGAAGCAAGGGAACCAGGGACGCTAATCCCAGGGCCCAGGGTAGGCTCAGCAAGGCTGGAGCACCGTGCAGGCCACACAGATGCGCCAGGTGGTGAAGCTTAGCATGCCCCTTCCTGCCCTGGATATTCCCAAGAGGCCCAGCCAGCCAGAGCAGAACCCCCACACGTCCTCAGGGGACCCCGGCTGTCTCTGCTGGATCTGCAGCCTGCGCTGTGGGCAGCATTTGGTGGTTTTTTCCAGAGCCCTGGTGAGGAATCCTGGGCTTGGGGCTGGGACACCCCAAAATAGGCAAAAACTTGGGGAGGGCTGTCCCAGGAAGTGTTTTTTACTCCTGTGATTTTTCATGTTTCCCTTCCTTTGTTTTTTTTTAAATATATATTTTTAATATTTTATTTTTTTGAGAGAGAGAAAGAGGCAGAGAAAGGGAGAGTGAAGGAGAGAGAGGGAGAATGGGCATGCCAGGGCATGTAGCCACTGCAAACGAACTTGTGCATCTGGCTTACGTGAGTCCTGGGGAATCGAACCTGTGTCCTTTGGCTTTGCAGGCAAACACCTTAACCGCTAAGCCATCTCTCCAGCCCTTTTCTGTGTTTTTTTTTCCCCCTTTTTTCTGTGGTAGGGTCTCACTCTAGCCCAGGTTGACCAGGAATTCACTGTGTAGTCTAAGGGTGGCTTCAGACTCACAGCAATCCTCCTACCTTTACCTCCTAAGTGCTGGGATTATAGGTGTGTGCCATTCCCAGCATGTGTGTGTGTGTATGTGTATATATGCATATATACATCTATCTATATATATATGATTTGATAAACCATATAAAACATAAACATGATAGATAATTCCATAATGGAAAAGCCCCACATGCTGCCAGGCAGAGGGAGAAGCATCTTAAATTGGGTGGGATGAGTAGCACTCAGGAATAAAAAGGCGTGGTGGCGCACGCCTTTAATCCCAGCACTTGGGAGGCAGAGGTAGGAAGATCACCATGAGTTCGAGGCCACCCTGAGACTACATAGTGAATTCCAGGTCAGCCTGGGCTAGAGTGAGACCCTGCCGTGAGAAAACAAAAACAAACAAACAAACAAAAGAATGGGTGACTGCTCGGCACCTTGTGAAGAACCCAGAAAAGTAAAGCCCAAAGTGAAGGAAGGAAGCTGGACTCAAACCGCTGCTCTCAGCTGGATGTGGTGCCGCGGGCCTGTGATCCCAGCACTTGTCTGACAAGGTGGAGGCAGGCAGATCAGAAGTTCAAGATTAGGCTGGAGACATTTGCCTATGTACTCTAAAGACCCAGTTTTGATTCCCCAGAACCCACATAAGCTAGATGCACAAAGTGACGCATGCATCTGGAATTCGTTTGCAGTGGCTAGAGTCCCCCTGCCCCGTAAATATATAAATAAAAATATTTAGAGAAAAAAAAAGTTCAAGGTCATCCTCAGCTACATAGTAAGCTCAAGGCCAGCCTGGGATACCCAAGACCCTGGAGACCCTGTCTGAAAGAGAAACAAACAAAGGAATGAAGTTGTTCTGCTGGGGCTCCTGTTCCTAAACTATTAGACAGGTTCTAAACCTTGTGTCTGCCACTCCAGCAGGAGCTAGGGAGGGACAGCCTTTCCTGAACAAAAGAGCAGAGAGGAACTTTTTAGGGTGACAGAAATGTTCTTTTATTGGGGTGGGGCCACATGAGTGGGTTCACTTGTCAAGATTCACCCAAATGTTATCTTAAAGTGAGTATGTTTTATCATATGTAACTTATAGGAGAACAAATTGACTTGTAAAAATATTTGATTTATTTGCAAGGAGAGAGAGAGAGAATGAGAACATGGGCATGCCAGGGCTTCCAGCCTCTGCAAGCGAACTCCAGCTGCATGTGCGACTTTGTGCATTTGGTTTTATGTGGGTTCTAGGGAATCGAATCCAGCCCCATTATTTATTTAGTTAGGTTTTTTTTTTTTTTTTTTTTTTTTTTTTTGAGGTAGGATCTTGCTGTAGCCCAGGCTGACCTGAAATTCACTATGTAGTCTCAGGGTGGCCTTGAACTCATGGCGATCCTCCTACCTCTGCCTCCCAAGTGCTGGGATTAAAGGCATGCACCACCCAGCCTGGCTCATTATTTATTTTTTAAGACAAGGTTGGGCTGGAGAGGTGGTTCAGTGGTTAAAGTGCTTGCCTGCAAAGCTTAAGAACTCATGTTCAAATCTCCAGGTCCCACATAAGCCAGATGTACAGTGACGCAAGCACGCAATGTTGCACATTGTGCAACACAAGGGGGCTCATGCATCTGCAGTTTGTTCTCAGTGGCCGAAGGCCCTGGCACACCCGTTCTCTCTCTCTCTTAATATAAGAATAAATAAATGAGCTCTGACCACTTGGGAACTTCCAACTGTGGGTGAGTTTTTCCTCGGCTGGGCCGGGGCTGGCCCAGGCCCAGGCCGGCCCCCTATCCCTTACCCTCCACATGGGTTCTTTATCCCCTCCAGCTCCCCACCTGGCAGGAGCTCCTTGAACTTTCTTTTCTCTCTTTTCTTTCCGCAGTTTTTCCAGGCCCTCCACGTGGGATCTCTAGCCACATGGGTGCCTTCCCTTGGCTCTGTATTTCCCTCGATAAATACAATGATTTAATAAAAAAAAATTAAAAATAAATGAATGAATAATGGACTGGAGAGATGGCTTAGTGTTTAAATGTGCTTCCTGCACCAACATGATGACCTGAGGCCTGAGGCCACGCAGGTTTGAAACTCCAAAACCCACATAAACTTGGTGTGGCTATGCAGGTCTGTAACCCCAGGCCTGTGGGGAGCAGAGACTGGAGCAGAGAGCAGAGACTGGCTTGCGAACAGCAAGTGCCAGAATCAGTAAGAGATTCTGAAACCAGGAAGAAACAGGTGGGTGGATGATAGAGAGGGGGCCTGGCCACTGCAAGAGAACACATGAGGTGCTGCATCAGCACATACACGCGTGCACACATTACACACAAACTACATCACACCTACTACACACATGCAGAAATAAATAATTGAAAAACAAGATAGAGCAGATATTTTATATTCCCTATCCATGGACTGGCTGGGAATATAAAATATCTTTTTTAAAAAAATTTAGCCAGGCATGGTGGCGTACGCCTTTAATCCCAGCACTTGGGAGGCAGAGGTAGGTGGATAGCCGTGAATTCGAGGCCACCCTGAGACTACGTAGTGAGTTTTCCAGGTCAGCCTGCACACTGAGACCTTACTTCGAAAAAAAAAAAAAATTATCACCTTCCATGTCTCAGGGTCCATTGCGGAAGAGGTGGCGGAAAGAATGTAAGAGCCAAAGGAAGGGTAGGACTCCTTACAACGTGCTCCTCCAGACACAAAATGGCCTGGATATCCATGACCTCACAGTGCCTGACATTACCTACACAAGGCCATCATAAGAGGAGGAAAAGATGATGACATCAAAATAAAAGAGAGACTGATTGAGAGGGGGAGGGGATAGGATGGACAGTGGAGTTTCATAGGGGAACGTGGGGTGAGGGAGGGAATTACCATGGGATATTGTTTACAATTATGGAAGTTGTCAATAAAAATATTTTTAAAATATTTTATTTCTTTATTTGCGAGAGAGAGAGAAGAAGAGGCAGAGAGAAAAAGGGAATTGGGTGCCCCAGGGCTTCCAGTCACTGCAAATGAACTCCAGGCACATGTGCCCCCTTGTGCATCTGGCTTATGTGGGTCCTAGGGAATCGAACCTGGGTCCTTAGGCTTTGTACGCACACGCTTTAACTGCTAAGCCATTTCCCCAGCCCAAAGGATCTTTTTTTTTTTTTTACCACTATCCTGTTGTTTTTTCATTTTTGATTTTTGTTTATATTTTGTTTTTATTTATTGATTAGACAGAGAAAGAGAGAGAGAGAGAATGAGCGCACCAGGGCCTCTAACCACTGCAAACAAACTCCAGATGCATGTGCCACCATATGCATCTGGCTTATGTGGGTTCTGGGGAATTGAATCTGGCTAGATCCTTAGGATTTGCAGGCAAGTGCCTTAACCACTAAGTCATCTCTTCAGCCGTAAAAATGTCTTTCTTACAGCCCATTGTGATGTTCCAAAAGGTTTGAAAAGTGCTGTCCTAAATCTGGGCCATTTTGAACTTTTTCATGACTAGAATACCACTGTCTTGGTCCTTCCCCAGCTACCTATCATCTCTGAGTTGTGTCACTGTGGACCCAGGTATCTCACACATCCACATTGCTATGTACATATGCCTCAAGTCAATTCTCATGCTTCCCATGATTGAAACATTTTAAAACTTATTTTATCTTTTTATTTATTCACAAGCAGAGTGAGGGGAAGACAGAGAGGGAATGGGAGCACCAGGGCCTCCTGACACTGCAAACGCCAGACACAGGCACCACTTTGTGCATTTGGCTTTACATGGGTACTGGGGATTTGAACTCAGGCCATCAGACTTTGCAAACAAGTGCCTTTAATAGCTGAGCCATCTCTCTGGCCCTGGTACATTTATTTATTTACTTGGTTGTTTATTTATTTATTTATTTATTTTTGGAGGTAGAGTCTCACTGTAGCCCAGGCTGACCTGGAATTCACTATGTAATCTCAGGGTGGCCTCAAACTCACAGCAATCCTCCTACCTCTGCCTCCTGAGTCCTGGGATTAAAGGCATGTACCACCACGCCATGCTCAATATTTAATTTTTATTTATTTGAGAGAGAAAAGAGGCAGAGAGAGAGTGAGAGCAAGAGAGAGGGAGAGAGAGAGAATGAATGGGCCCACCACAGCCTCCAGCAGCTGCAAATGGACTCCAGATGCATGTGCCACCATATGCATCTGGCTTACATGGGCCCTGGAGAATCAAACCTGGGTCCTTTGGCTATGCAAGCAAGTGTTTTAACCACTAAGCTATCTCTCCAGCCCCTTTTTGTTTTATTTATTTTTTTGAAGTAGGGTCTCACTTTAGCCCAGGATGACCTGCAATAATTCACTCTTTAGTCTCAGGGTGGCTTTAAACTCATGGTGATCCTCCTACCTCGGCATCCAGCCGAGGTTTTTTTTTCTTTTCTTTTCTTTTCTTTTAAGGTAGAGTCTCACTGTAGCCTAGGCTGACCTGGAACTCTCTCTAATCCCAAATTGGCTTCAAACTCACAGTGATCCTCCTACCTCTGCCTCCCAAGTACTGGGATTAAAGGTGTGGGACAACACACCCAGCACCATGATTGGACCATTAAGAAAAATAGCTAGGGCTGGAGGGATGGTTTAGCAGTTAAGGCATTTGCCTACAAAGCCAGAGGACCCAGGTTTGATTCCCCAGGACCCACGTTAGCCAGATGCACAAGGGGGCGCTCACGTCTGCAGTTCGTTTGCAGTGGCTGAAAACCCTGGCATGCCCATTTTCTCTCTCTCTCCCTCTTTCTCTGCCAAATAAATAAATAAATGAAAATTTTAAAAAAGAGAAAAATAGCTAGCTAAGGGCTGGGGAGATGGTTCAGTCAATAAAGTGCTTGCTTCACAAGTATGAGGACCTGTTTTTGTTTTAGATCTTTTTTTTTGGTGGGGGGGTTCAAGGTAGGGTTTCACTCCAGCTCAGGCTGACCTGGAATTCACTCTGTAGTCTCAGGTGGACTCAAGCTCACATGGATCCTCCTACCACTGCCTCCTGAGTGCTGGGATTAAAGGTGTATGCCACCACACCCAGCTTTCATATTTCATTTTTATTCATTTATTTGAGAGAGAGAAGGGAGGAGGGAAGAAGGGAATGGGCATGCCAGGGCCTTCAGCCACTGCAAATGAACTCCAGACACATGAGCCACCTTATGCATCTGACTTACGTGGGTCCTGGGGAATTGAACCCAGAGGTCCTTTGGTTTTGCAGGTAAACTTTACCGCTAAGCCATATTTGCAGCCCTAGGACCCATCCTTTATTTATTTTTTATTTTAGAGAGAGAGAGAGTGAGAATTGGTGCACCAGGGCCTCAATCACTGCAATTGAACTCCAAGTGCTTGCACCACCTAGTGGGCATGTGCAACATTGCTCTCACCTCACCTTTGCATGTGTCTTGCTTATGTGGGATCTAGAGAGTTGAACATGGGTCTTTAGGCTTTGCAGGCAAGCACCTTAACTGCTAAGCCATCTGTCCAGCCAAACGACCTGTCTTTTTAAAAATATTTTCTTTATTTGCAAGGAGAGAGAGAAAGAATGGGCATATCAGGGCTGCCTGTCATTGCAAATGAACTCCAAATGCATGTCCCACATTGTGCATTTGGCTTTACATGGATATTGGGGAATCAAATCTAGGCTGTCAGGCTTTGCAAGCAAGCTCCTATAACTTCTGAGCCATCTCTCCAACTCCTACTGTTTTTTCTTCTTGGTTTTGGTTTTCTTATCTTCCTTACTTTCTTCCCTTCTTTCTTTCTTTTTTTCTGAGACAAAGTCTCACTTTAGTCCAGCGTGACCTGGAACTGTATTCCCAGGCTGGCCTTGAAATTACAGTGACCCTCCTACCTTAGCCTTTTGAGTCAAAATGAGATTAAAGGCAGGCATCACCACTCCTAGCTAGAGGACCTGAGTTTGATCCCCAGAACCCATATGTAAATACCAGGTGTGGCAATGTACTTTTAATCCCAGTACTGGGGAGGTGCACATAGAAGGATTCCCTAGGGTTTGCTGGCCGGTTAGGTCCAGCCATATCAGTGAGCTCCAAGTGAGAAAGACTGTCTCAAAAAATAAGGTGGAGGGCTGGAGAAATGGCTCAGCAGTTAAGACCCTTGCCTGCAATGTCTAATGACCCAGGTTCGATTCCCCAATACCCACATAAAGCTAGATGCACAAAGTGGTGCATGCATCTGGAGTTCATTTGCAGAGGCTAGAAGTTCTGGTGCACCCATTATCTCTTTCTTTCTACCTGCAAATAAATAATTTTTTTATTTATAAAATATTTTGTTTATTTATTTGAGAGAAAGAGGCACAGAGAGAGAGGATGAATGGTTGTGCCAGGGCCTCTAGCTACAGCAAACAAACTCCAGACCCATGTGCCACCTTGTGTATCTGGTTTTACATGGGTACTAGGGAATCAAACTCTGGTCCTTAGGCTTTGTAGGCAAGTGCCTTACTTGCTGAACCATCTCTCTAGCCCTGTAAATAAATAAATAAGATATATTTTTTTAAAGTAAGGTGAGTGTGACTGAGGCAGACAGCCAATGTCCATCTCTGGCCTCCACACACATGTATGCATCCACATGACAGTCAGACAGCAAGGACAACAGGAAGGGACCAGGGTCATGCCCAAGTGATCCACTTCCTCTATATAGGCTCAACCTCCCATAGCACCACTACCTCCCAAAACTCTTCAAATTTTGAATCCAGCCAGGTATGGTGGAACAAGAGCAGAGGCAGAAGTACCAGGAGTTCATGGTCACCCTCAGCCATATAATGAGTTCAAGACCAGCCTGGGCTACAAAGACACATCTCAAATAACAAAAATCAACATTTGAGCTGGAGGTATGGCTTAGCGGTTAAGGCATTTGCCTGCAAAGCCAAAGGACCCAGGTTAGATTCCCCAGGACCCACGCTAGCCAGATGCACATGGTGGTGCATGCATCTGGAGTTCGTTTGCAGTGGCTGGAGGCCCTGGCACATCTACTCTCTCTCTCTCTCCCTCTTTCTCTCTGTCAAATAAATAAATAAATATAAACTTAAAAAATATCAATGTTTGTTTTTAAATTTTTCTCTATCTTTTTGAATGTTCTATTTATCTATTTGAGAGAGAGAGAGAGAGAGAGGGAGAGAACGGGCACACCAGGGCCTCTAGCCACAGCAAATGAACACTAAACACATGTACCACCTTGTGCATCTGGCCTCAGTTGGATGCTGGGGAATGGAACCTGAGTCCTCATCTTTGCCAGCAAGTGCCTTAACCACTAAGCCTTCTTTCCAGCCCTGTTTATTTATCTTACTATTTTACTTTATTGAGATAGTATCTCACTCTAGCCCAGGCTGACCTGGAATTCACTTGGTAGTCTCAGGGTGACCTCAAGTTCACAGCAATCCTCCTACCTCAGCCTCCGAAGTGCTGGGATTAAAGGCATGTACCACCACACCTGGCTAAAATTCTATTTATTTATGAGGGGAAGAGGTAGAGAGATAGGGAATAAATGGGCATGCCAGGGCCTTTATCCACTGCAAATGAACTCCAGTACCATTTACATCTGGTTTATGTGGGTACTGGGGAAAAAACCTGGATCCTCAGGTTTCACAGGCAAGCACCTTAAAAGCTAAACCATCTGGCCCAGGTTGATCTGGAATTCACTATTGTCATCTCACGCCTTTAATCCCAGCACTTGGGTGGCAGAAGTAGGAGGATCACTGTGAGTTTGAGGCCACCCTGAGACTACACAGTGAATTCCAGATCAGTTTGGGATAGAGTGAAACCCTACCTCGAAAACAAAACAAAACAAAACAAAAAAGGCATGCACCAACAAGCCCAGCAAATATCAGGTTTTGAATCTATCAATGAATTAAACCATTGACTGACTCAGAGTAATCATGATCTAAGCATCTCTAGAAAGACCTTCACAGACACACCCGAAATCCAGCATCAATAATCTCCAATCCAGGCCAGGCGTGGTAGCCCACACCTTTAATCCCAGCATTCCTTGGGAGAAAGGGGTAGGAGGATCATTGTGAGCTCAAGGTCACCCTGAGACTACATAGTGAATTCCAGGTCAGCCTGGGCTAGAAAACCAAAAACAAAACAAAAAGAAAGTCTCCAATCCAGCTGGCATGGTGGTGCACACCTTTAATGCCACCACTCAGAGGTAGGAGGATCAATCACTGAGTTTGAGGCCAGTCTGAGACTACAGGGTGAATTCCAGGTCAGCTTGGACTAGAGTGAGACCCTACTTCAAAAAACAAAACAAAACAAACAAACAAAACAACTTTGGGGAGTCAGATATGTTTAACAGGATTTGAACACTATAAATGTGTACATGCATCATCAACAGAATTGTTCACGTTTTGTTTTGAGACAGGGCCTCAGGTAGGGCAGGCTGGTCTTGAATTCGCTGTATAGCCAGGATGACCACACCATACATGCACACAAACATGCAAAAAATCTATATACCCAAATTTCCTGAAAATGACAGAATCTGGTCATACTAAATCCATCTTTCCCATGTGGTGTCAGGGGACTGGAGCTCAGAAATGACCACCCTTCTCAAATGGGACGTGGTTGTTCCTTTAGACAGTTGGCCTGGGCCTCTTAGGTTCTGAGATACCACAGAAAGGGGTCTATAGATATGGCATTGATTTCAAGTATTTGAGCCCCATCCCCTGTTTGTAATCCCCCTCCAGTCCTCCAAGACAGCTTTGTGGGTCCCCAAAAAAGGTAAAAAAGGAGCCGGGCGTGGTAGCACACGCCTTTAATCCCAGCACTAGGGAGGCAGAGGTAGGAGGATCGCCGTGAGTTCGAGGCCACCCTGAGACTCCATAGTGAATTCCAGGTCAGCCTGGGCTAGAGTGAAACCCTACCTCGAAAAACCAAAAAATAAAAAAAATTTTTTTTTAAAAAGGTAGAAAAGGAGGAGTCTGTGGTTTCAGGCTATTCTGAGATCTAGTCCTGCAGCATTTTTAAATTTATTTTTTTTTAATTTATTTATGTATTTTAGATTTTCGAGGTAGGATCTCACTCTACCTCAGGCTGACCTGGTATTCACTATGTAGTCTCAGGGTGGCCTCGAACTCACGGTGATCACCTCTGCCTCACAGGTGCTGGGATTAAAGGCGTGTACAACCACGTCGGGCTATCCTGGCGCTTCTGAGCTATGTGATCTTCAGCAAACAACCTATTCTCTCTTTGTCTTCACTTTGTTCATCTGTAAAATGAGTGATAGAAACAACACCCAACCTCTAGGATTGTCTTGGGGATTTAATGAGATAATTTTTGGCACATACTAAGAACATGTGTGCAGTTTTTCTCTCCCCATTGCACTTGTCAGTGATACTTTTATTTGCATCTTTGTTTATTGTCTGGTGTGCTAAATGACTCTCTTTGAAAGAAAGGCCTTGTCAGCCTTGCTCATCCCTGTTTGCCCACGGAGAACAATGCCTGACACAGAAGAAGAGCTCCACCAGTATTTGTCTCCCGGGCGAATGCCTATCTTTCATATTCCTCACCCAGCCCTGGCGGTGCCCAAAGTCTCGAGGACTCTGGTAAGAACCACTCTGACCTCCAACAGACAATCACACCAACTCTTGGCATGCATCCTTTGCAAACTTCATCCACTGGGCTCCGCGTCTTGAGCTGACGGATGACATTTGTGTGACTTGTGGACAACAGTCATAGCACAAAGCCGGGCGTGGTGGCGCACGCCTTTAATCCCAACACTTGGGAGGCAGAGGGAGAAGTTCGAAGCCACCCTGAGACTACATAGTGAATTCCAGGTCAGCCTGGGCTAGACCCTACCTTGAAAGAAAAAACCCGAGTCACAGCACGGACGAGCGAGCTGGTGGCTGGACCGAGCTGGTGGCTGGACCGAGTGGAGCCAGCAGCTAACAGAATTGAAGAGGTCCCCAATTCTCCTCGTCCAAAGCCAGCAGCAGTGCGGGGGGAGGAGACACGCGTGCACCCCCACATCCCGCTATTGAGCCCCGGGAAGGAGAAACTTCTTGGAAATGGATGGCCGGGCGGTTTGAACATCCCCAGCATCCCTCGTGGTTTGCGAAACTGGAAAGGGACTTGCAAACGGGGAGCGGGTGTGTTTGCGCCTCCAGATGCAACTATGCCGAGGCAGCACAGCGTGGGGGCTCCCCGGAGAGGGGCTTCCTGGGAAAGGCTGGGAAGCCAGAGAGACGGGAACGGGCCGAAGTTTTTGGAGAGCGTGCTGAAGTCACCCACGGGCAGCCTCGCCAACCCGCCGGGGCGCGGGCCGGCCGCACAGCCCTCCTCCGCGGCGCGCGCTGTCAGCCGGCGCTCCGGGCCCGCAACCGTCCCCACCATTACGTAACTTTGGCGAGTTTCAAGGGAGATCACCCCGAGACACCCCCCCGCTCCCGTGGGCATCTGCAGAGGAGGGCTCTCCCCCAGCCAAACGCAACGTCCCGGGAGCGCACGAGCAGAGCGCGCAGATGCCGCGGCGCACTGAACACAATGAATGAACCCTTTGGTTTCGGGCGGGGATGGGTTGTCACCGACTAACTCTCTTCCCAAATATGCCAACCTACTTCTTTTTAATCACTCTGCAACGGCATCCTGCTGCACCCCCCCGCACCTGGCCCCCCCAACGCCCGATAGCTCTTAAAGGGAATATATTCCAGGATCTTCAAAATCCCTAGTTGAGGCACCCAGGGCGCCAGGTCGGAAAACATCCACAGGACCCAGCCGCCCCGCCGCCACCACCCCGCGGTGCACGGCTAAGCCACGCTCGGACCCCGCCAGCTCCAACGCGCGCCGGTTAAACTTTACAACTTTCACGTTCCGGCCAAGGGGCCTATTTGCTCGTCCGGTGTAGCGGAAGGATCGCGCGCGAGCGAGCGCGGCCGCCGCTCAACCGTCCCCGCCCCCTCCGCGCCCTGGCCCCGCCCACCCCGCGGCCTGGCCCCGCCCCCGCCCGCGCGGCTTTACGGCCCATAAAGAAGTCCCGGCCCAGCCGCTGCACTCCCGCGCGCGCATCCGTGCGCCGCCCGAGGCTGGCTGACGAGTCGGCGGCCATTTTGTTCTTCTCGTGGTTCCCGTGGTTAGAGCAGGAGGAGGAGGAGGAGGAGGAGGAGGAGGAGGAGAAAGCCGGGAGCGGGGCGGCTGGGGGGGGTGGAACCCGCCGCGGCTGCTACCATCGCCGCCACCACCGCCACCGCCACCGCCGCCACCACCACCACCACCGCCACCGCCACCGCCAACCGCCGAGTGTGTGCTCTGGAGCGGAAGGCGCTGTGAGTCCCGGGCGCGAGCCGGCGGCGGCGGCGGCGGCGGCGCCGCTGCGGGAGGGTCGGCGGTGGGACGGCGATGGCGGATATCGATAAACTCAACATCGACAGCATCATCCAACGGCTGCTGGAAGGTGAGGGCGGCGGGCGAGCCCCGGGGTTCGGAGGGAGCTGCGAGCCGGCCGGTTGGGAGAAGGAAGGGGTCGCGGGGGAGGCCTGCGGGGATCCCCAACTTGTCGCCGCTCAGCCGGGGCGCGAGGTCGCGCCTTCCCGCCGCCGGTCCTGCGGGCTTCGGTGGGGCCGGGGGGAGAGGGTTGGGGACTCTACCCCCCTCCCCCGTCGAGATCCGTTTTCCTGCACCCGTCCTTCTTCCCTGGCTGTTGGATGGAGGTACGAGTCTCACGGGGTTTGGGGGTCCCCTTATTTCCCCCATCACCACCCCTCCCCGTCCTGGTGGTGGTTACGATTTGTGCTTCTCGGGTCCAGAGACCCCTGTCTCTGGGACTTGGCGACCAGCGTCGGCATGTCAGAGAGAGACAGAGACCCTCTCTCCTCCCGACTCCCCAAAGCCGTTCAAGTTGTCCCCCGAGCGCGCCTCTGCACCCGGAGCCGGGATGGAGACGTGTCCTTATCTTCCCGGTGCCAGCCTCGGTGCAGAGAGCCGGGTGGTCACGGGATTATTTATTGTAGCCGAGGATGGGCAGCGCTTCTGCAGCGCCGGGCTTGGGCATCGCCGGGGGCCACTTTGCTAGGCTGGGGCTGTTATTTTAAACTGTTTTGCAGGAGAAACTTAAGACACCGCGAAGGCGAAGCCAACGCGCGCTAGACCAAGGTCACTGTTAACAGTCAGGTTTCAAACCCAGGTAGTCTAAATAGCCAGAACGGGGGAAGGAAGAAGATGTCTGTGGCTGAAATGGGAAAGCTTTCGTTTGGGCTGACTCTTTCAGAGAGACTGGACAGTGGATTCCTAGGGGTGGGAGAGAGGGACAGGATCACATTTTAAACTGGGAAGCTGAATCCAGCTCCCTCATTCCAGAGCATGTGTGCTAATGCTAACATCCTATCCAGAAAGACTGCAGTCAAATGTTCCCTGCTTGATTTGGGCACTTGATACTGTGAACTGGCCAGGTTTAACTGCTTTTAGCAGCCTTTGTGTGGTCTTCCTAAAAGATGGTTGGGATGTCCCTGCTGTGAGCTGTGGAGCCAAGAGGAGAAACAGTAGGATAGTTCTGGTGGTAGATCTTTTGAAGTCACGGAAAGAAAATGAAAATGACCTTTAGGAATAGTGCACTTTTCTCATTTTTACACGTTTGTTGTTTTTAAAAACCCGCTTGGGCTAGGGAGGTGGCTCAGTCCATAGTGTTGATCGAGCATGAAGCCCAGGGTTGCATCTCCAGTACCACATAAATGAGGCATGATGGAGCACGTAATCATAACTCTCAGGAGGTTAGAGGATCAGAAGTTTAAGGTAATCCCTCGCTGCATAGGAAACTTGGGGCCAGCCTGGGCTACATGGGAAACTGATTAAAATATACTTCGCATTAAGAAAGGGACTTTTTTTTGCCAGGTGTGGTGGCACACACCTTTAATCCCAGCACTTGGGAGGGAGGCTAAGGGGGATTGCTGTGAGTTTCTAGGCCAGCCTGAGATTACATAGTGAATTGCAGGTCAGCCTTGGCTAGAGCAAGACCACCTTGAAAAGAAAAATGAAAAGGGGCTGGGCGAGGTGGTGCACGCCTTTAATCCCAGCACTCAGGAGGCAGAGGTAGGACGATCACCTTGAGTTCAAGGCCACCCAGAGACTACATAGTGAATTCCAGGTCAGCCTGGACTAGAGTGAAACACTACCTCAAAAAAACCCAAAAAACAAAACAACAACAAAAAACTCCCATCATAGAAAAATAAAAAGGAAGAATCTTTCTAAATTTTCTAAGTGTGCACATCAGTATAGGGATGTGAAGCTTGACTAGCGTGGCTTTGTTTCTGAGAATACAGAAGAGATTAGAACCCATGGGTGAGCACTATTAGAACTTGAAGATTTCATAAGTGTGGTAAATGTAAGTTGTGGTTGCTCTTAACTCTCTTCATACAACAGATTTTTGTTTCATGTGTTTTCCATATAGGGACTCATTTAGCCCAGGCTGGCCTTGTACTCACAGCGATCCTTCCACCTCTGCTTCCCAGGTGCAGAGTTTAAAGGTGTGCACCAACACCCCAATGATTTAAAAAAAAATTTGTTTGTTTTTTTGAGGTAGGGTCTTGCTCTAGCCTAGTCTGACCTGGAATTAGTCTCAGGCTGGCCTCAAACTCACAGCAATCCTCCTGCTTCAGCTTCCTGAGTGCTGGGATTAAAGGTGTGTGCCACTATGCCTGGCTAAAAAAAGAATTTTGTGGGCTGGAGAGATGGCTAAGTGGCTTGCCTGGGAAGCCTAAGGACCCAGGTTTGATTCCTCAGTACCCACGTAAACCAGATGCACATGGTGGCGCATGCATCTGGATCTGGAATTCATTTGCTGTGACTAGACTAGCGCACCCGCTCTCTGCCTCTTTCTATCAAGTAAATAATAAAATATTTTTAAAATTTTTTGTATTTATGAGAGGGAGAGAAAATGGGGGAAATGGGAATGCCAAGGCCTCTTGCTGCTGCATATGAACTCCACATACATGTGCCACTTTGTGCATCTGGTTTTGTGTGAGTACTGGGGAATGAAACCCAGTCTGGCAGGCTTTGCAGGCCAGTGTCTTTTAACATCTGGGGCATCTCCACTTACCCAATTTTTTTTTTAATTAAAAAAAATTAATTTGTGAGCTAAGAGAATGAGATGTGTACACTAGGGCCTCCTGCTGCTTGGAAATGAACTCCAGATGCATGTGCCATTTTGTGCATCTGGCTTTAAGTGGTTCTGGGGGATGGAACCCAAGCCTACAGGGTGTGTAAGCAAGCACTTTTTTTTTTTCTTTTTCCGGTTTTACAAGGTAGGGTCTACTCTAGCCCAGGCTGACCTGGAATTCACTATGTAGTCTCAGAGTGGCCTTGAACTCATGGCGATGCTCCTACCTCTGCCTCCCAAGTGCTGGTATTAAAGGCATGCTATATCACTATACCTGGCTGCGCGCTTTTAACCACTGAGTCATCTCCCCATCCCTTGTTTTATTCCCCCCCCCCCCCATGAGGTTCTCACTCTAGTTCCAAGCTGGCCTTGGATTCACGGTGATCCTCCTACCTCTGTTTTCTGAGTGCTGGAATTAAAGGTGTGTGCCACCGCATCTTTGTTTTGATATTTTTATTTGTGGGAAGAGAATGAGGATGGGCATGCCAGGGCCTCTTGCCACTGTGAATGAACTCCAGATGCATCGGGCATTACATGGGTTCTGAAGAATGGAACCCAGACTGTCAGGCTTTGCAAACAAGCACCTTTAACTACTGAGCCACCTCTCCAGCCCTTGGGTGGTTTTTGTTTTTGTTTGTTTTTTTGGTTTTTCGAGGTAGGGTCTCACTCAGGCTGACCTGGAATTCACTATGTAGTCTCAGGGTGGCCTTGAACTCACCGCAATCCTCCTACCTCTGCCTCCCGAGTGCTGGGATTAAAGGCATGTGCCACCATGCCCGGCCTTTGGCGTTTTTTGGTGAGGAGAGGAAGGGTGATAGGGTCTCACTCTAGCCCAGGCTGACATGGAATTCACTATGTAGTCTTAGGCTGACCTCGAACTCACAGTGATCCTATCTGCATCCTGAGTGCTGGGATTAAAGGCATGTATCACCACTCCCAGCCTTCTTATTTTTAATACTAAAACTCTGCTGACATTTTAAATTGTAAAATTAGTTCATCTTTTTTTAATGCTTTATTTATTTATTAGGGGGTGGCAGATAGAGAATGGGCGCTCCAGAGCCTCCAGCCACTGCAAATGATCTCCAGATATATGTGCCACCTTATGCAACTGGCTTACCTGGAACCTGGAGATCTTAAGATTTGTTATCTTGCTGGGATTTTTTACATGTCATAATTAATCTTTTGCCAGTGTGGGTAGGGCATTCCCATGGTCCCAACACTGGACCAAGGCAGGAAAATCCCAAATTCCAGGTCAGACTAGACTAGAGAACAAGACCCCGTGGTCTGTCTCTTTCTGCCTTCCCCACTTGCCCCCCAAATCTTTCAAGCTTGAAGGCTATAGAGCTAGTTGAAAAGTTGCTAAAATTACCTTAAAAGATGAAATCTTGTGGCATCATGTCCCAGTGCTTGGGAGGTGGAGGCAAGAGGTCAAGGCTACTGTGGGAGACATGAACATCTGGGTTCTCCAGTGCCCACATAAAGCCAGATGCACATAGTGAAATGGGTCTGGAGTTCATTTGCAGCAACTAGAGGCCTTTGTGCACCCACTCTTTCTCCCCCCCCCCAACACACACACCCTTGGAATTTTGTGTTTTCAAAGTAAGGTTTTACTGTGGCCCAGGCTATCCTGGAATTCACTAGGTAGTCTCAAGGTGTCTTTGAACTTACTTAAATCCTCCTACCTATGCTGGGATTAAAGGTGTTCACTTTTTTTTTTTTTAATTTGAGAGAGAGGAAAAGGTGAGAGAATGGGTGCACCAAGGCCTCCAGCCATTGCAAACAAACTAGATGCATGTGCCACCTTGTGCATCTGGCTTATGGGGCACTAGTCTACTGGGGAAACTGGGTCCTTAGGCTTCACGTACAAGCACCTTAACCACTAAGCAGTCTCTCCAGCCCTTTTTTTATGTCGTTTGTTTTTGAGGTAGGGTCTCTCTAGTCCAGACTGGCCTGGAATTCACTATGTAGTCTCAAGCTGGCCTCAAGCTTACAGCGATCCTCCTTCCTCGTCCTCCTGAGTGCTGAAATTAAAGGCTTGTGCCACCATGCCCGTAGCAGTGAGTATCTTTAAGGCTCATAGGAAAAAGCAGGTCATAAAGTGTAGTGTCAGAAGTTGTGTCCACTGTGATATTTTACTGAACTGTAGTGTTAGGCTGTGGAAAGGTTAAGCATTTTTCACTGAATTGACCTTACCTTAGGTGTGGGACTAAGCTACCTCATTGGGAGCAACAGACACTTTGCAGCTGCATTCTGATGACCATCTATGGGGTGTCATCTTCAGAGCCACTCACCATACCCAACACCAGCTGTAGGGGTGGAGTAGGGTAGAAGGTCAAGGTCTGAAAGTACCAAGTCTTGCTGGTGGCTGCCCAGAAACCAACGAAAGGACTCTTGATATCATTTTGTGGCACATATGTTTTGTAAACAACTTTCTTGAGAGAAAAATCCAGTGCTTGCAAATATTTACTGTTGTTTTTGAGGTCTTCTTACTCACTGGATTATTTTAAAACAACAAAACTCAGGATGGCCTCAAACTCACGCAGTCCTCCTACCGCTTCCTTCCCAGTGCCCGTTCTCCCTTCTATCTCCCTGTGCTTGAAAATAAATAAAAATAGTTTAAATAAAACTTTAAAGTTAGCAGTACTTAGTAGTAGTAGTAACCTCTGAGCTCTTCCCCCTCAGAGGACAAACATTAAAAGAAGGTGGGTGATGTGCCGTGCACCTAGAGCCCCAGCACTTAAGGTAGGGAAGGAATGACACAGGGCAATAATGAGCCTCGGGCTGGAGAGATGGCTTAGCGGTTAAGCGCTTGTCTGTGAAGCCTAAGGACCCCAGTTCGAGGCTCAGTTCCCTAGGACCCACGTTAGCCAGATGCACAGGGGGCACACACATCTGGAGCTTGTCTGCAGTGGCTGGAGGCCCTGGCACGCCCATTCTCTCTCTCTCTCTCTCTCTCTCTCTCTCTCTCTCTGCCTCTTTCTGTCGCTCTCAAATAAAAATAAACAATAAAAAGTTTTTTAAAATAGCCTTATGTCAAGAAAAATAGAGTTTAAAGGATCATGAACTCCCTTAACAAGAGAATGCATGTTAACAGCATTGGTTTACTGCAGTCTCAGTACCGTTCACACAGCTAAGCAAGCCTTCTGTGCCGCTGTAAAGTAAGCCAGTGCTGCTGAGATACTCTTGTCAAAGACTTAAAGACAGGCGGCTCACTCGTGGGTGTGGGACTCAAACCAGAAGCTTTAGGAGTTCTAGCTACAAATAAGCAGTCTGCCCGGCTTTGCTTCCGGCTTAGGGGATCACTGGTGATTGGGGTTTTCTGGCCAGTGAAGCAGGGATCCTGCCGTCCTTCTACCAGGATTATTTCTAGAGTATTTTCATCTGTGTGTCAGAACCTTGGTGCCCTGGTGCTGTTGTACGCATCTTCCTTGGAAGCTTTATCGCTGCTCTGTTTCTTATTGCCACTTTCAAAATGTTTCCACCCAAGCCAGCCTGGTCTATGTGAGTTCTTGTCTTTGAAAAACAACAGAGGATTGGAGAGATGGCTTAGCAGTTAAAGTGCTTACCTGTAAAGCCTAAGGACCCAGGTTCAATTCCTCAGTACCCACATAAGCCGGATGCATGTGGTGGCACATGTCTCTGTGGAGCTCATTTGTAGTGGCCAGAGGTGCTGGTGCGTCCATTTTCATATTCTCTGTTCCCCTCTCACTGCCTCTGTGAACTGCTTAAAGGATTCTCTGCTCAAAAGAAAAAGAAAAAAAGAAGCCAGAAACAGAAGGAACTGGTGATCTTTAGTCCAGTTATATATTTGGGGGTCCAGAGTAGAGTGATTTGCCCCAAGCTGTCTAAAACCAATCAGAAACTTCTGGCTTCTAGTCTGGTCTTGTCTCATCATTTTTGTGCTTCAAGTTTATCCCTCTTCCTGTATGTCCTTATTTTTCATTGAAAAAAAAAAATACTGTTAAGGCGGTCGTGGTGGCACAGGCCTTTAATCCCAGCACACTTGGGAGGCAGAGGTAGGAGGATCACTGTGAGTTCAAGGCCAGCTTGAGATTACATGATGATTTCTAGGTCAGCCTGGGCTAGAGTGAGACCCTACCTTGGGGAAAAAACAAAAACAAAACTGTTTTACACACGATTTTGTCTCTTTGACTTGTTTCCTCAGTTAATCCAGGTTTTCAAAGTCTATTGAGGCTGAGGGATAGTCTGACTGAGGGCACTGTTTCTCAAACTGGACATGGGGCGCATGATGAGAGAAGGTGCTCAGCAAACAGTAACAGGCAGTATTTGTGTGTGTTATGTGTGTGTGTGTGTGTGTCTGAGACAGAAAGGGTGTGTCGTGGCCTTCTGCTACAGCAAATTAGTGAACTTTAGACACATGTGGCACTTTGTGTATCTGACTTTTTATGGGTACTGGTGGTTTGAACACCACCTGGAAGGCTTTGCAAGCAAGTGCCTTTAATCAGTGAGCCATCTTCCCAGAACAAATCTTTATTATTCTTACAGTTAATTGGGTATTTATAAAACAAAGGTCCTGTAAACCTATTAAGCTTTTGTGTATTTGAAAGAGAATGAGTGAATGAATGAATGAATGAATGAATATGGGCACACCAGAGCCTCTTGTCAGTACATAATTTCCAGACATATATACCACTTTGTCTGGCTTTACATGGGTATGGGGGAATTGAACCTGGGCCACTGCGTGTCTTTAACCACTGATCCATCTTCCTCGGCCCCAGTTAAGCATTTGTTACTTAGCTATTAGGCTAAATGATTTTATATTTTGAATACAAACAAATCCCCTAGAATAAATTTAATAAAATTAATCTGGATTTTCTGCTGAAATAAAATCACTTGACACTAGTTTAATGGTAGAATGATGAGGCTTTAATTTCTCTCCTAGTCTGGCGTGTATTTTGCTGTAGATTTAACTCAGGGAATTCCCCACCATCAGACTTGTACAGAGAACCAAAGCACATTGATTCTAATGATGCCGCCCGCATACATAGCCAGGCTCCATCAGCATGGACCTCTGCTGGATTGCCCTTGCAGGCCAGGGCCACTTTATCCTGTAACATGTTCAGAGCTGTTCAGTCTGTATTTAAGGATGGACCATTATGTGTCTTCATTACCATTACTGCTACCTGCTGAGAAGCAGTGAGGAGAGATGAGTGTCCACCGTGGGGGCTTAAGTTTCTGGTGCCCTGAGCTGAGCTGAGCTAGCAGATTTTCCATTGCATTCTGTCTGGGGGCCTTCTTTCAGCATGTTTCAGTGTGATTGTAAACATGAATGCAGGGGCTGGAGAGACGGCTTAGTGGTTAAGGCACTTGTCTATGAATCCTAAGGATCCAGGTTCAGTTTTCCACAACCTACATAAGCCAGATGCAAAGGTAGTGCATGCGTCTGGGGTTTGTTTGCAGTGGCTAGACAGAGGGCCCTGGCACACCCATTCATATATTCATATTCATTCTCTCGCCCTCCCTCCCTCTCTCTCTGCCTTTCAACTAAACAAAATATTTTAAAAAACACACATACACGTGAATGCAGGCCCAGAGAGTATGCAAGAAACTACACACAGCCTATGTTGGCAGGTTGTACATAGATGTCAGATCTTCTAGATGCTTGTCCTTTGCAAGCCCCGCTGGGTGGGAGACTCCAAGCATCTGTACCACCATGGTTTTAGAATAGGCAGTGTGGAGGACAGATTGGGTAGTGTGGCAGGCTGAAAAATCACTGGCTTTGCACATGAAAATTATTCTAGAGCTGCAGAAAGAGCTGTCCCAGTGGGCAAAGCCACTTGTGTGCCTTGGAAATGGCACCGAGTGAGACCAGGAGCTCTGTGTGCTACAGGTAGTCTGGTTTCAGCAGGAAGGTTCCATCACAGGCAGGACCAAGGCGAACCCTCATTCATGTGCCTGTCTGGAAAGATTCAACTTGATCTTTGAATTCCTGTCAGTTCTAAAGATTGGTGTTAAAACCATGCTTGCTATAACTTCATGAAAATCAGTCTGGCCAGAAAGCTGACTAAACCCTGCTTTTTCTAAAACTAGTATCTTTATTTATTTATGAACAGGATGTGGTACTGCACAGCTTTAATCCCAGCCCTTGGGAGGCAGAGGTAGGAGGATTGCCAAGAGTTCTAGGCCACCTTGAGACTATATAGTAGATTCCAGGTCAGCCTGAGCTAGAGTGAGACCCTGCCTCAAAAAACCAAAACACATTTATTTACTCATTTATTTATTTGAGAGAACCAGCCACTGCAAACAAACTCCAGATACATGTGCCACCTTGTGTATCTGGCTTTACTTGGGCACTGGGGAATTGAACGTGAGTCCTTAGGCTTTACAGGCAAGTGCCATAACTGCTAAGCCATCTCTCCAGCCTGAGTGACACATATGTTGCTATATGTTGTATTTGAGAGGGAGAGAGAACAGGCATGCCATAGAAGATGCATGCGCCACTGTGCATCTGGCTTTATGTGGGTATTGGGGAATCAAACTTGGGATGTCAGGCTTCGCAAACAAGCACTTTGGACTGCTGAGCCATGCTTCAGCCCTGTTTTTGTTTTCTCTAGGTAGGGTCTCTAGCCCAGGGAGTGTGTGTATGGGCACACCAGGGCCTCTTGGTGCTTCAGATGAATTCCAGATGCATGTGCCACATTGTGTATCTGCCTTTATGGTACTAGGGAATTGAACCTGGGCCAGCAGATTTTGCAAGCAAGGGCACTTAACTGCTGAGTCATATCCCCAGCACTGATACTGTATTTGAACTATTGGGCTAATTGAAGTGTTCTCTCCTACAGTGAGAGGGTCAAAGCCAGGTAAGAATGTCCAGCTACAGGAGAATGAAATCCGAGGACTGTGCTTAAAGTCTCGAGAGATCTTCCTCAGTCAACCTATCCTACTAGAGCTTGAAGCACCACTCAAAATCTGTGGTAAGTTTGGGCATTGGGTTATCTTTGGTAGGTTACATGTTGATTACTAGAATCAATGACCTCATTAGCCCATAGAATTATTGCTATTTGTTAACTTGGAGCTACTTAAAAATGGGTTCAGTAGTAGCTCTAGAATAAAATGCGTTAGTAGACTCAGTTTCCTGCTTCAGGGTTTTTTTTTTGTTTTGTTTTGTTTTTTCTTGGTCCTGAGGACCAAACCCAGGGCCTTGCCCTTGCTAGGCAAGGGCTCATTCACTGAGCTCAATCCCCAACCCCCTGATTTTTTTTTTTTAATTGCTCCAAGGAAGGATTATACATGTGTTTGACAGAAGAGAAATTGAAACTGAGAGTGGGAGCTAAGAAAAGGCTGACTTAGAGGAGTGTGTGCAGTTGCTTTCATGCTTAAGGAAACACTGCTTGTACCTCGTACAAGCAAATAATTGATTCGCACTGTAAAAACTAAACTTGGTGGTTCAATTGGGTTATGATGATCTGTCATATTTGATTCCATGGAGAGAGGGTCGAGAAAGAGGGAGAGAGTGAAAGTGAAATGCTCTGGCATTATCTGGCAGGAAGATTTGAAGACTGGCTGCAGTGGTGGGTGGTGGGCCTTTGTAGTGTGAGGACAGACCCTACAGACTCACAGAGGCTCTGCTGACACAAGACCTTGGACCCTGGCTGAGAGCAAGCTGCCTGCAGTCTGATGGTGATTAGCAGGCCTGAAAGGAAACTATGTTACTGAGCAAGAAGGTATACTGAGACATAAAGTCCCACTCACAAAATAAGTTCGTCGTCGAGTTTTCTGTGGGGTTCTAGGTTATATTCATATGTCTGAAATTTTTATTGTAGTCAGTTGAACTAAATATGGTACAAGATTGGAATTAGTAGCTTTCAGATTCAGCTCACTAGAAGTCATTGCCACTATGCAGTGAGTGTTTAAAGAGGGGTCTTTCCAGAGCTTTGTTTGTAAGTTGAGCCTTAAGTCCAGTGACACTGTGTGACCAAGTTCTTATCTCCAGGTGACATCCACGGACAATACTATGATTTGCTTCGACTGTTTGAATATGGTGGCTTCCCGCCAGAAAGCAACTATCTGTTTCTCGGGGACTATGTGGACAGGGGGAAGCAGTCATTGGAGACTATCTGCCTCTTACTGGCCTACAAAATCAAATATCCTGAGAACTTTTTCCTTCTCAGAGGGAACCATGAGTGTGCCAGCATCAATAGAATTTATGGATTTTACGATGAATGTAAGTGCTATGCCCTAAGGAAGAGTTGACCTGGGTGAAGGGACTTCTTCTGAGGTCTTTGGAGAGTTTAGAATCTCATACTCTGACTTTATTAACTTTTTTAAAAATTTTATTTATTTTTTATTTGCAAGCAAGGAGAGAGAGAGGAGATAGAGAATGGGTGCACCAGGGCCTCCAGCCACAGCAAATGGACTCCAGATGCATGCTCCACCATGTGCATCTGGCTTACATGGGTCCTGGGTAATTGAACCTGTGTCCTTTGGCTTTGCAGGCAAGCACCTTAACCGCTAAGCCATCTCTCCAGTCCTTATTAACTCGTTTTTATCTTCGCTTCTAAAGGTAGAAAAATAATGTTGCCCTGAATTCTTCTATGTGATCAGAGCAGAAGTATGGTGATTCATAGTTTCTTGAAGATCATTACTCTACAGTATGCACAAATAACATAATTCTAAAAGCCTGTTCAAATTGTGTTTTGAGATACATGCCGTTTCATTCTGTAGGATCTGTTTAAAAAATTGGGTATGATCCTTTAACCTCAGCATTCTGGGGCAGAGCTAGGAGGATCACTGAGAGTTCAAGGTCACCCTGAGACTAGAGTGAATTCCAGGTCAGCCTGGGCCAGAGTGAGACCCTACCTCAAGAAGCCAAAAGAAAAAAAACCTGGGTCTAGTATCACATGCCAGAATCCCAGCACTGGGAGTCACAGGAGAATCACAGGTTCAAGGCCAGCAGCTTGGGCTATGTAAAACCAACTCAAAAAATAAATAAAACTTCGGTCTCCTGTAGCTCTACAAGAAGCAGTGCACACTAGACTACACCTTTAGACTTTCTGTCCTCCGGGTGAGGAAGGAGACTCAGGACAGGCTTCTTAGTGTGTCTAGGAGGAAAAGACCCCTAACATTGGATGTTCTCCTCTGCAAATTGAGAGGATTTTGTACTTGCCAAAGTTCATAACTGGTTTTGTTTGAACTCAAAACATTTTACACATAGAATCAGTGATTAAAGGCATACTTCTGTCAGAGTCACTCTCAGACGCCAGCACGTGTGGCCACATGCTGGTGTGAGTATATAACCATGCAGCCTCAGTTCCCTGGGAGGGTTCTGAGGGTGTGCGCCTACCATAACAGTTCATTCCCCTGGAATTTATGGGCTTCCTGCAAAAGCAGGGTGGGAGTAAGTAGGCTATTAATAGAAAAATAGGATGTATTGAAAGGATGATAGCAGTGGGCAAGTTAAAAGTATTAAACTGTTGATTATAATTTTTAAAACATCTTTATATATTTTTTTTAAAAATTTATTTGAGAGAAGCAGATAGAGAGAATGGGCACCACAAAGCCTCTAGCCACTGCAAACAAGCACCAGATGCATGTGCATCTGGCTTACCCAGATACCAGGGAATCGAACCTGGATCCTTAGGCTTCACAGGCAAATGCCTCAACCACTAAGCCATCTTGCCTATATATCCAACCCTTGTAAGGTACTTCCAGCAAATATTTTAAAAATATTTATTTATTTGAGAAAGAGGCAGATAAAGAATGGGTGTGCCAGGGCCTCTAGCCACTGCAAGTGGACTCTAGATGCATGTACCACCTTGTGCATCTGTCTTTGCATGGGTCCTGGAGAATCAAGCCTAGGTCCTTAGGGTTTGCAGGCAAATGCCTTAACTGCTAAACCATCTCTCCAGCCCTTCCAGCAGATTTTAATAAAAACATAGTTTCACTTACTTAAACCTTGCTTTGAAGGAAACTGTCCTGAGAGAACAGGGCTGTTTCTTTAACTGTTCTAAATGTTCACAGGTAAAAGAAGATACAACATTAAACTGTGGAAAACATTCACAGACTGTTTTAACTGTTTACCGATAGCAGCCATCGTGGATGAGAAGATATTCTGCTGTCATGGAGGTATGCAGGCTGATTGTCAGGTACAGATAGGTTTTGACCCTTCTAAAAGGTGCACCTGACATTTAGAGGTTGCACTGGAGATCACCTCTTCTGTCCAGTTATTCTCCTTTATTTGTGTGGCTTGGTTTTTGGTTTTGTGAAGGTTATGTGTGGTGTTCGCTGTTTTTCCTGTAGTTCTGGCCTTGATGTAATCAAGAATGACCTTGAATTTCTGATGTATCTTCCCCCTGAGTGTTGGGGCCATAGGCATCTGCCACCATACCAATTTATGCTGTGCTGGGGGTGGAACCCTGCTAGGCAAGCTCTCCAGCTGAGCCTTAACCCCACCCCCACATCCTTGCTTTTATGTTCAATGTGCAAAATGACAGAAGTATTTGGCTAGAATCTGTTGATTGGTTGAATATAGAACATAAAATATTTTATATAGTAAATGAGCCACAGTGAATAGGTTGAGCCACAAGTCCTAGAATCTGGGGAAGTGTGAATATATATCTCCCCTTGATCTGATCTTCCTGACCTTTCTGACATGGGTTCTAGAAGCTGTTTGACTTTTTTCTGTAGTAAGGTTTTGTTTGCTTGTTTACGGGAGGGTTTGTTAATTACTAATATTTTTGGCCAGAAATTAAGCAGCCATGAAATATAGGATATTGACAAACGAACTCCTGTACTACATAGCTTGGGGTACTGTTAGTCATGAGATTTTTAACTCAAGTTAGAATAGACCACGTGGTTGTTGGTCACAGAACTTACGGTCTATGGACAGCTAAAGGTTCTGGCTCTGCGTCTGAACATTGTCTTCTATACTCAGCAGTTAATCCGTGGCTGTCCATTGCTCCTCACTCTCCTTAGCTAGAGAGGCAAGAATGCAAAGAGTTGCTAGAGTCTGGTGTTAAGGCTTTATGTGCTATCTCTATTGACAAACATACTCTGCTCTGGAAATCAGTAAATTCCAGTGCCTGTTTACTAGGGGTTTGTGGGGGTTTTTTGTTGTTGTTGTTGTTTGTTTTTTTGTTTGCTGTTTTTATAACCAAAATTAAGTAAGTAAAACATCCATAGGTTTAATTTAAGCTTGGTTTCAGAAAAATGAGTTTATAGACAGATGAAACTATTAAAAACGGTAACATCTTTGATTATTTTTTTGTTTTTGAGGTACGGTTTCACTCTAGATCAGGCTTACCTGGAATTCACTGTAGTTGCAGAATGACCTTGAACTCACAATGATCTGTCCAATGGATGGGATTAAAGGTGTCTGCCACCACACTGGACACATCTTTGAGTTCTGTTTATTTTATTTTATTTATTGGAGCCAGAGAGAGAGAATGGGGGTGCGCCACAGGCCTCCGGCCACTGCAAATGAACTCCACATGTTTGCACCACCATGTGCATCTGGCTTGCATGGAACCTGGAGAATCGAACCTGGGTTCTTAGGCTTCACAGCCGTGTGCTCTTACTGCTAAGCCATTTCTCCAGCCCTAATTTGTTTTTGTTCTTTCTTTTGTTTTTTTTCCTTCCCTGAGGTAGGGACTCACTCTATCCCAGACTGACCTAGAACTTACTCTGTAGTCCAGGCTGGCCTTGAGTTTAGGGCAGTCCTTGCTCCTGGGCCTCTTGCCACTGCAGACAAACTCCAAATGCATGTGCCACTTTGTGCATCTGGCTTTACATGGTACATGGGAACTGGAGAATTGAACCCACACCATAGGGCTTAGCAAGCAAGCAACTCAATAGCTGATCCATCTCTCCAGCCTAATAACATCTTTTTTGTTTTGTTTTTTTCAAAGTAGGGTCTCATACTAGCCTAGGTTGACCTGGAATTCACTCTGTAGTCCCAGGCTGGCCTCTTCCTACCTCTTTTTTCCCAAGTGCTAGGATTAAAGGCATGCACCACCATGCCTGACTCCAGTAATATCTTCTTAGTAATTCTTCCTTTTTCCCCTTTAATAGGTTTATCACCAGATCTTCAATCTATGGAGCAGATTCGGCGAATTATGCGACCTACTGATGTACCAGATCAAGGTCTTCTTTGTGATCTTTTGTGGTCTGACCCCGATAAAGATGTCTTAGGCTGGGGTGAAAATGACAGAGGAGTGTCCTTCACATTTGGTGCAGAAGTGGTTGCAAAATTTCTCCATAAGCATGATTTGGATCTTATATGTAGAGCCCATCAGGTATTGATTTTGAATTTTACATGTACACTTTCGAGCATGTGTGTGAGCACAGGTTCTCCTTGTTGATTTTGGTGGGTAGGTATTGCTTATTTATACAACGTGTCTCTGGAATAAGCTACAGGATGTCAGGCTCAGTGGGAAACTAAAGAGTGGTTTTGCCTAAAAGTTGCATCTACTTACACTGAAAACCATTGTCTCCCCAAGGTGGTTGAAGATGGATATGAATTTTTTGCAAAAAGGCAGTTGGTCACTCTGTTTTCTGCACCCAATTATTGTGGAGAGTTTGACAATGCAGGCGCCATGATGAGTGTGGATGAGACGCTGATGTGCTCCTTTCAGGTAGAGCCTGCTGCCCACACTGCTTCCTCCCTTAGCTTGCAGGTTGCTGGCTTAGAAGGTCATTTGCTGCTGTCCATTTACATTGAGTAGTCTAAACTTGAGCTTTCCCAGAACCCATGTTTGTCCTATGGGTAATGTTTGATCCTTTTTGAAACTTTTTATTGACAACTTCCATACATATAGAAAACACACCATGATCATAACATCCTCCCTTTTCCCCAATCCAAATCTTCCCTCCCCTGAATCCCTTCTTTCCAACTCTCTTCTCTTTTGATTGATCCTTTAAGTGTAGTAGCAGTAGGTAGAAACAAAACAACATGTAACCTCCTTATGCTTTAGTTTCACTGTCAATCTGTAAGCATGTTGTCTGGATTGTCAAGCTAAGATGCAGTCCCCACCCTGAGCCTGTTGTGCTATGCGACAGCTTAGTTCAGCTCCCTCTTTAACTTATGTGGAGCCTTTATAAAAAATTTTTTTTTGTTTTGTTTTTCAAAGTAGGGTCTCACTCTGGCCAGGGCTGACCTGGAATTCACTATGTAGTCTCAGGGTGGCTTCAAACACACAGCAGTCCTCCTACCTCAGCCTCCCAAGTGCTGGGATTAAAGGCATATGCCACTATGCCTAGCCTAAAAAAATATTTTTATTTATTTGAGAGAGAGAATGGGCATGCCAGAGCCCCTAGCCACTACAAACTCCAGACACATGTACCACCTTGCTGGTTACATGGGTACTGGAGAATCGAACCTGCGTCCTTTGGCTTTGCAGACAAGTGCCTTAACTGCTAAGCCATCTCTCCAGCTCCCTGGAGCAATTTTTGTTGTTAAATTTATTTATTTATTTGAGAATGGGTGTGCCAGGACCTCTAGCCACTGCAAATGAACTCCAGGCACATGCACCACTGTGTGCATCTGGATTATGTAGGTATTGGGGAATCAAACCTGGGTCCTGGGCTAGGGAAATGGCTTAGTGGTTAAGGCCATTGCTTGTGAAGCCTGAGGACCCCAGTTCGATTCCTCAGGACCCACATAAGCCAGATGCACAAGGGGGCGCATGCATATGGAGTTTGCAGTGGCTAGAGGTCATGGCATGCCCATTCTCTTTATCTGCCTCTTTCTGTTTCTCAAATAAGTAAATACTCAAAAAACAAACACAGAGCCAGTTGTGGTGGTGCACACCTTTAATCCCAGCACTCAGGAGGCAGAGGTAGGAGGATCGCCATGAGTTTGAGGCCACCCTGAGACTACATAGTGGATTCCAGGTCAGCCTGGGCTATAGTCAGACCCTACCTCGAAAAACCAAAACAAACAAACAAACAAAAACCCAGACAAACATGGGTCCTTAGTCTTTGCAGGCAAGTGCCTCAAACACTAAGCCTTGGAGCCTTTTGTTAACGTGCTATGACATCATTTGACCTTCAGTTGGCACAAAAGGAATGTTTATGCCTCCATCTTTCATTTGCTTATAAAGTTGACCAATGTCAAGCTTACTTGATCATAAATACAGCTACTCAACTCTCAGCAGTCATCAGCCAAATGAATTAAAACCATTCTCGGGGAGAATTTGTAGCAGCTCCCAGAGATGGCACGTGGATGCTTAGTGATTTGAGAACACAAACACAGTGTCAAAAGGGGTAGCTAGTTACTCTTGGGATTTTTATCCAGTCTGTATATCACAATGTCTGTGTGTCTATCTGTGCCTCCCTACCCCCTTTTCCCTCTTTCTTCCTCCCCACCCCTCAAATTTTTTGAAGCAGGGTCTCATTCCAGCCCGGGCTGGCCTCTAACTCATGGCAATCCTCCTACCTCCTCTCAAGTACTGGCATTAAGGCATGTACCACTACACCAGGCTATCGTGCTTCTTACCAAAATGCTCTACTAGCTTAGTGAGTGTTTACATACTAGAGTGGGGCTTTCAAAGTTTAGGGGGATTTAGGCAACAAGAAGCCTTTCTGAACAAAAGATTTAAGTGTAAAACCTCAAGATTGTGATTTGAGTATTCCTAAAGTACGTGCTATCTTCATCTTTCTAGATTTTAAAGCCTGCAGAGAAAAAGAAGCCCAATGCCACAAGACCCGTCACACCTCCAAGGGGTATGGTCACAAAGCAAGCAAAGAAATAGATGTCATGTGACACTTGTAGCTGGGACTTGTAACATAGAATATATATATATAGCCTTCATTTTAAAAACTGTAATGTGTACTGGTCAGCCTGCCCAGATAGACCTGTGTTTGTGGGGCCCTCCCTCAGTGTTGATTTCATGAATGGCATTTGCTGCTTATACCAGCAAGTGAAAGATGTTCCCAAGAATGTTTTTGTTTTTTAATTTCCTATTATTTTTGTAGACAATTTTAATGATGGTGTTAAGCTGCATACCCCAGGACACGGAGACTGTCTGAGGGGGCATGTACAAATGATCTTTTTTTAACTTAGTACAAACCATGACTGTGTAAATGCTCGTTTCCTTGAGGATCTAGAGAGAGCCCTAGGGTGCTCAGATCTGTACATGTTCTTGTCTTAAATGCACACTGTTAATACAGACCACTGTGAACATTGTTTTTACTTTCAAGTTTTGTTTCAAAGGGATTGCTTTTCCTCTCACTGTCTTATCATGTACAAACGAGTCTTTACTGCTCTGAGAGCAGGAGTAACTTCGCCCTGCAGCACCACCGCTATGGTTGTATATTTAATTAAGCACTTTTCCTGCCTCCCGTATACTTAAAATGACGATTAAAGCCATTCTCTTAAATGTTTCTGACTCTTTCCTAAAGCCAAAGTTTCCGTTGGAATATTGACACCCCCTTAAGTGCAGGGTGGCATGGTTATGTACTCAGGCCACCTTGGGGACTCAGAAGCAGGTTTTTTATGTTGAATAGCAATTAGTAATGTAGTGCTCTTGAAGCTGTTAATGTTGAAAGTTAATAACATTTTATACAATTTCCATATAGTCTATTCATTAAGTAATCTTTTTACAGTTGGATCAGGCCTGAACCCGTCCATTCAGAAAGCTTCAAATTATAGAAACAATACTGTTCTATACGAGTGACTGATTATGCTTTCTTTGGCCTACATTCTGTATTCTGCGGTGAAGTTGAGGCTTATAAATCAAAACAAAGGAACTAACTTGCTGTCCACCAGTTTATACAGAACTCACAGTATCTATGACTTTTTTTAAACTAAGATCTGTTTAAAAAAAAAAAAGAAATCTGTTTCAACAGATGACCGTGTACAATACCATGTGGTGAAATGAATTGAGACTTATTAAATGATGAACTTGTTAAATCTTCTCCGTGTCCTTTTGTCAGCACAGCAGTGCACACCGGAGAACTGATGGACGCCCGTGAATAAACGCTCTGGAAACCGCACTGTTTTGCTTGCGTTTGTCTCCACACACTTTCCACAGGTGCCCTTTTGAAGGGGCTTGGCTTCTTTGGTTTCTGACTTGGAAGCAGCTGAGTTTAAGTGAAGGGCTGAGGCTGAGCTGTCCTGCCCTGCTTTGGGGGGAGGTGGAATCTATCTAGGTTCACTTGAACATAGCAAATTGAAAGACATGACACTATTGCACCCATTGCTCGTTTGGCCTGGCTGGCCAAATTTAAGGCTTGCAGAGTCCACTGTTACCTCCACTGGTGACTTCTCTCTTTCCCATGGAACTGCATGCAGCATAGCTTTTTTCAGCTCAGCTCCAACAGGATTTGTCAGTGATCTTTCAGCCCAAGCATGTGGAGTCTTCCGCAGTAGGGTCTTACCATCTATTCCTAGTGGGAAACCAAGAGCCCCAGTAATGACTTGTAATGTTTTGGGGGCATCAGGGACCTCCCTGGCCAACAACTCACTGGAAGGTATCCCATCCCTGGCACTGAAAATTTTCTAGTAACAATCTTTGGCTTCTAGGTGTGCCATTGTCCAGAAAAGTAGATTTCCATATGACTTATTCATACGCTCTTAGATTTTAACTAATTCTACCCTCACCCTTCCTTTATTTTTTTCTTTATTTTATCTTTATTTTTATTTTTTTGGTTTTTCAAGGTAGGATCTCACTCTAGTCCAGGCTGACCTGGAATTCACTATGGAGTCTCAGGGTGGCCTCGAATTCATGGCAATCCTCCTACCTCTGCCTCCCGAGTGCTGGGATTAAAGGCGTGTGCCACCACGCCCGGCTCACCCTTCCTTTAAATATCTTCCCCTGACCTCACTTAGGCTGTTAGGACTCTGCTACTGAGTTTTATTCTACCTCAGATAAGTTCAAACATTTGTAGCTAGGATCCACATATGAGAGAGAACATGTGACATTTGGCTTTCTGGGCCTGGGTTACCTCACTTAGTATAATCTTTTCCAGATCCATCCCTTCTCTTGCAGATTTCATAACTTCATTTTTTTCTTTACCGCTGAGTAGAACTCCATTGTGTAAATGTGCCACATCTTTATTATCCACTCATCAGTTGAGGGACATCTAGGCTGGTTCTATTTCCTAGCTATTGTGAGTAAAGAGGCAATAAACATGGGTGAGCAAGTATCTCTAAGGTAGTGAGACGAGTCCTTAGGGATATATGCCTGGGAGTGCTATAGCTGGGTCATATGATAGATCTACTTTCAGCTGTCTCAGCAACCTCCACACTGATTTCCATAATGGCTGGACCAGATTGCATTCCCACCAACAGTGTAGAAGAGTTCCTCCCCCCCCCCCCCCGCCCCTTTTTTTAGATGTTTATATGCCATCTGTATTCTTTTTTTTAAATTATTTTTATTTATTTGAGAGTGACAGAATGGGCGCACCAGGGCTTCCAGCCACTGCAAACGAACTCCAGACGCGTGTGCCCCCTTGTGCATCTGGCTAATGTGGGTCCTGGGGAATAGAGCCTCGAACCGGGGCCCTTAGGCTTCACAGGCGAGCGTGTAACCGCTAAGCCATCTCTTCAGCCTTTGGTTTTTCAAGGTATGGTCTCACCCTAGCCCAGGGTGACCTGGAATTCACTATGTAGTCTCAGGGTGGCCTTGAACTCTTGGCGATCCTACCTCTGCCTCCCTAGCGCTGGGATTAAAGGTATGAGCCACCATGCCCACCTCCATCTGTATTTTAAGAACACTTAACTAGTTCCATAGCACCCCCCCTTTTTTTTTCCTTGTTTTTTTTTTTTTTTTTTTTTTAATTTTTGTTTTGAGGCAGGGTCGCACTCTAGCTCAGTCTGATCTGGAATTCAGTCTAACCCCGGCTGGCCTCCCCACTCACAGTGCTGCGAATAAAGGCGTGAGCCACCACGGCTGTGTTTTACTCTTTTTTTTTTTTTTTTTTTCCGCCAAATAGTATTCCTGATCTCAAGATGATGGCTTCATTATAAGATACAAAGCAAGACGAGTGAACCATCCATAGGTGTTTAAGTAGTGTGTGATATAGTTGGAACCCATCAGTTGGGATCCTGAGACTCAATCCCACTAGATGGTACAAAGTGGGAGGTAGACGTTCATGGGCCAGTGACTAAGAAAGGACACTGCCTCCGACATGGTGGGAGGTGTGTTGTCGCCCAAGGTTGTCCTTTGATCTGCACCTTGGGCCATGGGATGTGTGTGCCCACACCCAGACATACCGTGTTCATGCAACCAGACTAAAATGTTTACTTGTTTGTAGGGGCACATGTGTGCCAAGCATGCACTACTTTGCATCCAGGATTACATGCATACTGGTCATTGAACCTAAACCAACAGATTTTAAGAAGCACCTTTAACTGCTGAGTCATCTCCCCAGCCTAAAGATATTTTTAAAAAGTACTTTTACTTATTTATGTGCAAGTTGAGAGTACACACATGGGAGCGCCAGGACCTGTAGCCACAGCAAACAAACTCCAGATGAATGTGCCTGCTTTGTGCATCTAGCCTTATGTGGGTACTGGGGAATTGAACCCAGGTTGTTGGGCTTTGTATGACAAGCACCTTAACCACTGTTCCATCTCTTCAGCCTGGCCTCAAGATTTTTAATTCTAAACTGAATTTTGTTCAGTTCTGTGAATCAGATGTACAGTCTTATAAGTACATTCTGCCTAGACTAATCTATGACAACAACCTTCCACAAGCTCTTGCCCTATAAAGTAAAACATTCATCTGATAAGATTAGCCCACCAGAACTACCCATGGCCACATACAACAAGCATGCAATAAATAGCTAGGTTCTTTTTAAAAATTTGTTTGCAAGCAGAGAGAAGCCAGGTCCTCAGCCACTGCTAACAGACTCCAGACGCATGTGCCACTTCATGCATCTGGCTCCGCATGGGTACTAGGGAATCAAGTTTGGGTCATTAAGCTCTGCAGACAAGTGCCCTAACTACAGAGCAATCTCTCCAGTCCCTTTTTCTTTCCTTTCTCGTTTTTTTTTTTGGGGGGGGGCGTGGTTTGCGGTAGGTTCTCACACTAGCGCAGGCTGACCTGGAGTTTACTCTGTATTCTCAGGGTGGCCTCAAACTCTCCACAGTCCTCTTAACTCTGCCTCTTGAGTGCTGGGATTAAAGGCATGCGCCACCACGCCCAGCTCCTTTTTTTTTTAAAGTATAGTTAAAAAAAAATTTTTTTGAGAGTGAGTATAAGCAAGCCAGGGCTTCCTGCCATTGCAGACACAACTCCAGACACATGCACCACTTTGTGCATCTGGCCTTAAATGGGCACTGGGATATGGAATCTGGACAGCCAAGCTTTGTAAACAAGCGGCCTTAACCAAGGGACCATCTCCCCAGCCCTAGGTTATCTCTTAAATTAGAAACAAGTGACAATAGAAAGGGACTCAATTACATTAGGAAAACGGTCCGGGCACCAGCAAAGCCAGGTGTGGTGGCACACACCTTTAGTCCCAGGAGGAGGATTGCTGAGTCTGAGGCCAGCCTGGGACTAGAGTGAAACCCTACCTCAAAACAAAACAACATGGTGGCTCACACCTATAATCCCAATACTTTGGAGGCCAAGGTAGGAGAATCTCTGTGAATTCAAATCTAGCTGGGGCTTCAGAGTGAGAGTTCTGGGTCAGCCTAGGCTCAAGTGAGAGCCAGTCTCAAATAATTTAAAAAAAAAAAAAAAACGTCAAGGAGCTGAGAAATGGCTCAGTGTAAAAGCACCTGTATAAGAATTAGGGCCTGGGCTGGAGAGATGGCTTAGTGATTAAGGCATTTGCCTGCAAAGCCAAAGGATCCTGGTTCAACTCTCCAAGACCCATGTAAGTCAGATGCACAAGGGACGCATGCATTTGGAGTTCATTTGCAGTGGCTGGAGGCCATGGCACACCCATTCTCTCTCTTTCTCTCTGCCTCCTCTCTCTCTCAAATAAATTAATAAACTATACATTAAAAAAAAAACAAAAAAGAGCAGGTCGTGGTGGCGCATGCCTTTAATCCCAGCACTCGGGAGGCAGAGGTAGGAGGATCGCCGTGAGTTTGAGGCCACCCTGAGACTCCATAGTGAATTCCAGGTCAGCCTGGGCTACAGCAAGACCCTAACTCGAAAAACCAAAAAATAAAAAAGATAAAGTAATAATAAATAAATAGTTGTCTTAATTAAAAAAAAAATATTTGATTCCCCAGAACACAAGTAAGACTGAGTGTTGCCATGCACAGTTATAACCCCAGTTCTATAGAGGTGGTAGAGACAGAATTAGTGGGGCTCGCTGGTCAGATGTAAGACTCCCCATCTCCAGGAAACAATGTGGAAGGTGGTAGAAGCCACCCAGCATTCTCTGGCCTCTGCATTCTGTGCACAGGGGCATCATCTGCACACACCAAAGCTATACAGAAGGCAGGGTCTCAAAGTACTTCTTTTTGAAGCCAGGTGTGGTGGTGCACACCTTTAATCCCAGCCTTGGGAAGGCTGTGAGTTCGAGGCCAACCTAGAGCTACAGAGTGAGTTCCAGGTCAGCCTGGGCTAGAGTGAGACCTTACCTCGAAAAAAAAAAAAACAAAAAAGATTAAAAAAGGACTGGAGAGATGATTTAGCCACTAAGCCACTTGCCTGCAAAGCCTAAGGACCCAGATCTGATTCCCCAATACCCACATAAACCAGATGGACAAGGTGGTGCATGCGTGTGGAGTTCATTTGCATGGCTGGAGGCCCTGGTGTGCCTATTCTCCCTCGCTATCTGCCTCTTCCTCTCAAATAAATGAATAAAAAGACAAAATAAAATACTGTCTTCTGCTGGGTATGATGCCTCATGCCTTTAATCCCATCACTCACAAGGCTAAAGTAAGAAGATGACCATGAGTTGGAGGCCAGCCTGGGTTACAGACTGTGCTTCAAAAACCCAAAAGGAAATTACTTTCAGAAGCACTTAGATTGTCTGAACATATCCATTTCATATGTACATATGTGTATATATATAATTTTTTAATTTTATATAAAAAGGTTGCACACATAGGCCCTGTCTCCTCCAGCTGAGGGTCTTGGGTGGGGTTATTGGTATTCATTGTGGAGACCAAGAAGCCTCAGTCAGTTTCTGCAGGAATGGGGGAAATAGTGTCTCAGGCTATTCCCTCCCACCCTGAGGCTCTTACAATCTTTCAGCCCCCTCTTCCATAATGTTCCCTGAGCCTTGGGCAAGATAGAGATCTGATTTAGACTGGGCATGGTGATGTATGCCTTTAATCCCAGATCTCAGGAGGTAAAAGTAGGAGGATCGCAGTGAGTTCGAGTCCAGCCTGAGACTACAAAGATATGATTTAGTGTTGCTTCCTCTGTAGACTCTGAATCTTTGTTTTATGAGGTTTGAGTGACCACTGTCGCCATTTTCCTGGAACTGGAATTCAGGCTAGCCATGAGAGCAGTATTTGTGTCACTGCTTCCCCTATAATGACTTCTGTGCCCAGGTAGATGAGGTGGAGGTGACCCATCTCCTGGTAGACAGTCAGCTCTCTCTTCTTGATGTATCCTTGTTCTCCCCTCTCCATATTCTCCTCCATCTGACAATTCTAATAAATGGTAGCAAGTTTGGAGGCTAGAATCAAATTCATCCTGGTACCACAAAACCACCAGTTCCCTAAGCAATATTGAGCTGTGACCAAATAATACTTTTTTTAAAAAAAGTTCTATTTATTGGGCTGGAGAGTTTAGTGGTTAAGGTGTTTGCCTGTGAAGCCAAAGGACCCAGCTTCAGTTCCCCAGGAGCCACTTAAAACAGATGCGCAAGGTGGTGCATGTGTCTGGAGTTTGTTTGCAAGTGGCCAGAGGCCCTGGTCCGCCTATTCTATCTTTCTGTCTGTCTATCTATCTGCCTCTTTCTATCTCTCTCACACACACACACATAAATAAAATAATTAAAAAATAAAAGTTCTTGGCTGAGGAGATGGCTTAGCGGTTAAGGCACTTGCCCTCAAAGCCCAAGGACCTAGATTCGATTCCCCAAGATCCATGTAAGCTAGATGCACAAGGTGGTGCATGCGGCTGGAGTTCATTTACAGTGGCTGGAGGCCCTGTCATGCCCATTCTTCCTCTCTCTCTCTCTCTCTCTCTCTCTCTCACTCTCCTTCTCTCAAATAATAAAAAAAGTATTTTTAAAAAAGTATAAAAAAAGTTCTACTTATTTATGGGGCGAGGGCCAGAGGACAACTCTGACAGGGTCTCAAACTGCCGGACTGAAAACAAATGTCACACTATCTGACCCAAGAGCTTCGATTCGCTTGGCTCCATCTCCCATTGTCACAGGCATGTGGGATCACAGATGCATGTGCCATTTTTCATCTGGCTTTATGTGGGTCCTGGGGAATTGAACCTGAACCAGTAGGCTTGGCAAGCAAGTGCCTTTAACTGCTGAGCCATCTCCCCAACCCTGCTATGACTATTTTGTTTGTTTCAGTTTGTTTGTGTTTGGTTTGTCTGTGGTTTGGGTTTTTTTTTTTTTTCTTTTTCCCTTTTTTTCTGTACTAGGGTCTCACACTAGCTCAGGCTGACCTGGAATTCATTATGTGCTCTCAGGGTGGCCTTGAACTCACAGCAATCCACCTACTTCTGCCTCCTGAGTGCTGGGATTAAAGGCACATACCACCACACCCAGCTTGTTTTAGTTTTATTTTTTTAATTTTTTTTTATTTGAGAGTGACAGAGGGAGAGAGAAAGAGGCAGAGAGAGAGAGAGAATGGGTGCACCAGAGCCTCCAGCCACTGCAAACAAACTCTAGACGCGTACGCCCCTCGCGCATCTGGCTAACGTGGGTCCTGGGGAAATCAAGCCTCGAACCGGGGTCCTTAGGCTTCACAGGCAAGCGCTTAACCACTAAGCCATCTCTCCAGCCCCTTTTTTTTTTTTTTTTTTTTTTTTTTTATTTTTAGCTTTTTGAGATAGGGTCTCACTGTGTTGTCCTGGCTGGATTGGAACTCACTAGGTAGCCCAGGCTGGCTTTGACCTTGTGATCTTCCTGTATCTGCCTCCTGAGCATTATAGATGTGCACCACTAGCTGGGGTCAAGTACTAATTTTAGTATTACCTAAGATGGCGGCAATTTTTTTTGTTGTTTGTGTTTTGGTTTTTCAAGGTAGAGTCTCGCTCTAGCCCAGGCAGACCTGGAATTCATTATGTAGTGTCAGGCTGGCCTTTAACTCACAGCGATCCTCCTACCTCAGCCTCCTAAGTGCTGGGACTAAAGGTGTGTGCCATCACACCCTGCTTGGAAGCAGTTTCTAAGATGCCACTTGAAACTGCATATATTCTTTTTCCTTTCCAGCCACCCAATTAGCGCAGTGGCAGGTACTGTGTGCTCCAGCGAGGACCAGCCCACACACCAGTTGTTCAGGGCTGGCGAACAAGAGAACAGAAAACAATCATGTTCTTGGACAGACTTGTGGCTTGACCTTTCCAACAGACTGAGTATGTGTGTCAGAGACTGCGGATGGGAGAGAGGGATGTTCTTGCTGAGGCTAGCAGAAGTTAATTTGCCATCTGCCGAGGATTTATTTGTTCCTCCACCAGCCCCTTGAGCCTATAGGAGAGTCACATTCTGAATCTGAGCAGGGAATTGCTTCTGCCGAGCCCTGAATATCCCCGCCACCACCACTTCCTGTGCCTAATGCCAGAGCTTCAGATTAAGAGACATGGAATTGGCGGGCTGTGGTCTCAAACCTCCAGGGGGAGGGGGGGATTTACTACTGCTTAATGTAATTGAGCGTGGCTCGGGATGGGTTGGATTTAGCTGGAAGCCTGACTGGATGGGTTTCAGGTTTGCCATCTGTTCCTCTCAGGTGTGTGTGAAAGAGAGAGAGGGAGGGAAAAGAGTAAGGAGAGAGGAGGCCACCCCACAGCTTGCTCCATTGGTGATTGCTTGTTGGGGCACATTTTATAAAATTAATTTTAAATCAATAATCTTGCTCAGATCAGCATCTTCCTCCCCTCCCCCTGAGGTAGGGATCTCTAGCCCAGGCTGACCTAGAACTCATAGCATTCCTCCTACCCCTGCCTCCCAAGTGTTGAGATTAAAGGTGTGTGCCACCATGCCTGACCAACATCATTTTTATAATTTTGTTTTTGACAATTTAATACATGTGTGCAATGTATTTTGATCATATCCCCCCCCCATTATTCTCTTGCCCACTCCCACTAAACCTTCCCAACTAATCCCCTTCCCACTTTCTTTGTTTTTCCTCTGTTTTTTTTTTTTTTTTTTTTTTCCTTTTGTTTGTTTGGTTTTTGGTTTTTCGAGGTAGGATCTCACTCTGGTCCAGGCTGACCTGCAATTCACTATGTAGTCTCAGGGTGGCCTTGAACTCTTGGCGATCCCCCCTACCTCTGCCTCCCGAGTGCTGGGATTAAAGGCGTGCGCCACCATGCCTGGCTCTCCTGTTTTTTGTTTATTTTATTATTTTTTAATTTTTAATTTTTTTTTCAGGAATGTACAAATGTCTTTTTATTAAAAATACAAAATAAATTATCTGTAGGCATGGACAAATGACAGCAGTAAACCAGTATGTATTGTCAACTGAAACCAGTAACTGATGGTTATAGTGATTTGCTTAAACATCAGCCAGCCTTTTCTTCAGTCATTTTCTTCAACTGACTTCTCTGAAGTTATTCATGAGGAATCCTGCCTTGCGCTTCCTGTCACAGTTCATTACGAATGGCAAAGCACTATTCTAGGACTTAGAACATGCCCCCTCCCATGCCACCACCCATTCCTCCCATTGCGCCCATTCCAGGTTCCTTCTCTTCCTTGGGAATTTCTGTGATTACAACTTCTGCTGTAGTTAGCAGGGAGGCCACCCCAGCAGCATCCATTAAAGCAGTTCTTACAACTTTTGTTGGATCGATGATTCCCTTCTCCACCATATTCACAAATTCTCCAAGCATAGCATCATAACCAACTTCTGAGGAACTTTGCAGGATTTTCTCAACTATCAAAGATCCTTCAACACCTGCATTCTTAGCAATTGTCATTGCAGGAATTTTGAGTGATTTTCTAATAATGTCTATGCCGATTTTTTGATCTTCATTAACAGGCTTTAAAGAGTCCAAGGCTGGAGTGCACCGGAGGAGAGCACAGCCGCCCCCTAGAACAATGCCTTCTTCTACAGCTGCTCTCGTAGCATTGAGGGCATCTGTAACTCTGTCTTTCTTCTCATTTACCTCCACATCGCTTGTTCCACCAACCTTCAGCACAGCTACTCCATCTGAAAGCTTTGCCAGTCGCTCATTCAGTTTTTCCTTTTCATATTCACTAGTTGTGGTGTCTAACTGCTCTGCGATTTCTTGAATACGTTTTTCAATTTGAGTTTTGTCACCTTTTCCTTTCAAAAGCATGGCATCATCCTTGGTGACAATGACCTCTCCGACTTTCCCTAAGTCATGAGGCTGAACATCTTCAAGATTTAGGGTCAGTCCCTCTTCTCCAAACACTGCACCACCAGTAGCAATAGCCATATCCTTAAGCTGGTTCTTTCTATTGTCACCAAAACCTGGAGCTTTGACTGCTACAACCTGAAGACCAACTTTTAACCTATTTAAAATCAGTGTACTTAGAGCTTCACCATCGACATCTTCAGCAATTATGACTAAGGGTTTACAGTGAGCATTTGCAATTTCAAGAGCAGGTACAATGGACTGGACACTAGAAATTTTCTTTTCACTCAACAGAACATAGGCATCCTGGAATTCACATTTTTGACCTTTTGATGTGTTAATAAAGTATGGTGAAATATAGCCTCTATCAAACTTCATGCCTTCAATAATTTCTAATTCATCATTCAGTGTTTTTCCATCCTTCACTGTGATGACACCCTTTCTTCCAACCTTTTTCATTGCATCAGAAATGATGGTTCCAATTTCTTTGTCTCCATTAGCAGAAATTGTAGCAACCTGAGCAATTTCCTCAGGTGTTGTCACAGGTTTAGACTGCTTCTTAAGTTCAGCAATTACAGCATCAACAGCCAACATTACACCTCTCCTGATTTCCACTGGATTAGCACCTTTGCTGATCTTCTCAAAACCTTCCTTGGCAATTGAGCGTGCCAGTACTGTAGCAGTGGTGGTGCCGTCCCCAGCCTCTTCATTCGTGTTATTGGCAACATCCTGAGCCAGTTTAGCTCCAATATTTTTATACTTATCCTTTAAGTCAATTGCCTTTGCAACAGTCACACCATCTTTTGTTACTTTAGGACTTCCCCAACTCTGTTCAATAATTACTGTTCTTCCCTTTGGCCCCATTGTAACGGCTACAGCATCGGCTAAAAGGTCTACACCTTGAAGCATTAAGGCTCGGGCTTCCGCACCAAATTTTACATCTTTGGCATAGGCCCGAGTGAGATGAGGAGCCAGTGCCCGGGACACCGGTCTCATTTGTCAAAGGACTGTAGGTAGTCAAAGCATTTCTGCGGGGCGTCGGCGGCAAGTTTGTTTTTTGTTTATTTTATTTTGGTTCACTTGTTTTTATCCAGGTAGGGTCTCACTCTAGCTCAGGATGACCTGGAATTCATCGTGTGGTGATGGAGTCTCAAGCTGGCCTTGAATTCACAGCGATCCTCCTACCTCGGCCTCCCGAGTGCTGGGATTAGAGTGTGTGCCACCACGCCAGCATTTTGTTTTTCTTTTTTGATGTTTCAGAGGAGTCGTTTGCATGAGCAGGGGTGGTACTTACCAGAGTGTGGACAATGTACCAGCTCCTGTACCACTGAAGAACATGATTTCAACCCCCACAACCCTTAACTGCCAGTACCTCCACTGCGAGGAGTGGGATCTCATGAGCCCCCATCCATGATGCAGTGTGGACAGGCTCAGCCTTGTGCAGGAAGCCACAGCTGGTATGAGTTCATGAGTGTTGGTGGCCACGTGTCCAGATGACTGCATTCCACAGCACTCCTCAGCCTCCAACTCTCACAGTCTTTCTTCTGTGATGGTCCCTGAGCCTTGGAGGCAGTGGTATCTGAAGGGTTAATAGCTCTCCCTGAAAACTAGAGGGAACTAAAGAGTTAATAACTATCCCTCAGACTAAAAGGCCTGGAAGAAACATCTGAAGCAGTCAGTCCCAGACAAGCCTGCTAACTCCTCTGATTGGTGAACTTCCCTTAGCTCAGAAGGCCTTGAAGGAACAGAAACCATCTGAGACACTGTCCCTTGGTCAATCTTTGCTGAAAAAGCCTATTCTGAACAAACACTTTCCTTATAATATCGATGTCTTGTTTAGGGCTGAGAATACGCTAGTTATCTATTCTCAGCAGTTTTGGTTTTTTTATTTTTTTCAAGGTAGGGTCTCACTCTGGCCCAGGCTGACCTGGATTTCACTATGGAGCCTCATGGTGGCCTTGAACTCACAGCGATCCTCCTACCTCTGCCTCCCGAGTGCTGGGATTAAAGGCGTGCGCCACCACATAGTTTTGTCAACTGTATCTCTGCATCGACCTCTGCCCGCTGCAAAAGGAAGCTGCTTGTGGTTCAGGCTGAAAGCAGCACTGATTCCTGGGTGTAAACATAAATGTTTAGAAGGCAGTTTGACAACCTGTCCATTTAGAATAACAACAGTAGTAGCTTTTCCCCTGAGGGCCTATTGTAAGGAAAGTGTAAGAGAAAAGCAAGAGAACACCAGGCTTGATTTCTACCGACAGACTGTTTATTGAGAGAACCAGCGAGGGGCAGCAGCCTTCCCATGGGGTGAAGGCTGAAGCCCTAAGCCAGGCTGGAGTTCAAACTTATAAGGAAGATCCTAAGAAAAATAGACTGTACCACGTGCAGTAGATAAGGAACTTGTAGCTGTGTGTGTCCTTGTTCAGAATAGGCTTCTTCAGCCAGGATTGTCTAAGGGAGGAGACTCAGATGGTCCCTGGTCCTTCGAGGCCATCTAGGGTAAGGGGAGTACATCAATCAGGGAAGGTGTCAAACTTAATGAGGCCGAATGCCTCTGTTGCTTCTTTATTGTCCGTGAGCTTTAGGGATAGTTTTTAACTCTTTAGTTCCCTTTAGTTTTCAGGGAAGGCTATTAACCCTTCAGTTTAGACTCTGGAAGGATAAAAGAAATTGGGGAGAATTGGGGGCGAGTGGGACATTTTGGGGAGGACTGCATGGGCCAGAACAAGGGTGGCAAACTCTTCTACTGTTTCCTGCTGGGGGCGGGCAGTAAATCTCTCAGGGTGCCCCACACAGTCCTGTGGAGGTTGGATGTTCAGGGGCCGATATTCAGTGGCCATGAGGAATTCAGTGACTTTCTGTGAAGTGAAGGCATGTGTTGTGCCCAGGAGGAATTCAGTGAGGCAGCTGAGTATGCAAGGACCAGAAGACAGGGTGAACATTGTCATAATCAGGGGAATAAAGTGCAGCTCAGAGACAGGACAGGTTTAACTTGAAGGAAGTAGAGCTGTGAGATTTCTTAACTTGTAGAACTAGATATCTTAGTTGGTCACAGAGAGATGTCAGGTCACATGTAGAGAAATAATGTTATTGGCCATTGAAAAGGTTAATACAGCCCAAAATATTAACATTTATGTCTCCATAATCATTGTCATCCGTCATTGAAGTCTTAGTCACATTTGGGAGTTTCAGCTTTTAGTTTCCCATTTGCCAAACTTCATTTTGCAGTTTGTGTACATAGTAGGCTATTATCCCATGTTGATCTTATGAACAGGCAAGGAGGCAGTTCTTCAGGAAAGTGATAGTTATCAGGGCCATTGGGAAAGAAATGCCTAGATCATGTCAAATCTATTAGCCAGTATGACCTGGTTAGTATCCATGTACGAGTCTTCTTGCATGTGACATGACATTTACAGGCGACATGAACATTATATTTAAGGTAGAAAAATAATAATATAGGAGATGGGTAAGGAAGGAGTTGTTAACTTGGATGGTAGGTTAATTGGAATTTGGGGAAATATAAAGATTTGGTTTAGGTAAGGTAGGAAATATAAGAGATTAGTATTGAAGCAATATTTGAAATATCTTAAATTACTTTAAATTTAAATATGATAGAGGTTAAGAAGTTAACTAATTTTGAAATTTAGGTTTAAAAGTTTCTTTTTGTATCTTTAATATTGAAGGTTCATGGTCATTACTTACTTGGTTCAGAGATCAAAAAGTCTTTTATCTTTAGGAGAACTAATGAAAGTATGTTAGGCTGAAAGGCTAAAACTTTTATTAGTCTTGTTAATTTGTTATATATTTTATAAACATAGTGAAATTATGTTTTATATAATTATGTTGGTTGTACAACACAATTAAGTATATTTTATATAATGAGGCCCAGTTTTATTTATTAGGATAAGTTTATAGCAAATAAATAAGTCTTATCCAATAAGAAAACATATAAGAGTATAACATTTAAGAAACCTACAGTTGTAAACAGGTGTCCTATGTAACAAAATAAAGGCTTAGTTTTGATGCTTATGTCACATTCAGATAGACTTTAAATAAATAGACAAGACTAGTTAAAATATCTTGATCTTGTTATTGATATTGATATGGGAAATTAAGGCTTACAGAATTGGCACCAGAGACAGAGTAGAGAATCAGTCTATTTTTACATCAGTGTGAGTCCAGGGAAAATCTCTTCCAAAGCCTGAAAAACTGCTTAATTAGTGGAGAGATATCTGTAGCTGTGTTGTGGAGTTAAGAAGAAACACAAGATAGTTTTAGTACTGGCCAGAAGCTAATTAGTAGAGAGATATCTGTAGTTGTGTTGTGGAGTTAAGAAGAAATGCAAGATAACTTTAATACTGACCAGAAGCTGTAACACAAACTATGGCCTTGAAACAGTAAGAAAACTATAGTGTCAGTACAAAAGACTATGTAGTATGGGGCATAATTAGCATAAAAGTTTGTTGTAGTACAAGACAAAACTTTGGGCCAGAGGCCTTTAACTTTTCTTTTATCGTAATATGAGGTATGACATTATAAATAAATTTATCACCTTATTATAGAGAATTGTGTGAACTATGTAAACAATTAAGGCAAGAGAAATACAGAGAATAAGCCTTTTAGAGGGTAGACACATCTTATTTTTTTAATATCTAATAGTTATAAGCACAGGCAGAACATGTCAAGTAAGGCAGCATAAAGTTTTGGCATTTGTATTTGGTAACATCTTTGATTAGTTTAGATACCTGTGTGGGAACCAATAACCCCACAAACTGGAAGCAGAACAGCAGCGTTTAAGATCATTTTTCTAGAGCAGGGAACATATCTTAAGTATCAATATGTCTATGAGCAATGAACTTAAGATACAAGAAATGAGACAATTACTTAAGTAAAACCCTGACTGAGACTGAGCATACATAGCTTAAGAATAAAGCCAAAGCTGGTCATTGTTGAACTAAATTAGTCTGATTTTAACAAACATTAGAGACATTATGATAGACATAAAGCGATTTCTTCAACTACCTTTAATCAATGAACTATTTTTAAGTTTAACATAAGGCAATATTTACAAATGGTAGAATATATGAAGCCTACACAAACCATGTCAACATTGTTTGTATATTGCAGGCTTCCCTAGGACAGGAGGAGCTTCCTCAGTTTCCTAAGAACAAAGTTAAAATGACTAAATCACCATTTAAAAGACTTAGACAATAATCTCAGTGATAATCACCCAGTAAAACAGCATGAACAAGACAGGAACCTTTTTTTTTTTTTTTTTTTTTGGTTTTTTGAGGTAGGGTTTCACTCTAGCCCAGGCTGACCTGGAATTCACTATGGAGTCTCAGGGTGGCCTCGAACTCAAGGCAATCCTCCTACCTCTGCCTCCCGAGTGCTGGGATTAAAGGCGTGCGCCACCACGCCCAGCTCAACAGGAACCATTTTAAGGTTACAGTTTTTTTTTTTTTTTTAAGATATAATAATCTGGGCTGGAGAGACGGCTTAGTGGTTAAGGCACTTGCCTGCGAATCCCATGGATCCAGGTTCAATTGTCCAGGTCGCATGTCAGCCAGATGCACAAGGTGGCGCATGCATCTGGAGTTTGTTTGCAGTTTGCCTTGGTTCACCTATGTATTCTCTCTCTCTCTAATAAATAAGTAAGTAAAAATAAATATTAAAAATATAATAATCTTGTTAAATAGTTAAAGGTTGACAAATAGTGAAACAAGGCAAACTTGGTTGAGAACTTTAAAGTCAGTCTTTCACAACTATTATCATGACCAGATTAATATCAATGAGTTAAAGTTTTTAAATTTACCATCTGAATACCATATCATCTTGCTAGCAGCCAGGACCATCCTTTCTTAGTCTGATATAAGCCATAGATTAGTAGTCATTTTATATGTCTCAAGGAGTCTGTAATCTCATGATCAAGTACTTTAAGACTTAATCAACTTTGTCTTTAACTTTCTGTTTAAGATTACTCATACCTTCATCCACATACTTTACTCATACCTTCATCTACATACTTTTACCTTACAATCCATGCAACAATCTTTGTCATCAAACGTTTACCAACATTTAAAGTCTCCTCTCCAGTTTATCTTTCTTAACTCATCTCATAACTGCCAACAAAAACTTTCTTACCAAAAAAAGAAAAAAAAAATAGGGCTGGAGGGATGGCTTAGCAGTTAAGGTGTTTGCCTACAAAGCCAAAGGACCCTGGTTTGATTTCCCAAGACTCACATAAACCAGATGCACAAGGTGGCCCATGCATATGGAGTTAATTTGAAGTGGCTGGAGGCCCTAGCATGCCCATTCTCTCTGTCTCTCTCTCTCTCTCTCTCTCTCTCGCTCTCTGACTCTCTCAAATTAAAAAACAAAAAACAACTTTCTTACCATAAGACTTTTTAAATGATCATTTAAGTTTTGTTTTTTTATTTAACTTCTGTTTTTATGACGGTTTTGTTCCTATGGTTAATTACAAATAGACTGTCTGGATTCTGATTGTCTTACCATTTCCCTGGGTCAGCAGTCCCCCTAGGCTCCCCTCTTTTTTTTTTTAATATTTAGAAGGTCAGTTATATTGAGTTCATATTTTTTATTCTTGTGTTATATTTAGGTAAGGTTTAAATAAACAAAACTTGTTAAAAATGAACCTTGATTTTGTTAAACACTGGGTTTTTTTTCAGTAGACAAAGTTTAACAGTAGGAAATATAGGTATAGTTCAATTTAATGTTGATTTGAAACATGACAATGTAAATAAATTTATCAATTTATTACAAAGAGTAAAGTCTGAACTATATGATTAAGGTGAGAAAAAATATGAAGAATTAAAACTTTTAAGTTAACCCATTTTACCACAGGCAACCCAAACCTTCTTCAGTTTAAGTTCCATAACTTTTCCATATCATTTTCATATCCTTTTAATAACATACCTTACAACAATCTTTTACCTTATAAAGTCTTTTCTGATCCAAAAACACATCTCTTTCTATAGAAGCAAGATTAGAATTTGGTATACAAATATATCTATTATTGTAGTAAGCATGAACAAGCATGTTGTCAAAAACATAGAGGTTAATTAGTTTAAATATGTTGCAAACCTGGTTTTACTAATTTAACATCATCTTAAATTATATGAACATTAGCACATTTAATGGCCATAAGCATTGGAACAATTAATAACCATAAATTTAGTCATACATAAGGGCAGACTACATGAAACATAGAACACATGACATGGTTGGCCAACATTAGACATGACAACATGAAACATGGGGAGACATCCTTTTAAGATTTTAGTTATGTTTTAAATTGGTGAGGATTTAATCTTTTTTTTAAGTTATTTTTTATTTATTTAGTTATTTGACAGAGAAAGAGGGAGGGAGAGAAAGGGAGAGAGGGCGGGGGAGAGAATGGGCATGCCAGGGCCTCCAGCTGCTGCAAATGAACTCCAGACATGTGTGCTCCCTTGTGCATCTGGCTAACGTGAGTCCTGGGGAATTAAACCTGGGTCCTTTGGCTTTGCAGGCAAACACCTTAACAGCTAAGCCATCCCTCCAGCCCAAGGATTTAATCTTAACAGGGCAACAGCCAGTGGTTTGAATTTTAAGTTGACATTTTTTCTTTGGTAGCTTGTAATGAAAAGAAGGAGGAAAGGGAAAAGAAAGGAAAAACCCTAGAAGCTGTATGGTGATTTTAACTTTTAGCAAAGAGAGAAAAATTAGATATCCATATGTAGAAGAAGTTAAAGAGGTCCAGTAAAGACAGGACTTTCTTTAAAGGGCAAAGTTGTATTTGATTTACTGAGATGGCTTGAATTTGGAGTGAGAGGGAGAGACCCTGCCAAGTCATAGCCAGATAGTGGAACTGTGTGTGTGTGAGAGAGTTTTAGAAGGGGCAGGATTTTAGAGGGTTTCTGGTGACAGAGGAGAATTTGGAAGGTAGAACAAGAAGTATAAAGGGAAGGGTAGGAACCAAGGGCAAAAAGCCCTGAAGGTAAGGAACCTCGGACCATGTACCATGTCTTCTGAGGAAGTTATCAAGATCAGTAAGAATATTAAAATCAAAACTACCAAATTCAGGCCAGCGGTGGCCATTATCTAAGGGATATTGTGGTCAGATTTGAATAGAGAGTTGGAGTAATTTGGAAGCAGGAGCTCAGAAAGTTTGAGCTCCTTTAAATTAGCCTTGAGACATGCCAATGGAGTGTTTTTTAGAACAGATAATTTAGAGCCCATTTTGGAAGACAAGGACTAGAGTGGCCAATCCCGCCACCAGGGACGTCTCCCAGGCTTAGGGAGGGCAAAGGAAACCCAAGGCTTAGGAGAGAGCGTCCCCACATTCATAAGGCTTGAGGTGTCCAGTGGAATGACATGTGGGAAGCGCCCAGAGTCTCTGATAATCCACAGACTGAAAAGTGAGAAACTCCCGGAGTTTCTAAGGTCTGAGGTGGGGCGCCTCCACCACAGACTGAGAACAAATACCTTGTCCTGAGATTGTAATTTGATAAGGGTGTGGATGCAGCGGATCACAAGGTGAGAGGCCTCTAGTCTGGAGTTCAAAAGTCTGGTGGGAGAGGGTGAAAGAAGAAAAGGAAGAAGCCCCCAGGGATCAAGATGGAAAGACTGGAGGTTTCAGCTCACAGGTGGCTGTTTAGTTCAGAGTAGTGAACACAGTGAGTTTTTGTGCCCCTGAGGGGGTGAAACATTGGCAGGGAGATAGGAGAGAGAAAGAGAAAGGGAGGGTGTGGCCCAAAAGCCCTGGAGGGTTCTGATCTGAGACATGACACCAGAATGTAAGCAAAGTGTAAGAGAAAAGCAAAAGAGAACACCGAACTTGATCTCTACAGACAGTTTATTGAGAGAAACAGCGAGGGGCAGCAGCCTTCCTGGGGGATAAGACTGAAGCCCTGAGCCAGGCTGGGGTTCAAACTTATAAGGAAGATCCTAAGAAAAACAGACTGGACCAGGTGCAGTAGATAAGGAACTTGTAGCTGTGTGTGTCCTTGTTCAGAATAGGCTTCTTCAGCCAGGATTGTCTAAGGGAGGATACCCAAATGGTCCCTAGTCCTTCGAGGCCATCTAGGCTAAGAGGAGAACATCAATCAAGGAAGGTGTCAAACTTAATGAGGCCGAATGCCTCTGTTGCTTCTTTATTGCCTGTAAGCTTTAGAGATAGTTATTAGCTCTTTAGTTCCCTTTAGTCTTCAGGGACGGCTATTAACCCTTGCCCTATGACTTCCCCAACCACAAGCTTTTGACCAGGTTTAGAGTACCTGGTCAAAGGTTTACAGGTCTCCAGTACAGTACAGACATGAATTTCCTCCTGTGGAGTAGGCTTCAAATCCAACCAGAAAGCAATTGGTCACTATGGTGGTTTGATTCAGGTGACCCCTATAAACCCATGTGTTCTGAATGCTCAGTTCCCAGCTAGTGGCAATTTGGGAATCAGAGTCTCCTGGAGGCAGCATATTGTTGGGGGACAGGCTTATGGGTATTATAGCCAGTTTCCCCTTGGCAGTGTTTGGCACACTCTCCTGCGACTATTGTCTAACTGATGTTGGCCAGGAGGTGATGTCCACCCTCGGCTCATGCTACATATTCACCTGACATCATGGAGCTTCCTCCTCAAGTCTGTAAGCAAAAATAAACTCTTTCCTTCCACAAGCTACTTTTGGTCAGATGCTTTGTGCCAACAACACAAAGATAACTGCAACAGCTACCGCCCCCCCATAATAGTCATGCCACTATGACACCAGTGAACACAGCTTGCCTGGCAGGTTGATTGTGGAACACACACGGTCCACATCTAAGTGTGAACCATTTAATGTATAGTCTCGATCTCTGCTTTTGTATTGATAGAACAGGAGGATTGAGGGCCATGATCTGCACTGGCTGAATGCCAGAAAGCTCCAGGACCCTTCAGATCAAATTAACAAAGGCTTTATATTTAAAACAAACAAAGTAGAAAGGCTCAGTTAGAAGCCAGGGCTGGGGGGCCAGCTGGCCCCACCATCTTCCACATCCAGGGGTTGCTTTCAGGCCAATTTCCACAGAGAAACAGTGAAATAAGATCAGTTCCCCAGTCAGAAGGCCTTCCCAATTCTGACCCCGGTCCGAGATCCAAGCGCTCAGAAATCCAAGCCAAGTGTTCTGCGGGTCAGTCACTTTCAGGGTGCTTGGCTGGTTTTCATCTCTTAGCATTTTATCAAATGGTTCAGTAGATCCGGAGAACATTCTGCAGATGGGACAAACATCCTTCAGGGGACCAGGCCTTTGCATGGAGGAAGCCCCAGTTTAGTTCATCTTTGCTTTGCATGTATATCTTTCGATATACACATATGTATAAAGGATATATATATATATATATATATATATATATATATATATTTGGTTTTCTGAGGTAGGGTCTCACTCTAGCTCAGGCTGACCTGAAATTCACTATGTAGTCTCAGGGTGGCCTTGAACTCTCGGCAATCCTCCTGCCTCTGCCTCCCAAGTGCTAGGATTAAAGGTGTGCGCCACCACACCCGACTTATAAAGGATATTTTTTAAAGTAAATGTTTTATTTATTTGCAAGCAGAGAGTAAGAGAGAGATGGTATGCCAGGGCCTTGTGCCACTATAAAACAAACTCCAGATGCATGTGCTACTTTGTGAAACTGGCTTTATGTGAATACTGGCTGGCCTTTACTGGGTATGTGGTGGCTTTTTGTTGTTGTTGTTTGTTTATTTGTTTGTTTGTTTGTTTGTTTTTTCAAAGTAGGGTTTCAGTCTAGTCCAAGCTGACCTGGAATTCACTATGTAGTCTCAGGGTGACCTCAAACTCACAGTGATCCTCCTACCTCTGCCTCTCGAGTGGTGGCGTGGTGGCTTTTAACCCCTGAGCCATCTTCCCAGCCCCTTTGAAGGATCTTAATACATAACATAAACAATACATAAACATCCACATGCCCATCAAGCTGAGGTAAGTTACCGGACTATTAAGAGCTCTCCCTCCAGAGCTAACCACTACCTTAAATAAACTTGAATTAATCATTTCCTGCCAGGTATAGCGGCACATGTCTTTAATCCCAGCACTGGGAAGGCAGAGGTAGGAGGATCATGGTGAGTTTGAGGCCACCCTGAGACTACATCGTAAATTCCAGGTCAGCCTGGGCTAGAGTGAGACCCCACCTCAAAAAAAAAAAAAAAAAAAAGAAAGACAGACAGAAAGAAAGAAAGAAAGAAAGAAAGAAAGAAAGAAAGAAAGAAAGAGGGCCATTTAAAAACAAACCTTGCACATCCTTGCATTTCAATGTTTTGTGTAAAAGGAGTGTGTTGGGCTGTAGAGGTGGCTCTGCGGTTAAAGGAGCTTGCTCACAAAGCCTGATGGCCCGGGTTCAATCCCCTAATGCCCACATAAAGCCAGGGGCATGTGTCTGGAGTTTGTTTGCAGTAGCAGGAGGCCCTGGCACACCCATTCTCTCATTCTGTCTGCCTCTTGCTTTCTCTCAAATAAATAAAGTAAAAACACTTTTTTTTTTTTTTTTTTTTTTTTGGTTTTCCGAGGTAGAGTCTCACTCTAGCTCAGGCTGACCCGGAATTCACTATTTAGTCTCAGGGTGGCCTCGAACTCACGGCGATCCTCCTACCTCTGCCTCCCGAGTGCTAGGATTAAAGGTGTGCACCACCACACCCAGTTGTAAAAACACTTTTTAAAATTAATCATCTTAACCTTTTATCTCCATCTCTTATCACTGGACTGTGTGTGAGTATGCATGTAGTATATGTGATATATGGCATGGTATGTGTGGCATACACATGTGTATGTGCCCTGAACACACACATGTACAGGCCAGAGGAAGTCGGGTGTCCTGTTTTGCTCAGCTACGTGTTTCCTTGAGACAGTCTTTAATGTTTTATTTATTTATTTATTTGAGAGAAAGATATATGCGCTATCTTGTGCATCTGACTTAGTGGACCCTAGGGAATCAAACCTGGGTCTTTAGGCTTCTCAGGCAAGTGCCTTAACCACTAAGCCATCTCTCCAGGCTGAGACAGTCTTTCAAAACATCTTTTTTTATTTATTTATTTTTTTCCAGGTAGGGTCTCACTCTGGCTCAGGCTGACCTGGAATTCACTATGTAGTCTCAGGGTGGCCTCGAACTGTCAGCGATCCTCCTACCTCTGCCTCCTGAGTGCTGGAATTAAAGGCATGCGCCACCACGTCCAGCTTAAATATTTTTATTTATTTATTTGCAAGGAGAGAGAATGACAGAGAGAAGGAATGGGCACACCAGGGCCTCCTGCCACTACAAACAAACTCCAGATGCATGTGCCATTTTGTGCATCTGGCTTTATGTAGGTACTGGGAAATCAAACCGAGGCCATCAGTCTTTGCAACCAAGTGCTTTAACTGCTAACCCATCTCCCCAGTCCCAGAATCTTTTTTTTTTTTTTTTTAATTATTTTGTTTTTTCAAGGTAGGGCTTCACTGTAGTCCAGGCTGACCTGGAATTCACTCTGTATTCTCAGGGTGGCCTCTAACTCATGATGATCCTCCTACCGCTGCATTCGAGTGCTGGGATTAAAGGCATTAGCCACCACACTCAGTGAAGCCTTTTTTTTTTTTTTTTTTTTTTTTTTTTTTTTTTTTTGAGGTAGGGTCTCGCTGTAGCCCAGATTGGCCTGGAATTCACTATGTAGTCTCAGGGTGGCCTCAAACTCACAGTGATCCTCCTACCTCTACCTCCCAAGTGCTGGGATTAAAGGCATGCACCACCACCACGCCTGACTGGGGAGACATATTTCTGATACTATTTTTATTTGCCTTTTTTGTTTTTAAAGAGAGAGAGAGGGTCTCATGTAGTCCAGTCTTGCCTCAGTGCAGGGGGTGGAACCCAGGGTTTCTTGCATGTTAGGCAAGTACTTTACCCACCGAGCTACAGCTCACTACTAATATTTGTTTATTATTGGCAAGCAAAGACAGAGAGAGAGAGAGAGAATGGGCACACCAGGACCTCTTGCCGCTGCAAACAAACTCCAGACGCATGTGCCACTTTGTGCAGCTGGCTTTATGTGGGTGCTGGGGAATCAAACCTGGGCCATGAGGCTTTGCAAGCAAGTGCCTTAACTGCTGAGCCTTCTCTCCAGAGAAGGATTCCCATCCAAGAATTCTGTATGCCATTTGGATGTCTCAGGAAAGCAAAGCTTCTGTAATAAAAAGACTCTCAAGGTTTATGGAGGCCAAAAAAATTGAGCAGCAGGATCCAGCAGTGGAGGTTCCCGCCTATTTATTGCCACAGCTTCTCTTTTCAGATGGCAGTGACCTTGGGATGACTCAGAAGGCATCATGGTGCTAGGAGGAAGTGACAGGAGTGCTCAGCACTGCAATATCTCTATCACACCTTCCAAGGCTCAGGGTCTATTGCGGGAGAGGTGGTGGAAAGAATGTAAGAGCCAAAGGAAGGGTAGGACTCCTTACAACGTGCTCCCCCCAGACACAAAATGGCCTGGATATCCATGACCTCACAGTGCCTGACACTACCTACACAAGACCATCATAATAGGAGGAAAAGATGATGACAAAGATGATGACATCAAAATAAAAGAGAGCCAGGCGTGGTGGCTCACGCCTTTAATCCCAGCACTCGGGAGGCAGAAGTAGGAGGATTACCGTGAGTTCGAGGCCACCCTGAGACTCTATAGTGAATTCCAGGTCAGCGTAGGCTAGAGTGAGACCCTACCTCAAGAAAACAAAAACAAAAACAAAAACAAAAACAAAAACAAAAAAAATAAGAGAGACTGATTGAAAGGGGGAGGGGATATGATGGAGAGTGGAGTTTCAAAGGGGAAAGTGGGGGGAGGGAGGGCATTACCATGAGATATGTTTTATAATCATGGAAGTTGTTAATAAAAAACAAAGAGCAATCACCAAAGGGGAAAAAACAAAAGTGAGGGCTGGTTCGGAAGGCCTGAGAGCACCCAAATTAGACGCCACAGAACCTGTGTTTTTTACTGGCTGTGCACATCTGTAACCCCAGTCCATGAGGCCAGAGACCGGGGAGTTAAAAGCGGCAGCTCTGGGTTGACATCCGTCTCAAGGAATTACACAGATAAGCACTAAAGGAGGGACCAAAGTTTTCCTCTACTCTCTGCGCACACACAAACGACAGAAAGGAGGCAGGCAAACTAAGTGGACGTTGTTGCGGACTGCGGTGCTCAGCTTGCTGTGACAGAAGCAGGGGCGCACCATTCCACAGCGACTTGATGGAGACATGGGGCCTTGAGCTGCCCAAGCTGCCTCTCCATGCTGATTCCTGCTGCGAGGCCAGCCAGGCGACCCACAGCCTGGGCTCTGAGGGCCATGGCCAACTAGGAATCTTTATGATGCCCCTCTGTCTAGGTGGCCCGGGACAAGTCACTTCCCTCCCTGTGCCTCGGTTGTGCTTGCGTCGGCTGGAACAGGGGTGGTAGCCCCTGCGTCAGGGTTGCTGTAAGCGGGGCTGAGTGAATATGTGGGACGAGCCATCCAAGCTGCCATCGCACTGCAGGAAACACTACGGCGTCCTGGCCTTTTCTGTACCTTGTGCAGGGATTAGCTGAATAGAGTCCCCGTGTGCAAACGCTTATCTTCCCTGTCTCCCTTCCTCTCTCCCTCTTTCTTTCTTTCTTTTAATATTTGATTTTTATTTATTAGAGGGAGAGAATGAGTGCACCAGGCCTCCAGCCACTGCAAATGAACTCTAGATGCATGCGCCACTATGGGCATCTGGCTTGCGTGGGTTCTGGGGAATCAAACCTTGGTTCTTAGGCTTCACAGGCCAAACGCCTTAACCGCTAAGCCATCTCTCCATCCCGATATTTATTTATTTATTTAAGCGAGTGAAAGAGGCAGAGAAAGAAAGAGAGAGAGAGAAAGAATGAGCATGCCAGGGTCTCTAGCCACCATAAACTCCAGATGCATGTGCCACCATGTGCATCTGGCTTACATGGGTACTGGGGAGTTGAACCTGGGTCCTTAGGCTTGGCAGGCAAGTGCCTTAACCGCTAAGCCATCTCTCCAGCCCTATATGATTTTTAAAGGCATGTGCCACCATATTTATTTATTTGAGAGACACAGAGAGAGAAGGGCCTCTTGCCCCTGCAAACAAACTCCAGACTCATGTGCCATTTTTTTTTAATTTATTTTTATTTTTATTTATTTGAGAGCAACAGAGTGAGAAAGAGGCAGAGAGAGAGAGAGAGAGAGAGAGAATGGGCGTGCGCCAGGGCCTCCAGCCACTGCAGACGAAGTCCAGATGCATGCACCCCCTTGTGCATCTGGCTAACATGGGTCGTGGGGAGTCGAGCCTCAAACTGGGTCCTTAGGCTTCACAGGCAAGTGCTTAACCACTTAAATATCTCTCCAACCCCAGTTCTGGCTTTTTTATGCAGGTACTGGGAAATCAAATTCAGACCATCAGGTTTTGCAAGCAAGTACCTTTAACTGCTGAGCCATCACCCCAGCCCAAGTGGTTTATATGAAAGGTGAGAGTGTTCCCAGATAGTTGGGTGCCCTATGACCCAAGTCACCAAGTCAAGAGATAGATTTCTGTCCTGCAAATCTCAAGAGCAAAGTTCATTATTTCCTCAGGCTGTTCTTGCCTGATTTGCTTATCCCATCCCCTGTGTAGTTCCTGACATATTGCTCAATGGACACTCTGGAGGGGACAGCTGCCTTGGGTCCCTCCTGTGGATGGACAAAGGCACAGTAAGGAAAAACAAAACATACTTCATTTGGTTATCATGTGAGCGGCTCCATGCTCCAGAACACCACAGCTCCTTAGTGGGCGGTAGCCTTTAGTCTTGCCATTGGATGTGTGTTTGTCTGGCTTACGTGGGACCTGGAGAATCAATCCTGGATCCTTAGGCTTCACAAGCATGTGCCTCAACTGCTAAGCTATCTCTCCAGTCCTTATTTTATTTTTATTTTTAAGACTTATTTATTTACTTACTTATTACAGACACAGAGAGGGAGAGATAGAGAGTGAGTGAGAATGGGTGCACCAGGGCCTCTAGCCATTGCAAATGAACTCCAGATACACCACCATGTGCATCTGGCTCACGTGGGTTCTAGAAAATCGAACCTGGGTCCTTAAGCTTCACAGACAAACACCTTAGCTGCTAAGCCATCTCTCCAGCCCTATTTTTGTTTTTAGTTTTATTTTTTACCTCACAATCCTTCCTTTCCTCCCGGGATGCACAAATTACTGTTTGAAAGTCATCAGCTAATTCCTCTTGGTGAGATTATGCCAAAACAACCAGGCTCACTGGCTTCATCCTGCTTCTTAAACTACCTTAATTTTGCTTTTATACTCACATTTAAAACATTCACCTGGTCTTAAAGTCAGCAATGGACAAAACAACAGGGATACTTAGAGAAGTCCAGCTGCCATCTACCCTGCCCTCTCCACCCGTCCTCTTGAATGTACGTGAGAACCAGGCCTGCTTTGCCCATGTGTGGGATGCCAATCACTGACATGAGCAGTTTTGCAGAAAGGTTCATTGCCAAGGTTACTAGCTGTGAGGAGACAAGGACTCAAGTCCTCAGATCTCCTCCGGAGGATAGAGGAGAAAAGAAGCCGGGTGAATTCAGGAGTGGGTGGATGAGCTAAGGTGTGGGGATGATGAGGTGAGGTGATCAGTGGTCTACACAGGTATCTTCCATCTTCCCGGCTCTTTGGGGAACAAATGTTCAGACAGCAGCCACATTAGTATCTGAGGGAGGATTTTGGCTTCCTGATATCCTAAATTCATTTGTCAGACACCTGCATGAGCCCAAGTGAACAGTCAGTGGATCTGACAAAAATTGGCCTTCAAGTTACTGGCAAGTGGTCTAGGCAACCTATCATGTGACCCACACCTCAGCGATGTCCATTAGAGCAGGGCTGTGGCAGACCAAGTACAGCTCAGGGCTGTGAGTGATTTTTGTTATTGTTGTTTTACTAGGTAGAGTCTCACTCTAGTCCAGGCTGACCTGGATCTCACTCTGTAGCCCCAGGTTGGCCTTGAACTCATAGCAATCCTCCTACCCCTGCCTCCCGAGTGCTGGGATTAAAGGCATGAGCCACCATACCCAGCCTCAATTGATTTTTTTTTTAATGAGAGAGAGCAAAAACGAGAGCAAGAGCACGTGAGAGAGAGAGAGAGAATTGATGTGCTGGGGCCTCCAGCCACTGTAATCGAACTCCAGACACATGTCACACCTTGTGCGTATGTGCGACCTTGTGCATGCATCACCTTGTGCATCTGGCTTACATGGGATCTGGGGAATCAAACATGGGTCCTTAGGCTTCACAGGCAAGTGCCTTAACTGCTTAGCCATCTCTTCAGCCCCATTTTTAAAGTCAACTAAGAAGCAGGGATCAAAGCCAGGCTTGGTGGTACACTCCTGTCATCCTGGCACTTAGGAGGCAGAAATTAGAGATCAGGAGTTCAAAACTCACCTGGGCTACATGAGACCCTGCCTCAAAACTAAACAAAGAGCAAATGATAGATGGCCACACAGCAAGAGGGCATATTTTAGGCTTTCCCTCAGAAATATGCCCACATAAGTACTTTTCAACTCCTTAGCGTTATTGGTTTGTTTTGGGTCCATTTTTTTTTCTTTATTTATTTGAGAGAGAGAGAGAGGATGGGTGTGTCAGGGTCTCCAGCATCTGTAAATGTGTGCACCCCCTTGTGCATCTGGCTTACATGGGTCCTGGGGACTCGAACCTGGGTCCTTTGGCTTTGCAGGAAAATGCCTTAACCACTAAGCAATTTCTCCAGCTAGAGGGACAATGCTGGGGCTGGAACACAAGGCCTTAAGTAAGGTAGGCAAAAGCTCTACCACCGAGATCCCCCAACCCCCATGGGAAGAACAGGATACAGATATCTCACGCCGCCTCATATTCAAGCTTCATGGCTCATTTTGGAGGCTACTCCATGTCAGGGTTGGCCGTCCTGCCCTCTTCCAGCCTCTGGTCATCGGAACAAAGGTGTGATTGTTTATTCTCTAATTTTCAGCTGGTGGACATGGGGCAGTTTCTGGCCTGTGATCTCACGAGAAGGCCGGGGTGAGCAACCTGCATGTACAACCTATCCTGTAACAGGCCCGGTGTCTTTGGGACGGGTCCATCGAGCAGCTGGCTGGTCACAGGGTCACGGCATCTCATCTTGTTAGTTTGAAGCAGCCTGCCCCTCTGCCTTCTGAGAGCACCACCCACCTCCAGTGCTCAACCACCGAGCCATCGGCTGGGCTCACTGGGCCTCTGATGGCTCATTGAAGACCTGGGCTCAGGCAGGGTGGACTCCGGGCTACATCAAGCAGGTCCAGACAGGGAGGGTGGAAGGTTGGCCATTTCTAGACTAAGACTTTGGAGTCTTCCATCACCGGTGTTCTTGTGTATTTGCGTCCATGTTTGTATATCTGTGTGTGCATGTTGAGATGTGTTGAGGACGCGCTAATAAGGGACTTCTGATTAAAGAAGCAAGGCCCCAGGTTCTTCCCTCACAAACTTTTTTTTTGGGGGGGGGGCTTTTGAGGTAGGGTCTCACTCTAGCCCAGGCTGACCTGGAATTCACTATGTTGTCTCAGGGTGGCCTCGAACTCACGGCGATCCTCCTACCTCTGCCTCCCGAGTGCTGGGATTAAAAGGCATGCGCCACCACACCCTGCTTTTTAGTGGGTTTTTTTTAAAAAAAATTTATTAATTTATTTATCTGAGAGAGAGCAAGAGAGATAAAGAGGTGGAGAGAGCCGGGCATGTGATGTCCATTTGCTTGACATTAATTGACTCCCTAGCATGTGCCAGGCGAGCAGATCTATGTTTCAGGAACGCACCTCTCGCCCTTAGCAATGGACAGTCCCCCTCCTCCAGTGTAACAGGCACCAGACTGCCTCTGGGTCCTGGAGGATGGGCTAAGCTGGTGCCAGGTTGGGCCTGGCCTGGTTCCAGGCACATGGAGGTGATGAGCTGGGAGGCCGGCTATGGGGCCTGCTGAATTTTGCACCAAATAAGACATGGGCCTGACGATCGTATATATATATATATATATATATATATAGGTCTTTTCTTGGGCCCTGGCCAGTGATGTCAGATCTTCTCATCCCAGCTGCAGGCCGTTAACTGCTGTTGCTCAGGAGGGATTGGTGGGAACTTAACGCCTCTGCTGGTTAATTCTGGCTGCTGGAGGAGGGAGGGGCTGTGCATTAGAATGCTCCTCATAACCACACTGTCTGCTCCCAGCGGGGGGCTGTGTCCCCAGGGGCTTTTCCAAAGGAAGGCTGAGGCGCACTTGAGGCGCATGTCCTTGAATGACATAGCGGTTGACAGGAGTTCCAGGCCATTCTGAGGAGAAGCTCATTTGGGTTGTAAACTCAGAAACAGAAAACACGAGCCAGACCGACCTATGTAAGGAGGAAGTGTATTTGTTACTTTCCAGAGCTAATCCAGGGTGAGCGTGCTTCAAGTGAGGTACAATCTTTGGGCCAAGGAGTCTTGGGTTGATCTCGCCTTTGGGAGATGGTGGGGGGTGCAGGTCAGGCAGCATTGCACCATCACAAAGCCCAGCTTGGGCACCATGTCTAGGACATCAGTGTGGTGTGGTGGTTTGAATGTAAAATACCCCCGTGGCCTTGTCTGTTTGAATGCTTAAACCCCCAGCTGGTGGTGCTGTTCTGGAAAGCTGTGGAGCCTTGCTGGTGGAGTGTGTCACTGAAGGGGGGCGGGCTTGTGGTCCACGCGCTGCACTAAGCTAGCTGGCTCTCCTTCTTTCCTGTGGATGAGAAGATGTGACGTCTCTCCCCACCCCACCCCCCAGACTGACCTGGAATTCACTGTGTAGTCTCAGGGTGGCCTCAAACTCACCATGATCCTCCTACCTCTGCCTCCCGAGTGCTGGGATTAAAGGGCAGATGTGACATTGTATTTCCTAATGGTGGGGACACCCTGTTAATACCTTTCTTCTCTCAAGGACTATGGGGATCACATCGCTCTTCCAAGCCCCTGAAGGTGAGCCTCCTCCCTCTCCAGGCTCGCAGAAAATCAGATGGGGGACTGGGGAAATGGCTTAGCGGTTAAGGCATTTGCCTTCAAAGCCTAAGGACCCTAGCTCTATTCCCCAGAATCCACAGAAGCCAGATGCACAAGGGGGCGCATGCATCTGGAGTTAGTTTGCAGTGGCTGGAGGCCCTGACACACCTATTCTCTCTTTCCCTCTCTCAAATAAATAAATAAATAAATAAATAAATAAATAAATAAATTTTTAAGTTAAAAAGAAAAAGCTGGGTGCAGTGGCGCACACCTTTAATCCCAGCACTTGAGAGGCAGAGGCAGGAGGATTGCTGTGAGTTTGAGGCCATCCTGAGACTACAGAGTGAATACCAGGTCAGCCTGGACTAGAGTGAGGCCCTACCTCAAGAAAAAAAGAGAAAGAAAAAAGAAAGAAGGAAAGGAAGAAAGAAAGAAGGAAAGAAAGAAAGAAAGGAAACCAGATGGGCAGGAGGGGGTAGTCCACAGCCCTGAGGGGCAAGGCCTTAGACTTCCTCATCTGCAGAGCCCTCCATCATCTATGGGCCCTATCTGTCCCATGCCCACCTCAGCTGGTAGAGAGGGACACCTTGAGTATTTCACCAAACAAGACCCCTGGCACGGGTGAGAGTTTCACACACAAGAGAGTGAAGTGGACGTTGAGCGGATCCAAAGCCAACACAGGTTCAAGCGCGGCAGGGCTGGACGTCCTCTGCCAGCCACAGGGAGGTGACTGAGCCTCTCCGGGGACCCAGGCGCTGTCCAGCTCCAGCTGTCCTCTGCCGAGCCAATCACCCTCGTTAGTGCAGGCTAGCCCTCCCTCAGAGTAGAGAGCCACCTGCCCCATCCTACAACAGTTGGTGGCATATCCAAGGAAGGCTTGGGTCTCTTCTGGGTAGAAAGAAGGTAGGAGTCACCCTAGGGCCTCCACTACCCACCTGGGAGGAGCGTCAGTGGGCGGGGCCAAGAGGAGCAGTTGAGAATCATCTCCACTAGTGACCAGCAGGTGGAGCAAGGAGCTGCCACTGGCTGGGTGGAGGGGAGTGAGAACACGCCCCTGCGTGGACGCTCTGCCCCGTGGGAAGCCCCGCTGTGGAAGAGCCCAGACCAGTGGGGACTGACCCCCAAGGAACTCACTATGTACATCAGGCCCAAGGGCTCCCCTCCTGTTATGGGCTTTGTTCCTCCCACGCTGGCCCCAGCACAGCGTCTCCCACACTTGCGCCACCAGACTCAGTCTCAGCGCGGGATCTCAGCCTGGCCCAGGTTTTCAACACCCACCTGTGCAGGAGGGTTGTCCGCACTTCTGTCCAGGTCCACACTGTAACCTACTGCCCAAGGTGGGTGACATGCACCTGTGATCCCAATACTGGGGGAGATGGGGGGCTAGAGGATTGAGTAGTTCAAGGTCATTCTCTGCTCTAGAGTTCAAGGCCAGCCTGGGCTACATGGGAGCCTGTCTCAAAAGAAAGAGAAAGGGCTGGAGAGATGCCTCAGTGGTTAAGGCGCTGGCCTGCAAAGCCTAGTGGCCCTAGTTTGATTCCCCAGTACCCACGTAAAGCTACATGCACATGGCGGCACATGAATCTGGAGTTCATTTGCAGCAGCTAGAGGCCCTGGTGTGCCCATTCTCTCTTCTATCTCTCTCTGTTTGCAAATAAATAAATAAATAAAAATGTTTTTTTAAAGGAAAGAAGGAAGGAAGGAAGGAAGGAAAAGACCAACCTACCACACACTGACAGCTCAGACCTGAACAAACACAGCTGGGGTGCCCCGCTCCCCACTCTCCCATGCCAAGAATGACACTGCTGGGTGCTGCCTTGCCTCCAGAGCAAGCCACCAGTTCCCATTCATTTGCCCTGTCTATTGACAGAGTACCGAAATCCACACCTGTTCTACTGCCCCACTCTCAACAGGCAGCCAGGCCATGGTCTGTCACTGCACTTGGGATCTGGCCTCCTATAACCCCACCCTGCTCAGCAACCAGAGCTGTCTGTTCTTTTTCCTCTTTCTCTTTCTTTCTTTCTTTCTTTCTTTTTTTCCGAGGTAGGGTTTCAGGGTGGCCTCGAACTCATGGAGATCCTCCTACCTCCTGCCTCCCGAGTGCTGGGATTAAAGGTGTGCGCCACCATGCCTGGACAAACTCAGGACTTTGTGCATGTTAGGCAGGCACTCACTGAGCCACATTGCCAGCCCCTTCCCTTTTTGGTGCAATGGTCTCACTGCGTAGCCCAGGTTGATCTGGAAGTCACTATGTAGATCAGCTCTCAAACTTGCAAACCTCTGACTTCTGCTCACCACCCAGTGTTGGATCACATGTATGCGCCACCATACCGGGCTCATGTCCTGTGTATTGTACCACATTAAAAAATAAAAAAGTGGGGCTGGAGAGACGGCTTAGCGGTTAAGGTGTTTGGCCACAAAGCCAAAGGATCCCTGTTCAATTCTCCAGGACCCATGTAAGCCAGATGCACAAGGGAGTGCATGTATCTGGAGTTTGCTTGCAATGGCTGGAGGCCTTAGTGTGCCCATTCTCTCGCTCTCTCTCTCTCTCTACCTCTTTCTCTCTCTCAAATAAATAAATAAAATATATTTTATTTTTTATTTTGTTATTTTGTTATTTATTTGAGAGTGACAGAGAAAGGCAGAGAGAGAGAGAGAGAGAGAGAGAGAGAGAGAGAGAGAGAGAGAGAATGGGCGTACCAGGGCCTCCAGTCACTGCAAACGAACTCCAGACATGTGCGCCCCCTTGTGCATCTGGCTAACATGGGTCCTGGGGAATCGAGCCTTGAACTGGGGTCCTTAGGCTTCACAGGCAAGCGCTTAACCGCTAAGCCATCTCTCCAGCCCTAAATAAAATATATTTTAAAAAATAAAAATAAAAAAGTGAAAAATGAATAAATAAAAAAATTAAAAAGTGGGGCTGGAGAGATGGCTTAACGGTTAAGGCATTTGCCTGTGAAGCCAAAGGACCCAGGTTCAATTCCCCAGGACCCACATAAACCAGATGCACAAGGGGCACATGCGTCTGGAGTTCATTTGCAGTGGCCGGAGGCCCTGGCATGCCCATTCTCTCTGTCTCTCTTCTCTCTATCTCTCTCTGCTTGCAAATAAATAAATAAATAAAAATTAAATAAAATAATAAAAAGTTAAGCTGGGCATGGTGATGTACGCCTTTAATCCAAGCACTCGTGAGGCAGAGGTAGGAGGATCACCATGAGTTTGAGGACAGCCTGAGATTACATAGTGGTTTCCAGGTCAGCCTGAGCTAGAGTGAGACCCTACCTCGAAAAACAAAAACAAAACAAAACAAAACAAAACAAAATACTACTACTAATAAATATAAAAACAATAAAAAGCTGAAGCCAGGCATGGTGACACATGCCTTTAATCCCAGCACTGTAGGAGGCAGAGGTAGGAGGACAGCTGTGAATTCAAGGCCAGCCTAAGAGTACATAGCGAATTCCAGGTCAGCCTGGGCTAGAGTGAGAACCTACCTTGAAAAAAAAAAAAATGGAGCTGGGGAGATAGCTCAGCAGTTAAAGGCACTTGCTTGCAAATCTTCTGGCCTGGGTTCAATTCCCCAGTACCCACATAAAGCCAGATGCACAAAGAAGCACATGACATTGTTGGTTTGCAGTGGCAGGAGGCCCCGGCGTGCCCATTCTCTCTCTTTCTCTCCCACTCTCCTTCTTTCCTTCCCTTCTCGCAAATAATAAATAAAAATTTAAAAATAAGAAACTGGGACGGGGCGTGGTGGCAAGTGCTCCACCACTGAGCCACTCCCCCAGCCCCAGCCACTCTGCATCAGTATGTTTACATAAGTCCCCAAGCCTCGTACAGATATGGTCATGTGGCTGTCACTACTGCAGATAATCCCATTTGCTGGGGAGGGTCCCTCTGAGCCAGACAGCAGATATAACTTGAGGCTAAAATCTCATCTGCTTCTCTCTTTCTTTCTTTCCTTTTTCTTTCTTTTTTGGTTTTTTGAGGTGGGGTCTCGCTCTGGCCCAGGCTGACCCGGAATTCACTATGCAGTCTTGGGGTGGCTTCGAAATCATGGCGATCCTCCTACCTCTGCCTCCCAAGTGCTGGGATTAAAGGTGTGCGCCACCACGGCCTGCTTTCTCTCTCTTTCTTTATAGCTATTTACATTCTTCCAGAGCCAGGACTTGGCTTGCGCCCTAGGAAGGGAAGTGGTCAACCAACACAGCTGACAACTCAGTCATGGAGAAACCAAAGCCTGCATAGTCAGCCTTTCCCACCATGGGGGAAATCTGCAGCAGGGTCAGGCCCTCCCACACCCGCCGGGACCCGGCTCAGCTGTCCTTGAGAAGCTCCATGCACACTGGAGGCGGCCGAGGAGCTCCTGGGATGGCGACTGGCACTCAGACAAACTGGGCACTCTGCTGGGTAAGAGGTATGAAGGGACAGGGAGTCCTTTATGTAAGAGAACCAAATTGGCATTGCACAAACCACAACTCCTTCCCTCTAACTCAGTTCCTAATGTTTGTAACCTGGGGCCTTTGACAGGACAGCAAGTCTCAGGGCCTCTTCTCAGAGCAATGCCACAAATCAAACATCTTGAAATGCAGGTTTTTAACATTTTTTAAAAACAATTTCATATATTTATTTATTTGAGAGAGAGAGGCAGATATATAGAGAGAATGGGCACGCCGGGACCTCTAGCCACTGCAAACAAACTCCAGATGCATGTGCCACCTTGTGCATCTGGCTTACATGGGTCCTGGAGAATTGAACCTGGGTCCTTTGGCTTTGCAAGCAAATGCCCTAACCACTAATACATCTCTCTAGCTCAGTTTTTTTTTTTTTTTTTTTTTTTTTTAATGAGAGACAGAGAACAAGAGAGAGAGAGAATTGGCACACCAGGGCTGCCAGCCACTGCAATTGAACTCCAGATGCATGTGTCACCTTGTGTGCATGCACAAGCTTGTGCATGTGTCACCTGGTGTGTCTGGTTTACGTGGTATCTGGGGAGTTGAACATGGGTCCTTAGGCTTCCCAGGCAAGCACCTTAACTGCTAAGCCATCTTTCCAGCCCGAAATACAGTTTTGATGTTAGGTTTTGGACAGGGTTGCATGTAGCTCAATCTGGTCCTTTGAACTCCTTATGTAGCAGAGGATGACCTTGAACTTCTCATTCTCCTGCTTCTACCCGCAACTGCTAGAATTATAGGTACGAGCCAACAAACCTGGCTTATGTGGTGCTAGGAACCAAACCCAGGGCTTTGTGTATGCTAAGCAAGCACTTTACCAACTAAGCTACATCTCCAGTAGTCTTGGGATTTTTTTTTGAGGAGGGGAGGGGGCCTTGAGGCTGACCTGAAATTCACAATGTAGTCTCAGGCTGGCCAGGAACTCACAGCAATCCTACCTTTGCCTCCCAAGTGCCACGATTAAAAGCATGAGCCCATGAGCCACCATGCCCAGCTTTTTTTTTTTTTTGAGGTAGGGTCTCACTCTAGCCCAGGCTGACCTGGAATTCACTCAGTAGTCTCAGAGTGCCTGCCCAGCTTTTTGCCTTTTTAAATTAATCACTATGGTATGCATGTGAGTGTGAGCATGCACGTGCCACAGTGTGTGTGTGGAGGTCAGGACGTTTGGGTCTGACCGCACCCTCCACTTCAGTTTGAGGCAGGGTCTCTGGTTGTTATGCACCACTCCATTCACAAGCTTCCAGGAAATGCTCTGTCCCTGTCCCCCTTCTAGCTACAGGGCACATTGAGATTACCAAAGCCCATCACAGGTTCTAGCTTTTACCTGACATCCAAACTCAGGTACTCATAGTTTCATAGCAAGCACTTTACCCACTGAGACATCTCCCTGGGCTAAATTACTTTTACAGACTAGTGCTCTACCACTGGGCTATACCCCTGGCCTGAATTATATTTAAAACATTTTTATTTATTTATTTACAAGCAGAGAGAGGCAGAGAGAGAGTGAGAGAATGGGTCCACCAGGGCCTCTAGCCACTGCAAATGAACTCCAGATGCATGCGCCACTTTGTGCATCTGGCTTTTTACATGGGTACTAGGGAACTGAACCTGGATCATTAGGCTTTGCAAGTAAGTGCCTTAACTGCTGAGCCATCTCTCCAGCCCCCTGAATTATTTTTGAAATTGTGATAAATACATGAAGTTCCTAGTTAACATTGTCTATGGGAACTAACATGTGATTCATAACTACTACCGTTTTGAAGTAGTGATACGTACAAGTCATACTTTAAGATATCTACCTATTGTGATTTCACAATGTTCTTAATCTCATCAATGATAAAATACTGGTATTACAAATGCAACTGTGGTTTGTTATCTACATTCACAAGTGAAGAAAACGCTTTCAGATACTAGTTAATGAAAGTAAAAATGCGATTTTTTCCCCCTTCAAGTTTATGGTCCTTTTGGATTTTTTCTGAGGACCCCGGATTGCTCTGTCTTAAGAACCATTGGCCTCACTTCTCTAACTGGGATGGGAGTTCTATGAGAATAAAAGTTGTTCCCTTGTCTTTTACTAAGTATCTAGAAAGTCCTCTCTCCAGACATAAAATGGCCTGGATATCCATGACCTCACAGTGCCTGACACTACCTACACAAGACCATCATAAGAGGAGGAAAAGATCATGACATCAAAATAAAAGAGAGACTGATTGAGATGGGGAGGGGATATGATGGAGAGTGGAGTTTCAAAGGGGAAAGTGGGGGGAGGGAGGGTAGTACCATGGGATATTTTTTATAATCATGGAAAATGTTAATAAAAATTGAGAAAAGAAAAAAAAAAGTATCTAGAAAGGGCCAGACAGTTGTCTGTCTGTTCTCTTGGATTTCCCAGGTAAACAATCACTTCATTTTCAAAAGATAGTTTCTTTCTTTCCAATCTGTGCACTTCTTAGTTTACTTTGTTGCATAGTAGCAACCATTCTAGGCACCTCTCTCTTACTAGGCTCAATACTCATTCACTAACTTATGCAGTTGAAGTGCAGTAGCTGGAGCCTCTGACACGCCCATTCTCTCTGTGTATCTTCTATCTCTCTCTGCTTGAAAATAATAAATAAATAATAAATTATATATATATATAAAGGTCAGGCATGGTGGCAGACGCCTTTAATCCCAACACTCAGTAGGCAGAGGTAGGAGATCACTGTGAGTTCCAGGCCACCCTGAGACTACATGGTGAATTCCAGGTCAGCCTGGGCTAGAGTAAGACCCTACCTTGAAAAACTATATACACACACACACACACATATACACACACACTGAGAGATGGCTCAGCGGTTAAGGCACTTGCCTGCAAAGCCCAACAACCCAAATTTGATTCCCCAGTGCCCACATAAAGCCAGATGTGCAAGGTGGTGTATGTGTCTAGAGTTTGTTTGCTGGAGGCCCTGGTACACTCTCATTCTCTCTCTCTCTCTCTCAAATAAATAAAAAATATTTAAAAAAAAAACATAAGGGGGCTAAATTTTTTATTTTTCTTTATTTATTTTGGGCTTTCCAAGGTAAAGTCTCATTCTAAACCAGGCTGACCTGGAATTCACTATGTAGTTTCAGGATGGCCTTGAACTCACAGCATTCCTCCTACCTCTGCCTCCTGAGTCCTAGAATTAAAGGTGTGTGCCACCATGGCTGACTCTTTTGGATTGTTGTTGTTTAAAACATTTTTATTTAGTGATTTGAGAGAGGAGGGGATAAAGAAAGAGAATAGGCACACCAGGGCTTCCTGCCACTGCAAATGAACTTTAGACACGTGCATTGCTTTGTGTGTCTGGCTTTATGTGGGTGCTAGGGAATCAAACCTGGGCTGCCGGGCTTTGCAAGCAAGTGCCTTTAACCACTGAGCCATCTCTCCAGTCTGGGGACTGAGTTTTAAAATGGATCAGACCACCTTAGGGGCTGGAATAACAAAAAGTGAGTGAGAAGACACAGGTAGGAGGATCGCAGTGAGTTCAAGGCCACCCTGAGACTACATAGTGAACTTCAGGTCAACCTGGACTAGAAAACCTTACCTTGGAAAAACCACACACACACACACACACACACACACACACACACACACACACAGAGAGAGAGAGAGAGAGAGAGAGAGAGAGAGTGAGAAGTCAGGCGACTAGATCAAAACGTTTGAGGAGAGCGATCGTCTCCCAGCATCACAGAAGCAGAGCGGGTAGAAGCCCGTGGCATCCACTCCCCTGACAAGTAGATAACACTGGCATGAGATGCCCAGGCAGAATTCTGGTACCTGTGGTGGGTCTGTTGTCTTAAAAGGCAGAGGAGACCATTTGCATGTAGGGAAGAATCTGTAGGGGCAGCTTGTGCCCAGCGGGTGGGTTTGACGAAATGAAGGCAATAAAGGTAGGTCAGATTTGCATATTGCTGATTTGAAGCTGACTTCACTAGAAGAACTGTAACAGCGAGGTCACTTGGCTGTGTCCCCCCTTGTCAGCAAGCAAGAAGGGGCCTCCTTCTGGTCCCAGGCTGGGGGCATGGCCTGCAGCGTGGAGACTGGTCATTAGGTCCCTTCCCTGGGCCTTCACATCATCCCCTACCCACAGTGAAAGAGACTGACATCTCTGGAGTTGACTCCGCAGCCCTCAGAGCCATGTTTTCCTGTCATTCCTTCACCAGTTTAGGACATATTCCTCCCAAGATTACCCTGGAGAAGATCCTCACGCACAACTAGAGTTACCAAGCCAACGTTTCTCTTGTTAATCTCTTCTGGGTCCGACCAGGGATCAGTCTCAGGGAAGAACTAAGCAGGGTGGAAAGGGACCTCTCTCCAGTAAGCACAGGGGCGTTTGCGGACAGAGGGAGGAGGAGGGCGGAGGGCCAAGCGGGGGTGGGTACATCGGGGAGCCCAGAGGCTGAGGAATCTCAGAGCAGTGACAAGGCAAAGAGTCTACAGAGGGGACCCGCTCGGTCCAGCCAGCATGCCCCAAAAGAGCCACTCTAGAGTGCTGGCCCCCTACCCCTAAGCTGTGCGAGAAAGAATCTAAGTCCCGTAGGCCACTGGGTACTTGCCAGTGTGGAAGGATTTGGGACCGCCCCAATGCACACCAGAGCGGAGAGATGGGTTGGAGGGAGGAGTCTGGGACCAGGGGTCGAGGACAGAGGGGAGAGACTGGGCTTAGTGTCCAGGGCCAACACAGCCCTTGAGCAGAGTGGCCCCCTCTTTCTTCTCTCCAGCCTCAGCCCCATCTGGGAAGCCCTGAGGCCTGCAAAGTTGCTCCCACCTTCGTTCCATCTGGGGGTTGGGGGGGGACCGGGGCCGGGGAGGCCTGGAGGCCGAGGGGCTGCGCCCTGGGCGGAGGCAGGAAGCGAGGCCTTCCTCGGCTCCTCCCTCCCCGCCCCGCAGCGATCCTCGTGATTCGCGATCGGCTCCCTGGCGGGACCTTTGTCCCTGGGGTGGCCTCGGGGTAAGTGCAGCCCCAGGCCCTCCTGCGCACGGTCCCTCCTGGGCCACCGCGGGACCCGCGCAGCCGCCCTCGGCCTGTCGCTGCTTGGGGGGCGGGGGAACCCCAGCCTGCCTGCGGGGCCCTAGCCTGGGAGGCTGTGACCCTCGGCCCCCCCGGGTTTTGTCCCTCCCTGGTGCTTAGCAGGACCAGATGCCCTAGCGCCAGCCCACTCATCACCCGGACAGCAGCCACAGGTGTGGGAGGTGACACCGTTGTCTCCCTCCTGCAGGTGAAGACAGCGGGGACAGTCACTCGGCAGCAGAGGAGCAGCCAGAACTCCGACAGGTCCGTGAAGCCCTAAGTCCTCTCGTACTCCCCACCCCCTGCGGGAGGGAAGGGGGACAACACTGGTGACATTGGTACCCCCAAGAGGAGGTAGGAAGGTGCCTGCCCCCCATCCCACCAGGAGGACATCCAAGGCAGCAGAGAGTGTTCTGGAAACACTGTCAACTCCCACCTGTTGGTCCAGGGTGCTGAGGTGCCAAGAACAGTGGGTTGGGGCCAGGGAGCACTCCAGGACCGAGAAGGCGCATTCATCCTGTGGGCCCCTCTTGGGAACCCCAGCCTTCACCTAGCAGGTGCCTACACCCTGGTGCTGGGCTCTTGCTGCCATAGCTATGGGACCCTGCCTCTCTGTACCTCAGTTTCCTTGTCTGCCCCATGGTGCGTACCTCACAGGGCCGCTTGGGAAGGCAAGAGAGTCCACAAGGGGAAAGGTTTAACTCGGCTTCTGCCCAGGTCGCTGTGGAGCCCTGCCTCCTCCGCGCTCATCCGTGCCCCTCCCTTCCTCTTCCAGAAGCACTTGTGTCCTGGACCCCTTTAACAGGTTGGTGGGGACTCTCCCAGGTCCTCAGTATTTCCAGATAGTCCTACCAGCCACTCTAGGCTTTGTGAGTAAGATGAAGGCTGGGGGCAGCAACCCAACCCACTCCACCCTAGGTCTCCTTTGGCATAAAGGCTGGTGATGCATTGGATTTTGCACATCTTAGGGCTAAGTGTTGCCCACTTCCAGAACTGCTTGACATTCCCCTAGCCCTCCCTGGCTCAGGTTTAGCAACAAGGAAACTTCCCTTACTATGGTCTACTCCAGCCTGTGACCAGAGCCTTCGTTTGCTCTTCCCACCCTCCGCGCTGTCTAGGCCAGCAGCAGCTCTGCCCTGAGCACATCCTGGGTCTGGCCACTGTAACCCTATTCTGACGCTCAAGTCCAGGCCACCATCCTCCATGTCTTGACACCCCCCCCCTGCGCCCCCACCCTACATTCTCAGTATTTCTCACCAGCCCAGACCCCTGGCTGTCATATCCTGCCCACATTCCCCTGGCCCCACCTACTCTTTCCTCAAGTTCTAGGCTCTGGAGAGGCCTTTAGCACATGCCTTTTCTCTTCCCAAGGATGCCCTTCCCCACAGTCTTCTTGTGACTTGCAGGAAAGCCCGTAAATGTCACTTCCTGAGAAGTCTGGCCACTCCACCGGCAGGAGCCATGCTCTCTTGCTCTTGCTGCATTGCTGTTGGAGTGCGCAGCCCAGGCTGGGTGCGTGTGTGTCCCGCCCACGCGTGTCCTTGAGTTCTCTTGAGCCCAGCGCACTGTCTGGCACAGAGAAAAGGGTTCAGTAACTTCGTGCAAATAGGAACGGTGTCTGCAACCTCAGGGTTCCACAGTTCTCACTTCTGGTTGCCTAAGAGCAGTCTTTCTCCAGCTCTGCAGAGACCTCAGCATGTCCTTCCTCCTCTGACCTCTGCAGCTGTCCCCACAAAGTGGGGCTTTTCCAGGGTGGTTTAGCCGTACTGTCCACCTGTGCTAGAAACATGGTTGCCCATATTGGACACTTTTTTTTTCTTGTTTTGTTTTGTTTCTTGAGGTAGGGTCTCACTCTAGTCCAGGCTAACCTGGAATTCACTCTGTAGTCTCAGGTGGCCTCGAACTCACGGCAATCCTCCTACCTCTGCCTCCCCAGTGCTGGGATTAAAGGCGTGCGCCACCATACCCGGCTCTATATTTTTAAATATTAGCAAAAAAAAGATGTCTTTTTAAATATTTTATTTATTTATTGGAGAGAAGGTTCAAATAGAGAGGGCGGGGGGAATGAGCATGCTAGGGCGTCTAGCCACTGCAGACAAACTTCAGATGCATGCACTACCTTGTTCATCTGGCTTTACTGGATAGTGGGGAAATGAACCTGGATCCTTTGGCTTTGCAGGCTACAGCCCTAACCACTAAGCAATCTCTCCAGCCCACTATGAGTCTTTTTAGAACATTTATCCCCAGCAGGGTGAACTTTCTGCAGTCCCTCAGGCACTGTGTTTTATGGTTTTGCTTGTGGGAATATGAAACTGTCCCTTGCAGGGGTGAAGCTGGGTATTTCTCCTGCTTGAGAAGGAAGGCCATCTCCATGGCTTTTATTTTTATTATTTTTTATATTTTATTTATTTATTTGAGAGAGAGAAAGAGGGGGAGAGAGAGAATGGACATGCCAGAGCCTCCAGCCACTGCAAACGAACTCCAGACGCATGTGCCCCCTTGTGCATCTGGCTTACGTGGGTCCTGGAGAGTCGAACCATGATCCTTTGGCTTTGCAGGCAAGAGCCTTAACCACTAAGCCATCTCTGCAGCCCCTCCATGCCTTTTTAATTCTTCCCTTTACCAGTACTTTGGTTCTGTTTGAGGACAGGATGAAACCTCTGGGGCTGTGTGAGGACACAGGACAGAACTCTGCTGGCTGCCAAAGCTGCTGTCAGTCAACCTGCCAGAACCTCCTGACAGTTATCTGTGCTCCAAGAGACTTCAAGGAGAGAACAGGTTCTTTTGTGGTGTTTACACACACACACACACACACACACACACATTGATTTTTTTTTTTTAATTGGTTTTTTGAGGTAGGGTTTCAGTCTAGCTCAGGCTGACCTGGAATTTACTATGTAGTCTCAGGGTGGCCTCGAACTCACGGCGATCCTCCTACCTCTGCCTCCTGAGTGCTGGGATTAAAGGTGTGTGCCACCACGCCCGGATCACATTGATTTTTTTGAGGTATGGTCTTGCTGTAGCACAGATGGACCTGAATTCACTCTGTAGTCTCAGGGTGGTCTCGAACCTACAGTGATCCTCCTACCTCTGACTCCCAAGTACTGGGATTAAAGGCATGCGCCACAAACACCTTCAATGAATATTTTTTTTTCAAGCTGTTAATTTTTACTCAAAAAAATATTTTATCCAGGTGTGGTCGTGCACGCCTTTAATCCCAGCACTCGGGAGGCAGAGGCAGGAGGATTGCCGTGTGTTTGAGGTCACCCTGAGACTCCATAGTGAATTCCAGGTCAGCCTGGCCCAGAGTGAGACCTTACTTTGAAAAGCTTAAAAGAATATACATATTATTTTTTCTTTGGTTTTTCGACGTAGGGTCTCACTCTGGCCCTGACTGCCTGGAATTCACTACGGAGTCTCAGGGTGATGGCGATCCTCCTACCTCTGCCTCCTGAGTGCTGAAATTAAAGGCGTGCAACACCACGCCCGGCTTTATTTATTTATTTAAGAGAGAGTGATAGAGAACGTGCCAGGGCTCCAGTCACTGCAAATGAACTCCAGACACATGCACCACCTTGTGTATCTGGCTTATGGGGGCTCTGGGGACTCCAACCTTGGTACTTAGGCTTCCCAGGCAAGTGCCTTAACTGCTAAGCTATAACTCCAGCCCCTACTTTGTTATTTATAAAAATAACACAAGGTGTGTAGAGTTACTTCTTGGAGCACTGGGGCAGGAAAAGACTAGGACACACCCAGGGCGACTAATAGTCCTGGGCACTACAGAGAGAACCTTCACCTGGAGCACTGGCCCCAGGACAACTGTGCCTCCTCTGGCTGTAGGATGAACCCACCAACTTGGTGCTTTGAAACAACCCCTGTGTATCTTACAGTTCTGTGAGTCACAAGCCTACAGTTGGTCTCCAAGACCCAAACTGAGGGACTGCCTTCCTCAAGGGAGGGTTTCTCTGCTTGCCCTCTCCAGCTTCTGTGGGCACTGCACAATGGGCATCGGCCACCCTGAGTCTCCAAAGCCCTCGGTGTGGTCTCTGCAGGCTCCTCTCGGCACCTCCTCCACCCTCATGCCTCCACTTACGCCCTTCTGAGTACAGCGGGTCCACCCTCTTGCATGATTGTAAACTTATCACACGTGTAGGTGCAAGGTGACAGTCTCCTGGGTGCCAGGGACCAGAGCGTTGCACCTCTGGGTGTCATTATTGTGTCTGCCACATTGTAAAGGAAATAAAGTTCAGAGTGGTGTTGGGCTGAGGCACGGTGCTCCAGTCTGATTAAGAAAAAAAGTGAGGGCTGGAGAGATGGCTTAGTGGATAAGACGCTTTCATGCAAAGCCAAACGACCCAGGTTCAATTCTCCAGTACCCATGTAAAGCCAAATGCACAAGGTGGTGCATGTGTCTAGAGTTTGTTGTGGCTGGAGGCCCTGGTACACCCATTCTCTCTCCTAACAAATAAATAAATAAAACAGAAAAAGTGAGTAGCAAGGTATGGTGGTGCACACCTTTAGTCCCAGAACTCAAGAGACCAAGGTAGGAGGATTGCCATGAGTTCAAGGCCAACCTGAGACTACATAGTGAATTCCAGGTCAGCCTGGGCTACAGCAAGAGCAAGACCCTACCTTGAAAAACTGAAAAGAAAAAAAAAACAAAAGAGTGAAGGGGGTGGAAATATACTTGTGTGCGCCTCTGAAGGAGGAGACTAGCCCGGAAGCTGCATACACTGGTCCCAGTGGCTGCTTCTGGGAAGGAGGCCAGGGGTAGAGGAGGTTGGCTGGTCGTCATGTATCTTTTTTGTATTATTTAAATTTTCTGCTACATGCTTCTCTCATCTATGCTAAAAATAATTTTTCAAGTCACACATAGTCATTATAAAAGTTCAGACTTTCCGGAAGCAAAGAGAATCATCCCTCACACCCAAATCTCTCCTTTTCTCCCAAGGATAACCCTGAGAAGAGTTGGGCTATCCCATGGACTTAAAAATGCTTTTAGGCTGGAGAGACGGCTTGGCAGTTAAAAGTGCTTGCCTGCAAAGCCTAAGGAGTCAGGTTCCATTCCCTGGTACCCATGCAATCCAGATGCACAAGGTGGTCCATGCGTCTGGAGTCCATTTGCAGTGGCTGGAGGTCATGGTGCATTCATTCTGTATCTGCCCTACTCTCTCTCAAATAAATAAATATAAACATTTTAAAAAGGTGCTTTTAAAGGCGTGTACTTTTTCACATGACTGGGTCATCCTGCGGGTCAGCTCAAGCATCCCATGGCCCAGCAGACCCCACAGCGACCTATAGAACACTCCCTGCTCTTCAGAGCCACCCTAAAACCACGGTGCAATGTCTGTCTGTCCTTTGAAGTGGTCCTTGGCATGCACATGGCATAAACAGAGTCATTTTTGTACACTTGTGATACTGTGCAACCGTTAGGCTATCATCTGTGTCTAGTTCCAGAACATTCTCATATCCCAGGAGGAGCCCCATTCCTATGTACCAACTACTCCTCATCTTTCCCTTCCCCCACAATTTGTTTTGACACAGGGCCTCACTGTGTAGCCCAAGCTGGCCCTGAACTTGTAAGCAAGAGCCTTTAACTGCTGGGCTATCTGCCCTGCTCCTGGCTTTGAACTTGTGATCTTCCTGCCTCAGCCTCTTGTGTGCCTGGGTTATAAGCATGTGCCAACAGGCTGGCCTCAGGGTGTGATGTGTGGTGTCTAACTGTCTTCCTTTAGCATAGCGTTTTCAAGGTTTATACACACTGTAGAACTCCAGTGGCTTTTTCATGGCTGGATCATATTCAATTGTGTGGCTCGGCCACCCACATTTCTTTGTCCATTCCTCCTTGGTGGACACTGGGTTGTTTCCACATTCTAGCCATTGTGACACTGTTCTCTAGAGTGTTTTCAAATCTTTGGGGTGTCTACCAGGATCCGTGTCCTTCCACGCACACTGAGCTTTGTACCATTTTGTGAAGAAAAGATTGCAAAGCCCCCAGTCGATAGTGAAAGTAGGGTGACTGAGCTGACCACTGTCCTCTTGTTTTCCAGATCCCAGGACGGCAGGAAAATGGCCTCCCGTGAAGAAAAGGTAAATTTCTCCTGTGGCTCAGTGTGTGAAAGGCCTGAGCTTTAAAGAATGTTAAGGGGCCTGAAAGCTGGAGCCCACTGTTCAAATCCCAGCTTTTGTAGGTAAATAACCACAAGTCATTTGACCCTACCCCCACCCCCACCCCCGCCGCACCCCCTCCGCCACCGTCTATTTCCATATACAGGAAATGATGAAAAGCCTTTTTAACCAGCCTAGCCTATGGGGGGGGGGATCCAATGAGACAATAGTCCCTGAATGCCGGGGGGACACTGAGCCATTCTGCAGTAGAGAGACCTGAGCACAGAGCCTGATAGCCGCTTGCCCAGGATGACACAGCAGGGAGCAGCAGAACAGGGTTGTGGGTCCGGCCTGACTCAAAGCAGACGCTTCGACTCCTGTGTCATTGGCCGCCCGCGGAGGACTGTAGACTCTGTCTCAGACATCTGTGGCGTGGGTGGATTGTGTTTGGGGGCCATCCGTCGTCAAGGCTGACAACTGGCCAGGATGGGCTGTCTAGGGCGGTGCTGGATGCAGAAGGCAGCAGTGAGGTGAGGGAGACAGGGGTCAACAGGAAAGTAGGGTGATAGCGAGGTCTCTCCTGGTTCCTTGTGAGGCGCTCCTGAGTTTCAAGTGCGGCCTGGAGGAAAGGCGGGTGGAAACAAGGCGCACGCATCCTTCGCTTACAGTTCCCTGGTCAAGTCCAGCAAACCTAAAGCTTGTTGTAGCAGGTACTGCCGTGAGCCAGCTCTCAGCTGACCATCCCAGGATGGTTCAACCCCTGCAGCTGCTCTGGGCCAAACAGGACAGTGGCTATTCAATCCAGATTGCTGCCTGGTCATCCACTGCGGGGACGGGGAGAACCAGGCCATCGAACGTTCTAGGATCAATGTTTGCTGCCACCATTTTCAGGGATGTAATGAACACATGCTGAAATGGAGTCATTGAAAGGCACGTCCAGAGTTCAGAAGTCATCGCCAGGCATGGTGGCACATGCCGATTATCCTGGCACTTGGGAGGTGGAGGCAGGAAGGTTAGTTCAAGGTCATCCTCTGCTATATAACAAGTTTGAGGCCAGCCCGAGCTACATGAGACCCTGTCTCAAAAAGTCAGAACCAGTCTGGAAAGATGGCTTAGCGATTAAGGCACTTGCCTGCCAAGCCTAAGAACCCAGGTTCGATTCCCCAATACCCACACATGCATAAGGTGGCACATGTGTCTGGAGTTTGTTTGCAATGGCAAAATGTACTGTCACGCCCTTTCTCTATCTGCCTCTCTCTCTCTCTCTCCTATAAATAAATTAATATTGCTTTAAAAGCTAAAACCAAACAGATTCAGAGTGTGAGAACGAGGTGTTAGAATTGGGGATACATAAAAGCGAGGAACAGAGCAATAAGACCATCACTCCATGGAAAGTTTCTTGGCCATGAACCTGCAGAGGTCTGACACATGTAACTAGTGGGGCAAAGTAAGACGGGAAATTGTCTACAGCCTTTGATTATGACTGTAGTAGACGTAAGTGGACTGGAGATGAGAGGAGGCAGCGAGTGGCGGGTGACAGAAGTCAGTGTGTTGGGACTACTGTTCTCTCACTCACATTTTCGTTGTAGTCATCAGCTGTAGACGAAGGCCTGCTCATGGGCTGAGAGTCAGCAGCAAGGCCTTCTGTGGGGTCAGCCGAGGCTGGAGTCAGAATGAAGCCAGGCAGTTGCAGGGTGCTATGAGACCTTGTCACCAGCCTATACCAGGGCACAGGGCCTAAAGGGGAAGTGGAGCTTGAAATGCAAGAACCAAGCCAGCACACACCTTGGGGGCCTGGGCTGGAGGCTGTGCGCATTGTTGAGAAACTGAGCCAGGACACCTTGGGGCAGATGAGCCGCTTCCTGGTCAGAGAACACGCTCCCTCGTGGCTGCCCGTTGCCAAGTGCACTGTGTTTGGAAATGCTTGTTCACAGAGCTTTGCTTTCCCAGTCCGTCAGCCATCTGGCCTCCACAGTGGCATTGTGGGGGAAACAGTGCAGACCTGATTCGAAGTAACCAGTTCCCATAAGATGGGCTTGGCTCCAAGGGACACTGCCCCCCTCCCATGCCCTTCATCCCTGTGCCTCAGTTTCTGCTTCTGTAAAATGGGAACAATAACACTAGCCTGCAGAGGTATGGCAGGGATTATGCCTGATGGCATGTTGCAAACATGAGCAGGACACCAGAGGACAGCTGCTGCCTTTATGCCACAGTGAAGACAGGTGCACATGCCACCCAGAGTCTGGGAGCCAGGTGTGCTGAGCCAGCCTCACCCTTTGCCCGCTTCCTCCAGAGGCTCCAGACACAGCTGTGTCTCCTGTCTGGCTCTGGTTTGCAGCCTCAGGTTGACAGTCACCACACCAGACCCAGGGGTCAGGAGCTGGCAGTCTGTGATAGGGGCTCATCAAGGCTCTTGAAAGGGACCAGGCGAGGTTGGGTTGTGACACGCTCCGCGGCTGAGTGGTAGAGCACTTGCCAAGCAGGTATGAGGCCCTGGGCTCCAGCCGGGCTCTGCGGAATGTTTCCAGGTGATTCCAACCCGCAGCTGGGATAGTCAGGGCGTGGAACCGTAAGCGGCGCTGCTACGGCCCAGCCTGAAGAGGTGCTTGTCAGGACCTCTGCTTGAGGAAATCCGGGTGCATGACTGTGCAAGGGAAAGGCATTCAGAATGAGCCAGAGGCAAGCAAAACTAGTGAGTTTGGGCTGGAGAGATGTCTTAGTGGTTAAGGTGCTTGCTTACAAAGCCAAAGGACCCAGGTTCAATTCCCCAGGACCCACGTAAAGCCAGATGCACAAAGTGGTGCATGCGTCTGGAGTTCATTTGCAGCAGCTGGATGCCCTGGTGTGCCCATTCTCTCTCTCTCTCTCTCTCTCTCTTCCTCTTTCTCACTCTCTCAAATAAATAAATAAAAATAATCCTGAAATAAAAAAAAATTAAAAATAGTTTATTAAGTCTCTGGACACATCATAAAGGAAAGGGACAGTACAGGATCCCCCAAGACATGGGCGTGTGCTTCTTTTTAAAAAAAATAGTTTATTTATTTATTTATTTGAGAAAGAGAGAGAGAGAGAGGCAGAAACAGAGAGAGAATGAGCGTTCCAAGGCCTTCAGCCCCTGCAAATGAATTCCAGACGCATGCGCCACCTTGTGCATCTGGCTTACGTGGGATCTGGGGAATCGAACCTGGGTCCTTATGCTTTATAGGCAAGCAACTTAACTGCTAAGCCATCTCTCCAGCCCCAGGCCTGTGCTTCTTGACCGAATCACTGTCAAGAGTCTTTACAGGGGCTGTCAGCATGACCCTGTAGCCTTCAAAGGTACAATTCATTAAAGGATGTAATATACAAGTTTAAACATTGAGTAGGAATCTGTGAGCTAGTGTACTTCTTACCTTAAAGAGTAAGTAAAATTGTAAGATGGTTTTATGAGGTACACTGCTTATACAGATTTAGGCATGAGAGATGGGGTGCTCTCCCACACACAGTGGAGCTCAGTGTCACAAACCTGGCCCTTGATAAGCAGCGCTCATTTGTTTTCCTAACATCATTAGGAAAACACACATTAAGCAAAATCACCTGCGTCATCAGTTGTGTTCAAGTCCCTTGACTCTACGCCAGCAGGAAAGGCAAGCTAGGTCCCAGGCTAGGGGTGTCTTTCCCTTCTCATGCCTCCTTCATTTTCCCCATCTTTCTATCCTGCCTCAGGAAGCAGAAAAGAGGGAAGCCTGAGCGCTGTCCTGTCAACGTGTAGCACGTGTCACCGAGACACGGGCGGGGGCACTGCATTTCACCAGTGACAGCTCCTAGCTACCAACTGGACAGCTACCCTTCTTTCTCTGCATTTTTTAAATTTTCCTAGGTAGGATCTCGCCGTAGTCCAGGCTGACCTGGAATTCACCATGTAGTCTCAGGGTGGCTTTGAACTCATGGTGATCCTCCTACCTCAGCCTCCTGAGTGGTGGGATTAAAGGCGTGCGCCACCATGCCTGGCTTTCTCTGCTTTCGTAAATAGTACAGCGTGTGCCCCCAGGTGACATGGCTGATGTCACCGGCTTTGGACCCAACTTCCAGCCCTCTGAATGTCATCTTCTGCTTCCCCTAGGGAAGGGGCGAGGGCGTGGCCCCTCCCCACATCAGCGTCTTTCAAACCAACCCATTTGGTGAGCCCTGATGGTTGTTCAGCTCTGTAGGAAACGGAATGGAATAAGATGGGCAGTAGAACAACTCATTCATCTTTGGGAGCTGGCATTGGCCACTGGTGTATGTGTCAGGGTTGCTGCGGCAAGGTCTGAAAAGCACAATGTCGACTGTCCCCTGGTACTGTACCCAACATGAGCTTTAGCTGTGAGCCTGCCAAGGGCTGGACTGTGATTGCTGGGGTCAGGTAGGAAGAGGGTATGCCGTGCTGGTCAGCCTAGATTGGAGTCCCAGCTCTGCTTCTCCCTGACTGTGTGACATGGGGCAAACCACTTGACCTTTCTGTTCCCAGTGTCTGTATGGGCAAATGGAATCAATTCAGGGCCCCATCGGGTGGGCTTGCTTCACACATTGTTTGTTTGTTGTTGTTTTTAATTTTTAAATTGTATTTATTGAGAGAAAGAGAGAAGTAGGTAGATAGAGAGAGAATGGGCATGCCAGGGCCTTCAGCTGCTGTAAACGAACTCTAGAAACATGTCCCACCTTGTGCACCTGGCTTACATGGGTCCTGGGGAATCGAACCTGGGTCCTTTGGCTTTGCAGGCAGACACCTTAACCACTAAGCCATCTTTTACATCTTTTACAAAGGGCTCTGCACAGAGCTCTAAGGGAGCATTTTCTGAAGTGCTCCCTTGTGACAGACTCCATCTTGCCGCTCCTGTGAGCATCATCTCTCCCACGGTCTCCAGTCAGTTCCTGACACTACAGGGAAGGATGAGCAGAGTGAGGGCACAGCACAGCTTTGGGGGGGACCTGGGCCACTGGTTCCCCCCAACACACCTGAGCCAGTGAGCCACACAGGGGTTGTTTTTGTGAACCTCAAACTTCCTCCCCACCCTAGAAAAGGAAAGACTGCTACGCTTATTTTAAGACTTCCCTGATTTTAAAAATAGGCATTCCTCAGAACACGGGGTGGGGGGGGGGAGTGAGCTCTCTGCGTATCATCCTGCCTCGCCTTGGACTGCCCATACCCTGAGATACTCAGGGATGGGGAGACAGGCCCAGTCACGTACATAAGTGGACACAGCCCCACTGGGAGAGGAGCAGGGGTCACGTAAGTGTGCAGTGGAGAGGCCTGGCCAGCATCCCTGGGCTGGGACACTTAGGAGGGACCTGAAAGCGGAAAAAGAGGCTAGAGACAAAGCAAGAGGGGGCTGGCTATATAAACCAGGCAAAGGAGGCAGCATGTGCAAAGGCCCTGTGGCTGAAGGAACCTGTCTGGTAAAAAGGCTGAATGAGGCCACTCTGTAGAGCAGTGAGAAGTGGAAGATGAGGCCAGATAGATGGACAGAGAACAGATGTGAGCTTCTGGAAGGTGTTTGGTGTTTTATATGTATAATGGGTGGTACATGCCTATAATCCCAGCACTCCGGAGGCAAAAGCAGGAAGCTTACCACCAGTTCAAGGCCAGCCTGATCTACATAGCTAATTCCAGGTGTGTGAGAGACAGAAAGAACGCATGTGCATGCACAAGAGACAGAAAGTCAATGGGAAGTCAAGGAAGAATTCCTATATTCAAATACAGGAATATAGCAGGGGCCACCAAGACCACCACAGGTACAGCCTCACTGGGAGGGCACCTAGGAGCGAGCGTGCACATGTGCTGGCGTGAGAGGTGTTGTGGGTTAGCTAGCAGAGGGAAGGCAGGCTTGGGTGATTCCACAGGAAGCCAGTGCTCGCTGACAGACCCCCTTCCCCAAGTGTCATATGGGACACTGTTTCCTTCAGCAGCGAGCTGTGACAGGACACAAGGGTGTTTGTGACCAGAGAACCCCATTAGATGCCACATCCACAAGGGTTTTGGTTTTGTTGAGATAGGCTCTTGTTGTGTAACCTAGGTTAGTCCTGGACTGCCAATCCTCCTGCCTCAGTGTTCTGAGTGCTGGAAAGGCAGGAGGGCAGCATCATGCCAGGCTCTATACAGAGTTTTAAAAACATTTTTTCGGGGGGGTTGGTGCTGGGAAAATCGCTTGGCGGTTAAGGCATTTCTCTGAGAAGCCTATGGACCTCAGTTTGATTCCCCAGGACCCACATCAGCCAGATGCACAAGGGGGTGCATCCATCTGGAGTTTGTTTGCAGTGGCTAGAGGCTCTGGCGTGCCCATTCTCTCTATATATCTGCCTCTTTCTCTTTCTCTCTCTCTCTCTCTCAAATAAATAAACAGAATATTAAAAAAATATTTTTTTGAGGTAGGATCTTGCTCTAGCCCAGGCTGACCTGGAATTCATTATGTCATCTCAGGCTGGCCTCAAACTTATAGCGATCCTCCTACCTCTGTCTCCTGAGTGGTGGGATTAAAGGCGTGCATCACCATGCCCAGCTTAAAAAATATTCTTATTGGGACTGGAGAGATTGTTCAGTGGTTAAGGTGCTTGCCCATAAAGCATAACAACCCGAGTTTGATTCCCCAGTAAAGCCAGATGCACAAGATAGTACGTGCATCTGGAGTTCTTTGCAGTGGCTAGAGGCCCTGGTGTACCCATTCTCTCTCTGTCTGTCTCTCTCTGTTTCTCCCCTAGGCGTGGTGGCACACACCTTTAATCACAGCACTCAGGAGGCCAAGGTAGGAGGAGTGCTATGAGTTTCAGGCAAGCCTGAGACTGCATAATAAATCCCAGGTCAGCCTGGGCTAGAGTGAGACCTTGCCTCAAAAAACCAAATATATATATATAATTTATTTATTTGAGAGAGGGAGACACACACACACACACACACACACAAAGAAAGAAAGAGGCAGACAGAGAGTATCATCACGCCAGGGCCTCCAGCCACTGCAAATGAACTCCAGATGCATGTGCCACTTTGTGCATCTGGCTTTACGTGGGTGCTGAGGAATCAAACCTGGGCCTACAGGCTTTGCAAGCAAGCACCTTTAATCACTGAGCCATCTCTCGAGCCCTGAATTTCTTCAAAAGTCCCTTTTTCTGCGATGTTGGAGGCTGTGGGAGGGACTTCCCCTCCTGCGGATGGTGGCTGTGGCCCTTGTGGAAATAAGCAATCTTAAGAACCCTTTCTCTGCTGTGTATAGTCTGTTCTTTCACTTTCCTTCTTTGCCAGGAGGTCCTTTGTCTGGTGTGACATCTGTCACATGTGATGACGTTGCTTTGGTGGGGCCGCTCCTGATTCTGTTGTACAGTTAATTCACTCATTAAAAATTTATCAAGGCTGGTGTGGTGGCACATGCCTTTAATCCCAGCACTCAGGGGGTAGAGTTAGTAGGATGCTGTGAGTTCTAGGCCACCCTGAGATGACATAGTAAATTCCAGGTCAGCCCTGGGCTACAGTGAGACCCTGCTTTAAAAAAAATGTTTTTATGGCATCTCAAACTGGGTGGAGTGACCAAGTCCCCACTCCCTGCCCCCTCTCCCGTCCCCATCAGCATTTACGGCCTGTCCGAGATAGACAATACAATCCAATATGGCACTGGGGCAGGTCGCAGGTCAGGTGACAGCCCCTGGTCCTCGTGGAAGGGAACATCCAAGTCCAAGACCTGGAGGATATATAGGGTGAGATAGGCAAAGGCTTCTCCAACCTGAGAGAGGCGGCAGCAGGTCCCAGAATAGAGAGAAGGGGAGAGAGAGAGAGAGAGAGAGAGAGAGAGAGAGAGAAAGGCATGGTCTGGAACCTCAAGTTGCTCCTCTAACTGGAGTGCCACAGAGGCAGGGAGGAGACCAGGGCCAGGGGAGCCCAGAGAGCCAACTGGGTGCTAGAAAATGAACATCTGCAAGGTTGGAGGGAGAGGGATTATGGACAGCCAAGGGTTGATCTTGGCTCGGCTATCGGGATAGATGTGACACCATGCCCTAGAAACAGTGGATTTGGGGAGAAGTGAGTTGGCTTGGGTCACAGCAATCCTAATCAGCCAGCAGCGTCTTTGAGATCAAGCAGCAGACTTTGCTAGGAACGTGGACAACACTGAGAATTCAGAGCCACTGACCACCAAAGGATGAGAGGCTCTTAGCCTAACAAGGTCGGGGTGGGCTGTCGGGGATGTCTATTGTGGGAGAGACATGGGGTGCCGTCAGGCAGAACGTGGTCAGCACCAAGAGTCAGGCAGGCTGGCCTTTGATCTGAGAAGGTGACCTCAGAGCAAGGAGCAAGGTTGGACGGAGTGGAGACAGCAGGGGCTTCAGGCAGGGAGACGGAACTGTGGGGTGTCCATGGCAGCCACTTTCCTGCTATGGAGTCTTCAGTGGCAAGTGACAAAAGCAAAGCTAGAGGCCCAGACTCTATCATCCATCATGGAACTGCAGGGGACAGACGAGAGACATAGGGGCCCCTCTCTGGAAGTTTCCTATTTCTGGTATACAGAGTCTTGACTTAAAACCAGGATTATTTCCTGGGCTGGAGAGATGGCTTAGTGGTTAAGGCACTTGCCTGTGAAACCTAAGGATTCATGTTCAACTGTCCAGACCCCACGTAAGCCAGATGCACAAGGTGACACAAGTGTGCAAGATTGCACATACGCACCAGATGGCGCATGCGTCTGGAGTTCGAATGCAATAGCTGGAAGCGCTGGCAGCACCAATTCCCTCTCTCTCTCTCTCTCTCTGATAAAAAATAATGAAAAGGATTTTTTTAAGAACCACAGAATGATTTTCTGCTCTGCTGGGTGCCCACAAGTATTTTCATCCCAAATTACTAAAGTTGCTCCTTGACTGGTCACAAAGCTTCAGAAAGAAAATTTTCCTCTCCTGTAAAACAAAAGTGTAGTGGGGCGTGGTGGGGCACTCCTTTAATCATCCCAGCACTCAGAAGGCAGAGGTTGGAGGAGCGTTGTGAGTTCAAGGCCAGCCTGGGACGACCCAGTCAATTTCAGGTCAGCCTGGACTAGAGTAAGACCCTACCTTAAAAACAAACAAACACCCCCCCCCCAAAAAAAACAAGCGTAGTGTGTTTTTTGTGGTGGTGGGTGCTTTCTTTTGCAAAGCACCCTGAAACTTAGCATTTTACCTGCCAGGTGAGGTGTTTCCCTGAGGGAAATCATGGCCTGGTTGGGGGAGGGAAGCAGGGGTCTGGGCCGGCAGGGTCAGATGTCATGCAGGACTCAAGAGTGCCCAGGCCTGCAGACTTTAGTCTACCAAGGATGGATGTGTTAACAGAGATGGTGTCCCGGTTACCAGGCGGAAGCTGTGATGAGGACTCTGGAGGGAGCAGTAAAGAACGTGATGAGGGGCTTTAGAATCAGGAGGGGATCTGATGTGGGGTCCCGCGGGGGCGGGGGCAAGGACTGCTCTGAGGACGCGGTTGGAGACTTCAAGCATGGGTCAGAGCGAGCGCAGTTCAGAATGGGGGGAAGAGCAGTCAGGCTGCAGAACGGCCCCCTGGGAGGGCTCTGCTGGGCGTGCGCAGCACTGAAGGGGTGGAGGGAGGCTGAGCCTGGGGACAAGGCTGTGGGGAAGCAGGCCAGGCCACGTGGGACCGTGTCCCTCACATGAATGATCCTGGACTTTTGTTGGAGGAGCCGCACGTCAGGGGTGACGGTCAAGGTGAGCCAAGGCCTGCTCAGGCCGCGCTGGGTGGAGAATGTGCTATAAGGAGCCAGGGAGTTCAGTAGGAGACTGTGTGGTCCTCCTGGGCCAATGAAAAGAAAGACTCGATGATGCAGACTGTGTCTCAAAGAAGATGGAGTAGGAGCCAGGCGTGGTGGTGCACGCCCTTAATCACAGCGCTTGGCGGGAGGCAGAGGTAGGAGGCTTGTTGTGAGTTCAAAGCCAGCCTGGGACTACATAGTGAATTCCAGGTCAGCCTGGCCTAGAACAAGACCCTACCTTAAAAACAAACAAAAACAGAACAAAAACAAAAGAATATGAACTATATGAAGTACATACAGAAAATTCCTCTGACCTACACACACATGACATACACCATACACACATATATAAATAAAAATAATAGGGGCTGGCAGGGATGGCTTAGCAGTTAAGGCATTTGCCTGTAAAGCCAAAGGACCTAGGTTCAATTCTCCAGGTTCCACATAAGCCAGATGCACAAGGTGGCACATGTGTCTGGAGTTTATTTACAGAGGCTGGAGGCCCTGGCATGCCCATTCTATCTACCTGCTTCTATCTCTTTCAATAAATAAAATAAATTTAAAAAAATTTAAAAAGTAATAATAATAAAAATAAGAACTCAAGCCGGGCATGGTGGCTAACACCTTTAATCCCAGCACTTGGGAGGCAGAGGTAGGAGGATTACCATGAGTTCAAGGCCACTCTGAGACTACATAATGAGTTCCAGGTCAGCCTGGACTAGAGTGAGACCCTACCTCAAAGAACCAAAAAAAAAAAAAAAAAAGCAGAACTCAAAGGGCTGGGGAGATGGCTCAGCAATTAGAGATGTTTACTTGCAAAGACTGCTCGCTCAAGTTTGATTCCAGTTGCACAAAGTGGCATGCATCTAGAGTTTGTTTCAGTGGCAGAAGGCCCTGGTGCGCCCATATTCTCTGTGCAAGTAAATAAAAAATAAAAGTATTTTAAAAATAACTTAAAAAAAAAAATAACAAAGGCTGGCAGTGGAGCAATGGGTAAGGAGGAAGTGAGGTAAGGGAAGGCTCATGCCTAGGGAAGAATGGGACCACACTATCAGGTGAGGCTCTTGGGAGTTTATGCTCTGTTTGAAACTGTCCTTACATCTCCCAGCATCTGGGGAGCTCTCAAATCTGAGGTGCCAAGGGACTCAGACAATATGGGAGGCTGAGCAAAGAGGAAGCCTGGAATCTAGACGCCTGCCTTCCTGAACACAGTACTGTGGGGTTCTGCCTCCACGGGCCCCCCCTCAGCCTTGCCTCCACTTCCCCAGGCACTTTAACTAGAAAACGGGGGGGGGGGGGTGGTTGTGAAAAGAAAATGTTCTCTTTGGCCAAATTTGGAGCTTAGAAACTCAAGGTGCCACAGAACAGAGGCAATTCTGTGGATGGAACCCAGGGTCTTGAATGGGCTAGGCCAGTGCTCTACCACTAAGCTGCTTCCCCAGGCCTCGACCTGTCTCTTCTGTTTTTCCCCTTGGAGTCCATTGAACTTTTTTGATCTACATGTCTGTGTTTTTCCATCAAATCTGGACATTTTTTTTCAGCCATGATTTCTTTGAATATTCTCTTTTTTCTTAACTTCCTTGTCGTGTCATTTTGCTACTGCTAATACCTGTATGTTATTGTCCCGGGGCTCTGTTTGTTTTTTTCTTTCAGCTATTTTTTTTTCTCCAGTTGATATTCTCCATTGTTCTGTCTTTAAATTCACTGATCTTTCCTTCTTTAGCATCTTGTCAGCTGTTACTCCTACCCAGTGATTTTTTATTATATATACATATAGTTCTACAGTAGCCATTTGAGTTTTTTCAATATTCATTTCTCTGTTGAGTTACTTTGTTCATATTTTGCATGAATCTTTAAAAATTTTTTTAAAATATTTTTATTGATTTATGAAAGCGAGAGGTTGAGAATGGGCATGCCAGGGCCTCTCTCTCTCACTTTGTGCATTCAGTTTTACATGGATACTTGGGAACTGAACCCTGAGCTGACAGGTTTTGCAAGCACCTTGAGAGCCTGGGTCCTTAGGTTTCGCAGGCAAGTACCTTAGCTGCTAAGCCATCTCTCCAACCCGCAAAGCTGTTTAAAATAAACAGTGCTGGTGATGAAACCCGGGGCCTTGCGTATGTTACCTGAGTGCTCTACCACTGACCTACATACCAAGCCCTCTTTTTACTTTTTTTTTTTTTTAAGGTAGGGTCTCACTCTAGCTCAGGATGACCTGGAATTCACTATGTAGTCTCAGGGTGGCCTCGAACTCACGGTGATCCTCCTACCTCTGCCTCTCGAGTCCTGGGATTAAAGGCATGTGCCACCAAGCCCGGCTCAACTTTTTATTTTATGTTATTGTTGTTGGGTTTTAAAAAGTATTTATTTGTCTATTTGCATGTGAGAGTGGGGGCTTCTTGCCACGAACATCAGACGCTTGCACCACATTTTGTGCTGGCTTACATGAGTGGTTTGGGCATTGAACTCCTAGCCGGCTGACTTTGCCAGCAAGTGCCTTTTACCACTGTGCCATCTTCCCAGCCCCTACTGTTGGTTTTTTTAAACAAGTTCTTGTATAGCCCAAGCTAGCCTTGAACTCACCATGTAGCTGACTGAGCATGACCTTGAACTTCTGCTTATCCTGCCTCTACTTCCCAAGTGCTCATATTATACAAGCATGTCCCACCACTTCTTATTATTTATTTATTTATTTATTTATTTTTGGTTTTTCAAGGTAGGGTCTCACTCTATCTCAAGCTGACCTGGAATTCACTATGTATTCTCAGGGTGGCCTCAAACTCTCAGCAGTCCTCTTACCTCTGCCTGCCAAGTGCTGGGATTAAAAGCATGCACCACCACGCCCAGCTCATGACCTTTTATTTATTTTATTTATTTATTTATTTTTTTTACTCACAACTTCTATACTTAGAGACAACAAACCATGGTATTTCCCTCCCCTCCTCCCCTCTCCCTTCGTAACTCTGCTCTCCATCATATCCCCTCCCTCTTTCCATTAGCCTCTCTTTTAATTTGATGTCATCATCTTTTTCTCCTATTATGAGGGTCTTATAAAGGTATTGCTTGGCCCTGTGAGGTCTTGGATATCGAGGCCAAATTCTGACCAGACAGTTGTATGTAAGGAGTGGTACCCTTCCTTTGGCTCTTATAATCTTTCTGCCACCTCTTCTGCAGTGGACCCTGAGCCTTGGAGGGTGTGATAGAAATGTTTCAGTGCTGGACACTCCTCCATCCCTTCTTCTCAGCACTATGGTGCTTTTTGGGTCATCCCAGTGGTCACTGCCATCTGAAAAGAGAAGCTTCTCTAACCAGAAGTGAGAGTAGCATTAATATATGAGTATGAACATTAAGTGTAGTGCTTTCAGGACAATTTGGTGAGAATAATATATGCATTTATCCAGACAAGAGCAGGCTTTATACGAGTAAGGCTCATGACCTCCCCTGCCATAGGCTTTTGATTAGGTTTTCAGTACCAGACATGTATTCCCTCCCATAGAATGGGCCTTCAATCCAATTAGAGAGCTGTTGGTTTCCCCCAGAGCAGACATGCCACTATTGCACTTGTTCAGTCATTTGGACTGTCTGGCCAGACTTGAGGCTTCCAGTGTCCACTGTTTTCACCACTGATGACTTCTGTCTCCCATAAGACTGCATACAGTGCAGCTATTTCCAGCTTTCAGTTGGCTGGGCTACTGGGAGAAGGTTTTCTGCTCAGCACCAGCTTGATTTCTCAGTGACTTTGCCACTGAAGCATGTGAAGTCTTTAGCAATAAAGTCTTACCATCTGTTTCTCAAGGGAAACCAAGGACCTTGACAATAACCTATAATGTTTTGGAGGCAACAGGGACCTCCCTGGCCAACAACTCACTGGAAGGTATCCCATCCCTGGCGTTCAGGGGGAATTCCAGAAAAGCATGCTTCAGTAGAATTTCCTTAGATTCGCCTCAAACAATAAAAAATAATAATAAATAATAAATAACTTAAAAAAAACAAGCTGAGGGCTGGAGAGATGGCTTAGCAGTTAAGCACTTGCCTGTGAAGCCTCAGGACCCTGGTTCAAGGCTCGATTCCCCAGGACCCAAGTTAGCCAGATGCACAAGGAGGCGCATGCCTCTGGAGTTCATTTGCCATGCTGGAGGCCCTGGCGCATCCATTCTCTCTCTCTTTCTCTCTCTGTCTGTTGCTCTCAAACAAATAAAAATAAACAAAAAATTTTTTTAAAAAGCTGATTCCAGCTAAACACCCTAATAGAGAAGGCAACACATGCATAAACATGTAGGATCCATTTTGTCCAGCTTGCAACAAAACTTCTTAGACAGAAAAATGTGGCCCCAAGCCAGTGAGAACTCAGATGGCTGAGATGCAGAGTGTATCTACATAACGGAATTGGCCAACAAAGACCTGAAGTACCGGTTACAATCACATTTGAAGGGGCTGGGGACATGGCCCAGTGGATAAAGCACTCGCTGCAAAACTCTGAGTGCCTGAGTTCAGATCCCCAGACCCCACATAAAGTCTGGAAGTTGTGGTGGGCTTCTGTGAGCACAGTGTACCTACAGTAAGAAGGGAGGTAGAGATGGAAATTTTCCAGAAGCTCATGAAGGAACAGAATGGTGAACAGCAGACAATAGCCCCTGCCCCAAACAAAGTGGAAGGCAAGGTCCAAAACCCATGCACAGCTAGCTGAGATGCGCAGATGCCCACAGTCACACACACACACTAAATAAATTAAAAAAAAAAAACAAAACAGAGGGCTGGGGAAATGGCTTAGCAATTGAAGTAGAGTTCTTTGTATATCCTAGATATTAATCCTCTCTATCAGATGTATAGCTGGCAAAGTTTTTGGTTTTTTTTTTTTTTTTTTTTTTTGAGGTAGGGTCTCACTCTAGCCCAGGCTGACCTGGAATTCACTATGGAGTCTCAGGGTGGCCTCGAACTCACAGCAATCCTCCTACCTATGCCTCCTGAGTGCTGGGATTAAAGGCGTGCACCACCACGCCCAGCTCACTGGCAAAGATTTTTTTCCCATTCTGTAGGTTGCCTCTTTGTTTTATTCACAGTGTCCTTTGCCATACAAAATCTTTGTAATTTCATGAGGTCCCAGCAGTTAATCTGTGGCTTTATTGCCTGAGTTATTGGAGTTATGTTCGGAAAGTCTTTGCCAAGACCAATATGTTGAAGGGTTTCCCCTACTTTTTCCTCTAGCAGTTTCAGAGTTTCAGGTCTGATATTAAGGTCTTTAACCTATTTGGACTTAATTCTTGTGCATGGAGAGAGATAAGGGTCTACTTTCATCCTTCTACAGATACACATCCAGTTTTCCCAACACCATTTGCTGAAGAGGCTGTCTTTTCTTCAATGAGTATTTTTGGCATTTTTTGTCAAATATCAGGTGGCTATAGCTACCCGGACATACATCTGGGTCCTCTATTCTGTTCCATTCATCTACATGTCTGCTTTTGTGCCAGTACCATGCTGGTTTTGTTACTATGGCTCTTCCAATCCAAGAACAAGGAATGTCTTTCCATTTCCTAGTGTCTTCTGCAATTTCTCTCTTGAGTGTTTTAAAGTTTGATCATAGAGATCCTTCACTTCCTTAGTTAGGTTTATTCCAAGGTACTTTATTTATTTATTTTCTTTGATGCAATTGTGAATGGGAGTGATTCTATGATTTCATCCTCAGTGTGTTTGTTTTTAGCATATAGGAAGGCTACTGATTTCTGTGTGTTTATTTTGTATCCTGCTACATGGCTATAGGTGTTTATCAGGTCTAACAGTTTGCTGGTAGAGTCTTTAGGGTCCTTTATGTATAGAATCATGTCATACTCCCAGACTATCTACAAAAGTGAACCTGGATGTTGGGTTTGCCTGCTTTGAGAGTATTCAAGTAGGCTGAGTGGAACAAAATATAGGCAGGTTCTAAAATTTAACTAAACAATGTACACATTCATTGAAAAACAGCACAGAGTATTTATGCAAGAGTAGGTATTATGACAACCAGATCCTCTAACAAAGTCTCAATCCCTTAGGGTGTGTGTTGCCCCACACCCTTAATCCCGTCAACTAGGAGGCTAAGATTTCTGGTCTGTTGAGGGTTCCAAGTCAGCTTGTGGCAAAGTGAGACCCTTCCCTAATGAACAACAGAAGAGGAAAGAAAGACGCTATAAATCAGGAAACAACAAATAACAAGCCCAAAATATAGCTTATTTAAGAATAGCAAATTCGACCATCCATCAGATTTAACATATAATTTATCCTGATATGGAAGTTGCAATTAGCACTTCCAACTCAAGCCTATATACCAGGCTTATTTGGTGGGTACTGACCTGGTGTAATCCCAGTTACCTTTTGGGATGATTTTGGTCTCAGTTATGCTGCGCTCCTGCTTGGGTCCCTCTTTGGTGCTCTGTGGGTTCAAGTAGGCTGGCTGGGTCGCTGCTGTGGTCGCGGGTGCTGGGTGCTGGGTGCTGTGATCTCCCTTCCCCTGGTCACTGGTGCTTGCTGGCACTTGCACTGGTGGTGGTGGGGGGGAGGCCGTCGATGGTGGCTCTAATCCTCCCACTGGACCACATGATCCTATACCTCGTGATCTGCTCCTCCATTGTTCACTGCGGTCCTCTCTTCACGTTTCTTGAGTTTGCGAGTAGCTCCAGTGTGAGTGGAAAATCTCACCTCGCTTTTTCTGCGCCTCATGCCGAGCCTGGCAGCTGTGGTCCCGCGGACCTGGTGCCGCCGCTGCTGGAGCCGCTTCTGCCTGCCTATGTGGGCTCTGGAGGCTCTGGATCTCTCCTACTTCTCTGCTGCCATTGCAATTTCTTATACACCTCACTTTTTAAGAGTGTATTTTGCTGGGTTGGTTGTTTTTTTTTTTTTTGCTTTTCCTCCCCTAGGCTGCTTTGGCATGGTTCCTATGCTGCCATTTTATTAACCAGAAGTCCCTGGCATTTTTAAAATATATTTTATTTTTATTTATTTATTTATTTGACAGAGAAAGAGGGAGAGAGAGAGAGAATGGGCACTCCAGGGCTTGCAGCCACTGCAAATGAACTCCAGACACTTGCGCCCCCTTGTGCATCTGGCTAACGTGGATCCTGGAGAATCGAACCTGGGTCCTTTGGCTTTGCAGGCCAACACCTTAACCACTAAGCAATCCCTCCAGCCCCAGACTGGCCTTTTTTTTTTTTTTTTGAGAGAGAGAATAAGAGTGACTTTTTTATGAGAGAGTAAGAGCCACTGTAATCAAATTCCAGACACATGCGCCCACTGTGCATGCAATACCTGTGTGTCTGCTTACATGGGATCTGGGAAGCAGAACCTGGGTCCTTCAGCTTCACAGGCAAGTGCCTTAAACACTAAGCCATCTTTCCTTCCCATTCCAAAGTGCATTTTTGTGGTGCTACTTCTCTGCACAGCTTCCTTCTCTCTCAGATTCCTGATTCCTGAGGGAGGAAGGAGGGAGAAGGCCTTCATTCCCTGAGCCTGAGCTACTTTGTTCGTCCAGGCAGAAGGCCAGGAGGCTGTGGGGCTCAGCTTGCTCACCTCTCCTCTCTGGGAGGGAGCACAGTAAGCGCCATGTTGTGTCCCGCTCGCTCCGCAGTAGTTTTCAACAGGAGGGGTCAGCTGCTTGTACCAGTTACTTTATCAAGGCCAGAAGTAGAAATCCCATTCTTTCAGAAATTTATGCATATACCTTTATACATTCCAAAAGATATCTTTTCCATGTATTTTAGTTTTTTAAAAGATAATTTATTGAGCCAGGCATGGTGGTGCACACCTTTAATCCCAGCACTCGGGAGGCAGAGGTAGGAGAATCATCAGAGAGTCTGAGGCCCTCCTAAGACTACAGAATGAATTCCAGGTCAGCCTGGGCTAGAATGAGACCCTACCTTGAAAAAGCAAAAGAAAACAAAAAATACTTGCCAGGCAAGGTGGCACATGCCTTTAATCCCAGCACTCGGGAGGCAGAAGTAGGAGGATCGCCATGAGTTCAAGGCCACTCTGAGACTACATAGTGAATTCTAGGTCAGCCTGAACTAGAGTGAAATCCTACCTTGAATGACCAAAACATAAAAAATAAAATATATTTTATTGGCCAGGCATAGTGGCACACGCCTTTAATCCCAGCACTTGGGAGGCAGTGGTAGGAAGATCACTGTGAGTTCAAAGCCAGTCTGAGATTACATAGTGATTTCCAGGTCAGCCTGGGCCAGACCAAAACACTACCTTGAAATACAGCAAAAATTTTCATTTATTTATATACTTGAGAGAGACAAAGAGAGGGTATGGGCACACCAGGACTTCCTGCCATTGCAAATGAACTCCAGAGGCATGTGCCACTTTGTGCATTTGGCTTTATGTGGATACTGGGGAGTTGAACCCAGGTGTTCAGACTTTGCAAAAAAGCTCCTTTATCTTCTGGGCCGTCTCTACAGTCCATATTTTCATTTTTTTTCACTTAAGTAGTGTAACATTAGCCAGGCATGGTGGTGCACATCTTTAATCCCAGCACTCAGGAGGCAGAGGTAGGAGGGTTGTGGTGCTTTGATTCAAGTGTCCCCCATAAACTTAGGTATTCTGAATGCTAGGTTCCCCAGCTGATGGCAATTGGAAATTAAAGTTTCCTGGAGGCAGTGTATTGTTGGGGTGGCCTTATGGGTGTTATATCCAGTTTCCCCATGCCAGTGTTTGGCACACTGTCCTGTTGCTATGACCCACCTTATGTTGGCCAGGGGATGATGTCCACCCTCTGCTCATGCCATCGTTTTCTCCTGCCATTGTGGAGCTTCCCCCTTGAGCCTGTAAACCAAAATAAACCTCTTTTCTCACAAGCTGCTCTTGGTTGGGTGATTTCTACCAGCAATGCGAACCTGACTGCAACAGTAAAGTGGTACCAGGAGTGGGGTTGCTGCTAGACACCTGACTTGTGGCTTTGGCCTTTTGGAGCTGATTTTCAAGAGGAATGTGGAAGGATTTGAAACCTTGCCCTAAGGGATGCCTTGCAGTGCTGTAAGTACAGCTTCATGGACTATTCTGGTCACAGTTGAAAGACCTGAATGTAGTAAGAACCATGGACTGTGAGGTTTGGCTTATGAGGTTGAGAAAATGCTTTACTTGGACTGGGCTAGAGGCAAGTTGTGTGAAAATTATGTCCGTGTCCTAAGAAGTTGTGCAGGGTTGCTTTGCCTAGAAATGAACTGGTGTGAGCAGAGGGATATGGCACAGAAAGAAAAATCTTTGGGTGAACTGCTGCCTGTTCAGCTGCAATTGAGAGATTACAACCTTTGAGATTGGGCCAGCTGACCTGCGTTGGGGTAAAAGGAAGAATGTAGACTCTTCTGTAGGGGCCTGAGTGCTCAAGGAGTGTCCTGTTCTTCAAAGTCTGCTTTATTCCCCCCTGGATTAACAAATTGGCATCCTACCTGGTATTGTGGAGTATAAGAAATGCAAGAGAGACAGGGGTCATTGTGTTTGCAACACGGTCTTGTGTTTGGGAAATGGCCATGGGCAGTGTGAAGCAGGTTGGCTGGATGCCTGCATGGAGACCCCATGGGGCCATGAGGATGAATGGTGGATTGCAGTGGAGACCCAGTGGAAATGCTGGGACCACGAGATGGCTGCTAAGGAAAGCTGCCTGCCCCGATGAAGTTTTCTAGGACTGTGAGTAGCCTAGCTGGAGGGGTGGAATTGGAATGCCAGAGACTTATTGCTGGTTAGAATTATTGGACTTGGAGATTTATCAGTTGCTAGAGTTCTTGGACTTGAAGCTACAGAATTTGATGTTTGCCCTGGTTGTTTTAAATCTTGTATTGGTTGAATGTTTCTTTGCTATGCCCAATGCCATCTTTTTCAGTGTAAATGTTTATTCTGTGCCATTATGGTTTTGGGGGGGATTTTTTGGTATTATGGCTCAGTTAAAAGACCTTGGACTATGGGGATGTATGAACATCATTGGAATTAATAAAAACTATGGGAACTTTTATAGTTGGATTGAAGGCATTGCATTTTATATCATGTATCATTATCAGTTAATGGGGCAAGGGACAGAATGTGGTGGTTTGATTCAGGTGTCCTCCATAAACTTAGGTGCTCTGAATGCTAGGTTCCCAGCTGATGTCAATTGGAAATTAAAGCCTCCTGGAGGCAGTGTATTGTTGGGGTGGCCTTATGGGTGTTAAAGCCAGTTTCCCCATGCCAGTGTTTGGCACACTCTCCCGTTGCTATGGTCCACCTTATGTTGGCCAGGGGCTGATGTCCACCCTCTGCTCATGCCATTGTTTTCCCCTGCCATTGTGGAGCTTCCCCCTTGAGCCTATAAACCAAAATAAACCTCTTTTCCCACAAGCTGCTCTTGGATGGGTGATTTCTACCAGCAATGCAAACCTGGCTGCAACAAGGGTCACCCTGAGTTGGAGGCCACCCTGAGACTACATGGTGAATTCCAGGTCAGCCTGGACTAGAGCAAGACCCTACCTCAAAAGACCAAAACAATAACAAAAAAAGTAGTGTAACATTATATATATATATATGTGTGTGTGTATATATATGTATGTGTGTGTGTGTGTTTTTGTTTGTTTTTTCAAGGTAGGGTCCCACTCTGGCCAGGGCTGACCTGGAATTCACTATGTAGTCTCAGGGTGGCCTCAAACTCATGGGGATCCCGAGTGCTGGGATTAGAGGTATGCCCACCACACCCAGCACATTAATCCTATATTTATATATCTTTTACTGTGAGACTTTTTATAATGTATTTATTTGAGAGAGAGTGAAAGAGTGATCAGGGCCTCTTGCCACCACAAAGAAAATCTAGATGCGTGTGCCACTTTGTACACCTGTCTTTATATAGTTACCAGGCCGACTCTCCAGCCCCACACTGAATTTTTTTTAATTTTTTTAATTACTAATTTATTTATTTATTTATTTATTTGACAGAGAAAGAGGGAGACAGAGAGAAGGAGACAGAGGGAGATAGACAGAATGGGCATGCCAGGGCCTCCAGCCACTGAAGATGAACTCCAGATGCATGCGCCCCCTTGTGCATCTGGCCAACATGGGTCCTGGGGAATCGAACCTGGGTCCTTTGGCTTTGCAGGCAAATGCCTTAACCGCTAAGCAATTTCTCCAGTCCCACACTGAACTTTTTGTTTATCCCCCTGCAGTGTTAGGAATGGAACCCAGGGTCTTGTACACACTGATAAAATGCCATCCTACTGAGCCACACCCCTCGCTACCTTGCACATTCCCTGGGCATGTTTATTTATTTATTTACTATTATTTTTTTAAATTTTTTTGTTTTTAGTTTTTTATTTTCTCAATTTTTACTAATATTTTCCATGATTATAAAAAATATCCCATGGTAGTACCCTCCCCCCCGCTTTCCCCTTTGAAATTCCATTCTCCATCATATCCCCTCTGCATCTCAATCTTTCTACTTACATATATACAATACCAACCTAATAAATGCCCTCCTCCCTTCATTTCTCTTCCCTTTCTATCTCCTTTTTAACTTACTGGCCTCTGCTACTGAGTTTTTTCCTTCTCGCACAGAAGCCCAATCATCTGTAGCTAGGATCCACATATGAGGGAGAACATGTGGCGCTTGGCTTTCTGGGCCTGGGTTACCTCACTTAGTATAATCCTTTCCAGATCCATCCACTTTTCTGCAAATTTCATAACTTCATTTTTCTTTACCACTGAGTAAAACTCCATTGTATAAATGTGCCATATCTTCATTATCCACTCATCAGTTGAGGGACATCTAGGCTGGTTCCATTTATTATTATTATTTTGAGGTTAGGGTCTCACTCTAGCCCAACCTGATCTGGAATTCACTATGTAGTCTCAGGCTGGCCTTGAACTCAAGGTGATCGTCCTACCTCTGCCTCCCGAGTGCTGGGATTCAAGGCGTGCGCCACCACGCCCGGCTCACTGGACATGTTTAAAGCTCTGACCACATTACAGTGGTCACTCACTCTCCAGACGAGCCCCTTAGTGTTTCTGAGTGTATCGAATACAAGGCACTGTTTCAGGTACTGAGTGTGCAGCCGCATGTGACAGAGAAAGGCCTTGTCACACAGCTTAGAGTCCAGTGGGGGAGGAAGCAGACCAGCAGCAGTAGGTGTGGGCGGCAGGCAGCCGGGAGAGGCAGCCCAGCCTGGCCACCAGCAGCCTGCGGAGGTCCCTCTTACTCGCCATCGACCTCCACGCAGGTAAAGCTGGATTCATGACTGCACTGCAGAAAAGAATTTCAGGGCAGGGCTGGAGAGATGGCTTAGTGGTTAAGTCGCTTGCCTGCAAAGCCTAAGGATGAAGGTTCTATTCTCCAGGACCCACGTAAGCCAGCTGCACAAGGTGGCACATGCGTCTGGAGTTTATTTGCAATGGCTGGAGGCCCTGGCACACCCATTCTCTCTATCTGTCTCTCTCTGTCTCTTTCACTCAAATAAATAAATAAAATATATTAAAAGAATTTCAGGAGAAGCCAGAATGAAGACATGGTGGTGAGTTTTAACTATTTACTGCCATCTTTTAAAAATTATTTATTGCCAGGCGTGGTGGCACACGCCTTTAATCCCAGCACTTGGGAGGCAGAGGTAGAAGGATTACTATGAGTTCAAGGCCAGCCTGAGACTACATTATGAATTCCAGGTCAGCCTGGGCTAGAGCAAGACCCTACCTTGAAAAACAACAACAAAAAATTTTTTTAAATTTTTCACGTGGGGAGGAGCGTGTGCCACCGCATGCACGTAGAGGTCGGGGTATACCCTCTAGGTGTCGGTGCCGTACCTTCTTTGAGACAGTGTGCTGATGCAGAGGAATGTCAGAGTAGCTTGGCCTGCAAGCTTCAGAGTCTCCTGGTTCCACCTCCCATTGACATAGGCATGTTGGGAACACAGAGGCAGGTGCCACTTTGTGTCCTGTTTTACCTGGTGACGGGACATTGAACCCAGGCCAGCAGACTTTGTAAGCAAGTGCCTTTAATCACTGAGCCATCTCCTAGCCTTTAAAAGGTGTTTTTTTTATTTTTTCTTTTATTTTTTCCAGAGAGAATAAGTATGTGTATGGGTGCACCAGGGCCTCCTGTTGCTGAAAATGAATTCCAGACACCTTCACCACTGTGTGTCTGCTTCTAATGGGTACTGGGAGACTGAACCGGGGCTTTCAGGTTTTGCAAGCATGTGCCTTTAACTACTGAGCAACCTCTCAAGCCCCCTTAAAAGGTTTTAGAAAACACATTATTTTTTTTTAAAGTTTATTTGCTAGAGAAAGAAAGATGCAGAGAGAAAGAGAGAAGAATAGGCCGGCCAGGGCCTCCAGCCGCTGCAAATGAACTCCAGACGCACGGGCCACCTTGTGCATCTGGCTTACATAGGTACTGGGGAATTGAACCTGGGTTCTTTGGCTTTGCAGGCAAGTGCCATAGCCGCTAAGCCATCTCTCCAGCCCAATACATAACATACATGTTAATGTCAAGAAATTTGAAATCTATTCCGTGTGTGGTGTGAGGTAGGGGATGGATTATTTCTCGTTTGCCTAGAGGAAGATCAGATAGTGCAACTTCTCCAGCCTGTTCCCACTGATGGTGACTGCCACCACCTCTCTGCCAGATTCCCATGTTCTCTGGATTTTTTCTGCTTCAGTTCCACTGGTCATAGTGCCTGAACTCATACCTGTCTGTTTGACTGTTTAATAAAGACCTGTTAGCTGGTGGATTAGTAGACAAAGTTCAGGGGCAGAATATTTACTGTTGCTTTGAAAGGAACTGTCCTTATTTCTCATTTATTTAGGCCTTTTTTCTTTTGAGACAGGGTCTCATATAGTCCAGGCTGGCCTCAAATTTTCTGTGAAGCCAAGGCTGGCCTTGAACTCCTGATCATCCTGCCTCTACCTCGTACATGCTAGAATGACAAGTGTATGCCACTATGCCTGGCAAGGTGGCTCTCTTTAAATAACTGGCCAAACTTGGAAAATACTCCATTTACAACAATGCTTGGCCAGGACTGGTCTGAGGCATGAAGGGTTTGGGATCTCGTGACTTCTCTGTGAAACTCCAGGTACTTTTACTTTTGGTCATCTCCTCCCCTGATCAGCTCTCTCAATTCCAGTTCTCAGGCAGTGATGTTCCTGAGCCGTGGCAGTGCTTCTGGTATTTCACAGTTGGGCCTCTGGTGGGTACTTTGTGACCAGGTCATGGCACTGATTCCGTTGGTTCGTGCCAGCCAGACTGCAGGCACAGGTCTGGTGGGGCCTGGGGTTTCCTGTTGCCTCACTGACCTGAGACTAGGTTCCAAAAATAAACACCCAAGAAACCACCATGACCTCTCAGGCTCTGTGCTTGGCTGATCTAAGTGCCCTGGGGCCTGCTCCTTGTCAGAGCCTCATGGCCCTCAAGTGCTTGCTCTGTGCCTCCCCTCCAGGCTGTCACCCGCAGGGCCAAGGTGGCCCCGGCTGAGAGGATGAGCAGATTCCTGAAGCACTTCACTGTGGTGGGGGACGATTATCACTCGTGGAACGTCAACTACAAGAAGTGGGAGAATGAGGAGGAAGAGGAGGAGGCACCCCCCGCGGCAGCCATGGGTGAGGAGGGCAGTGCTCCAGACACCGAGGCTGGCTCTGTCCCTGTACCCAAACCACCTCTGGACTTCAGGAGCATATTGAGGAAGCTCTTCAGCTCCCACAGGTTTCAGGTAGGAGGGGCAGGAACCTGAGGAGCCACTTGGGGGGTGTGTGTAACAAGGCTGTCAGGGTGGGACCCCCCCCCACACTACTTCTGGTTTATCCCACAGATGCTTGTCTAGCACCTAACACGTGCCAGGCACCCAGGGCAGCACTGCTGCGGGGGGGGGGGGCGGTCCATGGCAGCTCCATGTTGTCAGGGGTTAATCTGAAAAAACAATTGAGGTCCCCCAGTAAATGAACGGCAGGACAAAACATGGCCTGTCCCTCCAGAGGGATATGGCCTGGGCCTGAGAAGGAATGACACATGCTGTGGCATTGAAAACACAATCTGAGAGGCTGGCCACATGGGGAAGGCCCCAGAGTATCTGTGCCAGGCTGGCTGTTGACTGCCCTGCTGTGGGGGAGGGGAAGGAGGGGGAGGGGAGTGGCTGCTTCATGGATACTGGATTTCCCTTTTTTTTTTTTGTTTTTTTTTTTTTGAGGTAGGGTCTCGCTCTAGCCCAGGCTGACCTGGAATTCACTATGGAGTCTCAGGGTGGCCTCGAACTCTCGGTGATCCTCCTACCTCTGCCTCCTGAGTGCTGGGATTAAAGGTGTGCGCCACCATGCCCGGCTTCCTTTCTGGGTTACGGAAATCTTCTGGAATTTGATTGTGGTGATGGTCATGCAGCCTTGTGAACGTACCCACTGCCACAGACCTTTATGCCAATGGAAAAGGTTACTTTACAATGGCAGGGTTTTTTGGGTTTTTGTTTTGTTTTTGTTTTTGTTTTTTTTTTGGTTTCGGTTTTTCAAGGTAGGATCTCACACTAGCCCAGGCTGACCTGGAATTCACTATGTAGTCTCGAACTCTTGGCAATCCTCCTACCTCTGCCTCCTGAGTGCTGGGATTAAAAGCGTGTGCCACCATGCCTGGCTACAATGGCAATTTTTATGTCATGTGAAGTTTACCCAGACATACATACAAAGTATATTGCAGGGTGATCATTGGAGTCAGAGAAAAGCATTCATTTCTTTCAGTCCACACAGGGCGCCCACTACTAAACAAAGCCACCATGGTCCCCTGTCTCATCCTCATGGGGCTCCTCGGCATGAGACCTCAGGATCTCCTTTGCGGAGTGACAAGTGTCACGGCCTCCCTTTCAGGCACGGCTACAGCAGAAGAGGAAGAAAGCTTCCTTGTAGGGAGGAGCAGTGGGAGCCAGGCATTGTGGGGTCTGTGTCTTCCCTCACAATGTGAAGGGCGTTTCTGATTTTGAAGGACAAATGCATGAAGCCCACCTCCGCCCCAGGTGGGCAAGCAGAGGTCGGGCAGTGTATATGTCAGACCCTGGGAGAATGCAGGAGACCCAGGGACTGCAGGACAGCTCACAGCTCCTGGCCAGCCCGGGTCCACAGGGGACACTTGGGGGATGCTGCAGCAGGCGGTCTTGTCTTGTGAGAGCCCATGTCCCTCCCTGCACAGAGAGAGGCAGTCCTGGCCTCTCTCATCACTGACTTTGTTCTCTGCTAAAATAGAATACCAAATGATCTCGGTCTCCCCACCCCCCACTCTGGTGTGTCTTAAAGCAAGCAGACAACCCAGCAGCCCTTGCGGCCCCACTTGCTGTGACAGGAAAGGAAACGTGGTATTATGTTGTTGGGGTTGAAATCCCAAACCATCAATTTCAGGAGCAGAAGGAAGAAGCCAGCTGCAAGGGGCGTCCAGGACCACCCGCCTCAGGATGTTTATGGGTAGAATCTGATTCAAACCACCACAGTTCCCTGAGTAGGGACCCCCCTCAAGGCTCTCCTATGGGAAGAGGCAACCATCCTAAAGATATCTGTCCCTTTATGTGACAGTCCTGTTCTGAGCACCTATTATGGTCAGCAGCAAACCAGTCCTCATCCTCCCTAAGGACAATGTAATGGTCTGTGGAGGGACAGGAATTATGGGACTCGTCACTCGGCAAATGCACCTTACATGTGGCTGGAAGCCCCAACGGGGGAAGGAAAAGGTCCCAGAGATCCTGACAGAGTCTGGGAGTTAGAGAAGGTGACATCATTTAACACCTGAGGCTGGGTGGAAGTAAGCCCTGTGAGCAGAAGGAATACTTTTCAGGCAGGGGTCATGTTGGTGAAGGGCCCAGTAGGAGAGAGCCTACTGTGGACTGTCCTGGGAAATGCAGGAAGGGACATCTGTCTCGTGTGCAGTGAGCAGCCGGGTCAATGAAGGGTGTCAGACAGGGACTGCTGGCAAAGGTTCTGTATGGGGGTGACATGATCCGATTGGTAGAGGGGCTTGGATGGAAGCCAGATCAGATTGCAGTAGAAGGCAGGGGTTCAGGAGTCTGCTCTCCGCTGGGGGATGCAAGAAGTCCTGGACCCACTGTCTTGCATGGTTTCAGGTGTCCATGGTGACAGTTACTGTAGTCACTTCTCATTTGCCGTGGCACAATCAAGAGGGAATATAGCCGGGAGTGGTGGCACACACCTTTAATCCCAGCCCTCGAGAGGCAGAGGTAGGAGGATCGCCATGAGTTCGAGGCCATTCTGAGACTACATAGTGAGTTCCAGGTCAGCCTGAGCTAGAGTGAGACCCTACATCAGAAAACCAAAAAAAAAAAAAGAAAAAGAGGGAATATGGGTGAGCTGGCCTCCAGGGACGCCATGATGGACAGGTCAGAGGTTCCTCCTCCTGCACAGGACAGGTCAGCCCTGACACTCCATGGACCTGCCCTTGCCTCACATGTTAGGTATTGGGGTCCATACTGAGGCTCCACTGGTGCAGGCTGGCAGGAGCTGGCACTACCGGGAAGGCTTGGGTTGGCGTAGCCAGTGTCCTTGAATTTCTCTGAGATGTGGCTTGCCTCTGACATATCTGCCTGGTGGAGGGCAGATTTGGGACCTTGGGGATCAATTCACAGATGTGGGGGTTGTGATCTGGGAACTGTAGTTTCTTGGTGTGAGTCCTTCTCTCATTTTTGTTTTTGTTATTTGTAATTTCTGGTGAGATTCACAATATAAAATCAGTTTTTGTTTGTTTGTGTTTTTGAGGTAGGGTTTCACTCTAGTTTAGGCTGACCTGGAATTCACTATGTAGTCTTAGGGTGGCCTTGAACTCATAGGTGATCCTCCTACTTCTGCCTCCCAAATGCTGGGATTAAAGGTATGTGCCACCACACATGGCTTAAAATCTTTCTTTCTTTCTTTCTTTTTTTGGAGGGCGGGGGATTTTCAAGGTAGGGTTTCATTCTAGCCCAGGCTTACCTGGAATTCACTATGTAGTCTCAGGATGACCTCAAACTCATGGCACTCCTCCTATCTCTGCCTCAAGTGCTGGGATTAAAGGCGTGCGCCACCATGCACGGCTAAAATCAGTCATTTTAAAGGGAATTATTTTGTGGTATTTATGACATTCACAGTTTTGTGTAACCCTGTGATGTAGCCCCAAAACACTTGTCATCCCATCCATATTAGCCTGTTCTGGATATCTGGGAGGGGTCACACAGTACATGGCCTTTGGGTCTGGCTCCTTCCACTCTGGTAGCATGTATCCATGCTTCATAGTGAGTCTGTTCTCAATATGTCTCAGCCTTGATTTTCAATCATGTGACCTTTCCAATCCCTTTGGTTCTAAAATAACATCAAGGATTTAAAAAAAAAAAAAAAAACCACCAGCGGCTTGAATCTTTATTAAGCTACAGAGTTTGGAAAAGTGTGAAACTTCATTACAGAGCAATTTGCCTTGCTGTCAACCCACACCATCACTTACTGAGATAATGAACTGCAGGGTGAAACAGCCCAAAGCTGAAGGAAAGGTCTCTTCTTGTGTGAGCCTTGTGTGTTTAACATTAACCTGCGATTGCCAGTTTAGTAGACCCGTCTTCAGCGGTCAGAATGCACTTACGTGAGAGCAAGGCCCAGCCCTGGGGAAGTTGGGGCCGGGACCCCTCCCACTGCTGCCCCCTCCACCCCTACCATTAGTGCCCTCTCCCTTGTCCCCGCAGAGGTCCCATCTGGGCCTTACGTCCTCTTGCTCCTCCCTGGGGCCCGCAGGTTATCATCATCTGCCTGGTGGTCCTGGATGCCCTCCTGGTACTCGCCGAGCTCATCCTGGACCTGGAGATCATCCAGCGAGACCAGAACAACTATGCAGCCCAGGTACGCATGCAACCCCGCACGCATGTGACACAGGTATGAAAGTGGCCCTGCAGTCACTTCTGCAGGGAGGGACATCACTGAAGACCCTTGCCTGAGGTACCGAACGCAGTGCAGGTGGACGTGCAACCTTCCAGTTCTCTTTCCTTCGCCCAGTAGCTGTTGCTCTTCCAGACAGGCCTCCTCTCCCCATGTGCGCATCTGCACGCCTCGCTGTGGGCTCAGTGTTACAACTTATCTTTTTTGTTTGTTTGTTTGTTTGTTTTTGTTTTTTCAAGGTAGGGTCTCGCTCTAGCCCAGGCTGACCTGGAATTCACTATGTAGTCTCAGGGTGGCCTAGAACTCATGGTGATCCTCCTACCTCTGCCTCCTGAGTGCTGGGATTAAAGGCGTGTGCCACCACACCCGGCTAATCTCACTTTTTTGTTAACAGTTTTTTATTTAATTTTTTTGAGAGGGGGAGAGAGCGAGACAGAGACAGACAGATAGATAGATAGAATGGGCACGCCAGGGCCTTCAGCAGCTGCAAATGAACTCCAGACACATGTGCCACCTTGTACATCTGGTTTACATGGGTCCTGGGGGATCAAACCTGGGTCCTTTGGTCTTGCAGGCTAATGCCTTAACTGCTAAGCCATCCCTCTGGCCCCTAGTCTCACTCTTTTGGTGTTAACATTGTCAAATTTGGTCACTGTGAGCCTGTATAAGCTGACTTTTGACATGGCACAAATTTGAGCACTATCTTGCTTCCTGGCATAGACCAGAAATGGTTTCCGTAGTAAGAAACAGGAGTCTATAAATCCAGAACTGGGGACCCTCGTCTCTTGCTACCTGCTTTGACGATCACTGTGTGTGTGGGGGGGGGTGGACTGGTAGCTCTGCCCTAGTCCTCAGCCGTTGAGGACTGTTCGGAGGAGGTGCCATCCTCTATCTGAAGGTGCCCTCTAATAGACACGAGCATTAACCCATGAATACATGGTCTTTGGTTCTGTAACAGTGCTACAGTGACCGTGTGGCTCTGTACACATGCCAACCTGGCAATGGAATTGCTGGGCCCAAGGGGACTGTGGGCTTTTGTTTTTCTGAGGTAGTTATTCCAAGGTATGTAGGATCTGGGGAGTCAAACCTGGGTCCTTAGGCTTTGCAGGCAAGCGCCTTAACTGCTAAGCCATCTCTCCAGCCCTGTTTTTACTTTAAAAAGATATTTTATTAGTTGGCGGGGGGGCGGGGCGGTGAGAATGGGCATGCCAGGGCCTCTAGCCACTGCAGATGAACTCCAGATGCCTTCACCACACCTTGTGCATCAGGCTTTAGGTGGATGCTGGGATACTGAACCTGGGTCCTTTGGCTTTGCAAGCAAGCACCTTAACAATTAAGCCATCCCTGAAGCCTTGTTTTTACTTTTTGAGACAGGGTCTCGCTGTGTAGCCCAGGTTGGTCTTAAACTTGCCTTCTCCTGCCTCAGCCTCCTGAGTAGCTGGGATGACAGCCCTGCACCACCAGGCCTGGCCTAGGGGTGTTTGAATTCTGGTGTATATTCTCCCTCACAGGGCAGGAACCTTGTCTTGTGGTGTTTGGGGCTGTGTTTCCAGTGCTCAGAACAGCGCCTGGTGCTGGTACTCCGGCACTTGGCACGGCAGTGAATTCCCTCTGGGTGCGGGCAGGTGTGGCCAGAGGCCCAGTCTCTGACAGCTGCTGTCCCCTGCAGGTGTTCCACTACATGAGCATTGCCATCCTGTTCTTCTTCATGATGGAGATCTTCTTCAAGATATTTGTCTTCCGCCTGGAATTCTTCCACCACAAGTTTGAAATCCTGGATGCCATCGTGGTGGTCATCTCATTTGTCCTAGACATTGTCCTCCTGTTCCAGGAGCATGAGTTTGAGGCTCTTGGACTGCTGATCCTGCTGCGGCTGTGGCGGGTGGCCCGGATCATCAATGGTATGTCTGTCTCCCAGGCCTTTACAGATGCCTCTAGGAGAAAGGTCATGGGGCTGGAGAGATTGCTCAGTGGTTAATGGTGCTTGCTCACAAAGCCTGATGGCCCAGGTTTGATCCCACAGTAACCCACATAAATCCAGGTGCACAAAATGGCACATGCACCTGGAGTTTGTTTGCAGCAGCAGGAGACCCTAGCACACCCATTCATCCCTCCCCCCATAAGTAAATTTTTCAAAAGATATTTATGGGATGCCGGGTTTGGTGGTGCATGCCTTTAACCCCAGCACTCGGGAGGCAAAGGTAGGAGGATTGCTCTGAGTTCAAGACCAGACTGAAACTATATAGTGAATTCCAGGTCATCCTGGGCTTGAGCAAGACCCTACCTCAAAAGCCAAAACAAGAGATATTTATGGGAAGATGGGAAGGGCGAAACTCACCTCAAGGCATCCAGCTGGGCTCTTCCCCACAACATGTTTTCAGTGTGGGGTCTCCTCAGCCAGTCCCATGGAAGCAGACCAGCTCAAGAGGGCACCCTCCAAAAGGGGTGCAGGAAGGCACGGCGGGCACACATTAGCACGAGGCAGCCTCAGGGACCTCCCACATCTTCCTATATTGGTTGTCATGATGCTTTGGGGAAAATGACACCTGGTAAGCCACCCAAGACTTGGGCTTTGGAGAGGCACCCAGGAAGTCCTGCTGTGCTCTATCTCTGGTGAAAGGAGGGGGTACCCTTCAGAAGACTCTTGTTCTACAGAGATTCACATGGACTGAGTGACCACGGCCTGTGGTTAGGTTGGCATGTAGTCACTCACCCGGTCAGAGATGCTCATAGGAATGACCGGGTCCTGCTGCAGCAGGCACCATGACATTTTCCCTATGCATACTCAGCTGCAGAGGGTGTGTGCTGAGACCAGGCTTGGCAGTGATAGATGAGGGTGGTCCCTATCCAGGGATGAGAAAGGCATGGTGTGATGGGGGTATAACCTCGTGAGTCCTTTCTGACCTCATGTTCCATAGTCCACTGAGCTCCATAGGACCTGGAGGTAAAGCTGGCTGCTTGGGATGCGGGCTCCCAATGGCCACAGGGATGCTTATGAGCAGACTTAGCTCTGGGGAGGGTGGGAAAACCCAAGAAGACATTCCTTTATGTCATGCATGGACCACAGTGACAGGCCAGTAATGCATGTGCCAAAAAGTAAAAAGTTTATTAAATACACTTCAGTAGAGCCAGCCACAGCAAGCCCCCTCAGAGCAGATGGGGGGCATGTTTGATCCCAGCTCATTTCATCCCAGGCCATTTGTGTGGGGTCCATATCTTAGGGGACAGGCTAACTTCCATCTTGTTAAGTAGTAAATCTTACAGTACCAGTTGCTTCTCTTTACTGGCCATTTGGGTTCAGGCACCATGGGTCATTAGTAGGCGTTAAACATTTGTGCAAGAAGTCACAAGTCACTGGGTGAGGCTCCAAGCAGTCAGGGTTCATTGTTAAACCATAGTTCTTGCTTTCACTTCTGGCCCCTCTGTCTCTACACTTCGGGCTCTGACCAGGGAAGGGGCGCTTCAGTCATTGCTGGGGATGTCTCTGTGTAGGGGACAGGAACAGTCAGCCTGGTGCTTGCTCCCTGGGCTGCTGGCCTGAAGACTCTGCTACAGAGCTGACCCTCAGACTGACTCTTTTTAAGGGAGTCTCAACCCATAAGGGTTATCCTAGGGAAACTGCCTAACCCCATGGCTCAGACATGGAAACCCTATCCTTCTAGCTGAGCCTGCCTGGTGACAACTGTCTCATTTATCTGGCTCCAACTATAACCATGGGTAAAGACACAAATCTGTTTTTCCTGTGGTTCAATTAGAAGCCTGTGTCATCAGGACCCTGCTTCTCTTTCAGGGATAATAATCTCGGTCAAAACACGTTCAGAACGGCAGCTCTTAAGGTTAAAACAGATGAACATACAGCTGGCTGCCAAGATCCAGCACCTGGAATTCAGCTGCTCTGAGAAGGTGAGATGCAGGGGATGGTGCAGCTAGTTCTGCTGGGCCACAGCCTGGACCCCTTCCCATAGCTGCCTTCTGGGTCCTTTCAGCTTCAGCACATATACCCTGCACAGCCATACCCCCACTTCCTGAGCTGTGCAAGGTGGCTCCTTTGTCTTTGTCCCTTAGAGCCACTGTGCTTAGGGCCCTGCCTGATGGAGCAGTCTCCTCCTCCAAACCTGAATTTTGCAAGAAAAGTAGCTGTCTGTGCTCCTAGGCCTCGCTGAGTAACTGAAGGTTACTTCTGCTATTTGTCTGGTTTTGTAACAGGAACAAGAAATTGAGAGACTCAACAAGCTATTGAGACAGCATGGACTTCTTGAGGACACCAACTAGCCATCCAGGAATTCCACCCCAGAGAAGCTGGCTAGGCCATGACCTTCCTGAGGCCCAGGGTGAGAGGTCCAGGCCCTGCTTTTTGTTTCACCCCACACCTCTGGAACTAGGCAAAAGAGCCTTCCAGCAGCTTTCCTGGTGTGACCCAGAGCTGCCCATCCATCTATGCCTTCCATCTGAAGCAAAGGAATCACGCTGTACACTTGGATCTTGCTTGACAATGAACAGGGAAGCCAGACAGTTCCTGTCGATAAAAACGAATCTCATCAGACCAGTTCCAACTTTGCACATAGTTGTTGAGACCAGCACATCTTTTCAGGGGCACATTCTGAAAGAAGAAGAAAAGCAGCCACCTTAGCTTCCAGTCCATTCTAGAATCTATTTCCCAGCTGATCCCAACGGCTTTTCTTGTACTCCCCCCCCCCCCCCCGAGGGAAGCTGCCTGGGCCCTCCTCTGGCATTCAGCTGTGTCATCAGCTTCCAGCAGCTCCACCTCGCTCTGCACCTGCAGCATTTCTCTCAGTTCCTGAACAATTAATGTATAAAATAACCATGCTGTGCTTGGCCCTCCTACTGCATTCTTTCCTCCAAGCCGTTCCACACTAGCCCACCAGTTGGAGAACCAGCTAGCTGCAAGGCCTGTGCAGAAATGGCAGTGAGCCCCTGGTCGCCCTGTAATTAGTGTATTCTTTGGGGGAAGATCCCTTGGGAGGCTTTGTGTTCTACGCACACGATTATAGGATGGTATTTTGCTATTTTTGTGCTTACTTCAACAAGACTGAAAGTAAACCTGAACTAGAGACCATGAGCACTTTTTAAATTTACTCCCACTAAAAGGGAGCCCTACCACAAGGCCACCACGTCAGGGTCTGGTTTCTACCTAGGACCTGTGTGTTGTGCTCAGGGGATTAGAAATGACCAATTTCTAAACCCAAAAACAATAGTGACATTTTCAAGAGGAAAAAAGAGAGTTCTGAAGGAAGTGGAGGAAAAGAATCTTGGTGTGGGCATGTCAACAAAAGTTAAGAGTAAGGAGGGAAATGTCCCCAAATGACTTGGGACCCACGTGTCTACTGTCCCAAGCTGAATACTTCAGGGTGGGGTCACGTTCTTTCAGGGACCACTTACATCAGACAAACGGGAAAAAGAAGTTGAAAGGCAGCCTGGCATTGATGGAGGGCCGGGCTCTGAAGCCAGCCTCTGCAGGAGCAGACACATCCACAAAGGTAACTGCGGTGGACACAACAATCATCCTTTCATTTCCTGGGTGAGGCTGTAATGGAAAGACAGAGTGGGGGCCTCTGCGTCCTCTTCCTTGCTTGCTCAGGTGGGTCTGTGAGTCCAGCAGGTGTGGAGACCAGGCACAAGTCTTCCCAGGTTTCCTAACTGACCCAGTCAGGAACCATCAACCACAATTTAGTGCTCATGGGGATGGGAAAGACCAAATTCAGACAAATGCTACTGTGAATAAAGCTGTCGTGAGCTTCTCTGTCCCCATATGTGTGAAAGAACCCAGACTGCAGCCAGACGTGTGACTCACACCTGCTGCCACTGCACTCAGGAGGTGAGGCAGTGGACAGGGAAAGCCCACCAGGCGTGGAGCACATCTATAATCCCAGCATTTGAGAAGGTGAAGCACAAAGGTCATGAGTTCAAAAGATCTTGTTTCAAGAAAAAGAAGAAAAAAAAGTTTAACCCAAACTGTTTATAATCATTTGTACCTAATAATAAATTTTGCCTGTCACACTTGTCTTTTGTCTGGACTTCTCTTCACCTAGTCCTTGTTTCATGTGTTGTTGCCTGTGTCTGTGGGCTTGGGCCTGAGCTGGGACACCACAGCCGGCCAGGCCTACCTCCGGAACCTGTGAGGAGATGAGCTGCGCAGTGACATTCACTATCCTGGCCTGGGGGTTCAGCAGGGATCCGTACTTAGTCCACTTTACTTCTATACTCAGAGCCACGGGGAGCTGGCAAGAACCCTGCAAAAGAAAGTGCCAGCAAGCAGTCGAGTATTACCCAGTGTCAAGTCCAACTCAACTGCCACTGAGAGCTTTAATTATAAAATGTTCCACCTATTACTAAATGTTCTGAACATTAGAGTGAATAGACTAGAAGTTCAGGTACAAGTGGCTTTGACAAAGTGTGTTTTAATAAAGGAATTGGTGCTCCAAAACTACTGCACCACCTGGGGAAATATTCCATCCCCACCAATTTTAGAGGCCTATGTCACTGGGGAGTTGTGGCAGTCCCACTACCTTACCTATCTGTGGGACCTTCAGGGCTCTACCGGTCTCCATTTACCTCAAAGATTCTGGAGACTGGCTGGAGAAATGGTGGGGGAGAGGATAGACAGAAATTGTGTATGATTGTATCTATGTTAAAATGTACCGAGAGGAAGTTTTAGCACTCTTACCTAATTTCCTCAACTAATGCTTCATCTCACTGATAGCAGATGCCACTATGGCACTTCCCAAACTCAGGCTGGATGTTGCCTGTCCCAGAATTTTTGCTTGGTCAACACTAAAGAAAAAAATGGGAGCCAGGCGTGGTGGCGCACACCTTTAATCCCAGCACTCGGGAGGCAGAGGTAGGAGGATCACCATGAGTTCAAGGCCACCCTAAGACTACACAGTGAACTCCAGGTCATCCTGGGCTAGAGTGAAACCCTACCTCGAAAAGACAAAAATAAAGGGAAAAAAAAAAAAGGCAGTAGGCCTTTGGGACCTCCTTCTGGCCTTTTGAGCCTGTTAATTGGCAAATTGAACTGTGGAAGCTGCATGAGGGATAGCTGGGAAGCCCACTGTATGTCTGAGTTTCTCTGTAATAAAAACATTTTTCTCTGATTAAACTTAAGGCCTGCCCCACAGGAGGGAAGTCATGCTTGGTCCTAAAAACCTAGTCAACACCCTGTGACCAGGGAGGTCACAAGTGCTAGGAGGAAAGCCAATTGCTGTTTGCCTACATTTATATGCTGTACCCATCCAGCTGCCTTCTAAATACTTGTGTTTATGCCTATAGATTAGAGCTGCTCTCACCTTTGGTCAGAGAAGCTTCTTTTTGCATTGGTGGTGACTACTGGGGAGACGCAAAGCATGCTGAGTGCTCAGGGAACATTGTAGAAGAGGAGCAGAAAAAGTGTTAAGAACCAAAGGACGAGGAGGAATGCTGTGGAATGGCTCAGACACGACATGGGCATTGCATTCATGAGCTCACAGCAACTGGAATTACCTGCACAAGGCCAGCACAGTATTGGGTCCATCAATACTCCATCATGGATGATGGAGGAGGGCATGAGGCCCCATCCCTCCCTGAGGAGATATTGGCAATTAGTGGTTGCTGGGGGAGTGGGAAACATTTTCTGAAGCGGTGTGGCCACTGGCAAGCTGTACATGCTTTAGCAAACAATCTCGCAGCCATGCTCACCCAAGCAACCCTCATTGAACTCAGTGGGTCACACACATACAAATGAAAAAAACAAGACATCAAGGCTGGAGATGGCTCAGTGGTTAAAGGTGCTTGTTTGCAAAGCCTGACTGCCTGGGTTCGATTCCCCAGTACCCATGTGAAGCCAGATGCACAAAGTGGCACTAGTGTCTGGAGTTTGGAGTTTCCTCTCTGCTCACAGATAAATTAAAAAAAATAATAATAATAAAGACATCACGCCAGGTGTGATCACATGCCTTTAATCCTAGCACTTGGGAGGCAGAGGTAGGAGGATCACCATGAGTTCAAGGCCACCCTGAGACTACATAGTGAATTCCAGGTCAAGCTAGGCTACAGTGAAATCCTACCTCAAACAAAAAAGACATCAGGGCTGGAGAGATAGGTCAGCAGCTAAGGTGCTTGCCTGCAAAACCTAAGGACCCAAGTTCAATTCCCCAATACCCATGTAAAGCCAGATGCACAAGGTGGTGCATGTGTGTACAGGCCCTGGCATGCCCATTCTCTCTCAATATATATATAATCTGCCTCTTTCTGTCTCTCAAATTAAAAAAAAAAAAAAGCTGGGCATGGTGGTACATACCTTTAATTCCAGCACTTAGGAGGCAGAGGGAGGAGGATCGCCATGAGTTCAAGGGCACCCTGAGACTAATTCCAGGTCAGCCTGGGCTAGAGTGAACCCCTACCTCAAAAAACAAAAAAAGTAAAAGGACTAGTTGAAAAGAAGTAGGGGTTCAATGGAAGGGGCATGGGGATAAGAAAAGGTAATGGGAGGGGATTGTGATCAAAATATGTGTATAAACAGGGTGTAATGGTACACACCTTTAATCCCAGCACAGGTAGGAGGATTGCTGTGAAGTTAAGGCCAGCCTGGGACTAAAAAGTAAGTTCCAGGTCAGCCTTGGCTAGAGTGAGACCCTATCTCAAAAAAAAAAAAAAAAAAAAAAAAGTTGTAAGGTTGTGTTGCGGAGTGCCAGAAAGGGCCTGAAGCCTGATAGGATCAAGGTAAACATATGATTATTAGAGCGAAAAAGCATTTTTCTAAATACATGTCTCAGGGCATGAAAAGCCAGCAGGCCAATAAAATTGGTATCTGCCAGAAGCATTAGCCGGATTTCTTGGGTAGCAAGTGCCCTTTGGAAACCTTGCAATTCAATTGTCTAGCAAATCTCCTGTGGCTAAGACAAGCTGCAGGTGCAGCGGGTATGGACGGAAGGTGTGAGCTTAGCTAGGCAGCTCCTGGGCCTGCTTCCATGGGCACTAATGACTGGTGTCTTCACCCAGCACCAATATGCCCAGAGCTGAGCCAAGACTAAGCGGGGAGTGCTGGGACTGCTGCTGGGGAGGGAGAAGCTTGAAAGCTCCCCTCCCCACTGTACTGTGCTATAAATATGCAAAAGGGATAATGAAAGGCCTGGAGAGAAAGCGGGGCAATTAGGGGGAGATGGAGAGCACACCTCCAGGGACAAGCTGGGACAGCCCACACTTGACTGCTAAGACAAAGCTGGAGGTGGGTGGGAAAGTCACATGTGACCCGAACCTATGTGTAGGATGTCAACTTCCATTAAACTCTGTGGGGAACTTTGCAGTTGAAAACACTCACGAGTGGGCTGCTGTGACAGACCAGGCAGCATGCAATGGGAAGCTGCTCTGAGGACAGGAGGAAGTCTCATCTTTGAGACAGTTCTCACACTCGTCCCATCTGGGACTTATTAGCACTAACCATACCTTGTCAGAATCATCCCTTATCTGAGAAGCTTAGCACCACAAATGTTTAGGAATTTTTTAAATTATTATTTCATTTTATTTATCTTGGTTTTTCAAGGTAAGGTCTCACTCTAGCCCAGGTTGACCTAGAATTCACTATGTAGTCTCGGGGTGGCCTGGAACTTATGGTGATCCGCCTACCTCTGCCTCCCAAGTGCTGGGATTAAAGGTATGAACCACCATGCCTGGCTAAAAAATTATTTTTTATTTTATTTGAGAGACAGAGAATAGGAATGCCAGGGCCTCCAGCTACTGCAAATGAACTCCAGATACATGCACCAGACATGGGTCCTGGGGAATCAAACTTGGTCCTTTGACTTTGCAGGCAAGCACCTTAACCACTAAGCTATCTCTCCAGGCCATGTTTTGGATTTTTCAAATTTTGGAATATTTGTATAGACATGAGTCAGAAATTGGCCAAGTCAATTTCAGAGTCTCAGAGTTCTTTCCTACCCCCCTATCCCTCCCTACCACCTGGCTGCCACCTAGTATGGAAATTGAGACTACCTCAGAGCCCGAACCCATTCCCAAGGTCCTTCTTTAGAAGGGCAGTCCTGCCAGGGCATGGTGGCACACACCTTTAATCCCAGCACTCAGGAGTCAGAGGTAAGAGGATTGCAGTGAATCTGAAGCCAGCTTGGGACTACATAGTGAATTCAGGTCAGTCTGGGCTAGAGAAAGACCCTACCTCAAAAAAAAAAAGGAAAAAGAACAAAAGAAGAGCAGTCCCTTTCTCCAACAGCAAAGGCACAGACGACCCCAGATGCCATGTTCTTCCTCTTTCCTAAAGTGAGGTGAGTGGGTGAGTGTTCTCTATCTCTGACCTGTATCTGTCTTTGCCTTGCTCCCTACACTTGCACCTCTCTCTCCCCAACCTAGACTTCAGAGTCCCCATCCTACCTGCTCCTTACCCCCTACCAACCGCGGCTGTGTGCACAACTCTCCCAGTACCTTGCCCGCCACCACTCCTGAACCACCCTGCTCTGAGTTGCTACTAATAAATTTATCAACAAGGGTGTGGGTTTTAGATTTCTGACAGCTGGAACAGGAGGTAACTTTATACAAAGTTTTCCGTGGACCTGTGTTTTGAATGTACCATCATGTGAGGCTGGGTGGTGGCCACAGATTTTGGAGCATCTCAGACGACTTCAGATTCCTTGACTAAGGGTGGTGATCAGCAGCACTTCCAATGTATGGAGTGACCACTAAGTACCCAGCAAGGGCCAAACAAATGTGACCTCATTTAACCCTCTTAGCAAAGCCCAGAAGGTCAGTATTTGCATTCCCATTTCACAGATAAGGAAGCAGATGTTCAAGTCCACAAATTCATTAGCCAAAGATGACATTGCTAGCGAGGAGTAAAGTTGGTATTCAGGCCCAGGCCCACCTGCTAACAAAGCCCACGCTGTCAGAGCCAGTCCTCTCTCCCACCCGTGTCCCCACCTTCCACAGCCCACCTAGTAGAAGTTGGCACACCAGCAGGTGGCCTTCCACTTCTTCCCCTTTACCTTCACGTTGGACAAATGGGTGATGAAGTGGACAGGCACCCAGTCCTGCACATCCTGGGCCCGAGTGTTTCCAAATGAGGCTACATAGTCCGGGAAGCCCTGGCCCCTGAGCAAATCCTGTACCTTCCGTGCCAGGAGCTGGCATGGGATGGCACCCGTCAGCCTTGGGGAGAAAGAGAGGCTGAGAAAGGATCTACAACATGCACACCTTTGACTTTCATCCTGCCCCCTCTTCAGAAAGGGGATCATCTGACCCAAGCTAAAGTGACCCCAACTTTAGGGTACTGTGGCTATGGAGATGATCCAAAGCACTGTTTCCCAAACTGTGTTCCTCCAAAGCTTCCTCCTGAGTCAGGGTGCTGTGGCCAGAACCTGGGGCAATGCTGCCTCCCCACATCCCCCAAGCCCTCCTGAAGTGCAATCGCACATTTTAAAAGGAAAATGAGAAACCAAAGATCAAGAAACACCATTCCAACACTCAGGATGCACAGGCAGAGGATTAGGACTTTGAAGCCAGTCTGGGCTACACTGTGAGACCTTGTCTCAAAATAAAAACAAAAGGCTGGAGGGATTGCTCAGAGTTGCTTGCCTGTAAAGCCTAATGACCCGAGTTCAACTTCCCAGTACCCACATAAAGCCAGATGCACAAGTCACAAGTTGGCACATGCATCTGGAGTTCATTTGCAGCAGGAGGCCCTGGTGCACCCATTCTCAATATCTCTGTGCCAGGTGGGTGTGGTGGTGCATGCCTTTAATCCCAGAACTTCAGATGCTGAGGTAGAAGGATCATCGTGAGTTCTAGGCCAGCCTGGGATTACATAATGAAGTCTAGGAGATGGCTCAGTGTGTAAAGTATTTGCTGCTAAAGCCTGAATACCTGGGCTTAATATTTAGACCCCATGTAAAAAAAGATGGAAGATCGCCAGGCATGTTGGTGCACGCCTTTAATCCCAGCACTTGGGAGGCACAGGTAGGAGGATCACTGTGAATTCAAGGCCAGCCTGAGACTACAGAGTGAATTCCAGGTCAGCCTGGGCTAGAGTGAGACCCTACCTTAAAAAATAAAAACTAAAACTGAAGAGGGCTGGAGAGATGGCTCAGCAGTTAAAGGTACTTGTTTGAAAGCCTGATGGCCCAGGTTCAATCCCCCAGTTCCCGTGTAAAGCCAGATGCACTGACACATGGCGTCTGGAGTTCGTTCACAGCAACAGGAGGCCCTGGCACTTCCATGCTCTCTCTGCTTCTTTCTGACTCTGTCTCTCTCGCAAATAAGTAGATAATATATATATTTTTTTAAAAAGTTAGAAGCCATGGTGGGCTTCTGTTATCCCAGGACTCCTATTATAAAATGGGAGGTGGAGACAGGAGAATTCCTGGCAGCTCAAGTCAAGTGCAGCAGAAACCAGCAGCAGAGCAAGATTGAGAGGCCCTGCCCCAAACGACGTATAGTGGTGAGGACTGACCTGAAAGTAGTCCTCTGACCTCCACACACCTGCTGTGGCATACATGTGCCTATACGCACACATACACAAACACATACAAAATAAAACCATAAAAATGAGCTGGGTGTGGTGGTGTATCCCTTTAATCCCAGCACTTGGGAGGCAGAGGCAGGAGGATCACTGCCAGTTCAAGACCAACCTGAGACTACATAGCATATTCCAGGTCAGCCTGGGCTAGAGCAAGACCCTACCTTGAAAATTTAAAATAATAATAAGAAGAAAATCAAAGGGCTCCATCAGGTACAGTAGTGCACATCTATAAAAATCCCAGTACTTGGAAGGCTGAGACAAGAGGATCTCAAATTTGAAGCTACTTTGGACCACACAGTGAGCTTGAGGCCAATCTGGACTATGTATTGAGACCCTACATCAAAAAAAAAAAAAAAGCAAAACAGCCTGGTATGGTGGTGCACACCTTTAATCCCTGCACTCGGGAGGGTGAGGTAGGAGGATCACGTAAATTCAAGGCCACCTGAGACTAGACAGTGAATTCCAGGTCAGCCTGGGCTAGAGTAAGACCCTACGTCAGAAAAAAAAAAAAAAATGCATCACATTCAGGGTTCCTTTCATTGGTTTTACTCTGTATAAATTAAAAATTCAGGAACAGCCGGGTGTGGTGGTACACATCTTTAATCCCAGCACTCAGGAGGCAGAGGTAGGAAAATCTCTGTGAGTTCAAGGACAGCCTGAGACTACATATTGAATTCCAGGTCAGCCTGGGCTACAGTGAAACCCTACCTCAGTAAACAAAAACAAAAATCAGAACTATAGGAAGGCCTTTCAGGGAATTATTCCTGTTCAGAATTCAAGCGCTATACAACTTTATACACCAAACACACAGAGAGTCCTGCCATATTTGGTAAGAAAACCAGTTGTCATTTTGTTGTTCTATCATTAATGATAAAGTGCAGGCAGCTTTGATATGAGTGCAGCGGCAGAGGGAGAAGACGGGTAGGAATGCGTTCTCTGTTGATCAGGTCAAGTTCCAGTAGACACCAGTCATACTCACCTTAATCGACAGCCAGACTGCATATTGTAGCCAAACAAGATTGGGGTTCGAGGCCCTTCGCTGGCTAAGCAGTCCTGCTCCACTGTGCTTTGAAGGATAGTAAACTGCCTGTGTCTGTTCGTTGTCTGAATAATCCCAGACATTCACAGTCTGTTAAGGAACAACCGCCCAGTGCAACAGAAGCCTGACTCTCCAGAAGATGATGTGTCGCCACTGTGATGTAAGACCCAAATCCCCTCCCTGCTCTCGCCCTCTGGGTTACTTCCCAGGAGAGCAAAAACATGTTAGAAATGTTTTCCTTGTATGGTTCACCCTCACAAGAAAACATCTCCGAAACTGGCCCCTCCAAATTAAGTCCAGCCAGGCATGGTGGCATACACCTGTAATTCCAGCTGCCCAATAGGTTGAGGCAAGGTCTGCCTGAGCTATAGAGTGAGTTCCAGGCCAGTGTGGGAAAATGTCTCAAAACAAAAGTAAGCTGGGCGTGGTGGCACATGCCTTTAATCTCAGCACTTGGGAGGCAGAGGTAGGAGGATTGCCCTGAGTTCGAGGCCACACTGAAACTACATAGAGAATTCCAGGTCAGGCTGGGCTATAGCGAGATCCTACCTCAGGAAAAAAAAAAAAAAAAAAAAGAAGAAGTAGGAAGAGGCGAGAGTGCAGTTCAGTGGTAGAGTGCTTGCAGTACGTGTGAGGCTCTGCATTCTATCCCTTTCAGCATCACAAAAACAAGACAAAAAACAAAGTCCAACATTTCAAAACCTCTAAATCTGTTTAGGAGTCTCTGTCTAAATGTGAAGCTGGCTAGTAGTGGCATAAGTCTGTAATCCTAGTGTTCAGGAAGCTGAGACAGGAGGATCATGAGTTCAAGGCCAGCCTGGGCTGTATGGTGAATGTTAGGCTATCCGGGGATAGAGACTGAGACTGTCTCAAAAGTGGAAGGCAGCTGTGCTCACCACTATACCACCACCACAGACGGTCTGAATGAATTCATTCAGACTGGATGAATGAATAGAAACTGAGTGCCTTCAACCTTTCTATCTTCAGGTATCTGTTTTAAGACACTGATGTATTCCCAAGGCTATGTGGCTTCCCCCAAGTACCAGTCCCCACTCGGCCCCAGCCCCACCAGAGCCACTGCTCACAGGAAGTTCAGGCTCCGGCGGTAAGGAGGAGCCTGGCCCACACGTGTGCACAGGGAAGACAAGCGCCTCCACAGAACCAAAAAGGATATCCCTTTTCAGGCTGAAACCCAGCAGCCAGTGGGAGCCCCACCACATAACCAGGGTTTCCACTAAGAGGAATGGGCTTGGTGTTGTTCTGCAAGACAAGGCGGACAGGCCCCAGCAGTGCTCACATTAATGGGGAACTGACAGGGAGGGCTGCAGAGCTGCTCAGTACCAAACCCGGAATCACCACCCAGTGCAAGACTCCCCCATTGGAGACTATAAATGGATCTTGGAGTGTGGGAGTAGCGCACGCTGTGAAAATGGGAGCAAACGCAGAGGGGTCTTGCTTCTAACTGCAAAAGATGCAGGGGCTGCATTCATGTTCATCACCCCACCCGCCAGCACAGGTTCAGAACACAGGGTGAGACGTGGTAAGGCTTCAAAGCTGACTGCCATAGAAGTGGGGATTGTTTTTAACTTGGCAGGTAACTACTTGAACACAGCTGATCAGACTTACCTGAACAAAGTGAATCTCAAACTTCTGCTGCAGGAGAGTCACCGTGCTGCTCACTGCCCCCAGAAGGAGCGACAGACCCGCTTCCCAGATTTCACCTGCCTCCGTGTACGTGAGGCCGTACCTCACCTACAACAGACATGCCTGTCCTGTTGCCACTCAGTGGCTGGGCTGACAGCAGATAAAACAGCCAGAAAGATGCTCATCCTTAGGGCTGGGGATGTAGTTCAGGAAGTAGATGCTTGCCTAGCCTGCAGGAAGCCCTGGGTTTAATCCTCAGCACTGCATAAACCAGGTGTGGCGGCACCCACCTGTAATCCTAGCACTCCAGAGGTGGAGGCAGGAGGAGCAGAAGTTTAAGACCATCGCCAGCTACATAGGGAGTTGAACCTTGAAATAAAAGAGAAGGGGAGAGGAGGGGAGGGAAGGAGAAGAGAGGAGGAAGAAGCAGCAGCCACCTACTGTCTCCCACTCTGGACTCCTGTGCTGTGCCCCTCAGCACCACCCCAGCAGCTGGCAATATCTGAATCTCTATGTGCCCAGTTTCTGGATATAAGTCAGCACATTGTGATTAGCTTATTTATTTATTTTTATTTTTATTTTTCTAGGTAGGGTCTCACTTTAGCCCAGGCTGAGCTGGAATTCACTATGTAATCCCAGGTTGGCCTAGATCCACAGTGATCCTCCTACCTCTGCCTCCTGAGTGCTACGATTAAAGGCGTGCACTAGTATGCCTGGCTTGATTGGCTTATTTCTGCAGGGCAAATGTGTCTAGGCAAGCAAACAGTGGCAAGAAAATGTGGATACATTCTTGCAAGTTGCTATGCTGGCGGGCACAAGGGAAGAAGTGTCCTCAGACACAGCACAGAGGCAGCAGGAGGCCGGGCCAAGGAAAGTGCCAGCACAGGCCAGGCCAGAGTCCCACTGGAGAGCATGCAGCTCCCCCACAGGCCAAAAGGCCACAGTCAGCCACAGAGCAGTGAAGCCACAGTGAGCTCCTACCTCAAGAACAACATTGTTGCAGATTCTCTCCTGCCCAGCAACTACCAGGGCAGGCCACAGAACGTCAGGGTCTTCCAGCTGGGTCAGTGTTTTATTGAGAGACCGAATGGTAATGGACTGGATGGTGATGGGGACCTGCCAAGAAAGATGGCCTGGATTATTAAGGACACCACACACAGTGGCACAGGTCACCCAGTTAAAATAACTAAGACCTAACACAAACCTTTAGTGACACACTGCCAAGTGAGGGCACATGCAGCCCAGCACAGTACATGCTGTGAACTCACATTTGCAAAAATGCAGGCATTCCCACGCAAACGCACACCATACATTCACAAAGAGAACGCCACAACCCAAACTGTCAAAATACACTCACTTAGCCGGATATGGTGGTGCACACTTCTAATCCTAGCACTCGGGAGGCAGAGGTAGGAGGGTCAACCTGAGTTGAAGGCCACCCTGAGATAACATAAATGAATTCTAGGTCAGCCTGGGCTAGAATAAGACCCTACCTTGAAAAACAATAAGTAAATAAATAAATGCTCACACAGCAGGGCGTGGTGGCACCTAGCACTTTGGAGGCAGAGGTAGGAGGATCACTATGAGTCTGAGGCCACCCTGAGACTATACAGTGAATTCCAGGTCAGCCTGGGCTAGAATGAGCCTACCTTGAAAAGCACACAAAAAAAGCTCACTCAGAAACTTGTAAATCAATGCTCACAGCTGCCTATTCATCATAGACAGAAATGAAAACAACCCAATGTCCACCAGTTGACGACTAGAAGAATCAAATGTCTACCTGCACAAGAAATAGTACTCACCCATAAACATAAATGAAGGACTGACACTGCCATAGTGAGTCTTGAGAAGGTACAAGTGAAAGAAGCCAGACATGAAAGGTCACATGTCGTAGGATTCCATGGACATGAACTTTCCCAACAGGCAAGACCACAGAGACCAAAGCGACTGTCAGTGTCTGGGGCGGAGCCAGGAAGAATGAGTGTTTCTTTTGGAGTGATGTAAATGCTCTGGTATTAGATCACAGTGATGACTGCACAATTTGGTGATGTACTACTGAATTGTACACTGGACAAAATCACTGAATTGTACACTTGGACAGAGTGAGTGGTCAGCATGTGAGAGGCCTGGGTTTAAAACCCAGCACCAAGAAAAGGTAAATATTATGGTATGTGAGTTACATAACAAACACACTCGAATAACCCCAGCTCATGCACACGCACCTACTCATCTCTACTACACAGTACTGATAAGTCCACACCTCTCTCCCCAGTCCCAGAGTATGTGGTCAGAAGCTCTCAGCCTCCCTAAACATACAGGTGACAGCCAACTTCATACACACCTCACATAGAGAGTAGCTAGGCAGGTGGGTGGAGAGATCATGGCAAGACAAAACAGAGACAGATAAACCTTTTAGGCAAACCCGGGAAGCCTGGTAAACCCAATGGCACTAAAGGACATTTGTCATTTGTGACCATCACCAGCAGAGTGACAAAGCAGTGCGTAGACCTCTGAGACAGCTGGGCTGCTTCAACAAGGAGTCTACATTTCAATGCTTTGACTCCAATCTGCAAAGGAGTCTGACTTCCATGCCTAGCTCTTTTAAACCATCTTGAACTTTGCCCTCTACATGCCAAGATGTTGATTGTTTACATTGGTAAGTACCTAAGGTATCTTTTTGTTTTGTTTTGTTTTTTGGGTTTTTTTTTTTTGGTTTTTTTGTTTGTTTGTTTGTTTGTTTGTTTGTTTTTGGTTTTAGAGGTAGGGTCTCTCTCTAGCCCACGCTGACCTGGAATTCACTATGTAGTCTCAGGGTGGCCACAAACTCATGGTGATCCTCCTACCTCTGCCTCCCGAGTGCTGGGGTTAAAGATATGTGCCACCATGCCCACCTTAAGGTGTCACTTTTGAGAGAAATCAGCAGTCCTTATGTGTCTGCTCCTATGACAAGAAAACTTGCAACTACCCTTCAGGACAGACCCACTCAGCCCATGACACAGTTCAGTAACACAGGCTAGCTCTCACAGGACAGAGAATAGGGACAAGGTGTCAGGAAACAAAACCAATCACCGCAATGCCCATGCCTACCTAGCTGCCTGCTGGGTTGGAGAGTCATGTGGGGAGTCCAGGTTGTGACGTAAGGAGCTCTTGCTGAAGTCATCACAAGACAACTGGGTTGCCTGGTCTGAGCACACATGTAGACCTGATTTGGTAGAGGCCTCCACGCAAGGAAAACAAGCTTTGGAAAAAGTGGGCTGTAGTGTGGATGGCAAGGACTGCTCTGCCTGCAGCATGTCACTGGGACAGCCAGCCATGATGATGGAATGAGGGCTATCTGGATCTCCTCAGTGTCCTGTTGGGTCACATGCCATCATGAGACTAGACACTGGTAAAGTCACAGCACACCTGACCACATAGACTTGCAGGTGGCTCAGGACAATGGATACAATGTCTACACTCTAGACCCACTAAGGGGCCCTGGAAATGATGCTTTTTCTTTTTAGTTAAAAAAAAAATTCTCTTCAAGGCCACCCTGAGACTACATAGCAAATTCCAGGTCAGCCTGGGCTACAATGAGACCCTACCTTGAAAATCAAAAAAAAAAAAAAAAAAAAAAAATCTCAATGCTTGTTCTTTAGAGCAGGAGCTCAGTAGTGACACAGATCTGAGGTGAAAGGCCCAGCCTGCCCCATTCTGAGGCTGCAAGGTGCAAAGAGGGAGTGTGTGGGAGGCCAGTGACACAGGGCCTGTGATACACTACAGCTAGTCCAACGTTGGTGTACAGTGCGAGGATTTGGGTGAGGATGCCCAGATTCCTGCCCCAGCAGTGACCATGGGTGAGCTGATCCCTCTCTTGGCACCTCACCTGCCAAGCAGTGACATACAGGACCTGCCTCCGAAGAGTCAGACATGCTCAGCACCTAGAACAAAGACTGGTGCCCACTCTGTGCCTCAGTAGCCCTACTACTTTTTAAAAAATATTTCATATTTATTTATTTATTTATTTATTTGACAGAGAAGAGAGAGAGAGAGAGAATGGGCATGCTAGGGCCTAAGCCACTGCAAATGAACTCCAAACACATGCACCCCCTTATGCATCTGGCCAACGTGGGTCCTGGGGAATCGAACCTCGGTCCTTTGGCTTTGCAGGCAAATACCTTAACAGCTAAGCCATCCCTCCAGCCCTAGCCCTACTACTTTTCACGACAGGCATTTCCAGCCTGCTGGCTGCCCTTCCCAGCATAAACCACTACAAAACCCATTGTGGGGCTATTCACACTGGGTGCAGCCCTAACTAAAGATATACCCAGGACATGCAGACAGGATTGCCAACCCCAGACTAGTCAAGTATGGAACAAGAATCAAAGCACTTTTAGCCAGGTGTGGTGGAATACAACTTTAGTTCCACCACTCAGGAGGCAGAGGTAGGAGGATTGCCATGAGTTCAAGGCCAGCCTGAGACTACATAGTGAATTCCAGGTCAGCCTGGGCTAGAGTGAAACCCTACCTGGAATAACCAAAAAAAAAAAAAAAGAATAAGAATCAAAGCACTCTCAAGGGATGTGGTCAACCTTTCCATGCCAAGCATACTGTGTTCCTAAGAGGGACCAGTGGACAGCTTGGGCCAAGAGGGGCTTCCACACCTACTCCTCTTCCTTGGGGCATGGCACAGATATGGGCCCCATGCTGTATCAAGGCTGGGCTTTGCTGAGGCCTGACACTAATGCAGTGGTCTAGACAAGGCCATTCAAATCTCTCTGGACACATGCTCATGTCAGGAAACCATGAAATCAATTCAGTAGTGTCCCTGTCATGATGGCGTCCTATGTGAAGCTGCTGCCAGCCCTTCATGTGTTCTCCCACTGGCCTGCCTCAGGCTCTGCAGACAGCTGCTGTGATAGTTTGAATCAGCTGTTCCCCATAAACTCATGTGTTCGGAATGCTTGGTCCCCAGCTGACGGCAATTTGGGAAGTGGAGCCTTGCTGGAGGTGTGTTGCTGGGGGCGGGCTTTCCTGTGTTACAGCCAGCTCCCCCTTGCTAGAGCTCAGCTCACTGTCCTGCTGCTGTTGTCCATCCGCTGTGGCAGAAGTGATGTCCAGCCTCTGCTCATGACATGCTTTCCCCTACCATCATGGAGCTTCCCCTGGAGACTGTAGGCAAAATAAACCCTTTCCTCTCATCAGATGCTTTTGGTCAGGTGTTTTATCCCAGCAATAAGAAAGTAACTGTAACACCTGCTGTTCTCTTAGCATAGGAAAACTGACAAGACAGTAAGAGTTTTGAGCCTAGGCAGTTCCTATAACAAGGCCATGGTCTTAGGTCTCCCTCAGGATTGTTCACGGGCAGGAACAATGCAGGAACACAAACCCTAGAATGACAGCAAGGGGATCTACAGGTTTCTCCTGACATGACCATAGCCTGACAGACAGCCTAGACCAGGGTGTGACAAGTTTTGACTATAATTCCTCCTCAAACCAACCCCTGAGGTGGCGGCACACTGAGGCACTGGCCTCCCGCACAGGTATGCGCACAGCAAGCAAGGTGGTCACAGCTTCTACACTACACAGCCTCCCCGGAGCCAGCTTCCCTGAGGACACTAAGAAGACAGCAGGGATGCCCTGAGTGGATAGAGGCCAATGTACCCACTGTCAACCAGTTCTGTCACTTAAACTGGAAAAAGTGAGGAGGGGCTGGGGATATGATTCAGTGTACACTTCTTGCCTGCCTAGCATGTGCATGAGTTTAATTCCCAGAACTATAAAAACAAAACAAAACAAACAAAAATACTAAGAAAAAAAAAAAGAAGAGCTTTGAATATCTGAGCCACAGACCCCAACAGATTTCACTCTCCCCACTCTGGGAAATGTTTCTATAACTGGTCACGAATGGTCTTGCCACGATATATGTGAGCATCTCAATACACTCTAACATAAGCCAGTGTGTTATGGACTGTCTCACTGTCCAGTTAGAAACACGTTGGGGGCTCAGAGGTTAAAGGTACTTTTTTGCAAAGTCTGATTGCCTGGGTTTTATTCCCCTAGTAGCCATGTAAAGCCAGATGTACCAAATGCTACATGTGTCTGGAGTTCATTTGTGGTCGCAGGAAGCCTTGGCACACCCATTCCCCCGCCCTCTTTCTCTGTACTTGCAAATAAAAATATATATTTAGGGACTGAAGAGATTGCTTAGTGGTTAAGGTGCTTGCCTGCAAAGCTAAAGGACCCATGCTCAATTCCCCAGGAACCACATAAGCCATATGCACAAGGTGGTGCATGTATCTGGAGTTCATTTGCAGGGGCGAGCAGCCCTGGTGCATCCACTCTCTTCTTTCTCTATCTGCCTCTTTCTCTCTCTCTCTCAAATAAATAAATTTTTTAAAAGTTGTTTTTTTTTAAAAAAAGAATTGGGAAGATAGCTTAGCAGTTAAAGGCACTTGATTGCAAAGCCTGCCAGGCCAGGTTCGATTCCCCAGTATCCACGTGAAACCAGTTGCACAAAGTGGTGCATGTGTCAAGTTCATTTGCAGCAGCAAGAGGTTCTGAAACCTCCAACTAGCCCTCTCCTCTCCTCTCCTTTCTCTTCCAAGTAAATAAAACTGTTTTTAAAAATATTTAGTGATCTCTCTCTCTCTCTCTCTCTTTCTCTCTCAAAAAAAGAGTGGGGGGCTGGAGAGATGGCTTAGCGGTTAAGACATTCACCTGCAAAGCCAAAGGATCCCGGTTCAATTCTCCAAGACCCACGTAAGCCAGATGCACAAGGGGAGGGGGCGCATGCATCTGGAGTTTGTTTGCAGTGGCTGGAGGCCCTGGCACGCTTATTCTCTCTCTTTATCTCTCTCTCTCAAATAAATAAAATATTTAGAATAAGGCTGGAAAGATGGCTTAGTGCTTAAGGTGCTTGCCTGCGAAGCCTAAGGACCCATGTTCGACTCTCCAGATCCCAAGTTAGCCAGAAGCAAAAAGTGAGGCAAGTGCAAGACTGCACGACCACTAGGTGGTGCAAGAATCTGGAGTTCGATTGCAATGGCTGGAGGCCCTAGCATGCCAATTCTCTCTCACTCTCACTCTAAAATTAAAAATTAAGCTGGGCGTGGTGGCGCATACCTTTAATCCCAGCACTTGGGAGGCAGAAGTAGGAGGATTGCCATGAGTTCAAGACCATCCTGCAACTACATAGTGAATTCCAGGTCAGCCTGGGCTAGAGTGAAATCCTACCTTGAAAAACAAAAAAAAATTAAATTAAATTAAATATATATTTAATATATATTGGGCTAGAGAGATGGCTTAGCAGTTAAGCCAAAGCCAAAGGACCCAGGTTCAATTCCCCAGGACCCACGTAAACCAGATGTACATGGTGGCTCATGCATCTTGAGTTGGTTTGCAGTGGCTAGAGACCCTAGTGCACCCATTCTTTTGTTCTTTCTCTCTTTCTCTCTCTCTTTCTTTCTCTCATTCTATCTGTGTCTCTCCCTCTCTCAAATAAAATAAAAATATTTAGTATATATTTAAAAGAACACTTACCTGTGTTGATGAATTAGGCACCTAGACAAAAAAAAAAAACAAACACAAATTATGTTACATACAATGTACATCAAACATGAATTTTTATAGCTTTTTCAGAACTTTGGCTAGAGACCACATTTACCCCACTAAAGAATTTATGAGCCATGCTTGGGCTGCAATGTCACTGAGAAATCCTGCTGAAGCTAACCTGAAAACCTCCTCCATGTAGACCAGCTGACAGAAAGCTGGAAAAAGCTATACTGCATGCAGCTGAATGAGAGAGAGAGAAATCACCAGTGGAGATACTCAACAGTGGACACTGCAAGTCTTAAATTTGGCCAGCCATGCCAAATGAGCCAGTGGGTGCAATAGTGCCATGTCTGTTATGAGGGAAACCAACCACTGTCTAATTGGACTGGAGGCCCGCTCCATAGGAGGGAATACATGCCTGATACTGAAAACCTACAACAGAGCCCTAGGGGTGTAACATCTGATGGTGTCTGGCTAAAAGTATATAATATGCTCACCAAACTGCCCAGTAAGCACTTCTCTTAATGTTCATACCCATATATTAATGCTACTCTCACTTTTGGCTAGAGAAGCTTCTCTTTTCGGATGGCAGTGACCTTGGGATGACTCAGAAGTCCCCATGGTGCTGAGAAGAAGTGACAGAGGAGTGCTCAGCACTGACAATATCTCTATCATACCTTCCAAGGCTCAGGGTCCATGTGGAAGAGGTGGCAGAGAGAATGTAAGAGCCAAAGCAAGGGTAGGACTCCTTACAACGTGCTCCTCCACACAAAATGGCCTGGATATCCATGACCTCACAGTGCCTGACACTACCTACACAAGACCATCATAATAGGAGGAAAAGATCATGACATCAAAATAAAAGAGAGACTGATTGAGAGGGGGAGGGGATATGATGAAAAGTGGAGTTTCAAAGGGGAAAGTGGGGGGGGGGGAAGCAGGGAATTACCATGGGTATTATCTACAATTATGGAAGTTGTCAATAAAAACAAAATATTTTTAAAAATAAAATAAAGAATTCATGGAGGACAGCAGAGGTTTTGTAGTCAGGGCTTTTCATCAGCATGTGGCTGATGTGTCACAATCACTATGCTTCCCTTTTACATTCTTGTCCTCTGATCAGCAATGCCAGAGACCAGTACAATAAGATCAATTAGCCCATGTCAAAAGGCCTCCATGCTTCTGGGTCAGTATTCCATACTGCCACATGGCCCTCCCGGCCATGGTGCTGGGGAAGGGGAGGCACAACTTGGCCCTCCTGGCCACTTTCACTGTACCTATTCTCAGTGGAAGACCACCATCACTGGCCCAGGAGACTCCAAAGGCCTCCTCATCAGCCCAGCTCCAGTGCAACATCACATGGCTCTCCTGAGGGGCTTGACTTCGAGCTTCTCCATCACACGCTAGGCCAGGGGAGTTTTGGGGAGAGAACAGAGTGCCATGTTTGGGGGGCTTGTGCTAGTACTGCAGTGCACCTGGATGCCCAAGGGGCTTCAGGACCACTTAAAAAGTCAGACTCGGGCTGGAGAGATGGCTTGGCTGTTAAGTGCTTGCCTGTGAAGCCTAAGGACCCCAGTTCGAGGCTCGATTCCCCAGGACCCAAGTTAGCCAGATGCACAAGGGGGCACATGTGTCTGGAGTTCATTTGCAGTGGCTGGAGGCCCTGGCGTGCCCATTCTCTCTCTCTCTCTCTCTCTCTCTCTCTCTCTCTCTCTCTGTCTTTTTCTCTCTCTGTTACTCTCAAATAAACAAATAAATAAATAATTTTTTTTTAAAAAAAAGTCAGACTCCCTGGAAGAACTCACAGGTCTAGAGGCCCAACTGAGAGAAGAACAGAGAGGGCAACGTTAAACTTAACTCTGAACATGGCAGTTCCTGATGAATAACAGGGAATGGAGTGTTCTAACCATGCACTACCATCCCCTACCCCCGGAAAAAAAAGAAAGAAATCAATCAATCAGGTGAGGACCTTGGACATAATCAGGTGGCTCCCTTTTGTTGTCACCTTTCAGTCAGGTCTAGCACTGAATCCAGAGCTCACCAATTCAGCTAGAGAAGCTAGCTGGCAAGCTTTAGGGAGCCTCCTGTTTACACCTGCCCAGGGCTTGGATTTCAGGCACACACAGCTATGGCCAGCACCATACATGGCTGCTGAGGATTGGGCTCAGGTCCTCATGCTTACACAGCAAGCGCTTTACCACTTAGCTATCTCTCTAGTCCCTATCACATTAGCCCTGCTAGCCTCCAACTTACTATGTAGACCAGGCTGCCCTTGAACTTGCTGCCTCCCTAGTGCTGGGAATATGGGCATGCACCACCGTGCTTAGCCCTCTGGTTTTCCACCACTAAAACTGTCTCCTCCACAGTCCTCCCTCTCCGGTTGGGGCCTTGCTCACCTTCTGGGCTTCAGCTTCAGTTCCCACCACTAGGGAGAAGGGTCCTCCACACGGGACCTTGTCCCTCTGCTCCCAAAGTCCCCTGCCAGTCCTTTCCTGACTATCCTCTTCACCTTCAACACACAGGGGCTCTTCTTGGTCTGTTTCTGAGCAAGCTTTCTGTTGTGCTAATATGACTATTTTTGTCATAGACATTAAAATACCTTGTGATTTCTCATATAGTAAAAACTGCCAGGAGACAAACATTATCACAAACAAGGTGAATAAAAAGTAAATGAAAGCAAAATGTGATCTACCTGCATAAAAATAAAAATTATTTAAAGGATTATTTCAATAGTCATTAATACCAAAGTACTAGAAAACAGAAAATTATACTTCATTGTCAGTTGTGTGCTAAATGATCTGACATGTGTCATATTTTGAAAGGGTGCACAGCACAGAAAACATAGTTAAGGAATCAGAATAATTCTTACCCTCAGAACCGTAGGGCTGCTGTAATAAGCCATGCTAAGGGCTTCAATTTCCTCACAGTGTTCTATGTCTATCCTTCTGCTGCATTCAACAGCCTGGCTCACCAGGAACGCTGGAAGTTACAGCATTCCCAAGAGGAAAAAAAAATACAGACAAAAAGAAAATTTTAGACTATCTAATGGGAACTGGAAAAACTGTAACATATGTAAAATTACAAAAGTAAGTTAAAATATGCAATATGTTTAAATTAGGGCTTAAAACTATTTTTATTTATTGATTTGAGAGACAGAGACAGACAGACACAGACACACACATACACACAGCGAGAGAGAACAGGTGCACCAGGGCCTCCAGCTGCTACAAACAAACTTTAGATGTACGTGCAACTTTGTGCCTCTGGTTTACATGGGTCCTGGGGAATCAAACCTGGGTCCTTTGACTTTCCAGGCAAGCACCTTAACCACTAAGCCATCCCTTCAGTACTTAAAACTTTTTTTTATCTTTTGGTTAGAAGTAGGTTCACTCTAGCCCAGGCTGACCTGGAATTCACTATGTAGTCTTAGGGTGGCCTCAAACTCACAGTGATCCTCCTACCTCCACCTCCCAAGTTCTGAGATTAAAGGCATGCACCACCACACCCAGCTAAAACTATTTTTTACTAGGTAATACATACAGAAAATTCTAGATTCAAAATACACTGAGCAAAGTCTCCCTCCAACCCCTGTCCTGCTCTCCACCCTGCCCAGTTCCCTTCCCCAGAGGTACCAGCAGGAAGTATCTTTCAGAAATAGTCTATGCAAATAAAAGAAAACATGTATGTAAAGGTTTTATTTTGAATTATTTTTCCACTTTTGGAAAGAGGTGTACTATGCACTATTCTACCCCTTGTTTTTTCCATAAACAATGAAGATGGGCTGGCTCAGCAGTGAAGGGATAATTAGCATTCTCTGTGGATATGACATAATTAGCACCTCTGGGTCCCTGCTAATGGACACTCACTGCAGTTGTCTCTGCCTGCTAATGGACACTCACTGCAGTTGTCTCTGCCATGGCTGTCACAATGCTGCAATGGGATTTTGCTTGGGGGCCAGTGTTTCGGCAGGATCTAGAGCTCATTTGCTTATGGTTTTGATACACACACTGCCCTTTGCTGGGGTGGGGAGCAGCACCAATTTATAGTCCCCAGCTTTGCAGGTGTCTTGTCTCTCCTCAGCTTCACATTTTCTGAACACTCTCAATCTGCTAGGTGAAAATGATTTCTCATTTTGGCTAGTGTTTTTGTTTTTCTGAGGCAGGGTTTCACTCTAACCCAGGCTGACCTGGAGCTCACTCTGTGGCCCAGGGTAGCCTTGAACTCATGGTGATCCTCCTACCCTAGCCTGACAGTGCTGGGATTAAAGGCATGCATGACTACGCCCAGCTACATACGTTTGTTTTCTAAGATAGCATCTGGCTATACAGCCCAGGCTAGCCTCACAGTGGCAATCACGCTGCCTCTGTCTCTCAAGTGCTGGAATCAATTTATGCCGCCACATCTGCCTTCAGTTTGGCTTTAGCACACACTGCTCCAGGATGAAGCATCTTCTTGAGAACACACGTCCCTATCATCCATTACTGACATACCTCAAGGCTAGCTGAGGGTCAGAGAACCCTGGCTGCTGCCTTCCAATGCCTCAGGGCCTAGTGAGGAGAAGCAGGACTGATCTCAGGTAATGAGCACAGTGGAGCACAGAAGAGGATAACCGTCCTCACACTGACACTGTGGGCTCAGCCCAAGCAAGAAACCTTACGTAGCTGAGCATGGGGGTGCACTCAGGAGGCTGAGGCAGATGAATCCTAAGTTTAAGGCCACTTGGGTTATATAGCAAGAAGTTGTCCGAAAAAGCAAATGAAAGGGAAAAAAAAAAAAAACAAAACAAAACTCTATGCCTCTTCATTTCATCATCTAAAAAATTAGAAAGGAGCCAGGCTTGGTGGCATGTGCCTTTAATCCCAGCACTTGGGAGGCAGAGGTAGAAGGATCGCCATGAGTTCAAGGTCACCCTGAGACTACATAGTAAGTAACAGGTCAGCCTGGACTAGAGCAAGACCCCACCTCAAAAAAAAAAAAAAAGTTAGAAAAGGCTGGAGAAATGGCTTAGCAGTTTAGGCACTTGCCTGCTAAGCCTAAGGACCCCGGTTCAATTCCCCAGAACCCATGTAAGCCAGATGCACAAGGTGACAAACGCATCTAGAGTTCACTTGCAATGGCTAGAGGCCCTGGCATGTCCATTCTCATTCTCTCTCTTTCCCCTTGCAAATAAATAAACAAAAACATTTAAAAACAAACAAAAGCCAGGTATGGTGGCACACACCTTTAATCCCAGCACTCAGGAGGCAGAGGTAGGAGAATCACCATGAGTTCGAGGCCACCCTGAGACTTCGTAGTGAATTCCAGGTCAGCCTGGGCTAGAGCAAGACCCTACCTCGAAAAAAAAAAAAACAAAAAACCAAACCTATAGATACTGATCTGACCACAGTGAGTAATGTGCTGGCTGCACAAGCATGAGGACCTGAGGTGGGGTTCCCCAGAACCCATGTAAATGCCAGTGTGACGGCGTTTACCATAATCTCAGCACAGAGAGTGGCAGGAGAAGGATCCCTAGGGCTCACTAGCTAGCTAGCCTAGCTGAATCAGTAAACTCCAGGCCAATGAGAGACAGGGGGCTGGAGAGATGGCTTAGCAGTTAAGGCGCATGCCTGTGAAGCCTAAGGACCCAGGTTCAATTCCCCAAGACCCACATAATCCAGATGCACATGGTGGCACATACGTCTGGAGTTTGTGTGCAGTGGCTGGAGGCCCTGGCATGCCCATTCTCTCTGTCTCTCTCTCTCTCCCTCTCTCTCTCTCTCTCTCTGCTTGCAAATAAATAAATAAAATTTATATATATAAAAAAGAGGTTGACGGTATACCTGAGGATGAGACTGTCCTCTCACTTCCACATGCATATGTGCACACACACACACATACATATATGCACATACACCACACATCATACACATGGAAAAAGGGTCACTGTGAAGGTTAACTGGGAGAAGCACTCTCCTCACTAACACAGCAAATAATGGAATGCTCAAACACTGCCCCACTGTGGTGCTGCCCCACCCCAAAGGTGTTCAGCGGACTGTCTGCAGATAGTGAGTTGCTTGCCGCAGTGAGTGTTCAAGCCATGACTGACTGTGGCAGAAAGAGCCTCACAGGTGGCAAATGGGACTACATAAGCTTTGAAGCCTCTCAACCCAAAGATTCCATTTCTGTTTCAAAGCCTGTTTCACTACAACAACTGTGAACAAAAGTTAACGATAGCAACATTTCTTTACAGGGAGCAAGAGCAGTGGGCACTCTCTTACTTACCCGCAGGGCTACTGTCTGTGCACAGAGATGATGTCAGGGGTGAAGGGAATCTCAGAAACGAACCTGAAGATGCATTAGCAATCTGTAGTGGGACCCCATACTGCAAGCACAGAAACCAAGAGAGGTCATGGTGTCACAGGCATGCATTCGTTCAACATTCACTGGGCATCTACTAAGTGACACACAACACTGCAGGTGTGGAGAATAAAATCTAAGTGTGGTCCTTGCCACCAACATAAAGCTGACATCTAGCTGTCACTCTCCCCCACCCTCTCTCTCTCCTTGTTTTTTGTGTTTTGAGGTAGGGTCTTACTCTCGCCCAGGCTCACCTGGAATTCACTCAGTAGTCTCAGGCTGGCCTCGAACTCATGGCAATCCTCCTATCTCTGCCTTCCAAGGGCTGGGATTAAAGGTGTGTACCACCACACCCGGCTCCCTCTCTGAAATTGGGCCTCACTATGTTACTAGGCTGGTCTTGAATTCCTGACCTCATGGGATTCTCCTGCCTCACCACTCCAATGCTGGGATTACAGGTGCATGGAAGGACATGCATGACTGTGTGTGTCACTGTATTGCAGTCTAATTATAGAATTCCCTGGAAAGTATAAGAGAAGGTAGTATAGTGTTTGCCTCTGCAGAAGAACTGGATGATTAGGTACAGGGATGAACAAAACTACTCAATAGCCCTCATTATTTAAACAGTCACAATGTACATTCAGGTGATACAAAATCTTTTCTTTCTTTCTTTCTTTCTTTCTTTTTTTTTTTTTTTTTTTTTTTTGGTTTTTTGAGGTAGGGTCTCACTCTAGCTCAGGTTGACCTGGAATTCATTACGTAGTGTCAGGGTGGCCTCAAACTCACAGTGATACTCCTACCTCTGCCTCTGTGTTGGGATTAAAAGCATGCGCCACCACACCTGGCTTACAAAATCTTTTCTAAATCAATTCTTTATGAATGAGTTTTAAGAAAGTGTCTTCTGGAGCTGGAGAGATGGCTTAGCAGTTAAACGCTTGCCTGTGAAGCTACAGACCCCGTTTCGAGGCTCAATTCCCCAGGACCCATGTAAGCCAGATGCATAAGGTGGTACATGCATCTGGAGTTTGTTTGCAGTGGCTGGAGGCCCTGGCGTGCCCATTCTCTCTCTCTCTCGTCTCTCTCTCTCTCCCCTTCTCTCTCTCTCTGTGGCTCTCAAATAAATAAAAATAAACAAAAAAATCTTAAAAAAGAGTGTCTTCTTTCTCCCCATGAATTCCTTCCTATTAGTCAAAAACCCAAATTCACAACTTACAGACATATAGATAATAGTCTTGAATTTAAATTGACCCAAATGCATTAGTGGGGTCAAGGGCACAGAAAAACAGGAGCTTTCGCTCCCTGCAACTAGAGTGTAAATGACTGTAGTCTTTCTGGACAGCAATCTGTTCACCAATACTGAAGCTTGGTGTTTGTTTTCATCAAGCTGATCCATTTGTAGAAGAAACAGATCCCAAGTATTTAACTTGATATAAATATGAGTGTGTGTTGAAGATTATTTATAATAGCAAAAACTGGAAACAAATGTTCAAGACCAGCCTGGGGCTACAGAGTGAGTTCTAGGTCAGCCTAGGCTGGAGTGAGACCACACTCAATAAAACCAAAATAATAATAATAATAAAATTCTGCTGGGCGTGGTGGTACACGCCTTTAATCCCAGCACTTGGGAGGCATAGGTAGGAGGATCGCCATGAGTTCGAGGCCACCCTGAGACTACATAGTGAATTCCAGGTTAGCCTGAGCTAGACTGAAACCCTACCTCGAAAAAAGAAAAAAAAATTTAAGTGCAATGATGGTTGGGTGTGGTGGCCCATATCTGCAATCTTAGCAGTTAGGAGGTGGCGGCAAGAGGGTCATTAGTTCAAATACAACCTGAGCTACAGAGCAAGGCCCTGTCTTGAAAAACTAAGATTTTAAATAAGAGTATAATGACAGGCTGGGAATACAATGAAGTAGCAGAGCACCTGCCTAGCATTGGCTCCATCCCCAGCCCTACAAAAGAGTGAATGGCTTAAATATACGCACAGAAAGGAAGACTTTGTAAAGATGCTCTCACACTAATGGGACAATTTCTTTTCCTGTCCTAAGCTTAGATAAGTGAGACAATGATATATTCCAGGCTATCTGAAGTAACATCTGGAAAGTTCTACATAGGGAAATGTCCAAGAAGTGGTAATTAAAAAAAAAAAAAAGTATTTCATTTATTGGAGGGAGGGAGAGGGAAGAAGGAAGACAGAGAGAGAAAGAATGGGTACACTGGACCTCTAGCCATTTTGTGCATCTGGCTTTACATGGGTACTAAGGAATCAAACCCAGGTCCTCAGTCTTTGCAGGTAAGTGCCTTAATTGCTGAGCCACCTCTCCAGCCCCCAAAAGTAATTTTTATGTTGATATGGGAAGGTACATAGGCTTTGTTATTGAAAAAATGTTTTCCAGGGCTGGAGATGGTTTGGCAGTTAAGTGCTTGCCTGTGAAGTCTAAGGACCTGAGTTGAGGCTCATATTCTCCAGGACCCACATGAGCCAGATGCACAAGGTGGCACTTGCATCTGGAATTCGTCTGCAGTGGCTGGAGGCCCTGGCACACCCATTCTCTATCTGCCTCTTTCTCTGTAAGTCCCACTTCTATTTTAATAGTGCATATTCCCTATGGAGATGCATTTAAAACCAGGAAGAACACATGCTAACCTTTCACAGTGATTTGCAGTGTGAATTGCTTTTTGCGGGGTAAGAACGAAGCATGGCCTGGAACATACCAAGCATGAGCTCTACAGTGGGCTGCGCTCCCCTCCAGCCCTGCGAGAGGCTCAGTGACAAGGGCCTTCCACGGTTCACTGAGGCCTTCTACACCTTTCCTCGTACCACTGCTACATGTTGCTTTCATGCCTCCCTTTCCAAAGCATGCTTCTGAAAATGTTAGGTTTTGGTTCAATTTGGTTTAATTGTTGTTGCTGGTTTGAGTCAGGGTCCCATTAGCCCAGGCTGTTCCTGAACTCACTATGTAGTCAAGGATGATCCTGAATTCCTTATTCTTCTGCCTCTACCTATGTATGCTGAGATAACACCACACACAGCTTTGAAGAAGTTAAAATTTTTTCAGTGTCAATATATGTCACATTCTACAAGTTTGCTAATGAACGATGTAAAACAGCATACATCATCCTAAAGTCTGCAACTAAATACAATCTTGAGAGGAGGCCAGGCACGCAGGCACTCCAGTCCCTCTGCCCAGCAGCGGGCCCCAAGCATTATGCTCCACCCTCTCAGGCTGAGAAGAACCGAGAATTCTGCAGAAACAAAATACAAGCATACCACAGAGGTTCAGAATTTAAATGCTCATTTTCAGCCTCAGAATCTTTGAGAGGCCTTGCATTCATTTCTAGTCTATATCAGTTCTATGCTCCAGGGAAGCCAGGCTTTGTATGTTAATATGGAAAATAACTTACTAGGACAGAGTATTTGGGACACATGAGTAGATGCCTTTGAGATCTAGGCTCACCTCATATCTAGCAGCATGTGGAGCATCCAATGTGGCTGTGAACGAAACATCTGATTCCGTGTTCAATGTAAAACCATCTGATGCTTCCATGAACTGATCAAAATTGCTTTCATTTGGCACTTCTGGATTAGTAAAGGATAATGCAGGTTTATCTATTTTCAGAAGAAGAAATTTAAATCAGCAAAAACAAAATGTGTGCACTGTAAATGACATCCATAACATTTTAGAATTCACTATGTAGTCTCAGGGTGGGTGGCTTTGAACTCATGATGATCCTCCTACCTCCACTTCCCAAGTGCTGAGATTAAATGCGTGCACCACCATGCCTGGCTTGGAAATCAGTTTCAATAACTGCAAAGATGACATGTGGAAAAATAGACTTTTTGCCCATTTACTTCTCTAAGAATCGCATGGGGTTTGTTAAATAAACAGGATCTCTAATCACCATGTGTTCAAGGCCACTCTGGTCTATGTAGTGTGTTCCAGACCAGCCAGAGCTACACAGCAAGACCTTGTCTCAACAACAACAACAACAAAGAACAGTAAATAGAGCATGGTGGCACACACCTGCCTTTAATCCCAACACTTGGGAGGCAGAGGTAAAAGGATTGCTAAAAGTTCAAGGCCAGCCTGGGACTACAGAGTGAGTTCCAGGTCAGCCTGGGCTAAAGTGAAACCCTACCTAAAAAAAAAAAAAAAAACAATATATAAACAGGATCCCCAGACTTGGCTCCCCCCCACACACCCTGGTCTCAATCTAGCCCATATTGATCTAGAATTCACTATGTAGTCTCAGGCTGACCTTGAACTCACAGTGACCCTCCTACCTCAGCCTCCCAAGTGCTGGGATTAAAGGCATGTGTAACCACGGCCAGCTAGACTTGGCAACTTTTCATGCAGCCACATCCTGTGCTGTGTGCAAAAGGAGAGGAGGAGGCAGGCTGCCACATTCACTTCTGGAGCTATTAGGGGTAGAGTATGGGTGGTAGTCATTGATTAGTTGTTGCTTCAGGTAAATCACAGTGTATTCACTTGTCTTTCATCACAAGGGAACAACCCCAAATATCTAAAGACATTGGAAAAAGACAATGAAGTTGAGCTGATAAAATCATAAAACATGTCCCTTCTCTTTCATATCTTGAGAACACTGCATGCTCATGTGGACTTTGAGTCCAGAAACTTGCCTGAGTTAAATGCTCAGATGGAAAAAAAGATCCTGTTTTCATGCAAATATTCTTAGTAAAAAGAAAAAATAAATAGAAACTAAGGGCAATTTTAAATTTGAGCCTGATTTCAACCATTACAACAAGAGGAAATCAAGTAACGCTCACATGTGCAACCTGGATTCTTATATATGTCTACTCAGCATAAACACCTTTGAAATCAAGTGTAAAAATTTAAAAAAACAACTACATAGTTCAAATACTTCCAAAGACAGTGTGTGAGCAAAAGGTCTATGAAGTTATTTTCAGTTACCTATAAAATGGTCTCAGGAGATCCAAATTATTCACATATACAAAACATAGACTGGATGTTTTAACTTGAAGTGAATGAGATAGTTTTCTATGAAATATGTTTAAAAGAAAAACTTAAGCCGGGCATGGTGGCGCATGCCTTTAATCCCAGCACTCAGGAGGCAGAGGTAGGAGGATCGCCGTGAGTTCAAGGCTACCCTGAGACTCCATAGTGAATTCCAGGTCAGCCTGGGCTAGAGTGAGACCCTACCTCGAAAAACCAAAAAAAAAAAAAAAAAAAAAAAAAAAAAAAAAAGAAAGAAAGAAAAGAAAAGAAAAACTTTCCAGAGTGTCACCAAAACTACCAAATAAGTACTTACGGTTTGAAATGTGAATGCAGAAAATGGATGGGTTGATTTGGTCAATAAGCTTAAATACCCTTTGAGGCGGGTCTGCTGTCAAATTCAGGGAATAGATGGCTGCTTTCTGACTACAAAACTGGCTATCACCCCTGAAAATTAAAGAAAAAAAAGTGTCAAACCTTAAGGCATAAGTCCATGGCCTTAGCCAGTTCATTTTTGTTGTTTTTTTGGAGGTAGGGTCTCACTCTAGCTCAGGCTGACCTGGCATTCACTCTGTAGTCCCAGGCTGGCCTCAACTCACAATAGTCCTTGTGGCAGTTTAAATAAATGGCCCCCAATACATTTAGGATTTTATTACAGTTTGTAATTCAGATCTGCAGCCACCTGGGTAGAGGAGATGACATTGGGCAGCTCTTAGGTCCAGCTCTAAGATGTGGTGGTGGGTTTGAAATTCCAATCTAAAAATATGCAGTGACTGAGTTCAGCCAAGAATTCCTAAGTGTGCTTCTGTGCCGTGTGGCTTCTGGGTTTTTGGTTTGGGGCTTCTCTCTCCCTGCTTGGTCCTTTGAGAGGGGCCAGCTTCTTCTGCCATTACGGAACTTCCCCTGGATCTGTAAGCTTCAATAAATCCCTCCCTCCATCACCGTGCCTGGTCTGGAAGTTCATCTCCGGTAACTGAAAGCTGTCTGCTACAGTCCTCCTACCTCAGCCTCCCTAGTGCTAGGATTAAAGGCATGCCCCACCATGCCCAGCTCAGACCCTCCTCTTTCAAGGTAGTCCTTCCTCTGTTTTGTTGTCTCATTCTTTTTGTCCTCCTGTGTCCTCCATGTCAATCTGTTTATGGGTTCAGAACAGCACTGACCTTGTGGGGATATTGGTAACTACTGTGGAGTCATGAAGGCCCAAGTAGGTTCATGTCAAGAGGACATTAGACAGATTATTTTAAAGGTGAAGAATGCTGTTCTGCAGTAGGTCAACAGCTACAAGGAGAATGTTTAGGAAAGCACAGTGTCAGGACTGAATCCATTTTAATATATTTGGTGTTAAAATGTTTCACACTGGAATTTTTCTTCTAACTGACAAACTGGATAATAACCTCTAAGGAAATCCTGTCAAATATGGAATACAGACCAGAGTAGTTTTAATATAAATGAATCTTGTAAACTCTGATGCACCAACTCTATGAAATTTTTTAGAACTTCAGATTATTTTTAAGTACCCAGAAGAGATCCAACATTCCTTGTCTTTAAAATAAAGCTGTCTTCACAGGCCTGTGAAAGTGAGAAAATGTGAGTTTATCTGAAGGGTTTACAGCTCAGAAACCCATGGTGCAGCCAGACCCTCTACCAAACCAGATGGGCAAACCCTGCCACTGTGAGCAGACCCAGGTTCAGCATGAAGAGAGTGACAGCAAAACAGCACCATGTTCTCCTGCTCTAAAGCCTTCCTCATCACTGCACCCTGCCTAAGGTTTCCCATGTCAACCAATATGTTTTTTGCTGCACTTCACCGTTGGCTTGGATTGTTGCTAATTTTCCCCAGTTACATATAAAGCTATCCTGACATCTCTCTCCACACATCTGTATAACTGTCTCTTGTTATTTCCTTGGAATATGTTCCTGGAAGTAGGACTGTGAGTCAGAGATTAGGTGCATTGATGGCTTCTGGGACAGGGGCAGACTGCCCACCAGAGCGTACAATAGTCATGCTCACTGACAGGACACTGTAGCGAGAGGCCTGTTTCCCTGTGACCATGCCAAGACCAGGTACTTCCTGGGCCTTAAATGATGGCGAAGACCAGACACACAGGTAAAGAGAAGCTAAACCAAGTTCTGTGACAGCATTGGCCAAGGAAGGGAGATGAATTGATGGTCTGGGAAAACACAGAGTACCAAGGTTGGGCTGGAGAGGTGGGTTGGAGATGGGAGGCCGAGGGAAACAATATGTATGGAGACTCAAAGAGCAGGTGGGTAAGGAAGACTTTGGAAAGGCTGTAGCAAGTGAGTGACAAGTTGAGACATGGGCTTACAAGATGGAAGGCCGGGGCTGGATGGACATAAGAGCTACTGTGCAAGAGCAATGGAGTCTAACAGCTCCTCTATCCTGGGCGCATCTTCATGATCTGAGCTTACTCCCTAGTCCCACTGTGAAGGGGAAGGTTGCCAATGGTCATTATCTGTAGTGGCATCTTATTTGGCTCCCTGGCTCCTACTCTGGTCCCACTGTGCCCACTGCTAAAGACCTAGATGAGACTTCAGAGCAAAGCAAACCTCAGCACACAATGCTCTCCCCACCTGTCTCAGGCCCAGCTTCATTATCCATGCTAGGCTGCCTATGGTGAAATGTCCCTCCAAGACTCACCCACTCCCACAGCCTGGAACGCCTGCCCCAGAACCTGTCCTTGTCCTTCAGAACCCCACACAGTGTGGCTCATCTTTTCCAGAAAGCCCAGCTGTCTGAGTTAGATACCGTTCTTGAGTTCTCCAGGCAGAAGCTACCATCACTCGCCTCCTCCCTCATTCAGCAGAAAGCTCTTGAAAGCAGCGTGGGCTAAGTTGAGCTTTATATCCCTACTGCTGACATGTAAGGCCAGGAGTGTGTGACTCATTGGAGGAGCACCTACCTAGCATATTCCAGGCCCTACTTCCATTCCCAGGACCTAAAAACAAAAGGCTAAGATGAGGTAGGGGCCAGCAACCTCTGGGTTTGAGGAAGTCAGGATTAGAAATCCATGCATTTGGTTAACTAATTTGTGTGGGTATGGTACTAGAGGCCACCACACCTAGGGACTCTACCACTGGCCTATAACCCTAGCCCCAGTGAACCCATTTTAAATGAGACCCTCACATGTGGCAGGAGCTGGCTGGGCACTGATGGCTCATATGAGATGCTCTTCTGCTCATTAAAGCTTCCATCTGGTGGGGAAAATAGACATTCATCCAGTACACTTACTTTTAAATGATGGGTTACCAAATAGGAGACTTAGTTGTTGATAGCTTAGCAAATGGGAGCAAATCCTTATGGATTGCAACCTATAATGAAAACACTCAGTTAACTAGAATGATGGCTCGTCATCTGTTGACTTTCTTTTTTTTTTTGGTTTTTCGATTTTTCGAGGTAGGGTCTCACTCTAGCCCAGGCTGACCTGGAATTCACTATGAAGTCTCAGGGTGGCCTCGAACTCACGGTGATCCTCCTACCTCTGCCTCCCGTGTTGACTTTCTTTCAATATTTTATTTATTTATCTGAGAGAGGAAGGGAGGGATGGAGAGAAAAGAGGCAAATAGAGACAGAGAAAATGGGTACGCTACTGCCTCTAGCTTTACATGGGTACTGGGGAATCAAACCTGGGTCCTTAGGTTTCACAGGCAAGTGCCTTAACCACTAAGCCATCTCTCCTCATGTCTTTCTTTTTTAGAGCTAAGCTCCTACATTACTCTGGCCAATCACCAATGCCAGGGTTTAAGTGATCCTCCTGACTAAACCTCCCAAGGAGCTGGGACTATGCCAGGGAAATTATTTGAGTTGGTTCATATCTGGGGAAAAAAATTACAAAAAAAAACTGAGAAACTGGGCATGGTGATGCACACCTTTAATCCCAGCACTCAGGAGGCAGAGGTAGGAGGATCGCCATGAGTTTGAGACCATCCTGAGACTACATAGTGAATTCCAGGTCAGCCTGGGCTAGAGCAAGACCCTACCTTGAGAAAACAACATAAAATAAAATAAAATAAAATAAAATAAAATAAAATAAAATAAAATAAAATAGAGCTGGGGAGATGGCTCAGTGAGTTAAGAGCACTTGCTCCACAAGCACACGCACCTGAGTTCAATCCCCAACACCCAAGTAAAAAGCCGGGAGTGGCCACACATGCCTGGGACCCATCACTGAAGGGAACAGAGATAGGAAGATCACTGGGCTTGCTCCTCAGTGCCTCTACCCAAAACCCAGCATGAGAGGGGCTCCAGGTGCAGTGAGAGACTCGCCTCAGGAAAATACAGCAGAAGAGCACTCAATAGAGGAGGACACTCCTCCTGTGGTCTCTGCGTGCTGGTGCCCAGGGTGGGAACACCTGCCCACACAGGTGACACCCCCCCACACACACACACTATACACTACACACACAATTTCTTTGAGGTCCTTTCCCGAGCACTGAACAGATTTACCCCTAACTTTGAAACTGGGGACCTGCAAGCCATGCTGGGTTGTTTGTTTTTTTGGTTTTCTAGGTAGGGTCCCACTCTAGCCCATGCTGATCTCGAATTCACTCTTTAGTCTCAGGCTGGCATTGAACTCACAGCAATCCTCCTACCTCTGCCTCCTGAGTGCTGGGATTAAAGGCATGTGCCACCAAGCCCGGCTGCATACTTTCTTTTATAAATAAAAGTCTTTGCTGGGCATGGTGGCACTCACCTTTAATCCCAGCACTCAGGAGGCAGAGGTAGGAGGATTATTGTGAGTTTGAGGCTACCCTGAGACTACATAGTGAATTCCAGGTCAGCCTGGGCTAAAGTGAGACCCTACCTCAAAAACCAAAAAAGTCTTTGTGTGTGTATATGTGGTGTGTACATATGTATATATGTGTGTGTGTGTGTGTACATGTATGTGGAGGTCAGAGTTCAACATCAGATGTCTTCCTCAGTCACTTTCCACCTTATTTCTTTTTAAATAACATTTAAAAAAATTTTATTTATTTGAGAGAGACACAGGCAAATAGAGAATGGGCATGCCAAGGGCCTCTAACCACTGCAAACAAACTCCAGGTGCATGTACCACCATGTGCATCTGGCTTATGTGGGTACTGGGTAACTGAACCTGGGTTCTTAGGCTTCACAGGCAAGCACCTTAACCGCTAAGCCATCTCTCCAGCCCTCCGCCTTTTTTTTTTTTTTTTTTTTTTGAGGCAGGCCCAACAGACTGGCCTTTTATTTATGAGAGAGAACGATAGCAAGAGATAACTGTCCCTCCAGGGCCTCTGGCCACTGCAATAGAACTCCAGACACATGCGCCACCTTGTGCACATGTGCGACCTTGCACACGCGTCACCTTGTGCATCTGCCTTATGCATGATATGGGGAGTCAAACAAGGGTCCTTAGGCTTTATAGGCAAGCACCTTAACTGCTAAACCATCTCTCCAGCCCCACCTTACTTTTTGAAACTGGGCCTCTCACTGAATCTGAAGCTCACAAATTCTGCTAAACAAGCTGGCCAGCAAGCCCCAGGGAACTAACTTCCTGTCTCCGCTTCCCTAGCACTGGGATTACAAGCACATACTCTGAGCTTTTGTGTGAGTGCTGGGGACATGAACTCGGGTCCCCATGCTTGCCCGGCAAGCACTTTACCCACTGGCTACCTCCCCCCCAATAAAGTTTTATTAAAGCACAGTCACACCTGCTTATTTACATATAACTGGCACCATTTGTTCATCAATGTAAAATTGAGAGGCTCCAACAGGAGCCCATTGATATTTTTATTTATTTACCTGTGTTCCTGTGTGGTGCATGTGTGCACATGCCAGGCTTGCCATTCACTGCAAACAAACATTCCCCTCCTTTTTTTTTTTTTTTTTCCTGAGATAGGGTCTCACTCTAGTGCAAGCTAACCAATACCTCACTTTATAGGCCCAGAATGGCCTCTACCTCCAACCTCTGCCTCCTGAGTGCTGGGATTAAAGGTGTGTACCACCACACCTGGTCCTACCAACACTTTGTTTATTTTTTGCAAGGCAGGGTCTAGAAGGAGGCTGAGGTAAGAGGATTACTGTGAGTTTGAGGCCAGCCTGAGCTACAGAGTGAGTTCCAAGATGGCCTGGGCTAAAGGGAGACCCTACCTCAAAAAAAAACAGGAAGCCAGGTGTGATGGCACACACCTTTAATCCCGGCACTGTGAAACCCTACCTCAAAACAAACAAACAAACAAACAAACAAACAAACAAAAAGTAATAAAGAAGAAAGGTAGGAATGAAAAGAAAAGGAAGAGGGCTAAAAAGATGGCACAGTGGTTAAGAGTACTTGTTTGCAAAGCCTAATGGCCCAGGTTCTATTCCCCAGTATCCATGTAAAGCCAACTGCACAAAGCGGTACATAGGTCTGGAGATTGTTTGCAGTGGCAGAAGGCTCTAGCACATCCATTTATTCATTTATTCATTCATTCTCTCTCTGCTTGCAAACATATAATAAATGAAAGAATTTTATAGGCTGGAGAGATGGCTTAGCAGTTAAAGCACTTGCCTGCACAGCCAAAGGACTCAGGTTCCATTCCCAGGACCCACGTAAGCCAGGTGCACAAGGTGGCACATGTGTCTGGAGTTCATTTGCAGGGGTTGAAGGACTTGGCATACCCATTCTCTCTATCTGCCTTTCTCTCTCTCTCTCTCAACTACGTAAACATATTTCTTAAATTTTATCACTTTTTTTCTTAAATATAAAATTTTTTAAAAGAATTTTAAAGAAAAAAAGGAAACATTCAGTTTTGCATTGGATGTACAAAGTCATTACTCATGGGAAAAATTCATTGTATTTCCAAAGAGGATTCAACCTGTCCAATACCAGCTGCTGAAGTGTGCTATCTGGCTTATTCATTATTATTATTATTTGATTTTTGTTTTCTTTTCAAAGTAGGGTCTCACTTTAGCCCAAGCTGACCTGGATCTCACTCTGTAGTCCCAGGCTGGCTTCAAACTCATGGCAATCCTCCTACCTCTAACTCTCTCTCCAAGTGTTAGGATTAAAAGTATGCACCACCATGCCCGGCCTATATGGCTAATTCAAATCAGCTCTCTTGAGTAGTAAACCGGGTCCATCCTAAATGCATGAACCTTTTCAAAGGCCTGGCACTTTGCTTTTCAAACAGCTCTGAAATATGAGAGCAAAGCACTCACAAAAGTCCATTTCTTTACCTTATAATGGGAATGTTATTCCATATACTAGGAACTGTGAGAATAGCTGGTCAATCTACAATCTGAAAGATACACATGAAGCATTGTGACTACCTGTTTAATGTCTGCAGCAAAAGCTGTTGAAATTAACCTGCACTGTTTACCTGGGAATTCATGATAATATTTCGCAGATGCCCACCTGTGACAATGACATTACCTGTGCAGTGCAGTCCTCTCTCCAGAGAGCACTTTAGAGGTGGCACAGGTTCTTCCTTTGACCACACAGCTGGCTAGATGCAAAGAAGGGATAGTTACACTGCCTGTGTGTTTTCAACCTGGGGACTTTTCACTTTCTGTCTCTAAATTCTATTATCCTGGTTAGATGCCACCACACCTCCATGACATATACTCACATGACAACTGGAACTGAGCAGGCAGAAAAGACACTGAAGTCCACAGAGCTACAGTCAGGATCACAGCAGCAGTTGACGTCACACTGTGCTGCAGACAGGTCACAGACACACAGAGCAGCAACTATAGAAATGACAGGATTCAGAGTGTCACAATCAACAGGGGGTGACTGCCCCCTACTGCTGCAGGGTGCCATAAATCCACATAGTCCAAAAGGTCCATTTAATCAGTCCTATAGTACTTTGGGAAAACGTTGGGAAGTGGTAGTCAGTTTGAGTACTCCTCAGCAGAGGTCTCGCTAAGGAGCAGCTAGTCACCTGACTTGCTTGGCAAGCTTTCTGATTTGATACTGCATGTGAAACCCAGACCTCTGCTGTCTTTGTGAGGGCAGCAGGTGGGGCAGGCTTAAGCAGCAGCACACCTGCAATAGCTAGGGACTGGGCACAAATGAGCACCTATGCCCCTCCTCTAGAGAACATGATTCCAAGTCAGGGCTTTGAGTCTTGTCCCTCTCCTCACACATAACCTGTGGCTTTGAAGCTAAACTCATATTCACAGGCTCTTGGCCAAGACACAGATTGTCTCTGCTACCTAAAATATCATTGTCAGAGGCCGGGGAGATGGCTCTGAAGGTAAGAGCCCTTGCTGCACAAGCATCAGAATCTGAGCTCAATCTCTAGTACCCACATCAAAATAAAAGCCAGATGTGACAACCCAGTCCTGTGGGGGGCAGAGACAGGACAACCACTGGAGCTTACAGGTCAGCCAGTCTAACCAAAAGGAAGTTAACTCCAGGGCTAGGAAGTTGGCTCCACAGTTAAAGACACTGGCTTGCAAAGCCTGCAAGCCAGGGTTCAATTCCTGAGGTAGGGTCTTGTTCTAGCCCGTGCTGACCCAGTACCCATGTAAAGTCAGATGCACAAAGTAATGCATGCATCTGAAGTTCTTTTCCAGTGGCAAGAGGCCCTTGTACTTCCATCCCTCTGCCCCCGCTTGCAAATGAGTAATTAATAGTAATATAATCAAAAGAAGTCACCAGGCATGGTGGTACATACCTTTGATCCCAGCCCTGGGATGGGAGGGGTTTGCTATAGTTCAAGGCCACCCTGAGACTAACAGTGAATTACAGGTCAGCCTGGACTAGAGTGAGACCCTATCTCAAAACACAAAACAAAACAAAATAAATAAATAAAATAAAAATAAAGGACTAGGGAAATGGCTCAGTTGTTAAGGCATTTGCCTGTGAAGCCTAAGGACCCCAGTTCAATTCCCCAGGACCCACGTTAGCCAGATGCACAAGGGGGCACACGCGTCTGGAGTTCGTTTGCAGTGGCTGAAGGCCCTGGCGTGCCCATTCTCTTTCTTTCTATCCGCCTCTTCCTCTCTCTCTCTCTCCTTCAAATAAATAAATAAATAAAATATTAAAAAATAAAATAAAGGGCTGGTAAGATGGCTTAGCAGTTAAGGTGCTTACCTGCAAAGCCTAAGGACTCAGGTTTGAGTTCCCAGAACCCACATGAAGCCAGATGCACAAGGGGATGCATGTGTCTAGAGTTCATTTGCAGTGGCTAGAGGCCCTGTCCCTACGAGGACTGAGGAGACAGTTGTCTTGCCCATTCCCTCCATGCTTATGGACCGCCAGTAAGAGCCCAGGAGCAAGGAAGGGCTCAGCCCCACCCAGCCACCACCTGCAGCGCTGGCACCACGAAGCAGCAGATGTGTCTACTTCCTATGCCTTAGATGTGGCTCATGCTGCCACAGGACAACAAAAATTTAAGAAGTTGGACAAAATGATTTTAAGAAGCTCTTGTGCCATTCTTTAACTAAATCTACTTCAGTAATCAAATGTGCTCTATATGTACACACATCCAGGCTGGCGTAACTTCCTTTCTAAGTGTGTTAATCACCTACATAGAAGCCAAAGCCAATTGGAATCATCAGAACAATATTGTGGCCTGTGCTCCCAGGTCATGAGGCCACTGGAGATGATGGGACACTTCTATATTGACCCCCTGGTAAGTCACCTGTCTTCCTGAGCAAGGAGGGTACGGAGACCCAAACAAAATTGGTGTACAGTCTGAAACAGGAGAGTCACAATCGAGGAGCAATCAGTCCTCCTAGCTTCCCAAAAAAGGAAAAACTACTTGGCCATCATGGCCCTGACTCATCCTAACAGACAGAAAACACCAATAAGCTATAGGGCTACTCCTGGGTCCCTAAAACCTCCTTTGGAGAGCCATTAGTGACCTCCAAAATTAATCCCTAATTAAATTCTGGCTATCTGCATGGTCTTAAACATCAGAGAGAAATGTATAACCAAAGATAAAAAATACCTTAAATATATGAATGGCCTATTAAGTAATACAACAAGAGCTTTCCAAGAGGGGAAACAAGCAAGACCTTAAGACAAAGCACTACCCATCAAACAGTCTCCCGGGTGGTTCATTGCCTGTCACACTCACCCTGCTCCCCCCAGCTCCTCCTGCGCCCAGGGCATTGGTGGCCAACGACCCCTGGGGATAGCAAGGACCCTCACTCTCTCTCTAATAAAAAAATAAAATATTAAAAAGATAAAAATAAAAAGAAGTCAGCTGACATGGTGACACACACCTATAATCCTGGGTAGAGGTAGAAGGATCACTCTGAGTTCGAGGCCACCCTAAGACTAGACTACATAGTGAATTCCAGGTCAACCCAGGCTAGAAGAAGACCCTATCTCAGGGAAGAAAAAAAAAAAAAGAGGTCAGCACCAGGTTCAGTAAGACTCTTTGTCTCAAGGAAGTAAAGCAGGAGAGTGACAGAGAATGACACCCAATTTTCTCCTCTGGCCACACGTGCATATGGGGCAGGCACATCCGTACACATGCATATGCCAGACACATATACACCCCCAAAATTATATGCCTAAATATGTCTATGGCAATTTACAATAAACTGTAATAAAGTTATGAAAATAGAACATGTAGGGAGGTGGAGATCTCCCCATAACAACTTTCAATTATCAATAATGATGATCACCTCCATTTTTAGCAGATGGAGTAGCTTCTTGTGTGCATAAAAGACAACTGAGGGGCTGGAGAGATGGCTCAGCAATTAAAGTGCTTGCCTGAAATGCTTGTTGACCCTGGTTCGAATCCCCAGTACCCACGTAAAGCCAGATGCACAATGTGGTACATGTATCTGGAATTTATTTGCAGTGGCAGGAGGCCATGGCACACTCATTCTCTCTCTCTTTTTCTCTCCCCCCGCCCCCAGCTTTCAAACAAATAAAATAAAATAAATGGTACTCTTCTTAAAAAAAAAAAAAGAAGAAAAAGAAGAACTTGCATAGTGGTTAAGGCACTTGCCTGCAAAGCCTAAGGACCCACGTTCGATGTCTCTGGATCCCACATAAGCCAGATGTACAAAGGTGAGGCAAGCACAAGGTCATAAATGCCCACTAGGTGGCGCAAACATCTGGCGTTCAATTGCACTGCCTAAGGCCCTGGCACCAATTCTCTCTCCTTCCCTCTCTCTCTTGCTCTATCTTAAAAAAAAGATGACAACACAGAGTCAAAAATTCTCAAGAGAAAAAGCTGAGCATGGTGGATCATCGTGAGTTCAAGGCCCCGAGGCTACATAGTGAATTCCAGGTCAGCCTGGGCTAGAGCAAGACCCTACCTCAAAAAACAAAACAAACAAACAGGACTGGAGGGATGGCTTAGCGGTTAAGGCGTTTGTCTACAAAGCCACAGGACCCCGGTTCAATTCCCCAGGATCCACATAAGCCAGATGTACAAGGTGGCACATGCGTCTGGAGTTCGTTTGAAGTGGCTGGAGGCCCTGATGTGCCCATTCTCTCTCATACTCTCCATCTACCTCTTTCCCTCTCACTCTCTCAAATAAATAAATTAATTAATTTTTTAAAATACTTAAAAAACAAACAAAAAAATTCTCAAGAGACTTTTGGGCACTGAATACTCAGCTAAACTATTTCAATTCCTCACCAAATTCGCTTTCTTACAAATTCATGCTCTGTCAAATGGGGAACTTTCAAAGGGCTAACAAAGCATGAGAATAATAACACCGAATTTATGGTACAGACTATTGTGGGGAGGGAGGAAAGAAGAACAAAATCAAGGCTTCAATATTTCTCCCCTCCTTTTTGAGACAGGCTTCATATAGCCCAGCCTGGCCTCAAGCTCCAGATCCTCCTGTCTCTACCACCCAAGTGCTAGCATCATAGGTGTATGTCATTATGCCTGCCTGGGCAATACTAAGATTTTATGTATAATGTTTTGTTTCTTTTTTATGGATAATAATTTCAAGGAGGAAAAAAAAAAAAGAACAACAAGCCGGGCGTGGTGGCCCACGCCCTTAATCCCAGCACTCAGGAGGCAGAGGTAGGAGGATCACCGTGAGTTTGAGGCCACCCTGAGACTACACAGTAAATTCCAGGCCAGCCTCGAGTGAAACCACACCTCGAAAAAAAAAAAAAAAAAAAAGAACAACAAAAGTATTGAAGGCAAATATTGATGAGTTTCATTCAACACAATTTGCATGAATGAATTATTTCATAATAAAATGAGTTTTTAAAGACATCAGGCATGGTGGCACACATCTGTAATCCCAGTACTTGGGAGGCAGAGACAAGAACTGCAAGTACTAGGCCAGCATGGGCCAGTGACTAAGACCTTGTTTTAAAAAATAAACTATGGGGGCTGAGGGATGGCTTAGCAATTAAGTGCTTGCCTGTGAAGCCTAAGGACCCTGGTTCGAGGCTCAATTCCCCAGGACCCATGTAAGCCAGATGCACAAGGTGGCACATGCTCTGGAGTTTGTTTGCAGTGGCTGGAGGCCCTGGCGCGCCCATTCTCCCCCCCCTCCCTCTTTCTCTCTGTCACTCTCAAATAAATAAATAAATAAAATAAAAATAAAAATAAAATAAACTATGGGGGCTGGAGAGATGGCTTAGTGGTTAAGGCACTTGCCTACAAAGCCAAAGGACCTTGGTTCCATTCCCCAGGACCCACGTAAGTCAGATGCACAAGGTGGCACATGCATCTGGAGTTCATTTGCAGTGGCTGGAAGCCCTGGTGTGCTCATTCTCTCTCACTGTCTCTCTCTCAAATAAATAAAATATTTTTAAATAAAATAAAAATAAACTATGGGGAAAAAAACAACAACAAACTATGGGCTGGGAGAAATGGCTTAGTGGTTAAAGGTCTGACATCTAGAGTTCAATTCCCCATAACCCATGTAGAGCCATGCACAGACCGGTACATGCATGGAGTTCATTTGCAGTAGCAAGAAGCTCTGGTATGCCCATTCTCATTTATTCTCTCTCTCTCCTCTCTCTCTCTCTCTCTCTCTCTCTCTCTCTCTCTCTCTCGTTCTCTCTCCTTGCAAATAAATAAAAATATTTTAAAAAATAAACTAAAATAATACCTAATAGGGGAAGAAAGTTAGTTTTAGGAAAGTGTAGCTCCCTAAAAAATGGTATAACATGTTTTGGAGAAGTGTGATAGGAAAAGGAAGGTTTGCCGATAAATGCTTTCATTCTTTCTTTTTAAAAATCATTCTGTTTTATTTATTTGAAAGAGAGAATAGGGCCGGGCATGGTGGCACACACCTTTAATCCCAGCACTTGGGAGGCAGATTTTAAGAGGATTACTGTGAGTTCAAGGGCCCCCTGAGACCACACAGTGAATTCCAGGTCAGCCTGGACTAGAGTGAAACCCTACCTTGAAAAACCAAATAAAACAAAACAAGAAAATGAAAGAGAGAATAGGTGCGCCAGAGCTCTTGCACTGGAGATGAACTCCAGACACATGCACATGCACCTCTTCGTGTATCTGGCTTTAAGTGAGTACTAAGGGTTGAATCTGGACTGGCAGACTTTGGAAACAAGTGTCTTTAACTGCTGAGCCATCTCCCCAGCACTCTTTTTCCTTCTTTTAAAATATATTATTTAGAGCTAGGGAGATAGCTCAGTGGTTAAGGGTGATTGCTTGCAAAACCTGATGGCCTGGGTTTGATTCCACAGTACCTACACAAAGCCAAGTACACAAAGTGACACATACATCTGGAGTTCATTTGTATTGACAAGAGACCTTGATGCACCTGTTCTCTCTCTCTCTTTCCATAAAATAAATAAATAAAGCTGGGTGTGGTGGCGCACGCCTTTAAACCCAGCACTGGGGGGTGGGGGGGAGGCAGAGGTAGGAGGATTATCATGAGTTCAAGGCCACCCTGAGAGTACATGGTTAATTCCAGGTTAGTCTGGACCAGAGTGAGACCCAACCTCGAAAAACCAAAATAATAATAATAATAATAATAAAAATAAATGAATAAAAATATTAGGGCTGGAGAGATGGCTTAACAGTTAAGGTGCTTGCCTGTGAAACCTAAGGACCCAGGTTCAACTCCCTAGAACCTACATAAACCAGACGCACAAGGGGATGCATGCATACAAGGTCATACATGTGCACAAAGTGACACATGTGTCTGGAGTTTGACTGAAGTCACTAGAGGCCCTGGCATGCCTATTTTCTCTCTCTCTCAAAAAATAAAATTAAAAGAAATATTTAGACAATAATAAAATAGCCAGGCGTGGTAGTGCATGCCTTTAATTCCAGCACTCGCGAGGCAGAGGTAGGAGGATCACCATCAGTTCAAGGCCAACCTGAGACTACATAGTGAATTCTAGGTCAGTGTGGTCTAGAGTAAAACCCTACCTTGAAAAAACAAAATAATAATAATCATAATAATATAATAAAATATGTTACTTAGCTGAGCATGGTGACACATGTGCCACTTTGTGCATTTGGCTTTACATGGGTACTGGGGAATTGAACCTGGGCTGTTAAAGACTCTTCAAGCAAGTGCCTTTAACCACTCTCCATCCCTCTTTCTTTCTTTCTCTTTAAAAAAAAAAAAAAAACTTAAGGGCTGGAGGGATGGCTTAGCAGTTAAGGCACTTGTCTATGAAGCCTAAGGACTAAGGTTCAACTTTCCAGGTCCCACGTAAGCCAGATGCACATGATGGCACATGCATCTGGAGTTTGTTTGCAGTGGCTAGAGGCCCTGGTGTGCCCTTTCTTTCTCGCTCTCTCTCTCTGTCTAATAAATAAATAAATAAAAATAAAATCTTAAAAAAATTTTTTTAAATTATTTTATCTTGCCAGGCATGGTGGTGCATGCCTTTAATCCCAGCACTCAGGAGGCAGAGGTAGGAGCATCTCCGTGAGTTCTAGGCCACCCTGAGACTACATAGTGAATTCCAGGTCAGCCTGAGCTAAAGTGAAACCCTACCTTGAAAAACCAGAAAAAAAAAAAAAAGTAAAGCTGGATGCACAAGGTGGCACATGCAATGGCTGGAGGCCCTGGCATGCCCATTTTCTCTCTATCTCTCTATTTGCCTCTTTCTCTCTCTCATAAACAAATAAATAAATATTTTTTAAATGTAAAGTACAAATCTATCAACCATTCTACAGAAAAACCACCAGGAACACATGCCCTAATTATGATGGTTCAAGCATAGCTTCATCTGGGGAAGAAAGTGCATGATAAGTTATTACTAATATAACTTTCCTACTATTCATCAAGTCAACAGGCTTATGTTTATAGAAGTGTCAAATCCATTTCTCTGTACTTCCCTTTCCTACCCCCAGACTTTGGTGCTGGGGCTTGAACCCAGGTCCTCATGCATGCTAAGTAAATGGTGTGCCATTGAACTACCCCCACAGTAGCCCCTGTACTTTTTATCATAAGTTCCAAATTAACTAAAGTTAAGTCTAGAGCTTAGAATGTCAGCCAACAATGGCTCTTTTCTTCATTAATATGCAGCCATAAATATATTTTTCTCTCAAAAAGTGGTCACACACATACTGCCACTGGGTTACTCTCAATGCAGACAAGATTTTCTTAATTTTTTTTTTTCGAGGTAGCCCAGGCTGACCTGGAATTCACTATGTTGTCTCAGGCTGGCCTCAAATTCACAGCGATCCTCCTACCTCTGCCTCCCAAGTGCTGGGATTAAAGGTGTGCACCTCCACGCCCAGCCCTATGATTCTTTTTTGAAATTATAAATCCTATTGACAAGCTGCCAACTGCTCTGAACCCTCACCTCCAGAAAAATGCATAGTCACAAAATTTTGCACTCAATCTCCTAGTGTCACGACTGGTGCCAAATCAGATTATAAAATATTCACTAAAAATGTAATTGCAGAATTAAAAGATCTCTGAGAAAAACTAACTGCCTAGCCATGTATCTTCAGAAGTGGGCATAAACCCTCACCCCATACCTTCCCACCTCCAACTCTAACACAGGGGGTAACCTGAGGTTTTAATTCAAATCAACAGACAAGGGCCTTCACTTATTTGCAATTTAGTAAGCTATACCTTTGGTGTCTTTTTTTTTTTTTAACTTTATTTTACTTGAGAGAGAAAGGCAGATAGAGAGAAAGAGAGAGAATGGGTGCCCCAGGACCTTCAGCCACTGCAAACGGACTCCAGATGCATGTGCCACCATGTGCATCTGGCTTGTGTGTCCTAGGAAATTGAACCTGCGTCCCTTGGCTTTGCAGGCAAATGCCTTAACCACGAAGCCATCTCTCCAGCCCGGGCATCTATTTTAAATACACTAAGTGAAAAGTAAACGCAGTTGTAAATACATTAATTTCCTCCACTGTCCAAAACCTTCCATTTAAGCTCACCTTGGGCTACCAGGATTCATTCATGCATAACTACCTTTAGCATTAGCCTTGTTCTGTACCAGCAAGAGCTTTCACAGATGTGACACAGTCCTGTGTGTTCTCCTCACGTGGGTGACTGAGATCCAAGCCACCTCCACCTTTCAGAATGATGTGACGCTACACAGTGTTAGCTCTCATTACTTTTTAAAATATTTTTGTTATGTACTTATTTATTTGAGAGAGAAAGAGTGAGATAGAGGGAGAATGGGCGCACCAGGGCCTCTAGCCACTGCAAATGAACTCCGGACGCATGCACCACCATGTGCACCTGGCTTACGTGGGACCTGGGGAATCGAATCTGGGTCCTTAGGCTTCGCAGGCAAGCACCTTAACCGCTAAGCCACCTCTCCAGTCTTAACTCTCATTACTGATCTTAGTCCTCCTACCCAGTCCAAGGATGGATCCGGACGGACACCCGGAAGTCAGTATTTGGTACCCACCGTCAGTCACCGGGGTGGGCCTGGGGCCAGAGGACAGCTCCGGGACCTTGGGGGTTCCCAGGGTTCTAGGCGATGGGGACGGTTTATGAGTCGCTGCGGCGGCCTCGGTGGCGTTGAGGCCCTCCGTCACGGCCGGGGTGGCCCCGGCCTGCGCGCTCACCGAGGCCCAGCAGCCCAGCAGCTCCAGCAGGAGCGGCGCCAGGACCCGCGACCCCATGGCCTAGCGGAGCCGCGCGCGCCGGGCACCAGGGATCCTGCGTTGCCTGGCAACCGCGACAGCCCGGCGCGAGGCATGTCGGGAAGAGGTCCGCGATGCCTTGGGAGCCTGGGACAGAGGGCGGGGCCTGACCGCGGACGGCGGGGGCGGGGCGGGGCAAAGTGGAGGGCGGGGCCTGACCATAGGAGGCGGGGCCTGACGGATCCGCTAGGGCCGGGCCTCCAGGCCCACACCGAGACTCAGGCGAGTAAAGAACCTCTGTGGTACCCGCGTGGTTGTGGTGCTGTTTAAAAAACGTGGATTCTCGGATACAGCCACACGGTCAGTGTAGGACGGAGTCCAGGAATCAGTATTTCTTTCTTTCTTGGTTTTTCGAGGTAGGGTCTTGTTCTAGGCCAGGCTGACCTGGAATTCACTAGGTAGTCTCAGGGTGGCCTCGAACTCACAGCCATCCTCCTACCTGTGCCTCCCCAAGTGCTGAGATTAAAGGCGTGCCCTACCACGCCCCGAAAGAATCAGTATTTCTTTTTTAAAGTATTTTTATTTATTAGAGAGATAGCAGGATGGGTGTCCCAGGGCCTCCAGCCACTGCAAACGAACTCCAGACGCATGTGCTACCTTGTGCATGTGGCTTACCTGGGTACTGGGGAATCGAACCTGAGTCCTTAGGCTTGGCAGGCCTCAACCACTCAGCCATCTCTCCAGCCCAAGAATCAGTATATATATATATTTTTTTAATTTCATTTATTTATTTATTTGAGAGAAAGAGGCACACATATGGAGAGAATGGGCGTGCTATGGCCTCTAGCCACAGCAAACAAACTCCAAGTGCATGCGCCACTTTGTGCATCTGGCATATGTGGGTCCTGGGTCATTGAACCTGCATCCTTTGGCTTTGCAGGCAAACGCCTTAACTGCTAAGCCATCTCTCCAGCCCAAGAATCAGTATTTCTAATGAATGTCCTAACCCAGTGGATGATTGGGTAGAGGGGAACAAGATTAGCTGTGTCAGCCTAGAGAAGGTTCTATGGTTAAGGTGCGTGCCTGCAAATCCTACTAACCTGAGTTTGTTTCCCCAGTGCTCACGTACAGCCAGATGCACAAAGTGGTGCATGCATCTGGAGCTTGTTTGCAGCTGCAAGAAGCCTTGGAGCACCCCCTCCTCTCTCTCTCTCTCTCTCCTCACTATATATATGGAATTCAATCACATCACCATCCTTGAATTCTCTATCCCAGGCTCCATGGACACAGTTTGATTTGAGCTGCATCTCAAGAAGACACCGGATAACTTCTACCCACCGTGCTTGTGATGAGGGGGGACAGAGGAACATACAACTTTCTGTAGCCCTAGACTGTCCTGAGACCTGCTCTGGAGCCCGGGCTGGCCCCCAACTTGCAGCAGTTCTCTTGTCTCAGCCTCCCAAGCGCTGGGATCACAAGTATGGGCCACCACATCCAACCTCCATTTCTGCTTTTATGATAATGTGATTTCTAAGGACCCCCCCCCCAAGTCTAACATTCCATCCAGTTTATCATATGACAAGGTTTAGGCAATCCTCTCACTATCCACTTTTGCCTAATTTGAGACACTCAGTAGATGACCCCAATATAATTATTAGGACAGTGAACTCCTTTCAAAGTCAAAATGTGGATTGTATCAACTCATACATTTTGCAAGCCTTGGAGACACTGGGATGAAATTACCATTTCAAAGGCGACCTATTTCTACCCACAGCATCTTTTCTCCCTTTGCAGTGGCGTCAATAGGTCTCCCTAGGATGAAAGGATACCAGGGAAAGCTGGTGCTTAATTCCATGTTTTGCCCAAAACCTCAGCATTTGTGTTGTACATAAATGTTCATGATTTAAAACGTTCCCCTGTGGCCTGGAGTGAAGGCTCACCGAGTGGATAAAGTGCTTGTCACAGAAGCATGAGGACCTGAGTTCAGATCTCCAATACCCACATAAATGCTGGGTAGGTATGGTGGCATGTTTATAATCCCAGCATCCAGGAGGTGGAGACCAGGATTTCCAAGGGCAAGCTGCTGGCTACACTAGGCACATCAGCGAGCTCTGGGGTCAAGTGGGAGGATCCTGACTCAGTAAATAAGATAAAAAAGGATGGAGGAGCCGGGCGTGGTGCCGCATGCCTTTAATCCCAGCACTTGGGAGGCAGAGGTAGGTGGATCGCCGTGAGTTTGAGGCCATCCTGAGATTACATAGTGAATTCCAGGTCAACCTGGGCCAAAATGAGACCCTACCTCAAAAAAACAAAAAAAAAAAAAAAAAAAAAAAAGGAAAAGAAAAAGGATGGAGGGAGAAACCCAATACCAACCTCTCTCCCTCTCTCTGTCGTGTGTGTGTGTGTGTGTGTGTGTGTGTGTGTGTGTGTGTACAAACATGCATTTACACATCTCACAATTTTGTGCCTGTGTTTGGGGGCTATTGAGACAAGGTAGCCAAGGCTTGACTTTGCAAGGCAGCATCAAGCACACAGTTCTACTCCTTGGTTCAGTTTCGGGTGTCATGGTAATTATTGTTATTGTTATTACTGCTACAGTTGTGGCTTCTAAGCTGGTGAACACGAGGTGTCCTGTTTTTCCAGTGGCAGAGTCTATCCACTCTGTATTCATCTGACCCAAATGGTCTACAGACAGACAGACAGATTTCGGAAGCTTTGCAGAGGGGTTGCTTTAGAGCTACAAGGAGATCAAGATTTTGTGAAGGTCAAACGATTGGCTTCTCTATTTCTACTGCAGACACCGGGACAAGAACTGACTATGAAACCAACACTGCAGTGAAAATAATCCTCAAAAATTCCTCTCCCTCTTCTCCAATTATGCCTAAACAATCACCAGGAACCATTCTTGTTTTTCTAGTGCTTTCTGAAATACTAGGGCCAAAAGATGATTTGAGCAGAATTCATTTGCCTTTTTTTCCTTTGTTTTTTTTTTTTAAATATTTTATCTATTTATTTGCAAGGAGAAAGAGGAAAGAGAGAATGAGCACACAAGGGCTTCTAGCCACTGCAAACAGACTACAGATCCATGCATCACCTTGTGCACCTGGCTTTGCGTGGGTACTGGGGAATCAAACCCCTGGGTCATTAGGTTTTGCAGGCAAGCATCTTAACTGCTGAGCCATCTCTCCAGCCTCATTCTTCATTTTTTGGGACAGGGTCTTACTAAGTAGCTTGGGCTAGGCTGGAACTCATGACCCTCCTGCTTCAGCCTCTCAAGTGCTGAGATTACAAACAGGTACCACCAGAACAGCCTAAAAATAACTTTTTGTTGTTGTTGTTTACAACTAGTCCAGGCTGATCTGGAACTCACTCTGTAGTCCCAGGCTGGCCTGGAACTCACTGCGGTCCTCCTACCTCTGCCTCCTGAGTGTTGGGATTAAAAGGTGTGCACCACCACTCCTATAGAAGTCACAATTTAAAAAAAAAATTGGGGGGCTGGGGAGATGGCTCAGCTGTTAAAGGTGCTTTCTTGAAAAGTCTGCCAGCCCAGGTTCAATTCCCCAGTATCCACGTAAAGTCAGATGCACTAGAGGCAGGGTCTAACCCAGGCTGGCCAGAAACTCATGGTGATCCACCTACCTCAGTCTTCCAATTTCTGAGATTAAAAGTGTGAACCACCACATCTGGATTTTTTTAAAACTTATTTCAGAGAAAGAGACAGAGCATGGACATGTTCTTTCCTGCCACTGCAAACAAACTGCAGACACATGTACCACTTTGTGCATCTGACTATACACAAATTTATGAATGTTAACAAACATACTCATATAACCCCAATTGGGATGCAGAACAATTTTTTTTTTTTTTTTTTTTTTTGGTTTTTCAAGGTAGGGTCTGATTCTAGCTCAGGCTGACCTGGAATTCACTATGTAGTCTCAGGGTGGCTTCGAACTCTCCTACCTCTGCCTCCCAAGTACTGTGATTAAAGGTGAGTGCCACCATGCCCAGCTGCAGAACAAATATGGCACCCCAAAAGTTTTCTTTTACTTCTTTAAAACTAACCTCTCCTGCTGACCCAGCTATTTTGTGGTTTTGAAACGTGTATGTGTGTGTGATGTATGTATATCATGGCTTGTGTGGAGATCAGAGGGTAATCTCAGGATGTTGGCCTCTCCTTCCTCCTTGTTTTTTTTTAAATATTTTTTGTTTATTTTTATTTACTTGAAAGTGACAGACAGAGAAAGAGGCATAGAGAGAGAGAGAGAGAGAGAGAGAGAGAATGGGCGCCCCAGGGCCTCCAGCCACTGCAAACGAACTCCAGACGCATGCGCCCCCTTGTGCATCTGGCTAACGTGGGTCCTGGGGAATCAAGCCTTGAACCGGGGTTCTTAGGCTTCACAGGCAAGCGCTTAACCGCTAAGCCATCTCTCCAGCCCCTTCTTCCTTATTTGAGACAAGGTCTCTCTTGATTTGCTGCTGAGGACAGGCTAGCTGGTCCACAAACTTGGGGATTCTCCCATTATTATAAGTGTGTAGGAATTACAGGCATGTGCACCACTGGATGCCTCACTTTATGTGAGTGCTGGGGATGTGAACTCTGGTCTTCAGGCTTGTGGGACAAGCACCTTTAACTGCTGTGCAATGTCCCCAAGGTTGTAATTTTTAGATGGGTCTTATTCTGTAGCCCAGGCTGGTCTGGAATTAACTAGGTAGCCCAGACCAACCTCAAACCTGTGGCAATCCTCCTGCTTCAGTCTCCCCAGTGCTGGAACGACCGGTGTGAATCACCACACCCAGCTTATCCCAGCTCTGGACATTGTTCTGTTTTGCCCCTAGTTTTCTCTTTCCCAGAATGTCACATTAATGGTATGTAATGTTCATTGTGGTTTGGTTTTAGACAGAATTTTGCTATGTGTAGTTCAGGGTGGCCTCAAACTTTCTTTCTTTAAAAATTTTTTTTTGTTTGGTTTTTCAAGGTAGGGTCTCACTCTGGCCCAGGCTGACCTGGAATTCACGTCTCAGGGTGGCCTCGAACTCACAGTGATCCTCTTACCACTGCCTCCCGAGTGCTGGGGGCTAAAGGCTGTGCGCCACCATGCCTGGCTCTTTTTAAAAATATTTTTTTAAATATTTTATTTACTTATTTATTGGAAAGAGAGCGAGAGAGAAAGAGGAATAGAGAAAGAGAGAAGGAGAATGGGTGCTCCAGGGCCTCTAGCCACTAACAAACTCCAGATGCATACACTACCTTGTGCATCTGACTTACCAGGATACTGGGAAATCAAACCTGGGTTCTTAGGCTTCACAGGCAAGTGCCTTAACTGCTAAGCCATCTCTCCAGCCCATTTTTAAAAAATATTTTTAAATATTTTATTTTATTGTTATTTATTCAAGAGAGAGAGAGAGAGGCAGAGAGAGAGGGTAGGAAAGAATGGGCACATCAGGGCCTCCAGCCACTGCTAATGAACTCCAGATGCATGTGCTACCTTGTGCATCTGGCTTATGTGGATCCTAGGAAATCGGACATTTGGCTTTGCAGGCAAATGCCTTAACCACTAAGCCTTCTCTCCAGCCCTTAAAATTATTTTTATTTATTTATTTGCAAGCAGAGGGAACCAGAGAGAAGAGAGATGGAAAGAATGGGTATACCATGGCCTCCAGCTGCTGCAAAGAAATTCCAGAATGTATGCAGCACTTTGTGTAACTGGCTCTATGTAGATACTGGGGAATTGAACCCTGGTCATTAGGCTTTGCAAAAAAGGACCTTAACCCCTGAGCCATCTCTTCAGCCAGGACCTTGAATTTTCAATCCTCCTATCTCAGCCTCCTGAGTGCCAGGATTCTGGGTGTGTGCCACCATGCCCAGCCTCAGCATTTGTTTAACAGAATGTCCCTTCCCCTGTCTCTCTGCTCCTCCCCATTCACCATGCAGACATTCCTTCCTCTGCAATGCCAGCTACGTCCCTGAGACACAATGATAAAGTGTTTTTTTTTTATTTTTTTTTATTTTGTGTGCGTGTGTGTGTGTGTGTGTAGTTTTGTGAGGTAGGCTCTCGTTGTAGCCCAGGCTAACATGGAATTCACTATGTAGTCTCAGGGTGGCCTTGAACTCACAGCAATCCTCCTACCTCTGCCTCCCTTGTGCTGGGATTAAAGGCATGTGCCGCCACGCCTGGCCCATGGTGAAGTTTGGAGTGAATGTATTTGGCAGGACTGGGCGCCTTGTTACCAGGGCTGCCTTCAACTTGGGCAAGGTGGATGTTATCATCACTAATGACCCCTTCATTGACCTCCACTACATGGTCTCCATGTTCCAGTATGATTCCACCAATGGCAAGTCCATGGCACAGTCAAGGCTCAGACCAGGAAGCTTATCATCAGTGGGAAGGCCATCTCCATCTTTCCAGAGCGAGACCCTGCCAACATCAAATGGGAAGATGCTGGTGCCAAGTATGTTGTGGAGTCTACCGGTGTCTTCACTGCCATGGAGAAGGCCAGGGCCCGCTTGAAGGGTGGAGCCAAAAGAGTCATCATCTCTGCTCCCTCTGCTGATGTCCCCAGGGTTGTGATGGGCCTGAAGTATGACAAGTCAAGATTGTCAGTAACGCCTCCTGCACTGACAACTGCTTAGCTCTCTGGCTAAGGTCATCCATGACCACTTCGGCATTGTGGAAGGACTCATGACCACAGTCCACGCCATCACTGCCACCCAAAGCCCCCTTTGTGAAACTGTGGCACGATGGCCGTGTGACTGCCATGAGCATCATCCCGGCATCTACTGGCACTGCCAAGGGTGTGGGCAAGGTCATCCCAGAGCTGAAGGGGAAGCTCACTGGCATGGCCTTCTGCATGCCCATCTCCAGTGTGTCTCTGGTGGATCTGACCTGCTGCCTGGAGGAAGTTTCCAGATATGATGACATTAAGAAAGTGGTGAAGATGCCGGGCGTGGTGGCACACACCTTTAATCCCAGCACTCAGGAGGCAGAGGTAGGAGGATTGCAGTGAGTTCAAGGCCACCCTGAGACTACATAGTGAATTCCAGGTCAGCCTGAACCAGAGTGAGACCCTACCTCGAAAAACCAAAAAAAAGAAAGTGGTGAAGAGCTGGAGAGATGGCTCAGCCATTAAGGCACTTGCCTGCAAAGCCTAACAACCTGGGTTTGAATCTCTAGTACCCATGTAAAGTTAGGAGCACAAAGTGGTGCATGTATCTGAAGCTTGTTTGCACTGCTTGTAAGCCCTGGTGTGCCCATTCTCTTTCTCTCTCTCTCTCTCTCTCTCTCTCTCTTACAAATAAGTAAATTTTTAAAAAGTATTCAAAAAGAATTTTTAAAAAATGTTGTTTTTTTTTTAAGAGAATGCAACCTGGGCTGGAGGGATGGCTTAGTGGTTAAGGCGCTTGCCTGCAAAGCCAAAGGACCTTGTTTCGATTTCCCAGGACCCACATTAGCCAGATGCACAAGGTGGCACATGTGTCTGGAGTTTGTTTGCAGTGACTGGAGGCCCTGGCCTGACCATTCTTTCTCTCTCTCTCCCTCTTTCTCTACCAAATAAATAAATAAAAATAAAAATATTAAGAAAAAAAATGACAGTAAAACCCTACCTCAGAAAAAAAAAAAAAAAGTTTTTTAAAAATGGTGGCTGGCTGGGTATGTTGGTGCATGCCTTTAATCCCAGCACTTGGGAGGCTCACTGTGAGTTCAAGGCTAGACAGACTACATGGTGAATTCAGGTCAGCCTTCAGTAGAGCAAGAACTCCCTCAAAGAAAAAAAAGGGGGGGGGGTAGGGCTGGAAAGATTGCTGAGCAGTTAAGGTGTTTGCCTATAACGCCTAAGGATCCAGGTTCAATTCTCCAGTACCCACATAAGCCAGATGCTCAAGGTGGCACATGCACCTGGAGTTGGTTTGCAGTGGCTGGAGACATTGGTATTCCCATTTTCTATCTCTCTCAAATATAATAAATAAATAAATAAAATATATTTGAGAAAAATAAATTTTAAAAGGTGGTAAAACAGGAATCAGATAGCCCCCCCCCTTAAGAGCATCCTGGGGTACATAGAGGACCAGGTTGTCTCCTGAGGCTTTAACAGTGACACCCACTCTTCCACATTTGATGCTGGGGCTGGCATCACCCTCAGTGACCACCCTGTCAAGTTCATCTCCTGGTATGACAACTGTAAGGTTCGGGAGTGACCAAGACCACGGAAACCACTCTGAGACACTTCTATTCGGGAGAAGCACGAGCTGCCAGGACTGACTCTCAAGAGCGGAGCACAGCCAACCTGAGATTCCAGAGAGTGGGCTTTATAGGGCTCTTCAGTTGGGGGAAGGTGAGGAAGAGAAAAGTTTAAAAAGAAAACAGGAAAAAAAAAAAAAAAGGTTTCTTCAAGGGAGATTTAAGATAGCCAGGGTGTGACACCAGAACAATGACCAGGTGACTTACAGAAAATCATGACCTGGGGGGTGGGGATTGTTAGGCAAGGAAGGGATAATGGCTGGGCAGTTTCTTGAGGAATGTGGATAACCTACTTCCTTACGTCTCTGTCACCACATGGTGACTCCATTTTGGGAGCCTGTCCCCACCTAACAACAGCGAATTTGGCTATAGCAGCAGGGTGGTGGACCTCATGGTCCATGTGGCCTCCAAGGAGTAAGAATCACTGGATGGCCCACCCCAGCAAGAACAGGAGGGAGAGAGGCCCCCCGGAGAGACCTTGGCTGCTGGGGAGTCCCTGCCCCAACTCAACCCTCGATACACTGAGCATCTCCCTGCTTCACAATTTCCATCCCAGATAACCCTGTCAGAAGAGGAGGCTTAAAGAGCCCTTTTCTGTCACTCCCATCAAGGCTGGGGAGATGGCTCAGCAGTTAAAGTACTTGCCTGCAAAACCTAATGACTAGGGTTCAGTTCCCCAGTACTCATGTAAAACCAGATGCATGGTGGTGCACATCTTTAATTCCAGCACACAGGAAGCAGAGGTAGGAGGATCGCTGTGAGTTCAAGGCCACCCGGAGACTACATAGTGAATTCCAGGCCATCCTGGGCTAGAGTAAGACCCTACCTCAAAAAAATAAATAAATAAAAATAAATAAAAAATAAAAACTAATGATCAAGCCAGGCATGGTAGCTTACTCCTTTAATTCCAGCACTTGGGAGGCAGAGGTAGGAGGATTGCTGTGAGTGCAAGGCCACCCTGGGCTAGAGAGAGACTCTACCCTGAAAAAGAAAAAATGATCAACAACAAAGAGCCTCAGAAAATGAAGTGAGCTGGCCTTTTGGTCCCACTGAGACATGTTGCTCTTTCTCACCCACTTCTGTTTTGGTTTCTTTGTGGTAAATATGTTTCCACCCTTGTAGTTGGGACCTGTGGGTAGTTCCTCTTTCTCTCCTCTTCCTGACAGCCTCACCTCACCCTGGCATAGAATGAGACATTGCGGATGCAATTTGTTTTAAAGTACATTCCTTTCATGTACTCAGATTTCTTGGAAAGAATGGTGAGATTAAAATGTGATATAAATGCCACTGCATAGTGATAGTTTATTAAAAGCCAACTAAAGCCAGACAAGGTGGTGCACTCCTGTAATTCACGCACTGAGGACACAGGAGTTTCAGGCCAACCTAGGCTACATAGTGAGACCCTCATCTCAAAGGTAAGCAAACAAGGACTGGAGAGATGGCTCAGGGCTTAAAGATGCTTGTTTGCAAAGCTTGACGGCCTGGGGTGGATTCTATAGTACCCATGTAAAGCTAGATGCAAAAAGTGGCACATTGTCTGGAGTTTGTTTGCAGTGGCAGGAGGCCCTGATGTGCCCATTCTCATTTTCTCTCTCTCTCTCTCTCTCTCTCTCTCTCTCTCTCTTCATTTCCCTCCTTGTCCCTTTCTGCTTGCAAATAAATAAAATATTTTAATAATAAAAAAAGAAGCTGAGGCTGGAGAGATGGCTTAGCGGTTAAGGCACTTGCCTGCGATGTCTAAGGACCCAGGTTTGATTCCCCAGTATCCACACAAACCAGATGCACAAGGTAGCACATGCATTTGGAGTTTGTTTTCAGTGGCTAGAGGCCCTGGCGTGCCCATTTGCTCTCTCTCTATGCCTCTTTCTCTCTCTCTCAAAAAATAAATAAACAAAATATTTTTTTTAAAAAAAGAGCCACACATAATGCATACCTTTAATCCCAGCACTTGGTAGGCAGAGGTAGAATTGCTATAAATTCAAGGCCAGCCTGGGACTGAAGAGTGAGTTCCAGGTCTGCCTAAGCTAGAGTGAGACCCTACTTTGAAAAAAATAAAATAAAATAAGCCAAGTGAGGCCAGGCAAGGTGAGCCATTTTCAAATAGTAAGTAGCACCCCCTCCCCCCCGCCAAAAAAAAAAAAAAGAATGGTGATAAATAATGTTCTATACAATACATTTGGGCAAAAAGGGCATTTTATTTCTAAGTGAGTACCCAAGTTAAGGCTGTCCCATTCCCTGTGGGTTTAGGCCTTTTTTATTACTTTACCATCATTTGTGCCAGGTTTCTGTGTTTTATGAGTCATTTTCCATACCAGGCATGGAGAGGTGTTACAGGAAAAAGAGAACATTCTATAACTGGGAGGCTACGCATGGCTGGGGGCACATGGGAAATATGTTCACACACACATTCCAGACCCACGGGGTTTGGGTTCAAACCCCCACTTCTGACACTTGCTAGTCATGTGACCTTGGATGTGGTCCCTGTGCTCAGAATTCTATAAAATGGGATAATAGTGGCACCTACTGCAAAATGAGAGGGTGACACGGTGCTAGACATTTAACAAGCCCTCAAAGGGCTTAAAACATCATTGGAGAAAGGATGCATAGGTCCTGGACTGTCAATGACAAGATGAGGCTGATCAAGCCTATGTAAAGCAAAAAAAAGAAAGAAAGAAAGAAAGAGAGAGAGAGAAAGAAGAGAAGAGAAGAGAGGAGAAAAGAGAAGAGAAAAGAAAAGAAAGGAAAAGAAAAGAAGAGAAGAGAAGAGAAGAGAAAAGAAAAGAAAAGAAAAGAAAAGAAAAGAAAAGAAAAGAAAAGAAAAGAAAAGAAAAGAAAAGAAAAGTCAGTTAATCTTGAAGTTGACAGTTTCCTGCCTCCAGGCATAAATGTTGCAGTTCTGCCTTTGCCCTGAAGGTGGCAGCCTCTATTATCAAAACATGGGTTGAGCGGGGTGGAGGGGGGAGGGGGGATTTTTATCAGCTAAGTTTATTGAACAAATGATTAATGAGTAGCTCCAGAACTTCAGAAAATCTGAGGAGCCTTCCAAGAAAACAATACATGAGTATTGTTAGTATGAAGCAGTGCCTTAACGTGGAACCTCACTCAGAAATAAAATGCCTTGCCCAGCGTGGTGGTGCACACCTTTAATCCCAGCATTTGGGAGGCAGAGATAGGAAGAACTCCGTGAGTTTGTGGCCACCCTGAGACTACATAGTGAATTCCAGGTCAGCCTGGGCTAGAGTGAGACCCTATCTCGAAAAATAAAAAAATTATAATAATAAATAAATAAACAAACAAAAAGAGGGCTGGAGAGATAGCTTAGCAGTGAAGGCACTTGCCTGCGAAGCCTAAGGACCCAGGTTCAACTCCCTAGAACCCACATAAGCCAGATGCACATAAGCCAGATGCACGAGGTGGTGCATGCACACAAGGTGGTGCATGTGTCTGGAGTTAGTTTTCAGTGGCTAAGGCCCTGGTGTGCCAATTCTCTCTCTCTCACACTCTCTCGACTCTCTCAAATAAAAAAAAGGAGGGCTTGCTGGGTATGGCGGTACATGCCTTTGATTCCAGCACTCAGGAGGCAGAGACAGGAGGATTGCCTTGAGTTTGAGACCACCCTGAGACTACATAGTGAATTCCAAGTCAGCCTGGGCTAGAGTGAGACCCTACCTCGAAAAAGCCAAAAAAAAATTTTTAAAAAAAAGGAGGGCTGGAGAGATGGCTTAATGGCTAAGGTGCTTGCCTGTGAAGCCTAAGGACTCATGTTCGGTTCTTTAGGTCCATGTAAGCCAGACTCACAGTGACGCAAGCATGCGAGGTAGCACATACACACAAGGGGTGCACCCATCTGGAGTTCGATTGCAGTGGGCAGAGGCACTAGTATGCCAGTCCTCTCTCTCACTCTCTCTTGCTCGCCCTATCGCATTAAAAAAAAAAAAAAGAAAAAGAAAAAGAGCCGGGCGTGGTGGCGCATGCCTTTAATCCCAGCACTCGGGAGGCAGAGGTAGGAGGATTGCCGTGAGTTCGAGGCCACCCTGAGACTCCATAGTGAATTCCAGGTCAGCCTGGGCTAGAGTGAGACCCTACCTCAAAAAACCAAAAAAAAAAAAAAAAAAAAAAAAAAAAAAAAAAAAAGAAAAAGAAAGAAAGAAGACCAAGAGAGGACAGCGGCATCCTTTTAACACCATCTAGAAAGTGGTCTAGCGTGTGCTCACTTCAATATTGTTTAATTCTGTGGCAGGGGTCTGCAAAATTATCTGTGAAGGTCCAGAAGACACATACTTTAAGCACTGCAAGCTATATCTTGTCTATACTCTGTTGTCATGGAGCTTGGTAGCTTCAGAGCAAAAGCTACTTTACATAAGCTAGTGAGCACAGCTGTGTTCCAATAAAACTTTATTAAGAGCACAGACAGGGCTGAAGAGATGACTTGGCAGTTAAGGTGCACTTGCCTGTGAAGCCTAAGGACCCAGGTTCGACTCCCCAGATCCCACGTAAGCCAGACACACAAGGTTGCACATGCACATAAGGAGGAACACACATCTGGAGTTCAGTCGCAGTGGCTGGAGGCCCTGGTGTGCCAATTCTTTTCACTCACTTGCTCTTGCTCTCTTTCACACCCACACACACACACAAGGGCTGGAGAGATGGCTTAATAGTTAAGGCACTTGCCTTTGAAGCCTAACTCACATAAGCCAGATGCACAAAGTGGTGCACGCATCTGGAGTTTGTTTGCAGTGGCTGTAGGCCCTGGCATGCCCATTATCTATCTCCCCCGCTTCCTCTCTCTCAAATAAATAAATAAATAATAATAATAATAAAACAGTAGGGGCTGGAGAGATGGCTTAGTGTTTAAGGCGTTTCCCTGTAAAGCCGAAGGAACTTGGTTCAATTCCCCAGGATCCACATAAGTGGCTGGAGGCCCTGACATGCTCATTCTCTCTCTCTTTCTCCCTCTCTCTCTCTTTCTGTATCTGCCTCTCTCTCTCTCTCTCTCTCTCTCTCTCGTGCGTGCTCTCTCAAATAAATAAAAAATAAAATAAAATAAAATAAAAATAAAAGAACAATTAAAAAATGAAAAAACCACAGCAAGTGGGACAGATTTGGATCATCAGCCCACATATTTAGAGGCTAAGCAATGTACTTGTTTACTTTTAAAGGCTCAGATCCATTTCTCTCTCTCTCTCTCTCTTTCCTTTCCTCTTCTCATTTTTTCAAGACACAGTCTCACCTTATAGCCCAGGTTGGCCTCAAACCCATGATCCTCCTGCCTCCTCCTGAGGGCAGAGACTATAATCACAAACCACCCTGCCTGGGTTAAGGCTCAGATTCTGGTTGGGGGATTTCTGAACTAGTTCCCTCCAACACAAAACTGAACCCAGTAGGGTGATGGCTTTTATTAGCCTGCAGGAGATGAGCCAGTTTGATATCTAATTTGCTTCCTACTTCCTCAAAATGCTCTTTGAACCAGCCTCACCAACTTACTGTTTGTTCTTCGGCAAGTTCAATAATTTTTTGATGTGTGTTCATTCCATATTCGAGTGAGTCATGTTTTAATATTTGACATTAGGTTTGTTAGGCTTTTGTTGTTCCCTAGTAACTAGCCATAGCACCTATCGACTGACAGAGCTTGGGTGGGTGGCAGAGAAAGGAGGGATTGAAGAACTGCTTTTCATTCCATTGTCCAACAGAAGAGGAAAAGAGAGAAACCCTCAGTAGTGGGAACAGAGGTTTTGTGCCTTGGCAAAAAACACAAAGAAAAACTCATGTAATTTCCTCCCACATTCTCTTCCTTTCCATTCCAAATAAGGCATAATTCTTTCTATAGCCAAAGATGACCTATGGAAAGAATCATTCTGTCTGATCCAGTCCTGCATTGAAATTTAACCTCTGGGATTTCACAGACATTTCACTTCCACAATTCAGTTTTCAACTTCTGACTCATCAAATCCACTTTTTTTATTTTTTATTTTTTTGAGGTAGGGTCTCACTCTAGCTCAGGCTGACCTGGATTCACTATGTAGTCTCAGGGTGGCCTCAAACTCACGGCGATCCTCCTACCTCTGCCTCTTGAGTGCTGGGTACTGGGATTAAAGGCGTGTGCCTCCACGCCTGGCTTTTTTTTTTTTTTTTTTTTTTTTTTTGAGACAGAGTCTTTCTATGTAGTCCAAGCTGGCCTCCATCTCTGGGCAATCCTCCTGTTTCAACTTCCTGGTGGTGGAATTACATTTGTGAACCTCCATTTCCGGCTGCCTCCAGAACACAGAATTGCTGGCTGTTCAGAAAGTTTCCCCTCAGTGTTGGTTCAGATGACACCTTTTCTGAAAAGGCTTTTATACACTGTCCCCATAGTCTCCTCATGCCAGTCATAGCCCTTCTGATTGTTGGCAGTGGACATCCTTCCATGTTTATCAGACATAAGGCATTTCCTGTCGGAACTGCATTTTGTACATTTGTCTTTTTTTTTTTTTTTTTTGCTCTTTTATGTATTTTTATTTGATTTATTTTTTATTTGCCATCAGAGTTAGAAGAGAGATAGAGAACTGGCGTGCCAGGGCCTCCAGCCACTGCAAATGAACTCCAGACACAAGTGCCACTTTGCAGTTTGTGCATCTGGCTTTACGTGGGTACTGGGGAATCAAACCCTGGCCATTAGGCTGTTCAAGCAAATGCCTTAACCACTGAGCAATCTCTCCAGCCCTGCCCTTCCTTCTTTCTTTCCTTCCTTCCTTTCTTTTTCTTTCTTTCTTTTTTTGGTTTCTCCAGGTAGAGTCTCACTCTAGCTCAGGCTGGCCTTGAGCTTGCAGTGATCTTCCTACCTCTGCCTCCCGAGTGCTGGGATTAAAGGCGTGCACCACCATGCTCAGCTTACCCTGTTCTTTCTTTTTAACATGAAGATGTTCGTATATATCCTAATAATTCTTTTGGGGGGGAGTTTTGAAGTAGGGTCTCACTCTAGCCCAGGCTGACCTGTAATTCACTGTGTCACAGTGGCCTCGAACTCATGAAGATCCACCTACTTCTGTTTCCCAAGTGCATGTGCCAGCATGCCTGGCTTTTTTTTTTTTTTTTTTTTTTTTTTTTTTTTTTTAGCTCTCTTGATTTTATACATTCCCGCCTGGGCTACAGAGTGAGACCCTGTCTCAGAAACAACCTGGTTGAGCATGGTGGTGCACACATTTAATCTCAGTACACAGGAGGCAGAGGTAGGAAGATTACAGTGAGTTTGAGGCCAGCCACACAAAGTGACACATGCATCTGGTGTTCATTTGCATTTTGGTGGCAAGAGGTCCTGATGTGTCTCTTCTTCCTTCCTTCCTTTCTTTCTTTCTTTCTTTCTTTCTTTATTTTTTGACATAGGGTCTCACTCTACTCCAGGCTGATCTAGAATTCACCCTATAGTTCCAGGCTGACCTCCAACTCACAGTGATCCTCCTTCCTCTGCCTCCTAAATCCTGGGATTTAAGGCATACTCCACCATACTGGGATCCTTCCTTCCTTCCTTTCTTTCTCTATCAAATAAATAAATAAATAATTTAATTTTTTTTTTCGATTTCAGTAGTTTATTCTGAAGACAAAGCAGGGCAAGGGGTGGCCACACTTCCCGCCCCTCCGGGCTCAGGGTCAGGCCTGGGAAGGTGACGCACAGATAGATCAGATCCATCGTTCAGGTCATGTAAACGTGGTTAATCCCGGGGCCCTCAGTTTCCAGGAGTCCCTCCCCCAAGCTCCCACCTGGTAGCGCTGCTGGGGGCTCCCTCCCCCGCCACCGGTGTCCTCCATCTAACTGGACCTAAGGACGACTCGCAGGCCTAGGTCTCAATTTAAAATTTTTGATTGTGATAAAATATACATACCATTTGAGCTATTTTGAACTGTGCAGCTGGGTGGCATCATCGTGAAGTCATCACCGTCCACATTGAAACTCGGTCTTCATTAAACAGGAAGTCCCTCTGCCCCACCAAGCAACTGGTATCCACCAACCCACTTCATGTGCCATATATATACATATATATACACACAAACACATTATATATATATGTATATATCTCATAAGTGGAACCCTGTATTTGTTCTTTTTTTGTTGTTGTTCTTTTGTAACTTGCTTATTTCATCATTATAACATCCCACAGCATCATCCATGTTGTATCACATGACAGAATTTCCTTCCTCTTTAAGACTGAATAATATTATTTTTTTGAGGGCTGGAGAGATGGCTTAGTGGTTAAGGTAATTGCCTGAGAAGCCTAAGGGCCCAAGTTCAATTCCCCAGCGCCCATGTAAGCCAGATACACAAGGTGGCACATGCGTCTGGAGTTTGTTGGCAGTGGCTAGAGGCCCTGGCATGCCCATTCTATCTCTAAATCTGCCTCTGTCTCATAAATAAACAAATACTATATATTTTCAAATCTATAATATTCTTGGCTGAGCATGGTGGTGCATGCCTTTAAAAACACCGTTTTATCCCCAGTTTTCCAAGATAGGGTCTTTCTCTAGCCCAGATTGACCTGGAAATCACTATGGAGTCTCAAGGTGACTTCAAATTCAAGGCAATCCTCCTACCTCAGCCTCCTGAGTGCTGGGATTAAAGGCATGCACCACCACAGCCTGAAGAGAGAAAATGAATGGGTGCACCAGGGCCTCCAGCCACTGCAAAGGAACTCCAGACGCATGTACTACTTTGTAAATCTGGTTTTATGTGGGTACTGGGAAATCAAACTGAGGTCATGAGGCTTTTCAGGTAAGTGCTGAACAATCTCTCCAGCCCAAGATTGAATAATATTCTATCATTTGGGCAGACTACATTTCCCTTATCTGTCATCTGTCAGAGAACACTTGGGCTGTAGCCACATTTTGGCTCTCGTGGATCATGCTGCTGTAAACATGGGTGTGCAAATATCCGCATGAGTCTCTGCTTTCAGTCTCTAGGGGACAGACTCAGAAGTGGAATTGCTGAGTCACCATGCATTTCTCTCTCTGTGTGTAATTTTTTCTATGTTTAATTTTTAGAGGCAATGCCACACTGTTTTCCATAGTCACTTCACTATTTTACATCCCTGTCAACAGAGCACAAGGTTCCCAGCTTCTTTGAATTCATGTCAATATTTATTTTGTTTGTTTCCCTTGTGTTTTAAAATATATATGTGGGAAAGCCTGGTGTGGTGGCACACACCTTCAATCCAATCAATTTGGGAGGCAGAGGAAGGAGAATCACTGAGAGCTCAAGGCCACCCTGAGGCTACATAGTGAATTCCAGGTCAGCCTGGACTAGAGTGAGACTCTACCTCTAAAATTAAAAAAACCATTAAAAAAATATGGGCAGGAGAGATGGCTTAGCAGTTAAAGAGTTTGCCTGCAATGTCTAAGGACCTAGGTTCAATTCCCTAGTACCCATGTAAAGTCAGATGCACAAAGTGGCACATGCATCTGGAGTTCATTTGCAGTGGCTAGAGGCCCTGATAGACCCAGTCTCTCTCTTTCTCTCTCTCTCAAATAAATTAAATTAAATTAAAAATTTATGTTTGGTCGGGAGGCAGAGGTAGGAGGATCGCCGTGAGTTCAAGGTCACCCTGAGACTACATAGTGAATTCCAGGTCAGCCTGGGCTAGAGTGAGACCCTACCTCAAAAAACCAAAAAAAAAAAAAAAAAAAAAATGTTTGGCAGGCATGGTGGTGCACATCTTTATAGTATTTTTAAATTTATTTAATTCTTTTTAGATTTTTAAATTTTTATTTATTAGAGACAGAGAGAGGGAGAGAGAGAGAAAGTGAGTGAGAATGGGTACACCAGGGCCTCTAGCCACTGCAAATGAACTCCAGGCACATGAGCCACCATGTACATCTGGCTTACGTGGGACCTGGAGAATCGAACTGGGGTCCTTAGGCTTCGCGGGCATGCGCCATAACCACTAAGCCATCTTTCCAGCCCTGTGCACATCTTTAATCCCAGCACTCAGAAGGCAGAGGTAGGAGGATCACCATGAGTTCAAGGCCATCCTGAGAATACACAGTGAATTCCAGGTCAGCCTGAGCTAGAGTGAGACCCTACCTCGGGAAAAAATATATATATATGGGCTGAATAGATGGCTTAGAGGTTAAGATACTTGCCTGCGAAGCCTAAGGACTCAAGTTTGACTTCCTAGAACAAGTAAGCCATCTATCTACCCATGGTGGTGCATGCACCTGAAGTTTGTGTGCAGTGGCTAGAGGCCCTGGCACCCCCATTCCCTATCTCATGAATAAATAAATAAATATTTTTTCAAAATAAAAGCAAACAAATCAATAAATAGCTTAGGTTGATGTTGTGTATGTCTGTGTGTGAGGGCGTGGTGCCATGGCGGGCACGTGAAGGTCAGAGGACAGCTTCCAGGTGTCGGTGTGCCACCTTCTTTGAGACAGTGTCTCTTGCCACTGTAAACAAACCGCCAGACTGCTGGCCCACTCCCGACTGTCATAGGTATTTGGGGAATACAGATGCTTGGCATCTGGCTTTATGTGGATGCTAGGGAATTGAACCCCAGCCTGCAGGCCTGTAACTACTGAGCATTCTCTCCCAACCTTGTTCCCCTTGTTTTAGTAGAATGCATCTCAACAGGCATGGGGTGGGATCACACAGCTGTGGTTTGCGTTCCCCCAGTGATCAGTGGTCAGCAGTCAGTGTCTCTTCACAAGCCGATTGGCCGCTTGTGTACCTTCTTTGGAGAAATGGCAATTCAAGTTATTTGTCAATGTTTTGGTTTTTTTTTTTTTTTCAAGGTTGGGTCTCACTCTACTCCAGGCCCAGGCTGGCCTCATACTCACAGTGATACTCCTACCTTAGCCTCCTGAGTGCTGGGACTAAAGGTGTGTACACTATACCTGGCAGTTTTCCTTTAAAAAAATGTTTTTTTCATTTATTTATTTGAGAGACCGAGAGTGAGTATGGGCGTGCCAGAGCCTCTTGATGCAAATGAAGGCCGGATGCATGCACCACTTTGTTCATCTGGCTTTACGTAGGTCCGTGGGGAATGGCACCCAGGCCACCAGGCATTGGAACCAAGCCCCTTTAACCACTGAGCCATTTGTCCAGGCTTTTTTGTCAGTTTTTCAATTGGGTTGATTTTGCTGTTATTGAGCTGTAGGAGTTCCTTATGTATCCTGGAGATTAACTCCTTATTGGCTTTATGACTCACAGATATTTCTTCATATGCTGTGAGTCATTTTATTCTACTGATGGTGTCTCTTCACTCACAAAAGTTTTTTTTTATTGTTTATGTTTTTCTTTTTTAGAGGTAGGATTTCACTCTAGTGCAAGCTGACCTGGAATTCACTATGTAGTCTCAGGGTGGCCTTGAATTCATGGCCATCCTCCTACCTTAGCCTCCCAAGTGCTGGGATTAAAGGTGTATGCCACCACTTCCAGTCCACAAAAGTTTTTTTTTATTAATTAATTTATTTTATTGACAACTTCCACAACTGTAGACAATAACCCATGGTGATTCCCTCCTTCCCCACACTTTCCCCTTTGAAACTCCACTCTCCATCATATCCCTTCCCCCTCTCCATCAGTCTCTCTTTTATTTTGATGTCATCATCTTTTTCCCCTATTATGATGGTCTTGTGTAGGTAGTGTCAGGCACTGTGAGTTTATGGATATCCAGGCCATTTTGTGTGGAGGAGCACATTGTACGAAGTTCTACCCTTCCTTTGGCTCTTATATTCTCTCTGCAACCTCTTCCACAATGGGCCCTGAGCCTTGGAAGGTGTGATAGAGATATTTCAGTGCTGAGCACTCCTCTGTCACTTCTTCTCAGCACCATGGTGCCTTCTGAGTCATCCCAAGGTTACTGCCATCCAAAGAGAGAAGCTTCTGTAGCCAAAAATGAGAATAGCATTAATACATAGATATGAACATTAAGAGAAGTGCTTACTGGGCAGCTTGGTGAGCATAGTATATACATTTAGCCAGACAGCAGCAGACGTTACACCCCTAGGGCTCATGACTACCCCTGTTGTAGGTTTTCAGTATCAGGGATGTATTCCCTCCCATGGAACGGCCTCCCATGGCCTCCAGTCCAATTATAGAGCCATTGGTTTTCCCCCATAACAGGCATGCCACTATTGCACCTGTTGGCTCATTTGGCCTGGCTGACCAAATTTAAGGCTTGCAGTTTCCACTGTTGAGTATCATCACTGGAATACCTCGGAATAAACCTAACCAAGGAAGTGAATGATCTCTACAATGAAAACCTTAAAACACTCAAGCGAGAAATCGCAGAAGACACTAGGAAATGGAAAGACATCCCTTGCTCTTGGATTGGAAGAATCAATATTGTGAAAATAGCAATCTTACCAAAAGCAATCTACACATTTAATGCAATCCCCATCAAAATTCCAATGGCATTCTTTACGGAAATAGAAAAAACAATCCAAAAATTCATTTGGAAGCACAAAAAACCCTCAAATATCTAAAACAATTTTGAGCAACAAAGATAAGGCTGGTGGTATCACCATACCTAATTTTAACCTATATTACAGAGCCATAGTAACAAAAACAGCATGGTACTGGCACAAAAATAGACATGTAGATCAATGGAACAGAATAGAGGACCCAGATGTAAGTCCAGATAACTATAGCCACCAGATCTTCAACAAAAATACCAAAAATACTCATTGGAAAAAAGACAGCATCTTCAGAAATGATGCTGGGAAGACTGGATATGTCCCTGTAGAAGGATGAAAATAGATCCTTATCTTTCTCCATGCACAAGAATTAAGTCCAAATGGATCTTAATATCAGACCTGAAACTGAAACTGCTAGAAGAAAAAGTAGGGGAAACCCTTCAACATATTGGTCTTGGCAAAGACTTTCTGAATATAACCCCAATTGCTCAGACAATAAAGCCACAGATTAACCACTGGGACCTCATGAAATTACAAAGCTTGGTTAGGTTTATCCCAAGGTACTTTTTTCTTTTTTCTTTTCTTTTTTTTTTTTTTTTTTTTTTGAGGTAATTGTGAATGGGAGTGATTCTCTGATTTCATTCTTTGCCAGCTCACACAAGTTTTAAACTTTGACATAGTCCAGCTAATCTATTTTCTTCTTTTTTTGTTGCTAATGCCTATGTTTTTGATGTCATATCTATGAAATGGCTTTATATTTCCTTCTGAATTTTATTAAAATAATAAATACATAAGTACAAACATAGGCCTTGATCCTTCTGTTTGATTGTTTTTTTAAATTTATTTATTTGCAAGCAGAGAGAGAGAGAGTGAGAGAGAGAGAGAAGAGAGACAGACAGAGAATGGGCATGCCAGGGCCTGTAGCCAGCCACTGCAAACAAACTCCAGACACATGTGCCCCTTGTCCATCTGGCTTACACGGGTCCTGGGGACTTGAACCTGGGTCCTTTGGCTTTGCAGGCAAACACCTTAACTGTTAAGTCATCTCTGCAGCCCTTGTTTTGGTTTTTTGAGATAGGCTCTAACTCTAGCCCACGCTGATATGGAACTCATTTTGTAGTACCAGGCTTGTTTCAAACTCATGGTAATCCTCCTACTTCTTCCTCCAGAGTGCTGGGATTAAAGGCCTGGGCCACCATGCGTAGATAAATGTTTACTTTTTTAAAAAAACATATTTTAGGGCTGGAGAGATGGCTTAGCAGTTAAGGCACTTGTCTGAAAAGCCAAAGGACCCAGGTTCAATTCTCCAGTACCCACGTAAGCCAGGTGCATCTGGAGCTCATTTGCAGTGTCTAGAGGCCCTGACGGGGCCATTATCTCTCTATCTCCTCTCTATCTCTCTCTCTTTCTGCTTGCAAATAAATAAATAAATAAAAATTTAAATATATTTTATAAATTAAATATATTGAGACAGGAAGAAAGAGGCAGAAAGAGAGAAAGGGAAAGAGAGAAAGAGAATGGGTGCCTCAGGCCTTCTAGCTACTGCAAATGAACTTCAAATGCATGCACTACCTTGTGCATTGTGCTTACATGGGTCCTGGGGAATTGAACCTGGGTCCTTTGGCTTTGCAGGCAAATGCCTTAACCACTAAGCCAACTCTCCAGCCCTAAATGTTTACTTTTTACTGTAGTCAAATTGCAGTTTTCCTTAACAATGTATACATTTGTCTTATTGTTATTATTTTTTTCAAGGTAGGGGGGTCTTGCTCTAGCCCAGGCTGACCTGGAATTCACTATGTATTCTCAGGGTGGGCTTGAACTCATGGTAATCCTCCTATCTCAGCCTCCCGAGTGCTAGGATTAAAGGTGTGTGCTGCCATGCCTGGTTCCATTTTTCTTTTTCACATGATTGAAACCATCATTTTGTATCCAGATAGTTTAGATTTTTTCCTGAAAGTTTTAAAGGCCAGTTATTAAGCCAGGCATGGTGCCACACAGCACTAGGGAGGATGAGGTAGGAGGATCAATGTAAGTTTGAGGTCATCCTGGGTACACAGTGAGTTTCAGGTCAGCCTGGGCTAGAGTGACATCCTACCTCAAAAACAACAGCAACAGGCTGGAGAGATGGCTCAGCGGTTAAGGCTTTTGCCTGCAAAGCCTAATGACCTAAGTTCCATTCCCCAGTACCCACATAAAGCCAGTTGTGCAAGGTGACACATGCCACTGGAGTTTGTTTGCAGGGACTGGAGGCCCTGGAGCACCCATTGTATGTCTTTCTTCTCTCTATCTCTCTCTGCTTGGAAACAAATAAAAATATTTTATTTATGTATTTATTTGAGAGAGAGGGAAAGAGAAAGAGGCAGAGAGAGAGAGAGAGAGAGAGAGAGAGAGAGAATAAGTGTGCCTCCAGCCACTGCAAACAAACTTCAGACACATGCACCACCATGTGCTTACTTGGGACCTGGAGAATTGAACCTGGGTCTTTAGGATTCACAGGCAAGTTCCTTAACCACTAAGCTACCTATCCAGTCCGGGATCCATTTTTTAAAATATTTTATTTGTATTTATTTATTTATTTGACAAGGAAAGAGGGAGAGAGAGAGAGAGAATGGGCGTGCCAGGGCCTCCAGCCACTGCAGACAAACTCCAGATGCATGCTCCCCCTTGTGCATCTGGCTAACATGGGTCCTAGGGAATCGAACCTGGGTCCTTTGGCTTTATAGGCAAATGCCTTAAACGCTAAGCCATCCCTCCAGCCCGGGAATCCAGTTTTTTTTTTTTTTTTTGGTTTTTCAAGGTAGGGTCTCACTCTAGCCCAGTCTGACCTAGAATTCACTATGGAGTCTCAGGGTGGCCTCGAACTCATGGCAATCCTCCTACCTCTGCCTCCCAAATGCTGGGATTAAAGGCGTGCACCACCATGCCCGGCCCAATTTTTTTTTTTTTACATAGGGTCTTAATATGTAGTCCAGGCTGGCCTCAAACTAGCTATATCTATCTATATCTATCTATATATGTACTAGCTAGCCTAGGATGACCTTGAATTTCTGTTTTAAATAAATATATATATGTATATATATATATGTATATGTATATATATCAAACAAACAATATATATATACATATATATATGTATGTATATATATATATTGTTTGTTTGATTTGTTTTTCAAGATAGGGTTTCACTCTAGTCCAGGCTGACCTGAAATTCACTAGTCTCAGGGTGGCCTCAAATTCATGGCAGTCCTCCCAAGTGCTGGGAGTAAAGGCGTGCAGCACCATGCCTGGCTTAAATAGTTTTTGACCTTGAACTTCTGATCCTGCTGCATCTACCTCCTGAGGGCTAGGATTACAGGCATATGCCACCATGCCCAGTTTATGCAGTGCTGAGGACTGAACCCAGGGCTTCATTACCAACTGAACCACATCCTCATGATCCTGCTGCCTCCACACCCTAAGTGCTGGGATCACAGTATGGACCACCACGTACTGCTCATTCTTTTATTAATAAAAAAAGACTCAGAGCCAGGTGTGGCAGTAAACACCTTTAATCCCAGCACTTGGGAGGCAGAGGTAGGAGGATCGCCATGAGTTCAAGGGCACCCTGAGACTGCATAGTGAATTTCAGGTCAGCCTGGGCTAGAGTGAGACCCTACCTCGAAAAAACAAAATCAAGAGAAAAAAAAAATGACTCATATTCTCCCAGTAAAGTCAGAGTCGCGGTTCTCCAAATCCAAAGCCATGCCCCCCCCTTTTTTTTTTCAATAAACACGCCAGAGTCAATTTGGCCTAAATTTTGGCTGAAAGAGACACAGCAGGCAGCTCAAACCTTCTGCCCACCAGCACATAACAGTTTAAGGTAAGCCTCCGCCGGGATGGCTTTTCCCTGTCATTTAATCCCTGTTCCAGCTGCCCGCTGAGGTCAAGGCCAGTGCCAGAGGCCCTTGTCCTCAGGCCCTTTGCCCGTTACAATCCTGCAGAACAGCTCTTGCTGTCACAAACTGCCCAGATCAGGAATCCACTTGACCTTCAGTTACCCTTCAGCCCAGGGATGGCCTGCACCGAAAATTTCATTTCTTTTTTTATTGATAACTTCCATAATTGTAAATACTATCCCATGGTAATTCTCTCCCTCCCCCTACTTTCCCCTTTGAAACTCCACTCTCTATCATATCCCCTCCCCCTCTCAATCAGTCTCTGGAAAATTTCATTTCTGTATGCTACTTTAGCCCCGGCCATCATCCTCAGTCTGCCTCTCCAAGCTTTCTGAAGAGAAAATTTCAATGAACATGTTGGGGGTTGTGAGGTGATGATTAATTACACCCTTCTTAGCCTTTCCAACCACCAAACCCACTGGGAAATTGCTGTGCGAGTCAGGAAGCTAAAATTCCGAAGAATCGACTTGGTTTACAAGGCTGATAGGAGACACGGCTCCATCAGACAAGCTACCCTCAGAATCCAACAAAGTTTCCTAGTCCTGGGGTAGGTGACTACAAGCCTTTTCCTTACAGATAAGCTCCCATGGAGCGGGAAAAATCACGAATGTTCAAAGTTCAGGATCCAGCAAGAAAGATAAAAGAGGAAGAGAGTTAGGGCTAGAGAGATGGGTCAGTAGATAAAGTGATTACCATGCAATCATGAGGACCTGAGTTCAGATGCCCAGTACCCACATAAAAGCCAGGCATGCTGGGCATGGTAGTGCACACCTTTAATACCAGCACTTGAGAGGCAAAGGATCGTTGTGAGTTCGAGGCCACCCTGAGACTACATAGTGAATTCCAGGTCAGACTGGGCTATAGTAAGACCCTACCTCAGGGGGTGGGGGGGAAGCCAGGCATGGTAGCATATGCCTGTAATCCAGCACTAGGGAGCAAGAGATGGGAGGCTTCCTGGCTAACTAGTCTAGTCCAATTGGTGAGCTCCAGGTTTAGTGAGATCCTGTCTCATAATAATAATAATAATAATGATAAGAAGAAGAAGAAGAGGAGGAGGAGGAGGAGGAGGAGGAGGAAGAGGAAGAAGAAGAAGAAGAAGAAGAAGAAGAAGAAGAAGAAGAAGAAGAAGAAGATTGAGAGGGGGCTGGAGAGATAGCTCAATGGTTAAAGCACTTACCTGCAAAGTCTAAGAAACCTGGTTCGATTACCCAGTACCCATGTAAAGCCAGATGCACAAGATGGGGCATGCATCTGGAGTTTGTTTGCAGTGGCAGGAGGCCCTGGTGCACCTGTTCTCTCTTTCCTTCTCTCTCTCTCTTTGCCTGTTTCTCTCTCATAATATAAATAACATTTTTAAATTTAAAAAATAAGGTGGAGAGCAATTGAAGAAGATACTTGACGTTGACCTCTGGGCCTCCTAAAGCAGATGCACACGCACACACACACAAAGAAAAAGGAGTACAGTCTACACCGGGCATGGTGGCGCACGCCTTTAATCCCAGCACTCGGGAGGCAGAGGTAGGAGGATTGCCGTGAGTTTGAGGCCACCCTGAGACTCCATAGTGAATTCCAGGTCAGCCTGGGCTAGAGTGACACCCTACCTCGAAAAACCAAAAAAAAAAAAAAAAAAAAAAAAAAAAGAAAGAAAGAAAGAAAAAGGAGTACACTCGGGAGGCAGAGGTAGAAGGATCGTTGTGAGTTCGAGGCCACCCTGAGACTACATAGTAAATTCCAGGTCAGTCTGGACTAGAGTGAAACCCTACCTCAAAAAACCAAGAAAGGAAGAAAGAAGAAAGAAAGAAAGAAAGAAAGAAAGAAAGAAAGAAAGAAGAAGAAAGAAAGAAAGAAAAGAGGACGAAGGGATGAAGCCAGTCAACATCTCCTCGAGACCACCAATGAGAAGCACCACTCGGCTCATCCCATAGATGGGTACAAGAAACAAGTCCGAAATTTCTGTCAGTGAGTTTTGTGCTGAGAAGTGCAGGTTCTCTCTCCTCTATGCAAATAAGCAGGGACGTTCCCTCCTAGCAGCTGCCTCTAGTTTGGGAACTTTGTTCTTGAATCCGCCCTGGTAGCCATGGAACCTGGTCACATGATGTGTTGTCAGGATTTGCTGTTTTGCAAGCCAAAACCAGAGGCTTAGCCCAGTGTGGACCAAGTGTGGCTCGGGGGATGACTGTCTCTCAGGCAAAGCTAGATGCAGGGCTTTGGTGGATGTCACCAGGCCTCTGCGCCGTACCACCCCTGGGCTTTCCTTCGCTCTTGCCTTGCCTTCATTTTCCAGCGAGTTCTTCCCACTGAGCAGAGATGGTCGTGAGGAGATCTCCTGAGTGCTGTCTGTCTACCAGCTCCAGAACCCCATGGGAATTTCTCCTTCCTATTACTTTCAGCATCCTTTCATTGGTCTGGCTTGGGTCTGGTGGTTTCTCTTTGGGCCAATCACAATGCTCAAGAGACTGTGAGCTGAAGAGATAGCTTACTGGTTAAGGTACTTGCCAGCAAAGCCAAAGGACCCAGGTTCAATCTCCCAGAACCCATATAAAGCCAGATGCACAAGGAGGTGCATGTATCTGGAGTTTGTTTGCAGTGGCTGGAGGCTCTGATGAGCCCATTCTCTCTGTCTCTCTCTCTCAAATAAATTTTTTTTTTTTTTTTTGGTTTTTTGAGGTAGGGTCTCACTCTAGCCCAGGCTGATCTGGAATTCACTCTGTAGTCTCAAGGTGGCCTCGAACTCATGGAGATCCTCCTACCTCTGCCTCCCGAGTGCTGGGATTAAAGGTGTGCACCACCAGGCCCGGCTAATGAAATATTTTTTAGAAAAGAGACTACAGCACTGGGTCACGTGATTGCTCTTGACGCACTGGTCCAGGTCTACCCAAACGAAAGTTCCTCAGGGGTGTGAGTTTATTCCTCCAAGGAAACAAAATTCTAGTATCACAGGAGTAGGTGGCTGAATTCCAGGAGGGGAAAACAACACCGTCACACACCATGCAAAGCAAGATGAGTTAACTGGAAAGAAAGACTGTCCAGTTCCTTCCAACGGACTTTGCAGGTTGGCATTACAAGTGTCCAGGACACCTTGCCAGGCCTCCAGTTCAGCCCAGCTCCACCCACTGGCTTCCTATAGGATGAGCTTATTTGGTCCCTTTCCTGAGCTGTGTGTTCTGTTCTCTCTCTCTCATAAATAACTAATAAAATACTTTTTTTAAAATTGCTCTGACTGGGCATGGTGGCGCACATCTTTAATCCCAGCACTTGGGAGGCAGGGGGTAGGAGTATTGCCTTGAGTTTGAGGCCACCCTGAGACTCCATAGTGAATTCCAGGTCAGCCTGGGCTAGAGTGAGACCCTACCTCGAAAAACAAGCAAACAAAAAACTGCTCTGTTGGGACTTACACTTTAGTCCAGGGGAACACAGGCGTTAAACGAAATAAATGTGGGCTGTGAAGAAAATTGCCAACGGGATGGGACTGTTGTGTGGTTTAGTAGCTAGTCAGGTGGCACAGGAAAGCTTGTGGTAGACACTCAGTCTATAACCTCCGTTGATATCTGTCCCATTACAATTATTATCATTATTGTTATCTCGTGTATTAAAAGCATTAGGGGGCTGGAGAGATGGCTAAGTGGTTAAGGCACTTGCCTGCAAAGCCTAATGACCAGAGTTTGATTCTCCAGCACCCACGTAAAGCTAGATGCACAAAGTGGTGCATGCGACTGGAATCATTTATAGTGGCTAGAGGTCCTGGCCTGCCCATTCTCTCTGTAGTCAGGAGTAGCGGTGCATTCCCTTAATCCCAGCACTCAGGAGGCAGAGGTAGGAGGATCACTGTGAGTTCAAGGCCACCCTGAGACTATGTAGTGAATTCCAGGTCAGTCTGGGCTAGAGCGATACCCTATCTAAACAAACAAACAAATAAACAAAAAAGCTCATTTGGTAGCTGGGTCAAATGGCACAGGCTTGTAATGCCAGTTACTCAGGAGGCTGAGGCAGAATGAGTGTGAGTTCAAGGCCTACCTGAGCTTTAGAGCAAGTTCAAGGCCAGCCACAGCAGCTTAGCAAGACCCTGTCTAAAATCGTTTTTCTTTTCTAAGGCTTAGAGATGTAGTTCAGTGGTAGAACACTTGCCTAGCATGCAATACGCTGGGTTCAGTCCCCGGAACCATCAAGTAAGTAAACGAAGCATTTGGTGACATCTGCGTTAGCATTATCCACCTTTAGACTGGCATTGAAGACTCCCTGCAGGGCCTTTTTGAGATATAATTCACACAGCACAGCACCCATCTTTTTAAAGGACTGGGGAGATGGCTAAGTGTGTAAAGCATTTGCCATACAAGCAAGAGAACCAAAGTTCAGAACCTCAGATCCCATATTTAAAAAAAGCCCAGCATGGTGCCATGCACCTTTAATCCCAGCACTCGGGAGGCAGAGGTAGGTGGATCGCCATGAGTTCGAGGCCACCCTGAGACTACATAGTGAACCAGGTCAGCCTGAACCAGAGTGAGACCCAACCTCAAAAACAAAAAAAAAAAAGAGGGCTGGAGAGATGGCTTAGCGGTTAAGCACTTGCCTGTGAAGCCTAAGGACCCCGGTTCGAGGCTCGATTCCCCAGGACCCATGTTAGCCAGATGCACAAGGGGGAGCACGCATCTGGAGTTCGTTTGCAGTGGCTGGAGGCCCTGGTGTGCCCATTCTCTCTCTCTCTCTTTCTCTGCCTCTTTCTCTCTGTCTGTTGCTCTCAAATAAAATAAATTAAATTTTAAAAAAAGAAAAAGAAAAAGAAATAACCATATTTTAAAAAAGAAAAGAAGCTGAAGCTGGGTATAGTGGCACACACCTGTGATCAAGAGGCTGCGGTAGAAGAATCGCCATGGGTTTGAGGCCAACCTAGGCTACAGAGTGAACTTCACATTAGCCTGAGGTAGAGTGAGACTCTGCCTCAAAAAAAAAAAAAAAAAAGCCGAACTCTGTGGCAGATCTGTAGGCTGGAAGGGAGGCAGAGACAGGAGAATCTGCCAGAAGCAGTGTCGAACAACGAGAGACCCTCCCTCATATGAGGTGGACGGCAAGGACTGACACCTGAAAGTTGTCCTCTGACGTCCACTGGTGCTTCATGGCACGCGCACGCCTCACTCACACACATCATACACATACAATACACACGCAAAAAGGATACTGTTCAATACCTATCAGTGACTTATAAGGCTGTGCAACCATCTTCCAGAGAAACCCGGTAGCTATTAGCACTCTCTCTCCATATCCGCTCCCACCCCAGCAGCCAGCAGCGCTTATCTGTCTCTGGATGGCTCATTCTAGACATTCCATAGACATGGAACCATATGGGCTAGGGAGATGGCTTAGTGGTTAAAGGCACTTGCTTGCAAAGCTTGCTGGTCCAGGTTCAATTCCCCACTACATACTTAAAGCCAGATGCATAAAGGGGCCACACATATTTGGAGTTCGTTAGCAGTGGCTGGAGGCCCCGTGTACCCATTCTCATTTTCTATCTCTCTGCCTTGTAAATAAATAATAAATATTAAAGAAAAAGGTGTGGGGGTGCTGGAGAGATTGCTTAGTGGTTAAGGCACTTGCCTGGAAACCCCAAGGACCTAGGTTCAATTCACCAGGACCTACGTAATCCAGATGCACAAGGTGGTGCATGCGTCTGGAGTTTGTTTGCAGTGGCTGAAGGCCCTGCAGTGCCCATTCTCTCTCTCTCTCTGTATTTGCCTTTTTTTTTTCCCTCTCTCTCAAATAAATAAAATAAATAAAAATTTAAAATATTTATAAAAAAGATGGGCTGGAGAGATGGCCCAGCAATTAATGACTAAGGATCCAGGTTCGATTCCCCAGTACCCACATAAAGCCAGATGCACAAGGTGGAGCATGCATCTGGAGTTTGCAGTGGGTAGAGGCACTAGAGTGCCCATTCTCTATCTACCCACTCACTGACTTTTTCTTTCCCTCTTCAATAAATAAATAAGAAATGGAACTATATCACATGTGGCCTTTGGTATCTGTTTTCTTTTTCTTTTCTTTTCTTTTCTTTCTTTCCTTTTTTTTTTTTTTTTTTTTTTTTGAGGTAGGGTCTCGCTCTAGCTCACGCTGACCTGGAATTCATAATGTCATCTCAGGGTGGCCTCGAACTCACGGCAATCCTCCTACCTCTGCCTCCTGAGTGCTGGGATTAAAGGCATGTGCCACCATGCCCAGCTGTCTGTTTTCTTTTGAGGTTCATTCATGTTGTCACACGTATGAATACTTAAATCCTTTTTCTTCTTTTTTCTTTCTTTCTTTTTTTTTTTTAATTTTTTGGTTACTTTTTCTTTATTTATTTGAGAGCAACAGACAGAGAGAGAAAGAGGCAGATAGAGAGAGTGAGAGAGAGAGAGAGAGAGAGAGAGGGAGGGAGGGAGAGAATGGGCGCACCAGGGCCTCTAGCCACTGCAAACGTACTCCAGACACATGTGCCCCCTTGTGCATCTGGCTAACGTGGGTCCTGGGGAATTGAGCCTTGAACTGGGGTCCTTAGGCTTCACGGGCAAGTGCTCAACCGCTAAGCCATCTCTCCAGCCCCCCCCCTTTTTTTTTTTTTTTTTGAGGTAGGGTCTCACTCTATCCCAGGCTGACCTGGAATTCACTATGTAGTCTCAGAGTGGCCTCGAACTCATGGCGATCCTCCTACCTCTACCTCCCGAGTGCTGGGATTAAAAGCATGTGCTATCACACCCTGCCAAATGTCACTTCTTTGTGAGGTGTCCTTCAACCCTAACAGGCCTCATTTCTCCTTCCTGAATATCTCCATTATTTCAATTGATGGCACTTATTTTTCTCTATGTCCACTGAACATTTGCCACTATTGTGAGAACTCTTCTGAGGAAAAGCCCATGAGTGCCCAAGAAACTGAAGGCTGAGTCCACCGAAGCTTACCTTGGCAAACTAATGAGTTTTTTGGGCTTTCTGACAGAGCATGGGCAAGGAGTTACTTACAGGAGTGTAGAGACCCCCAAACAGCTGCATTGAAAGATTTCATCCCAACATAGATGACAACCTCCCCCTGACTGGATAGCGGTGCTCCCCCTCCTTGATCTTTCACCCTCTCTATATGCCATCTCCTGCCAAGGTCACAAGATGCAGTATATCATGCAATACAGCTGGCAGAGGGGTTACCTGAATCTCAGGTGAGGGTCTATCTTTCCCCGTCCCTCCCTTTTTAAAAATTAAATTAAATTAAATTGTTTACTTACTTAATTAATTTGAAAGACAGAGAAAGAGGCAGATAGGGAGAGAGAGATGCAGAGAGAGAGAGAGAATGGATGTGCCAGAGCCTCTGGCCACTGCAAACCAACTCCAGATGCATGTGCCACCCTGTGTATCATCTGGCTTATGCGGGTCCTGGAGAATTGAACCTGGGTCCTTAGGCTTTGCAGGCAAGCGCCTTAACCGCTAAGCCATCTCTCCAGCCCACTGTCCCTCCCTTTTGATGGGGGAATGCCAATAGGCCCAATATGGAGACGCCCTCCTGTGCAGTCACAGCTGCTTCTGATAAAGACTGCAATCATTGTTTTGCTCAGAGGACTGCGTCACACAACCGTCTCCGACTATGCTGTGACTGCCGTGCCGTTACAGACTGTCTCAAACAAATACGCTTGACAAATATTTGATCACTTACCTGACATTGCTATAACTAAGCTGTTCTAAACCCTGACTGTTTTGCCCCAGCCCCAGGTATGTTTGGCAATAGCTGGAGACATTTTCAGTTGTCCTGATGATAGGTAGGGGGAAGGTACAACTAGCGCCTACTGGGTTGAGGCCAGGAATGCTTCTAAGTCCCCTTTGGAGCTCATAACACTCTTCCCCATCAAAGACATAGTTTGAGGCTGGAGGGGTTGCTCAGCGGTTAAGGCGCTTGCCTGAAAAGCCAAAGGACTCAGGTTCAATTCCCCAGGACCCACGTTAGCCAGCTACAGAAGGGGGCACACACATCTGGAGTTTGTTTGCGGTGGCTGGTGGCCCTGGCATGCGCATTCTCATTCTCTCTCTCTCTCTCTCTCTCTGTTATAAATAAATAAAAATAAAATATTTTTTTAAAAAAGACATAACCTGGTGTTGTGGCGCATGCCTTTAATCCCAGCACTTGGGAGGCAGAAGTAGAAGGATCACTGTGAGTTCAAGGCCCTCCCTGAGAATTCAGAGTGAATTCCAGGTCAGCCTGGGCTAGAGTGAGACCCTACCTCGAAAAAAAAAAAAAAAGGCATAGTTTGCCCCAAATGTCAATAGCACCAAAGTTGAGAAATCTTGCCATAAACTAATGAGTGTTGGTGTCGATCAGGCCGGCAAAAAAGAAACCAGAAAAGGTCAGTTGTCCCAGTCTGGGAGGAAGTACTCGTTAGAAAATTCATTCCTTTTTCTTTCTTTTCCTTTTTTAGGAGCTGAGGCTGTGGTAACCCCAGTGCAAAGAACTTTCCTAATGCCAGAGAGGTGCCCAGCGAGCCCAGATGATATTTTCACCACTTGTTGGCCTGTGAGAGCAGCAAGTGACCTCCCAGGAATCCTTGAAGTGCTCGGAATGTAACTCTGTTAAGGAAGAAAAGTCAGGGCTTCTTATGTCCAGCAAAATGTCAGCCATGAATCATGTCTCTAGGGCAGGGCAAAGAGGCTGGTTTACAAAGTCCCCTCTCTGGGCTTCTCTGCCCAGGTGGAGCTTCAGAGGTGGCTCTGGGCTTGACGATGCAAAGGAACTTGAACAGTGCCCCGTGTCCTCTCCGGTCCCCAACAGAATAAAGTTGCTTTTGAGACAGGATCCTGTTTGCCATGTGCTTCAGTGTCCAACTCACTCGCAGGAATCTCAGCTGCTGGAAACTCAAGGCACGTGTTCCTCAAGTCAGCAGCCTGAGCAGAACAGCCCCATGAGAACAGAGTGCTGGCTTAGTTGGGACGTCAGTTACAGCGATGGCAGGCAAGTGAACATTTCTGTTCCTACCGGTCCAATCCAACTGGTCCAATCCAACCGGTTCTTGTTCCTGACAGGGCAATTGAGTAATGCACGCCTTACAAATTGAGAGGTCAGATTGGAGCTGAGGAACAGAGGTTGACATATCATTTTTAAAAAGCTTGTCCTTGGGGTAGAATTCCCTGACAGGCTGGCTGGGAATTGGTAGTGGTGTACATAGTTCAAAGAACGACCTTTAGAGCAATTGGCAGAGGTGGAAATGCCAGGCAGAGGATTCCAAGAGGTGCCACCCCCTCCTGTGGGCATGCTCCAATTCTTGTGGCATAAAAAAAAAATAGCAAGGTGTGACTGCGTTGTTGAAAACTCTATGTGCTTTATTCTGGAAATGGTCTTTAATGTTATTAATGTGTTTGACCACATGCCACTTGCCATGTGAAGTGATGTAACTGGTTCCATTTTAGTGAAAACCCCTGAGTACACAAACATATACGTGGCACACTGTGAACTGTAAAAGTGTTTAATGATGACAGTAATTAGGGTAACAGAATAATGTGTGCTGAGTGGATAGTTGGCAGAACTTTAGGTATATTAAAGTCTAAATAAAGGAGCATTTAGACAACCAGATGGGAATCCCCAAAGTAACTGTAAATCCTGTCAAAAATGAACTGGAGCCGGGCGTGGTGGCACACGCCTCTAATTCCAGCACTCGGGAGGCAGAGGTAGGAGGATCACCGTGAGTTCGAGGCCACCCTGAGACTACATAGTTAATTCCAGGTCAGCCTGGACCAGAGTGAGACCCTATCTCGAAAAACCAAAACCAAAAAAAAAAAAAAAAAAAAAAAAATGAACTGGAGGGCTGGAGAGATGGCTTAGAGGTTAAGGTGCTTGCCCGCAAAGCCCAAGGACCCTGGTTCAATTCCCTAGTACCCATGTAAAGCCAGGTACACAAAATGGTGCATGTGTCTGGAGTTGGTTTGCAGTGGCTGGAGGCCCTGGTGTGCCCATTTTCTATCTGCCTCTCTGTCTCTCAAATAAAGAAATAAATAAAATATTTTTTATTACAAAAGGAACTGGAAAAGGAGCAATATTCCTGGATGACATAGCTTTATGTTTCAATTAAACTAAAAATTATTCCAAATAGATTATTTGTCCCAAAGCTTGATTTTCTTTTGTTTGGGAACTTCATTCATTTATTTTATTACTTATGATCCCTATTCCATATATATATATATATATATATATGTATTTTTTTTTTTTTTTTCCTTTTCAAGGTAGGGTCTCACTCTAGCTCAGGCTGACCTGGAATTCACTACGTTGTCTGGTCTCAGGGTGGCCTTAAACCCACAGCTATCCTCCTACCTCTGTCTCCCATGTGCTGGGATTAAAAGCGTGGGCCACCATGCCCGGCTCCGTATTCTTTTATATTTTTTTATATTTTATTTTTATTTATTTGAGGTGGGGAGAATATGGGCATGCCGGGGCCTCTAGCCTCTGCAAATAAACTCCAGATGCATGTGCCACCCCATGCATCTGGCTTATGTGGGTGCTGGGGACTCGTGCATCTGGCATATGTGGGTCCTGGGGAATTGAACCTGGGTCTTTTGGCTTTACAGACAAATGCCTTAACCACTAAACTATTTCTCCAGCCCCATATTCCTTTTTTTTTTTTAATGAGAGAGAGAGAGAGAGAGAAGAGAGAGAGAGAGAGAGAGAGAGAGGGAGGGAGGATGAATTGGCACACAAAGGTCTCCAACTACTGCAATCAAACTCCAGATGGGTGTACCACCTTGTGCACATATATGACCTTGCACATACATCACCTTGTGTGTCTGGCTTACATGGTATATTGGGAGAGGAGCATGGGTCTTTAGGCTTCTCAGGCAAGCGCCTTAACCACTAAGCCATCTCCCCAGCCTCATATCCTTTTTTAATGGTTTGTCTTCATATTATTTTTTTAAACATTTTTATTTATTTATTTGTTTGAGAGAGAGAGAAAGAGGGGGGGAGAGAGAATATGATTGAATGAATATGGGAGCACCAAGGGCTCCAGCTGCTGCAAACAAACTCCAGATGCATGCACCATCTTGTGCATCTGTCTTGCGTGGGTCCTGGATGATCAAACCTGGGTCCCCTGGCTTTGCAGGCAAGCACCTTAACCACTAAGCAATCTCTCCAGCCCCCATATTCTTTTTTTTTTTTTTTTTAAAAACAACAAAAACAAAGGCAGACTGCCACATGCAGTGCCTCATTTGGATGTGTCTGGAGTCTTGGAAGCTTGACTACCCTATGTTCTCCTACAAATGGACCTTGAGAGCTTGTTTGGAGGTGGCAGCAGGGGAGTGCAGCTACTCATATAACCTTGACCACAGACCGGTCCTCTTCTATTTGGGGAAGGTCGTCTTGTTCTACTGACCAGTGCACAGCTTCGGGAGGGACGCCCATGGAGTGGTGAGGGAGGTAGGGGACACCCGCCTGGCCAGCCAGATCAGCCGAATCAACCCTGGAGATCAATGGGGTGACAGATGTCGCAGCCAGATCACCCTCACATCCCCCATGTTCTTTTAAAAATATTTATTATTATTTATTAGAGAGAGAGAGAATATGGGTGCACCAGGACCTTCAGCCACTGCAAACAAACTTCAAATGCATGTGCCACCTTGTGCATCTGGCTTCTGTGGTTCTGGGGAATCAAATATGGGTCCTTAGGCTTTGCAGGCAAATGCCTTAATTACTAAGCCATCTGTCCAGCCCCTATTCCATATTCTTTTACCTAACAGACATTTACAAACTCCCCTACTGTGTGCCAAGCATTGCATAAGCTCCTAATGCTTCAAAGTGATCCTTGTCTTTGGGGAACTTAAGACTGTAGTGAAATGCTTTCATTCATTCTTTCAGTCAGTAAAGGAAGTCTTTACTGTGTGCCCAAATGTTCTGAGAAGACAGTATCAAGAAACACAGGGCCCTCAGATAATGGGGAGAAGGAAGAGCAAGGGCGAAGGTCTTGAGGCAGCTGTAAGCATGACTGGAGGCCAGTGAGAGAAAAGGACAAGACACGAAATGCGTGGGAAAGGTATGCAGGGGCTGGACTGCATACCATTTTATACATCTCTAAAACCTGAACGTTTATACATTCATGCACACATGCAAACATTATTCATAAATATGTGGAGATTGATTATAAACTTCCCATTAACCTTAACTGTTATTCAACTTAAGTAACTTTCAGAGGAAAGTAAGTTACTTGTAATAGTATCTGGTAAAGGTTACGCCATATCTTTGTTAGAGGTGGGCTGAGAGCTTAAAGAAAGTAAAGCAGGAGAGCTCTTCCTCTTTTAAAACAAAAGCTCTCTTGATGAGAAGAGGTGGCAGCTGTGGTAGGAAAAGGAAATGGACCTCATCTTGACCAGCTCTTGGACCTTCGTGTCCTCTGTGCACCTCCAAGTCTGAGGCTGGGAGAAGATCTGCTTGGCTAGGTGTTGCCAAGAAACTTGAGATCTGGGAGAAGACGTTTTGAACATGGAATTTTTGCTCCCACCCCGGAAGAACACCTACAAAGTTTGAAACACTTGTTTTAACAGGTCTACAGTGTGCTTCTATTCTCCATCCTCCTCTGCACATTGAGAGACAGTTTCCCAATTCTTCCTAAAACACTATGCAAAAAGTCTTCTTTCCAAACAGATTGCCCAAGATGCTTCCAAAACATTAGCGTACTGCTGTTTTTCAGTGTGCATACTGTATAGGTGCCCTAAATTGGCTTTCTCTCAGGTTTTTGTTTAAAGAAATGCAGGGACACACACGCACACTCGTGTGTCAGTAAAAGAGACGGTTAAATTGGGCGAGGACCATGGTGCACTACCTATAATCCCAGCACTTGGGCAATAGAAGCAAAGGGATCAGAAATTCAATGGCAGTATGGGCTACAAAATGAGTTTGAGGCCGTCATGGGCTACATGGGACCTTGTCTCAAAAAATAAATAAATAAAATAAAATAAAATGGAAGAAAAAGGGAGATGGTTAAAACCAGAAGGGAGTAAACAGTAAGACTCCTTTCCGCTCCCCCCCCCCCCCCCCACCAAAGCTGCCCACTGTAATTCTCATTAACGTGGGTATTTGGGGAATCCGAGTTAGGCAGCAAAGTCAAAAGAGACTACAACTTCTGGACTACCATTCCCAGGAGACACTGCACGCCGAGCGCGCACGCTCAATTCCCGTGACTGCATAGGGCACGGAGCCCGGAGGGGGCGGGGCCGGCGCCTGGGCCACGGGACCGTGGGCGTGGCCAGGGGCGTGGCCGGGGTGGGGGCGGGCGCTGCCGGCGCCGCCCGGAACACGCTAGTGGAGCGGAAGATGGCGGCGGCGGCGGCGGCAGCGGTGGACGCTGCAGCCCGAACCCCATCGGGGCTGAGGCGGAAGGGCCGCGGGCTCTGACCTCGCTCTGGCTCCGGTGCGCGCGGCGGGGCGTGTGCGGGACCCCGCGCGGCGGGTAGGGGCGGCGGCGGCGGCGGTCGCTGCGCGCCGCCGTGAAGAGCAGCGCCCCGGCGGCGCGGCTGCGGCTGCGGCTGCGGCTCAGGAGCGAGCCGGCTCCGGGCCTCGGCGTCCTCCTGCTCCCCGGGCCCCCCGCCTCCTCGGGGGGGCGGCGGCGGCGATGTTCTCGGTCCTCTCGTACGGGCGACTGGTGGCCCGCGCCGTGCTCGGCGGCCTCTCGCAGACCGACCCCAGGGCCGGCGGAGGCGGCGGTAGCGGTGGCGGCGGCGGCGACTACGGGCTGGTGACGGCGGGCTGCGGCTTCGGCAAGGACTTCCGTAAGGGCCTCCTGAAGAAGGGCGCGTGCTACGGGGACGACGCGTGCTTCGTGGCCCGGCACCGCACGGCCGACGTGCTCGGTGAGCCTCCCGGCGCCCCCATCCCTTCCCCCGGGGCTCAGTCCTCCCCCTCGCCCGGGATCCGCCTCCTGGGGACTTCCCTGCGCGGGGCTTCCCCGGGTCCTCCGGGCGGCCAGAGCCGGGAGCGCTCGCTGGCTGCCCGGCGTCGTGCCAAGCGCCCGCAGGAACGTTTTCTGCCTCAACATCCCCCACCCGTCGTTAGAGACGGGGAAACTGAGGCGGAGAGCGGTCGAGCCACGAGTTCAAGGTCACCGCTTGAGAACGGGCGCCAAGTGCTGTCCCCGTCCGGAGCCGCACTGTGTCTTAGTCACTTGGCTCTGTCGGCCCTCCGCGACACCTGCAGGCTCCCCCGCCTCGCTCGGCTTCGCTCCCTCGTCCCTCCGCGTGCCCCGGGGAATCCCTTTGCTGCTTCGGGGGCCCCACGCTGCGGGATCCCGGGCGCACACACTGCCGGAGCACAACCCCCCCCCTCCACACACACACCCGACAGCCCAAACACATTATTTTCTCTTGCTTTGATCGAGGTCCTATTTCTCTATCGTTTAAAGGAGTTCTGGTAGTGGGGCTTCCTGGCCTAGTGAAAAATGTATCACAGTGCAATCTCTCAAACCAGTCTTGTCCACTTGAGGTCACTTGGGGTGGCAGACGGCCTCCTTGACCTAAAATAGAATGGACAGACTTGCTCGTAGACAGCAGCCAAGAAAGCTTTGGGAATTGGTCGCAGCCTTTTCAGGCCACAGGTGCTTCCTAAGGCCTATCTATCCCAGTTACACCTTGGAGGGGAGAGAGACCAGGAGAAGGAGCGAGCAGGCTTGCAGAAAGGGCTAAAATAGACTTCCCAAGAACTCAGAAACTTCACCTAATGTATTGTTGTTATTATTTTGCAGATTTTGCGTATGTCACAACTCTTTCAGTAAAGTGCTTTTGAAACTGAAGGACATACTGTCATTGAATTTAAGTTCCAATGTCACGTTGGTTTCATGTCATAGGTGACATTGAGTTTTTGGTCACTTTAAATTTTATACTTAGACATTGTTTGGCATTGAGACCATTGATTCTGTGGGTTTCCTATGACTTTTTTTGTTTTTGTTTTTGTTTTTGTTTTTCGAGGTTAGGGTGTCACTCTCTAGACCAGACTGACCTGGAATTCACAATGTAGTCTTAGGGTGGCGGCGAACTCACCGTGATGCACCTACCTCTTCTTCCTCCCGAGTGTTGTGATTAAGGCTAGGGCCTCTTGTAGCACAGGCTGCCCTTGAACTCCTGATCCTCCTACCTCAACATCCCTTGTGCTGAAACTACAGTTGTGTGCCACCACTCTTGACTAATGACAGCAATTGTTTTATAATCTGATTTTAGAATAATTGGTACCTTTTAGTTGTACCACATGTAGTTTTTTAATTTAAGTTTTATTTTATTTTATTTGAGAGAGAGATAAGAAGAGAGAGAGAGAATAAGTATGAGCACACCAGGACCTTCAGCCACTGTAAACAGACTCCAGACATGCATCTGGCTTACATGGTCCTGGGAAATTGAACTTGGGTCTTCTGGCTTTACAGGCAAATGCCTTAACTGCTAAGCCTTCTTTCCAGCCCACATGTAGTGTTTTTGAACATGACACTGGAAAGGTTGTTTTCAGTTTAATTTATGAAAAACCCCATTGCCTGCATGGAGAGCAATCTTCCAATATTTAGACCGTGTTATTGATGCTAACCTTTGGCGACACTTTAACCATGTCAGGGATGTTACATAGTGAAATTGTGCAAATCTACAGATTCAATCTTAAGAGGCTGACAGCTGTATTTCTCATTACCTTTGAAGTGCTTCATGTAGTGAGTATGTAATCTGTGCTGCTTTTAAAGTTACAGTCAGCTAGAGGGTGTAAGTCAGTAATAGTGATTGTTTGCTTAGGATGCATGAGGCCCTTTGTTCAAACACTAGTACCACCAAAATATATATGCATATATATATATTCAGCCCTCATACAAGATAAGGAATAATGAGCCACTAGGATTCACCTTATAAATCTGCTTATAAAATAAGCTTATCCAGTGTCTGTCAACTAAAGTCTGAAAGTATCAAATGGAAAAATTACAGAAGTAAAGTTTTAAAATAAAATGCACACCATTCTAAGTAGTGTGATGAAATCCTGTGCATCCTACACAGGGGTCTTGTTACTGGTTTGTTTTTTTCCGAGGTAGGGTCTTGCTCTAGCCCAGGCTGACCTGGAATTCACTATGTAATCTCAGGTTGGCCTTGAACTCACAGCAATCCTCCGGCCTTTTGAGTGCTTGGGATTGAAGGTGTTCACCATCTATTGTTACTGTTTTGAGACAGAATTTTGCTGTATTGCCCAAGATAGCCATACACTTCATGGCCCAAGAAATCTTCCTTCCTGGGTACCTTGAGTCTCAGGAGTGCTAGGATTCCAGGCAAGCATCACCAGGTCTTGCCAGGTCTTTAGTCACTTAGTAGCCATCTTGGTTATCAGATGAGAGGAGGGAGGACTAATTCATAGAACTGTTTTTTGCAGTATGTTGCTTTAATTGTTCTATTGTTCTATTCTACTGTAAGTCTTTTATGATACCTAATTTATGAATTAAACTTTTATCATGGATATATGTCTATATGAAAAATATATGTGGTTTCGGGCATCCACTAGGTCTTGAATGTATCCCCCCATGGAAGAAAGGAGGCCACTAAATTTAAATGTATTAAATTTCTATGCTGAAGCTTGATTTTACAATCTTAGAATGTCACCTTCTTATTGATACAGCATATTTACAAGGATATGGAAGATTTTGGTCAAACCCATTCTAAAAATGTGTAAACATAATTTTATGCTGTGGCGTTCTGGCAGACACTCAGCTTAGTTTGAGGTTAAGCTTTGCAGTTTAGCAGCTCTGTGATTTGTGGTCTTGGGCTGAACGTCTCTTGTCTCATTTTCCTTACCTAGACGAGAAGAAGAGACGTTTGGACTTCCTGACCCTTTAGGACTTCAGCTTTGGCTATCAAATTATACTTTCCTTTTGTTTTGCAAAGATGCCTCTCTTATTTTGCACCTCTAACAGCATGCCTTCCTGTCTCATACCTTGGACACCTTTATTAGATTTGTTTTGTACCTAGCATTAAGCAGCTCCGAAGTTTGCTTGGTCCATGGGCTGCAGGATCTTGGACTGTCCAAGGGCTCGCTCCCCAGAAGAGTGAATACAGAGACAAGTTTGCACAGGCTGTGAGGGATTTCTCTGCCTGCATGGAGTCCATCGACACACTACCTATGGACCCAGGCTTGGGTCTGAATTGAGATTCCCAGCTCCTTTTTCAGAAGGAATGGCACCAGGCATAGCCAGACAGATGGCTGTTTATGTGACCAAGAAGTGGTGATCGGTCACATTTGACAAAAGATCTCTTTCTCTCTCAGACACACACACACACCCCACACACACCTGCACATGGGGGAGGGGTTTGGGAACAGTGAGGGGCACGTTCTCCAGGACTGTACCCTTGTGGAGGAGCCCTTCCAGAAAACCATCTTGGGAGCCACCTGAAACAACTTCATAATTGGCCTCATTTGCTCCTTGGTGGCCATGAACCAGTTCACTGGATGATGACTTCTACTATTTTAATAACAGCATCCCATCACAGGCTGGATTGGCAGCAGCTATAGCTTAATTGCATTAAAAGATTTCGTTCAATAATAATAGGTTGAGCCTCGGTGCTTTTTTTTTCTTTTTTCTTCATTATTTATGAGAGAGAGAAAGAGAAAGCAAATAGAATGGGTGCGCCAGGGCCTCTAGCCGTGGCAAGTGAACTCCAGATGCATGTATCACCTTGTGCATCTGCCTTACATGGGTCCTGGGGAATTGAACCTTGGTCGTTTGGCTTTGCGGGCAAGTGCCTTAACTGCTAAGCCATCTCTCCAGCCCAAGCCTCGGTGCTTTTGATCTTCTAGTTTTTTAGTTCTTTTTTGTTTTTGTTTCTTTTTCAAGGTAAAGTTTCATTGTAGCTCAGGCAAGCCTCGAGATCAGGGCAGTCCTCCTACCTCAGCCTCAGAGTAATGGGATTAAAGGTGTGCACCACCATTCCCCGCTCCAATCTTCTGGTTTTTTTTTTTTTTCCTTTGTTGGTTTATTTATTTATTTATTTATTTTTGAGGCAGGGTCTCAACGAGTAGCTCTGGCCAACCCAGAACCCACAGTGTAACCCATGGTGGCCTCAAACTCAAAACTATTCTCCTACCTCAGCCTAACAAATACTGGGAATACAGCATAAGCCACCGCACTCAGCTTGAATCTTCAAGTTCTGTGGATAGTTCATTCTCTTTGGATTGGCCCAGATTGTTCACAGGTCTTCTAGGACTCCTTGAGAAGTGGGCATGAAAGCTCTTCATGTTTTCTCTGTGAGAAGGTGGATGTTGTTATTTTTCTAGTTAAATTCTACTTAAAGCTAGAATTTAGAATTGCCTTGTCCTATTAGTCATGTAGTGACTAAAAGTACTTGATGCTTCACATTTTTATAGTCCTCTCTGGATTTCTTTTAGGAAAAACTAGCTGTGGTGGGTGTGGGTGTGGTGAGACACAAGCCACACTTGAGTCCCCTGGAAAGTTGGCAAAAGTGCTTTCTTTTATTACTCCAGCGGGAGTGAACCAGTACCAGCAGGAGCTGTAGAGCCTTTTCTTGTTCCTTCTTCCCTGTAGCCAGGCCAGCGCCCTTACTGTTCTCATTACTCTACATGGCGTGCTTTCTTAGGTACACAAAACTGAGAACTGCCCAGTGTAATCACTGAGCTCTGACAGTGCTAAGCGGCTTAACAATAGAATGTAAGACCTAGAAACCTTGGAACCCATTTCTTTCATGTTAGTGATGAGAAAGCAGGGTCAGGTGACTTTCCGCTTGCTCCGCTCGTTACTGGCAGAGCCGGGGCTAGTACTAGTCTCCCATTCCGGGCCTCTTCTGTTACACGGCTCGTCCCGAGTTTTGATGAGATACCTGGGTTCTGAAGCAGTGTGTCTCCTGATACTGTCTTTTTGGTGCTTTTCCCACTTAGGGTGTGTGTGTGTGTTTATAGCTGCTTTATTTGCTCTGACTCATAAGTGAAATACAACAAAAACTCCCCTGCTTGTTAAACCACAGTTTACAGAAACCATTTATTTGAAAGTGGCAGGCATGGTCTATTCCATGTTAATTCTGACCTCCAAATATTGAGTTATAAAGCAATTCTTATAAAGATGTGGGATGTTTGTTTAAGCTTGGTTTGACTTGGAGCATAAACATGAAAATAAAACAAATTTCTCCTCCAGCCTTTGGTTTGATTTTTGACTGTGGCCCGAATTTTGAAGTGCTTTTTTAAGTTTTGCCGATTTTTATAAATAGTTGTGAGCTGGAGAGATGGCCCAGCGGTTAAGGTGCTTGTCTGCAAAGCCTAACAACCCGAGTTCAATTCCCCAGTGCCCACGTAAAGCCAGATGCATAAAGTGGTGCATGCACCTTGAGTTTGTTTGCAGCAGCTGGAGGCCCTGGAGTGCTCATTCTCTCTGTCTTCTCTCTGCTTGCAAATAAACAAAAATATTTAAGGTATAAAGATTATGTGAACAGCATACAGATCTAAATTGGTAGGTAGATTAGGTAGAATTTGAAGTCAGATTGCAGCCTGATCTACCTGTTAATAACAGTGACCTTGAGTGACTTTGAAAACTTGAGCTGCAGCATCACATGCTGTGGGAGTCAGTGGATTCGTAAGCACAGTGTGTGACCTTGTGGGCCTGTTCCCTTTCACTTAGCATGTTTTCAAAGGTCATGTTGGAGAATGTTAGTACTTCATCCTTATGGCCGAGTAACATTCTGTTGCATGCATGAATGTACCACATTTTGTTGATCCATTCACTTAGTGGTTGGTGGTTATTGGGTGTTCCCACATTTTGACTGTTGTGACTAGTGTTAGACACATTTGCATATAACATTTTGTATGGACATGTGTCCCCCCCCCCTCAGGTATAGACATAGTGGATTTGCTGGGATATACTATAAATCAATTTATGATGTGAATAGTATGAATATATTCTACATTGGCAGTGGAGAGTTCTGCTGTTTCCTTCCAAGACTTGTGCTCCTGGATATTTTTTCTTTTGTATGTGTATTATACTTTTTGTTTGTTTGTTTTTGTTTTTTCGTTTTTTCAAGGTAGGGACTCGCCCTAGCCCAGGCTGACCTAGAATTCACTATGTAGTCTCAGGGTGGCCTCGAACTCACAGCAATCCTCCTACCTCTGCTGGGATTAAAGGTTTGTGCCACCATGACCAGCTGTATTACACTTTTTAAAACATATATTCTGTTTATTTGAGAAAGAGGCAGAAAGAGAATGGGTACTCCAGGGCCTCTAGCCACTGCAAACAAACTCCAAAGGCTTGTGCCACCTTGTGCATCTGACTTTATGTGGGTACTGGTAAATCGAACCTAGGTCCTTTGGCTTGGCCAGCGAGTGCCTTAACCACTAAGCCATCTCTCCAGCATATTATACTTTTTATAAAGTGCTTATGAGACACCTTTATTTTTTAATTCATTCCCTCATTTTCCTTGTTCTCAAGTCTATAAGCTAGAAATTTTCTTAGTTGTAGATTTTCTTGACTTTGATCTCCCTCAGTTTGTTCATGATCTTAATTCTAGATGGCTCTTGGGACAGATGTTGAGTCATAGAAGCATACTTGCTTATACTTTTTAGTAGATGTTTGTAAAGATGTTTTATACCCTAGAAGAAAGTAGAATACAGAGGAAAGCTGGTTTTGGAGTATTGGGGGAGGAGGCTGTTCCTGAACTTTCGCATGGCTTTATGAAACTGGGCAACAGTAACCTGAATGGCTGCAGCAGTGTCCAAGTGGAGTTTGTACCAGTGTGCGACTCCAGAAACACTACACCGGGTCAGAATGTGACCTACAGCCATGTCCTCTGGCCAGATCAAATACTTACGTTCAAGTTAAATGTCAAGTTTCATTTTATATTGTTCCCATTTAGAAAGGCCTTACCTGGGGCTTGGGATTGAAAATTTTCAGGAAAATAAGTTTAGAATATTTTATTTTTAAATAAATTTGACTTTTAAGCCAGATGTGGTAGCATTTGCCTTTAATCCCAGCACTTTCAAGGCTGATGTAGGAGCACCCTAGGCCAGAGTCAGTTCTAGGTAAATCTGGCCTAGAGCCAAACCTTGCCTCAAGAAAGAAAGAAAAAAGGGGGGAAATTTGACTTTAGTCAATTGAAAATAATTTTCTTTCAAAATCAGTTAACTTTGGAGCCAGGCATAGTGGCATACACCTTTAATCCCAGCACTCGGGAGGCAGAGGTAGGAAGATGACTATGAGTTTAAGGCCACTCTGAGACTATGTAGTGAATTCCAGGTCAGCCTGGGCCAGATAGAGTGAGACCCTACCTCAACATCCCTCCCCCCAAAAAATAATTAGCTAACTTTGGTCTAAGAAGTACTACCCCAGGGCTGGAAAGATGGCTTGGCAGTTAAAGCCATTTGCTTGCAGTCTGCTAGCCAGGTTCAGTTCCCTGGTACCATGTAAAGCCAGACATACAAAGTGGCCCATGCATGGAGTTGTCTGCAGTGGCAAGAGACCCTGGCAGGCCCGTACTCACTCTTAAATAAAAATATTTTTAAAATAACTGAAAGTAGTAGTGCCCTGCATTCTAGGGTTTGCAGTTGCTAGTAAAATTTATGACTCTTGTTTGGGAGTTGTATACTTTTAAAATCCGAGTTTCCTGTTTCCATGGAACCTAATATTTCTTTTCTATTATGAAACGTTTACAAAGTCAATCAAAAACTCACTTTGCACATGCTGCAAAGGGTATTTATGCAGATAGCATAAGAGCTTGAGAGGCAGTACTGCCTTTTGCCAGAGACCTTTCAATTTAGTGGGGTTGTTTGTTTTGTTTTTGGGTTTGAGTGGTTCTCATGTACCCCAGGCTGACCTTCAAATCACTGTATAGCTAAGGGTGACCATGAATTTTCTAATGCCTCTATTTTCTGAGTACTGGGATTACTAGTGTGCACCACCACACCATTGGAGCTGTGCTGGGAATCAGACCCAGGGCTTTGTGTGCATGCTTGGCAAGCGCTCTGCCAACTGAGCTACATCTCCAGCTGTATAGAGTTTAAAGTGTTCAAAGACAACAAGAAATGCGAAGTGCAGGATCTAGGGGTGGCGTGGTAGAACAGGCAATGTTCTCAGGACTGGAAGACCTAAGCCAGCTATTGTACATCTAACATAGGAACTTCACGGCTTTATGCGGCGCTTCAAATCCTAGCATTTATGTTGGTAATCTTACAACTCAAGTGGCTTCTCTTACCTGTCCCCTCACATATGAAGTTGACTGGTCAGCAGGTGTGGTACAGCTAGAATCCTTCTTAGAACTTGAACCCACCCAAGGTTCTTGTTGGCATGCTTCGTGCTATTAAAGGAATGGTTCTGCTTGTGCTTACTCACATAGCATGTGTTCAGAATAGTACTGCTCATCTCTTGGCACTAATCAGTATGGCTCCCTCTAGCCTTTGCATATGTAATTGTATATGCATACTGTTATTAACTATTAAACACATTGGGTTAGTAAAGACTCTGCTCGGTAATGCCTTTTTTGGGAGAGGGGGTAGGGCGGGGGCTGACCTGGAATTCACTATGTAGTCTCAGGGTGGCCTTGAACTCACAGTGATCCTCCTACCTCTGCCTCCTTGCCTCACCACGCCCGGCTGCAGTGCTTTTTTTTTTTTTTTTTAAAGAGTAGATTGAGCATGTTTCCATACTGATAAACATAACTGCATCATAACTCCTGCATCCATGCTGTATCATTTTTTAAACTAGCCCACTGTTGTGAGCTAGAGTGTTGTCAGGTGAGCATTTCTTCATATGAATTTCTTTTTTAAAGTATTTTTATTATTTATTTATTTGCAAGCAGAGACAGAGAGAATGGGTGCCAGGGCTTATAGCCACTGCAAACCACCTCCAGACGCATGCACCACTTTTGTGCATCTGGCTTTATGCGAGTACTGGGGAACTGAACTCGGTTCATCACACTTTATAGGCAACCGCTGTACCACTGAGCCATCTCTTGAGCCCCACCTGCCTATTTCCTTAGGGCAGACTTCTGAGGAGGAGCCCTCAGAAGGCTGTACTGCCTTGATGCTTTTCCTGGTGCTCTAGTCAGTGAGCTTCGTGTCACATGTTACACATACACAGTTACTAGCTGCTTCTGTGGTTATTTTCGAGGGGAATAGTTTATATCTCGGGAACAGTTCCAGAATTGAATTGTTGGTATGAACCCCAGGGACTCAGTAAAAACATTACTGCCTTAGCTGGGTGTGGTGACGCACACTAATCCCAGCACTGGGGAGGCAAAAGTAGGAGGATCACTGTGAGTTAGAGGCCACCTGGAGATTACATAGTGAATTCCAGGTCAGCCTGGCCCTAGAGTGAGACCCTGCCAGGAAAAACCAAGGAAAAAAAAAAAGTCTTTTTCAACATTTTTGCCAGGTGGGTAAAGCTGAAGTCAAGGGACAAGGGGCAGTGTTTATTCTCTCTAGTTCTTGTTGAAACTTCTTAAAGTATGCCTGTGGCTATAGGCTAAGGGCCAGGGATACACTGGGCACTGGAGCTGAACTGAAGCCTTTCCTCAAAGCTAGTTGGTGCCATGGTCTGTCTACTGTCTGTCTGTCTGTCTATCATCTATCTGTCAATCAGTTGTGCTGTGTGAGGTGCAGAGAAGAGCTGCATTGTTAACCTTTGTTTTCTCAGTTTCTAAAATGGGCTCTTAATCTTGCACTGCGATTGAGAGTCCCACAATACTAGGCCTGGAAAAGGACTCTGGAGAGAATTTGTCCTCCTGCCCTTCGTTTTATGATGAGGAAACCAAAGCTTAGAGAACTAATTTGGCCAGTGTCCTGTGTCAGCCAGTAACAAAACTGGCAGTAGTTTTATCTCCAACTCCTTTTCGGTGCTCTGTCCACCAGCCTTCTGCATGCTGCTTGCGAGGAGCATCTTGAAGCCAGCTTCCACCCAGGGCACTGTACCTTTGTGCATCACCAGGATCCCGGCTGGGTTCTTTTTTACTTTTGCATTCTTGGGTGACAGTTTGTATACATGAGTGTTGGTATTTGGGTAACGGTGCTAGTGTTCTAATTTTTCAGTGCACTGAAGTGAATTCATTGTTTGCTGGTTATTTCCAGTTAGTTCCTGACAGGTGCTGCGGAGACAAGAGCAAACAGGCGGCAGCCCTCTTTGTTTCTTAGTCTAGGGAGGAGGGCAAACAGATGCACAGCCTCAGTGTTGAAGGTGCATACTAGGTGCTGAGGGGCAGCAATGATTCTCCAAACTATAGCTGTTCTGTGGCTGCCAGGGGCCAGATAGGGGACACTATCAAAGATTACTGTTACAAAAATAGGTTGAGGGCTGGAGTGATGGCTTAGCAGTTAAGGCGCTTGCCTAAGAAGCCTAAGGACTCAGGTTCGATTCCCTAGTACCCATATAAGCCAGATGTACATGGTGGTGCATGTGTTCATTTGCAGTGGCTAGAGGCCGTGGTGCGCCCATTCCCTTTCCTTCCCTCTCTTCCTTTCTCTCTCTCTCTCTCTCTCTCTCTCTCAAATAAATAAATGTAAAAAACAACAACAACAACAACAACAAAAAAAAAACGGTTGAGGGTGCTGGGGAAATAACTCAGTGGTAAAGTGCTTGCTGTGCAAGTCTGAGGACCTGAGTGTGACCCCCAGTGTGGGGCTCACGAGCTAACCAACTTGCCTTAATTGGTAGCTCTAGGCCAATGAGAAACTGTCTCAAAAAAAAATAAAAAAAACTGGACCACATTTCTGAGGATGTTACCTGAGATTTTTCTCTGATCTCCGCATACATGAAAGAGGAAGGGGGAGGGAGGGAGAGAGGAGACCACCGAGGGAACAAGCAAAGTAAGGAAGGAAAGCCCTAGGTTCAGTTCAGAGGAGGAAGCAGGAGGACCCGAAGTTCAAGGTCATACTCAACTGCATAGTAAGTTTAAGGCTAGCCTGGGGTTACATGAGACCTTGTCTCAACAAAGAGAAAAGAGAAGAAAAGGGAGAAAGAAAATAGGTCAAGACCAAATGTTGAAGGTCATCATTGCTATTTTAGGGTACAGTTTTTTGTTGTTTTTTTTGTGGGGGGTTGAGGTAGGGCCTCACTCTAGCCCAGACTGACCTGGAATTCACTATGTAGTCTCAGGGTGGCCTCAAACTCACAGTAAGTCCGCCTGCCTCTGTCTCCCCAGTGCTGGGATTAAAGGTGTGTGTGATCATGCCTGGTTTTGTTGTTTCTTGGTAGCTTTAGAAGATTTTGGGTGGGGGGTAATGCTAGAAATTGAATTTAGTTCCTTGCATGTGCTTAGGTAACTGCTCTCTATTCCTGAGCTATATCCTCAGTAGAAGATGTTTTTTTTTTTCCTTTGGTTCCTTTTGAAGAGACAGTACATTTGAGTAGCACAAAATTCAAATGAATTTTTGTTTGTTTGTTTTTTCGAGGTAGGGTCTCGCTTTAGCCCAGGCTGACCTGGAATTCACTCTGTAGTCTCAGGGTGGCCTCGAACTCACAGCAATGCTCCTACCTCTGCCTCCCGAGTGCTGGGATTAAAGGTGTGCACCACCATGCCCGGCTTCAAATGATTTTTAAAATGCAGAAGAGGACTTACAGTGTAGTCTCCCTCTTACCCTTGTCACCTAGCTACAGAGTCCTCTCAAGAGGCAAGCCGCATGACTAGTTTCTTGCGGGTCCTAGAGAGCTTTTTACAGATGCATGCCACTGAGGAGGATGTATGCAAAGAAGGAATTTGACCAAAGGGGAAACACAGACATGGCAGTGTTGTAAAAACAGGTGGGTGCCAAGGGCAGATGGAGGAACAGGCAGAGGGCAGTATTGGTGAGCAGAGGAGAGCTGCTGCAATCATGTGAGCTCAACTGACTGTAGCCAGGGCAGCTGGTCAGTTGGTAGGAGTTGGACTCTAGGCATCGCAGACAGAATCAGCAAGACTTGATGGAGACCTCAGAGGATGAAGGAGCTGTTGTGAGGGTTCCATCTAGCAGAATGTTGAGGTGTCTATTCTTGAGACTACAGATGTTGGAGTTGCCATTACAAGGCTGAGAAATTCAAGAGGAAGGACCAGTTTGGAAATGGAATATGGGACTACTTAGTGCACATGGCATCTCAGAGGCAGAATGACCAAGCCTGGGGAGTACTGGGGTGCTAGGGTAGTGATGCATGGTACTCATTTGTTCTATGTGGTAAAGGCCCACCATGGCTCATGCTGGCTGGAGCCTGGCTCCACAGCAAGGGTTGAGAACTGCTGGGCCAGGTGTTTGGTCAGACCCTGGAGTTAAAAAACCATTAGGGAGCAAAGAAAATGGTTACATCTTTTTGTATTTCTAGTTGTCTTGAGATTCCCTATTAAAAATGAGAAAGCTGGGTTGGAGAGATGGCTTAGCGGTTAAGGCATTTGCCTGCAAAGCCAAAGGACCTCAGTTCTATTCCCCAGGACCCACGTAAGCCAGATGTACAAGGTGGTGCATGCCTCTGGAGTTCGTTTGCAGTGGCTGGAGGCCCTGGCGCACCCATTTTCTCTCTCTCTCAAATAAAAGAATAAAATTTAAAATGAGAAAGCTTTGAGCCTGAACCTGGTATACAGTAGGCATCATACACTGAAGATACTTGTTAAATGAAATTACCTTAGGCATACTTGTGGGGGGAGACCCAGTTTTTCTTTTTTTAAAATTTTTTGTTTATTTTAATTTTTTTATTTGAGAGCAACAGAGAGAGAAAGACAGATAGAGAGAGAAAATGGGCACGCCAGGGCCTCCAGCCACTGCAAACAAACTCCAGACGAGTGCACCCCCTTGTGCATCTGGCTAACGTGGGTCCTGGGGAATCAAGCCTCGAACCGGGGTCCTTAGGCTTCACAGGCAAGTGCAGGCTTCACAGGCAAGTGCTTAACCACTAAGCCATCTCTCATCCCCCAGTTCTTTTCTTCTAAGTGCAGGTGCATCTTTTTTTCTCCCTTTGTGTTTTTTATTTTCTTCTAACAAGTGTTTATTCCTTAGTACTTGAAAATGTCACTGTTGAATGTTTAATGAGCTTGATGGTGGTGGGTGTGTGACTGGAGAAGCTGAATGGGCCTCTCATTTTTTATACATGATCTATGAGTGGGTATTGTCTTTTGGTTGTGACCACAGACCAGTGTCTGGAGAGCTGGCAGCCTTCAAACTTGGGTCAAAAAAATATGTGCCTCACCCCATTGCTGTAGGTTGTGCTGGTCCACGTTTTGCTGTGTCCTTTTTTTGTGGGGGTGAGGGGGAATTAGTGCTGAGGGCTTGAATGGGCCTTATACAACTTCAGCCCTGAAGTTTGTTTGTTTTTGGTAGTGCTGGGGTTGGAACTCATGGCCTCACTTCTGGTAGGCAAGCACTTTATTAATGTACTACATCCTTCTCTGTGGCATTTCTTTGAGACAGGATCTCATGTAGTCCAGGGTGGCCTTGGACTGACTACAGCCTAGGATGGCCTTGACCTTCTGATCCTCCCACTTCTACCTCCCAAGTGCTGTGATGCCCTGTAGGGTTTTCTTAGACTGGTGCATTTACTGACAGCCTGGGGGCTGAGCACTGTGATAGACACTTAGAACATACTGTGCTGCTCTTCATACCAGCCCTGTGAAGTCGGTGATGGGCTTGAAGATACATCCTAGCCACAGAGCTGGAGTTGCTCATCTGCCTCCAGAGCCCCCTGGCCTGGTGTACACATGGCCTGCCTTCCTTGGCAGTGGGCTGTTTACTCTGTCACTCTTGTGGAGTCTGAGTAATCTGCAGGTATTTGATAATAGTGGAATAAAGCCCTTTAATTAAGATAAAGAGCCTCCGGTTGGATTGACTTTGGTGGCCATAGGCTAGCCTTTCCCTCCAGGGAGCTTCTGGGTACCCAGACTGCTGCTCTGCATTGTTTGGGCTGAAAGGCTCCTGGCAGGGGTACACGTAGGCATTCACCTGTAGGTCCGGGCTTTCTGCATAGAACTTTCGCCAAACCTTTGTGATTTGTACCATATCCCTATTAGTCAAAATGTAGGGAGCTGCTAAAATCCTCACCATCCTTCTTCCCACAGCTCCCTTTTTTTTTAATCATCCCAGGATCATTTCAGACACTTCTCTATGAGTTCTTTCAACTAGACACTGCTTTGTTTTATTTCATTTTTTTGACTTTTAAAAAACTGTTTTTGTTTTATTTATTTATTTGAGAGGGAGAAAGAGGCAGAGAGAGTGAGAGAAGGAGCACACCAGGGCCTCCAGCCACTACAAACGAACTCCAGATGCATGCACCACTTTGTGCATCTGGCTTACGTGGGTCCTGGGGAATTGAACTGAGGTCCTTTGGCTTTACAGGCAAGTGCCTTAACCGCTAAGCCATCTCTCTGTCCAGCCCCTAATATGTGTGTGTGTATTTAATAATTGTTATTTATTTGCAAGCAGAGAGAGAGACAGAGAATGGCTATGCCAGGGCCTGTAGCCACTGCAGACAAACTCCAGACACATGTGCCCCTTGTACATCTGGCTTACTTGGGTCCTGGGGAATCGAACCTGGGTCCTTTGGCTTTGCAGGCAAACACCTTAACCGCTAAGGCATTTCTCCAGCCCTAAAAAAAATATATTTTTTAATATTTAATTAATTTATTTGAGAGAGAGAATAGGCATGCCAGGGCCTCTAGCCACTGCAAACAAACTCCAGATGCATGTATCCCCTTGTGGATTTGTCTTTATATGAGTACCGAGGAATCAAACCTGGGTCCTTTGGCTTTGCAGGCAAGTGCCTTGATCGCTAAGCCATCTCTCCAGCCCTAAAACCATATATACATATATTTTTTTGGTTTTTCGAGATAAGGTCTCACTCTAGCTCATACTGACCTGGATTTCACTATGTAGTCTCAGGCTGGCCTTTCGATCCTAACTTTCCTGCTTCTACCTCCTAAATGCTAATTACAGACGTCACCACACCCAGCCTTTGCTTTATATCATTTTGTAATATTTTATTGGCTTGTATATATTTTTGTTGTATTATAGTCATTTATCTTAAATCTTTCCAGCCCTTCCAGCACAGCCATAACCAATTAATTTTAAGTTTACATGAGCAGAAACTCCCTTTAGCTGTCTTTTACTATAGTTGTGCATATAGTAACTGGTCAGTGAAATGTGCTCAATAACCTCAATATCAAGTATTGTAGTTACTTAATATTGTAAGAGTAAGAAATGTGGTTTTTAAAATGTATTTATTTATTTATTTGAGAGAGAAAATGGGTGCACCTGCAGCCACTGTAAACTCTCCAGCCCAATATGTAGTTGTAATTGGATTCATACAGTTTTTCTTAAATAACATGCTCTCATGACTAAAAAAAATTAGAAAATGTGGAACATAAAAAAGATTTTTAGATTGTTCATTGCCATTCAAAGGTCCTAACAGTATGTACAAATACACTTGGTGTTCAGAAATTGAGAGAGAGGCTAGAGTGATGGCTTAGTGGTTAAGGTGCTTGCCCAGGAAGCCTAAGGACCCAGGTTTAATTCCCCATTACCCACGTAAGCGAGATGCACAGGGTGGTGCATGTGTCTGGAGTTTGTTTGCAACGGGAAGCCCTAGTACACCCAATCTTTGTCTCTCTCAAATAAATATATACGTACGTACGTACGTACATACATACATAATACTTTTAAAAATTGGCGCATGCCTTTCCCAGCACTCAGGAGGCAGAAGTAGGAGGATTGCCATGAGTTTGAGGCCACCCTGAGACTACACAGTGAATTCCAGGTGAGCCTGAGCTAGAGTGAGACCCTACCTTGAAAATTATATACATATATATATATATACATGCATATATATACACATGCATATATATATATATATACATATATATATATATACATACATACATGTGTGTGTGTGTGTGTGTGTATATGAATGACAGGCTGGAGAGTTGGCTTAGTGGTTAAGGCACTTGCCTGTGAAGCCTAAGGACCCTGGTTTGATTCCCCAGAACCCATATGAGCCAGATGCACATGCTTGCGCATGCTTCTGGAGTACGTTTGCAGTAGCTAGAGGCCCTGTTGCGCCCATTCTCTCTGTCTGTCTCTCTCATAAGTTTAAAAAAATTGAGACGGAAGCTGGGCTTAGTGCCATATACCTTTAATCTCAACACCCAAAACACAAAAATAAAACAAAAAAATTGAGAGAGTTCTGCATTTGACATCCTTATTTGGAGGAATAATGTTCTGTAAAGGGGAGAAAGAGCACCTATACCAGAGCTGAGGGTGGGCTCTTGACTCTCCCAGAGGGCAGTGTTTATTTTCTTTCCCCCCATGGTAGGGTCTCACTCTAGTCCAGGCTGACCTGGAATTCACTATCTAGTCTCAGGCTGGCCTCAAACTCAGAGATCCTCCTACCTCAGCCTCTGAGTGCTGGGATTAAAGGTGTGTACCACCAAGCCTGGATTTTATGTTTACAGAGGGGTGAAGAAAGCAGGGAGGAAATAATCTTGTTGGGGTCAGTCAAGGGCAAGGGCATACGGCTTGTGATGTGGCCTGCATTTGTACTCCCAGCTGTGAGGGAGATTGAGGCAGGAGGATTGATTGAGCTAAAGAATTTGGGGACAGCCTGAGTGACAAGCAAGACCCTGTCTGAATGGATGGATAAGATACTGCTTAATTGCTGCTAGGTTAACCTTTACAACCAAAATTCTGTATCTGATCTTAGAAATGACAAAGAGGGAAAACCCTTCTCTCAGTCTGAAGGCCAGTACAGGTAGACACATGCCCCGTAGACAAGTAACCACAGCCCACAGCTTGTTAATGAGGCCCTCATTTCTACACTAGTTCCCTGCCAGCACTGTTCAGAACAATGCGAGGGTGACACCCTGCCCCTCCCAGGTGATGTGTTTGCTGCTTTCTTCTGTCCAGAAAAGCAGTGCTACGCTGGAGGAAGATTCTGTTGCCTGCAGAAAGGAACAAATGGTGAGCTGACCTTCAATTCTTAGGCAGGCCAGTGGTTCATGCTAGGTGTGTAAGTTTCAAAGTCACAGTGAGCCGTAGTAGGTAATCACACATTGAGTCTTTGGTGCTTAAATGGAAGAGCTAATGTAAGAGGAAGAACATTTTTATATTACCTTGATTTTAAGCTTCTTTGTCTTCATGCTGTTTTCTTTTGGTTTTTCTAGGTAGTGTCTCTAGCCCAGGTTGACCTGGAATTCACTCTGTAGTCTGAGGCTGGCCTCGAACTCACAGTGATCCTCCTACCTCTGCCTCTCTAGTGCTAGGATTAAAGGTGTGCGCCACCATGCCTGGCTCACACTCTTCTTTATTCCTTCTTCCCGAGGTAGGTTCTCTCTCTAGCCCAGGCTGACCTGGAATTCACTACATAGTCTCAGGGTGGCCTCGAACTTATGGCGATCTTCCTACCTTTGCCTCCTGAGTGATGGGATTAAAGGCATGTGCTACCATGCCCAGTCTCACATTCTGTTTTCTCACCTCCATTTCAGCATCCTCCTTAAAAAAAAAAAAAAAGGCAAAGCGGCTGCCCAAAATAATCTGAAAACTTTCTTGAGTTAATGTATTCAGGACAGTAAGTATAGGGTGTGTGTGTGTGTGTCTTTAGCTTGATTAAATAATCTCATATTTACTGAGCTACTAAGGAATAGGTGGCTATTTTGTTTAGAGTTCTAAAACACACAATAGACCATTTATTCCTACTTGAATTTCTAAAAATTAAAAAAATATATTTATTTGAGAGAGGCAGAGAAAGAGAATGGACGTGCCAGGGCCTACAACTGCTGCAAACAAACTCCAGATGCATGTGCCACTCTGTGCATCTGTCTTAAGTGGATCCTGGGGAATTGAATGTAGGTCCTTTGGCTTTGCAGGCAAGTGCCTTAACCATGAAGCCATCTCTTTGGCCCCTATTTGAATTTTCAGATTTTGTCAACTACCTTGGGCAGTTCCAGTTTTTCAGCAGAATCTGTTTCCTACAGACTTAACCCCTTTCTAGCGTGATGTGGTGGCACACACCATTAATCTCAGCATTCGGGAGGCAGAAGTAGAGTTGCTGTGAGTTCGAGGCCAGCCTGGGACTACAGAGTGAGTTCCCAGTCAGCCTGGGCTAGAGTGAGACCCTATCTTGAAAAAACAACAACAACAAAATTGAACCTTTCTTTCAGTTCGATTTGTTAACTGTTCTGCTTAGAGATCTTGATCTCCGTAGAATCATGACACAGGTTTCCATGTGATCCAGGCAGTGCTTGCTTTGAGAAAGTCTTGCAAAGGGAATGTGTGGCCTGCTTGTTGGAGCTGTTAGAGCATCCTAGTCTCCGTGATGTCTCCTTTGGAGAACTGAGAACACTGTTAGACACCTCACTTTTCAGTGACTTGAGTGTTGAATACATGTTTTTAAGTAATGCTGCTTTTTGTTCCCTTTGGGATAATCATTTGCAGATACATTTCACAGTCCTGAATCACATGGGAGTGTTTCTAAATGCCCCAGAGTTGAGGTGATCTGTTTCCGCTGATAGAAAATTGACTTTAGCTGGGCATGGTGGCACACGCCTTTAATCCCAGCACTCAGGAGGCAGAGGTAAGAGGATCCTGTGAGTTCGAAGCCACCGAAGCCACCCTGAGACTACTACATAGTGAATTCCAGGTCAGCCTGGGCCAGAGTGACACCCTACCTCAAAAAACAAAAACAAACGACAATAAAAAGAAAATTGACTTTCTACTCTGATCTCGTTTTTTTTTCCCTTTTTAGTTATAATCTTGTATGTTTGATGCCTTTAGACAGGTAAGGAAGTTGAAAACAGTGGCTTGCAGTATTTGAGGACAGCCTCGACATATGCAAGGATGTCTGTAGCCTTATAAGAAGTAGTGGCTGGCTGTGAGCAACTCCTGGTGCATCTGTTATCCAACCCTTGTGATCTAAGCAGGTTCTCACTCGACTTCTCTGAAGTTTCAGTTTACTGTTAGGTACTCGTCCTAGTGTTTCACAGATGGAAAACCGGTCACACTTACTGCAGTGTGAGGTTCGAAGAAAAATGCCGTGAGCATTAAAGGTGAAAGGAAGAGTTACTGCCTTTGGGAGCAGTTTAACATTTGACGTTATACCACAGCCTATGTTAAATATATCTTTGGACAAAGTAAAATTGCCACATGAGGAACATTGATGTTTATGTTGGAATTGAAATTTAGTATTCTTGGGGCATCGCTTTGTAGAAACTACCTGGTTGGTGGTAGTTACTAGTTCAGTCTACCTTTCCAGCTTCTTTCTCTGCCTCTAGAGACGATATCGTTCTGACAAACCAGATCAGTTATTGGAACCATGACTAACTTGATACCTCAAGTAAGATACAGTCCCCAAATGAGCCATTTGGCCAGGAATTCCCATTTCTAAGATAAAATCTGAGCATACAGCCCCTGAAATGTAATACTCTGTATACCCTCCCAGATCATTTCATCTGCCACTGTGGTGTCAGATCTCCGATCCAGAGATCCCCTAGCCCTGACTTGCTCTGCCAGCTGCAGACCCCTGGGACTTAGTATACATCCAAGACAGAATTTAGTCTTGTACAGGCATCCCAGGGTACTCAGTGTGGGCACCCCCATGAGGCCTCCACTGCTGAGAGGAATCTTCTTGTCAGGTGCTATGGGTTAGTGATGTGATGGCATTTTTAGGGTGGTCAGCAGTCTTTCCTTTAACCGTTTTCTTTTTGCCTTTGAAATATATTTTGAATTAAATTTCCTGTCAATCAGGATTAGATCCTCTATTTAAAAGGTGCTATTAGTTGTGGTCTCAGGTGTTTGGTTATATAAGAGAGGATATAAAACAGGGTATCCAATATCCATGTAGGTTATTCTGGTTTTAGCTTTTCTGATCCCAAATACAGCTCTTCCCATTGCATAACTCAATTCATTGTAAGTAGATTCTAGATAGAAAAACTATTCAAAGCTAGGTGTGGTAGTGCATGCCTTTGATCCCAGCACTTGGGAGGCAAAGGTAGGAGGATTGCTGTGAGTTCGAGGTCAGCCTTGGCTATGGGCTAGAGTGAGACCCTACCTCAATTAAAACCAAAACACTTTATTTGAAAGTTAAAGTGCTTTTTGAGTTTCCTTTTCCCCTAAAGAGATCTGGCTAGGGGACCCTTTGCCTGCGCAAAAGGCAAACAGGTGCCAGGAAGGCTGTGCTCTGTTCTGGGAGAAATCTGATTAATGTTGAAGGGCTGTGTCAGGTTAGGCTTAACCTGCTGACAGATTATTTAGTGAGTGCCAGGACCCAACTCTAAATGCTATCTCAGATTTTAATGGTTTTCTTGTGAAGGGTATTTGTAGATGAAACCAATTTGTATTTAAACTTAATTGTTGCTGTTGGACCAGAGACTGGTTAAGAACAATTTATATGTTTGAAAGAATGAATGGTTCATCAGATATTGTTGCAAAGACTATACTTACATTCTTTTTTGTTTGTTTTTGTTTTGCTTTTGTTTTTGGAGGCAGAGTCTTGCTCTGGAATTCACTGTGTAGTCTCAGGCTGGCCTCAAACTCATGCAGTTCGTCCTACCTCTGCCTCCCGAGTGCTGGGATTAAAGGCGTGCACCACCACATCCGGCTTATACTTGTATTCTTTCTTTCTTTATTTTTATTTATTTATTTATTTATTTTTGGTTTTGCGATGTATGGTTTCACTCTGGTCCAGGCTGACCTGGAATTAACTATATAGTCTCAGGGTGGCCTCGAACTCACGGTGATCCTCCTACCTCCACCTCCCGAGTGCTGGGATTAAAGGCATGTGCCACCACACTCCGTTTTCATTTCTTTTTTTTTTAATATTTTGATTTTATTTATTTTAGAAAGAGAAAGAAAGAGGCAGATAGAGAAAGAGATTAGAATGGGCACGCCAGGGCCACCATCCGCTGCAAACGAACTCCAGACACATGCACCCCCTTGTGCATCTGGCTCATGTGGGTCCTGGGGATTGAATTTTGGCTTTGCAAGTAAGCACCTTAACCGCTAAGCTATCTCTCCAGCCCTATTTAAGCTTAGTATTATGGAAATTGTCAGTATATTTCCAAGTAGAGGTGAGGGTAGCTCTCATTCAATTTAAACAATGATCTATTCACAGCAGGCCTGACTCATCTACTCCTCTCCCCCCACCCCACACCTCCAGTTATTTTGTAACAAATCCCAGGCTTCATATCTTTGAATCAGCTAGTTTGAAATTGCTCCAATAAAATTTTTTTTTTCTAGTTGGTCACCTAAGGCTGGGAGTCTTTGTTTCAGTGCCAGTACATCTTTGCTGCCCTGTCTGTTGTTTTTCGCTCTTCTTTCTCTATCCAGATGTGTTCCATTTGGTAACTGCCATCACCAGAAAAAAGTACTTTCATGTGTCACTTCATGTCAAGGTCAGTTTTTGTACAAGTACATTATTTTTCTGTTATAGTTGATTTTTTTTAACCCAGTCAGGGGCTCGCCCTAGCCCAAGCTGAGCTGGAACTCACTCTGTAGCCCAGGCTGGCCTTAAACTCATAGTGATCCTCCTACCTTACCCTCCCAATTAAAGGCATGCACTATGCCCAGCCCCAGGTACATTCTTACTTACTTGTTTACAAGCAGAGATAGAGAGAAGAGTGACAGGCAGAAACAATGGGCGTCTCCAGCCATTGCAAACAGCTTCCAGCCACTGCAAATGAACTCCAGATGCTTGTACCACTTAGTGCTTCTGGCTTTATGTGGGTACTGGGGAATTAAACCCAGGTGGTTAGGTTTTGCAGGCAAACACCTTAACTGCTGAGTTATCTCTCTAGTCCCCCCAAGTACATTCTTTAAAAGCATTTTATTTTTATTTATTTGAGAGAGAGAGAGAAAAAAAAAATATGGCCGTGCCAGGGCCTCCCACCACTGCAAATGAACTCCAGATGCATGCACCACCGTGTGCATCTGGCTTACATGAGTACTAGGGAATTGAACCTGGGTCCTTAGGCTTTGCAGGCTAGTGCCTTAACTGCTGAGCCATCTCTCCAGCCCAAGTACATTGTTTAAAGATGTGTGAACGTTGAATGTACAAAAAATAAATGTTTAGATGGGGAGGGGGCTTCTGGCTTAGAAAATCTTTGCTGTGCTAGCTAGAGTGCTTCCCCCCCCCCCCAAGGTAGGGTCTCACTCTAGCCCAGGCTGACCTGGAATTCACTATGTAATCTCAGGGTGGCCTTGAACTCATGGAGATCCTCCTACCTCTGCCTCCCAAGTGCTGGGATTAAAGGTGTGCGCCATCATGCCCAGCTCTTTTTGATTTTTTTAAAAATTACTTTTATTATTTATTTATGAGAGAGAGAGAGAAAGGGAGAGAGAGGCAGATAGAGAGAGTGGGCATGCCAGGGCCTTCAGCCACTGCAAATGAACTCCATACACATGCACCACCTTGTGCACAAGCTTCCAAGTGCCAGATGAACCCAGAGCTTTGCACAAATCAAGGAAGCACTCTGCCAACCGAGCTACATCCCCAAGGTGCAGGCATTCTTTCGTTTGTTAATTTTCATTATTTCTTTATTTCTCAACAATTCTTAATATTCTTACAGAAAGGCCTTCCAGTGTGGGCCATCTAAATCCTTAATAATGTATATATCTGACATTTTCTCTCTTGATTCTTTCAAGTTAGTAGGCAGAAATTTATTTATTTTATTATTATTATTTTTTTTTTATTTTATTTTTATTTTTTTATTTTTTTTTTATTTATTTTCTCCATTTTTATTAATATTTTCCATGATAACAAAAAAAAATCCCATGGTATTACCCTCCCCCCTTTCCCCTTTGAAATTCCATTCTCCATCATATCCCCTCCCCATCTCAATCTTTCTACTTACATATATACAATACCAACCTAATAAAAGCCCTCCTCCCTTTCTTTCTCTTCCCTTTCTATCTCCTTTTTTAACTTACTGGCCTCTGCTACTGAGTTTTTTCCTTCTCACACAGAAGCCCAATCATCTCTAGCTAAGATCCACATATGAGGGAGAACATGTGGCGCTTGGCTTTCTGGGCCTGGGTTACCTCACTTAGTATAATTCTTTCCAGATCCATCCACTTTTCTGTAAATTTCATAACTTCATTTCTCTTTACTGCTGAGTAAAACTCCATTGTATAAATGTGCCACATCTTCATTATCCACTCATCAGTTGAGGGACATCTAGGCTGGTTCCATTTCCCAGCTATTATAAATTGAGCAGCAATAAACATGGTTGAGCAAGTATCTCTAAGGTAATGAGATGAGTCCTTAGGATATATGCCTAGGAGAGCTATAGCTGGGTCATATGGTAGATCAATCTTTAGTTGTTTCAGGAACCTCCACACTGATTTCCACAATGGCTGGACCAGATTGCATTCCCACCAACAATGTAGAAGGGTTCCTCTTTTTCCACATCCCCGCCAACATTTATGATCATTTGTTTTCATGATGGTAGCCAATCTGACAGGAGTGAGATGGAATCTCAATGTAGTCTTAATCTGCATTTCCCTGATGACTAGGGATGTAGAACATTTTTTTAGATGCGTATATGCCATTCGTAATTCTTCCTTTGAGAATTCTCTATTTAGCTCCATTTCCCATTTTTTGATTGGTTTGTTTGATTCCTTATTATTTAATTTTATTATTATTATTTTTTGTTTGTTTTTTCCAGGTAGGGTCTCACTCTAGGTTTAGGCTGTCCTTGAACTCATTTTGATCCTCCTACCTCTGCCTCCCAAGTGCTGGGATTAAAGGTGTGTACCACCACGTCCAGCTATAATTTTTTGTTTATTTTTATTTATTTATTTGAGAGGGAGAGAGAGAATGAGCGTGCCATGGCCTCCAGCCACTGCAGACGAACTCCAGATGCATGTGCCACCTTGTGCATCTGGTTTACGTGGGTCCTGGGGAATCGAGCCTCGAACCGGGGTCCTTAGGCTTCACAGTCAAGCGCTTAACTGCTAAGCCCTATAAATTAACTCTAGCCCTCTAAACTTATTTTTATTAATTTATTTGAGAGTAACATAGAGAAAGAGGCAGATAGTTGGAGAGAGAATGGGCATGCCAGGGCCTCCTGCCACTGCAAACAAACTCTAGACACATGTACCACTTGGTGCATGTGGCTTTATATGGGTATTGGGAATTGAACCCAGGCCATCAGGCTTTGCAAGAAAGCACCTCCCCAGAGGGCTGGAGTGATGGTTCAGCAGTTAGGTGCATTTCCTGTGTAAGCACGAGGGTTTGAGACCATTCAAGCTTGATCTCCAGGACCCACATAAACAGTTGGGCATGGACACCCATGCCTGTAACTAGTCCAGGGGGGAGCAAAGCTGGAGAATTACTGGGACTTGTGAAAACAGCAAGCTCTGGAATCAGTAAGAGATCCCATCTCAAGGAGAAACAGGGGTTGAATGATAGAGAGGGACACCTGATGCTCTCTTCAGCCTCTGCAGATATATGCCTGGACACCACAGCCGCCCATACGTGTGTATACCACACGCACCACACCACAGTGCTACACACATACAAAAAGAAAATGAGGAGCTGGAGAGACTGCTTAGTGGTTAGGTGCTTGCCTGCAAAGCCTAAGAACCCCAGTTCGGGGCTCGATTCCCCAGAACCCACGTAAACCAGATGCATGAGGTGGCGCCTGCATCTGGAGTTCATTTGCAGTGGCTGGAGCCCCTGGCGCACCCATATTCGTTCTCTCATTCTCTCTCTATCTTTCTCTCCCTTCATCTTTCTCTCAAATAAATAAAAATTAAAAAAAAAAAAAGAAAAAAGAAAATGAGGTCCATTTCCAATCGGGGAGATGGCTCAGGGTAAGCAAACACAGAAGCATAACTTTAACTCTAGTCCTGTACAGAGCTGAGACCAGAGTCTCGGGGGGCTTCCAAAAACAGCAAGCTCCACGGTCAGTGAGAGACTCCAAGAAAGCACACAGATAGTAATGGAGAAGGGTGAGGGCACCCTGACATTCTCCTCTAGCCTCTGCCATGTGCACACGGGACTCGCACACCTGCACACAAATGCGCACACCACACACTATGCGTGCACAACAAACTCAGACCATAATCTTGCTAAAGTTAAAGTCTTGGTCAGTGGGCAATGAATGCCACCCTGTGGTAGCTCACAGACCAAATTACAAGCAGAGATTTGACTTAGTATTACACACTAATATTAGTAGTATACATTCATTCATACTCCTCACCGTGAGATTTAGGCATATACATGCTTTAGTATGAAGTAAGGGTCTTTGTGAAGTTGGTGATTTTTTTGTTTGTTTGTTTGCTTGCTTGCTTGCTTGCTTGCTTGTTTTTCTCAGTACTAGGCAAGTGTTCTACCACTGAGTTACATTCTCCAGCCCAATTGCAATGTTTTCTAAGTGTAGTTTTCTTTTCCAGGGGTTGCAGATGGTGTAGGAGGATGGAGAGACTATGGCGTTGACCCGTCTCAATTCTCAGGGACTTTAATGCGAACATGTGAACGTTTAGTAAAAGAAGGACGGTTTGTACCGAGTAATCCCATTGGAATTCTCACCACAAGCTACTGTGAGTTGCTGCAAAATAAAGTACCTTTGCTTGGTAAGTAGATATCCTGTGTGTTTCCTCTTTAAAAAGCAGGCACTAGATGGCTAAAATTAAAGCCACATCCATCTATTTTAATCTTCCTTTTTTTTTTTGGTTTTTCGAGGTAGGGTCTCACTCTAGCTCAGGCTGACCTGGAATTCACTATAGAGTGTCAGGGTGGCCTCGAACTCATGGCAATCCTCTTACCTCTGCCTCCCAAGTGTTGGGATTAAAGGCGTGCACCACCATACCCGGCGAGATTTCCTGGTTTTTTTGAGGTAGGGTCTTGCTCTACACTAGGCTGACCTGGAATTCACTATGTAGCCTCAGGGTGGCCTTGAACTCAGCGATCCTCTTACCTCTGCCTCCTGAGTGCTGGTTAAAGGTGTGCGCCACCATGCCCAGCTACATCCATCTATTTAAAACTGAGGCTGTTCCACCGAGCAGAGTGTGGTGGGAAGTTGTAGGCTAACCAGGACAGGTACTACTGTGCGGAGGGAATGTGACAGCTTGCTGTTAGCATAAAGTTCAGCATGTAGTTTGCGCAGCAGTTCTACTTATAGGCAGTGACACTGCATGAGAGAAACTCTTGCTAGCTATGTATCTGCACCAAAAGCTAGATACAAGAATATTCTAGCAACTCTAGCAACATTGTCAGTATGGTAGAAAACTGGTCACAGCCTCAAGATTCGTCCTCAGTAGAAGTGTGTTGTGAAAAGGAATGACAAGGCCATGTGCAGTGCTCAGTGCTGCGAAGAGGGGATGCTGCAGGACCCCACCAGCCCTCCCTTCTCTGGATTGCACTTTCAGAAACATAATTTGACTTGCTCAGGGATTCTAAATTATAGCGAATGAAGAAAGAAAAGCAAGGGTTGATAAAATTCAGAATATGGTTCTCCTAGGGAAGGAGAAAGGGGCTAGGAAAGTTCAATTTGCAGACAGACACTCCTGCAGCCAACAGCCGATTAATCTGCAAAGGAGCTCAATACAAATTAGATCCCTGTTAATCTTGAATTAAAAAATCAGAAACCAGATACTCCACTCATTTATCTGCGATGCTCGCGGGATGCCCTTTGGCCATGCTTCTCTGTTAGTTTCTTGGGAATGGATCCGATCTTCTCAGCAGACTCAGGAAGCGTGTTGCTAGTTTTCAAATTGCTAGAACCTTTCTGGTTACTAGAAGGCCTGCCTCCCTACAGGATCCCCACTGCAGCAGGCTTGTCCTTCCTCTTCAGTCTTCAGAGGCTTCTGTCTGTCACTGCTCTCTCAGTCTTCTCCACACTGTGATGAAGCAGCTTGCTTCCTTTCCAGCTGAAGGGACATCTTGGACTCTGCACATGTACTGCTTGCTTTTCTCTCTTCTCTTCTCTTCTCTTCTCTTCTCTTCTCTTCTCTTCTCTTCTCTTCTCTCTTTTCTTTCTCTCTCTCTCTCTCTCTCTCTTTCATTCATTCATTTGCAAGCAGAGAGGGAACAAGAGAGAGAATGGGTGTGCCAGGGCCTCCAACCACTGCAAACAAACTCCAGATGCATGTGCCACCATACATTTGGCTTTACGTGGGCACTGGGGAATTTAGGGTTGTTGAGTTTTGCAGGCAAGCATTTTGACCACTAAGCCATCTCTTCAGCCCTTGTACGGCTTGCTTTTCTTAATACAATTTAGAGATACCTGCTACAGTGAAACATTCTAGATTCTGTTTCTGGCACCTCTCTGGACAGTTTCCAGCCTGCTCCATGAATGCCTTTGTTTGTCACTACTGTCCTCACTCTCATGGTTTACATTGACTTAGACAACCAGTTACAAAACACGTAACCGTCCTACATTTTAAGATATGTATATTTAGGGCTGGAGAGATAGCTCAGTGGTTAAGGCTCTTGCCTACAAAGCCTAAGGACCCGAGTTTGATTCCCCAGTGCCCATGTAAGGCTGGATGCACAAAGTGGTGCATGTATCTTGAGTTCGTTTGCAGTAGCTAGAGGTTCTAGAGTGCCCATTCTCTATCTGCCTCTTTCTCTTTAAAAAAAAAAATTTTTTTTTGAGAAAAGTAATGGGCATACTAGGGTCTCCTGCCCCTGAAAACAAACTCCAGACACATAGGCCACCTTGTACGTCCAGCTCTGTTAGTATTGGGTAATTGAACCTGGGTTGTCAGGCTTTGCAAGCAAGTGCTTTTAGCCACTGAGCCATCTTTCCAGTCCGGTCCTGCAATTTTTTTTTTTTTTCTCCCCGAGGTCTCACTCTAGCTCAGGCTAACCTGGAATTCACTATGTAGTGTCAGGGTGGCCTCAAACTGACCGCAATCCTACCTCTGCCTCCCAAGTGCTGGGATTAAAGGTATGCACCACCGCGCCAGGCTTGGTCCTGCATTTTAGCACTTTAAAAATTTGAGGTTTTGGCAGGGCTAGGGGGTTGATATATTTTCCCTACCTCTGCTTCCCTTCCCATTCATTCTTATATGTAACCTGGAAGTAATGTTAATAAATTTAAGGATATAACTTGAGATTTACTTACAATATTGTGTTATTTGTTCTCCTAAAACACCTTGAAGTAATTCTTTGTTGCCAGGTCTGGTACCCACACATCTCCCTACTTAACTTGCACATCTGTGGATCATTTGTAAACAAACTGAAGCAAAAGATAGGTTGCTGGGTTTGTGTGAGCCTCAGGCATAATCATGAATAATAACTTTGCCAGATGAGGTTATTGAATCCAATAATTGCTGAAATGCCTACAAAGCAAATATGATATAAAGACCATACCTCAGGCTAGAGATGTAGCTTGGGTGATGGAGTGCTTGCTGATTTCCATTCCCAGCACCACATGACCCAGGTATGGTGGCACATGCTTGTAATCCCAGCACTTTGGGAGGTAGAGACAGGGGGATCAGAACTTCAAGGTCATTTTCACATATATAGCAGGTATGTGATCCTAGCTCAAAAAATGCATAAGACAAGCCACATGCAGTAACTGGAGGAAAAGGACTATAGGCTGCCTAGTAGAGGTCGCTGTCACCTCCAAGCACCATTTTGATTGCATCTCTGAGGATTTCTGCTCCAGGGTAGCGATCAGTGAGTCAACATGAGTGCGGCCTGCAGAGCACCGTGAAAGCTGTGCTGCTCACCTGGTCTTTTTCCCTCTCAGGATTTGATTCCATCACCGTCCCCAGGGTCTTGGTGTGGTGATCTTGTGGTGCGTTAAGTGTTAATGGTTTTGAGGAAGGAGGGCTGGTGACTTAGCTCTGTCGTCCACAGCACTGCTAGTGAGTTTTCTTCAACCTTGGAGAAATAAGGGACTGATTGATGATTTATCATTACTGTCAAGGGTAGTGCCAGTATATTTATTACATTTAACAAGCAAGTGGGATTGTCAAACATTAAGGATGAGAACAATGCTTATATTTTAATTTTTTACATTGAGTTCTGTGTTTTCAGTAAGAGAAAATAACGAAAATTAAGTACCACTAAAAGGCTACCATTATTAGTAGTTATGTTTCCAGATTTTTTTCCCTTCACATCTTCACATTTTTGAGCATATAATAGTGGTAAGTGAGCCCTGCATGGTGGTGCATGCCTTTAATTCCAGCACCCGAGAGTTAGAGGCAGGAGGATTGCTTTGAGTTTGAGGCCAACCTGGGCTCGTGTGAGAACCTACCTCGAAAAACCAAAAAATAAAAATTAATAAAAGGTAAGTGGCGTTGAGTGTGCACACAGCTTACACACCCCGTGAGGCAGGTACATAGGCACTCTTGTTCCTCTCTGATGGGGGCTAAACCCAGGCAGCTTCCCCTTGGGGCGTGGCTAGAAAACAATTGTGTACTGGAGTCAACACACAGCTGGCTCCATTCCTTGTTTGCTTGGTTAGCTGCTTTTTGTGGGGGTTTTGGTGGTGCTATGATTTCAAGGCAGAGTCACACTGTAGTCCAATCTGACCTGGAACTCATTCGTTAGCCCAGGCTGGCCTCAAACTCACAGCCATCCTCTTACTTCAGCCTCTCGAGCTAGGATTAAAGGTGTGAGCTACTGTGCTTGTTTTGAGACAGTCTCGTGTAAACTTGCTGTGTAGCTGAGGATGACTTTGAACTTCTGATCCTACCCATCTCCCAAGTGCTAGGATTATAGACTTGGCTTTACTTACTTTTTTTTTTTTTTTTTTTCTGAGGTAGGGTCTGATTCTAGCCCAGGCTGACCTGGAATTCACTATGTAGTCTTAGGGTGACCTCGAACTCTTGACTATCCTTCTGCCTCTGCCTCCCAAGTGCTGGGATTAAAAGTGTGCACCACTACGCCTGGCTCCCTTCTTTTTTCTTTACTTTTTTCTCTTCAAGTTAGGTCTCACTCTTGCCCAGGCTGACCTGGAACTCTGGTAGCTCCTGGCTGGCGATCTTCCTACCTCTGCCTCCCAATGCTGGGATTAAAAGTGTGGGTTACCAAGCCTAGCCCAGTAGGTAGCTTTTAAGTGTTTGAAATAACTGGACTAATTTTAATCCTTAGAACTGTGGGAGGTGTCATTGTTAAGAGAAGTGATTGGCCCCAGATCCCACAGCTGACCTGCGGCAGAGCTGGGGTCAGATGCCAGCAGGCTGACTCCACAGCAGGTGTATGTGATAGACGGTGTGTACTTGTTTTTTAACCAGTTCTTTAATTTTACTTGTTATTCTTTCAAATTAAAAAAAAATTATCTATTTATTTGAGAGCAACAGAGAAAGAGGCAGAGAGAGAATGGGCACAACCAGGGCCTCACCAGCCACTGCAAATGACCTCGAGATGTATGTACCACCTTGTGCATCTGGTTTATGTAGGTCCTGGGGAATCAAGCCTCAAACCAGGGTCCTTAGGCTTCACAGGCAAGTGCTTAACCACTAAGCCATCTCTCCAGCCCTTTGTTATTCTTTTATTTAATTCAGTGCTGGGGACTGAACCCAGAGCACTGCATGCTAAGCAAGTACCACAAAACTTTGTTACCTGCCTAATTCCCAGTCCCTTAATCTTAGAGGGTCATATTATTCCCAGCCCTGCTCTTAAGCAGTATTTTTGTCCTTAAGCCTTACTTGCATTTCTTAGTTTTTTAGGATAAGTTCTTACAGATGGATTTGCTAGATCAAAGGACAGGTCATTTTTCAGGACTATGTGACCCTTAGAAAGGTTCAGTTTTACTGTCCCACCTCCACGTAGAGTGAGCACATTCCCTACACTTCTGCCAACAGTGTGTGATCTTCTTTTGGGTCTTGGTAAACTAAGAAAAATGGTACTCTTTTATTTACTTGTATGATGCATGTATGTGTGTGGCCACCCCAAGGTCTCTTGTCACTGTGAATGAATGCCAGGTACATGTGCCACATTTTAAAAATATGTATGTGAGGGCTGGAGAGATGGCTTAGAGGTTTAGGCACTTGCCTGCGAAGCCGAAGGACCCAGGATCAATTCTCCAGTTCCCACGTTAGCCAGATGCATATGGTGGCACATGTGTTGGAGTTCGTTGGCAGTGGCTAGAGGCCCTGGCACATCCATTCTCTCTCCTTCTGTATCTAATAAGTAAATAAATAAAATGATTTAAAAAAATTTTTTTAAGTATGTGAGAGAAGATGGGTGCATCAGGGCCTCTTGCCATTGTGAGTGAGCCCCAGATGCATGTGCCACATTGTGCATGTGGCTTTATGTAGGCACTGGGGAACTGAACCCCCTGCTAGTGGTCTTTGCAAGCAAGCACTTTTTTTTCTTTTTTTGGTTTTTTGAGGTAGGATCTCATGCTAGCCCAGGCTGACCTGAAATGCACTATGTAGTCTCAGGGTGGTCTTGAGCTCATGGCAGTCCTCGTACCTGTGCCTCCCAAGTGCTGGGATTAAAGGTGTGCACCACCATTCCCCACCCTGTACCATTTTTATTTATTAGTTTGTTTGTTTATTTATTTATTTGCATCTAGTGTTATGTGAATGTTGGAGAATTGAACCTGGGAGGCAGGCTTTGCAAGCAAGTGCTTTTTAACTGCTAAGCCGTTTCCCCAGCCCCATGTTTATCTTTTCTCCCTCACATTACAGACCATTTTGCGTTTGGTTTTGCTGAGCTGCATGCTCTTCTGGTTTGTGTCTTTCTGGTGCACTGTCAGCTTTGCAGTCTGAGGACTTTGTGTGCTGTGTTCCTCTGCATACCAGCTCTGTAAGTGAGCAGGTTGATTCCACAAGGCCCCTGTGAAAATTGTTCGGGTGACCTCACAGTGAGTCATTAGTCTGCAGTAAAAGTTCTGGGTGCTTAAACAGATGGAAACCTGGCTTACAATTGTGGTATGTCCTGTCTTCAGTGTTGGTGAGTTGTGGGAGAAGGCTTACTGTGCAGTGGTGACTAACAAGCATCAGGCGTGTGCAGCATCGCCATTCTGGCATTTAAGGATCAAAACTAACCGGCTTTTGGGGCCTTTGGGGGTCAGAGCCCTGTGCTGGAGTGCCAGCCGCCTGCACTTCCCTGTCTCTGCAGAAGGCAGGTAGCACATCCTCTGTGGCACCCCCATATTCTCTCCTCACCAGGTTGCGTCTGTTCAGGCCGTGCTGCCTTTCCTGGGAGCGTGGAGCAAACGAGGCCAGATCCTGCGTAGAGCAGACATGTTGCTCCCTGGAGGTGTGTGATCAGCACCCTGGGGAGGGGAAGCTAGTGGTGGATCCTGTCCATCTTGTTTCTAGGCAGCAGCACCGCCTGCATCGTGGTACTGGACAGAAGTAACCACCGCTTACACACGGCCAACCTGGGCGATTCTGGCTTCCTGGTGGTCAGGGGCGGCGAAGTGGTGCACCGATCAGACGAGCAGCAGCATTACTTCAACACTCCATTCCAGCTCTCCATCGCTCCCCCAGAAGCAGAGGGGGTCATCCTGAGTGACAGGTAATCTCATGGGCAAGATGTGGCTCTCGCACCTGCCCTGAGTACAGTAGGACAGGCGCTCGGGACGACCCTTGTCAGGTGTTTGCACAGTCACGCCGAATTCTCATAGACACCGCGACTGGGAAAATGCTGTTTCACAGAACAACTTCCTGGCTCTCTTCATACAGGCTTCCAGTAGAACTGTCGGCAAGGCGGTCTGCTCTTGGTCTCTATGGTGTTTCATCCTGATGTTTCTGTTGTTGTTGTTTTGTTTTTCCCCTAATATCTTCTCTCTCAGTTCATTTTAAACTGTCAAGAACCTTCCAAGACACTTCCCCCCCCCCCCCCCCGAGGTAGGGTTTCACTCTAGCTCAGGCTGACCTGGAATTCACTATGCAGTCTCAGGGTGACCTCGAACTCACGGTGATCCTCCTACCTCTGCCTCCTGAGCATTGGGATTAAAGATGTGCATCACCATGCCCAGCTTTCTTAGAGCTTTTCTAAGTTAATTTTTAGGTCTTAGTCTAAGCTTTAGTCTGAGTCTCAGATTGATTGCACCGCTTTAAAAAAGGTATATTTCAATTCAATAATTTTAATAATTATTTTAATTATTTAATTATTTAATTCTACTTTAATAATTAATTTGAAAGCTGAGAGAGAGAGGAGAGAGACAGACCCAGAGAATGCTAGGGTTTCCAGCAGCTGTAAACAGACTCCAGGAGCTTGTACCACTTTGTGCATCTGGCTTTACATGGCTACTGGGCAATCGAACTCCGGTTGTTAGGCTTTGCAGGCAGGTGCCTTAATGGCTGAGCCATCGCCCCAGCCCCTTCACTGCCCTTTCTTAAAAAATATATTTTATTTTTTTTTATTTATTTATTTGACAGAGAAAGAGGGAGGGGGGAGAGAGAGAGAGAGAGAATGGATGCGCCAGGGCCTCCAGCCACTGCAGAGGAACTCCAGATGTGTGCCCCCCTTTGTGCATCTGGCTAACATGGGTCTTGGGAAATTGAACCTGTGTCCTTTGGCTTTGCAGGCAAACACCTTAACCATTAAACCATCCTTCCAGCCTCTGCACTGCTTTTTTAACAGCAACTTTATAGGAACTGGCACAAACTTCATTGGCAACCCCTAAGTGGATAATGGACCTTTTGAAAACTAGGAGCTCCCTAGCAAGTGCCAACTTGTCTGTTTCTTCTTATGAAGGCAGATCTTACGTTCAAACTATCATAAAATGGGTCTGTCTGCATCTTTGTATTTGGAATGAGCATAATATATAATGAGGTATCTGTGTTGCTGATTTCAAGTCTTTTTGGTGACTAGGAACAATGGCAGGAAAGGAAGCTGAGGCAGGAGGGTCATAAGTTTGAGGCCAGCCTGTGCTATAATAGCACAATGGTTTTTAAAAAAGGATGGGGGTGTTGAGTCCACGAGAAGGGGAAGCACTTTGCACCCTCAATTAGGCTGGTGACTTGAACTGAATAGAGACGCTGGTGTATTCTTCTGTTGGCTGTAATGCCCACTGGTGGTAGCCACGTTTAAGTGAGCTGCATGCCTCATGGATGCCAGACTCAGTTGACAGCTTCTGGAGGATGGTGCATTTATTTATTTACTTATTTATTTATTTATTTATTTATTTTCAAGGTAGGGTCTCACTCTAGCCCAGGCTGACCTGGGATTCATTATGTAGTCACAGTAGGGTGGCCTAGAACTCTTGGCAATCCTCCTACCTCTGCCTCTCGAGTGCTGGGATTAAAGGTGTGTGCCACCACGCCTGGCTGAGGATGGTTCTTTTAATTTTCCTTCATTTGCTGCTGCCTGTTTGGACTTCTCAGTGCTGGAGTAGCCTTGCTGAATCTCTAGATCTCCACACTGCACAGCTGGGTCAGGGCTGTACTGTGCCGACCTGCCGGTGAGGTAGAGGTGGCTTCCCCTGGAGCCCAGAGACGCTTGCTGGCATGTGATTGCAGCTCGTGTTTCAGTGTAGTCAAAAGTTTCCAGCAGCACAGTATGTTCAATCAGAACGGGCAGAACACCAAGCTCATGGGTGGGAGTATTAGCAGAGGACAGACTGGCCAATGAGAACAACGCTCTCACAAGCAGAATGGCAAAGGCCACTCCTGGAGAAAGAAAAACTTCAGCATAAGACAGCACCAGTGCCAGCCTGGCCATTAATCTGCACTTCTAGAACTTGATTCATTTGCAAAGACAGCAGAGGAGAATGAGTTGTTTCTATCTCCTACAGGAGAAACTGACCTGGTTTTCACCACTTTGACAGTGTTCGTTCTTCTCTTCCTGCGGTATGTCCCTAGTTATGTGTACTGTTACCTGTAGAAAGTGGGCAGTACAACAGCAGGTGTGGTACCATCTTCCCTCAGTCCCATGGTCAGCCCGGAATTTTCTCAGGGCACTGTGTGGAGCTCCCCAGGCGTGGGTGGTGTACTTCGTTGTCTCTTCACCTACTTTATATCATGTCACTCGTGCAAGTAGGGGTTTCTGTCAAGCTTGGGGTGCCTTGGTTGCAGCACTCCCTTTTGGTCTGTATCTGAAGGGTCTTCCTGGCTTTTAGATGCTTAGACATCTCACCTGCCCCCCCCCCCTTGCAGGTCTGGAAGCAGTGGTGGCAGCCTTCAGAAGTGGCCAAGAACCAGCCTCAGAGGAGGCTGTGAACTCAGAATGTAGGATCCTTTCTCCTACCTGAGGTGTGCCCCATTGTTATCTGTCGGTGTCAGGCATCATCAGAGAGAAAGTTCTCCCATCTGTTTCTTTAAAAGTTGTAGTCAGCTTAAAGTGGTGGCACACACCTATCTGACTGACCCAGTGAATTATGAGTTCAAGAACAGTCTGGGGCTACACAGGAAGACCCTCAACAAAACAAAAAAACAAAGTTGTGCACTAAGACATGTATGAAAAAGTCTCCTTCTCTCCCTGCCCCAGCCATAAATTCTCTAGAGCAAGTCAGTGGTCAAAGTTTGAGACTCTCCAAGTTGACCCCTGATTTAGAACCCTCATATGATCCCCTCCTTTACAGAAGCAGCTGCATGTGTTGCAAACTACCTGCCTTTGCTCTTTGAAAACAGTGAAGGGTTTTTTTTTTCTCAATATTTTATTGCTCTAGTGAGTCACTTAACAGATATTTCTCAAAGCTCTGCATGCAAGGTACACTAATGAGCAAACACCAACCACCTAGTGGGGTGGGAGAGTCCCAGTCCTTGACTATGCCACAGTCTCAGGTGTCCAGGAGTAATCATGCCATGGGTACTGGGTATCCTGGCCCAACTGTACTGGGCACCCAGAGCACCACACTGGGTGGACAGGCAAATGGGATGCGTGCAGTGTAACATGTGAGGATGAGTTGGCCCACTGGGAGCTGGTCCTAGAGAGTCAGGAAAAGAGTCATTTCCACAGGGCTGGTCCAGGCCGTTAGGTCTGACTCAGAAGCCTTCCTCTGAAGCCACATGTGACTAATTGCTCAGCTTTACTTGGGAGCTTCAGTTAAGCTTTTGAAACATTTATATTGCCATTTTAGTTAATTGTCCTTAAGTTTAGGAATTTCAAAATGCCCTCTTAAAAGCTGACTCCATTTTAAAAGCCTCATTACTTTGTAAAGTGGTGCCCGTAGGCCCCTTTGAATGGTATGTCTAAAGGGCTTCCTTAACTTCGCCCTCCTTCCCTGTCTGCCACAGCCCAGATGCTGCTGATAGCACATCTTTCGATGTCCAGTTAGGAGACATCATCTTGACAGCGACAGATGGACTCTTTGACAACATGCCTGATTATATGATCCTCCAGGAGCTGAAAAAGCTAAAGGTAATTAACTGGGAGCTTGCTGAGCCCCGGGGGCCTTGGCCCTCTGTGCAGCCAAGTTCCGTTGAGTCAGTTGCATTGTCTCTGTTGGTTGGAAAGGAGCATTTTATGAACTTTGGTGAAATTATGATTGTAATAAAAATACTTCGCCCAAGCCCTTTCATCATAGAGTGGATGAAGTAGAAACAGTCCAGAGGACTTGGTGTTCTCCCTCCTCCTCCTGCAGACTGAAGTGGAAGTGGCCGGGTCCAGGGCGTGGTTCAGGAGCACACAGCTAAACAAAAATCTTTCTTTGTGATACAAAACCTAAAGCAGGGCATGGTGATACACACCTTTAATCCCAGTACTTGGGAGGCAGAGGTAAGAGGTAGGAGGATCACCATGAAGTCAAGGCCACCCAGAGACTACATAGTGAATTCCAGGTCAGCCCGGGCTAGAGTGAGACCCTACCTTGAACCCCCGCCCCGCAAAAAAAAAAAAAATTTAAACCCTAAAGATATTTCCAGCAGGACAGCCAGCTGGTAACTCTTACTTGAGAGCAAACTGGTTGCCAGCTTACATTTCCAAGCAGGAAATTTTGATGTCTTAGTAAAAATGTGGTCAGAATCCATCTTTTCAGGCCTTCCCATTTTAGCAAGAAGGCTTTAAACATTTCAATTGGGAAAGCAAAAATGAAGATCTAAATTTGAGGGCCCAAGGCTCTGCTAACAAAATGACTGTGGTTGAGGTTTGCATGAACCCTGGTGGTCTTGTTCCAAGTTGCAGCATTTTCATGTCTGCTCTGACCAGAAGAAACCTTCAGGTAGATGTTACTACCTTAAAGTGATGCTTGCAAGAAGTGCACTTGAGTGTAGAAATCATGAGAGGCTTTATGGGCGAAATAACTCCTCGTTCTTTCATTTCATCATAGAATTCAAATTATGAGAGTATACAACAGACTGCAAGAAGCATTGCTGAGCAAGCTCATGAGCTGGCCTATGACCCAAATTATATGTCACCTTTTGCACAGTTTGCATGTGACAACGGATTGAATGTGAGAGGTAAGCATTCTTTGGGAAGGTCACGGCAACTGACTGGGAGCATTCTGGGCTCTGGCTGAGAATGTAGGTGTCCTTTCTGTCCCGGCTATGAGCCCTGCCTGCCATTGAGCAAGGTCGGAAGGACAACACTAAGTGCATGTTGTAGTATCTTCCCCACCGAGGATGCCCTTTCAGAAGTGAACTTGATTGGCAGGTGGAACCTGAGCCCTCTATTGCCACCACTGCAGTGCTTGGACCTGAGCCCTACAGGCCTCCGAGCTGGGCCTGCACATTCCAGCAGTTTAACATTCTGCCCTTCACGTGGCTGACATTTTGCTTCTCCATTCCTCTGGCTCTGCAGGGCTCAGAGATAGCATTTGCCTGCCAGATTGCCACAGCAGTTGAAAAGGAAACAGTGTGAAGTCAACTGCCCTTGGCTAAGCAGTCTTGCTGTCAGATTCATGGTGTGGCTGCGGGAGCAGGCCATTCCCTGCTGGTCAACATGTTGGTGCTACCATGTCGGAGCTGTGGCATTGGTCAAGCTCTTACTAACGTTATAGTATGAGTGCTCCAGGAAGTGTTAAAATAGAAGAAAGCACCTACCATAGCTGCTTGGCAGATTAGAGTGCAAGGCTATTCCTAGTTCCAAAACACTGGATGTGTCTGTCCAGATTAGGGTTGTGATAGAAGCATGTGGCTGGCCTCCAGGCCTCCGGCGCTTGCCGACGGGTTGGTGTGAGCAGATCCTGGGGGGCTATTTTCTCAGACCTCCTGTTTTACAACAGGGCCTCACTGCAGCCCAAGCTGGCCATGAATTTGTGGTAATCTTTCTACCTAGGCCTCCCAAATGCTGTGATTTCAAGTGTGTGTGCTATCACACCCAGATTCTTAGTGGTTCATTTTATTTTGTTTCTGTTGTTAACTGTTTAGTGTTTGTTTACTTACTACATTTTGGCTTTTTGAGACTGAGCCTTATGAGGTCCATGTTGGGTGGTCTCCTAATCCCCCTGCCTCCACCTCCTAATGCTGGGATCACAGGGATATGTCACCACACCTGGCCTTAACTATATCTCTGTTAAATGTTCTTTTCCTTTTTTCCACTGGGGTATATTAGCAATCCAAACACTAGCACTACTCTTTATAATAGTACTTACCTGAGCCCACGGTTCTGACTGACTTTCCCTTGTAAGACATGCTATTTGGTTTGTATTTGCATTTTAGGTGGGAAGCCAGATGACATCACTGTCCTCCTTTCCATAGTGGCTGAGTACACAGACTGACTGGCCACGCTGCCAGTTCCTGCCTTCCCCCTTGTTGCCTCACTTCCCTGCCATGTGTGCTGATCCTGCTGGCAGGACCATGTTTCTTTGCCACTGATTTCAGTGGCTATTGGTGTAAGCTCTGGCCTGTTTGTTTGAGACCCGTTGAGAACCACTATCATTCACTAGCTTGGACCTGCCGGCAACAGCCGAAGAGAAAACAGAAGCAGGATTTGAAGATGAGCCTTCATTTTTCCCGGAGGTTTTCCAAGCCTATTACTTTTCAAAAGCGGTTGAAGTGTTGGAAATGAGTGATGTTGATAAAGTGAATTCAAAATTACAGTGTGTTAAAGGGATGTTAAAAGCCTAACACAAATAGTAAATAATGATACATCTACTAGAAAACATGCACTGTCGGTCAAAAACAATATTCTCCATGTATGTCCTCCATAGTCACAGTCTCTGTTATGACTAGATGTGGCTTTGTGTTCCCATTTCAACTCCTGGTTTCAGGAGCTCACAGTCCTGCTCCCAAACTTTGCTCTGGGCTATGACATCTTGACCCCAGCAGCTTTCTTTGGATCACAAATTGGAAGAAATTTTAATTATTGTTCTGTGGTTGCAAATATTTTGTGCTTTTAAAAGATGCTTAACGTGTTCCTGTGATTAAAGTTTGGCAGTTTATTTCTTTGTCTAGAATACAGGCTGGTGGCCTGATCTATAGGAGGAGTGGGGAGGAAGACTCCCTCCAGAATGTTTTAAGGAAATACTACTCAAGATTAAAACTCCTCAAGGAATTGAATTCTGTGGCTGACATTCCTCCACCCCGAGAGGATGCCCCTGTCAGCCTCTGGCCTGGTAGGTTGAGAATATACAGCTGTCATTTGGAACATGGCTGGCTGTGGACAGCACGCTCTTCCCTAGTAGCCTGGCTTTCTTGGAGTCGGCCCCGAGTTCACTGGGTCTGTGAGGCAGCGGTGCAGCAGCCACAGCAGCACAGAGCCCTGCAGAACAGTGATAATCTGACACTCGCAGTTGCCCCAGAGAATTGTAGGGGTTTCTGAATCAAGCTTAATGTTTACAGTTTCTGAATAGCCATTCGCAGTGGATAGTTTTCTCCTAAAACTACCCCGTGTCAGGTTTCCCGTTGTCTGCAAACTCAAACTGCTTAAGGTTTGTGCACATGACTGCTGTAAAGATAGATATTTTGGGTCAGTTTTTTTTTCCTTCATTAACTTGGTGGTAGAAAAATATATACTTAGAAATCCTTAAATTAAAGCCATGTTTTATATATAAGTCAGGTAACAGTGGTGTACAGATGAGAATGCAGTTAAACCTGATGAGCTCTACTTGAGGAGGAATAGAAAGTCCCTTCTCTAAAGGAGATGCTGACTCCTGGTTGATTGCATTAAAATTATGTTTGAGGTTACCTCAACTTGTTTTAAAAGATTTTGTTTTGTGAATTTGTACTGTATATTTGAGTAACTGTCGAGCTTTTGTTTTATTTAAAATTGTTTAACATGTACCATGTACATGTCATTACTATATTTCAATGCATCATGCTTGTAACAGGCATTTCATTTATAATAAGAATGAGTTATTCATTTGTAAGCTGTTCAGTAATTTATCTACTATTCCTAAACTGGCATAATGTTAGATACCTATTTTGAATCATCTTTAATTAATTACATGTCAGAATGCCTTAACTACCCTAACCTGACAAAACTGAATTCTTTGGTGAGGAGATACAGGCGCTGGGGGGAGGGTTGTGAGGGACACTGTTTAAATAAGGAGAAATCATCGTGCTCGGACTGAACATGGAAGCATGAGGGACAAATGGTGGGGTATTTATTTTGCACAAATATTTGCAGTCTCTGTGTATTTTAAAAAGTTTTAAAAAAAGTTGCATCCAGACAGGGTTTATTAAAAGGAATATTTATACTAGGGCCAATGACTTCAACTCTTTGTTTGGGCTGGTAATTATGGTAGTTATTTTTTGGTCAGAGGTATGTGGCCTTATGATCTGGATATATTTTGCATTAATTCTCCAATGCCACCATTTAATTCCTGCTAAGAGCAGTGCTGGCCATGTCACTGGCTTTGCTCTGCTGTTATTGACCCCGTCAAACAATCTTTGTAGAAAGCTAGATTGATGGTGACGTACACAACTTATTTCATCAACTTCCTTTTTGAGCAATGATGGTTAGAAATCAGCTGTTCCTGTGACACTGAAGTAGGGCAGAGTCGCATTTCATGGTGGAGTTGACTTTGGACCTGGCATGTAGACTAGTGTATTAAAATGTTTTATTTTATGTCCCTTTCCTCATCCTTTTTGTTATGCACTTAAATTTTATGACTGCCAGGGGTCGATGGAGTGAGCGCCACTTCACATTCCCTCTGATCAGGGGCTCTGTTGGACCCAAGTCACACACCCAGGTTGTACCACTTGGTGGGTCTCACTTTGAACCTGGCATGTGTGTATGTATGTGTGTGTGTGTGTGTGTGTGTGTTCAGTATATTTTAAATCACACAGTGTAAACACACACATTTGCCTCATAGAGTGGACTTTTATAACGAGAAAATTTGGATTTCTAATTTACAAATGGCAAACTATCTGTCCCTTTCTGGATGCACCAAAGACCAGTAAAGTTTATAGCTTTTCCATCTATATTTATAAAGCAATACTGTATTATAAAAATGAATATTTTTATCACATGCTTGAAATTTTTATTTTGTTCTGTTTTAAAATGTGCACTCTAAACATATCAACCTTATTTCTTCCTATGAACTTAAGCTGCCTGCGCACAAAAAATAAAATTACCAAATGGAGATGAAGTAGAGAGTCCCTAGACTCTTTAAAAATGAAAGAAAAGTTGAGGGGGAAAACAAGTTATTTGTCCTGTGTTACTGTACTTGACTCAGTTGATAGGTTGCTAACTCACACAAGAATCCATTCCAGGTGTGCCTGTCTGGGGCTGGGCTGTGTGCTAGAGTAGAAACTCGGTGTGGGCTTTGCGCGGTGGGACAGTGTCCTTTCCCGTCCGCTGCCCGTGTTCTGAATGGAGTAGCCGGCAGACGGAAGCCACCCACAGAACCTCCAGCCTACTGCACCGAGCAGCAAGGAAGGATGGGAGAATGAGTGAGTCAGTTTTGAATGTTTTGGAGATGGTCAACAGGATTGGCTAGAACTGTAAACGTTTATACTTCGGGTAAGTTCATGGCTCCTTGTCACCTTATACCAGCTATCTTTGATAGAAGTTAGAATGTTCAGTTTCTCTGGAACTGAGTCACTTTTGCATCGAACAGATTTTTCAATACCAAAAGAAATTTTTTTTGTTTTAAATCTGCTTATAAAACAAAATCTAAATTGGAAAGCATTTGGATTCAATTTGTTTTAAAAAGTTAAAATTCGCTGCAACATTGGACTTCTTAATTAAAAAGTGTCTATGTCAAAATTGAACTGTTAGCAGGTAGGTCGTGGCAAAGATGGCTGAATAATGAAGCAAATTTGAATCTGTGTACTAATGAGCTGCTGTTTTCTTTTGAGACTATCATTGTCATACAAGAGGCAATTACCTGAATTGGATGTCTGAAATATAACTTATGCAGGAATAGTTCTGTAAATACATTGAAATAAACTGTAAAGCTATTTAATAAATATAGTGTTTATACTAATCTGTGTACTGAGTTTGCTGGTCTCTGTCAAGCCCTTGTTCCCGAGCCTTTCAGTCACTCTGTCAGTGAGCCGGCACTTCATAGCTACCCTTCTCTCCTTGGCCATGTTACGGCTGTGGCTCCTTCTCAACAGCTGCGTGGCTTCCTCAGAAATCGTCGCCGTGGACTGATAATTGAACCTAAAACAGAGATTTTTTTCCCCAGCTTAGGCTTTTGTGCCTTTCAAGCAGTACAGAGGGAATTTAAACAGCGTTCTAAGGGCTGGGAGTGGTGCCCAGTGGTAAATCACTTGGCTGGAGTGTGCAAGCGCCTGGGTTTCAACCTGAGCACCAGTAATATAAAGAGCCTTGCACCCTGCTGAGATTTGCTTTTAAGTATCTTTGTGGTTCATGTGTATGGGCAGGCATGCCAGAGTCTCTTGCCACTGCACTTGAATACCAGGTGTACAAGTGCCACTTTTTGTATCTGGCTGTAAGTGGGTGCTGAGCTGAACTTGGGCTGGTAGGCTTTACAAACAAGTGCCTTTAACCACCTTCCCCCTTCTTGCTGAAATGTTAAAGATTTTATTTTTGTTTATTTGAGACACAGAGAGTGAGTGAGAATGGGCATGCCAGGGCCTTTAGTCACTGCAAACGAACTCCAGATGCATGTGCCACCATGTGCATCTGGCTTATGTGGGACCTGGAGAATCAAACCTGAGTCCTTAGACTTCACAGGCAAGTGCCTTAACTGCTAAGCCATCTATCTCTCCAGACCCCCTGCTGAAATTTTAAAGCCCCAAATGTTTCCAATTAACAGTGTCACTGTCTTCTACCAGTGCTTCAATCAGGCTACTACTGATTGAGGTGCATTCACAACCTCTTCCCCCCAGCATGCACGCACGCACGCACACACACACACACACACCCCTATTCCAGTGAATGAACCACAAACTTTCTCCTCAGCCGAGAGATTGACAGAGTTCCTCTGTGTATAAAAATCCTGTGTAGGGGCTGGAGAGATGGCTTAGCAGCTGTGCTTGCCTGCAAAGCCAAAGGACCCTCCGTTCCATTCCCTAGGACCCACGTAAGCCAGATGCACAAGGTAGCACATGGAGTTCGTTTGCAATGGCTGAAGGCCCTGGCGTGCCCATTCTCCCTCTCAAATAAATAAATAAAACAAAATAAATAAATCCTGTGTAGTCACATACATTTGTTAAGAGTATCAGATATTAGATGTTACTCATCAGTGTAAGCCTAAGACTCATAAATCATCCTGCAGTGTGAGAGGATGGAGCTGAAATAATGTGGGCATTGCCAGTTTCCACAAAAAGCTTGGTGAAGGGCCATTTTCATTCATGGAGGAACATCTTTGGATAAACCCAAGTTTTTATTAGGTTATTGTGGGCAGCTCTGACTCATTCCTGAGCTACAACAGCCAAATTCATTCTGGTTCCAGTTAGAACTCTGCTCACACTTCTAAAGCATACTAATCCACTTAGGCACCTTGTTGTATTTCTCACAAAGTCTGAGACACAAGTGCTTGCCAGTTTACATTTCCTTAGGGTTTAATGGTTTTCCAAAGACTTAGCAGTAAAATGTTATTGAAGGAGCCTTTGTCAGGTTATACTTGACTGTAAACAGGTTTGGGGGAGAGAAGGGCACACACTGTACAATATTACATAACTGTTTTGTGCTCGGTTTTTAAATCTGTTCGTGCAGGTAAGTAGCTAATTTTTTTTTTTTTTTTTTTTGAGTTAGGGAGGGTTTCACTTTAGTCTAGGCTGACCTGGAATTCACTAATACACTATGTAGTCTCAGGGTGGCCTGGAACTCGCCGAGATCCTCCTCCCTCTGTGGAGTGCTGGGATTAAATGTGTGTGCCACTACACCCTGCTTAAGGAGCTAATTCTTAAAGGAGCAAAGAGCAGACATTTGTCCCATTCCACTCCAAACCCAGACTCTGTGTCAGATAATTCAGACATGTTGGGCTTCATGTCCACTACGTGCTATTCTGCACTGCGTTGTAAATCATGGGACTCCGAACAACTGAAGGTTAGGAAATAAACTGTAAAAGCGAAGGGTTAACTATATTTTTTATTCGTAAATCTTCCCCTCTCCCAAGGTTGCTTTCATATTAGAAAAAACAATGGACAGAAAAGTCATGTCATTACATGAGAAGAGTTTGTATAACTTTTTTGCTATTTCTGAAAGCGCCAAAACCCAAATGTTTTCAGTCAAGTACAATAGGTACCTGACTGTGTCTCCCTCCCAGTGGCTGCTGAGGAAGGTGGCAAGGTGAATGCACAGGGATTGAAGAACTCTGATAGGCTTTTTTTTACCCCCTGTACAGAAAACTTATGCCTCCTGGGTAGCTTAATGGATTCAATGTAAGTTTTATACATTTGACAAGCAGCTATTCATGAGTACAGTCATTGCATAAGGTGATGCTGTTTGGAAAAATAGAGGCCCTTCCTCCATTTCAAGTAGGGCTGCCTCACACGCAATGTGGAAACCTGCTTGAGCACAAGGGGCCAGGCCTCCGCACAGCCACTAAAGATTAAGTTGTGGAAACATCCTCTTCACTGTCGCTTGCTACTGCCAGACAGTCCAAAGGGTGGTTGAAGGATTCTTGCTGTTTAGAGGAAACTGCTCCAAAGAACATGGAAGAAAACTAGAGAGGGAAAAAAACCCTGCAATGTTGATTGAGAAGTGGAAGCCCTCTTGTTAAACGCTCCAGGTGGAAACCCTCTTTCAAAAGCAAAGCCAAGGTGTTACCCTGTCTGTTGGTTATGATTAATGGAAGCCCTGAACCTCCATTATCAACTCCACATTCTAAACCGGACCCTCTCCTGACCTCAAAGGCCCAAGACAAGATCTTTGTGATCAGTGGTCTGCTACTAACTCTCCCCCTGGGACTACAGCAATGTCCACCAGGGCCCAGAGAGCAGCAAGAGCCCCTGCAGGCAAAAGGAGTAAACTTAGCATCTCCCAGGTCCCCTGTTCCGTCAGGCTGCCTTGTGAGGTGAGGCAAAACCATCCTCCCTCTCCCTCTGCCTCCCAATCCTCTGTTCTGCTGCAGAATGCATAGCATTCTCAGTTGCCCAAGATGTCTCATCTTTAAAATACAGGAAAGGGCTGGAGAGATGACTTAGCGGTTAAGGCATTTGCCTGCGAGGCCTAAAGATCCAGGTTCGATTCTCCTGAACCCTTGTAAGCCAGCTGCTCAAGGTGGCACATACGTCAGGAGTTTGTTTACAGTGGCTAGAGGCCCTGGTGTGCCCATTCTCTCCCTCTCTCTAATAAATAATAAAATGCAGGGAAAAAGTTAGGCATCATAGTGACTGCCTTTAGTCCCAGCACTCAAGAGGCTGAGGTAGGAGGATCACTGAATTCAAGACCAGGCTGGAACTACAGGGCGAGTTCCAGGTCAGCTTGGGCTAGAGTGAGACCCTGCTTCCAAAAGAAAAAACAGGGCTAGAGAGATGGCTCAGTGGTTAAGCTCTTGCCTACAGAGCCCAACAACCTAGGTTCAATTCCCCAGGACCCATGTAAAGCCAGATGCACAAAGTGGTGTGTGCACCTGGAGTAGTTCATTTGCAGTGGCTGGAGGCTTTGGCATGCCCATATTCTCATTCTCTCATTCTCTCTCTCCTCTGCCTCTCTCTGCTTGCAAATATTTTTTTAAAAAAGAAAAAATGCAAGAACAAACCTAACCTCCCCTCTACCAGTTCAGGCACTTCCTCTGTTCTAAGGAAGTCTATGACTTCTGACCCCATCACTTTCCAGAAACAACTCTTGGTAGCAAGATTGGTTGAGGTTAGGACTATGACCTTGGTCCTTGAGCCTGCCTCATATATGAGAAGACAGATGAGATAGATAGGTGGGGTCAACAGCAGCTAGTGACTCCTCACTCCAGATAAAGCCCCAAATTAGGTGCGGATTGGCCAAGAACAGTCAAGATGATACTGGGCCAAGGACTAGGGAGTTAAGGTAACAGATGGAGTCAGATTGCAACCTCTGATGTGGATAGCCAGGTGGATCTGCATCATCAGAAAGATCCTTAAGCTGGGCATGGTGGCGCACACCTTTAATCCCAGCACTCAGGAGGCAGAGGTAGGAGGATCGCCGTGAGTTCGAGGCCACCCTGAGACTCCATAGTGAATACCAGGTAAGCCTGGGCTAGAGTGAAACCCTACCTCGAAAAACCAAAAAGAAAAAAAAAAAGAGCCTTAAATTTGAAAGAGGCACTAAGGACATGGCTCCATGGATAAAGTGTTTGCTGCACAAGCCGGATGACTTGAGTGCAGATTCCCAGACCCCCACATAAAGGTTGGATGTGGTAGCAAAAATGTCTGTAATTCAGCACTCCTGTGGCAAGATGGGAGACAGGAGAATCGGTGGAAACCCGTAGGCCAGCGATGGAAGGAAGGCAGTCACAGTGAACCAATGTGAAGAGTTGGTTTGCCACACTGGCTTAGAAGGTAGAAGGGGCCCATGAGCCTATGGTGGTCCCTAGATAACTGTAAAAGGTGGGCAAAATACTCTCCCATCTCTTTTCAGAAGCATAGTTCTGCCAACATCTGGAACTCATGATCATCCTCCAGCCTCCCAAGTGCTGAGATTACAGGTGTGCAACCCCTATACCCAGCAAGAAGTGAACAACAATAAAATCTCCAAAACCCCAATGAAGCTGGGCACAACAGGTGTGGTGGTAATGTAGAAGGATTGCCATGAGTTCAAGGCCAGCCTGGTCTTGACAAAAAAAAAAAAGCTGACAGACAAAAAGTTGAGTATGGAAGTGTGTGACTGTAATCCAGCATTTAAGAATCTGAGTGAGGAGGATGGGGGTTTTCTAGGCCACCATGGGCTACATGGAACTTGTCCTTCTCCCTCAAAAAAGCCTGATTACCCCACTCTAAAAATTCTCTACAGATGGAAGTGATGGCCACAGTCTCCACGCTTTGGAAGTATAGGCAGAGAGATTAGGAGGTCAGGGCCTTTGTCAGCTACAAAGCAAATTTGAGGCTAGCCTGGGATACATGAGAGCCTGTCTCAAGAAATGAAGCTAAACTAGGCATGGTGGCACATGCCTTTAATCCCAGAACTCGGGAGGCAGAGACAGGAGGATCGCCATGAGTTCGAGGACACCCTAAGACTACACAATGGATTCCAGGTCAGCCTGGGTTAGAATGAAACCCTTCCTCGATAAAACAACAAAAGTATATATATATATATATATGAATTAGCTGGGCATGGTGGTACATGCATTTAATCCCAGCATTTGGGAGGCTAAGGTGGAGGACTGCTGTGAGTTTGAGGCCAGCCTGGGCTACAGGCCCTACCTCAAAACAAACAAAAAGGCTGGAGAGATTGCTTAATGGTTAAGGTCCTTGCCTGCGAAGCCAAAGGACCCAGGTTCAGTTCCCCAATACCCACATAAGCCAGATGCACAAGGGACCCCATGCATCTGGAGTTTGTTTGCAATGGCTAGAGGCCCTGGTGTGCCCATTCTCTCTCTGTCTCCTCTCTCCTTTTCTCTCTGCTTGCAAATAAATAAATAATAAAATTAAAAATATTTTTAAAAAGAGCTCAATAAATGTTTGCTGAGCAAAAATAAATAAAAAATTTATAGGTTACTACCTAGGCTCTTGGTTGTCCACCAATACTAGATTGTAAGGCCCTGTTACTGAAGACTTTCACCACATGCTTGGGCTGCAGGTCATTGAAAAAACAAGCTGGAGCTGAGCTGGAAGCCTCTTCCCTGTTGACTAGCTGTCAGGATGCTGGAAAGAGCTATGCAACATGCAGCCTTTGGGAGGAGAAAAAGTCATCAACAGTCTTGACTAGCAGTGGACCCTGCAAGCTTTATGGCTGCTGAGCCAGGTGAAATATACCAACTGGTGCAATAGTGACATGCCTGTTCTGGGGGAAGCCAGTTGCTCTCTGGTTGGATTTGAGGACTACTCAATGGGAGGGAATTCCTGCCTGGTACTGAAAACCTAGTCAAAAGCCTATGGCTGAGGAGGGCATAAGCCTTAAGGCAGAAGCCTTACTACTGTTTGGCTAAATGGATATATTATGCCCACCAAACTGTCCTTTAAGTACTTTTGTTTATGTCCATATGTTAATGCTACTCTAATTTTTGGCTAGAGAAGCTTCTTTTTTCAGATGGTGGTGACCACTGGGGTGACTCAAAAATGGCGAAAGTAAGCCGGACGTGGTGACGCACGCCTTTAATCCCAGCACTTGGGAGGCAGAGGTAGGAGGATTACCGTAAATTTGAGGCCACACTGAGACTGCGTAGTGAATTCCAGGTCAGCCTGAGATAGAGTGAGAGCCTACCTCAAAAAACTTAAAAAAAAAAAAAATGGCCAAAATGCTGAGAAGTGACAGTGGAGTATTCAACACTAAGTGATACATTTCTGTTACACCCTCCAAGGCTCAGAGACCCTTGTGGAAGAGGTAGTAGAAAGAATGTAAGAGTCAGAGGAAGGGGAGAAGTGCTTACAATCCTGTCACCCACATATAAAGTGGCCTTGATATTCGTGACCTCACAGTGGCTGGTGCTACCTACACAAGTCCTGCATAATAGAAGGAAACAAAATGATGGCATCAAAATAGAAGAAAGACTAGTTGGAAAGAAGGGATTCAGTGGAGGGGGATTTGTCAGGGGAAAAAGGGAGTGCTGGGAGGGAATTATGGCATATTATCTATATTTTGTAAATTGTTAATAAAAAGATTTTTAAAAGCTGGGCATGGTGGCACAGCCTCTTTTTAAAAATATTTTATTTATTTTTACTTGTTTGAGAGAGAGAGAAAGAGGCAGATAGAATGGATGCATCAGGACCTCCACCTGCTGCAAACAAACTCCAGCCAGACACATACCACCTTGTGCATCTGGCTTATGTGGGTTCCTGGGAAATCAAACCTAGGTCCTTAGGCTTTACAGGCAAGTGCCTTAACCACTAAGCCATCTCTCCAGCCCAATAAAAAGTTTTGTTGTTGTTGCTGTTATTGTTTTGAGGTAGGGTCTCGCTCTAGCCCAGGTTGACCTGGAATTCACTCGGTAGTGGGGGATGGGGGGAGGGGGACTTGAACTCACGATGATCCTCCTACTTCTGCCTCCCAAGTGCTGGGATTAAAGGCATATATCACCATGCCTCACAAGTTTTTTTTTTTGTTTGTTTTGTTTTTTGGTGTTTTCAAGGTAGGGTCTTGCTCTAGTCCTAGTCCAAGTCCAAGCTGACCTGGAATTCACTAAGTAGCCTCAGGGTGGCCTTGAATTCTTACCTCTGCCTCCCATGTGCTTTTATTTTTTTTTTTTAATTATGAAATCAGGTGTGGTAGCACATGTCTTTAATTCTAGCACTCAGGATGTTAAGGTCAAAGGATTGCCATGAGTTCAAGACCAGCCTGTACTGCAGAGTGAGTTTCCAGGTCAGACTGGGATAGTGGGAGACACTGTTTAAAAGAAAAAAAAAAAAAGGCCTGGAGAGATGGCTTAGTGATTAAAGGCACTTCCTTTCAAAGCTTGATGGCCCAGGTTCAGTTTCCCAGCTCCCACATAAAGCCAGATGCACAAAGTGGCACATCCATCTGGAGTTTGTTTGCAGTGGTATGAAGACCTGGTAAAGACATACTCTTTCTCTCGCAAATAAATAAATTTTAAAATCTCTAGGAAGAAAATAATTCTGAAAGATAAAAAAATTAAACTTGAACAAATAGGAAAATCTCACCTGGTTGTGAATGAATGACTCAACAGCATAAAGATTGGCAGTGTACTCTAAGCTAATAGAAATGGAAGGCAATCAGAGAAAGAAATACCAATAGACCATCTTTATGGAGATGGAAATGCCATCTTTTATGGAGATGGAAAAGTTGATATTTAAGTTTAAGTGAATACTTGAATAGCCAGAAAAAAAAATTCCTAAAAATTTACAAAGGTCCTGATGTGATGGCACACGCTTTTAATCCCAGCACGTGGAGGCAGAGGTAGGGGGATTGCTGTGAATTTCAGGCCAGCCTGGGCTAGAGTGAGACCTTGCCTTGAAAAAACAACAAAGAAATCTACAAAGGGACCTGCCAAAATAACCTATTTGGGAGTCATTGTGATGAAGCATGGCACTGATGTACACAGACAGCAGGTAGTAGTGGGAAGCCCTGAGACAGAGCCAAATGTACAGACCTCACGTGACAGAGGGATCCACCAAACCACCAGGGTAAAGGGATAACAGATACCATGCACAGAAAGAAACTCCAGATGGCTCGGAGTGTAAACACAGAAAGATAAAGTTACACAAGTTCTTACAGGGAATTCATGAATTCTCTTAACCTCTGTATAGGAAAAATCTTTCTAATTGACTCAAAATCCTGTTATAATTGTTTTTAATTCATCAATTTACCACATAAAATTTCCTGAAGAAAAACTGCAACTGACCACGTAGGAAATGTGTGTACTGTACACTCTAGATGCTGTGAGTAAAAAGAACACTTGTATGAGGTGATCAGCTTTCCTCTACCGTGCCCTTCTACCATGATGTTCACACACCCAGAAACATGAATCCAAGTGACCATGGACTGAAACCTTGAACCAAAACAAATACTTTCTTCTGCCTGGCATGGTGGCACATTGCCTTTAATGCCAGCACTCTGGAGGCAGAGGTTGGAGGATTGCTGGTAGTTCAAGATCACCCTGAGACTACATAGGGAATTCCAGGCCACCCTGGGCTAGAACAAGACCCTACCTTAAACAAACAAAAAAACTTTCTTCTTTAACTTTTTTTTTCAGATATTCTGTCACAGCAACAGAAAAGCTGACTGACACAGATACGGAGTGAAAGGAGGAAGGGAATGGCACTGCTCTGTGCCTGTCTTTGAGTATGGCTCCTTCAGGACCCTGTGAGGGTTCTGTGAGAAAGAAACAAGGACTGGGCTAGAGGGATGGCTTAGTAATTAAGGCATTTGCCTGCAAAGCCAAAGGATCCCAGTTCAATTCTCCAGGATCCATGTAAGCCAGATGCACAAAGGGACACATGTGTCTGGAGTTCGTTTGCAGTGGCTGGAGGCCCTGGCGCACCGATTCTTTCTCTTTCTCTTTCTCTCCCTCCCTCCCTCCCTCTCTCTCTCTCTCAAATAAATAATAAAAAATATTTTTTTAAAAAAAAGAAACAAGGGGCTGGAGAAGTGGCTTAGTGGTTAAGGCGCTTGCCTACAAAGCCAAAGGACCCAGGTTCGACTCCCCAGTAGCCACATAAGCCAGATGCACAAGGGGGCACACGCATATGCAGTTCATTAGCAGGGGCTAGAGGCCCTGGCACACTCATTCTCTCTCTCTCCCTCCCCCTGCCTATTTCTCACTCTCTCAAATAAATAAAGAAAAATAAAATATTTAAGAAAAGAAAAGAAACAGGCTGAGAGGTTAATACCCCAATGAAGTTAACCATATTGTAAATAATTTTCTTTATTAAAAAATTTTATTTTGAGGGAGAGAGAGAGATAAAGAGGTAGAGAAAGAGAGAGAGAATGGGCACTCCAGGACCTCCCCTCACTGCAAACAAACTTTAGACACATGTGCCACCTTGTGCATCTGGCTTATGTGGGTACTATGGAATCAAACCTGGGTCCTTTGGCTTTGCAGGCAAGTGCCTTAACTGCTAAGCCATCTCTCCAGCCCTATAAGTGATTTTCTAACCACACTAAAACCTGAGTGGGTGAAGGAGATAATCTAAGTTTGTTAGAAGGCAGTATTTGACATAGATCCTTAGAGGTTAAAGACAAGAAAATATTCACAAATACTGTACTTAGAATTAGTAGAGTTGTATTTCTATATATTCTAAGATTGAAGAATATGAAAATGCTTTATCCATAATACAAAATAAGTTTCTTACTGAAAAAAAGAGGAAGGATATGGAAGCCTTGTGGTATGGATTGAGATTTCAGGTATCAATATGAATTTATGGATTGTAATTTATGTATTCAAATATATAAATATAAAAATAGACCAATATAGCTGGGTGTGGTGGTGCACGCCTTTAGTCCTAGCACTTGGGAGGCAGAGGTAGGAGGATCACCATGAGCTCGAGGCTACCCTGGGACTACAGAGTGAATTCCAGGTCAGCCTGGGCTAGAGGGAAACCCTACCTCGAAAAGAAAAAAAAACAGACCAATGAATGCATTTGTGTTAATACACACAAATACTTCCCAGATCTGTCTATGGACAGGGCCTAGAAGCAGTAAGATCCCAACACAAAAGAGCATACCTAACACCCAGGGCTTGGTATCTACATACCAGGTTCCAGGCACAGGAGCCAGGGCTCCTGGAGAAATGGCTGATTCCATGGCTGGAATTGGGAAATGCAAGATAAGGCTTAGAATACCATAAGTTTCCCAAGTGAGGAAATGCTGCTAGAAATATGTCAAGGGGACACAGGATACACTTGAATCAAGAGAACAAGTCAGGGGCCAAATATGGGACAGTTTGAGTAACAAAATAAATAACCATAGCATGGATTATAGCCCATAAGATAGATGTATATGCAAGAGTACATAGTTATATAAATTACTGAATAGCAAATAATAGAGGAGAAGGTAAGTTATTTCTTAAAGTGGGTCTTATCTAATACAGAAAACATAAAAGAAAATGAATCACTTGACAAACATCACAGTAATAACTTTCTGGTACAAAAGCATCAATAAGGACTGGAGAGATGGCTCAGCAGTTAAGGCACTTGCCTGCAAAACCTAATGTCCTGGGTTTGATTCCCCAGTACCCACAAAAAGCCAGATACACAAAGTAGTGCATGCATCTGGAGTTTGTTTGCAGCAGCTAGACAGAACTTTGTGACAAAGCTAGGCAGCAGCTTTGACACAACCATTCTTTCTCTTTGTCTCTCTCTGCTTGCAAATAAATAAAAATTAAAATAAAAAATCAATAAATGCTAGAATTACTAGGTAAAAAGTAAAATTATGTGTGTGAGTGTATGCATTTACATGAAAAAATTAAAGGTAGAATAACCAAAAAAATTTTTTTTGCCACCCTGAGACTACATAGTGAATTCCAGGTCAGCCTGGGCTTGAGTGAGACCCTACCTCACAAAACCAAAAAAAAAAAAATTTGTTTTTCGAGGTAGGGTCTCAAGCCCAGGCGTACCTGGAATTTCTAGGTTCTTTGGCTTTGCAGGAAAGCACCTTAACTGCTAAGCCATCTCTCCAGCTCTCTCTCTCTCTCTCTCTCTCTGTGTACAGGTAGGGTCTAACTCTATCCCAGGCTGACCTGGAATTCACTATGTAGTCTCAAGCTGGCCTCAAACTCAAACTCATGGCAATCCTCCTACCTCTGCCTCCTGAGTGTGCTGGGATTAAAGGCATGCACCACCATGCCCAGCGACTTTTTTTTTTTTTTTTTTACTTTTAAAAAATATTTGTTTATTTGAGACAGAGAGAAAGAAGCAGAGAGAAAGAGAATGGGCACATCAGGATCTCTAGCCACTGTGAACAAACTCCAGACACATGTACCACCATGTTCATCTGGCTTTACATGGGTACTGGGAAATTGAACCTGGGTCCTTTGGCTTTGCAGGCAAGCTTCTTAACTGCTAAGCCATTCCTCCAGCCCCCTTCTTTTTACTTTAAAGATGTTTTATTTATTTACTTGTTTGAGAGAGAGAAAGAGGCAGATAGAGCAAGAGAGACAAAATGGGCACACCAGGGTCTCCCCCACTGCAAACAAACTCCAGACACTGTGCCATTTTGTGCATCTGGCTTTGCATGGGTACTGGGGAATTGAACCTGGGTTGTTAGGCTTTGCAGGCAAGTGCTTTTAACTACTGAGCCATCTCTCCAGCCTAGCAAAGACTTTCTGAAAGGACTCCAATCACTTAGAAAATAATACTAAGAAATGATAAATGGTAATGCATGAAATTAATGCATTGCTTCTGCAGAACAAAGGAAACAATTGAGTAAAAAGAGCCTATGGAATGGGAGAAAAACTTTGTTAGCTATACATTTGACAAAAGATTAGTATCTAGCATATATAAAGAATTATAAGATGGGCCACCCTGAGACTACATAGTGAATTCCAGGTCAGCCTGGGCTCGAGTGAGATACTACCTTGAAAAAACAACCAACCAAACAAAAACTAAACTAAACTAAACATAAACCAGGTATGGTGGAACACACTTGTAATTCCAGTACTTGAGAGACTAGGTAGGAGGATCAGAAGTTCAAAGCCATCCTCAGTGTGGTGGTGAATGCAAATGTCCCCCATAGCCTCAGGTCCGCCCCCCCCCCCCCAGGTAGGGTTTCACTCTAGCTCAGGCTGACCTAGAGTTCACTATGTAGTCTCAAGCAGGACTCAGACTTACAGCGATCCTTTTACCTCTGCTGCCCAAGTGCTGGAATTAAAGGTGTGCGCCACCATGCCTGTTTGCCTCAGATGTTTTTGATTAAGCTTCCTACTTAGTCTCCAGCATGCAGAGCACTGCTGTAGGAAGTGTGTCACTGGAGGCAGATCTTGAGTCCACCCTATAATTGTTTGGAGTCAACTCCTGCTGGCTGGTGCTAGCTGTTGTCTGTCAGCTATGGATATATGATGAAGTGATCCAGCTTCCTCCACCATGATGAAGCTTCCCCCTGGAATCTGTAAGCCTGAAATAAACCCTTTCCTACCATAAACTGTTTGTCCCAGCAACAAGAAGGTAACTACAACACTTGGCTACATCGTGAGTTCAAGGCCAGCCTAGACTACATGAGACCCTGTCTAAAAAGTACCGAGGATAATTAAACTAAAAACAGAGCTACCATATGACTCAGCTATACTACTTCTCAGTAGGAATGGGTATATACACAAATGATGTTGACTGATAAGTCAACATACCACAGAGATATCTGCATATCCACATTTGTTGCAGCACTATTTTTTTTCAAGGTAGGGTCTTGCTCTAGCCCAGGCTGACCTGGATTCAGTATGTAGTCTCAGGGTGGCCTCCAACTCAAGGCGATCCTCCTACCTCTGCCTCCAGAGTGCTGGGATTAAAGGCATGCACTACTGCACCTGGCTTGTAGCACTAATTGTAATAGCCAAGTTCTACAGTCAGCCTAGGTGACAATCAACAAATGATGAATAAAAAAACTAGTAGCCAGAGATGGTGGCTCATGCCTTTAATCCCAGCACTCGGAAAGCAGAGGTAGAAGGATTGCCATGAGTTCAAGGCTACCCTGAGACTGCATAGTGAATTCCAGGTCAACCTGGGCTAGAGGGAGATCCTACCTCCAAAAACAAAACAAACAACTGTGGCATATGTACACAATGGAGTTTGTTGTTGTTGTTGTTTCTTTGAGGTAGGGTCTCACTAGCTCAGACTGACCTGGAATTCACTATGTAGTCCCAAACTGGCCTCAAACTCACAGCAATTCCTCCTTCCTCTGCCTCCCAAGTGCTGGGATTAATAGTATGCACCACCATGCCTGGCTCACAATGGAGTTTTATTCAACCAGAAAGAAGAATGAAATTATGCATTTTACTAGAAAACTAGAGGTCAACTAGAGGTCATCACATTAAGCAAAATAAGCCAAACTGAATGTTTTCTCTTATTTGTGGACCCTAGATTTTATAGAGACATAATACCGTATATATGTACACACACACATGACATGAAAGCTAAGTCTGGGGAAAGGAAGAGCACTAGGAGGATGCTAGGGGAGTGAATGTGATCAGAGTACATAATATACTTAAAGAGATTGTCTTCATGAACCCAGCACTCTATGCAAAGACTACATATACCAGAAATAAATGTTTAAAAAATAAGGGGCCCTGAGGACAACTCAGTGGTAAAGTGTGTATGCTTAGAAGCTAGAAGCCCTAGGTTCCATTGTCAATGGCAAAAGAAAAAAAAAAAAAGAAAGGAAAGAGCCTGGTATGGTGGCACACGCCTTTAATTCCAGCACTAGGGAGACAGAGGTAGGAGGATTGCTGTGAGTTCAAGGCCACCCTGAGATTACATAGTGAATTCCAGGTCAGCCTAGGCTAGAGCAAGATGCTACCTTGAAAAACCAAAGAGGCGGGAGACTCATCCGCCTGGGAGATGAGGGCTAGATGGGATCCGAAGATAAGCCCTTAGACAGTGGTCCAGGAAGTAGACCAAAGGAGATTGCCAGACTGATGAAATGTGCCATCATACACATCCTGTAACGCTTGGAAGCCTGTCTTATGTTATAGAATCTTCTCTTTTCAGATGGCAGTGACCTTGGGATGGCTCAGAAGGCATCATGATGCTCGAAAGAAGTGACCGGAGTGCTCAGTACTGTAATATCTCTACACCTTCCAAGGCTCAGGGTCTAATGCGGAAGAGGTGGCGGAAAGAGTATAAGAGCCAAAGGTAGGGTAGGAGTACTTACAACGTGCTCCCCTGAGACACAAAATGGCCTGGATATCCATGACTTCACAGTGCCTGACACTACCTACACAAGACCATCATAAGAGGAGGAAAAGATCATGACATCAAAATAAAAGAGAGACTGATTGAGATGGGGAGCAGATATGATGGAGAATGGAGTTTCAAAGGGGAAGGTGGGGGGAGGGAGGGTATTACCATGGGATTTTTTTATAATCATGGAAATTGTTAATAAAAATTTGAAAAAAAAAAACCAAACAACAATAAAAAAAAGAAAGAAAGAAAGAAAGAAAGAAAGGAAAGAAGGCAGGCACGGTAGCACACGACTTTAATCTTGAAGAATTGCTGTGAATTTGAGCCAGCCTGGAACTAGAGTGAGTTGCAAGGTCAGCCTGGGCTAGAGTAAGACCCTACTTCAAAAAAAAAAAAAAAAGAAAGAAGACAGAAAGAAAGAGAAGAAAATATAAAAGAAAAAAAAAAGAAAGAAAGGAAGAGAGAAAAAGCAAAGAAAAGAAAAATCTGGGTGTGGTGGCGCACGCCTTTAATCCCAGCACTTGGGAGGCAGAGGTAGGAGGATTACCATGAGTTCAAGGCCACCCTGAGACTACATAGTGAATTCCAGGTTAGCCTGGGCTAGAGTGAAACCCTACCTCTACCAAAAAGAGAGAGAGAGAGAGAGATATTGAGAGGTGGAGAGATCACTTAGCAGTTAAGGTGCTTGCCTGCAAAGCCAAAGAACAACAACAAAAAAAGCCATGGGAATGTCAGGAAAGTGGGGTGAGGGGGGGGCAGGGCAGGAAAACAGCAAAAGACAATGAGGATGAGAATTACACTGAACCTTAGCCGCACCACACTTTTCTCTTACCTTCCTGAACTGTGAGCAACCTGGCCCTTCCTCTGTGCTGACAATGCTTCCTGGCACCGCACAGATATTGTCTCTGTTGGCACTGGCTCTCTTGGTCACATAGTTGTCACAGTTCTTCAGTGCAGAGTCGCTGGCAGAAGGCTCCTTAGGAAACAGCCTTTTGCGTGCTGTTCTCGAGATACTCTCCGGGACCTGGCTGGCTCTACCTTCAGCAGCCTTTGCGCTTGACCCTATTGGATCTGACCTGTTACATTAAGAGGGATTAGATGAAGGGGCTATTTACACTAATGGAGCAGTGTGAGATGATAATGATAGTTCTGGTTCAGGAAATTTACTCATAACACAGGACTACTTGCTGAAGTTAAGATTTGTGTGTGTGACCATTTAGAAATTCCTTGACAGATTTGAATCTTTCAGTAAAGTAATCAATCCACTGTTCATCAGATATCATGTAATGTGGTGCCAGAGTCAACTGAAGGAAAAAAATGTTGTCATACTAGATGTGTATAACATCAACTTTTAGGAGGCTATGAAAATCCATGTTTTCAAGTCATAATCCATGATACTGGAATATGCCCATAATACATGTTTTATGGGGGAACAGGATACAATACATATGTATGTTGCATCCCAATTTTCCTTATTTTTAAAACATAGTTTATTTTTAATTACTAAGGCCCACAGAAAATCTACATTCTACCTCATAATATGCATGCAATCCTTTTGATGTTAATAACATGAATTTGGCATTATTTATTTATTTATTTATTTATTTATTTATTTTTGAGGCAAGATTTCACTTTAGCCTAGCATGACCTAGAACTCACTGTATAATCCCAGACTGGCTTCGAACTCACAGCGATCTTCCTACCTCTGCCTCTAGAGTGCTGGAACTAAAGGCATATACCACCATCTTCTCTAAAAGATAACTCTATGTTAGCCAGGCATCCCAACATCCAGGAGGTAGGGATAGGAGGACTGCTGTGAGTTCAAGGCCAGCCTGCAACTGCATAGTGAATTCAAGGTCAGCCTGGGCTGCACATTAAAAAACAAAAACAAGGGCTGGAGAGATGGCTTAGTGGTTAAGCGCTTGCCTATGAAGCCTAAGGACCCCGGTTCAAGGCTCAATTCCCCAGGACCCACGTTAGCCAGATGCATAAGGGGGCACACACATCTGGAGTTCGTTTGCAGAGGCTGGAGGCTCTGGTGCGCCCATTCTCTCCCCCCCCTCCCTTCTCTCCGTCACTCTCAAATAGATAAATAAACAAAAAATTAAAAAAAAAAAAGCCGACATGGTGGCACATGCCTTTAATCCCAGCACTTGGGAGGTAGAGGTAGGAGGATCACCATGAGTTTGAGGCCACCCTGAGACTCCATAGTGAATTCCAGGTCAGCCTGGACTAGAGTGAGACCCTACCTTGAAAAACAACAACAACAAAATACCACTGAGGTAGACGTGGTGGCTCATGACTATAATCCCAGTACTTGACCTCATATAGCTCTTCCAGATTCAATCAGCATTTTTGATTTAATGTTTGTCAATTGTTTCCTGAGTTGTTTCGAATAACAATGTTGAAATACATCCTTACCTTTCCTGGACTTGGGAAAGACACGGTGACTGTGGTGAAGACGCTCTGCTAGAGTGATCAGCTAACGTGGCCAAGATAAAGTTAGCTTCTAGTAGCATATCGTTGACACTTAAAACAACTGGTCTAAAGAGACAACAATAACACTCATGTTCAGATGGACATCAGAAACACATCAGAAAATATGACTACATTCTAGAATAATAAAAAAAAACAATACAAAGTCAGGGCGTGGTGCTGCACGCCTTTAAACTTGGGAGGCAGAGGTAGAAGGATTGCAATGAGTTTGAGGCCAGCCTGAGACTACATAATGAATTCCAGGTCAGCCTGGGCTACAGAGAGACTCTGCTTCGAAAAACCAAAAAAAAGGAAATAATACAAAGCCTGGCATGGTAGTGCACACCCATGATCACAGCACTTAGAGGCTGAGGTAAGAGAATCACCATGATTTCAAGGCTAGCCTGGGCTACTTACTGAATTCCTGGTCAGCTTGGACCAGGATGAGACCCTGCCTAAAAAAAGGGGGGACTGGAAAGATTGCTTAGCAGTTAGAGCGTTTGCCTGCAAAGCCAAAGGACCCAGGTTCGATTCCCCAGGACCCATGTTAGCCAGATGCACAAGGAGGCACACACGTCTGGAGTTCGTTTGCAGTGGCAGGCCCTGGCGCACTCATTCTGTCTCTCTCTCTCTCTCTCTTTCTCTGTCAAATAAATAAATAAATAAATATATTAAAATAAATAAAATAGTTTTTTAAATGTACTGGGGATATGACTCAGCAGTTAAAGGCACTTGCTTGCAAAGCCAAACACACAAAGTGGTACATATGCCTATAGTTTGTTTGCAGTGCCAAGAGGCCCTTGCATACCCATTCTCTCTGTCTTTGTTTTTCTCTCTTTCTGGTTGCAAATTGTGTGTGTGTGTGTGTGTGTGTGTGTGTGTGTGTGTAATTTAGTGTAATAAATGTTGCTTCTGAGGTATGTATGAATCAATTTCACCATGATGCAAAAGAAAAGAAACTCAAGCAAGTTCTCAAGACATACTTCCCAGGAAAGTCAAACTGGATGGCTATAGGAACATGAAGAGCTTCTGAAAATGTCAGTATTCCCTGAAAGCAGAAGAAAAATAAAGGTGAAGTCTTCATTAAAAAAAAAAGAAAAGAAAACTGCCAGTAAAAATTTGAATTGAACACAAATGTTTTCTTACCTTTAGTTCTTTGAAGCAAAATGTTATTTCAGTATCAAATCCAACCTGAAAGAATTCAAACTCTTCTGGACCAAAAAACATCTCACTGTACACAGAACTGGTCAAATCTGTTTGATAGTATAGGAAAATAAAGAATAAAACTGATCCTAGAAGCATTTTGTTTCATTTAAATGCAAAAATATAAGCATTAGTTGGGGTTGGGAGATCAGTTAGGCTCAGCAGGTAAGAGCACTTACCACTCAAGCATGAGAGCCTGAGAGGGCCTGAGTTTGATCCCCTCACCCACATAAAAGCTGGGCATTGTCATGCGCACCATAACTCCAGTTCTATGGGGAGCAGAAACAGGAGAATCATTGGGCTCACTGATCAACCAGTCTGACCAAAATGGCTGTTCTGAGTTCAGAGAGAAACTCTATCTCAAGGAAATAACAAAGAAGAGTGACACAGGAGGAGATCCAACCTTCCCCTCTGGCTTCTGCATGTGTGAGCATAGGGCATTCACATCTGTACACACATGTGCACACACCACAACACTACACTCACATACATACATATGAAACAACCTCTGATAAACAGACCTAATAGAAGCCTTCTTAGGTCACTCAGCCATCTTGACATTTTCAAGGGGCCATAGGAGATTAAAGATTAGCACAGAGCATTAATTACAAGAATGACGATGTGGTCTCAGTACGGCATCTGGTGTTTGCTCTCACCCTGAGGTCAAGATGACCTGATATTTGGTATCTGCTTCATACCTGGTGCTAACTGCAAAAATTCTGCTTTTGTAATCATGCTTGCTTGTCTTGCTAAAGACAATTGCGGGGGGTGGGGTGTCTGCGGAGTTTTCAGATCATTGTAAAGGAATGTGGTTTTTGCCTTTAAAAACTCAATGTAAAAGTAGGACTGGACTGCTCTCCTCCTTGCTGTGAGGGGACAGTCACCAGGCTTAATGAAGACGCTCCCTTTTAATTTTTTTTTGTTTTGTTTTATTTTTCAAAGTAGGGTCTCTCTTTAGCCCAGGCTAACCTGGAATTCACTATGCAGTCTTAGGATGGCCTCGAACTCACGGCAATTCTCCTACCTCTGTCTCCCAAGTGCTGGGATTAAAGGCGTGTACTACCATGCCCAGCTTTCCTTTTAAATTTTTATTCCGGTGGTCTTCTGTTCATTTCTGGTCTTGGACTTGGTACACACAAACACACACATATATATAGTCCTTCATTGAGAGGTGGACTGTAAGCCTATGTCCTCTTGGATCTGAGTGGGCTCTGTGTTGCTCTGACAATAGGAAAATGGTAAAGTGATCTGTGCCAGTTTCTGGGCCCAGACCTTAAGAGACTTACAGTCTCCACTTCCAGCCCAGGATTGATGGAGTGGCCACCATGGGCAGGCATTCTGGTTAGAGCCTGGTAGAGTTCCCAGCCTCTGCTGTATATGTCATCTTCCCCATCTTCGGATGGCTCGGGCCCAGCCACTCTCTAACCATGGCTGCATGAGAGCTGGAGTGAGAAGCACCCAGCTGAGTCCACTATGTTCTGTGACACTTGCTATAAGCAATAAATAATCTGAATACCATAAAAGCTAATTAATTTTTGTTGTTTTTTTGGTGTTTTTATTTTTCAAGGCAGTGTCTCACTCTAGCCCAGGCTGACTTGGAACTCACTCTGTAGATCCAGGCTGGCCTTGAACTCACAGAATTCCTCCTACTTCAGCCACCCAAGTGTTAGGACTAAAGGTTCAACCACTCCCAGCTCTAATTTTTATTTTTTTTAATGGAAAGAGGGCAAGAGAGACAGAGAGAAAGAGAGTGAATTGTCACATCAGGGCCTCAAAACCACTACAATCAAACTCCAGATGCCTGAACCACCTTATGGGCATGTGTGACCTTGTGTGCTGTGCCATCCTGTACGTCTGGCTTATGTGGGACTTGGAGCATCGAACATGGGTCCTTAAGCTTTGCAGGCAAGTGCTTTTAACCTCTGAGTAATCTCTCCAGCTGCCAGCTCTAATTCTTTAACTTAAAAATTTTTTTTTTTTTTGAGACAGAGATTCATATAGCCCAAACGCACTATGCAATTGAGGATGACCTTGAATTCTTGGTCAACCTATCCAACTGCAGGCCCAGCTTTATAGTAATAATTTCATGCATCTTTCTTCCTTCCTTCCTTCCTTCTTTCTTTCTTTTTTTGGTTTTTCGAGGTAAGACCTCGCTATAGCCCAAGCTGAACTGAAATTCACTATATAGTCTCAGGGTGGCCTCAAACTCACAGCGATCCTCCTACCTTTGCCTCTCGAGTGCTGGGACTAAAGGGATGCACCAACACTCCCAGCCTTTCTTTTCTTTCTCTCTCTACCTTTCTTCCTCTCCCTTCCTTCCTTCCTGCTTTCTCTTTCTTTTTTCCGTGTGTATGTGTGTCTCTGTATGGGCATGCTAGGGTCTCATGCTGCTGCAAACAAATGCCCATAGATCTTCACATAGGTGGCTGAGAAATTGAACCTAGGCCATCAGGCTTTGCAAGCAAGTGCTTTTAATCACTGAGCCATCTCGTCCCAGCCCCTGGACCTTTCGGCTGTTTCACTTTTTTGTTTTCATTTATTTATTGTGAACCAAGGGGAGAAAGAGTTTGAGAGTGTTTGGGTGGGTGATCCAGGGCCTCTGTCTCTGCAAACTCCAGATACATGTGCCACTTTGTGTATCTGGCTTTATGTGGGTACTAGGGATTTGAATCCAAGACAGCAGGCTTTGAAAGTAAGTATCTTTAACCACTAAGCCACATCTCCAGCCCCTGACTTTTACTTTTTGGTTCTTAGACATAATGCTGCTATGAACATTCATATGTAAGTTTGTGTCAATGTCTGTTTTCACCTATCTTGGTTGTAGATGTAGGGGTCATATGTAACTCTATGTTTAGCATTGGGAAAAGTAGCCAGATGGATATACCATCTTACATCCCCCAGCAGTGTAGGAGGGTTCCGGTTTCTTCACACCCTTGGCAAAACTTGTTATTGTCCATCTTTTGGATTACAGTCAGCCTAGGGGCGTGAAGGAGTGACTCACTAGGGTCTGACTCATAGTTCCCAAGTGACTAATGAGGTTAAGCATCCTTTCATGTGCTCGCTGTTGATTTTACATTTTCTGTGGAGAAATATCTGTTCAGATCTCTTGTCCACTTTTCACTTGAGTTTGTCACTTGATTATTTTATATACTAGCCCTTTATCATACTTGATTTGCAAATATTTTCTCCAGTTCTGTAGGTTTACAATTTTTTGAGGCAAGTCCAACAGACTGGCCTTTTTTATACAAGACAGCGAGAGTGAGAGTGAGCAAGAGAGAGAGGGAGAGAGAATTGGCATGCACCACCTCGTGCACATGTGCGACCTTGTGTGCTTATGTCACCTTGTGCGTCTGCCTTATGTGGGATCTGGAAAGCTGAATATGAGTCCTTATGCTTATCAGGCAAGTGCTTTAACTGCCAAGCCATCTCCCCAGCCCCATTTTCTTTTCTTTTCTCCCCATTTTCTATTTAAATACATATGTATATATATGCACTGCATGTGGGTGTATGTGTGTATGCGCCTTTGTGTACCTGTGTATGCAGGCCAGAAAACAACCTCAGATGTCATCCTCATGAGCCTCCTTTGAGACAAAGTCTCTCATTGGCCTGGAACTCAACAACTAGGCCACGCTGGATAGCCAGAGCAGCCCAAAGATCCCTGTCTCCACCTCCCAAGTGCGGGGACTAGTGCCGCATGTCACTATGCCTGGCACTTGACATTTTATTTTCCTTTCCTTTTTTTGAGTGGTCTCACTGTGTAACTCAAGTTAGCTTCAAGCTTGTGACCTTCCTGAGGATTAAAGGTGAGCACCACCATGGCCAGCTCTGTCTGTTTCTGTCTTTAATAAGAGGCTTCTACCTTATAGTTCACACAAACACTTATAGCAACATTATCCACAAGAGCCTCAGAGTGGAGAGCCCAGTGTTATTAGCTCATGAAGGGATAAGTACAATATGATCCAGCCATACAACCGAATATGATATGGCCAGAAAGGGCATGAAGTACTGATACGTGCTCCTTTGTGAGTGAACCTAGGAACCACTGTGCTGAATGGAAGGAGCCAGACACCATGTGCAGGAAAGATCAACTAAGAGACCCTCCGCAGTACATAAGGTGTACAGCAACTGAGCAAGACACCCAATGTCAACTTCTGGTCTCTACAAATGTGCCCAAATGCATATATACCACACACACATACACAGACAAAAAGAATGTCTGATATGAACATGTTTTCTTTCTTTTTTTAATTTTTTGTTTATTTTTATTTATTTATTTGAGAGCAACAGACAGAGAGAGAGAGAAGCAGATACAGAGAGAGAGAATGGGCGTGCCAGGGCCTCCAGCCACTGCAAACGAACTCCAGACGCATGTGCCCCCTTGTACATCTGGCTAACATGGGTCCTGGAGAATCGAGCCTCGAACTGGGGTCCTCAGGCTTCACAGGCAAGCAGCTTAACCACTAAATCATCTCTCCAGCCCCATGTTTTCTAATATTGAACCAACCTTGCACTTCTGAATTAGCCATATTCAGCCATCATAAGTCACGTGGTCATGGCTTATGATTTTCTTTCTTTTTTTTTTTTTTTTTTTTGGTTTTTTTCAAGGTAGGGTCTCACTCTAGCTCAGGCTGACCTGGAATTCACTATGTAGTCTCAGGGTAACCTCGAACTCTAGCAATCCTCCTACCTCTGCATCCCAAGTGCTAGGATTAAAGGCGTGTGCCACCACGCCCAGCCTTTTTTTAAAAAAATAAATTTTATTTGTTTATTTGCAAGTAGAGAGATATAGAAAAGAGACAGACACAGAGAGAATGGGCACACCAGGGCCTCTAGCCACTGCAAATGAACTCCAGACCCATGTACCCCTTGTACATCTGGCTTACATGGGTCCTGGGGAACTGAACTTGGGTCCTTTGTATTTGCAGGCAAATGCCTTAACCATTAAGCCATCTCTCCAGCCTGGCTTATGATTTTCTTAATGAAGTATTGAGATTTGTTTCCAAATATATGTCTACTTTTTAAATTTATTTTTTCATGTAATTTATTAACTTTTTCAAATTTGATTAAGTTTAGAACCAGTTACAGTAAATTTTTAATTAAGTCTTATGAAAATACCTCAACATTATTTTGTAGCCATTTTGAGGGACCATATGACCTCAGTTGTCCTTAAGGCTCATAAAATGTCATCACTATTGCCAGCTGGTTCTAAATTTCTGCAGGAACACATTCAGGTAAGCAGAGTAATTGGTTGGCTTACACCTACTTTTTGTCTTTTTTAAATTTTTATTTATTTATTTGTTTGACAGAGAAAGGGTAATGAGTGGGCGTGCCAGGGCCTCCAGCCACTGCAAATGAACTCCAGATGCAGAGTGCCCCCTTGTGCATCTGGCTAACGTGGGGCCTGGGGAATCAAACCTGGGTCCTTTGGCTTTGCAGGCAAACATCTTAAGCGCTAAGTTATCCCTCCAGCCCTATATCTACTTAAAAAAAAATATTTATTTATTTATTTGGAAGCAGAGAGAGGTGGAGAGAAAATGGGCATACCAGGGCCTCTAGCCACTGCAAACAAACTCCAGACACATGTACCCCTTGTGTATCTGGCTTACATGGGTCCTGGGAATCAAACCTGGGTCCTTTGGCTTCATAGGCAAACACCTTAACTGCTAGGCCATCTCTCTAGCCCACATCTACTTTTATAAAGTACACATTTTTATTTTGTGGTGTTTTCAAGGTAGGGTCTCACTCTAGCTCAGGCTGACCTAGAATTCACTATGTAGTCTCAGGGTGGCCTCAAACTAATGGCGATCCTCCTACCTCTGCCTCCCAAGTGCTGGAATTAAAGGCATGTGCCACCACACCCAGCTAAAGTACAGATTTTTAATTTTTAATTATTTATGAGAGAGTATAGGCATACCAAGGCTTCTTACAACTGCATACAAACTCCAGAGCCATGTGCCACTTTGTGCATCTGGCTTTACATGGATACTGGGGAATCGAACCTGGGCCATCAGGCTTTACAAGCAAGCACCTTTAACAGTCGAGCCATCTCTCTAACCCCTAAAGTGCACTTTTTTTTTGTTGTTTTTAGTTTTTCAAGGTAGAGTCTTGCTCTAACCCAGGCTGACCTGGAATTTAGTATGAAGTCTCAGCATGGCCTTGAACTCACAGCAATCCTCAGCCTCCAAGTGCTGGAATTAAAGATATATACCATCATACCCAGCTAAAGTGCATATTTTTAAAAAATGTATGTATTATTTGGAGGGGGGAGAGATTGGGTGTGCCAGAGCCTCTAGCCACTGCAAACAAACTCCATATGCATGCGCCACCCTGTGCATCTGGCTTACATGGGTACTGGGGAATCAAACCTGGTCCTTAGGCTTCACAGGCAAGTGCTCTAGCTGCTAAGCCATCTCTCCAGCTCCTAAAACACACATTTTTAAATAAAAATGTGATTGTATGTATTTTATAACCTACTCAATAATATATTCTATTTTTTCTAAATTGGTAAGTTTATTTTTATAATTATTTTTGTGTTAGTGTCTTGGGTTTTTCAAATCTTCAATAGACATCCATATCATATCCTTTCAGGACTATATGTACACATACATACAACACTCCTTTTAGCCATTTCTTTGTATTTTATTAGCTTCATTCAAATAGCCTCTGGTGTTCAATATGAAGTATAAAGAAGATATATTACTCTACCAAAGTGCCTATCCTTGGAGTCTTGGATTTCAGGTGACTGATTTTATTTGTAGGTTTTGTATTTTTCTTTCTTTTTCAAGGTAGGGTCCCACTCTATTCCAGACTGACTTGGAATTCATTCTGTGATTCCAGGCTGACCTTGAACTCATAATGGTCCTCCTACCTCTGCCTCTCTAGTGCTGGGAGTAAAGATGTGTGCTAGCTGGGCATGGTGGTGCACACCTTTAATCCCAGCACTTGGGAGGCAGAGGTAGGAGGATCACTGTGAGTTCAAGGCCACACTGAAACTACATAGTGAATTCCAGGTCAGCCTGGGCAAGAGTGAGACCCTACCTCAAAAAACCAAAAAAAAAAAAAAAAAGATGTGTGCTACCATGCCCAGCTTTTCTCTTTCTTTCTTTCTTTCTGTCTTTCTTTCTGTCTTTCTTTCTGTCTTTCTTTCTGTCTTTCTTTCTTTCTTTCTTTCTTTCTTTCTTTCTTTCTTTCTTTCTTTCTTTCTCCCTTTCTCTCTCTCTTTCTGTCTTTCTTTCTTTGGAGGGGGGATGTTGAGGTAGAGTTTCACTATAGCCCAGGCTGACCTGTAATTCACTATGTAGTCTCAGGGTGGCCTCAAAGTAACATCAGTCCTCCTACCTGTGCCTCCCAAGTGCTGAGATTTAAGATATGTGCCACCATGCCTGGCACTTTTTCTTATTTTTTATTATTTATTCATTTATTTGTGTGTATGTGAAAGAGAGAGGGAGAGAGGCAGACAAAGAGAGAGAGAATGGGCATGCCAGGGCCTCCAGCCATTTCAAACAAACTCCAGATGCATGTACCCCCTTGTGCATCTGGTTTATGTGGGTCCTGGGGAATTGAACCTAGGTCCTTAGGCTTTGCAGGCAAGTGCCTTAACTGTAAAGCCATCTCTTTAGCTCAGCTTTTTCTTTTTCTTTTTAATGAACATAAGTTAAATATGTAGTAAAAGCAAAGGTTAAATGATTAATATTTTTAAAGGATCCAAGGATACCTTAAGTATATATCCACCTCAAGCAAAAATATTTGTACTGTGGCCAGTATAGTAGTAAAAAGGGAGCTCAGTAACAACATTAAATAATTGGGTCCCCAGTCAGCCATGATTATAACTACTCATTAGAAAGCTACTCATGAGAACCGGGCATGGTGGTACACACCTTTAATCCCAGCACTCGAGAAGCAGAGGTAGGAGGATCGCTGTGAGTTCGAGGCCACCTTGAGAATACATAGTGAATTCCAGGTCAGCCTGAGTTAGAGTGAGACTCTACCTCAAAAAAAAAAAAAAAAAAAAAAAAAAAAAAAAAGAAGAAGAAGAAAGAAAGAAGGAAAAGAAAGCTACTCATGAGGGAAGGTATTTACTGGTTACTAAACAGCCATCTCTATTCAGAGATGACAAGATGGAACAAAAATGGACCCTTCCTCCAGCCAAATGTACATTTTCCAGATCATGCTCTTCTGAGTTTCAAACAAGAATGTTGGAGCAGACCCAAGGGAGGAAAGAGAAGTGCAGTAATAATGAGCCATTCACTGACGCCTGATTCTCCATGTTAGGATCACAAGCTACTACCTGTGAACGGTGACACAGGCAGGTCTCAGGCTGCTCTGCTTCAGCTTCTTCATGTGTCTGTCAGTAATAGTGCCTACATCCCAGAGGTGTTATGAAGACCAGATGGATGCAGAGGTAAAGCAGAACAGAGCCTGCACAAGCTCAACACTGCACAAGACAGCTGACCCTATGGAAGCCTTAGTTTTGCTGTCTTTTCACCTTGAAATAACACCATTCCTGACCTTGGGGATATGGCTCAGTAGTAGAACACTTGCCTCACACACACCAGTCTGTGTTCTTCTTGATCTCTGCAAAATAATAATGCTATTCCTTCCTCTACAGTTTCTCTACTGCAGCCACCAAAATCAAAGGATCTAAGGTGAAGAAGTTTCAAAGAGCCTGTTGTGCTAAAAAGGACGGAACAAGATTTCATAATCAAAATGCTAGAGGGGGACTGGAGAGATGTCTTAGCACTTAAGTGCCTGCCTGTGAAGCCTAAGGACTCCGATTCGAGGCTTGATTCCCCAGGATCTACGTAAGCCAGATGCACAAGGTGGCGCATGCATCCGGACTTCGTTTGCAGTGGCTGGAGGCCCTGGCATGCCCATTCTCTCTCTCTCTCTCTCTCTCTCTCTCTGCCTCTTTCTCTCTTTTTCTGTTGCTCTCAAATAAATAAATAAAAATAAACAACAACAAAATGCTAAAGGGATTATGATCATGGCACATTATTTGTATTTATGGAAGTTGTCAATTAAAAAGTTTAAAAAATAGCAGGATTTCTCAGTGGCCTTGTAGCCCAAGTATGTGGAGTCTTCAGCAATAGGGTCTTACCATCTATTCCTGATGGGAAACCAAGGGCCTCGGCAATGGCCTATAATGTTTTGGGTGTATCAGGGACCTCCCTGGCCAACAACTCACTGGAAGGTATCCCGTCCCTGGCACTGAAAATTTTCTAGTAACAATCTATGGCTCCCGAGTGTTCCATTGTCCAAAAAAGTAGGTTTCCATATGATTTATTTATATCCTCTTAGATTTTGATTAGCCCTACCTCTACCTTTCCTTTACTCAATCTCTTCCCCTGACCTCACTTTGGGCCTTTTCACCCCCAATTAATCTATTCTTCTACTTACATATATACAATAGCATCCTATTAAGTACCCCCTCCCTTCCTTTCTCTTCCCTTTATATTTCTTTTCTAGCTTCCTCACAGTGCCTGACACTACCTACACAAGACCATCATAATAGGAGGAAAAGATCATGACATCAAAATTAAAGAGAGACTAATTGAGAGGGGGAGCAGATATGATGGAGAACCGAGTTTCAAAGGGAAGGAGGGAGGGAGGACATTACCATGGAATATTTTTTATAATCATAGAAGTTGTTAATTTAAAAAAATTGAAAAGAAAAAAGTTTAAAAAGTAAACAAAAATGTCATTCTAGTAGACAAATCTTTAAAAACTGACCTAAGTAGTATTCACATTTTTGCCTTATGTACGTAATATTTTAAAGTCCTAATTCAAAGTCATTTCTCTTCTTATGTAGTCAAAGATCATATCAATCAGATTGCTGGCTGCTTAGTTTTTCTCCATACTAAATTCAAAAGATAGTGAAAAATGAGAAGTGGACCTTAGAATCCTAACACACACTGGGCATGTTAGAGGGAGCATGTAATACCAGCAATTTGGGAGATGAATCACAAACTCAAAGTCAGAGTGGGATGCATTGGGAGACACTATCAGAAAGAAAGAAAGAAAGAAAGAGAGAGAGAGAGAGAGAGAGAGAGAGAGAGAGAGAGAGGAAGGAAGGAAGGAAGGAAGGAAGGAAGGAAGGAAGGAAGGAAGGAAGGAAAGAGGGAAGGAAGGAGGGAGAAAGGAAAGGAAAGGAAAGGAAAGGAAAAAAGAAAAGAAAAAAGAAAAGAAAAGAAAGGGGGTGAAGGAGGTTTTCCTTAATAACCACTCTCTCTCTCTCTGTTTTTCTTATTTGAGGTAGGGTCTCACTCTAACCCAGGCTGTACTGGAACTTTCGCTGTAGTTCCAGGCTGGCCTCGAGCTCACAGCAATCCTCCTACCTTTGCCTCTTGAGTGCTGGGATTAAAGGCATGTGACACCATGCCCAGTCAATAACCATTCTCCCTTTTTTTTGTTTGTTTATTTTTATTTATTTATTTACTTATTTTGGTTTTTTGAGGTAGGGTCTCACTCTAGCCCAGGCTGACTTGGAATTCACTATGAAGTCTCAGGGTGGCCTGGAACTCACAGCAATCCTCCTACCTCTGCCTCCCAAGTGCTGGGATTAAAGGCGTGTGCCACCATGCCCGGCTGTTTATTTTTATTTAAGAGAGAAAGAGAGGCAGAGAGAGAGATAGAGGGAGAATGGGTGTGCCAGTGCCTCCAGCCACTGCAAATGAACTCTAGATGCATGTGCCACCTTGTGCATCTGGCTTATGTGGGCCCTGGGGAATTGAACCTGGGACCTTTGGCCTTGTAGGCAGGTACCCTAACCACTAAGCAATCTCTCCAGCCCCATTCTCATATTTTTTAAAGCATCCTGAAGTTCAAAGCCAAATACTTAATTTTTTAATTTATCATGTGTGTGAGAAAGAGAGAAAGAAAAAGAGGGGGGTGTGCATTTATATATGTGAGTTCAGGCATATGCATACCCACAGCACATATGTGTAGGTTAGACAACCTCAGGTGTCAGTCCTTGCCTTTCACCTTGTTTGAGGCAGGCAGGGTCTCTTGTTCACCAGGCTAGCTGGCCCTCAAGTTTTCTGAGATCCTCCTGTTTCTGCCTCCTGTCTTACTGTTGGCGCACTGGACTGTAGGCACTTGCTACTGGGTCCAGCTCTGTGTGGGTTCTAGGGATCCAATGTCAAGTAATCACACTTGCACAACAAGTGCTTTTACCCACCATACCATTTCTCCAGCCCAAACCAAATACTTTCATTACTACTTGTCTCAACTTCCCAGGTCTGTTAAACATTTTTTTCTAGGTAGGGTCTCACTGTAACCCAGGCTGACCTGGAACTCACTCTGTAGTCCCAGGCTGGCCTTGACTAGCATAGCAATCCTCCTACCTCTGTCTCCCAAGTGCTGGAATTAAAGGTGTGTGTCACCATGCCCAGCCTATTAAATGTTCTTACAATTTTTCTACACCTTACTGTTTCTTAGGCTGAAATAAATATTATACTACTGATAAGCACCCTGCATCTAACCGTAAAGAAAGCCGGAAGTATGGCCCATCTCAGCACAAGAAAAACATTATTCTTACCCACTGATTCTTCATATAAACTCTTGAGGCAAAAATTCACTGGAGTAACAGCAAAGGTAACTTCTTCTTGACTTGATGTTAAAAGCACAATTGCCTCAGCAAGCAATCTACAAAAAACAATGAAAACTATGAATAACATTTGCTGGGTGGCATGGTGGCATATGCTTGTAATCCCAGCACTCAGAGGTTGAGGCAGGAGGATCTCAATTTCAAGACCAGCCTGAGCTACATAGCAAGACTATGTTATTATTTATTTATTTATTTGAGAGCAACAGACAGACAGAGAAAGAGACACACAGAGAGAGAGAGAGAGAGAGAGAGAGAGAATGGGCACGCCAGGGCCTCCAGCCACTGCAAACGAACTCCAGACACGTGTGCCCCCTTGTGCATCTGGCTAACATGGGTCCTGGGGAATTGAGCCTCGAACCGGGGTCCTTAGGCTTCACAGGCAAGCGCTTAACCACTAAGCCATCTCTCCAGCCCAAATAAACATTTTTTTAATTACAAAGAAAAAAAAAGAAAGAAAGAGAAAAGAAATGCTAGCTAGGTGTGGTGGTACACACTTTAATCCCAGCACTCTGGAGGTAGAGGTAGGAAGGTCACTGGAGAGAGAGAGTTGGAAAGATTGCTCAGTGGTTAAAGGCACTTATTTGAAAAGCCTAATGACTGGCATTTGATTCCCCAGTACCCACATAAAGCCAGATACACAAAGTGGCACATGCATCTGGAGTTTGTTTGCAGTGGCTGGAGGCCCTGGTATGCCCATGTCCCTTCTCTTCCTCTCTCTCTGTTTGAAAATAAATAATAAATAAAATATATTTTTAAAAATAGGAAAGAAGCCAGACATGGTGGTACATGCTTTTAATCCCAGCACTAAGGAGGCAGAGGTAGGAGAATTGCTGTGAGCTTGAGGCCACCCTGAGATTACACAGTGAATTCCAGGTTAGCCTGGGCTATAGCGAAACCCTACCTAGAAAAACAAATTAAAAAAATAGAAAAGAAAATCTCTAGGGGCTTAATTCTTCACTAAATAATGACACTGCATTCATATAACAAGAAAGAAAACAAACAGGTATCAGAAAGCTCATTACCTTGGCTGAATCACCAGTGTATTAGTACAGGTGCTGTTTTCCAAAATAATTTTCAAAGGCTGACTTTCTTGAAAACGCATATTATGAGTTCTTTTAATGCCTTTAAAAGAATAAAGCACCCTCTTAGTAACTGTTAAGTGTGAAGTGAATAGAGTTTAGAAGTCTACGTTTCAAACGGGAAATGGTGACGCATGCCTTTAATCCCAGCACTTGGGAGGCAGAGGTAGGAGGATCTCCATGAGTTCAAGGCCACCCTGAGACTACATAGTGAATTCCAAGTCAGCCTGGACCAGAGAGAGACCCTACCTCAAAAAAAAAAAAAAAAAAGTCTACGTTTCACAGCCAAATTGAAGTAGTAAAATAGTATTTGCCTTATGGCAGCTGCATATAGTTTGGAGCATTAATGAAATATGTTGTCGACCCCTAGTGGACATCAAGCAGCATATCACATACACTGACAAGGAGAAAATCAAGAACCTAGAATTCTTCGAAAGACAGTTTCTCAAAATGTTTGTGCCAGGCGTGGTGATGCACACCTTTAATCCCAGCACCTGGGAGGCAAAGGTAGGAGGATTGCTGTGAGTTCAAGGCCACCCTGAGACTACAGAGTGAATTCCAGTTTAGCCTGGGCTAGAGTGGTGAGACCCTACCTCAAAAAAACAAAAAACAAGGGCTGGGGAAATGGCTTAGTGGCTAAGGCATTTGCCTATGAAGCCTAAGGACCCCGGTCCAATTCCCCAGGACCCATGTAAGGCAGATGCACAAGGGGGCACATGCATCTGGAGTTCGTTTGCAGTGGCTAGAGGCCCTGGTGTGTCCATTCTCTCAATCTGCCTCTCTCTCTCTCTCTCTCTTTCTCAAATAACTAAATAAATAAATATATTTTTTAAAAAACAAAAAAAAAATGTGAAACTATGATCCTCCTTTCTCCTCTTATCCAGGGGTGGTCTTTCTACACAGGAATTTTGTGAGCTAGACCTCCATAGATAGCCTGTGGATTGTTTTTTTTTTTTCTTTCAGATGAAGAGGAGAGGTAGCAATACAGGCAGAGTATTTCTATGTTAAATACTTGATGCCTGAAGGGTTTCAGATCTTGGAGGTCTTTGTTGTTTGCTTGTTTGTTTGCTGTGTGTATGTGTGTGTGATGTGGTATATGCATGTGTGTGTGCTGACAATGTATACACACATGTATAGGTCAGAGGAGAATGTTGGGTGTCCTCCTCTATTGCTCATCTGCTTATTTCTTTTTTTTTTTAATTTTTTAAAATTTATTTGATAGCAACAGAGAGAAAGAGGCAGATAGATAGATAGATAGAGAGATAGAGAAAAAAATGGGCGTGCCAGGGTCTCCAGCCACTGCAAACGAACTCCAGACGCGTGTGCCCCTTTGCGCATCTGGCTAATGTGGGTCCTGGGGAATCGAGCCTCGAACTGGGGTCCTTAGGCTTCACAGGCAAGCACTTAACTGCTAAGCCATCCCTCTAGCCTTCAGCTGCTTATTTCCTTGAGACAGTCTCTCACTGAATCTGAAGCTGCCATCTTCAGGAGCTCCAACAATGCTCAGGTTCCTCAGGAAACCAAGGTTACAGGTATGCCACATCCAGCTGTTTAAGTGGGTGCTGGGGAACTGAACTGATAAATTAGGCCCTTCCAGGGCCTCATGACTGAGCAGAAAGCACTTTTACTCACTGAGCCAGCCATTGGAGGTTTTTGTTGTTTTGCTTTTTAATCTTGAAGTATTTATATAGATATTACACATTGAGTGTTCCTAATCTGAAATTCAGATTTCAGAGCCCTTCAGATTTCAGGTATTCAGATGAGGGACACTCCACTTGTTATGAGTATGGTCCTATATACTAGAAACAGTAGTTTGCATTTTATATACATTCTCTTTGATCCTCACAGTAGCTCTGTGGAGAGGAAGGGACTTAATCTGAGAAGAAGAAACCACAGTGCAGTGAGGCTGAATGACTTTGCAAGGCAGCACTGTTCTAACAAACACAGCTGGAATTAGAATCTGTTTGCATGCAGAATCCATAATGATAAAGTCCAAATAGACTATAATGTTAGAAAATTAAGACAGGCGTGGTGGTACATACCTTTAATCCCAGTACTTGGGAGGCAGAGGTAGGAGGGTCACCATGAGTTCAAACCACCCTGAGACTACATAGTAAAATCCAGGTCAGCCAGGGCTAAAGTGAGACCCTACCTCAAAAACAAATGGGCTGGAGAGATGGCTTAGTGGTTAAGGCACTTGCTAAGAACCCAGGTTCAATTCCCCAGTACCCACGTAAGCCAGATGCACAAGGTGGTACATATGTCTGTCTGGAGTTCATTTGCAATGGCTGGAGGTCTTAGTGCACCCATTTTCTCTCTATCTGCCTGTTCCTCTCTCTCAAATAAACAGGTAAATCAAATTTTTTTAAAAAAATTTAATTTTATTTATTTGAGAGAGCAAGAGAGGGATAGAGGCAAAGAGAGACAGCAAACAAGAAAGAGAGAGAAATGGGCATGCCAGGGCCTCCAGCCACTGCAAATGAACTCCAGATGCATGTGTCACCTTGTCCATCTGGCTTATGTGGGTCCTGGGGAATCATACCAAGGTCCTTTGGCTTTGCAGGCAAACGCCTTAACTGCTAAGCCATCTCTCCAGCCCTGATGAATCAAATATTTTTAAACAAACCAAAAAAAGAAAATTAGATTGCAGACAGCATAATGCTGCAATGAGAATCAAAAGAGCTAACCAGATACATTTGTCAACTTATGTTTTATGGGATTCTCTGTTTTGCTGTTTTGTCTTACTTACTAATAACAATTTATTTATTTGTTTGTTTATTTACTTACAAAATATTCTCACTATATAGCAGTAGCTGGCCTGGAACTCACTCACTCAAAACCAGGCTGGTCTTGACTTGCAAGAATCCTCCGGCCTCTGCTTCCCAAGTGCTAAGATTACTGGAATGGCTGAAGGCTCTCAATACATGGTCTCCAGGCCTTCAGGAGGCTACACTGTGCCTGTTCTCACGCTTTAGGAAAGTTCTTAGGGCAACAGTGGAACCTGACAAGCCCTTTGAAACCTAGTATTAGAACTTACACAATATCTCTCCTAGTACAGTCTACTGGTACCAAAGTAAGACTACGGCTAGCTGAAATTTGAAGTAAGGAAAAAGGCTCCAGCTTTTGAAGGAAGGGAACTACAATTATTTGGATTTTTTTTTTTTTTTTTTGTAATCTATCACATAGGAATGATTTAGGAGCTTGAACTATCAAGAACAAATTGACTGGCCTGGTAGTCACTCTATGAAGCCCAGGCTGGCCTCAAAAATTTTCAGCTTCCTCCTTTTTTTTTTTTTTTTTTTTTTTGTTTTTCGAGGTAGGGTCTCATGCTAGCTCAGGCTGACCTGGAATTCACTATGTAGTCTCAGGGTGGCCTCGAACTCACGGCGATCCTCCTACCTCTGCCTCCCAAGTGCTGGGATTAAAGGCGTGCGCCACCACGCCCGGCAGCTTCCTCCTCTTAAAAAACTTTGCTCTGCTAATGACCCAGTTTGATTTCCCAGTACCCACGTAAAGCCAGATACACAAAGTGGCACATGCATCTAGAGTTCATATGTGCTGGCTGGAAGCCCTGGCACACGCATTCTCTCTGTCTGTCTTCTCTCTCTGCTTGCAAAGAATAAAATTTTTTAAAAATATTTACAAAAAAATCTGTGCTCTGGAGGCTGTTTATGATTAGACTCAACTCCTTTGTGGTAGCTAATGTCTTGGCAATTGTTTTCTACCATGAAGAGAGCCAAATTAACTTCATTAATTCTCAATTTTTCCCACAGTCTAAATCTTGCTGACTTACAAGAATTCACAGTTCTAAGAGCAAGCTACAAAAATAAGTTAGCTATTTAGGAGAAAGGCTAATTGGATATCTTTGTGCAGGTGGCTTTTGTCAACCAAACTTGAACAATGCTCTTTCACCAGATTAGTGTAAAATTACAAACATGAAGAATTTGTGTAACAAACATAGTTTTGGAAAGAATCACTACCTGACCCCATTACTGGGACAGCTCCCATGTCCCATGATCCCTTCCCCTCCCTCATGTAGCACATCCATGAACCGTGTGTGGGGCTGGCTCCACTTCCAGCTCCAGGGCTTCCCTGGATAAACCTGCTGTATGTCCTTGTTGTTCCTGTATCATAGAGTATGGTCCAGATACGGCTGTCAGCCAAGGCAGCTGGAAAATAGAATCCTCCCCTTGTCACCAGGCAGAGTTCAGGTTGGTCCAGTCAGCAAAGTCAAGCATTTTTGTCAAGGTATATATGAGGTAAGACTGTCACTCCCCCAGATGTGAAAGAGGAAGCACAGAGTCTCTGATGCTGTGGTTTTGTTGTGCAAATGGTGATGCTGTGTGCTGTGGTGGTGGAGATGATGGTGGCTGCTATTATAGTAGCTCGGACTAAACCATGCTCATGACCTCACTTCAAACTTCACACTTACATGAGAAAATGTTATTGTTTAAGCCAGTTTTGGTTTGTCTGATTTTATTTATTTATTTATTTTTGTTTTTCTGAGGTAGGGTCTCCCTCTAGCCCAGGCTGGTCTGGAATTCACTATGTAGTCTCAGGGTGGCCTCGAACTCATGGCGATCCACCTACCTCTGCCTTCCAAGTGCTGGGATTAGAGGTGTGCACCACCATGCCCGGCAAGTTTGTCTGAGTTTGTTCTTCTGTCACTTATATCCTAAAGTACTCTATTTTATATACTACCCAAAAACCATTTAAAAATGAACCAAACCGGCATGGTTGCAAATGCTTTGAATCGCAGTACTCAGGAGGCAGAGGTAAGAGGATTACTGTGAATTTGAGGCTAGCCTAGGACTACAGAGTGAGATCCAGGTCAGCCTGAGCTAGAGTGAGACCCTACCTTGAAAAACTAGAAATAAAATATAAAAGTGAACCAACCATAAATATTTTGACATTATTAATCAAGCCACCTGAGAGGAACTTGGGCATTGAAATTTGACATGGAGGGAAGGGAAGGACAATGGCAACAATAGCTGTGGCTGGTAGATACTCTTTCTGCATCAGGCTCTGTGACATGGGCTTTACTTGTGGGCTCTCACAGCTGCCTATAACACGAGGGCAGGCAAGACAATCACCAGTGTAGCGAGAAGACAGTAAAGGCTCAGAGAGCTTCGGTACTGTCACAAAACTAGTAAGAAGTGGAGCAGGGGCTGGGGATAAGACTGTAGAGTAGAATAAAGTGCTCGCCATGCAAACATGAGAACCTGAATTTCACTCCCCAGCAACCATGTAAAAGTCAGGTGTGACACATGCCTATAATCTCAGTGCTGTGGAGGCAGAGACAGAAGACTTGCTGGGGCTTGCTGGCTAGCTAGTTTAGCTGAATCAGTGAGCCCTAGGTTCAGTGAGAGACCCTGTCTCAAAAAAAGGGGATGCTGGAGAGATGGCTTAGCAGTTAAGGCACTTACCTGCCAAGACTAAGTAGCCATGTTTGCTTCCCTATTACCCATGTAAGCCAGATGCACAAGTTGGCATGTGCATTTTGTATGTGTTTGCAGTGGCTGGAGGCCCTGGCATGCCCGTTCTCTCTCTCTCTCAAATAAGTACATAAATAAATTTAAATGTTTTATTTATTTATTAAAAACTTTTTATTTATTTGAAAGAAAGAAAGAGAGAAATGAACTCGAGTCATGCACTACTTTGTACACCTGACTTATGTGGGTCTTAGAGCATCGAACATGGGTCCTTTGGCTTTGCAGGCAAGAGCCTTAACTGATAAACCATCTCTCCAGCCCAAATATTTTATTTTTATTTATTTATTTGAGAGAGAGAAAGAGGCAGATATACAGCGAGAGGCAGATAGAGATAGAATGGGCATGCCAAGGCCTCTAGCCACTGCAAATGAACTCCAGATGCATGTACCACCTTGTGTATCTGGTTTATGTGGGTTCTGGGGAAATCAAACCTGGGTCCTTTGGCTTTGTAGGCAAGCTAGCCACTAAGCCATCTCTCCGGCCCAGTATTTATGTTTTTTTTTTAATTTTATCTATTTATTTGAGAGAGAGAAAAAGAGAGAGGGAGAGAGAGAATGGGCATATTAGGGCTTCCAGCCACTGCAAATGAACTTCAGACACAGGCACTACCTTGTGCATCTGGCTCACATGGGTACTGAGGAATCTAACCTGGGTCTTTAGGCTTTGCAGGCAAGTGCCTTAACCGCTAAGCCATCTCTCCAGTGCAAATCATTGATATTTATAGAGAAAATGTATGTATTATAAACATACACAGAAATAAAAGACATTATAAAGATAAGCTAAAATTAAGAACTATAAAATAAGTTACAACAATCAGAAGATCTTTCATAAGACTATGAAAAAGAGTAGGACCAAGTTTACAAATATAAATATTTTTTAAGTCAAGCTTTTCCTGTATAACTGAGGCTAGCCTGGAACTAGATATATACCTCAGTCTGGCCTCAAACCTGTGATCATATTGTCTTAGCCACTTGAATACTGGGCTTACAGGCCTGTGCCCCCATACCCAGCTAAAGCATCTTTTTATTTATTTATTTACTTGAGAAAGAGAGAGGCAGACACAGAGAGGAACAGAAAGAGAAGGAGCACGCCAGGGCCTCTAATCACTGCAAACATACTCCAGGTGCATGTGCCACCTTGGCTTTTATGTGGATACTTGGGAATCAAACCTAGGTTCCTAGGCCTTGCAGGCAAGCGCCTTCACCTCTAAACTATCTCTCCAGCCCTAAAGCAACCTATTTAACTTCAAGCAAACATTTAAAAAAATGTTTTATTTTGCATACAAGTAAGGCTCAAGCAAGTCATAGAATGAAGTAATGCCAACCATCTTTACAATACCTCTTCAGAGACAGGTGATACCTGTCCTATTGCATAGCTTGACATATCCCATATCCTGAGCAATGATGCTATATAAAGTCTGGACGAGTCAGAATATCCTAAACATAAAAGCATTAAGAAGAAACATACTGTGCTAGACAACTTTGGATACACCTACCATGTTTGCAGAAGAACTGAATAACAACTCTGCACTTATCAGGCCTGGTGAATATTTTACACATCTCTACATTTCTTTCAAGAGAAGTCACACATCTAAAGATGGGCAGAATTGACTGTAAAACAAATACAGTACACACATGAAAACACATACTGAATATAGCAGATTGATTAGCTTTTTTAAAACACAGCAAATGTCTGTGTGTACATAAATGACAACACTTATCCTGCATCCCATGTAAGCTGCCAAGTGTAGAATAGGTATATATCCTATACAATGAGCATTTCTCTTGTATAAGAGAAAACTACTTATATTTACCTTGATAGCCAATTTGCAGTTTAAGTTCGGTGGTGAGTCACTATCGTTCGTTGTCATGGAGGCTGACCACTGATAATGTTGAAAGAACACAGGAGTGAACAGGACATATCCATATGTTGACTGACAAGTATTCACAGCTCTTAGAGCAAGCTGGAAAAAAAAATGAGTTAATTAGGAGAAAACCAACTTCCTTCAAGTAATAGTTTAATTTTTAAAATTCTAGAGCTGGCCATGGTGGTGTATGCCTTTAATCCCAGCATTCTGGAGGCTGAAGTAGGAGGAATGAATGAGTTTGAGGCCAGCCCGGCCTAGAATGAATTCCAAGCCAGCATGGGCTAGAATGAGACACTGCCTCAATAAAATAAACAAGAGCTGGGAAACTGGCTCTGCAGTTAAAAGGCACTTGCTTGCAAAGCCCATTGTTGTGGGCTGGATTCCATATTACTTTGCATAAAGCTGATGCAAAAAGAGGCCTGTGCATCTGGAATTCACTTATAGTGGCAAAAGACTTGGGTGTGCCCCTACTGTCTCTCAAATTAAAAAAAAAAAAAAAGCCGGGCATGGTGGCACACCTTTAATCCCAGCACTCGGGAGGCAGAGGTAGGAGGATGGCTGTGAGTTTGAGTCTACAATGAGACTACATAGTGAATTCCAGGTCAGCCTGGGCTAGATGGAGACCCTACTTTGAAAAAACAAAAATAAATAAATAAGTAAAAACAAAAATTTGATTACATATTTCATATTACAAATATGTTCAAATAAAACCATGGGATGTTCTGTGGACTGCACTATACAATGTGTATTGAATTTGCACATGCACATATGTACAAATATCCATATTAAATATGTATGTGTATTAAACCTAAATTTTAAGTACTGAAATTAATGGAACAAAATGTACAAGGGCCTTAACTTTAATATATGAGGTAATGGAGGACACTTCACCAAACTGGCCACCACACACCTTATCTAAGGGGAGAAGCCATTACTCAGTTGCAGCCATTCTGGAATTATAAATCCAAAATTGTCAGGTCATTTTTTGTTTTGCGAGGTAGGTTCTCACTGTAGCTCAGGCTGACCTGGAATTCACTATGTAGTCTCAGGGTGGCCTTGAATTTATACCAATCCTCCTATCACACCCAGCTAGAATTTTTTTTTTAGGATTTTATTTTTATTTATTTGTTAGAGAGAGAGAATGAGCATGCCAGGGCATCCAGCCACTGCAAAGAAACTCCAGATGCATGCACCACCTAGTGCATCTGGCTTCTGTGAGACCTGGGGAATCAAACCTGGGTCTTTTGACTTTGCAGGCAAGTGCCTTAATCACTAAGCCATCTCTCCATCCAGCCCCCAGCTAGATTTTTTTTCTTTTTTTTTTTTTTTTGTGAGGTAGGGTTTCACTCTAGCTCAGGCTGACTTGGAATGTAGTCTCAGGGTGGCCTTGAGCTCACAAGGATCCTCCTACCTCTGTTTCCCAAGTGCTGGGATTAAAGGAGTGTACCGCCATGCCTGGCTCTAGAATTTTTAATAGAAGGAGAAAATTAAGATTTTATGTGTCCGACCATGGTGGTGCATGCCTTTAGTCCTAACATTTGAAAGGCTGAGGTAGGAGGACTAACATGATTTTGAGGCCAGCCTGGACCTACAGAGTGAGTTCGAGGTAAGCCTGGGCTAGAGTGAGGAACGACCTTGAAAAAATTACAAGTTGGGCATGGTGGCGCATGCCTTTAATTCCAGCACTTGGGTGGCTGAGGTAGGAGGATAATTAAGAGTTCGAGGCCAGCCTGAGATTACATCATGAATTCCAGGTCAGCCTGGACTAGAGCGAGACCCTGCCTTGATACTCTCCGGCCCCTCCCAAAAAATATATAATTATTATTATTTAACAAGAAGATCAGGTGGAAGAGCAATGAAGTGGTTCACCAGATGTTCCACTAAGGCCTCTGAAGAAAAGAACCACCTCTGCCCTCTGCAAGGGCAAATATATATGCATACATATACCACACACCAATTTTTAAAAAAATATTTTATTTGGGGGCTGGAGAGATTGCTTAGTGGTTAAAGCACTTGCCTGTAAAGCCTAAGGACCCAGGTTCAATTCCCCAGTACCCATGTAAGCCAGATGCACATGGTGGCCCATGCATTTGGAGTTCATTTGCAGTGGCTAGAGGTTCTGGCGTGCCCTCTCTCTCTCCTCTTTCTCAACTAAATAAATAAAAATAAAATATTAAAAAGAGTGTTGCCCTATTCTCTGTGATGTTTAAAAATTTATTTATTATTTATTTATTTATTTGAGAGAGTGAGAATGGGCATGCCAGGGCCTCCAGCCACCACAGACTCCAGATGTAAGCACCACTTTGTGCATCTGGCTTAAGTGGGTACTAGAGAATTGACCTGGGTCCTTAGGCTTTGCAGGCAAGCACCTTGACCACTAAGCAATCTTGCCAGCCCCACACACTAATTTTTTTTAAAAATAAAAATAATGCACCAGTCTCAGTTACATAGTAAGGTGGAGGTTAGCTAGGGCTACATGATATTCTGTCTCAAAAAAAGAGCCAGGCATAGTGGCACATGCCTTTAATCTCAGTCTTTGAAAGCGGAGGTAGAAGTGAGGGGGGCTAGAGTTAGAGTGACTGGACCCCTGAAGGTAAAAAGGACAGGAAAAGCTGGGCGTGGTGGTGCATGCCTTTAATCCCAGCACTTGGGAGGCAGAGGTAGGGGGATCACTGTGAGTTCCAGGCCACCCTGAGACTACCTAGTGAATTCCAGGTCAGCCTAGAATAGAGTGATACCCTACCTTGAAAAACCAAAAAAAAAAAAAAAAAAAAAAAAAAAGGGCAGGAAAGTTTGCACTTGCTAGAAATCAAAGATCATCTGCCTTCTTATCTTTTGCCTAGTTCCCTAGAGACCAGTTTTTCCACAATCAGGACTCTTCCTGGGAGGGAGGTCTTTCATAGGATTTAAACATTGTGTTTGGGGCTGGAGAGATGGCTTAGAGGTTAAGTGCTTGCCTGTGAAGATTAGGACCCCGGTTTGATGCTCGATTCCCCAGGACCCACGTTAGCCAGATGCACAAGGGGGCGCACGCGTCTTTCTCTGTCTGTCACTTTCAAATAAATAAATAAAAGTGAACAAAAAAAAATTTTTAAACATATATTTAAACATTGTGGTTGATCAAGTTCAGTCCCTCTAACTTAGTACCAGAGTTAATCTCTTCCTGAAACAGACCGTAACCCTAACCAACCAGCTGGCCCTCAGGTTCACTTGAGCCAAAAGACAGCCCACCACCCTAAGGTTATAAATACCTTTTGCAAGTGGACAGTGGCTCGCTTGCGCTCTCGCACTCTCTCGCTCTCTCTGATCACTTGGGAACTTCCAGCTGTGGGTGAGTTTTTCCCTCCGATGGGCCTGGGCTAGGGCCAACTGGGAGGGGCCCCTAGCCCTTACTCTCCACATGGGTTCTTTATCCCCTCCAGCTCCTCACATGCTAGGAATTCCTTGAATGTTCTTTTCTCTTTTCTTTCCATGCTTTCTTACCCCAGATCCATATCTGGTCACATGGACTCCTGAGCTACACGTGGCCCACATAGGCTTTTGGGCTCCACGTGGTGTACTTCTCTTCTCCCCACATTATCTCCCCTTACCTCCCACCGTTAAAATCTAAATAAAATATGGTATTTTAAAAATCATTCTCTTGGGCTGGAGAGATGGTTTAGCAGTTAAGCGCTTGCCTGTGAAGCCTAAGGACCCTGGTTCGAGGCTCAATTCACCAGGTCCCAGTAAGCCAGATGCACAAGGGGGCGCATGCGTCTGGAGTTCTTCACAGTGGCTGGAGGCCCTGGCCCGCCCATTCTCTATCTGCTTCTTTCTCTGTCTGTCGCTCTCAAATAAACAAATACAAATAAACAAAAAAAATTTAAATCATTCTCTTGAATCTGGAATTGGCAATTCTTTGGTTAGTTTACAGATATGAACTCAGGGCTTGGGGTTCCAGGATGCACCCTACAACCCCAAATTCCCCGTTACAGACGGATCAATGCAAGCTTGAGGCCACCCTGAGACTATATAGAGTTCCAGGTCAGCCTGGGCTAGAGAAAGACTCTACCTCAAAAAACCAATAAAAAAGGAAAGGCAAGAACAAAAGAATCAAATAATCTCAATTTTGAGGAAAGGTGATGGGGATAGAACCCAGGAACTTGTGGATACTAAGCCCGGATACTGAGTTATGCCTCCAGCCCCTTGGATTTGCAAAAACACAGTGCAGGCACCACAAACCAGTTGGCAGGGATTTCAAATTTTCTATGCTTTAAGTATATTCAGATGTGTAAAATAAAGATGAAAGGTGAAAGAGGTGACTGCTAAATTGCTGAATTGGATATTCGATTTAAACTGGGATTTTTCTTTTTAAAAATATTTTATTTTTAGCCGGGCATGGTGGCACACGTCTTTAATCCCTGCACTCAGAGGTAGGAGGATCACCGTGAGTTTGAGGCCAGCCTGAGACTCCATAGTGAATTCCAGATCAGCCTGGGCTAGAGTGAGACCCTACCTAGAAAAACCAAAAAAAAAAAAAAAAATTTTTTTTTGCTGGGCATGGTGGCGTATGCTTTTAATACCAGCACTTGAGAGGCAGAGGTAGGAGAATCACCATGGGTTCGAGGCCACCCTGAGACTACATAGTGGATTCCAGATCAGCCTGGACTAGAGAGAAACCCTACCTTGAAAAACGCAACAAAAACAAATTTTAAAAAATATTTTTTTATTTATGATAATGGGCACACCAGGGCCTCTAACCATTGCAAATGAATTCCAGATGCATATGCCACCATGTGCATCTGGCTTATGTGGGTACTGGAGAATTGAACCATGGCCCTTAGGCTTCATAGGCAAGTGCCTTAACCACAAGCCATCCCTCCAGCCCATGGGATTTTCCTTTCTTTCTTTCTTTCTTTTTTTTTTTAAGTTAGTTAGTGATTAAGTGTGGTGTCATTCAGGCTAGTTTCAAGTTTATAATCCTGGTTCAGCTAATCACAGTGCGGGAGTTTATAGACGTGCACCACCATGATACCTGGTTTGGACTGAAATCTCTAAATATCTCCTCTTGCCTTACCTTAATACGTGTTCTATTACTTAACCTTCTTTTAATTTTTTTTTTTTTTTTTTTTTTTTGGTCTGGTTTTTCAAGGTAGGGTCTCACTCTACCTCTACCTCAGGTTGACCTGGAATTCACTATGTAGTCTCAGGGTGGCCTTGAACTCACAATGATCCTTCTACCTCTGCCTCCCTAGTGCTGGGATTAAAGGTGTGTGCCACCACGCCTGGTTGCCTGGTTTAACCTTCTTTGCTTTTCTTTGTTTCATTCTGAGACAGGGTCCCATAAAGCCCAGGCTGGCATCCAACTCACTATGTAGTGAGGCTGGCCTTGAATTCCTGGTCTTCCTACCTCTGTCTACTAGATGCTGGAATTACAGGCATGTGCCATCACGTGGTACAGGGAGGGGTAAACATTCTTACTTACACCTTTCTCAGATGGGTCTAGCCACAGCTCATCACTCACTCGTGCTAGAGTTTGGATTGCTTTCCCAAATACTAAGGAGAAAAAGAAAGGTGTTGCTTACGTTCTAACAAAATAAATCACGGGACTACTTCAGTATGCACAGAACTCCAGATAAATTTGCAAGAATAGTGAGGTCGACTGAACAATTTGTTCCTACAGGTCAAACTCTTCAATTGATTCTCAAGTGAACAATTTGTCCCTGCTCTTTGGGTCAAATTCCTAGAAAGGGAAAAAAGGTTTTTTTTTTTTTTTTTTGGACACTGCTCATCAATCAACTATTGGTTATTTAGAAATTGTTGACCACTGTTCTACCCAAACCTTACAGCTTATTTTGTAATGTAGCTCAGCCTGGCTCTGCCATTCACTTTGTGCTTGATCTCAGCAAAAGGCTGAGAAATTATTACCATTTACTCTGATTCATGGGCTGTAGATGCTATAGTAACATTCAGCCTCCCCTTGCTTAAACCATGATTATCTCAACTTTGATTCTGTGACAAGTCCTATCAAAATAAATGTAAAGCAAGGGCTGGAAAGATGGCTTAGCGGTTAAGCGCTTGCCTGTGAAGTTTGAGGACCCCGGTCAAGGCTCAATTCCCCAGGACCCACGTTAGCCAGATGCACAAGGGGGTGCATGTATCTGGAGTTCGTTTGCAGTGGCTGGAGGCCCTGGCGCGCCCATTCTCTCTATCTGCCTCTTTCTCTCTCTGTCTGTCGCTCTCAAATAAATATATAAAAATAAACAAAATATTAAAAAAATAAAAAATAAAAAAATAAATGTAAAACAAAATGCAACATCATGAGAAGAATTCATTGCAACGTGTTGGCCAAATTTACGTTGAGGCAATTGATCTGGACAATGCCTTTAAATCCCCTTTGCTGAATATTTCTGAACAATTTCCTATTAACTGATTATGATGTATTGACTTTTGGTTTTACAACAGATATCCAAAATACATACACTTGAGATAAGTTGTTCAATTGATCCACACAACATTTTATAGACTATTGCTGCCTTACTTTAAAAGATAAGAGTATAATACTCTTTACAGACGGAGTAAGGGCTCAATGAGTTTGTAGAATGAGTGGCATGACAAAATTCAACTATTTTCTTCTGCAAACCAATTTCCATGTGATTGTTTTGTGCCCTCACCCATGGAACCCAGGGCTTTTGCACATCAGGCAAGTTTTCTACCAGAGCTACATTCCCAATTCAGTAATTTGTGTGAAGGGGACTGGACAGCACCACTGTGTGGAGGCCAGAGGTTGAAATCTAGAGTCTTCCTCAATCACTCTCCTCTCTTGACTGAGGCAGGGTTTCCGCACTTGAGCCCAGAGCTTGCTGATTTGACTAGTTTAGCTAGCCAGCTTGCCCAGGGGGAACCCCTCTGTCTCCCAAACCCTGGGATTACAGGTGACCACCACCATGCCCAGTTTTCTCACAGGTTCTGGGGATCTGAGCTCTGACTTCATATTGCCAGGCAAGTAGTATATCCACTTAGCCAGCTCTCCAGCTCCCTTCTTTTTTTCTTCTTTTGAGGCAGGGTCTCACTCTAGCACAGGCCAATTTGGGATTCGCTATGTAATCTCAGGGTGGCCTTGAACTCGCGGCGATCGTCCTACCTCTGCCTCCCAAGTGCTGGGATTAAAGGTGTGCGCTACCATGGCCGGCTTTCATTCTTTTTTTTTTTTACTTAGCTCTTCACATGTATTTTCCATTTTATGCCCACAACAAACACTCAACGAAGGTGCATATATCATTCCTGTTTTCTGATTGGGGAAGCTGAACCTCAAAGGGACCTAGTGGCTTGTTCAAAATCATGCATTTAAAACACAGTAAAGCCGGCTGTAGTGGCATAAACCTTCAATCCCAGCACTCGAGAGCCAGAGGTAGGAGGATCGCTGTGAGTTCAAGACCAGACTGAGCAACAGAGTTCCAGGTCAGCCTGGGCTAGTGTGCGATACCTCGAAAAAAAATAATTAAAAGCAGTTGATGGTCTGGGGGATGGTTCAGCGATTAAAGGTGCTTGCTTGCAAAGCTTGTCGGCTGAGGTTCAAATCCCCAGTACTCATATGGCCCAAAGTGGCGCAAGCATCTGGAGTTTGTTTGCAGGGACAAGAAGTCCTGGTCCGCCCATTCTCTCTCTCTCTGCTTGCAAATAAAATAATAATAATAATAATAATAATAATAACCCGGCAGAATCCCAAGCATGATGTTTTCCCTTAACTTCTCCCCCACAGAGTACAGCTCAGCCCGACTCTGAGGTCCTCACTCATTTCACGGTCACCGTGTAAAATACTCCACATAAATACGAGGCAGGGAGACCGTCACCGTCCAATCGAGAGCCAATATGGGCCTCGTGTGGCGGCCGGCGGCGGCGCCCAACGCTTCGTCTGTCTCCTCAGCCATTTCGGGGAGAGGGGGGGAAGGCCGAGGAAGAACTGGAAGACGATAAAGACACTTCACGTGAGGACGTCGGGCTTTCCCTCGTCTACGTAGCACGGCAAGAAAGGCCGCTCCACCTTTCACCTGAGCGCCGCTCATCCTGCACTTCAGCATGGCTACGGTCGAAGCAGGCGCGGTGAGGACCGCGCGCCTCAGCCGACGGCCGCCAAGTGCCCGGATGTTGCCCGCGCTTTTCGTACCCTCTTCTCCTATCCGGCTTTCCGGTCTTTCACAAAGCGTAACTTCGCTTTTTTTTTTTTTTTTCTGGGGAAAGACCCGTGCGGGCCTCCGTCGCACGGTCTTCCGTGAGCCTCGCGTTTCATTGGTTGTGTGCATTGGGGGGGGGGGGGAAGGTGGGCGGGTCACCGAGGAGCCCGAGGAAGAGGGCGGCGGCGTTCGTGGACGCTGTTGCGGAGCCCGGTGACAGGATGGTGAGGCTCACGGCGGCGGACCCCGAGGCCCGGCTCGGAGTTGGGAGGCGCGGGGAGTGTAGGGGCGAGGCCGTGGGCGATGCCGGAGGCCGGGCCGCTGCGCTGGGGGAAGGCCCTGGAAGGGAGGCTAGGCTGGGTGCGGCCGTCCCCGGCCTCGTCCCCTCACCCCGGAGCTGGAGCCGGCGGCTGTCCGCGGCCCGTCCTGTCACGAGATCCGCACGCCGGAGCGGGAGCCGGGGCGTCGGCGAGGGAGCGACGCTGCCTCCCGGCTCGGGGCTGCAGACGTCTCCCTGCGGCTGGGCGGCCTTCCCGCCGGTCGCGGGGTCGTGGGGGACGCTGGCCTCCGTGCAGAACGGGAAGGAAGGAGAGGGGCCGGCAGCCTTCCTCCCTCCCTCCCTCCGCGCCCCTCTGAAATGACGCGCAGCTGCCATTGAAATGTGGCGAGTGCGGAGACGGCGGCCGGACGCCCCGTCCCCTCCTGCTGCTGCGACCCTTGGAGCACTAGGCCAGCGGTGGCTCCGAGGGGTTGTTGGCAGACCCTGGCCTTGCTCCTTATCACCCTCCCCATAGCTTCCCGCCCCCTACACCTTCCTCAATAAATCAGATTTTCCAAGGAGCCCTTGGCTGTCCAAGCGTTTCCACAGGGGTTCCGATGGCCCTTGTTTTCTTTGTTGGTGGAGGTTAACGGAGAAGGAACTTCCTTCCTTAAATGACTACATTCTAGTCCCGCCAATGTGCCAGCCAAAGAGCTTATGCTTTTAAGCCTCTTGAACGGCTTTAATCCCACCTGATTTTTTGTTGTTGTTTCTAAACAATTCGGTGTAAAGTACACCAATGTATGGCAATTTGAAGACACCTAAGCGAGAAGAAATAATTACTTGCCATGATCTCTCATATTCATATTTCTGACGTCGTTTTGAGAGGTGAATACTTTTTTTTAGGCTAGCTGTCCTGGAAACATCACGTTTCAAATGACAAAAGGGAAAGAACCAGGGAAAATTTAGGATTTACCAGTTCTCTTAGGAGTGAACACGCTTTCATTTGGCAAAGGAGAGAGACATTTAACAATGTATAATGTCCAAAGTCTGTAGATCCCAAATATAGATGTGGTTTCCCAATTTTAGCAGCATGATTATATTAATTTTTACTTTTTATCTTTAGTTTGACATTTTCATCATGTGATAATGTATTTGTGAGACTATATACCCTCCAAAACAGATTAGCTGTAACATAGTTTTTCAGGACTACAATCTTGAACGTAAGAGAATTAAAATCAGTAAACCTGAGGAGTAACAGACCTCAAAAATCCAGAAAATCAGTTTGAGGTCAGCCTGGGGTAGAGTGAGACCCTACCTCAAAAAAACAACAGTACCAAAAATCCAGGAAGTCTATTACTGATGACTTTTCCAAGTTTTTCTTATAAGCATCTAAATTACCTTATATTATCATAGAAATGAAACAATAAGAAACCAAAGGGCTGGACATTAATGCTAAAACAAGATTAGAAAAGGTAGAGAAGCTAGGTGTGATGGTGCAGTGGGGAGGCAGGGTCGCTGTTGAGTTCCAGGTCAGTCTGGGCTAGAAGTGGACCTTACCTGGGGTGCGGGAGGGAGGGGAGTGTGGTGGCTCACAGGTAAATCCCAGCACCTGGGAAGCTGAGATAGGAGGATGGCCATGAGAGTTTGAGGCCAATCTGAGATACAAAGTGAGTTCCAGGTGAAGCATGGGTGAGTGAAACGCTACCTCAAAAAAAAAATTAACAATGCAAAAATTCATAAACTGTGTGTGTGTTTGCATCATGTTTAAAAATAAAGCAAGTTCTTTCGGAATTGTTTTTAGCGCTACTGATTTTTTTTAACATTTTCTTTCATAACATTCAGAAATCATTAACAGCTTTTTGCGTATTCATTTGTTATCTTTTTCTTTTTGTTGCTTTCTTTTAACATTGGTCATGTTTCACTCTTTTTTGTTTGTTTTTTTTTTTTTTTTTTTTTTTTTTCTCTCCGTTCCCCTGTCTGCAATCAACCTCTTCATTCCACTAAGGCTGGGCACAGAGTAAGTTTCTTCTCTTAGCATCTACTAACAATGGTGGTTGGGTGGATGATCACTGACTTGGTTTCTCACCCTTTTAAGTTCTATCAACTAGGAAGTGTTACCATGCTTTGTTTGGTTGTTTCTTTAGATGAATTTAACAAGACCGCCATCTCCAGGATCTTTTTGCTGCCTTAACTGACTTTAATGTATGGCTAACCTGATTTGTCAGTGTGGAATTTAGGCAAGGACACTCCTTGACATGTGTTATGTAGGACTATTTATTTCTCTTATAACTTGGTCACCAGTGAAAAATCAAGAAGATTCTGTCCTAGTATAGATCCTTAATTCTCTGTGTGGTCATTCATACAGCTTTAGCTTCAGAATAGTAGTAGTCTTGGATATACTTGGGGATAACGTATATGGCACTTGGTAGAATTTATGCCTTCTTAGTCATGATAAGTATCATGCTTCACTAGTGTTTGTTTTTTTTTTTTTTTTTTTTTTTTTTTTTTTTTTTGGTTTTTCGAGGTAGGGTCTCACTCTAGCCCAGGCTGACCTGGAATTCACTATGTAGTCTCAGGGTGGCCTCGAACTCACGGTGACCCACCTACCTCTGCCTCCTGAGTGCTGGGATTAAAGACGTGCGCCACCACGCCCGGCTTCACTAGTGTTCTTTCTGGTACATTTCAATTGAACATATTCATTTTTAGTCCCAAATGTTTTCAACTTGTTCTAGATGTATCCCCTTTTATGAATTTGGATTTTTTCTTTTTAATGTAGAAATTATTTTTACCTTTTTCTCAAATGCCAGCTTCCCACATTAACTTTGTATCCCATTCCAAATCTGAAGGGATCTCCCTCTAAAATGAATATTGTTTTGTTTTGTCAAGGTATTTTTATATTGATTATGAATGAGGGTGTATACTTTGTAGTGTTTTTTAGCTTTAGCTAAGATCTGCACTGAAACAATATAGACCATTGAACAAAAATCAGCTGAAACTACTCTATAAGGAATAATTGACTCTTTCAAATTGTGCTAATTTTGTAACCTCATTACTTCAGTTACCCTGTGTCCTCATGATAGACCCTTTCCTTGCAATCTTTTTTTTTTTTTCAAAATAGGTTATTCAAGGTAGGGTCTCACTCTAGCCCGGGCTAAACTGGAATTCACTATGTAGTCTCAGGGTGGCCTTGAACTTAGGGGCAATCCTTCTACCTCTGCCTCCTGAGTGCTGGGATAAAAGGTGTACACCACCATGCCTGGCTTTTGTAATCATTTTCATTTTGTTGCTTGAAGAATCAAGCTTGTTTTAGTAGTCATTTTAATTTAACACATTTAAAAGAATACATTTATTTGTGAGAAAGAGAGATGGGGAGAGGAGAGAGAGAATGGGCATGCCAGGGCATACAGCCACTGCAAACGAACTTCAGAGGCTTGCGCCACCTTGTGCATCTTCCTTACGTGGGTCTTGGGGAATCAAACCTGGGTCCTTTGACTTTACAGGCAAGCACCTTAACCGCTAAGCCATCTCTCCAGCCTCCACATTTTGTTTTTTGAATAATTTACAAAGTCTAGTGGCAAAACTATTTTGCTGTCTTCTGTTAAATATTCAATATTTTGTTTGATAATATTAAGGAATAGTTACTTCTTGAAAAAACAGTTGAGCATTTGCATTTATGAATGGGATGTCTCATTTGAGGAAAACCCTGTATAGAATAGAAGTGCTTATATTGATCAACATGCAAAATCTGTTGCCCTTTGAAAGATGGATTTATCTTTAAAGGATTATGAAAATAATATTCTGGCCAAGTATGTGGCTCACGCCTTAGTATCAGCATTCAGGAGGCTGAGGTAGAGGGATCACCATGAGTTTGAGGCCAGCCTGGGACTGCAAGGTGAGTTCTAGGTCTGCCTGGGCTGAGACCCTCCCTCTAAACAAATCAACCCACCCAATATTCTGTTAAGTGACTAAGTTTGATAAATTTAGTAAATCTTGACATTCTAAAATTAAAATTGGATTATATATTTTATTCTAATATATTTAAGATCAGATTGTATTTTTGCCATCTGAGACAAGTTGCAACTCTTAACTCTTGCTAAATTCATCATTATTTAACTGACTTTTCTGTATTGTTTTGATTCTGTAATGAACAGGAGAGATTGTGACAATGATTTTCTTAAGTTTGCAAACTGAGCTGAGTGCATGTAGGCAGTTTTATCCAGGCGATAATATGACAATGAAGAATTTTAGTGAAGGAAAAGTGGAGATATCAGAGATTGTAATTCAAGGGGCTGGAGAGAGGGTTTAAGGTTAAGGTACTTGCCTGTGAAGCCTAAAGGACCTATGTTCCACTCTCCAGATCTCACATAAGCCAGACACACAAAGGTGAGGCAAAGCACAAGGTCACACATGCCCACTAGATGGTGCATCTGGAATTTGATTGCAGTGGCTGAGGCCCTGGCATGCCAGTTCTGTGTCTGTCTGTCTCTCGGTCTCTAAAAGAAAAGAAGAGAAAATAGAAACACAAATTTTTATACCTTGTGACATATAGCTAATAGTTTGAAGTAACAAGATTGGTAAAATTTTGGTTGTTATTTTCCAACTAAATCTCAGTGTAGTAAGCATAAATTATTGTTGTGCATGGTGGCTCACACCTGTAATTCCAGCACTCTAGAGGCTGAGGTGTGAGGATAACCATGAGTTCCTGGCCAGCCTTGGCTAGAGTGAGACCCTGCTTCAAAAAAAAAAAAAAAAAAAAAATATATATATATATATATATATACACACACACGCACACATGTAGTTAACTTTTTTCTTTGTTATATCATTTTTTATAATTCCCATTAATTTTTTTTGGGGGGGGGTTTCAAGGTAGGGTCTCACTCTAGCCCAGGCTGACCTGGAATTCACTCTGTATTCTCAGGGTGGCCTCGAACTTATGGTGATCCTCCTACCTTCTGAGTGCTGGGATTAAAGGCGTGCGCCACCATGCCCAGTGCGTTAGTAATGTTTTTTTAATTATATATGTATTACATTATAATTGCAGAGAAATTAATTATAATAGCAGTCTTCCAAAATGCCAAATGTTGGTTCAGTTAGTTCAGTTTCTATGTCCCAGTAGCACACTTCATTTGTAATTTTTGATTTATTCACTATCATTTAGTATAATTGTTTTTTTAAACTTTTATTGACACAGCTTCCATAAATATAAACAATATACCTTGATTGTAATTCCCTCCCACCACCTTCCCTTTTCCCCTGCTGTAATTGTTTTATTTAGTATACTATGAATCTTTTTGTTTTTGTTTTAATTTATTTATTTGAGAGTGACAGAGAGAGAGAGAATGGGTGCATCAGGGCCTCGAGCCACTGCAAATGAACTACAGACACATGCACCACATTGTGCATCTGGCTTATGTGGGTTACTGGGGAATCGAGCTTGCAACCAGGGTCTTTAGGCTTTATAGGCAAGCGCTTAACCACTAAGCCATCTCTCCAGCCCATGAATCTCTTTTTTTAAAAGAAAGGTCTGTCTCTCTGTTAGTTTTAGCTTTTCAAGGTAGTGTTTCATTGTAGTCTAGGCTGACCTGAATCTGTGGAATCCTAGGCTGGCCTCAAAATCACAGCAGTTCTTCTACCACACCCACCTAGAAAGGTCTCTCTGTGCATCCCTAGCTGGCCTTGAACTTGTAGTCATCTTGCCTCTGCCTCCTGAACCCTGGGATGACAGGCATGTACCCCTATACCCAGCTAATTAATTGCTTTATTTTGCTTTGTTTTTTCAAGGTAGGGTCTCACCCTAGCCCATGCTGGCCTGGAACTAATCTGTATTCCCAGGCTGGCCTCAAACTCACAGAGATCCTCCTACCTCACTCAGCCTTCCAAGTAAAGGCATGCACCCCCACCTTAGAATACTTGATTTTATTCTTGGTAAATAAAATAGGACAACTGTTGATATCCAAAATAATAAGACTCATTTAGAACAGAGTACATTACCATATGTGTATTTGTTTAAACTTTATAGGAAATGAATAACTTCTGCTCTGTTGGGTTCTGGAATTTCTGATTAAATTTAAAGGGAATTATGGGAGGAGAATGCTGTTTTTTGACATCATGTTTAATATTATGCCTTCTCTCACCTTGACACTTTAAAGTTGGTATTGGTATTAGGAGATCTGCACATCCCACACCGGTGTAACAGTTTGCCGGCTAAATTCAAAAAACTCCTGGTGCCAGGAAAGATTCAACACATTCTCTGCACTGGAAACCTTTGCACCAAAGAGAGTTATGACTATCTCAAGACTTTGGCTGGTGATGTTCACATTGTGAGAGGAGACTTCGATGAGGTAATGTATTTCTTTTTTCCTTTCTATTTATTTCTCTTTGTTCTCATAGAACTTCAATCATTGGTAGAAAGCTTGTCTAGCACATACAAGGCCTTGAGTTTAATCCTTAATAGCATATAAAATATTTTTTCAAAAATATAAAATAGGATAGGTATCCATTAGGTTAGGACCAGAAGTGTTTTAGGTTTTGTGCTTGTTCAATTTGTGGGATATTTAAATATACATAATGGGATACCTCAGGAATACAACCCAGGTCTAAAACATGAAGTACATTAAATATACTTTATCTACATAGTCTGAAGATAATTTTATATAATATTTTTTGTGTACTTGTGGGTTTTTTCTGCCTTTTTTTTTTTTTTGATGGGACATGGTTTTGCTGTGGTAGCCTTGACCTCAAATTTGAGGTCCTCTTGTCCTGGCTTCTCAAGTGCTAAGATTAGAGACATGCACCACCATGCCTGGCTATCATGCCCACGTTTGTGTGTGTGTGTGTGTGTGTGTGCATGCCATACCACAGGTTGGTCCTCTCGTTCCAAGTGTCTCTCTTGTTGTCAGCTAGCTTGTGAGCTAGCTTCAGTATTCTGACTCTGCCTCCCATTGCCGTAGGTGCATTGGTGTTTGTGGACCTCTGTGTCTGGCTTTATTTGGGTGCTGAGGATCCGAGCTTCAGTGGCAAGCTTGCAGGAGCAAGCGCCTTTGACCACTGAACTACCTCCCTATTCCTGCACCTACAGTTTGACCACTTGTAGTGTTGTGTGGCCACTAAAAAACATTTCAGATTTTGGAGCATTTCTGGGTCTTAGAATTTTTAAATTAGGGATGTTAAATCTGTGTACCACACATGTCCCATTCTTACTGTTGGAAAGTCACCTAATTTAAACTACATAGTAAATATATTAAATATTTGTTCTGATACTGAGTAAAAGTGACTTTGTGATTATGTTTAAATTGTTTTTCATTATGAACTCACTACCACCATCTGTAGTACTACTGTATTCCAAGTCGTCATATCACTTTCCTTGGTTATGTCTTCCTGACCTTGCCCCCTTTTCTTCCAGTTTATTCAAATACCAACTAGAATGTTCCTTTTCTTTCTTTCTTTCTTTTTTTTTGGGGGGGGGGCGAGTTTTCAAGGTAGGGTCTCACTCTAGTTCAGACTGACCTGGAATTTACTATGCAGTCTCAGGGTGGCCTCGAACTCACAGCAATCCTCCTACCTCTGCCTCCCCAGTGCTTTTTTTTTTTTTTGAGGTAGGCTCTCACTCTAGCCCAGGCTAACCTGGAACTCATTCCATAGCTCTAGGCTGGCCTGAAACTCACAGTGATCCTCCTACCTCAGCCTGAGTGCTTGGACTAAAGGCACTAGGATGATGCTTTTCAGTGAAGCAATAGTCATATCTCATTGCTCTGCTGACAACTTGCCCATAGCTCCTGTTCTCAGGGGTTGATTCTGTCAGGCACAGGACAGTCCAGGGACAGAACTGTTGTCTTGAGTGTGGTGCTTACACAGCTACATGTACTTATTAAAACCCATTGAATTCTCGGTTTAAAAAGGTGATTTCAAGGGCTGAAGAAATTGCTTAGTGGTTAAGGCACTTGCCTGCGAAGCCTGAGGACCCAGGTTCGATTCTCCAGGTCCCATGTAAACCACATGTACAAGGTGGCGCATGCATCTGGAGTTCATTTGCAGTGGCTAGAGGCCCTGGCACACCCATTCTCTCCCTCCCCCCCCTCTCTCTCTGTGTCTCTGTCTCTGTCTCAAAAATAAAAAGGGCTGGAAGGATGGCTTAGCAGTTAAGGTGTTTGCCTGCAAAGCCAAAGGACCCAGGTTTCATTCCCCAGGACCCATGTTAACCAGATACACAAGGCGGGGGGGGGGGCACATGCGTATGGAGTTTGTTTGCAGTAGCTGGAGGCCCTGGCGTGCCTATTCTCTCCCTCCCTCCCTCTCTCTCTGCCAAATAAATTAAAAGAAAATACTTAAAAAATAAATAAGGTGATTCCATTCTACTTACTAAACCTATCCTTAATGAAAAAAAGTCAGGCCAGACATTGTGCCTTACTTGGAAGGCTAAAGCAGGAGAAATGTCAGCTTGGGTGAGATTCTATATGAAAACAAAGAGGAAATAAAATATCAGGTGTTATGAAATTTCTACTTTGCCCACTCCCACTAGTTATAATAAGGATATTTTTGGCAAATTACTTTCTCTTGATCCTTAGTAAATTATTGGAAGAGTTGATATTTTAAAATGCCTGCCAGTGATTGCATGATTTAGAATAATAAACCTAATTTCAATATGAAAATTGAAATGTTGTGGCACGTCTTTAATCCCAGCATTTGGGAGGCTGAGGTAGGAGGATCACCATGATTTCAAGGCCACCCTGAGGCTACATAGTAAATTCCAGGTCTAGACAAGCTGAATTTCACTTTTTAAAAACTTTTTATTTGCGTGTGTATGTGCACTTGTACTAAAGTTTCTTGTTAATGTAAATGAATGGTGTCTGGCTTTATATAGGAGGCTGGGAAATTGACCTTGGGCTAGACAAGACACTACCTCAAAAAAAAAAAAAAAAAGAAGAAGAAGAAAGAAAAATCAAAACTATATATATATATTTTGTACTGGGAATCTAGTGTTTCAACAATTATTTAACTTGGGGCTGGAGAGATAGTTAAAGCAGTTAAAAAACACTTGCTTGCAAAGTCTACGGGCCCAGGATCAATTCCTCAATTTCCACGTAAAGCCAGGTGCACAAAGTGGCACATGCTTCTGGAGTTTAATTTGCAGTGGCAAGAGACCCTGACATACCCATTCTGTCTCTTTCTCCTTGCAATAAATAAATAAATAAATAAATAAATAAATAAATAATTTAACTTGGTTGGTGCTTTTGAAGGGTTCCTTTATACCAAGCCAAAATGGACTGTTTTTGTTTGTTTTTCAAGGTAGGTCTTGTTCTAGCCCAGGCTGACCTGGAATTTACTATCTAGTCTCAGGGTGGCCTCGAACTCACAGGGATCCTCCTACCTCTGCCTCCCAAGTGCTGGGATTAAAGGTGTGAGCCACTATGCCCCGCCAAATGGACATTTAAATTTTTTTTTTTTTTTTTTAGCAGATTTAAGAGAGTTTCAGTGAACTATAGGATGGCGATATGGAGGTGAAAGATACAGAGACAGAAAATGACAAACTGCTTGTTAATTTAGAATATAAGGCTAATTTATTAAAAATATGTTGGAGCTGGGCGTGGTGGCGCACGCCTTTAATCCCAGCACTTGGGAGGCAGAAGTAGGAGGATCAACCTAGAGTTCGAGGCCACCCTGAGACTACATAGTTAATTCCAGGTCAGCCTAGACCAGAGTGAGACCCTATCTTGACCAACCAAAAAAAAAAAAAAAAAAAAGTTAGGTTTCTATTTGTGTTATGTTAAAGATGATTAGCAAGTGTTGAATTTGAGGGTTTTGTTTTGTTTTGTTTTGTTTTTCAAGGTAGGGTCTCATTCTATCCCAGGCTGACCTGGAATTCACTATGTAACCCTAGGGTAGCCTCTAACTTACTGCCATCCTCTTCCGTTTGTCTCCCAAGTAGTGGGATTAAAGGAGTATGCCACCAACTATAGGGTTTAGATCTTTTGGGCAAGTTATTGTAACCTTTTTGCCTGAAATGGGGGTTATAACTATTAAAACCTGGGATATAATTTGAACATATCCTAGCTTACAGGTCATGTGCCAAAGTTTGAAGAAAATCACAATAATTATAAACTTACTTGTTACAGATACTCTATCAAGACATCCATATGAAGCTGAATATTTAAGCAAATTGATTTTTTTAAGTATCATTATCTCTAATTTTTTTTCTTTATGTCTGTTTCTTACATTAGAATCTGAATTATCCAGAACAGAAAGTTGTGACTGTGGGACAGTTCAAAATCGGTTTGATCCATGGACATCAAGTTATTCCGTGGGGAGACATGGCCAGTTTAGCCCTTTTGCAGAGGCAGTTTGATGTGGACATTCTTATCTCAGGACACACACACAAATTTGAAGCATTTGAGCATGAAAATAAATTCTACATCAACCCAGGTTCTGCCACTGGGGCATATAATGCCTTGGAAACGTAAGTAGTACACTATTTAGGAATTTGGAACTTCAGTAATGTTAGTAATTACATGCATAGTATTTCATAACAGAAATAACCTTTTAAACAAATTTATCCTTGTTTAGCAATCTTTCTTTGCTATTGTTCCTTTTTTTTGAAATTTATTTGAGAGAGTAAGAGAGGGAAAGAGGAAGGGAGGGGGAGACAGAGAGAGAAAGAGAGAGAGAGAATGGGCACGCCAGGGCCTCCGGCCACTGCAAACAGACTCCAGATGCATGCGCCACCTTGTGCATCTGGCTTACATGGGTCCTGGGGAATCGAACTGTGGTCCTTTGGATAAAGATTTCTCCTTTAGTTCTACTTTAATTGAAATTTACAGTACTGTTCCTTTTTAGTATAAAACACTGACATTGTTTATTTTTCTTCCAGAAATATTATTCCGTCCTTTGTGTTGATGGACATCCAAGCCTCCACAGTGGTCACTTATGTCTATCAGCTAATTGGAGATGATGTGAAAGTAGAACGAATCGAATACAAAAAATCTTAAAGCCAGGCCTATCTTGATAATTTTGTTTTTTTCATTCCCTGTTCAAATTAAATAAATACTTAAGAGCCAAACAATTATACCACTTTTATAATATTTTGCAGTAAAATGTCTTCTCTGTTAATACATAATTGCTCCAGGCTTCTTGTAAACTAGAAGAATATTTAGTCTGCACTATATGGGTTCTGTGGAGAAAAATCCAAGTAAATGGTACATGGTAAGAAAAATTTATCTGTAAATATCTTCAAAGTTGGTATTTGGACTTTATTACAAAACTAGTGCATGAAGAGAAGTAATCTAGACTTCCTGTATGCATTTTTCTCTTCTCTAGTAATAAATGTTTACCTTTCATTTATACTTCCTGAAAATCTGTGTTTAATTTTTTTTTCCTGTGTTTAATTTAAAAAGCATAGTGGAAGACCAAATGAAACTGTAAATATTAGCATTAAAGTTTTAACCAAGTGTGGTGGTACATGCCTGTAATCCTAGCATTCAGGAGACGTAGACAGGAAGACCCAGAATTGGAGGCCAGCCTGGGCTACATAGTAAGACCCTATCTTAAAAGGAAGAAAAAGAGGATGTAGATGACATGAAATGTCCAAGCTCTTTTCTTGTATTATAACATCATGTGTCATAAACTTAAGAGTCGCATATCATTTTTTAAGTAATGTACCATATTGATAAATCAGCAGTGATCCTTAAAATTCATCTCTCAGAATTTAAGGACACTGAAATTTACCAGAAGATGAACACGAAAAATGACTATTCCATGTAAAGAATCCTGCTTTGGGGTGGGGAGGTGGCTCAGCAAATAAGAGTGCTTGCTGCCAAAGTGTTGGGCCCTGATTTGCCTTGAGTACAATTTCCCAGCACCCATGTGGGCATGATCACACATGCCTGTAACCCTAGTCCTTTGGGGAGTGGAGATGAGAATCATTAGGGCTTGCTGATAGCCAGTCTGACTGAAAATGGCAGCTTTGGGTTCAGTGAGAGACTCCATCTCAAGGAAACGTGGATGAGCAATACAGGAGAACAACTGACACATGGGGCATGCACATCTGCACCCACAAGTGCAGGCACTGTACATACAGACATACGCCAGAACAACAACGAAAAAAGATTCCTACTAAGGCAGCTATTCCCCACTGAATCTACTTTAAGAATCCAAGTGTTTGTGTAGTTCATATAAGATCAAGCAAATTTGTACCTAAGATTTTACATTGTTGTCATGTGGCAAATACTGAGCACCAATTTTGCAAGTCAGGGTGTTAGCTGCATAAATGCTATTCTATATTTGGGTATTTCAGTTTTCCTAGTTTGATCAGAAAAAAGTACAGAATATTCTAAATATTACTTTTTTGTCCTTTTTTAAAATTTAATTTACTTATTTGCAAGCAGAGAGAGAGAGAGAGAAAAGACAGATAGGGAAAGAATGGGCACGCCAGGGCTTTTAGCCACTGCCAATGAACCCCAGATGCATGTGCCCCTTGTGCATCTGGCTGACTGGGTCCTGTCCTTTGGCTTTGCAGGCAAATGCCTTAATTGCTAAGCCATGTCTCCAGCCTATGTCCTTCCTTTTTAAAACTTTTTTACTGAAAACTTCCATAATTATAGACAGTAAACCATGATAAATGCCTTCCGTCCCCCACTTTTCCCTTCACAAATCCATCCTCCATCTATCCCCTCACCCTCTCAATTAGTTTCTCTTATTTTGATGTCATCACCATTTCCTCCTATTATGAGGGTCTTGTGTAAGTTGTACCAGGCACTGCAAGGCCATGGATATTCAGGCCATTTTGTGTCTGGAAGAGTGCATTGTAAGCAGTCCTACCCTTCCTTTGGCTCTTACATTCTTTCCACCACCTCTTCTGCAATGGACCCTGAGCCTTGGAAGGTATGATAGAGATGTCTCAGTGCTGAACACTGCTGTCACTTCTCAGCATTATGGTGCCTTTGAGTCATCCCAGTGGTCACCAAATATTACTTTTTAAAAATTAATTTATTTATTTTGGTGTTTTGAGGAAGGGTCTCACTCTAGCCCAGGCCAACCTGGAATTTACTATGTAGTCTCAGGGTGGCCTCAAATTCACGGTGATCCTCCTATCTGCCTCCTGAGTGCTGGGATTAAAGGCATGCACCACCACGCCCAGCCAAATACTACTTTTTAAAAAACGTTTTTAGGGCTGGAGAGATGGTTAAGCGGTTAAGCACTTGCCTATGAAGCCTAAGGACCCCGGTTCAAGGCTCACTTTCCCAGGACCCACGTTAGCCAGATGCACAAGGGGGCGCACACATCTGGAGTTCGTTTGCAGTGGCTAGAGGCCCTGGCACACCCATTCTCTCTCTGTCGCTCTCAAATAAATAAATAAAAATTAAAAAATTTTTAAACTTACTTGTAAGGAGAGATAGGAAGTAGGGTGCACCAGAGCCTCTTGCCACTGCAGACAAACTCCAGATGCGTGGGCCTCTTTGTGCATCTGGACTTACGTGGGTAATGGGGAACTGAACCCAAGCCATCAGGCTTTTCATGCAAGCACTTTATTTAACCACTGAGCCATCTCTCCAAGCCCCAAGTATCCTAACATTACTTTCTCAGAACTTAGAATTAATACATTTATCAGATTTAAAGAAAAATCAATTTTATGTGGCAAGAAAAATTTTAATTGTTCCTAGCTAGAAACACAAGCATATATTACACAAATATCATTGGTACAGAGAGTACATTAGACTAAGAACACTGTTGTAAATTTCTGAACAAACCAAAGTAATGACAATGGTAAATAACATCCAAACCTTGAGAACACAACTGGCAGCCTCTGCACCATTGGCATAGTACTGGTGGTTGAATTTGGTACATAAAAAAGACTCAAGTTAACACCAGACGTTCTCCCTGTTCTTCAATTGACATCGACTGCATGCACTTATTCAGTAAATCTTCTTCCCTTTTTTCTTCATTCATGTATGATTCAGAATCATGTGAAGAAACTGAAGGAAAATGAGAGGTTAAAAGTCTGTTTTGGAAATGAAATAATAAGTACTACTTTCAAATGGCCTACGTTATTAATAAGCCTTACCAAGGACAAACTGCATACAGTTTCAACTTAAATCATCTTCCCCTTGCCTCACATCTCTCACTCTCTTTTCCCTCTGAGGCAGGGTCTCACACTAGCCCAAGCTGATGTGGAATTCACTATGTAGTCCCAGGCTGGCCTTGAACCCACAGCAATCCTACCTCTGCCTCCCAAGCGCTGGGATTGAAGGTGTGCAAAACCACACCCAGTTTCATCTCTTACTCTTTCCCTTATTTCTCTGGTAGAGATACATTTGTAGCAGAGTCCCAACTTCTATTCACTATGACAGTAACTAAGAAATACTTTTTGAGTGTATTTGTGGTACTGGGGGATTGTCATAGGGCCTTGCACATGCTAGGCAGGTGTTTAAGAAATAACTTCTGAGAATCTCAGCATCTCGGAGGTAGAAGTAGGAGGATGGTTGTGAGTCTGAGGTCAGTCCGGGCTAGAGAGACACCCTACCTTGTAAAAACAAAAAAACTAAAAAGCCAGGTGTAGTGGCATGTGCCTTTAATCCTAGCACTCCGGGGCAGAGGTAGAAGGATCACTGAGTTTGAGGCCAGTCTGAGGCTACATAATGAATTCCAGGTAAGCCTGGACTAGAGTGAAACCTTACCTCAAAGTAAAATAAGCCAGGCGTGGTGGCGCATGCCTTTAATCCCAGCACCAGGGCAGAAGTAGTAGGATCACCATGAGTTTGAGGCCACCATGAGACTACATAGTGAATTCCAGGTCAGCCTGGGCTAGAGTGAGACTCTACCTCAGGAAAAAAAAAAAAAACTCTGGAGCTGGGCATGGTGGTACATGCCTTTAATCCCAGCTCTTGGGAAATGGAGGCAGAAGGATGAAGAGTTAAAGGCCAGCCTGGGCCACATGATCCCCTGTCCATTAAAAAAAAAAAAAATTGTGGGCTGGAGAGATGGCTCAGCAGTTAAGGTGCTTGCCTGCAAAACCTAACAACTTGGGTTCAATTCCCCAGTACCCAACATAAAATGCCAGACGCACAGTGGCACATCTGGTGTTTACAGTGGCTAGAGGCCCTGGCATACCCCTTCTCTCTCCTATCTCTGCTTGCAAATAAATATAAACAAATAAATACACTTGTGACCAGTCAACTTGTTCTGATTTTCATTTTGGAATATTCTGCACTTGCAATAGGATTCTTCATGAGGATCCTTCTAAAGGTTGCAGTTGTCTAAGTTGCATCTGTAGAATTCTGCTACCACCTGTTTGGATTTTCATTGGTTCAATAATAAAATGGTTCTATCTGTCTGTCTGTCTTATCTATCTATCTATCATCATCTATCATTTGTCTAGCTTTGGAAGCTATAGATGCAGTACACACTATGCTGTCCACCTAAATCTGTCTCAAGAAAGAAATGTGGTGGCTTGGGAAGGCTATTTACCTGATTCCATGAACAGCCTGCAAGGTCTTCTGAAAATTTTCAGTGACTTACATCTTGGTTTTGGTGCATATCCAGCTTTTAACCTGTAATAGAAGGAAGCACCTGAGACCCAGTAAAGTGAATAGCTGCTGTATAACAAATCTTTTTTTAAAAAACATAAAGGAAGCTTTATTTTATTTTTATTTATTTATTAGAGAGAGAATAGGCACACCAGAGCCCCCAGCCACTGCAAACTCCAGACGCATACACCACACCACCGTGTGCTTCTGGTTTATGTGGGTCCTGGGGAGTCTAACCTGGGTCCCTTGGCTTTGCAGGCAAGCGCCTTAACCACTAAGCCATCTCTCCAGCCCTTACAAATCTTTTTATTAGCTGCTGACATTACCAAAGAGGGCTTTCAGCTCCTAAGAACTGTGATTTTTTAACTCTGAAGTGCAAAGGTAACTTACTATACAGTATAGGATATTAGGGCTTTCGTAGGTTTTTTTTTTTTTTTTTTTTTGAGATGGTCTCATGTAGCCCAGGGTGACCTCAGACTCACTAAGGATGACAGTGAATTCCTGTTCCTCCTGCCTCTACCCCCAGAGCACTGAGATTACAAGTCTGCACCATGCCCAATGATAATAGGCCTTGAGAACTTGTTGGGAGGTTCTAGCAGGGGAGCTCAGCTACTCATACATCCTTGACTGGTCCTCTATTCGGAGAAGGTCTTCCTTTCAGACTAAGCACAGAGCATGTAGCTTCACAGCTTTGGGAGGGATGTAGCTCTCACGGAGGAAGGGGACACACACCTAGCTAGCTAGACCAGCCAAATCAACCCTGGTGATCAATGGGGTGACGTGTGGCAGCCAGATTGCCCTCACATCTGATACTAGGTCTTTATAATCTCTTTTTGCCTCCTTTCTATTCCCCCTATACAGAAGCAATCACATGCTTCTTCATTTGGAAATGTTTATATTATTTGGGATTTGAATAAAAACATGAAAAAAGGCATTCCATACTTCCTGTTGATCTAGAAACTTTTTTTTTTTTTTCGAAGTAAGGTCTTACTCTAGCACAGGCTGATCTGGAATTCACCTTGTAGTTTCAGGATGGCCTCAAACTTTCAGCGATCCTCCTACCTCTGCCTCCCAAATGCTGGGATTAAAGGCATGCGCCACCATGCCTGGCTTGATCTAGAAACTTTTGCAAATTCACAAAATAGGTCCTAAAAAAAGTAGCACAGAGGCTTGGAGATAATTCAGTCAGTAAAGTGCCTTACAAGCATGGGTACCTGAATTTGACTGCTTCCCCCCCCCCCCACCAATCCTACATGAAACAGACAGACGGCAGTGTTAAGCACTTGTGATCCTAGTGTTGGGAAGGCAGAGATACATGAATCCCTGAGTTTGCTGGCCAGCAAGTCTAGCCTACATGATGGATGCACATGAACAATGACATCTGAAGTTGTCCTTTGGCCTCCAGATGCACATACACATGTGCACCCCACACATATCAACACACACAAATGACATAGCTGGGTGTGGTATATGCCTGTAATCCAAGTACTTGGGAGGCTGAGGCAGGAAGATCACCATGAGTTTGTGGGCAGTAGCAGCAGACCATCTAAAGACCTTGTCTCTAGACCAATCCCCCCTCCCTTGCCAAAAGTAGCATATCCCAATAACCTCAGCGAAGAGAAAGCAATCTCCTTTTTTGTGCTTTCCGTCCCTCCATCTGAGTTTAGCAAAGTGAACGGATTAGGGAGCACAAGTTTTTGGGTTTTTTTTTTGTTTTTTTTTTTTTTGTTTTTTTTTCCGAGGCAGGATCTCACTCTAGCCCATTCACTCTGTAGTCTCAGGGTGGCCTTGAACTCATGGTGATCCTCCTACCTCTGCCTCCCAAGTGCTAGGATTAAAGGCGTGCACCACCATGCCCGGCTGGAACACAAGTTTTAATGTCTCTCAGCTACACTTCAGACAAAATTGGGTATATTTTCTCCTTTTAAACATGAAGAAACAGACCCTTCTTTGTTCCTCCCTGGTCGCCAAAGGGAATGTATGATCATTTCATGTGCAGCTGCAATGCTAGAAGAGTCCTCTCTCTCCATTTGGTGTCTCCATGTAGTGCAGGGGGAATGTTGTTTCTGCAAGTACCGAGAGCTGAGGCGGCTTCTATGATGAGTGAGGACACCTGTCACACAAATCACCTCTGTTAGAAGACCTCTCACTTTTTGTGAGGACTAGTGAGAAACAACTAGAGGTGCACCTGCCTGGCTTTTGTGAGCCGCGATGAAACACGTGCACGTACTGTCTCTTCATTAAAGCCCTCAGATAGTGCGAGTTATAGATCTTAGCAATGCTGCAGAGGTAACGCTTCTGGCCTGTGGTGAGGTCTGGATGCTAAAAGATGGAATAAGGGGTTATCGTGTACGCTAGTACACAGGTTAGCAATCTTCCATATTGAGAGAGAGGAAGGTGGATCCTGAGGAGAGCTTAACCATGTACCTTTTACACAAGCAAATTCAATTATGCTAACTTGGCCAAAAGAAAGAAATGCTCTTTTAAAGAGTGCAGGTGACTGCTTGTCTTTCCACTTAAAAAATTCAGATGTCCTTTGAGCTCTGAGAATCAAACAAGTTTCTCAAAGGAATACCATAGAACAAGAAAGGAGTCTGCTGTTCTGTCCATGAGTTCTAGTCCCTATATACCTTTTAGTGTGAGTATCTTGCCTTCTCAACATGATTTCTTAGTTTTTCAAGGCCCAGGCTGACCTGGAATTCACTCTGTAGTTCCAGGCTGGCCTTGAATTCACAGTGATCCTCCTACCTCTGCCTTCTGAGTGCTGGGATTAAAGGAAAGTGCCACCACACCCTCAATATGATTTTTAAAAATGTTATTTATGTGCAAGGAGAAAGAGAGAGAGAAAAAATGGGCATGTGGGCTGGAGAGATGGCTCAGTGGTTAAGGCACTTGCCTGTAAAGCCAAAGGACCCAGGTTCAATTCTCCAGTACCCATGTAAACCAGATGCACAAAGGGGTGTATGCATCTGGAGTTTTGTTTGCAGTGGCTGGATGCCCTGGTACACCCATTCTCTCTATCTGCCTTTCTCTCTCTCTCAAAATGGATAAAAATAAATAAATAAATAGAAATTTAAAAAAAGAAGAATGGGCATGCCAGGGTCTCTTGCCACTGTAAATGAACTCCAGATGCATGCATTACTTGTGCAAATGGCTTTATATGGATACTGGGAAATCAACTCTAGGCCGTCAGTCTATGCAAGAAAGTGCCTTAACCCCTATGTCACCTCTCCAGCCCCTCAATAGGACATTTTTTTTTTTTGTCAAGGTAGGGTCTCACTCTAGCCCAGGCTGACCTGGAATTCACTATGTAGTCTCAGGGTAGCCTTAAACTCATTCATGGTGGTCTACCTCTGCCTCCTGAGTGCTGGAGCTAAAGGGGTGCACCACTGTACCTGGCCTCAATATGATTTTTGAGATATAAATTGTTTGGTACCTGAAAGCAACTGAGTTTACTTTTTTCAACTAAAGAAACAAGTCTTTCCCAGCTTCAGAAAAGTAACTATCTATACTGGACACTGGGATTACTGGTTTTCAATCTAATTTTGAAATTAGAAACTGACTTTAGAAGATAATCCTTACTTAAGATGCCAATTTTTTCTATGTATGCATATGTATATTTACATTGGATTTACATTACTGCTTATATAATAATACATAGCGAAGTAAAATGTCAGAAAAATTAACCAGTGTAGGCCAGGCATGGTGGCACACACCTTTAATCCCAGCACTTAGGAGGGAGAGGAAGGAGGATTGCTGTGAGTTCACGGCCACCCTGAGACTACATAGTAAAAACAAAAAAAAAAAAATTTCCGTTATAACTTACCTTTAGAAAGGATGTATCTGTCATTGATTTAGGTATGTGAATAGTTTGAATTTGAGGCATTTTCCATAACTCTTGCAGCTTGGAGATGTGTGAGTTCATTCTGTGTCCATCTTTGATTCTGTCTGTAGGCAAAGACATGATCCTGTGAGTTTCTGAGGTAAAGATCAGCCCAATAAATTAATTATTGTATATTATAAACATTTATATGTATGAATGATTACTTTGGAGTAGTAATATGAGTATTTTACATCCAATAGTTAAATTTGAAAAGAATATATGCTATGCCCTTTGGTTTTGGAGCACATAAACATCTTGAGTTGACATATTTCCAAAGAAGATCAACAAATAAACAGCCAATAAGCACATGAAAGATGCTCAGAATCACTGGTCATTAGAGAAATGCCAATGCACGTGAGATGTCATTTCTTACCCACTACGACAGCGGTCATCAAGGAAGAAAGAACACTGGTGCTGGGTAGGATATGGAGAAAGTGGAACACTTGTGCATTACTAGTGGGGTGCAAACATAACTGCCATATGATATAACGTTCTACTTCTGATGAAGCAATTCCAAATGAATTGAAATCAACGACTCAAGTATTTGTACGCCCAGGTTTCTATCACTAGAATTCACAAAAATCAAAAAGAGGAAGAAACCCAAGTCCATCAATGGATAAACAAAATGTGATATATCCATACAACAAAAGATTATATATCCTTTAAAAAGGAAGGAGGGCTAGAGAGATGGCTTAGAGGTTAGGCACTTGCCTGTAAAGCTAAAGGACCCAGGTTTAATTCCCCAGTACCCACATAAGCCAGATGCACAAGGTGGCACATGCATCTAGAGTTCAATTGCAGTGGCTAGAGGCCCTGCCTCTTTCTCACTCTCTCTTTCTCTCTCAAATAAATATTTTTTGAAAATCCCAGCACTTAGGAGGCAGCGGTAGGAGGATCGCCATGAGTTGGAGGCCACCCTGAGACTACATAGTGAATTCCAGGTCAGCCTGGGCTAGAGTGAGGCCCTACCTCAGGAAACAAAACAAACAAACAAAAAACAAAAACACAACCAAAAAAAAAAAAAAAAAACAGGAAAACATTTAAAAGACAAATACTATGAGATACCTAGCAACATTATTTTATTTTAAAAAATATTTTATTGGGCTGGAGAGATGGCTTAGCAGTTAGGACACTTGCCTGTGAAGCCTAAGGACCCAGGTTCGATTCCCCAGAACTTATGTAAGCCATATGCACATGGTTGTGCATGTGTCTGGAGTTCACTTGCAGTGGCTAAAGGTCCAGATGTGCCCATTCTTCCTCCCTCCCCCATCTCTCCATCTCTGTCTCTCAAATAATTTTTTTAAATTTATTTGAGAGAGAAAGAAGAAATAGAATGACCATGCCAGGGCCTCTCGACACATGCCAGATGCGTGTGCCACCTTGTGCATCTGGCTAATGTGGGTCCTCGGGAACTGAACCTGGGTCCTTTGGCTTTGTAGGCAAGCGCCTTAACCACTAAGCCATCTCTCTAGCCCAAGTTATATTAATTTTGTTTTCTGCTCCCAGGCTGGCTTCCAGCTCCTGAGTACTGGGATTACATGTACGCACTACCATGCCTGGCATGTTCTGTTTCATTTTTACATTTAGATGTAATTCAGTAATATTTCAGTGAAGAATTTAACTTAGCAAACCTTCATGTAGCATGTAAAATGACTATTGTACTTATTTTGAATATGTTTGTGTACACATACACATGTCTACTACAAAATTTTCAAGGAAAAACCAAGTGAATACAGGTTTATATACCATGAATGTAAATGAAACATTTAGTCACTACCATACTTAAAAACTTTTTTTATTTACTTATATACCCTCCTACAAAGTCACTAAATTCTACTCCTCCTGCTGGCTCCCTGCACAATTAACAAGAGGCTTTTAAGGCTTATAGTTGTCCCTCAACTAATAGAAAAGAGGTAGTTTAAAAACTTTGTCCGTTAGGCAAGAGGAAGGTATTAGCTTTGAAAAATATTTTATGGCCTTTTTCAGTTTTTTAAATATTTTATTTATTTATTTACTTATATCTGTTTATTTATTTATTTGAGAGAGACAGAGAAGGAGGAAGTGAGGGAGAGGCAGATAGAATGGGCATATCAGGGTCTCTAGCTGCTGCAAACGAACTCCAGATGTATGCACCACCTTATGCATCTGGATTATGTGCGCACTGGGGAATCAAACCTGGGTTCTTTGGCTTCGCAGGCAAGTGCCTTAGCAGCTGAACCATCTCTCCAGCCCTGTTTTTGTTTTTTTTTGTGATAGGGTCTCACTCTAGCCCAGGCTGACCTGGAACTCACTCTGTAGTTCCAGGCTGGCTTTGAACTCACAGTGATCCTCCTACTTCTGCTTCCTGAGTACTGGAATTAAAGGTTTGCATCACCACACCTGGCCTTTTATGGTCTTTCTTTCTTCCTTTTTTTCTTTTTTGTTTTTTTTGTTTTTCGAGGTAGGGTCTCACTCTAGCTCAGACTGACCTGGAATTCACTATGTAGTCTCAGGCTGGCCTCGAACTCAAGGTGATCCTCCTACCTCTGCCTCCTGAGTGCTGAAATTAAAGGCGTGCGCCACCACACCCAGCTCGTTTATGGTCTTTTTTGATATTTACTTAGATATTTTGGTTTTATATAAAAAACTCATATAATAATTGATTTCAGAATTTGTCCAGTTCAGACTTTTTTCTTTGAACCATGCATAAGTCCCCAAATATGCCCTGTGCTTTTCAACCAGCATTAATTTTGAACACAGCTTTTTAAAGAATTCATTGGTAATTTTATAAAATATTTATTTGGAGGGGGGCTGGAGGGATGGCTTAGCGGTTAAGGCATTTGCCTGCAAAGCCAAAGAACTCAGGTTCTATTCCCCAGGACCCACATTAGCCAGATGCACAGGGGGGCACATACGTCTGGAATTCACTTGCAGTGGCTGGAGGCCCTGGCATGCCCATTCTCTGTATCTCTCTTTCTCTGTCAAATAAAATAAATAATAAAATTTAAAAAAATATTTATTTGGGGAGAGAACAAGAGAGAATGGGTGCTCAGGGCCTCCTGACACTTTATGCATCTGGCTTTATGCGGGTACTGGGGAATCACACTCAGGCTGTCAGGCTTTGCAAGTAAGTACTCTTAACTGTTCAGCCATCTCTCCAGCCCTTCATTGATAATTTTTTTTTTTTCAAGATAGGGTCTCACTCTTGCCCAGGCTGACCTGGAACTCTTTTTTATTGGTTTTTCGAGGTATGGACTCACTCTAGCCCAGGCTGACCTGGAATTCATTATGTAGTCTCAGGGCGGCCTCAAATTTATAGCAATCCTCCTACCTCTGCCTCCCAAGTGCTGGGATTAAAGGCGTGTGCTAGAACTCACTCTTGTAGTTACAGGCTGACCTCAAATTCACAGTGATCCTCCTGCCTCTGCTCCCAGGTGCTGGGATTAAAGGCGTACAACACTGTGCTGGTCTCTCTCTATATATAGATGATATATATATATTAACAACTTTTTGTTCATTTTTATTTATTTATTTGAGAGTGACAGAGAGAGAGAGGGAGCATGGGCGCACCAGGGCTTCCAGCCACTGCAAACAAACTCCAGACGCGTGCATCCCCTTGTGCATCTGGCTAACGTGGGTCCTGGGGAATCGAGCCTTGAACCGGGGTCCTTAGGCTTCACAGGCAAGCGCTTAACCGCTAAGCTATCTCTCCAGCCCCTGGCCTATATTTTTAAGAGCTGGGAACAGATCTCAGTGGCAGAGACCTTGCCTACCAAGTGCAAGGTCCTAGGTTCAATCCCCAGTACTGCAACAAATAAAGTCTATTTTTAAAAACCCATTCTGTTAGTAGTTACAAGCAAACTGCCATCTCTCAAACCTATTATCTATGTGTATAATCTGCTTTATACTACTCACCAGTACCTCTGGAATTCTGGTAATAAGCAGTTATAGCTGATCTGTTAGGAGAGAATACACAAATATGAGACCACTGGCCGTGTGATAAGCACTAGAATGTGTTTCAAACGACAAAGGAACAGCGTCATCATATGCTCTTAACTTTTTCTGTTTTCATCTGGCATATCTTAGAAATTTTCTTCTCCAATTCAGCTTAGCTACGAATGACTCCAACCAGATTTTTTTTTTTTTTTAAATCATACTAGGTCTCTGTATGTATAGTTGCTCGGGATGACCCAAGGCCTCAACTGAGCCAGATCCCCAGGTCGACTTTTATCATACTAGAAAGGATTTAAGTCAGATTTGGTCTCTATTTCATAGCTTCTTAATTGCAATTAAGTAGTCTGGGTGCCTGTGCTGTCCACTAGATATTTTTCCTGCTCTGTAATACAGCAATTTAGTTATTGAAAAAGATGCTATCATTTGAAAAATTAAGGTGGAACAAACTGGTAAATGGGTCTGTTTCCAAATTTTTACTCTTCCCTCCAAAAAGGAAAATTGCTTCCTACTGTTAGGACCCCGCGCCCACTGATCAGCACTCCCGCATGCACTGTGAGGAACCACCACACGGGATCTCACCCCATCTTTAATAAAGTCCCCGATGGCACCAGACAGTGAAATATTCCGGTATGTATGGCCACCTGTCACGTTGGCGCTTAGAAAGCCCCAGCTCACGGAGAGGTAGGGACTGGAGAGCCTCCCGCCAGCCACCCCGGGAGGAGCTGGGGCCGTCGCCCCGCGGTCCCCTCCTTCACCAGGAGACAGGCTGGGAGGGCACATCTCCCCCGCCGCAGGTTTCGCAGAGAGTCCGCGCGGGCGACTGCCGCAGGGAGAGCGGTCACTGCACCAAATCCTCCATTTCCCAGGCTTGCCTTGGAAGGCCTACCCGCCTCCCGCGTCCGCGTCCGGCCCAACACCCTCTCCCTCGCGCCTCCGCCGCAGGGCTCTGACACTCGGGACTGGGAGCCACGTCCCCAAGCCTCCAGGCCCCGGGGCCTCACCCGCCGCCACCGCCGCCCTCGATGCGGGCCGCTGCGGGCGGCTCCGCGCAAGCGCTGCCCTCGGTCCAGCTCCGCATCTCCGCGACGCGCCGCGGCCAGCGGCGGGAGGCGAGGAGTCGCTGGGCCCGCGGTCAGCGCGCGTGCGCCGGCCCGGGAGGCCTCGCCGGGCCAGGGGGCGGTGGACGCCCAGCTCCGGCCCCTCCGAGCGGCTTCGGGCCGACCCGCCACCCTGCACTTAAACCGGGGGAGGAGGGGCGGGAGTCCCCGCGTGAACCACGCTCTCACGCATCCGTATCTTTTTTTTTTTTTTCCTTAAGAAGGGATGCGTCACGGAAGGTAATGTACACCCTTCCTAAAACCAAAGGTGTCTTCCGCCTCAGTAGTCCAGACCCTCAGCAAATTTGCAAATCTCCGTCGTCTTCACGAGAACCCCAACCCACAGACCGTTGCCCCAAGCGCTACGGAGCCGAGCGTTGCTCCCGGTCCGTTATCACCCAGGGCAACCAGGCATTTCTCGAAGGACCAGCGCCGATTATTTCTGCGCACGCGCACAGCCTTCACATCGTTTCCCCCAGCACGAGTTTCTTAGGAGATTTGGCCCTTCGGACACTCCGTAGTCAGTAGGGTAGCTGCAACGGACAGCGATTGGCCCGTTCTTCGTGTTTCCGGAACTTAGCGGGAGTCGGGAGCGCGAAGGCGGAAGGGAGCGGGCTCCGCGCGGGTCCTGGAGCTCAGACATGCCGCGGTATGCGCAGCTGGTCATGGGCCCCGCTGGCAGCGGGAAGGTGAGCTGCTGCACGCCGTAGTTCGGGGAGTGGCCGCCAGCGTGTGCTCTGAGGTGCCGGGAGGCCCTGGGCAACTCAACCTCCCTCTTGCTTCGTTGTCCTTGAATGTGTGGCGGAGGGAGAGATGGGAGGTGCTAATAACTACTGGGTACTAGTGCCCCAGGTGCTGCTCTGCACTGGAACCTCGCTGAAGTTCCACTGCCTGGCGACACGGGCCAGTGTGCATGTAAATTCCGGCCGGAATGTATAGCCAGGGTTGTTGAGTTTCAGAGGGCGGCCCTGGGTCTCGTTACCGCTCCTCAGAAATTGGACCAGTTCCATTTCAAGAACTGGGGATGAGGCGGTTGGAACAAGGATTTCTGTTTTGTTAGTTTTGACTTTTCGAGGTAGGGTCTCACTGTAGCCTACGATGTCCTGGAATTCACTATGTAGTCTCGGGGTGGCTTCGAACTGACAGCGATCCTCCTTACCTCTGCCCTCCGAGGGCTGGAATTAAAGGCGTGCACCACCACGACGGGCTCTAGACTCAGTTTTTTCTTAATTATTTTTATTTTTACTAATTGAGAGGGAGAGAGCGCATGCCAGGGCCTCCAGCCACCGCAAACGAACTCAAGATGAATATATATGAGAGAGGGAGGGAGTAGGGAGAGAGAAAGGGCATGCCAGGATCTCTAGCCACTGTAAACGAACACCAGATGCATGTGTCACCATGTGCATCTGTCTTACATGGGTTCTGGCGAGTAGAACCTGCGTCCTTAGGCTTCGCAGGCAAGGGCTTTAACTGCTAAGCCCTAGACCTGGCTTTTAATAAGCGTCAGTATTAGCTGGGCATTGTGGCCTATGACTGTAATCTCAACACTTGGTTGCTGTAGGCAAGAAGGCCTTGAGCTTAAGGCCACCCTGAAGTACATATCAAGGTCCCTGTCTCCAAAAGAAAAAAAGGGGGGTGGCGGAGAGATGGCTTAGTGGTTAAGGCACTTTCCTGCAAAGCCTAGGGACTGGGTTTGATTCTCCAGCGCCCAAGTAAAGCCAGATGCACAGAGTGGTGCATGCATCTAGAGTTTGTTTGCAGGGGATAGAGGCTTGGAGTGGCCATTCTTTCTCTGTCCTTGCAAATAAATAAATACAATAAAGTACTTTTAAAAAATACAAATTTTCTTTTTTTTTTTTAAAGTATTTTCTTGGCCGAGCATGGTGGCACACCCCTTTAATCCCAGCACTTGAGAGGCAGAGGTAAGAGGATCACTGTGACTTCAAGGCCACTCTGAAACTACATAGTGAATTCTAGGTTAGCCTGGACTATAGTCAAACCCTTCCTTGAAAGACATATATATATATATATATATATATCTTTATTTATTTGAGAGAGAAAGAGAATGGGCACACCAGGGCCTCCACCCATTGCAAATAGACTCCAGACACATATGCCACTTGTGCATCTGGCTTTACAGGGATACTGAGGGATCAAACCTGGTTCCTGTGGCTTTGCCAGCAAGCACCTTAACCGCTAATCCATCTCTGCAGCCCAAAAATCCAATTTTTTGATGGGTGGAGTTGGGTGTCAAGTCTGCCTCTTGTGATTAAGTAAGATAGGGGAGCTGGGGCTGGAGAGATGGCTTAGCGGTTAAGTAGTTTGTCTGCAAACCCTAACAACCCGAGTTTGATTCCCCAGTACCCATGTAAAGCCACATGCACAAAGTGGCGCATGCATCTGGAGTTTGCTTGCAGTGGCTAGAGGCCCTGGTGTGCCCATTCTCTCCCTTTCTTGTGTTTCTCTCTGCTTGCAAATAAAATTAAATGAAAAAAAAAATAAAAAAGAAAAGAGAAAGAGAGAGGAGCTGTTTGGGTTTTGTTTGTTTGAAGCAGTGTCTCACTCTAGCCCAGGCTCAGCTGAAACTCACTCTTTGCCCATGCTGGCCTCAAACTCATGGTTATCCTCCTACCTCAGCTTCCTGAGGGCTGGGGTTAAATGTGTGAGCCACCATGCTTGGCTGTGGAGTTGGATTTTAAATAAACTTTTTGTTTGTTTGTTTTATTTTTATTTATTTATTTGAAGGTGACAGAGAGAAAGAGGCAGAGAGAGAGAGAGAGAGAATGGGCGCGCCAGGGCCTCCAGCCACTGCAAACAAACTCCAGACACGTGCTCCCCTTGTGCATCTGGCTAACGTGGGTCCTGGGAATCAAGCCTCAAACCAGGGTCCTTAGGCTTCACAGGCAAGCGCTTAACCGCTAAGCCATCTCTCCAGCCCTGGAGTTGGATTTTAAAGCAAGAGAAAAGGGTGGATCCTGAGGCATGCAGAAGTGGAGTCAGGTTTGATGATTACATTTCCTGCTCTGTGAATATGGTGGCTAGAGGTTGCTCTTGCTCTCCACCTGATTTTGTTGTTATTGCTACTTTTTCCAGGTAGGGTCTTGCTATAGCACAGGCTGACTTGGAATCCTCTATGTAGTCTCAGGGTGGCCTTGAACTCATGGCAATCCTCCTACCTCTGCCTCCCGAGTGCTGAGATTAAAGGCATTCACCACCACACACAGCTTCTGGTTTTTTTTTTTTTTTTTTTTTTTTTTTGAGGCAGGGTCTCCTACAGAACCTAAAACTCACCAATTTGGTTAGACTAGCTAGCCAGCCAGCAAGCCCTAGAGACATTATCATCTTGGAATGTCCTTTTTTCTTTTCTTTCTTTCTTTTTTTTCATTTTGGTTTTCCAAGGTAGGGTCTCACTCTAGCTCAGGCTGACCTGGAATTCACTATGTACTCTCAGTGTGGCCTCGAACTCATGGTGATCCACCTACCTCTGCTTTCCAGGTGCTGGGATTAAAGGCATGTGCCACCACGCCTGGCTGGAAAGTCCTCTTTTAAAAATACTTTTATTAATTTGCAAGCAAACAGAAAGGGAGGAGGAGGGTTGGAGGGTGAGAGGGCAAGAGCATAGGATTGCTAGGGCCTCTTTCTGTTGCCAGCAACCTCCAGTTACGTGCACCAGGCTTTGCATCTGGATTTATGTGAGGACTGAGGAAGCAAAGCTGTTGGATTTTGCAAGCAAGCACCTTTAACTGCTGAGCCATCTCTCTAGCCCTTGGAATGTTCTTCTAGGCTGGCAAACACATGCCTGCTCAGATAGCCTCTGCTCTGTGACACTGTCCCTGACCATCCTACTTGTTCAGACTGAAAAGTTCTAGTGTTAGGGGCAGATGTGTAACAAGAAATCCTCCCTAAATCCTACTTGTTTCATTTGAGCAGTAAGGAGCCTTAGTGATCATGGAGGCAGACCTGTGTAACAGGAAATCTTTAAATCCTCCTTGGTGCATTTGTGCAGAAAGGAGCCTCAGTGATCTCACTTAGACTAGGTCACTGAGTGGCAGAGTGGAGAGGCAGCTCCCCAGTGTACCCATGCGTCAAGCCCGGTCTGGATCTGTAGCTCAGGCAGATGTTGTCACTACATGGCCACTGTCTTCCCTTGTTTTCGCTGGTTGATGAAGGCATTGGTTTGACTGTGGTACTAATTGCTCTTTGTCCTAATCCCTTCTGCCTTGGGATGTTCCAGAGCACCTACTGTTCTACCATGGTCCACCACTGTGAAGCCCTCAACCGGTCCGTCCAAGTGGTTAACCTGGATCCAGCAGCAGAGCACTTCAACTACCCTGTGATGGCCGGTAAGTCCTGGGAGAGCCCCCACCTCAGGAGGCAGTGAGTGCTGGCTGCCCAGCCCGAGACTGGAAGAACGTTTACCACAGGCTAATCCCCTGGTTTCATGTCGAGCAGAATGAGGCTGAGGGTCATTTGGTGACGTGTTCATGGCGTCTGTCGTTGTGCAGTATAATGAAGGGCAATGTGAAGGTCAAGGGAGGTTTTTGTGCTCAGTTGGAGATGATAATGAATTCACTTATATGCTGACTAGCACCATGCAGTGAAGAGGGAGAGTGGAAATAGCTCCAAGAGGGAGCAGAGATTGGGGGGAGGGGTGTTTCTGCCTTCACTAGAGCAAGGTTCTTCCACCATGACAAGCAGGACAGGCAGGCGAAAAGCACCATGTGGTGTTGATAGAATATGAAATGTTTCCTGCGTTGACTTCTGATTCCTGTTAAGGGTGTGTGTAGTCATTAGGTGAGAGTGGCCTATGAGTGGATAGAGTGGAGAAAGCAGACTGAAGAGAGGTGGTTAATCAACTTCCTTAAGAGAAAGGCCTGGTGTTACTTGAGAACCTCTCATTGTGCATACAGAAAGCGTCCAGGCTGCCTGAAATAAAAGATTCATGAGAACGATTCAGGCCTTTCACAAGACCCAAGGGCAAGGCTTTAGGAGACTAAAGCCCAGACACAAAAACTAGCAGGAGGGGCTGGAGGGATGGCTTGGCAGTTAAGGTGCTTGCTTGCAAAGCCTGACAGCATGGGTTTGATTCCCAGGACCCACATAAAGCCAGATGCACAAAGTGGTGCATGCATCTGGAATTCATTTGCACTCAACTCTCTCGCTCTCTCTCTTTGCTTATAAATACAAACACACACACACACACACACACACACACACGTGTGTGTGTGTGTGTGTGTGTGTATAAACAAGAGCCAGGGCCACAAGGCCAGCTCCTGTCTGATGTTTTTTGTCCTTTGTGAATCGACTTCACCAGGGTCCCCAAGTTCACATGATTTTCTGGAAAAGTGTCCTACGGACTGATCAGTGGATCAACTATTTAGAATACCAATTATTTTTTTCCCCAACTTGAAGTGGCTGTTTATCCCTGGCAAAGAGGATAGGGCAGTGTTGCCAGTATAAATGGATGTGTGGCCAAAATGCCGTTCTCTATGAACAAGAAAAGGTTTTAAGCACAAAAATAAAAACCTAAGGTGAAAAATTCTAGATTTTTCCAAAAATTAGTAAAAGAACCATCTATCTGCCATCCTCATGTAGTTCTCATCCTTCTGCCCCAGGAAGTATGATTCCTGTTTCCATTAACTTGTTGTGGAAAGGAATGAGGCTCAGGGAGATCGAGTGACTTTTAGTGTCATCATGTTTATAAGAGAGACGTGGTTAGCCTAATTTTTTTTCTTTTCTGTTTTCAGCATCTTACTCTAGCCCAGGTTGACCTGGAGCTCACTCTTGTAGCCCAGGCTGGTCTCAAACTCACATCAATCCCTCTACCTTAACCTCCAGAGTGCTTGGATTAAAGGCATATGCCACGACACCCAGCTTTATTTTTATTTTTGAAATAGGAAATTCATATTGGAATGGTTCAAAGTGCAAAAGATATAGAAAAGGAACTGTGCAGAAAACTATCCCCCTCCCAGATCTCTGGCCCAGCAATCAAACTTGTTCCTTTGAGGCAGCCAGGATTACTGCTTTCCCATGTGTGCTTCCAGAGATAGTCTGCACGTTGTTAAGCCCAGCAGGTGTGCGTAGAATTTTTATGGTTTTAAATTTTAATTCATTTTGCTTTTGAAGCTTGACTTTGCTGTATAGCCCAAACTGGCCTTGAACTTGAGATCTTCCTTAGTGTCCTAAGGATTTGCAATCTCAGGATTGTAAATATGTACACTTAACTTTTTTTTGAGATAGAGTCACTTATAGCCCAGGCTGGCCTCAAACTATATAGCCAAGATTGACCTTGAACTTTTGTTTGTTTGTTTGCTTGTTTTATTGAGGTAGGGTTTCACTCTAGCTCAGGCTGACCTGGAATTTACTATGTAGTCTCAGGGTGGCCTCGAACTCATGGAAATGCCACCACGCCTTTGACTTTGAACTTTTGATCCTCCTACCTCCACCTTCCAAGTGCTGGGATCACAGGTATGTACCAGCACACCTGGTTTATGCTGTGCTGGGGTTTCGTGTATGTTAGGCAAGCACTATACCAACTAAGCTACAGCTCCACCCCTGATGAGAGTTTAATACAGAATTCTATGCCTTGAATTTTTCGCTTAATACACCTGGGTCAGACATGGTGGCCACACGCCTTTAATTCCAGCACTGAGGAAGCAGAGGTAGAAGGATTGCCGTGAGTTCGAGGCCAGCCTGAGACTACATAGTTAATTCCAGGTCAGCCTGTACTAGAGCAAGACTCCATCTCAGAAGAAAAAAAGAAAAAAAGAAGAAAAGAAAAAAAAAATACACTTGGGAGAGGATATTATATCAATATTTAAGAGCTTTTTATGTCTGATTGTATTCTGCCATACAATATCTGGGCAGTAATTTATTTGCTAAGTTCCCCATTGATGGACACTGGTACAGTGAAAAAGTATAACTGATTTCATACACATGAGATTTTTGTTGTTGGGTCCCCCCCCCCCCCAGGGTAGGGTTTCACTCTAGCCCAGGCTGACCTTGAATTCACTATGTAGTCTCAGGGTTGCCTGGAACTCTCGGTGATCCTCCCACCTCTGCCTCCCAAGTATTGGGATTAAAGGTGTGTGCCACCATGCCTAGCAACATGAGTTTTTTTAATCTGCTTATAATTATTGACAGGAGGCTAGGGAGATGGCTTAGCAGTTAAGGCGTTTACCTGTAAGGCCAAAGGACCTTCGTTCGATTCCCCAGGACCTGCGTAAGCCAGATGCACAAGGGGGCACATGTGCCTGGAGTTTGTTTGCAGTGGCTGGAGGCCCTGGCGTGCCCATTCTCTCCCTCTCTTTCCCTCTCTCAAATAAATAGGATATATTTTAAAAAAAAATTATTGGCAGGGAGGATGATAATTTTCTGGTGGATGCTTGCCATTTCAGACATCCGAGAACTAATTGAGGTGGACGACGTGATGGAGGATGAGTCTCTGCGCTTTGGTCCCAATGGAGGATTGGTGTTCTGCATGGAGTACTTTGCCAATAATTTTGACTGGCTAGAGAGCTGTCTGGGCCATGTAGAAGATGACTACATCCTTTTCGACTGTCCAGGTCAGTCAGCAGCTTGCATGTGTGTGTCCTTGCTGCTGTAGTAAGTGTGCTCTCAGAGGCAGGAAGCAGTGAGAGCCACACTAAACTTCACGCTCTGATGAGTTGACTCAGTTTCTTTAGTGAGCTTACTGTTTACTCTGTACCCCGAGAATACCTTAGAGAAAAAGGAAGCATGGTCACTGCCGGAGAGCTTATGATGCAGTGGCATGCAAGACAGTATAAACAAAATCACCCCGTGATCAGTATTGTGACGGGTTTGCCACAGAAACAACACAGACTGTCCTGCAGCCGGGGGCTCAGGGAGGCTTCTGATCGAGTGGCCTTTGAGCTGGGCTGTAGGGTGAAGATGAAAGAGAGCGCTGTGTAGGCAGCAGCTGAGCATTTTGAAGGCCTTGTGCTACGGAGGAACAGGCAGGTTTGAGGCACTGAAAAGGCCAGAGTGGCAGGGGCATAGTGACCAAAGAGGTTGTAAGGTAAGACTGTTAAGGGTAAGTAGGTAAAGAAAGATACGAGTCTTCTTCTTTCTTTCGTTAATTTTTATTTATTTCTATGCATGTGTATGCATACCAGGACCTTTTGCCACAGCAAACAAACATCAAGCATTTGTGCTGTTGTGTCCAGATTATGTGAGTGTCTTGGGAATTGAACCCAAGCTGGCAGGCTTGGTAAGCAAGTGCCTGTAACTGGAACCATCTTCCTAGCCCCATAGGCAAATGGTGAGCTTTGGACTGGATCCTGACCTAGTTTTGATCATTGTGGTTCTTTCTTGTTTTTTCTTTTCTTTTTGTTTGTTTTTTTGAGGTAGGGTCTCGCTCTAGCTCAGTGACATGGAATTCACTATGTATTCTCAGGGTGGCCTTGAACTCACAGAATTCTCCTACCTCTGCCTCCCCAGTGCTGGGATTAAAGGCATGTGTCACCATGCCTGGCCCCCCTCTTTTTTTTTTTTTAAATAAGGTAGGGTCTCTTCTAGCCCAGGCTGACCTGGAATTCACTGTGTAGATGTAGTCTTAGGCTGGCCTCCTCAAACTCACAGTGATCCTTCTGCCTTGGCCTCCCGAGTGCTGGGATTAAAAGTATGCACCACCCCACCTGGCTTCACTTGCTTTTAATTAAACATGCATATACTGACAGCATTGTATTATATACCATCATAGTATATAGGGCTTGGGAAATTTTTTTCTTAATTATTTTATTTATTTATTTCAGAGAAAGAGGCAGAGAGAGAGAATGGGAGCACCAGGGCCTCCAGCCACTGCAAACAAACTCCAGATACATGCGCCCCCTTGTACATCTGGCTTACGTGGGTCCTGGAGAGCCGAACTGGGATCCTTTGGTTTTGCAGGCAAACGCCTTAACTGCTAAGCCATCTCCAGCCCCTTTGGGAAATGTTTTAAAACTGTACACTCCTTACACTACTCAGGTTTCTGTTTTTCTGTGCCAGGGACTGAGTTTAGGTCTCCTGCATGTCAGGCAAGCCTTCTACTGTGACACCACATCCCTAGCACTGGCTTTTGATTGGCTTGTTTTTTCATAAAACTGGATAGTCTGTTTAAGATTCCAGTGGTAGCATTAACTTGGGTTTTATGACTGTGTATGTGTGGGGACAAATGTGAAAGCCGCAGGTCAATGTCAAGTGTCTCCCTCACACATTCTCCATCTTTTTTTTTTTTTTTTTTTTTTTGGTTTTCCGAGGTAGGTTCTCACTCTAGCTCAGACTAACCTGGAATTCACTATGGAATCTCAGGGTAGCTTTAAACTCACGGTGATCCTCCTACCTCTGCCTCCTGAGTGCTGGGACTAAGGGTGTGCACCACCACACCCGGCTTCCATCTTTTTTTTTTTTTCTTCTGAAGTAGGGTCTCCCTCTAGCCCAGGCCATCATATTATTTTGAGACAGAACTTCTCACATAACCTGTTGTTCACCAATCATACTAGATTAGCTTGTCAGTGAGCCTCAGGGGTCTCCTGTCTCTGCCTCCCAGTGCTGGAATTACAAGCCTGTGCTACTGCTGTGCCTAGCTTTTACATGGGTGCTGGGGATCCAAACTCTGGTCCTCATGTTTAGGCAGCAAGTACTTTACCTACTGAGTCATCTGTCATCTCTCTGGCCCTGGTTTTATGATGTAAAAAAAAATTTTTTTTTGTTTATTTTATTTATTTATTTGAGAGCAACAGACACAGAGAGAAAGAGGCAGATAGAGAGAAAGAATGGGCACACCAGGGCCTCCAGCCACTGTAAACGAACTCCAGATGCGCCCCCTTGTGCATCTGGCTAACGTGGGTCCTGGGGAATCGAGCCTCGAACCAGGGTTCTTGGGCTTCATAGGCAAGAGTTTAACCTCTAAGCCGTCTCTCCAGCCCAAAATATTTTTTATTTAATTATTTGTTTAAGAGAGAGGAAATGGGCACACCAGGGCCTCTAACCACTGCAAACGAACTCCAGATGCATGTGCCACCTTGTACATCTGTCTTATGTGGGTACTACGGAATCAAACCTGTGTCCTTAGGCTTCGCAGGCAAGCACCTGCTAAGCCATCTCTCCAGTCTCATGATTGTTTTTAGAGGCAATAATACTCCTTGAAAACTGAATGAATAGGGCTAAGGGCATAGTTTAGTTGTAGAACATTTGCCTAGCATGCATGTACAAGGCCATGGATTTAATTCTTGGTGCTGGAAAAAAAAAAAATGTATGTTTTAAGGTAGGGGGTTGACTTTCTGGTGTTTTTAAAATTTTTATTGTTTGAGAGAAAGAGAAAGAGAGAGAATGGGTGTGCCAGGGCCTCTAGCCACTGCAAATGATCTCCAGATGCATGCACCACCTGGTGCATCTGGCTTATGTGGGTCCTGGGGAATTGAACCTGAGTCCTTAGGCTTCGCTGGCAAGCGCCTTACCACTAAGCCATCTCTGCAGCCCCTGTCTCCTTTTGTTCTTTTAACTACTAAGGATTGAACCAGGGCTTTTATACATGCTAGGCAAGCACACTACCATGGCCTTTTTTTTTTTTTTTAAACCATCTTATGGGAGAAACTTGTGTTCTGTTAGATGACATAACCTGCTTCCTGTGTGAGCTGCTGTGGTTGTGTTCTTCCCATAGGTCAGATTGAATTGTACACACACCTGCCTGTGATGAAACAGCTGGTCCAGCAGCTCGAGCAGTGGGAGTTCAGAGTCTGTGGAGTTTTTCTTGTTGATTCTCAGTTCATGGTGGAGTCATTCAAGGTCTGATGAGAAATTGTTTTTAAATTTTTATTATTTATTTGCATGTATGTGTAGGCATGTTAGGGTCTCTTGCCACTGCAAATGAATGCCATATGCTTGTACCACTTTTTCTGAATGCCAGATTCTTGTGTCAATTTTTTTGCCTCTGGCTTTACATGGGTACTGGAGAATTGAGTCTGTACGGGCAGGCTTTGCAAACAAGCATCTTTAACTGCTGAGCCATCTCCCTAGTCCCTGAGGATGGATGGATGGGTGGGTGGGTGGATGGATGGATGGATAGATAGATAGATAGATAGATAGATATAATTTGTTTGTTTGAGGTAGGGTCTCACTCTAGCTTAGGCTGACCTGGATCTCATTCTGTAGTCTCAGGGTGGCCTCGAAATCACGGCGATCCTCCTACCTCTGGTGATCTTCCTACCTCTGTGTACCAAGTGCTGGGTTTAAAGGTGTGTACCACCACGCCCGGCTCCCTGAAAATAATTTTATTGGGCTGGAGAGATGGCTTAGTGGTTAAGGTACTTGCCTGTGATGCCTAGAGACCCACGTTTGATTCTCCAGATCCCACATTAGCCAGATGCACAAAGGTGAGGCAAGTGCAAGGTCACACCTGCCCACTAGATGGTGTATACATCTGGGGTTTGATTGCAGTGGCTGAGGCCCTTCTGTGCCAATTCTCTCTCTGTCTGTCTCTCTCTCTCTAAAATTAAAAAGTAATAAAAATATTTATTTTTATTTTTTGGTTTTTTGAGGTAGGGTCTTGCTGTAGCCCAGGCTGACCTGGAATTCACTATGTAGTCTCAGAATGACCTCGGACTAATAGTGATCCTTCTATCTCTGCCTCCTGAGTGCTGTGATTAAAAATGTATGCCACCATGCCCGGCTAGGATAATTTGTTATTTGCTTGTTTTTTATTTTTGCTTTTCAAGGTAGGGTCTCACTGTAGCCCAAGCTGACCTGGAATTCAGTATGTAGTCTCAGGGTGGCCTTCTACCTCTGCCTCCTGAGTGCTGGGATTAAAGGCATGTGCCACCATACCCAGCCTGGATAATGTTTTTTTTTTTTTTTTTTTTTAATTTTATTTATTTATTTGACCAGGGGGTGAGTGGGGAGAGAATGGTCGCACCAGGGCCTCCAGCCACTGCAAACAAACCCCAGATGCATGTGGTACCTTGTGCATCTGGCTTATGTAAGTCCTGGGGAATCAAATCTGGCTCCTTTGGCTTTGCAGGCAAATGCCTTAACTACTAAGCCATCCCTTCAGCCCTGGGTAATTTTTAAAAATTAATTTATTTGAGAGAGAAACAGAATCAGAAAGAGTATGGGTGTACCAGGGCCTCCTGCCACTGCAAGCAAACTCCAGATGCATGTGCCACTTTGTATGTCTGGCTTTACGTGGGTACTGGGGACTCAAACGTAGGCCATCAGGCTTTGCAAGCTACTGCCTTTAACCGCTGAATCATCTCCCCAGCTGCTGAAAATAAGTCTTAAGATCTTTCAATAATTAGTTAAAGACAGTGAAAGTATCTATTCATTATTGTGTGCTTCTGGGCATTCCATAGACTATTCCAGTTGTTTGCTATCCCCAGTTACTACAATATGTGACTATAGCTGGCATGATGGTGCCTTTAATACCAGCTCTTAGGAGGCTGAGGTAGGAGGATTGCTGGGAGTTTGAGGCCAGCCTGAGACTACATAGTGAATTCCAGGTCAGCCTGGGCTAGAGTGAGATCCTACTTTGAAAAGTCAAAAAAGAAAAAAAAGTGAATATATTTTAACACAAAAATAGCAAATGAAGCTGGGCATGGTAGTGTATGCTTTTAATCCCAGCACTCGGGAGAAAGGTAGGAGGATCACCGTGAGTTCAAGGCCACCCTGAGATTATTCCAGGTCAGCCTGAGCTAGAGTGAAACCCTACCTCCCAAAACCAAAACAAAAAAAGTAAATGATACATACAGATTTTGGGGAACTGCTTACCAAGAAAAAAATTAAAGCAGGTGTTACATAAAATAGAATTTTTTTTTTTTTTTTATGAGAGAGAGAGGAGAGAATTGGCACACCAGGGCCTCTAGCCTCCACAATTGAACTCCACATGTGTGTGCCACCTTGTGCGCATGTGTGACCTTGTGCACTTGTGTCACCTTGTGTTTCTGGCTTATGTGGGATCTGGAGAGTTGAACATGGGTCCTCAGGCTTTGCAGGCAAGCACCTTAACCGCTAAGCCATCTCTGAAGCCCAGTTTTTGGGTTTTTTTATTTTTAATTTTTTATTTTAATTTTTATTGCTGAACTGAGCATGGTAGTTCATGCCTATAATCCCAACATTGGAGAGACTGAGGCAGAAAGAATGCTGTGAGCTCAAGGCCAACCTGAACTACCTAGCAAGTTCCAAGTCAGACTGGGCTACAGAATAAATCTACTTTGAATTTATTTTATGTTAATTTATTTTATTTTGGTTTTTCGAGGCAGGGTCTCACTCTTAGCTCAGGCTGACCTGCAATCATTTATTCTCAGGGTGTCCTTGAACTCACAGCCATCCTCCTGCCTCTGCCTCTCGAGTGCTGGGATTAAAGTTGTCTGCCACCACGCCCAGTCTACTTTGAATTTTCTAAGGACCTTTTTCCAGTTTATGAACTTTCTAAATCAGCTTTGTTATTTGAGAGAGAGAGAGGGAGTGGGAGTACCAGGGCCTCTAGCCACTGCAAACAAACTCCAGACACATGTGCCACTTGTGTATCTGGCTAACGTAGGTACTAGGAAATCAAACCTGGGTCTTTAGGCTTCATAGGCAATTGCCTTAACCACTGAGCCATCTCTCTAGCCTTCTCGTTAGTAGTTTTGAGGAGTATTGAATGGAAAAGGAGGCCTGTGACGCAGTCTAAACTGTAAAATGTGATTGATAAATGTGAGTTGATTTTTGGGCATGCTTACTATGTAGCAAAGGCTAACCCAGAACTCACTATCCTCCTGCACCTGCCACCATGTCCTTCTGGTCACTGTAGGATAAGCCTTCATCTTCCCTCTTTACAAGAGTAGCCTTTCTTGGCTTGAGCCAGTTTCCTTCTGGTGGGGACTAGAAGCTTGTATGTGGAGACTTAGTTGGCAACAACTGACTCATCTTCGCTTTTCTGTTCCCTCCTTCAGTTTATTTCTGGCATCTTGGCAGCCCTGAGCGCCATGATCTCCCTAGAAATTCCACAAGTTAACATCATGACGAAAATGGATCTGCTAAGTAAGAAGGCAAAGAAGGAGATTGAGAAGTGAGTCCTGCTCTTCCTGTCCCCTGGGGTCCCAGTGGCAGACGAACCTTTGCTTCTGAGACTCAAGGTGCTGGCACTTTGTCCCTGGGCCCTGAGTTTCTCTTCCTTTCACGCATTGTCTTCTTTCTCACTTGTAAGGTTTCTAGATCCAGACATGTATTCTTTGTTAGAAGATTCAACAAGTGATTTAAGAAGCAAAAAATTCAAGAAATTGACTAAAGCTATATGCGGACTGGTAAGCATTTGAAATGTAATTTTACAAATTGTTTTCTAAATGGCCTGGTCAAGTGTTTGCCCATGTCCAGCCAGTGGTTACCAGGATGGGCAACACAGTCCAACTCTGTTCCCTGCAAGAGGAAGAATGTGGAGCAGGACTTGCATATCTGTTAACTCAAGCCAAATGCACAATTTGGAATTATTTGTGCTTTTCAGATAAGTGCATGAAACAATCTCTAGTTAGGTGATAATCCAAGGCATGCTGTGGCTGGCCAGAGGTCAGGAAGATAAATAATGATTTACTGCTATTCTGTCCCTCCCTCAGTTCACCTCACAAATATTTATTCTTCTGTTTTTTCCAGGTAGGGTCTCACTCTAGCCCATGCTGACCTGGAATTCAAATTCACTTTATAGTCTCAGGATGACCTCAAACTCATGGTGACCCTTCTACCTCTGCTTCCCTAGTATAAGGATTAAAGGCGTGTGCCACCATGCCTGGCCTCACAAATTTTTTTTATTATTAATTTTTATTTATTTATTTGAGTGAGAGAGAGACAGAGCAAATGGGCACACCAGGGCCTCCAGCCACTGCAAACAAACTCCAGATGCATGTGCCACCTTGTGCAGCTGGCTCATGTGGGTCCTGGGGAATCAAACCTGGTACCTTTGACTTTGCAGGCCAGTGCCTTAACCGCTAAGTCATCCCTCCAGCCTCTCAAATATATATATATATATATATATTTTTAAATTTTTATTTATTTATTTGAGAGAGAAAATGGGCACACCAGGGCCTTCAGCCGCTACTAATGAACTCCAGATGTATGTGCCACCTTGTGCATCTGGTTTACATGGGTCCTGGGGAATTGAACCAAGGTCCTTTGGCTTTCCAGGCAAGTGTCTGAACCACTAAGCCATCTCCAGCACCCCCTCAAATTTTTTTATTTTTTATTGTTTTTTTTTTTTTTTTTTTGGTTTTTCAAGGTAGGGTCTCACACTAGTCCAGGCTGGCCTGGAATTCACTCTGTAGTCTCAGGGTGCCCTTGAACTCACAGCGATCCTCCTACCTCTGCCTCCCGAGTGCTGGGATTAAAGGCGTGCACTGCCACACCCGGCTTCCCTCAAATATTTTTAATGAGAAGTGCAAATGTAGCCGTGGGTGGTGGTGCACACTTTTTGTCCCAGCATTTGGAAGTCTGAGGTAGGAGGATTGCCCTGTGTTTGAGGTCAGTATGAGATTACAGAGTTAGTTCTAGATCAGCCTGGGCTACAATGAGACCCTGTCTTGAAAAAACAAATGAACATGATTATAAACATGGTTATAAAACAAAACAAAAATGGTTATGAAACTCAGACCTAAGATGACAGTTACATATTTTGCACAACTTCAGAATGGAGCCTTTCTTGAAATCCTCAATTTATAGATTGATGACTACAGCATGGTTCGGTTCTTACCTTACGATCAGTCTGATGAAGAAAGCATGAATATTGTACTACAGCACATTGATTTTGCCATTCAATATGGAGAAGACTTGGAATTTAAGGAACCAAAGGTAATTTTTTGTTGTTTGTTTGTTTGTTTCTTTTGTTTTTCGAGGTAGGGTCTCACTCTGGCCCAGGCTGACCTGGAATTCACTCTGTAGTCTCAGGGTGGCCTCAAACTCATGGTGATCCTCCTACCTCTGCCTTCCGAGTGCTGGGATTAAAGGCGTGCGCCACCACGCCCGGCCCAAAGGTAATTTTGAGCTGAGGTATTTATTGGCTTTGGAAAAAAAGTATGGTGGTCTGAATACCAGGCAACTCTTACTTGGTTTAGTGAAGGTAGAAGTGACTGAAGAATGTAAGGGTGTCTGTGCACTATACATCTGGGTAAACGCTCTCCAGTGTGGGTTTTCTTAGCATTAGCCTCACCTGTGAGCAGTGCCTGGAGCTGCCCTGGATAGTATTTCCTTATAGAGCCTTGCTGGGCAGCGTGTATGCACACATGAGGTCTCAGAGAGAGGGACCACTCTGTTTACTGTTTTGTGTTTCCTTGTGTCAGGAACATGAAGAGGAGTCTTCCTCTCTGTTCGATGAGTATTTTCAAGAACGGCAGAACGAGTGAAGCGTTCACTAAGACAGCTGTGGCCACACCGCAGAACCCTCTTCTCTCGGAAGGAGGCAGGAGTAGTGGCTACTTGTTTGCATGAAAAAGAAGACAACGCGCCTCTTTTCCAGGAGTATGCCTGATTAAGTTCTGGGGTATTTGAAACTACTGCTCCGAAAAGTGGGGTCTTTTATTCTAACAACGTTGGTTTGATTTTAAAAGCCAAAGTTGCAATAAATGCATGAAGACTTGTATATGATATGAACTAGCGCCTGAGCTATACACTTAGGGCAGGCCTGACTTTTTTTTCTTTTTTCTTTTTTCTTTTTCTTTTTGTTTTTTTTGAGGTAGGGTCTCACTCTAGCCCAGGCTGACCTGGAATTCACTATGGAGTCTCAGGGTGGCCTCAAACTCACGGCGATCCTCCTACCTCTGCCTCCCGAGTGCTGGGATTAAAGGCGTGCACCACCACGCCTGGCTCTGACTTTAATTTTATGGTTTTATTTTTGTTGTTTTTGAGGTTTTCATTCTTTTTTTTTTTTTTGAGATCCACACGTAATTGTAACAAAATATATTTGTACATTCAAGACAAATCTGGAAAGATGTATCTACATTGCTCATCTTCCTATTTTCCTATGCCAAACATGTATTACTTGTATAATTAAAACTGTTTTGGGAGCTGGGGAGATGACATAGTGATTAAGTGTATTTTCTGTGCACGTGTGAGGGTGTGAGGGGGCTTGAAGCCACATAAGCAAATGGGCAAGCCCTCATACACCTGGAAGGCTGTGGTGAAGAACAGCGAACTCCAGTGTCAGTAAGAGACTCCCGCTCAAAATAAGAACAGTGTGACAGCTTCAGGTTCGCTGCAATGAACTTCCAGACCTGGCACAGTTATGGAGGAAGGGATATTTATAGAAGTTTACAGATCCAGGGGAAGTTCCCTAATGGCAGAAGAAGCTGGCCTACTTGCACAGGACCAAGCACAGAATAGCCACAAAGCCACGCAGCACCCTTCTGGAACTAGGCACTTTGCATATCTTTAGATTGGTGTCTCAAACCCATGACCACAACTTACGATCCGCCCAGTGACACCTTCTCCAGCCAGGTGGCTGCAGAACCAAACTACAAACTAATAAAACTGAGTATATTGGGGGCCATGTATTCCAACTACCACACACAGGGAGAGCCTGCGTGAACGCCTGCCTGCATCAGGTGGCTCTGCACTTCACCTCAGTGCAGCGCCTGGTTACCACAGCAGGCTGGGTGTTCTGGTCCAGCCCAGGGCTGCCCAACTCCTGCAGTGTCCCCATTGCCCTGGGGCTCCAACAGCCAGTCACTGGGCCTCTCAGCTCTAGCCCCACAGCCATGGCCAGGAAGCTGGCCGCTTGTCAGCACCACCATTTTTTTTTTTTTTTTTTTTTTTTTTTTTTTTTTTTTTTTTTTTTTTTTTGGTTTTTCGAGGTAGGGTCTCACTGTAGCCCAGGCTGACCTGGAATTCACTATGGAGTCTCAGGGTGGCCTCGAACTCACGGCGATCCTCCTACCTCTGCCTCCCGAGTGCTGGGATTAAAGGCGTGCGCCACCACGCCCGGCTAGCACCACCATTTTTGCACCTGAAAACTTCTTTAAAATTTATTTGAGAGAGGCAGACTGAGTATGGACACGCCAGAGCCTCTTGTCTCTCTGCAAAGGACCTCCAGGTGCATGTGCCACACTGAGCAGCTGGCTTTATGTGGGCACTTGGGAATCGAGCCCTGGGGCTAGCAGGCTTCGTAAACAAGTGTCTAACCACTGAGCCGTATCTCTAGTCCAAATAAATTTTTTTAAAAAGTACAGGTTCGCATTTTCCTGTTGCAAGCTATTGTGTTCTGCCTTTACCATATATATGTCCCTGTCATTCACTGTCCTTCAGTGGCCTTGTATACAGAGATGTGCTATATCCTTCCAGTCTCCCACCTGTCACAGGAATTAAGAATAGTGTTTTTAGCCAGGCGTGGTGGTGCACACCTTTAATCCCGGCACTGGCAGGCAGAGGTAGGAGGATCACTATGAGTGCAAGGCCACCCTGAGACTACATAATGAATTCCAGGTCAGCTTGGACTAAAGTGAAACCCTACCTTGGAAAAAAAAAAAATAGTGTTTTTTTATTCTCTAATTATTTGCTATCAGCAGTCAGGTCTTGTCTTGGTGAGGTCTCAGCCCGGCCTGTGCCGCAGGTCCTGATGGGAAGGTCTGTCCCCCCACTTTGGGTGTGTTCAGGTGCCTCATCAAAGAAGGCTGCTGGGAGAGAGGTCTCAGTGCTACACCCCACTGTCATTTGTCCTCAGCTCTTTGGTGAGCTTGAGTCTTCCTAGCAGTCACTGAAAAGAGAAGCTTCTCTAACAACAAATGAGTATCGTTAGTACATGGACATAAACCTAAGCATTTAGACGGCAGTTTGGTGGCCTAAATCCACTTAGCCAGAAAATGGTGTAGTTTCCCCTTAGGGCTTATGACTTCCCAAGCTACAGGCTTTGGATTAGGTTTTCATTTCTAGACAGAAATTCCCTTCCATCGAGTGGGCCTCAAATAAAATCAGAGAACAAACAGTTGGTTTCCCCCATAACAGACATGTCACAATTGGACTAGTTGGTAAATTTGGTCTGCTGGACAGCTATATAGCTTACCGGATTCACTGCTAGTTAAGACCCTTGATGGCATTTCTCCTGCAACAGGCTGCACAGCTCTTTCCAGTATCCCTACAGTTACTCAGCAGGGAGGAGGCTTCCAGCTCAGCCCCAAGCTTGATGTCTCAGTGACCTGCAGCACAAGCTTGTGGTATCTTCAGCAATAGGGTCTTACCATTGCTTACCAACTTTGGCAGTATCCCATAATGCTTTTGGGGAAATATTTTTGTGTATTTGAAAGACAGCAATAGAGAAAGACAGCAAGGGTGTGTAAGGATTTCTCATCATTGCCAGTGAATTCCAGAACTACACTCCACGTTGTGCATCTGTATCTATGTGGCTACTGGACAATTGAACTCAGGTTGGCAGGCTTTTAAGTAAGCACCTTTAACTGCTGAACCATCTCCCCAGTCCTTTCTAGGTTTTTGTTGTTGTTTTTTAAAATTTTTATTTATTTGAGAGAGAGAGAATGGGTGTACCAGGGCCTCTAGCCAGTGCAAACAAATTCCAGATGCATGCACCATCATGTATATCTGGCTTAGGTGGGTTCTGGGGAATCGAACCTGAAACATTAGGCTTCACAGGCAAGTGCCTTAACCACTAAGCCATCTCTTCAGCCCTCTTTCCAGGTGTTTTGTTGTTGTTGTTTTTTTCCCCCCCCCCTGAGGTAGGGTCTCGCTCTACCTCAGGCTGACCTGGAATTCACTGTGTAGTCTCTGGGTGTCCTTGAACTCACAATGATCCTACCTCTGCCTCCCAAGCCCTGGGATTAAAGGCATCCTTTAGGTCATGGGGCTGGGCCCCAAAAGCATCCTTTAAGTACCCACACTAAATCATTTGTGCACATAGGAGGCTTTACTGAGGAAGATGTTAGGGTTCGGGCTGGAGAGAAGGGTTAGCGGTTAAGCGCTTGCCTGTGAAGCTTAAGGACTCTTGTTCAACTCTCCAGATCCCACATAAACCAGATGCACAGTGACACTAGTGTGTAAGTTTGCACATGTGCACAAAGGAGCACACATGTCTCGTGTTTGATTGCAGTGGCTGGAGGCCCTGGCACACCAGTTCTTTCTCTGTCACTTTCTAGCAAGAAAAAAATTTTTTAAAAAATGTAAGGGTTAGGGACCACAGGAGGAAGGTTGAAAGGATTTGATTGGTGAGTGCAGATCGTGGACCAATCTATATGCCCCATCAGATGTCTTTACCAGGCAGATCAGGGTGCTTTATGGGACATACGGGGAGCTAGTTGTTCATCCTTGGTAAGTCCCTCAGTTACCAGTTGTGAGCCCCCTCTTCAATTAATATGGGCTACTGTCTTCTCTGAATTACCTCCCTCGGTTGCTTAAGCTCGATTGTTAGAACTTTAATTTGTAGCTTGCCTATTTGCTCTCTTGGACCCAGACATAATGGTCAATTTTTTCTCCTCTTCAGCTGTTAGGAGATTTACTATTAAATCTTTTTTAAAAAAATATATTTATTTATTTATTTATTTGATGCAGAGAGAGGGAGAGAATGGGCGTGCCAGGGCCTTCAGCCACTGTAAACGAACTCCAGATGCATGCCCCCCCTTGTGCATCTGGCTTACCTGGGTCCTGGAGAATTGAATCGGGGTCCTTTGTCTTTGCAGGCAAACACCTTAACCGCTAAACCATCTCTCCAGCCCCTATTAATATTTTTTAAATCTTACTTTTATTTATTTATATTTTTAATTGTTTTATATATCAGATCAGAGGGACAGAGGGAGAGAGAATGGGCACATCGAGGCCTCCAGCCACTGCAGACGAACTCCAGACGCATGCGCCACCTTGTGTATCCAGCTCACGTGGGACCTGGAGGATCAAACCTGGGTCCTTAGGCTTCGCAGGCAAGCGCCTTGACCGCTAAGCCATCACTCCAGCCCTAAATCTTACTTTTAAATTGGCCCTTTCCTTACCTACAAATTGAGTCCCAGTCTCACCATAAGGTCCTTCCCAGATAATAACCCCTGTCTCTGGGACAAATAGGGCTTCTCTGATTTGTTCTATACTTGACCTAGCAAGCGTTTCCTTAAATAGTGAGACTTGGAGCTTTCTCCTTTTACACTAGATACCACAAGTTTCTCCTTGAATTTTGTGCCCTCGGGTTGGGAAGCTAGGGGAGGATCAGGCAGCTCCTGAGACCACTAGGAGAGTGAGTTCCTTCCCTTCAGCCTTAAGTTGATCAACAGCTCCAAGTGGGATCTCCTAAATAGAAGCCCTCTAGTTGCCTAACCTTTCTCAAAGGCCCTAAGAGGAAGTACTTTTTCTTGCATTTCCATTTGGGACATTTCCTTCAGAAATGTCCAGGTTTTCCACGTTTGTAACATCTATTCACACTCATAGAACACTTTCCTTGAGGTATTCTTTGTGGCCCCCTTAGATTCTGCCCCCGTCTGCTTTCTCCTCTGATGAAGAGGGGCCCATGTACTTCTCATTACCTCTTCTACTATGGAAACCATAATCTTTGTCATCTCTTTTATTGATTTATTTATTTTTTCAAGGTAGGGTCTCACTGTAGCCCAGGCTGACCTGGAATTCACTATGGAGTCTCAAGGTGGCCTCGAACTCACAGCAATCTGCCTACCTCTTCCTCCCGAGTGCTGGGATTAAAGGCCTGTGCCACCACATCCGGCTTTTTTTTTTCTCTTCCTGACAAAACCCTTCTGAACTCCTCCCCTCCCCCCACCGTCTTTTGTCAAGGTAGGGTCTTGATATAGCCCAGGCTGACCTGGAATTCACTCTGTAGTCCCAGGGTGGCCTCGAACTCAGTGATCCTCCTACCTCTGCCTCCAGAGTGCTGGGACTAAAGGTGTGCGCCACCACACTAGCCCCAGAGATATTCTTTAATACACGTAATGCTTAGTTCCCCAATTAGTCCTCCCCAGGTCATTGTTAGGATCTCTTAGGGAACTTGGGTTCCGTCACTCTAGCTCCTCTGCAGAACGACTCAAGGAGGGGAAAAGAATGGCCATGGAGAAGATGTCCATTCTGGCATACCATAACTCCTTGTGACTGACCCAGGAGTGTGCTCACTCAGCAGTACTCTAAGAGTGACAGAGGCAAATGTGTCATCAGAAGGGGACCTGTGTATAGACATACCCCTGGCCATTCCTCTGAGGAGCGGGCACAGGTGCTGCAGGAAATGGCCAGGGACGGTGATGCCTGTCACTTTTTTTTAATAATACTTTATTTTTATTTATTAATTTGAGAGGGAGAGAGAGATACAGAAATATGCAGGTTGAGTGAGAGAGACAGAGAGAGAGAGACAGAGACAGAGAATGGCCACACCAGGGCCTCCAACCACTACAAACAAACTCCAGACGCATGCGTCCCCTTGTGCATCTGGCTTATGTGGGTCCTGGGGAGTTGAACCTGGGTCCTTTGGCTTTGCAGGCAAGCGCCTTAACCACTAAGCAATCCCTCCATCCCTCAGCCTGTCACTTTTAAAGACACATACATACACAGCAGCCTGAAAGAGTTCTGTGACTCACAGTGTGAAGGGAGTCAGGAATGGGAGGGGTGTGTTGCACAGTGATACTTAGGGGTCACCTGTCTGTACCACGCATTGAGTTTACTCTCTCCATGGTGACATCTCCCCTTTTTAGATCTGTGGCAAGGGCCAGTGCCTGTGAGGCTGGCCCCAAGTACAGGTCCTTTGGCCAGCCCAGGTGTCCAAGGGATGTGAGCAGAGGCAGCTGTCTGGATCTGGGAGGAGGATGTGTGGCAAGATGGAGCAGTGTCTACTCCTTGTGACAGGATGGATCCGGCTAATATGGACCCCTAAGCGTCGATATGAAGGACTCATGAACCAGAGGGATGCCATGACAGGCTTCAGAGTCACCAGTAGGCCTAAGTTTCTGTTTTCCAGCAAGGTTTAAATAAGAATTTAACAGTTACTGAAAAAAGATCACAAACTGCTTATGCCATACATTTCTACAGTCATAAGTTGCTTAAGTTCCTCAAATGCACATAGCCAATCACAATAAAGGTTACCTAATCTGCTTGAAATTCCCCTAGCCCCCTGCCCACCAGTTTTGGCCCCCCAGCATCCTAAGCCTATCAGAAAAATACAAGTGCAGTTACTACTTAAATCTACCAATCATGTAACCATTTCCCTACTTCTTTGTTCAAATCCCTATAAAAAAAAAACCTGCCCCCCTGATGCTCAGGGCTCTTGTATGGATCCACTGCATTGGTGAAGTCAAGAGTCCGAGCTTAAGCCTGAAATAAAGTTCCTTGCCTTTGCATACATGTTTGGTTTTCCTTGGTGGTCACTGGGGGTGCCAAGAACTGAGCATAACAGACATCACAAATGCACCCTCCCACCAGACTCCAGCCTGATACCTGAAGACCCCACCCCTCGGGCAGGCCATTCCCAAGTCCCTCTCTTATGAGCGACCCAGCATGAGGAAAAACTATAGTGGTCCTCGTGCATTCACCAGTGACTGTCCCTGAAGTCAGTTCCATCTGTGACACACTGCCTGTTGAAGTCTGTCCTCTGGTTTGTCTGAGCCAGGGGTGAAGTGGCACATTTCCTGTGGGGAGAAGGGGCTGGGGCAACAGCCTCTCTGATACAAACACTGGCAGGTGAGCTTCCTCAAGGAGCCTGTTCAGTATGTCTGTGCTGAGAACAGACCTGTCTGTATAGATGTGTGTAGATCCCACCCAGACCCGAGAATCTCCCACGTAGGCTTCAAAGTCAGAGGAGGCTGGGACTGGACACACTTGGGACTTCAATTTCTGCTCTTAAGGGAGGTCACAGAAGAGGAGCTCAGTGCAGGGGTCAGGTGAGGCCAGGGCCGGGGCCTAGATGTGGCTGGCTGAGCTCTGTGGCACCAGTACACAGTGAGTCTTTGTCATACCGGGTCAAACAACTGGTGCAGGACCACTGTTGTTGGTACCCACTGACAGGTGTCAATCATGCACCTGTGACTGTTATATGCAGGCACGTGTTTGAGTGCCTTCTTTCAGCCGTCATAGCTTACATCTAGAAGCCAGATGGATGAGGAATCCCATGTTCAACCCGTTAAGTTAGGTTTTGTTGTGAATGGTCCCTTTCCAGTCAGGGTCCTCGTCGTGGCTGGCTGGTGTCACTCTAGAGCACTTCTTTGGGGCTTTGGTCAGGGGCGACCCAGACCGCAATGATCAGCTACTTGGTCCAGGCCAGGCCTCCAGCCCCTGCTGCCCGCTCCCTTAGAGAGATGTATAAAGATCTCACAGATCATTTCAGTGTGCCAACAGTATGCGTGGTCTCTCCCCTATTTATACTCTGGAAATAGCCACAGTTACTGACAAACCATAAAGGGAATCCTGACAGAGGGCTCCCAAATCTGTGGGGATTATTCATTTTCATGTCTTAGCAGTTGTTGAAAAAGAGTGGAGGGTAGGGTAACATATTCATTTGTTTTTGAGGGTGGCTCTTGCTTTGTAGCCCAGGCTGGTCATCAAGATTCCTTTGACCATTGATATTCCCAGAAAACACTCTTACTCTTTTTGAGACTCTCCCCAGAAACCAGTATCTTCTTTTTTAAGAAATTCACTTTCTTGGGCTGGAGAGATGGGTTAGCAGTTAAGGCACTTGCCTGCAAAGCCAAAGGACCTCTGTTCAATTCCCAGTGCCTACATAAGCCAGGTGCAGAAGGTGGTGCATGCATCTGGAGTTCATTTTCAGTGGCTGGAAGCCCTGGCGTGCCCATTCTCTGTCTCTCACTCTGCCTCTTTCCCTGTATCAAATAAATAAATAAAAATAAAATACTTTTTTAAAAAAGAAATTCACTTTATTTTTAAAAATTATATATATATATATATATATATATATATATATATACATACATACACACACACACACACATACATATTGGTTTTTCAAGGTAGGGTCTTACTCTAGCTCAGGCTGGCCTGGAATTCACTATGTAGTTTCAGGGTAGCCTTGAACTCATGGAGATCCTCCTACCTCTGCCTCCTGAGTGCTGGGATTAAAGGCCTGGCAATTTTTTAAAAAGGCATTTTAAAATTTTTTTAAACTATTATTTATTTATTTATTAGAGACAGAGAGGGAGAGAGAGAAGTGAAAATGAATGGGCACACCAGGGCCTCTAGCCACTGCAAATGAACTCCAGATACATGCACCACTATGTGCATCTGTCTTACGTGGGGCCTGGGGAATCAAACCTGGGTCCTTTGGCTTTGCAGGCAAGCACCTTAACTGCTAAGCCATCTCTCCAGCCCTCTTCTTCCTCTTTTTTTTTTTTTTTTTTTTTTTTTTTGAGGTAGGGTCTCACTCTGGCCCAGGCTGATCTGGAATTCACTACGGAGTCTCAGGGTGGCCTTGAACTCACAGTGAATCTCCTACCTCTGCCTCCTGAGTGCTGGGATTAAAGGCGTGTGCCACCATGCCCGGCTCTCCTCTTTTCTCTTTTTAAAGTTTGTGTGTGTATGATGGGTTGTGTGTTGGGCATGTGCATACCATGGTACGCATGTGTGGAACTTTAGTAAGAGTACCATCTTGAGCAGTGTTGTGATAAACATGTAACATAACATTGCCCCAGCATGACACAAACACCTTTTTTCTGTCAATATCATATCTAAAGCTATTCGATTTCCCAGGCTACCCTGCATTAAAGTAGTTTTTTCTGGTGTAGTTGGTGAACCTTTGTTGATTGAGTACAGTAAATGTAATTAATTCAATAAACATTTTTATTTACAGCCTTGAGATTGGCATGGTGCTGTGATCACCTCCAGCCTGCAGAGGGCAGTGCAGCACAGGGCTGGTGGAGATTAAACCTGACCTGGTGGGAGGTGCACGCCTGCTACTGGCACTTGGAACTCCTGCCAAGAGGGGTGGTGGGCACAGCAGGAGCTGTGCAAGAGCCCTAGGGCAACTGAGGCCTGTATCTCCCCACACCGCAGCCCCAGCACCCACGGCCCAGGTGTATATTCCAGACCGACCTGGGCTGCTTATGGGACAGCTGGACATTGGCAGCGTGAAGAAAGGGCATCCTGTTGTCAGAGCCACGGGAGAGTCAGCTCCTTTCCCAGCCCCGCGTGCTATTCGATTTCTGCCTTCAAATTCAGTAGGAACTCCTGGTGGCTCTCCTATAGCACATCCATGTAAATGGGAGTGAAAACCCCTGATTTTGCTCTTTTAAATTGTTGAGCTGGGTCCTGTTGAGGAGAATTAAAAGCAGGATGAAGGCCCTGAGACTCCATAGTGAATTCCAGATCAGCCTGGGCCAGAGTGAGACCCTACCTCGGAAAAAAAAGGGGGGGAGGGGGAGGAGGAAGGAAAGGGAAGGAAGGAAGGAAGGAAGGAAGGAAGGAAGGAAGGAAGGAAGGAAGGGAAAAGCAGGGTGAAGGGGCTAGCCATTGGCCCACGCAGCAGGGTCATGTCTGGGCCATATACCACCAGACACCAGCTCCAGGAATGTGCAGGGTGGAGTAGCTAGGGTTTGCTCCGCCAGCATTTGAGACACTTACGATGTGGGTGCCGGCCTTGAAGTCTCCTACAAGCCAGGAGACTGACCCCATGTCAGTGAGGTAGTGCGATGCACCTCCCTATGACGAACGGGGAGGCCCGGGTGGACCTATGTGCGTGGCAGGAAACATGAGCGACAAGCTCCAGGTTAGTTCCCCAGGCATCCTTGCTGAGGAATGGAGTCATATGCAACTTACCCCACTGGATGAGAGAGTGCTAACGGGTTTGGGTCACCCCACTGCACAGGCTCGACACTCACTCTTATAGAACTCTACCCATTCAATAACCCATACCCCAGTCTCTGTCTCTAATGCTGGTCTTACCTCTGTTGGGGTCATTCCTTGTGAAGTCTATAGGTTGCCAAGGACCTAGGGTTGGGGGTTACTGCCTGCTGAGTTGAGGTGTTAAGACCACCCCTAAGGCAAAACATCCCAGGGGGTCTGGTTCTGAGAGTTCTGCTCCTAATTATAAACACTCAATGCTACCCAGTGCTTCTGATCAAAGGTGATGGGGCTGTAAATAGTTACAAGTAAGGGGTTGCAATGTAGGGTTTTACTGGTATAAAACCCTTAGGTAACTGTATTTGTATTTTAGGGGGGTCAGACTTTTACTCAGCCAAGGGGTGCCGTCTACCTTTGATATTGAATTCCAGTAAACATCATTCAAATGAGAGCAGGTAGCTCTCACACAGGCCCCTTCCCAGGGCTGGACTCTGGACAAAGATGAATATTTATCTAGTACCTCTAGCTATCTATCTAACACACACACACACACACAGTTTTCTAGGCAAAGCCTCACTCTAGCCAAGACTGACTTGGAATTCACTCTGGCACCCTAAACTGGCTTCTTAGTTGCAAGGATGCTCCTACCTCAGACTCCCAAGCAGCACTAAAGGTATGCACCTTCCCACAAACTTCTGCCTGAGAAAACTGCCTTTGATTTTCTGAACTGTCACCCTGTAGAACCTGGCAAGCATCAAATCTAATGGTCTGTGGCGAGAGAGTTTGGTCACACTAGTAACTACCATAATTCAATGACCAGCATAGAAGAACCTTGTCCTTGTCCTAGGGCAACTGAGTGTCCAGCCTGATCACAAAAGGAATTGAGGGAAGATCAAGTTCATAGTTGGACCCATGTCAGGTTACCTTCAGGGCTGATTTGGGACCCTGGTTAACTCTCAAGGATTACTTGCTGAGTCTTCTATAGGTCCTGACTCTCATGTAATGCACCCACCCACTCTTGGCAGTTCTTATGTTTTGTAGATCAGATTTGGTAGGGGCCTTTCTAGCTGAGTTGGAGCTTGTCTTTTTAGGTTTCTTAAAAATAATGCTATTTGTAGGGGCTGGAGAGATGGCTTGGCAGTTAAGGTGCTTGCCTGTGAAGCCTAAGGATCAAGGTTTGATTCTCTAGTACCCATATAAGCCAGATGCACAAGGTGGTATGTGTGTCTGCAGAAGCCCTGGCATGTCCATTCTATCAAATAAAATAAAAGAATGTTTTAAAAAATAATTGTATTTGTAGTTTATTGTACACAAGAGGTATCATGAAAATGTTAATTTTTAAAAAACTTTTTGTTACAACTTCCATATAGACAACATACCATTATCATAATCCCCTCCCAGCACTCTCCCTCATCCCCCTTCCAAATCTATCACCAACTCCCTTCTTCTTTCCAACTAGTCTCCTTCTACTTTGATTTCATCACTTCCCCCTCCTGTTATGCAGTTCTTGTGTAGGCAGTGTCAGGCAATGTGAGATCAAGTACGCCATGACCACTTTGTGTCTGGAAGCACTCCTCCCCTTCTTTTGGCTCTTACATTCTTTCCGCCACCTCTTGCGCAAAGGTCCCTGAGCCTCAGAGGGTGTAGGAGGAATGTCTCACTTAGTGCTGAGCACTTCACTGTCACTTCTTCTCAGAACTTTGGTGAGTTTTGAGCCTTCATAGTGGTCACCACCATCTGAAAAGAGAATCTTCTCTAAACAAAACTGAGAGTAACATTAATATATGGGGATAAACTCAAGCATTTAGAAGGCATTTGGTGGCATAGGTCCATTTAGCCAGACAACAGTAGTAGTTCCCCACTCTAGGGATTATGACCACCCTAGTCACACAGGCTTTGAATTAGGTTTTCAGTTCTAGGCAGGAGGAATTCCCTTCCATGGAGTGGGACCCAAATCCCATTAGAGAACAGTTGGTTTCCCTCATAACATACATGCCACCATTGCACCAGTTGGTACATTTGGCTGGCTGACCAGCCACAAAGCTTACAGAGTCAACTGCTGGTTAAGACCTTGATGACTGTCCTCCCACACAGGTTGCATAGCTCTGCCCAGCATCCTGACAGCTGGTCAACAGTGAGGGGGCTTCCAGCTCAACTCCAGCTTGATTTCTCAGTGACCTGTAGCTCAAGCATGTGGGGGTCTTCAGCAACAGGGTCTTACCATCTAGTTTTTTTTTTTTGCCATCAACAACCTTGGAATTTGCCTATAAAGTTATGTGGGAAAATATTTTTTATTTGGGAGAGAAATATAGATAGCTAGAAGGCAAGGGAACATGGGTGAACCAGGACCTCTTGCCACTGCAAAGCACTCCACACCAAACACTACTTTGTGCGTATGATTTTATGTGGCTACTGGGGAACTGAACTCAGGCTGTCAGGCTTTGCAAGCAAGTGCCTTTAACTGATGACCCATCTCCCTAGCTCTTCTTTTCAGGTTTTTAATTAACACCAAGTTCCCTCACTAGAACAGATTAACTGCCAAGTAGAGGCAGAGTGTGTGCAAGGTGTCCTTTCAACCGAGGATGGAGAGAGGTAGAGATGGCTAGTATATAATTCCTTAAAAATTGATCTTTGGGGGCTGGAGAAAAGGCTCAATGGTTAAGGTGCTTGCCTGCAAAGCCTATGGACCTGGGTTCAATTCACCAGTACCCATGTAAAGCCAGATGCACAAGGTGGAAAATGCATCTGGAGTTCGTTTGCAGGGGCTAGAGGCCCTGGCACACTCATTTTCTCTCTGTCTGTCTCTTTTTCTCTTTCTCTCTCTTTTTTTTTTTTTTTTTTTTTTTTTGGTTTTTCGAGGTAGGGTTTCACTCTAGCCCAGGCTGACCTGGAATTCACTATGGAGTCTCAGGGTGGCCTCGAACTCACCATGATCCTCCTACCTCTGCCTCCCGGGTGCTGAGATTAAAGGCGTGCGCCACCACGCCCGGCTCTTCTCTTTCTCTTTTTCTCTCTCTCATAAATAAATAATTTTTAAAAGCTCCTTAAAATTGATTCTTTGGTTAAAAGGTGGGAAGTCCAGTGGTCTTCCTCAGAAGAGGAAGCAAACACAGTTTTGCAAGAGGGAAGAGTATGTATCTTAGCCGGGAGCCTCTCTGATCCTAAGGAGGGACGTTGGAGACATTTGATGCAGCCAACTTGGTTGGCAAGAGCAGCTTGGTGGTCTGTTCCTGTAGGGTTTGTTTCATTTCCTCTGCTTTTCAAGAACAGGGCTGTGGTCCCCCCCTTTTTTTTCAAGGTAGGATCTCACTCTAGCCCAGGCTGACATAGAATTCACTGTAGTCCCAGGTTGGTCTCAAACTGAGAGCTAGCTCCCAAGTGCTGGGATTAAAGACATGTGCCACCACACCTGGTGGTGGTCCCTTCTTATGCCCAGTCCTTACAGCCCTTTATAAGACCGTGGAGACTAAGTGACTCCTACTGTCAGAGTTAATGCTGTTCGAGACCACACTGAAGATAATGTGTTCTAGGGTAATCTTGGTGACTCCATTAGTGGTGGCAATGGAAAGAGGAAAGGTTTCCAGCCTTCCAGACAGATCCTGTGCCATTATCAACGGGTATTTAAACCTTCCTCTTTGAATCTTTCTATAAAATCTACCTGGATACTATGGAAGGGTCTTAATCCTGGAGGTCTCCCTCTCCATTCTTTGATCTAAAGCACCATTTTGTTTGTCATTTGACATGTAATACATCTCCTTTAAACTTGTTTGGCTACAGTATAAATACCCATGCATCAACAGTGTTGAAGGTAAACATCACAGAGTCTGGGGTGCCAATAAATAATCCCACCTCCATCCCCTTGAGGGCCCTCTCAGTGGTGTTATCAGTATTCACTGTGGGGTCATGACAGCACCCCTCAGTCTCTGTGGGGTACCATGACTCAGAACACTCCCTGACACCCTGGAGCTCTTATACTTTTCTGCCCTCTCTTCCTCAATGCTTCCTGGGCCTTTGAGGGTGTGCTGTAAGTCTCCGCTAGTGTTGAGCTCTTTGCAATAAAAAGAATATGATTCAGGTCATTGATATAGTCTATAACACCTACCTCATGGTGGAAGTGGCCGTTGGGGAAACTGTGTTCAGATTGTCACCGAGTATGGCTGCTTTGCAGAGAATGAAGCCTGCATATATTTGACCAGGTCCTCAGCACTATGACTCACTGCACGACCACAGCATTGTCAAAGGACTTAAACAGAGAACATAGATTTGGCATGGGTGCAAAAGTGAGGCCAGGAGAAGAACTCAATTTCTGTGGGTAGTATGCCTTCTGCTCCCCTAGAATGATTTCACCATCAAGCCTGTGAACCATGTGAGACAGACACATGGAAAATGGGCATGTTACTGTATTTTATAATCACTGGGGCCCTCCCATTTTCATCTACCAACCATGAATCCTTGAACACAAAATTGTAAAGGGACAGTATGATATACCTGATCCTGTTTCACAAGAGTTACAACATCTGATTAAGTTGTTAGTAGCTGCCAACCAATGGGAGAGGCCCACAGTCAAGGATAAATCAGGATACCCTTGGCTTTGCCAACATGGTAAGAACTCAGCCACTAATAGTATTGCCACAGTTCTCAGCTGGCAAAACCCAGAGATCATGGCCGAAATGCCAGGCATAGGGTTTGATTTCCATGACACGGGAACTCCTTATTTCACCATAAATGTATGCAATGAAACAGTGGCTGTGTATACTCTATTCCAACAGCAGGCCTACCAACATCTGGTTGGCCTTGAGACTACAGCCAATCCCATCACTCTGTGGATGGCTCATCCCTCCCTCACAGGCCTGCCATGTTCCCTGCACAAGAAATCAAGAGAGAACCTCTGCTTAGGACCTTCTTCTCTGCATCCTCTTGCGACCAAGTAGTAGAAGATGGCCATCAGGAAGGGCTCAAGAAGGGAACAAGAATCAAGTACTGTGGCTGACCCAGGCATGTATTCACTGAGAACTACTGTAAGAGAGATAGGGGCTGATGTGTCAGCAGAAGCGGGCCACCCCCACATTCAACTGCAGCCATTCTTCTGAGTAGTGACCGGCTTTGGTGCTATAAGAAATGGCCAAGGACGGTGATTAACGGTCTTTAAAAAAAACACTGTTGCTGTGTACCTTGTAGAAAAAAAAAAAAAAAAAAAAAAAAAAACTGTCCCACCAAAATGAGAGGACAATGGCCAGCAGCTAGTACTGAGAGAGAGAATCCAGGCACACTGGGAAGGATAATGACTCAAGATACTCTTTCATACCCTGGGGCTCTTATAAGTCTAATTCTTTGGTGTTGAGCTCCCTGCAGCCTCTGACTTCTTTATTGAGTTCAGAGTCTCCTCAGTACCTACAGCCAGCACAGTGAGAAGGTTGTCTGGCTGGCCATGAGAGCAGCACTCATATAATCTTCCACTTCCTCTGTGATGTCTCCTGGGCTTGGCAGTTGTGACAGAGATGATCATCTCATGCTACACAATTGGCTTTCTTTTCCTGTTTACTGACGGATCTTGAGTCTCCCCAGAATTAGCTGCCCTCTGGGTCTTCACTGGCCTACCCTACTTTGTACCTGGGGCTTTGGAGTGCCATCAGCGAGGGGCCCCTAGGAGCTGCAGTAGTGGTGGAAGCCCACAGCTTTATTTTTAAGTCAAGATCTCACTATAGTCCAGGCTTGCCTCCAACATTGCGCAGTGACCCCTACCTCAGCCACCCCAAGAAGTGGGATTATAGGTCAAGACATGGCACCTGCCTTCTTTTTTTTTTCTTTTTGGTTTATTGAGGTAGGGTCTCAATTTAGCCCAGGCTGACCTGGAATTCAATATGTAGTCCCAGACTGGCCTCAAACTCATGGCAATCCTCCTCCCTCTGTCTCCTGAGTTCTGGGATTAAAGGCATGTGTCATCACACCTGGCTCTGCCTTCTTCTTTTCTTCTTCTTCTTCCTCTCCCTTTCCTCTTTCTCCTCCCCCTCGCCCTCCTTTTCCTTCTTTTAAGTACCAGACTTCTTTTCCTAATTTTTTCTTTTCTTTCTTTCCTTTTGGTTCTTCTGAAGTAGGGTCTCACTCTACTCCAGATTGACTCAGAAGTGACTCTGTGGCCTAGATTGTTCTTGAACTTGAACTGTGATACTCCCACGTCAGCCTCCTGAATGGTGAGATTAAAGTCATGTGCCACTCCAGCCAGGTTTTTTGTTTAAAATTTCTTGCTTTCATTTAAATTAATTTCTATATCTTTTAAAAACTATTTTCATTTATTTGATAGATATAGAGATATAGGTAGAGAGAGAGAAAATGGGCAAGCCGGGGCCTCTTGCTGCTGTGAACTCCATGTGCATCATTCACTTTGTACATCTGGCTTTATGTGAGTAATGGGAATTAAATCCAGATCAGTAGGCATTGCATACATGTGCCTTTAGTGCTGAGCCATCTCTCCAGCCCCTAGTTTATATTTTTTAATATTTAATTCTTTTCTTTTTAGGATCACCTGCACCATATCCAGTGAGTGACGAGGCTGCCGGCCCAGGCCTGTGTTCAGCTTCTCCACTGAAGAATCCTTTAGGACTCAATGTAAGCTCATGAAGACCATAGGCCTGGGTGGCTGTGCCCGGGTAAACATAGCCCTCTGTCATCTTACAGGTGCCCTGGTGGCAGTAAAAATATTGACAAGGAGGAGGGCAGGTTCAAAATGGTGACTGCAGAGGTGGACATAATTAGACTAGTCCAGCACCTGAATATTGTCTCCATGATTTGGGTCACTGATATAGTCAACATGACCTCACTGTGGAAGTGGCTGTTGGGCAAACCCAACTGCAGAGCATCACTGAGCATGGCTGCTTTCCAGAGAATGAGGCCCACACAGGATTTGACCAGGTCCTCAGCACTGTGACCACTGCATTGCCAACAGGGACTTAAAACAGACTACGTAATGACTGCCAATGATACCGGCAAAGTCCAAGTCCTTGATTTTGGCATGGGCGCAACTGTGAGGTCAGGGGAAGAACTCAACAACCCACGTGGGAATTCCTACTTCTGTCACCTGGGTACTATTTCAACATCAGTCCTGAGATCCATGGAAGATGTACACATGCAAGATGGGTGTGTTACTGTATTTTATAGCCACAGGGATGTTCCCATTTCTATCTACCATCTTTAAAGACCTTGAACACAAAATTGTAGAGGGCAGATATGGCAAAGCTGATCATGTTTCACAAGAGTTATGCCATCTGATGAAGGGTGAGTAACTAGGAGAGGGCAACAGTCAAGGATACATCTGGACCTCCTTAGCTTTGCCACATGGTAAGAATTCAGCAACCAAGTGCAGAGCCACAGTTCTCAGCTGTCCAACTTTAGAAATCATGGCCTCATGACACCAGAACTCATTATTTTACCATGAATGTGCTGAAACCATGGCTGTGTATTTTCTATTTCAACAGCAGACCCAACATCAGGATGGCTTCAAGACCGTAGCCAATCCCATCAATCTGAGAGTGTCCCCCGCCCCCCGAGACCCTGCCATGTTCCCTGCAGTACTCAGTGAAATGAAGAGTGAGCCTTTGCTTAGGACATTTACCGCCTCATCTTCCCAAGTCTGTCGGATACAGCCATCAGGAATTGCTAAGGAGGGGAAAGAATCGCCAGGAGAAGATGTCCACTCTGGGAAAGCCACAGCGATCTGATTGCCCCAGGGGATTGTTGAGTAGTTCTGTAAAAGAGGAAATGATAAGTGCATCATCAGAAGCGTGCCACCTATGTATAGAACCCCCCCCCCCCCACCGATAAATTCTACTGTAGCCATTTCCCTGAGCAGGGACTGGCACAGGTGCTACAAGAAATGGCCAAGGCAGGACGTGGTAGCGCATGCCTTTAATTCTAGCACTCGGGAGGCAGAGGTAGGAGGATCTGTGTGAGTTCCGGGCCAGCCTGAGACAACAGAGTGAATTCCACGTCAGCCTAGGCTAGAGCAAGATCCTACTTAAAAAAAAAAAAAAAGCAGCAGCAGAAGAAAAGAAATGGCCAAGGATGTTGCTTATTGGTCTTTAAAAACTATGTTGCTATGTACCATGTAAGGAAAATCCCCAAAATTATGCCCTCAAAGTGAGGGGACAGCAGCAAGCACCAGGAGAGGCATTCCAGGTACGTTGTTGTTGCATGTGGTTTTATGGGCGCTTTGACAATGTCTTTCTTTTTTTTATGAGGTAGGGTTTCACTCTAGCCCATGCTGACCTGGAATTTAATTTGTAGTCTCAGGGTGGCCTCGAACTCCCAAGTGCTGGGATTTAAAGTCGTGTGCCACTACACCCAGCTGACAATGTCCTTTTCAATCGACAGATCATAATTATGTGCACTTATGGGGTACAATGTGACATAAGCCATATCACAAGAGTAGCAAAATGTAGTCCAGAGCGATGCTTAGAGGTCACTGGCGCACTGGCTGAGTTCCTTAACTGCATTATGCAGTGCATTCTTTCTCCCCATGTGACAGACCTCTTTTTAGCTCTGGGGCAAGGGCCAGTCCCTGTGAGGCTGAACCTATGTATGGGTTCTTTAGCCAGCCTGTATCCAAGGGCTGGTGAGCAGACAGCCAAATGTCTGGAGCTGGGAGGAGGATGTGCTGAGAGAGAGAGCAATGTCAATGCCCCTTGTGACAGGATGGGTCCTGCCCTCTGGACCTGCATGAGAGGAGACAGGTCCTTCCTTGAAGCCAACACCTGGAATTAACAGGTGCTATGGGGCTGAAGTCGGCCAATAAGTCTCTTGATGAAGAATTAGGATTTTCATGTAAGAGAAGCATCTGAATGGTACTGCAAGATTGACACTGGAAAGGCCTATTTCATAGACAGAAAAAGGCTCAAATAGATGGGGTTTCTGCCACTTGCCATTGCAGCATACAAAGTTTTCTAAGGAAGTTTTCTAGGAATTTTTAGATCAAAGGTGTCATCCTGAGGCCACTGATTACCATTATCTAATTCATATTGAAGCCAAATACTATAGCAGTCAAAAACCCATGTTTGATTATTTGCCAGAGTTAACCTGAATAGAACAGAAGTTGACTATTAAATCAGATGTATAGTATTTTCAGATACGGAAACCTCTAACAAAATTTAAAATTAAGCTCAACACTTGGTTTCCCAGTAGTTAAGAACTTTAAGGAGCTTTATAAATCTGCTTGGGGGGCTTGAGAGATGGCTTAGCGGTTAAGCACTTGCCTGTGAAGCCTAAGGACCCTGGTTTGAGGCTTGAATCCCTGGGACCCACGTTAGCCAGACGCACAAGGTGGCGCATGCATCTGGAGTTCGTTTGCAGTGGCTGGAGGCCCTGGCGCGCCTATTCTCTCTCTCTCTCTCCTCTCTCTCTCTCTCTCTCTCTGCCTGCTTCTCTCTCTGTAGCTCTCAAATAAATAAATAAAAATTTAAAAACTTAAAAAAAAATAAATCTGCTTGGGTCTGAGACAAAAAGGAGCCTGGCCTTGAACTCAGTCAACTTGTAGCACCCTTTAAATAGCACATGCTAGTCTCAAAATTATAATTTCCTTATCAGGAGCAAGACATGGTGATAGAACAGAGAGCAAGCATAATAGCATTCTGACCTGGTATGTGCAGTCTTAAACAGAAAGGCATTTGACTAGGAGAGAGAAAACGGTCAGTCTCTGATGATCTGTAGGCCACTCAAGCAGTGCAGCAAAGAAGATCAGGAGCTACAGTGGGCTTTGAGCACCAAGGGAATCTCAGTGTGGGGAGGAGGCAGGAGGGCTGAGTCTGCCTTGATCCCTGTCTTCTAGTCTGCTGACATTAGCTCACTGTCCTTCGCTATGACAGAAGGACACATTTAGCTGTAGGCAACCAGATCTGCCAGTGCTCTGCTCACTGTCCATTGCTGTGAGGACTAGCCCACAGTCCCAGCTACTTAGAAGACTGAATGATTGAGAGCAGAAGTTCAAGGGCAGCCTGGGAAACTTGTCAAGACTCCTTCACAAAGAAAAATGAGTAATTTTTTAATGTCCTATAGGAAGTAGTGAAGGGTCCCCTAGGGTGAATGGAACGACTTACTTTTTTTTTTTTTTTTTTTTTTTTGCTCTAGCCCAGGCTGACCTGGAATTCACTCTGTAGTCTCAGGCTGGCCTTCAACTCACAGCGATTCTCCTACCTCTGCCTCCTGAGTGCTGGGATTAAAGACGTGTGCCACCACACCTGGCTGGAAGGACTCTTTATACTGTATTATATAAGCAGAAATATTCACATAAGGTTTGGATGAAGCATTTTTACAGTTCTTGGATTATATATAGCCACACAATTCTGCATGACTTTATGCTTTTTTTTTTTTTTTTTTTTTTGGTTTTTCAAGGTAGGGTCTCACTCTACACACACACACACACACACACACGCTGAGAAGGAAAAAAGAAGAATATGAAAAGAACACAAGAACGAGGCTGCGGAGATGGCTCAGTAGGTAAAAAAGGCTTCCTATCCAAGCACAAGGACCTAAGTATAATCCCCAGCACCTACACAAAGCATAAAGCATGGCTGCACATGCCTGTGACCCCGAAACACAAGGGGCCAGAGCCAGCAGGTTCACTGGGGCTCCTTCATCAGCCATTGTGATCAAAATCAGCCAGTTCAAGGTTCAGTGAGGGACTCTGTCTCAGATAAATAATGTAGAAGAGCAATAGGGAGGACACATGATGTCTTCCAATGTCCTCCACTCTCATGTACACAGATCACATATATTTACACATACTCATGTATGCACATGCACCCCACATACAAGACACAAAAAAAAAAACCCACAAATACCCATCAAGAGTACATGAAGCCACTGTAGGATACTCATACAACAGCACACAGCATATGCATTCAATTTTAATAAATTGTATTTCTAGACATGAGGTAGCTGTAGCATATTCATGGCCTCATAACAGCTATTGTTACATGCACAGACCTGCCCAATATTAGGCCCATCAACAGTCCATCATGGATAATGGAGGAAGGACAAAAAATAGATGTCAGAGCTTGGCATGCTGATGTACGCCTTTAGTCCCAACACTTGGGAGCCATAGGTAGGAGGATTACTACCTATGGAGGAGTTCAAGGCCAGCCTGAATTCCAGGTCAGCTGGACTAGAGCGAGACCCTACCTCAAAAAACAAAAAACAAACAAAACAAAACAAACAAAAAACCCAGAGATGTCAGATGTGGTGGGACAGCTTTGATCCCAGCACTTGGGTGGCAGAGGTAGGAGGATCACTGAGTTTGAGGCCAGCCTGAGGTTAGTGAGTAATTTGAAGGAAGCCTAGGCCACTTAGTGAGACTTAGTCTCAACAATAGCAAAGTCAAAACAGGGTTGCGAATACAGCTTTTGCGTAAGTTCAACATCATTAATGGGACAGATGGCAGGGATGATTAGGGGAAAATAGAAAACATAAAGGGTTTTTAATTCCCTGTGGTAGGAAATTCCTGGACTTCTGGCACTGAGGCAGGAAGTATAAAAGCTGGAGCCAGATGAGCTATACAGACATCAGTCAGCCTGGGCATAGAATGAGAGCTCTGGAAGAAAAAAAATAAGCAAGTTGGGGAAAGAAAAGTATAAGGAAAGGGGGAAGGAAGGGACTGGAAAGAAGGAATGAAAAAAGGAAATGAAAGGAAAAAGGAATGGTAAGGAAAGGTAGAAAGAGGAAAAGAGAGAAGAAAGGAAGGGGAAGTGGGGGGAGGGAAAGGGCGAGGGAAGGGAGAAGTGAAAAAGAAAAGGGTTGGCAAGAAGGAGGGGAAGTAGAAAGGAACTGAAAAGCTGGGCGTGGTGGTGCACGCCTTTAATCCCAGCACTCGGGAGGCAGAGGTAGGAGGATCGCCGTGAGTTCGAGGCCACCCTCAGACTCCATAGTGAATTCCAGGTCAGCCTGGACTAGAGTGAGACCCTACCTCAAGAAACCAAAAAAAAAAGAAAAAAAGAAAAAAAAAAGAAAGGAACTGAAAAAGGGAAGGGTCTGATAGGGGGAAGGACAAGAAAGGGAGGGAAAGGAAGAAAATGGGGACTGGAAGGGAAGGAGGGCAGTAAAGGAGAAGGGTGACAGGGGAGAGAAGGGAAGAGAAGAGGAGAAAAAAAGAAAAAGTAGAAAATGAATCACTGCTTGCCCACACACCTGTAATTCCCACATCTGGGATGCACAGGTAGGAGAATCATGAGTTCTGGCCAGGCAGGGACACATATCAAATGTTAAGTAAACCTGCTTACATAGTAAAGCCATGTTAAAAAAAAATATGTTCAGAAAAAAAAATATGTTCAGGGCTGGAGAAGATGGATTAGCAGTTAAAATGCTTGCCTGTAAAGCCTAAGGACCCAGGTTCGATTCCCCAGGTCCCATGTAAGCCAGATGTATAAGGTGGCACATACATCTGGAGTTCCTTTGCAGTGGCTAGAGGCCCTGGCGTGCCCATTCTCTCTCTCCTCCTCTCTCTGTCTCAAATAAATAAATAAAAAATATATTCAACAGGTCTGTGTATGGTGACACACCCCTTTAAACCCAGCACTCAGGAGGCAGAGGTAGGTGAATTCACACAGTGAATTCTAGGTCAGCCTGGGCTAGCGAGTGAGACCCTACCTTGAAAAGCCAAAAGAAAAAAAAAAAAGTGTGTGTGTGTGTGTGTGTTCAGGATAGGCGTGGTGGCACACGCCTTTAATCCCAGCACTCAGGAGGCAGAGCTAGGAGGATCGCCATGAGTTCAAGGCCACCCTGAGACTACATAGTGAATTCCAGGTCAGCCTGAGCTAGAGTGAGACCCTACCTAGGAAAAAAAAGAACTTTATTTGGAAGGAGAGATGGAGAGAAAGGAGAAGGAATGGAGGAACAGAAAGGAGGTGTAGGCAACTCCAAACACTTGCACACTTTGGCACATTTGACTTTATATGGGTACTGGGAAATTGAACGTGGGATGGTAGGTTGTGCAAGCAAGCATCTTTAACCACTGAGCAATCTCTCCACCACCCTGGAATTTTAAGTTTGTTTTCCAAGTAATGAGCTTAAGTAGCATGTGTTTTTGGTGTTGTTTTGAATTTCCACCATTATTAATGATGTTGAACAACTTTTAAATATTTTCAAAATATTTTTTAAAGAATTAAAAAAATTATTTTTATTTATTTGAGAGCAACAGACAGAGAAAGAGGAAGAGGGAGGGAAGGAGAGAGAGAGAGAATGGGTATGCCAGGTCCTCCAGCCACTGCAAACAAACTCCAGATGCATGCGCCACCTTGTGCATCTGGCTTACGTGGGTCCTGGGGAATCAAACTGAGATCCTTTGGCTTTGCAGGAAAATGCCTTAACCACTAAGCAACCTCTCCAGCCCTATTGAGCTTGTATTTTGTTGTTGTTGTTGTTTTGAGGTAGCATCTCACTCTAGCCCAGGTTGACCTGGAATTCACTATGTAGTCTCAGGGTGGCCTCGAACTCACAGCGAACCTCCTATCTCTGCCTCCCTAGTGCTGGAATTAAAGGTGTGCACCACCACGCCTGGCTCTACTTTGTATTTTTTGAAATAGGGCCATCCCTAATCTGGAACTCATTATATATCCCAGGCTGCCTGGAATTTGCAGTCCAGACACTGGCTCCGGAGTTATTTCTGTTTCTTGGATACAGATTGTTTGAATACTGTTGCAGTGTGTGGCAACCACTCCTATACCAAATAAGGATCCTTCTGCATAGTGAAAAATGGTTCTCTCTTATTAACAATGGCCTATCTCTGGACAGAGCACTGCAGCATCATAAGAAATGGGCATGGATCAGTGAGGGGGGATGGACTAAGCTGCCTAGCCAGTCAGATCAACAGAGTCTGCCCTGAGGATGAGTGGCGGCTTATTTCACAGCCAAATCACCCTTCCATTCTGGTTTTATTATTTAATTTGCTTTTTCTTAAGTTGTTATTTTAATGGGAAGTCTCATATAGCCAAGGGTGACTTTGAATTTGTCATGTCACTCAAAGGTTACCTTGAGCTTCTGATTCTCCTGTCTCCACCACTCCCATTCTTGGCTTACCGGTGTGAGCATCATGCTCAGTTGATGGAGTGGTGGGGAATGAACCCAGGGCTTTGTAGATACTGTGTAAGAATTCTAAAAAAATAAGGTTTATCCCCAGCCCAAGATTTTTTAAAATAGTGTTATTTATTTGAAAGAAGAGAGGAGAGGGAGAAAAAAGGAGAGGAAGAAGGAAAGAACTGGGGGAAGTAAAGAAGACAAAGGGAGGGAGAGATGGAGAGAGAAAGAGGGCTGTGTGCATGTGCATGTACATATCAGTGCCTCCTGACACTATAAATGAACTTCAGATGCATGCACCACCTTGTGTATATGGCTTTACGTGGGTACTAGGGAATCGAACTCAGGTCCTTAGGCTTTGCTGGTGATGCATATCCTGCCGTGCATGGTCCACTCTTCTGTTCTTGGGTATTTGTGATGGCATTCTGCCTGATGGTACTATACGTATGTGTCCCTAAAACACATGCAAAACAATTTCTCAGGTATAATTTGAGGAATAGAATTAGTGGCTCAGAGAGTATATGACTGTTGCTTTTCATGATAAAATATTAAACTTTCTAAAATGATTCTATTCATTTCCACCAAGAGCAGTGTGCAATAGCTTCTGTTATCTGTATTCTCTTAAGCACTTGGCATTTCAGACTTTTAACTTTTGCCAAGTAATGATTGTGATTGTGGTATTGTCTTAAATCCCCTTATCACTAATGATGTCACAGATCTTTTTTGTTTGTTTCTTTTGACTTTGGAGAACATACTTGGAGGTTTTTGGAGGTTCTTTTGGGGACTATGGCTACTCCTACATCAAATACTGAGGCAGGGCAGCAAGTTAAGATCTGCCTAACCTATAGAGTGTCTAAAGACCAAAATGGGTAACGATGTAAAACTAAAACAAAATAAAAGAAACCTGGGTATGTGGCTTATCCCTGGGTAGAATCTTCACTACCTAAGGGAGAGAGAAGAGAGAGAGGTGAAAGTGAAATAGGAGCAGAGACAGAGAGAGAAGAAACATGTGGTAAGCATTTTTAAAATCTGAAGGGCTGGCTTAACAGTTAAAGGTACTTGTTTGCAAAGCTTGACCACCCAGTTTCGGCCCCCAGTAACCACATAAAGCCAGATGTACAAACTGTCCGTACATCTGGAGTAGCAGCAAAGGCCCTGGTGTGCCCATTTATTCATGTTCATTTTCATTCTCTCTCATTTATATTCTCCCATATCCATTCATTCATTTATTTGTTCATTCATTCATCGATCCATCCATCCATCCATCCTCTCTCCCCCCCCCCACACACCTCTTCCCCTCTCCTGGCAAATAAATAAATAAATGTATTTTTTTAAAAAAAAACCTGAAATCAGAGACTGATGCATAAATATTATCAGTTCCAGGGCAAAGGGGTCATATAGTTGTTACCGCATGCACGGACTATAGAATGCGTCTCTCTATATACCAAGGAGAAAAAAAAATTAAGGACAAAAGAAGAGAAAATTATTCAGTGCTGAATCATGACTATGAACCCAGCTCTTGGGAGACTGAGGAAAGGGAATAGAGAGTTTGATTACTCCCTGGAGCACAAAGTAGAAAACACACCAGTCTGGGCTAACTAAAGAAAGCTGTTCGAAACACCATCAAAAGTGAACGATAACAGGGAGAAATAAAAACCTGTACGCGAGGAAAAGCTGAGTAGCTCCTGAAAACTGTAATAAATTGCCACTTGTGAAAGCGGGAACCCATTCAAGGGCGGGGGGGGCGGGCAGAGAGTGAAGGCCTTAGACAGTTCCTGAAAATAACCAGACTCCTGAGGAGGCCTGGCAATTCTGGAAACCTTCTACCCACCTCCAGGATGAGACCTGGAATCTCCGAAGTCAAACTATAAGTTCAGGATCACAGGAGAAAGTGCACAATGCCGGGAGTCACTTCACACCAGGCCACTCAGTCAGGTGAGTGAGCACCAGAGGCAGACGTCCTACATCGCCCTCTACTGGCAGAGTGTACAACCCGGTGCCCAGTGAGAACGTGGCATGCCCACACAGCTCCGGGATTACACAATGGAGGGAAGGGGAAAAGTTGAAGCATTCCCGTTAAGGTCTGGACCTGAAGAGGAGTGCCCATGCTCACCACTGCTTTTCAACATAGTATCCAAAGTCTTAGCTGAAGCAATAAAGCAAAAGAAATAAATGAAAGGGCTACAAATGGGAGAGAAACAAGCCACACTAGCACTACTTGCAGATGACATGATTCTATACATACGTGACCCGTAAGATTCCACCAAAAATCTCCAGGCCAGCCTCACATACAACGAGAGGCTCTCCAACAAAATGAACAAATCAAACCAGGTGAGTATGAAATGGGAGTCTGCTATAAAATATGTCACCATGCTACCACACTGAGCAGCGAGGGTCATGCTCTGCATCTTGCTGACTAGAACATTCTCCTGTGCTCCCTCACTGATCCAAATGTGTCTCTCAGGCCTGCTCTGTGCTCTGAGGAAGACAACCTTCCAGAGGAGGACTTCTTCCCGCGCACAGGAAGGCTGTTCTTTGGTGGAGAACGTAGTAGGAGCTATCCTCCCCTGGTGAAACCTCTAAACAAGCTCTCCAGGAAACAGAAAAAACAGAGGTCCAATATTAATAAGAGGAGGTCAGGTCTTACCACAGTCCCAGGCTACCTCACCTTATGACTTAGAAAAATATTAAAATTCTCACACTAACAAGGTCTCATGCCGTATTTCAGCACAATCTTTTCTATGCATTACATTACTCTTAGTAAAGATAGAATATCTATAGAAAATGATTTAACCCTTTATCATGAACAACAGTCGCATAATGTAATTAAATAATTCCACCCTGTAATGTACCCAGAAAACTGTCTCACATTTATTCTAGGGGGAGGTATAGCCAGGCTGGGTGTTGCTTCTGAGGCAGGAGGATGGCAGATGCAAAACCCAACTCAGGGCTGGAGGGACGGCTTAGCGGCCAAAGAACCCATGTTCGATTTCCCAGGACCCACGTTAGCCAGATGCACAAGGGAGCGCACACATCTGGAGTTCATTTGCAGTGGCTGAAGGCCCTGGTGCGCCCATTGTCTCTCTCTCTGCCCCCCCCCTCTTTCTCTGACAAATAATAAATAAATAAATATTTTAAAAAACCCACCTCAGCTACAGGGTGATTGAAGATAGGAATAGAGAACCTAGTGGGATGCTGACTCAGAATAAAAGAGCACAAGGAGGGCTGCCGAGATGGCTCAGCAGTTAAAAGCCTTTGCTGCCAAAGCCTGCGGTCCGGGGTTCCATCCTCCCCCAGGGCCCAGGTGAAGGCAGATGCACAGAGTTCGTTTGCAGCCGGGAGGCCCTGCCCGTGCCTGTGTTCTCCCTCTCTCTCCTCTCTCCCCTCCCCTCTTTCCCATCTCCCCTCTTTCCTCTCTCTCTCCCCTCTTTCCCATCTCCCCTCTCTCTGTCTCTCTCCTCTCTCCCCCTTCTCCCTCTCCCCTTACAGATAAGTAAAATTAAGAGACCTGGTAGTCCGACATGTGCCTAAGTGAGGTCCCCAGTACCTAGGGAAAGGAGGGGCACAGGGCAGAGACCGGGTAAGGAGAAGCGGGGCAGGGAGGAGGAGATGGGCAGAGGTGGACCAAAGAGGAGCAGGAGAGGACGAAGAAGAAACACCAAAATAAAAAGTAGTTTTGAAGCCCGAAATCCCATCTCTCGGTAGGCAGAGGCAGAACCCTCACCAGCTCCAGGCGGGGGTTCTGCGCACTCCGGGCTTCGGGGCTCCGTCGAGGCCTGCGCCGGGCGGCCACGCTGGGGAGAGCGGAGCGGCGGTGGACCGTCCAGCGCGCGGGGCCTCGGGCCTGCCTGGGGTGAAGGAGCCGCTCCGCCCGCGAGCCAACGACGACAACGGACGCGCCCACCACGCCCACGCCCCTGCGAGGCGGGAAGCTCCCGACAGTGGCACTTGGAAACGTGACCAGGGGAAAGCGGATTCCAGAAAGTTCCAGAAGATAAGCAACCACCAAGGTGAGAGGCGGACTCCTGAGAAGGCCTAGCGGTGTCAGAAATCCCACCGACTGCCATAATGAGGAGTGGGACCCACGCGGCCCAATGGTGACCAGCATCACCCGAGGAGCCTACCAGGCTCAGAAAACTCGAGACTCCAGGGGCCAACGGGCCTCCGCGCAGTCCGTTAGGTGCAGGAGAGGGGACCGGAAATGAGCGGAGGAGGCAGCGCGTCACGGCGCCCCCTGCTGGCGGCCGTGACAGCGCATTACCGGGAAAGTGCGCCTCCAGAGGTCAGGTTGAGCAGTGCATGGAGGGGGAAGAGGTGACTTGGAGTCTCCGCTCCAAAATATTCCAAACCGTTGAACTAGAGCAGACGTTCGAAGTGGTTTTACACAATTCAGCACAGAGCTAGCGTTGAAGGCACAGTGAAGGACTCAGGAAGCCATAATAAGCGTCAGAATCATCAATAGGTCTACGTTTCTGCTTCCCAGCAAGGTCAGTTTCCTGATAAGGGGGAATAGACTGCACCATGCGTTCCTGTGGTCATAGATAAAGTTTGCTTAAAATAAGTTTGTTTAAAGTTCCTCAAATACGCATAGCCAATCACAATAAAGGTTACCTAATCTGCTTGGCATCCCCCTAGCCCTGTGTCCACCAGCTTTGCCCACCAGTATCCTAAGCCTATCAGAAAAATACAAGTGTAGTTACTGTTTAAAGCAACCAATCATGTAACCATTCCCCTACTTCTCCCTACTTCTTTGTTCAAGTCCATATAAAAAACTTGCCCTCCCTGCTGCTCAGGGCTCTTGTACGGATCCACTGCATTAGTGAAGTCAACAGTCCGAGCTTAAGCCCGAAATAAAGCTCTTTGCTGTTGCATACGTGTCAGACTCTCGGTGGTCTTTGGGGACTCTGTGATCTGGGCATAACAACAGAAGGAAGAGAAATGGAGGAAATACAACATTCCCTGTCTCCTCTCTGTGTTTCTTTTCCAGATTAGAACACTTGACATGAGATCTTATCTTTTAACAAACTTTGACGCGCACACTATGCTATGAATATCTGTCACATTATGTCCTCCTTGACGATGCACTGATGTTACTCAGCTGAACTCCCCACGTTACACCATGTTTGGTGACTGGTTCAAGATGTCATCTACCTCGTGCACCATCTACAGTCCCTGGTTGGAACATACCAGTAATTTACCCTCAGAAACAGAGCTTCCTCTTGTTTAGATGACCACATCTCTCGTGTCATTAAGCAAGAGGTTCAAAGGGAACTAGAGAAACAAGGGGACCTCCAGTTTCAGTGAGACATTGTTTCAGTGAAATAAAACAGAAGAGCAGAAGACTAAGGGAGAAGACACCCCATGTGTTCCTCTGGCCCCCAAACATGTGACCAATGGAGAACACATCTGCACGTACACCTCTCATACCACACACACCACACACACACACACACGTCTTAACAAAAGCAGTCTACAGATTTAATGAAATTCCCATCAAAATTCTAGTGTCATTCTTTTAAATAGAAGTAGAATTCTAGGACTGGAGAGATGGCTCAGAAGTTAAATGTGCTTCCTGTATAAACATGACGGCCTGGAGGGCCCAGTTGTAACCCTAGTCTCCCAAAGAGGAGCAGAGTCCAGGGAATCACCCGGGCTGGCAAAAAGCAGCAAGCTCTAGTATCAGTAAGAGACTCCAGCTCACACAAGAAGAGGTAAAAAAAAATGATGTAGGGACACATGATGATCTGCTCTGGTAACCACAGATGAGTGCACCCACCACAGGGAAGGGTACAGGGTGCCACAAGGGCACATACACATGCACACACAATACACACAGAGACAGACACACAAACACACCACATTACACACTCATACACAAGAAAACAGGAAAAAACCACCTCAAAGTTCATATGAAAACCATACCTAAGCAATCCTGAGAAACAAAAATGAGGCTGGAGGAATCACCATAATGGATTTCAAGGTCTATTACAGAGCCACAGTAATAAAAACAGCATGGTCCTGGCACAAAACAGACATGTAGATCAATAGAACAGAATAGAGGATCCAGATATAAGCCCATGCAGCAAAAGCTGTTTTTTTTTTTTTTTGACAAAAATGCCAAAACTCACTGAAAAAAAAAAAAAACCAGCATTTTATTTTTTTTCTTTATTAGTCAGTTCTGTATTCAGCAAATACAGTCAGTTTGGTACAAAACCCAGCATTTTTAACAGATTTGGATGCCTATATGTAGAAGAATGAAACTAGATCCTTATTTCTGTTCATGCACAGGACTCCAAATGGATCAGAGAACTTAACATCAGCTCTGAAATTCTGAAACTCCTAGAAGAAAAAGTAGTGGAAACACTTCAACATAGGTACTGGCAAGGACTTTCTGAACAGAATTCCAGTCACCCAGGAAATAAGGCCAAGAATCAACCAATGGGACCTCATGTATTTTAAACGCTTTTGGACAACAAAGGACACTTTTAATCAAGCAACATGCAAAATGACAGAAAATATTTGCCAGCTATACATTGGACCAGATGGTTAATATCTAAAACATACAAACAACTCAACAAAACTAAACAGTAAGAAAAACAGCTCAACCAAAGTTGGGTTGTTGCTAAATGTGGTGGCACACACCTTTAATCCCAGCACTTGGGGGCTGAGGTAGGAAGGCTGACATGAGTTCAAGGCCACCCTGAGACTAGATATTGAATTTCAGGTCAGCGTGGGCTAGAATGAGAACCTACCTCAACATCCCCCCAAATGGGCTATAGAACTGAATATAGAGTACTCAAAAGAAGTAATAGACACTGTAAATAAATAAATAAACTTAAAAAAGTAAAACAGCAATAAACTTACAGTTTTTAAAAATATTTTATTATTTATGTATTTTATTTGAGAGAGAGAGAGGAGAGAATGGGCAACTCAGGACCTTCAGCCACTGCAAACGAACTCCAGATGCATGCACCCCCCTGTGCATCTGGTTTATGTGGGTCCTGGGAAATTGAACTGGGGTCCTTCGGCTTTGCAGGCATCTCTCCAGCCCTAAACTTACAGTTCTTGACTAGATATAATCCCTAGAAAAAAGGGGGGGTGAGAAAAAGAAAAATAGCCACAAAAACTAGGAGGTGGGGCTGGCGAGATGGCTTAGTGGTTAAGGCACTTGCCTGCGAAGCCTAAGAACTCATGTTCAAATCTCCAGGTTCCATATAGGCAGATGCACAATTGCGTATGTCATACATGCACCACATGGGGGGGGGGTCATTCGCAGCAGGCTGAAGGTCCTGGCATGCCCATTCTATCTCTGCCTCTTTCTCTCAAAAACAACCAAACAAACAAGCAAAAATCCCCAGGAGATGGGCACAGTGCTGGAAAGTGCTATGAGAGCAGGTGGAAAATAACAGTTGCCAACTGATTTATTAAGTAGGAGATCCTGCCAGTTACAAAATCAACCAGCCGATCAAGAAGTACACGTTCCTACAGTAGTGGCATACAGCTGATGGAGGTAACCACTGCTCACGGATTGGACATGAGACTAGCTCCGTGGGGGTAAACCTGTATGTGGCTCTGGGAACCAGGCCAGATTCCCTAGAACAAGAAACCAGCAGGCTCCAGAGAGAACCTCACTGCTCTCTAACAAGAGTGGATATACACACCAATGTATCTTTCTAATGACCGCTGCCTGTCTACCAGGAGATGGGTCACCTCCACCTCATCTGTCCAGACCCGGAAGTCATTATAGGGGAAGTGGTGACAAGAATCCTGCTCTCACGGCTAGCCAGGTTCAGGGAAATGGCGAGAGACACTGGAGTCATGGAAACCTCATAAAAACAGAGATCCAATCTACAGAGAAAGCAAGACTAAATCAGATCTCCAGCTTTCCCACCGCGGCTCAGGGAGCATCATAAAACAGGGGGTGGAAGGACTGTAAGAGACTCAGGGTGGGAGGAAATAGCCTGAGACACCATGTTTCTCCATCCCTGCAGAGACTGACTGAGGCCTCTTGGTCCCCATAATGAATTACCAAACCCCACCCAAGACAGCAGAACTGGAGTGGGAGAGAGGGATTATGTGTACAACCTCTTTAGAATAAAATTTACTTTTTTCAAAAATAGATAGTAAATTATTTAAAAAACTAGGAGGAGGGGCTGGGAAGATGGATTAGGGAATAAAGCATTTGCCATGTGTGGGCTCCTGAGTTCAGATCCCCAAACCCACCCACAGTGGGTGATTACTTTCCAGATGTTACTATGACAATGCTTTGTACCTTAACTTTTGTGATCCTAGACACTCAAATAGAAGAATATAGGAAAGGTTTACAATAAGTCAGCTAAGCATTCAGCTTTAGAAGACAGAACACACAGGGCTGGGGATGTAGCTCCAGAGGCAGGGTGCTTGCCCAGCATGCACTATGTTTGGGTTCAATGCACAGCACCTAATGAAGCTGGGCAGAGTAGGGCACCTCTGTAATCTCAACACTGCAGAGCTGGAGGCAGAAGAATCAGAAGTTCAAGGTCATCAGTGGAGTTGGGGAGATAGCTCATTGGATGACACATTTGTCTGTAACTCTCTTGAGTACCTGAGTTCAGATACCCAGACCCCACATAAAAGCCTGAAGAATGACAGACTCTGCCTCAAATGAAGTGGAAGGCAATGATCAACTCCAGGAAGTCATTCTCTGACCTCCCCATGTAAGCCATGGCATGTGCATGCCCACAGTCATACACATAACTACATATCATTTACATGCAACCACAAAAATTTTAAAAAACATTAAATCTTTAAACAAAGAAGCTCAAGTTCATTCTCTGCTACAAAGCAAGTTCAAGGCCAACATGAGCTACATGGGAACTCATCTGAAAAAGGAAGTTAGGAGAAACCACCAGTGAAGATACTCAACAGTGGACACTGCCAACCTTACATTTGGCCAGCCAGGCCAAATGAGCCAACGGTTGCAATAGTGGCACGTCTGTCATGGTGAAAACAACTGCCCTCTCATTGGACTGGAGGCCCGCTCCATGGGAGGGAATACATCCCTGATACTGAAAACCTACAACAGGGGTAGTCATGAGCCCTAGGGGTGTAACATCTGCTGCTGTCTGGCTAAATGTATATACTATGCTCACCGAACTGCCCAGTAAGCACTTCTCTTAATGTTCATACCTATATATTAATGCTGCTCTCACTTTTGGTAGAGAAGCTTCTCTTTTCAGATGGCAGTGACCTTGGGATGACTCAAAAGGTATCATGGTGCTGGAAAGAAGTGACAGGAGTGCTCAGCACTGCAATATCTCACACCTTCCAAGGCTCAGGGTCTATTGCAGAAGAGGTGGCAGAACGAATGTAAGAGCCAAAGGAAGGACAGGACTCCTTACAACATGCTCCCCCCCAGACACAAAATGGCCTGGATATCCATGGCCTCACAGTGCCTGACACTACCTATACAAGACCATTAAATTAGGAGGAAAAGATGATGACATCAAAATAAAAGAGAGACTGATTGAGAGGGGGAGGGGAAATGATGGAGAATGGAGTTTCTAAGGGGAAAGTGGGGGGAGGGAAGGAATTACCATGGGATATTGTTTATAATCATGGAAGTTGTTAATAAAAAAATATATTTTACTCTTATTTGTTTGTTTGATAGAGAAAGCAGGAGAGAGAGAAGAGAGAAGACAGAATAGAGAATGGGCATGCCAGGACCTCCAGCCACTGCAAACAAACTCCAGATGCATGTACCACCTTGTGCATCTGGCTTATGTGGGTCCTGGGGAATTGAACCTGGGTCCTTTGGCTTTGCAGGTTACTTAACCACTTACTTAACCACTAAGCCATCTCTACAGCCCATCTCCAGCCCTTTTAAAAAATATTTTATTTTTATTTATTTATTTGAGAGAGAGAATGGGCATGCCAGAGCATCCAGCCACTGCAAACAAACTCCATGGGCTTGGTTCACCTTGATCTGGCTTACGTGGGTCCCGTCCAGCCCTTTAAAAATATATATATTAATTTACTTATTGGGAGAGAGAGAGAGAGAAAGATATAGAGAGAAACAGGAAGATACACAGGCAAAAGTTTATTAGACTTACCAAATATAAGATGTAATTGAAGTGATTTGCAAGTACTGTCAAAGAGTATCACTGATTGGTTGGCTATAATTATAAAGCCATCACTTAAGCTGCCTGCTTGCATCTTTGGATTTAATGAGGCCTGTGAGTGGAGAAAATATGACCAAAATTAAAATATTTTTATATAAGCTTAACAATATTTAACAATAACATCCTCATATACCCACATAACCAGCTAGGACAGGACAAAACATGACTTTTTTCTTCAGTTTACCTATTAAGCTAGTCATCAAGTTTTTGTTTGAATGGTATATCTTAAATTCTACCAGGATCCTAAGTAGGGAAAGAGTCCAGGATAGACAGGGAACAGCAAAGGATTCTTGCATAATCCCTTGTCTTCAAACAGGTGATATATTGTAGGATCCAGGCATTAACATGAATAAATGAATCAAGCCTCACCAGTTTTTTTAATTAATTAATTAATTTATTTGACAGAGAAAGAGGGACAGAGAGAGAGAATGGATGAGCCAGTGCCTCCAGCCACTGCAAATGAACTCCAGATGCATGTGCCCCCTTGTGCATCTGCCTAACATGAGGCCTGGGGAATCAAACCTGGGTCCTTTGGCTTTGCAGGCAAATGCCTTAACCACTAAGCCAACTCCTTCCCTCTTTCTTTTTATAGATAGGGTCTTACTTTAGTTCAGGCTGACCTGAAATTCACTTTGTAATCTCAGGGGGGCCTCAATCTCACAGTGATCCTCCTACCTCTACCTCCCTCCCGAGTGCTGGAATTAAAGGCATATGCCAACACACCCAGCTTTTCTTTCTTTTTGTTAATATTTTATTTTTTTCTTTATTTATTTGAGAGAGAGAGAGAGAGAGTGAGAGCGAGCAAGCGAGAGAATGAGTGTGCCAGGGCCTCCAGCCACTACAAATGAACTACAGATGCATGCACCCCCTTGTGCATCTGGCTTGCATGGGTCCTGGGGAACTGAACCTAGGTCATTTGGCTTTGCAGGCAAGTGCCTTAAGCACTAAGCCATGTCTCCAGCCCAAGCCTCACCCTTTTCATTTTTTCTCAAGGTAAGTTTTTACTCCAGCCCAGGCTGACCTGGAACTCAAAGGACTAAGCCAACCATAGAAACTCCATTTTGTTAAACATCCTCCATTTTTTGTTCATGTACTCTTTTTGACCTCAAGTTCAAGGAATAACCAAGCTATTTCCCTGTAACTGAGCCAACCAGTAAGAAGTCAGATCCCCTCTCAGAATACCCTCCAAGCTTGCCAACATCCTGGAACCAAAACAACTAGTTCCTTAGCTACAGTTACAAACTATCTCTCCACCTAGATCCCACCAATCCTGTTAAAGGTCACCCCAACTCCTCCCTGAAACTGTTACTTTGTTTGCCCAGCACTTGGTTATGGTTTTTCTTTTAAAAGGCTTGTGTGCCACCCTTCAGGTCACAGTTGAACTCCCGAGTCTGGTTGCATCCCTGATCAATCACCTTTGTTTTGCCTTGGCTTTAATAAACTTCTTTGGTTTTCGTTGAGCTCAAGTAGTCTCTGCTTCATTATTTGTGTGACCCCTGACCCAACATTTTTGGGGGCGTGTCCGGGATCATGCAATTTTGGGAAAAGAGGCTCTTGATCACAGACCGGCTGGTAAGCGCTTTCAGGTTTCCCTTTTTGGTTTTCTGGTGTTTAGGATAATTTTGGGCTCAACGGAGAACAGACGGATGCGCTATTGGTCTCAGAGCCGGAGGGGGCCAGGGGACGCCTTGACCCCTCCTCTGGCCATTGGGTTGTTCATCTATGACCCTTTGGGACTTGTTTAGGGTTGCCGGTGACAGGTAGTCCCCAACACAGTGCTCTTCCTCTGTTTTGTCCAGTTTGTCTTCTCGTTATTTTCATCTTGTCTCTGTCACCTTTGTCATTGTCCTTTGTTTTTCTGTCTCCCTCAACTTTATTTTAACCATGGGGCATTCTTCCTCTTAGCCCTCAACCCCCCTTGATCTAGTTCTCTCCCACTTTAAGGATTTTCAGGAAGCTGCAGTAGTCTCGGCAGCCAAAGTGAAACTGGGAAAACTCGGGACCTTTTGCTCCTTTGAGTGGCCTACCTTCCAGGTTGGCTGGCCACCAGAGGGAGACTTGAACCTGATTCTTAAAACCCAGAAGGTTATCTTTGGCCACCCTGGCCACGCGGACCAAGTACCCTGTATTGTGGCTTGGCACCACCTCCTCTTTGAGCCCCCTACCTGATTTAGACCCCTGGTTCTTTTTACTAACAAGTCTGCCATCCTCTCGCTGCTACCCAGGGGGAATGAGAAGAATCAGCCTCCAGAAGTACTCCCTCCTTCAGGCTCTCCTGAGAAAGATCTCCCCCCTCCCTATAACTGCGGCAAGGTCACTCCGGGCTGAGCCGAGCCCATCTCCCCAGCCCTCATCTTCTATTTCTCTCTCTCCCCCCAAGTAAATAAACAAAAATAAAATATTTCTAAAAATTTAAGTATATTTACATTATTCATAATATTTATGAATCACATGTTCCACTGGAAGTCAGTCAGTATAATCACATTTACAGCTGCATAAAGAATGAATTAATTTGGATTTTGTTTGAGGTAGGGTCTTACTCTGGCCCAGGCTGACCTGGAATTCACTATATAATCTCAGACTTGTCTCAAACTCACAGCAATCCTACCTCTGCCTCCTGAGTGCTGGGATTAAAGGCATACACCACCACACCTGGCCTCTCCACCCCCCTTTTTAAAAATTTCTTAATACAGTGCTGAAGAACAAACCCAGGACGTACAACCTCATCCTTATTTCTGTTGTTTTAAGCTTAGGCAGTTGCATTCTGTCTTGTGTGTTTTTAATTAATCTTAGTTTTTATAAACCAGCTAGTAATATTTTACAAGGGACATATGATTGTGTTCCTATTATTATTATTTTGGGTTTCTTAAATATTTATTTATTTGAGAGAGACAGTAAGAGGCAGAGAGAGAGAGAAAAAATGAATGGGTGCACCAGGGCTTCCAGCCACTACAAACAAACACTAGAGGCATGCACCACCTTGTGCATCTGGCGTACATGGGTCCTAGAGAATTGAATCTTTGTCCTTTGGTTTTGCGGGCAAGCACCTTAACTGCTAAGCCATCTCTCCACCACCACCACCCTCCTTTTTTGAGGCACTATCTCACTCTCTAGCTCAGATTAGCATGGAACTCACAGTGATTCTTTGCCTCAGCCTCCAAAATGCTAGGATTATGGGCATGAGTTACCCACCATTACTGACTTTTTTGTTTGTTTTGGTTTTAGCTTTCCAAGATAGGGTGTTACTTTAGCCCAGGCTGATCTGGAACTTACTTGGTCACTCCAAGCTTGCCACAAGCTTACAAGAACTCATGGCAATCCTTCTACCTCACCTTCCCAAGTGCTGGAATTATAGACATGATCCAAGCTTCTCTCTTTGTTTTACATTTCCTTTTTTATTTTTTGTTTATTTATTTATTTGTTTATTTGTTTATTTATTTATTGTTTTAGGTTTTTCAAGGTAGGGTCTCACTCTAGCCCAGGCTGACCTGAAGAAATTCACTAGGTAGTCTCAGGGTGGCCTTGAACTCACAGTGATCCTCCTACCTCTGCCTCCCAAGTGCTAGGATTAAAGGTATGCACCACCATGCCCGGCTTATGTTTTTGGTGTTTTGAGGTAGGATCTGGCTCTAGCCCAGGCTGACCTGTCACTACGTAGTCTCAGGATGGCCTCAAGGAGATCCTTCTACTTCTGCCTCTGAGTGCAGGGAAGACTCCATAATTCCATTAACAAACTGACAGAAGTGAAGGCTTGTTGCACTTCTTCCAAGAAAAAAAATCTTTAAGTGGGTATACTGCTGCAAGCCTACAATCCCAGCCTATAGGAGGCTGGGGTAGGAGGATCACCAGAGTTTGAGGCCTGAGTGGGCTACAGAGTAAGTTCCAGGTCAGCCTGGGCTACGGTGAAACCCTACTTTGAGATCTCCCCTGGAATAAAATAAAAAAGTTAAGTATATGTGGTAGGACACGCCAATAATTTCAGCACTCGGGAGGAAGTAGGAGGAGGATTATCATGAGTTCGAGGCCAGCCTAGACTACAGAGTGAGATCCTATCTCAGAAAATAATAATAGTGGTCTGGGGAGATGACTCAGCCATTAAAGGTGCTTGCTTGTAAAGCCTGACAGTGAGGGTTCAATTCCCCAGTGCCCATATAAAGCCAGATGCACAAAGTGACACTTGTGTCTGGAATTCATTTGCATTCCTGGTGCATCTCTCTCTCTCATAAATAAATAAAAAGAAATATCAAGAGGAGGTATGAAGGATTCAGGTCTGTAATTCTGGCCCTAGGATAATGCAGGAGGAAGTCAATTCAGATTTCCAGCAGCCTGTGACTCAACCTTGATTTGCAAGAGGCACTGTATTCATTGATTAGATATTCACATGCAATAAAACAGGGTCAAACCATTACCTTTTCAGAGGAGATCTTCACAAGCAAATCTACTTGATAGAAAGCAGTCTCATTTTCTTTTCTTAAACCAACACTTAGGTGTCCACTTCCTGTATCATCACTGTTTAGCAACTCAGTATCATTCCACATGTTTCTGAGACTGTCTTTCTGAATCAGGCAGCACTCTTTCCTGTGACAACATGGAAAATTACAGACAAAATTATCTTCTTACATAGAATCAAGTTCCCTACTCAAAAAATAAAGCCAAAAACTAACATCAACACATTTAAAACATCTTTGTCGTCAGTACAATTTCTGTGCTCACCAGTGCTTTGGGCCAATAAGGCCAATAAGGTAAGTGGATAATACCTGGACCAAAACAGATGAAAGCTGGGTGTGGTGGCACACTCCTTTAATCCCAGCATTTCGGAGGTTGAGGTATGTGTGTGTGTGGGGGGGGTCATTGTGAGTTTGAGGCCACCCTGAGACTACAAAGTAAGTTCTAGGTCAGCCTGGGCTAGAGTGAGACCCTACCTCAAGAAAAAAAAAATTTTTTTTTAAGCAGGCCCTACACATGGTGGCCTGTAATCCAAACATTTGAGAAGCTAAGGCAGGACAAAGAGAAATTCAAGGCCATCTTTAGCAACACAGGGAGTTTCAGGCCAGCATGAGTTAAGAGCCCTTGACTCAAAAAGAGAGACTACTGGGCTGGACACATGGCTTAGCGGTTAAGGCATTTAATTGTGAAGCCTAAGAATTCAGGATCAATTCTCCAGTATCCACGAAAGACAGATGCACAAGGTGGCGCATGCATCTGGAGTTCGTTTGCAGTGGCTAGAGGCCCTGACATGCCCATTCTCTCTTCTCTGTTTCTTTCCTCTCTCAAATAAACAAACAAATAAAAAATATATATATTAAAAAGAGAGAGAGAGAGAGAGAGACTATCAACCATCATCTCTTAACCAAGAATATACACTTGAGCAAGCTAAAAAACAAAAGAAAATAGGGTTGAGGATGCAGATCTGGAGTAGACTATGTCCTTTAGCATAGGCAATAATCTGGATGTCATTCTTTTTAAAAAATTTTTTTATTAACTTCCATGATTATAAAAAATATCCCATGGTAATACCCTCCCTCTCCCCACTTTCCCCTTTGAAACTCCATTCTCCATCATATTCCCCTCCCCTTCTCAATCAGTCTCTCTTATATTTTGATGTCATGATCTATTCCTCCTCTTATGATGGTCTTGTGTAGGTAGTGTCAGGCACTGTGAGGTCATGGATATCCAGGCCAATTTGTGTTTGGGGGGAACATGTTGTAAGGAGTCCTACTCTTCCTGTGGCTCTTACATTCTTTCTGCCACCTCTTCTGCATTAGACCCTGAGCCTTGGAAGGTGTGATAGAGAAAAATATGGAACGCTTCACGAATGTGCGTGTCATCCTTGTGCAGGGGCCATGCTAATCTTCTCTGTATCGTTCCAATTTTAGTATATGTGCTGCCGAAACGAGCACTGGATGTCATTCTTAATAGTGCAAAACAACTGGAAGCGGGATGTGGTGGTTCATGCCTCTAATCCCAGCACTCAGGAGGCAGAGGTAGGAGAACTGTCCTAAGTTTGAGGTCACCCTGAGACTACATAGTGAATTCCAGGTCATCCTGGGCTAGAGCGAGATCCTACCTCAAAAAAAGGTGGGGGGAGACTGGAGAGATGGCTTAGTGGTTAAAGTGCTTGCCTACAAAGCCAAAGGACCCAGGTTTGATTCCACAATACTCAAGTAAAGCCAGATGTACAAGGTGGTGCATGCATCTGGAGTTCATTTGCTGTGGCTAGAAGCACTGGTATGCCCATTCTCTCTCTCCCTCAAATAAAGTTTTATGTTTTTAGAAAAAGAAAAGTATTTTTTAAATAATAAAAAAGTAAGCCAGGTATGGTGGTGCACATCTTTACTCCCTAGCAATTGGGAGACACAGGTGGGAGGATCACTGTGAGTTGGAGGCCAACCTGAGACTACATAGTAAATTCCAGATTAGCATGGGCTAGAGCAAGACCCTACCCCCAAAAAACAAAACAACAATAACAAAAAGTAGGGCTGGAGAGATGGCTCTGCAGGGCTCAAGAGATGGCTTAGTGGTTAAGGCATTTGCATGCGAAGCCTAAGGACCTATGTTTTGTTCTCCAGGTCTCATGTAAACCAGACACACAGTGATGCAAGCACACAAGGTTGAACATGCGCACAAGGCGGTGCATGCATCTCGAGTTCAATTGATTGGCTGGAGGCCTTGGCATACCAATTCTCTCTCATTCTTGCATAAAAAAAGAAAAAAGGCAGTCTATTGGGCTTGCCTCAAAAAAAAAAATTTTTTTTAAACAATTATATATATTAGGCATACACCTTACAATCCAGGTGGGAGAAACGATAATATCCAATGAAGACAAATATTTAAAATAAACGTATAAAACAGACTATATGCATATAAACAAGGTTTAGTAATCTAGACTGAGAGATAGGTTGACAAAAGGCCTCTGTCAGTACAAACCCAGGAAACTTGACATTCTTAATAACTATCTTTTAAAAACACTTTTTGGGGCTGGGGAGATGGCTTAGCGGTTAAGCGCTTGCCTGTGAAGCCTAAGGACCCTGGTTCAAGGCTCGGTTCCCCAGGACCCACGTTAGCCAGATGCACAAGGGGGCACATGCGTCTGGAGTTCATTTGCAGTGGCTGAAGGCCCTGGCGTGCCCATTCTCTCTCTCTGTCTCTCTCTCTGCCTCTTTCTCTCTCTGTCTGTAGCTCTCAAATAAATAAAAATAAACAAAAAAAAATTTTAAAAAAAAAATAAAAACACTTTTTGGGCCAGGCGTGGTAGTGCACACCTTTAATCCCAGCACTCAGGAGACAGAAGTAGGAGGATTGCTGTGAGTTCAAGGCCACCCTGAGACTACATAATGAATTCCAGGTCAGCCTGGGCTAAAGCGAAACACTACCTCAAAATAATAATAATTTTAAAAAACCAAAAAAAAAACAGAAAACAACAACAAAACAAACATTTTTTGGAGGCTGGAGATATGGCTTAGCACTTAATGTGCTTGCCTGTGAACCCTAAGGACCCAGGTTTGATTTCCCAGTGCCCATGTTAGCCAGATGCACAAGGTGGCACATGCATCTGGAGTTCATGTGCAGTGACTAGAGGCCTTAGCGCACCCTTTCTCTTTCTCTTTTATCTGCCTCTTTCTCCCTCTCAGATAAACATATATATTTTTTCTTTTTTTGGTTTTTTGAGGTAGGGTCTCACGCTAGCTCAGGCTGATCTGGAATTTACTCTGTAGTCTCAGGGTGGCCTCAAAGTCATGGCAATCCTCCTACCTCTGCCTCCCAAGTGCTGGGATTAAAGGCGTGCATCACTATGCCTGACAAATATATATGTGTGTTTTAAATAAATTTTTTAAATATACAAAAAAAAACAACTTTTTGGGCTAGAGATGGTTCACCTGTTAAAGGCACTTGCTTACAAAGACTGATGGCCTGGGTTTGATTCCCCAGTACCCGTTTAAAGCCACATGCACTAAGTGGCACAGGTGTCTGGAGTTTGTTCACAGTGGCAAGAGGCCCTGGCATGCCCATTCTCTCTCTGCTTGTAAATAAGTAATAAATTAAAATATTAAAAAAACTTTTTATATGCTCGAGATGGCTCAGTGGTTTAGAAACTTGCCTGCAAAACCTATCGACCTGGGTTCAATCCTCCAGTGCCCACATAAACCCAGATACACAGGTGGCACATGTATCTGGAGTTCCTTTGCAGTGGCTTGATGCCCTGGTGTACCCATTCTCTCTCTCTCTCTCTCTCTGTGCCTGTATCTCTCTGCTTGCAAATAAATAAATACAACATTTCGAAAAAACATATTTTCTTTTTGACTGTTTTTCCAAAATAGGGTCTCAGTCTCTAAAAAAAAATACTTTTTACGTAGTTTTTGGTTTGCCTTTTCTTTTCTTTTCTGTGTTTCTCGCCCCCCGCCCCCACCCCCCCCGCCAGGTAGGGTCTCACTCTAACCCAGGTTGACCTGGAATTTACTAGGCAGTCTCAGTATGGCCTCGAACTCAACAGTGATCCTCCTACCTCTGCATCCCAGGTGCTAGGATTAAAGGTGTGCACCACCACGCCCAGTTTTACTTTTTACATACTCAAAGTACACAGCACTGTTTCATTCATGCAGTTTTTTTTTTAAATATGTGTGTGTGAGAGAGAGAGAGAGAAAGAGAGGGGGGGGGCAGGAGAGAATTAGCACACCAGGACCACCAGCCGGTGCAACCAAACTTCAAAATGTTTGCCCGAGCCCCCTGTGCACAAGTGTGATCTTGCCCATGCGTCACTTTGTGCATCTGGCTTATGTTGGACCTGTAGTCTAACATGAGTCCTTAGGCTTTGCAGGCCAAGTGCCTTAACCACTAAGCCATCTTTGTAGCCTTCATGTGGCTTTCTTAAAAAAAGATCAATGGTATTTTAATGCTTAGGTTGTATAAAAACTTGTTTTATACAACCTAGTAGCATAGAGATTTTCCCATGTGGCTTATTCAGATTAACCTCACTCCTTTTAGTGTTGCAGGCATTCCACAGCCAATGCCTGAAATACGGAGTTCTTTGTCTTTAGGGACATGAACTTGCTTTAAGATTTTCACTATACCACTCAAGGCTATAATAATCTGTTTGTGCACTTACATAATTAGCTCCAGAGAAGGAGTCTGAGGGAGAAATTCTATAGTAGTATAGTAGACTCTACCATCTCCTGCCATTGATGGATCTATGCCTGTCACCATTATTGAGAAAATTATGAGCTTCTGAAGATTAACGAGAGTTCATATTCTGGACATGGAGGGAGTCCAGTCATCTGATAAATTCTTTTTTTTTGGTTTTCCGAGGTAGGGTCTCACTCTAGCCCAGGCTGACCTGGAATTCACTATGGAGTCTCAGGGTGGCCGCGAACTCGTGGCGATCCTCCTACCTCTGCCTCCCGAGTGCTGGGATTAAAGGCGTGCGCCACCACGCCCGGCTTTGATAAATTCTTTTTTTAAAAAAATAATTCAAGGGATGGAGAGATGGCTTAGCACGTAAGGTGTTTGCCTGTAAAGCCAAAGCATGTTGGTTCAATTCCCCAGGACCCACGTAAGCCAGACGCACAAGGCAGCACAAGCATTTGGACATTGTTTGCAGTGGCTGGAGACCCTGGCATGCCCATTCTCTCTCTCCCTCTCAAATAAATAAAAATAAAGTTGAAGAAAAAATAAAAAATACTTTAAAAAAATATTCAAGCTGGGCATGATGGCGCACGCCTTTAATCCAAGCACTCAGAAGGCAGAGGTAGGAGGATCATGGTGAGTTCGAGGCCACCCTGAGACTGTACATAGTGAATTCCAAGTCAGCCTAGACCAGAGAGAAATCCAATCTCGAAGAAGAAAAACAAAACAAAACACATTTATCATTAGAGAAAGAGGTGGGTAGAGAGGGAGAGAACAGGTGTGCGGGGGCCTCTAGCCACTGCAGATGAACTCAGGCTGTCTCAGGCTCTCATGAGTGCTCTTACCTGCTCAGCCATCTGCCCACCTTCTATTTTATTTATTTATACTTCTTTATTTTATTTATTCATTTGAGAGCAACAGACAGAGAAAAAGAGGCAGATGAACTCCTCAGGACCAGCAAAGACAAGTCTCTTTTCTCCTCCCCCGGCCCAAGTCTCCCCTCTCTAGACAAGGGAAACAAAAGACCAGGAGACAGTGTGGCACAGACGATGTGTCCTCAAACTGTGAGCTGTAGAAATCTGGCCTCAGGCTCTGGCAGTGACACAGAAGATGTGTGTAAGTTTGCAGGGATCCAGGCGCCTCAGCTCTCACCTGCCAAACAGGACTGATAACGCTAAGGCCTACACCGGGGACCCTTGTGAGTGCTGAGTACAAGAGATAAGTCTATGGCCTGTGAGAGGCCGGTCCGCAATTCAGAAGCGCTCGCAGTTAGGCAATATTGTGGACACTGTCAGAATCCTCAGATACCCAGTTCCGTCCTCAAGATTCAGATGACGCCGAGACAAGGATGTGAGTGCTCTACTTGAGAGGAGACGTCGGGAGAGACCTGTGGGTAGATGATGTTCAAGTCCTCTAGTAAGTGACTGTGACGGGGAAGCAAGCCCCATTCCTTTCGGCACCTAGGAGCCAGCACAGCACATATATCCACGCGGTACCGCTGAAGAGTAAGCGAACTGAGCTTCTCACACACTCACTCATGTCACTTACCACAGCGAAGAGTAATGGAGCTGAGCTATTTGCACACACCAACCTCGGTCTCTGTTCAGGAGCTGCTTGCTCAGGGTGTCCACTCCCTGACACTGTTAGCCTGACACGTTCAGGTTGAGCTGCCACAGGTGGCCGAAGGAGAACCTTTGGGTTGAGTCTAGAAGAGTAACCTAAGACAGGTGAGCATGCCAAGAGATGAAAAATGCTACCAGGCATTGGCTACTGCTCTTTCTTCTTCCCGAATATCACTGTATAGCATCGTAATCACCATCTTATACTTTTTGTACGTGTGTGCGTGTGTACGGTGTACACATGTATGTTAATACTGTGTGAGAACAGACATGTGCAGGTGTGTGTACCCTGAGAACAATTCCCACAGAGCACCTTATCAGAAAAGGAACTTACAGCCTCTGCCCTGAGCAAGAACAGGGCACTGGAAGGGGTAGAAACAAGGACGTATCCTCAGTGTACTGAGACTCTGCTGCTGCTGGTCACGCTAGAAGGAACCCACTTCAAAACAGAAGTCCCAGGCCGGGCGTGGTGGCGCAAGCCTTTAATCCCAGCACTCGGGAGGCAGAGGTAGGAGGATCACCATGAGTTCGAGGACACCCTGAGATTACATAGTGAGTTGCAGGTCAGCCAGAGCTAGAGTGAGACCTTACCTTGAAAAACAAACAAACAAACAAACAAACAAACAAAAAACAGAAGTCGCAGGGCACAGCTGCAAACTCCATGAAACCAATGGCCAGTCACAGGACACTGAGCTGGTGGGCCCCATGGTGATGGCAAGAGAGCATCCTCCTCAGCGCTATTAAGGAAGACACAGTCTTCTACCATGCACAAAGTACAAAAGCCCTCCTTAGCTTTTCCCACATACCTCTTGCTCTGTCACACTTGTCAAGATACTATTTAGATCTCATAACAGTACTGTTCAATGTTTATAATAGGAAATAGTTGAAAATTTTAAAAAGCAGTTTATGTATCAGCTGGCAACAGCATATTCCACTGACAACCCTGAAGACTCTGTCCTACAGGACTAGGGACGCATGCCAGGGTCACCTGGCAGGCCATGTGGCCACTCAGTATGGACACAGCCAATATGGCCAGTCATGTTTAGCTGAATCCCTTTATACACACAAAATGACACCATTAAGATAGTGTACTGAATGGGAAGTGTTCAGGAATTAAATAAAACTATCTTGGAAATCAAACCAAGAAAGGGATCTTCACATCAACTTCTTATAGATGTTAACAGACACTGGTTGGGTTTTATGAGCAGAACATGCCTGACAGTATCAGTGAAGGGCCAGCACATGCTTGAGACCATCACTGAGAATGAGAGGGAGGTAACATGGCCAGTAGAGAAACCAAGCGGTCTGTGGAACAGAAGGGATTACAGATGTCAACGAGCAACCCAAAGGACATGAAGCATCCTCGGGGCTCTATTTCCCCAAGCTTAAAATGTGAAACTCTGTGGCCCACCTTAGCCCCACACTGTCAAGGTCCCTTCTGTGACCGTTGGTCATGGCCAGCTGTAATTGGTCTAGTCCATGTTCTCTATGACCTCAGATGGGTGGGGCCATTGTGAGGTAGTCCCCCCGAGCAGATATAAGGAGGCCTGGAGGGCCCTGGATTTGTCCGGGCCAATAGAGAGGAGAGAGAGAGAGAGAGAGAGAGAGAGAGAGAGAGAGGACCCGGACTGAGGAGAGTTAGTGGGGAGATTTTTGCGCATTACTGAGAGGAGAGGAGGCGAGAGGAGAGGAGGGGAGAGGAGAGGAGGGGAGAGGAGAGAGGAGAGAGAGAGGAGAGAGGAGGAGAGGAGAAGAGAGAGGAGGAGAGGAGAGAAAGAGGAGAGAGAGGAGGAGAGGAGAGGAGAGGAGAGGAGAGGAGAGGAGAGGAGAGGAGAGGAGAGGAGAGGAGAGGAGAGGAGAGGAGAGGAGAGGATAGAGGAGAGGTTTTTTTTTTGCTTTTGGCTTTTTGCCTTATAACTTTATTTTTTTGGCTCTTTGGATTTACTTTCTGGTTCATTTTCTTTGGGTAGACTGCAGTGGGATTTCTGTTTTATTCCAGCTTGGTTTTCAGTTTTGATTTTTATTTTGACTTTTTGTTTTACTTTCTTTTGTTAACTACATCTTTTATTTCCTTCTTTAGTTTTATCTTTATTTTTGTTCTTTTGCTTTTGGCTTTTTGCCTTATAACTTTATTTTTTTGGCTCTTTGGATTTACTTTCTGGTTCACTTTCTTTGGGTAGACTTTGGTGTGGGATTTCTGTTTCATTCCAGCTTGGTTTTCAGTTTTGATTTTTATTTTGATTTTTTATTTTGCTTTCTTTTGTTAACTACATCTTTCATTTCCTTTTTTCCTTTTATCTTTATTTTTGTTCTTTTGCTTTTGGCTTTTTGCCTTTGACTTTATTTTTTTGGCTCTTTGAATTTACTTTCTGGTGCATTTTCTTTGGGTAGACTTTGGTGTGGGATTTCTATTTCATTCAAGATTGGTTTTCAGTTTTGATTTTTATTTTGATTTTTTTATTTTACTTTCTTTTGTTAACTACATCTTTTATTTCCTTTTTTCCTTTTATCTTTATTTTTGTTCTTTTGCTTTTGGCTTTTTGCCTTTGACTTTATTTTTTTGGCTCTTTGGAATTTACTTTCTTGTTCGTTTTCTTTGGGTAGACTTTGGTGTGTGATTTCTGTTTCATTCCAGCTTGGTTTTCAGTTTTGATTTTTATTTTGATTTTTTATTTTACTTTCTTTTGTTAACTACATCTTTCATTTCCTTTTTTCCTTTTATCTTTACTTTTGTTCTTTTGCTTTTGGCATTTTGCCTTTTAACTTTATTTTTTTTGGCCCTTTTAAATTTTGTTTCCGGTTCATTTTCTTTGGGTAGACTTTGGTGTGGGATTTCTGTTTTATTATTGATTGGTTTCTAGTTTTGATTTTTATTTTGATTGTTTATTTTCCGTTCTTTTGTTAGCTACATATTTCCTTTACCTTTTACTTTAACATTTTATTTGGTATTCGTAGCTTTGCTACGATGTCTCCGACGGAGGAGACCCTGTGGTCTCAGTACGAGGACCTCGGCCTCGTCGGCACGGGCGCCTATTCGAGCGTCCGAAAGGCTCGCCACCGCTCCACAGGAGTCACGGTGGCCATCAAGGTCCTGGAGAAGCAGCGGAGAGTTCGCGCAGTTGCACAGGAGGTGGAGATACTGAAGATGCTGGCACACCCGAACACGGTGTCCCTATTTCAGATCGTTGACACGAAAGACAACGTCTACTTAGTTCTAGAATTCTGCCAGAATGAGCTGCTGGAACACATCTCCACGAAGGGCTGCTTGCAGGAGGACGAGGCCCGCCGGATTTTCAGACAAATCCTAGATGCCATCTTCTACTGCCACAGCCTCGGAATAGTACACCAAGACATAAAGCCAGACAACATCATGGTGGACGACGGGGGCAAGGTGACAGTCATAGACTTCGGCCTGGCCAGCCGATTTTTGCCAGGACAAATGCTGCGCAAGTTTTGTGGGACTTACAAGTACATGCCCCCAGAAGCCATCTCGTTCGAACCCTATGACGGACCTAAAAAGGACATGTGGTCCCTGGGGGTCCTTCTCTATTATATGGTAACCGGGACCATCCCTTTTAACTCTGACGTACGCAGGGAACTGTGCCTGAAAATCATCACGGGGGACTACGAGGTACCCGAAGGCCTCTCGGATGAATTAAAGGACCTCATTAGGCTTTTACTAACCGTAAACCCAGAACGGAGGCCAACAACTGAAATTAGGACCCACCCTTGGCTCCAGCAGGGCCAAGGGGGTTCAGATAATCGTGAACCACTCCCTAGAGAGCTGGACAGGAACATCATATCAGCCATGGAATTCATGAAATTCGACACAGACAGCATCCTCAAAGCCATCCGGGAACAGAAGTACGATGAAAACATGGCCGTGTACCTCATATTACGATCCCAGACACAGGATAGGAGGGACAAGGCTGAAGACAAGCCCGCCTGCCCAGGATCCACACCTTTCCCCAGCACCTCTGAGCCTGCTGCCTTCCCTATGCCTCCCAAGAGGAAACACCCCGTGCCCGGCTTCCGGACACTGTCTGTGGGCCTAACGGCACCGGAACAGCCTGAGGATAGGCAGCAGGCAGAGCATAAGGAGTTCAGGACTGCCAGTTTACCCAACCTGTACATCTCCTGGCCAAAGAAGAGGCCCACCGCCAAGCCGAGTCCCGAATGTCCTCGCCCCGACACCGCTCCAGCCTCCCTCTGTCCCGGCCCCGGTCCACAGCTCCCCCAGAAGGCAAGGCCCACAAATAAAGACCACAGTCCCGAGGCCCCGGAGCAGACCATCAGCCCTGAGGCGACAAAACACAAGCTGGCAGCATCAACCCAGGGCAGCCACGAGCAGAGGAGGAGGCTGGAGCTCTCGCAGCAGACGGCGAGCACCTCTGAAGGGGACACCGAACCCTCGAACCGGGGCCTGCGCAGCTGCTTGAAGGCCTTGCGGGGCAGGATCCAGAGCTGCCTGAGAAGAGTGTTTCACCGCAGGCCCGGCGGAACCTCCACCTCTTCCAAAAGCGCGTGTTCCCACAGCCAGCGGTGGACATCAGTGCGGACGATGAAGCCCCCGTCACGCCAGAAAACACAAGCATGTGCATACCGTGTGTGTGTGGCCGAAGAGGCAAGATAAGACCCTCCTGAGCAGTCATCATGTGACCCTCTTCTGCCAGCTCCCCTCTCCTTGCTTCTCCTTCTGCATCCTCCCGCTGCTTCTCCCAGAGCCTTGAGAGAATATATGTCCTGTCTCTACAAACCCACCGTGCAGTCTGAGGTGAAGTCCTGTCTCCAGAGACACACCCTGCAGTCTGAGGGGACGTTCTGTCTCCAAAGCCCCACACTGCTGTCTGACGTGATGTCCTGTCTCCAAAGACCCACCATACAGTCCAAACTGATGTCCTGTCTCGACAGAGCCCCCTGCAACGTCCCGTGATGTCCTGTCTCTAGAGAACCACCAGGCAGTCCTATGTGAGGTCCTGTCTCCACAAACCCACCTTCCAGTATTACATGAGGTAATGTCTCCACAGATGCATCCTGCATTCTGACAAGACGTCCTGTCTCCACAGACACACCCTACAGTCCAACAAGACATCCTCCCTCCACACACCTACCATGCAGTCGATATGACTTCCTGTCTCCACAGACCCACCAAGCAGACCGACATAACGTCCTGTCTGCACAGACCACCCTGCAGTGTGACGTGATGTCCTGTCTCTAGAGATCCACCTTGTGGTATTACATAAGGTAATGTCTCAACAGACCCACCTTGCAGTTCGACGTGATGTCCTGTCTCCATAGACTCACTGTGCAGTCCGATGAGAGGTCCTGCCTCCACAGACCATCCCTGTAGTCTGAGGTGATGTCCTGTGTCCACACACCCACCATGCAGTCCCATGTGACTTCCTGTCTGCACAGACCCACCCTGCAGTCCAACATGACATCCTCTCTCCACAGACCCACCGTGCAGTATGAGGTGAAGTCCTGTCCCCACAGACCCACCATGCAGTCTGAGAGGCTGTCCTATCCCCACATCCCCACCTTGTATTCTCACGTGACGTCCTGTCTCCAGAGACCCACTGTGCAGTCTGAGGTGACGTCCTTTCTCCACAGACCCACCTTGGAGTATGATGTGACATCCTGTCTCGACAGACCGACCATGCAGTCTGATATGATATCCTGTCTCCAAAGACCCACACTGCTGTCTGACGTGATGTCCTGTGTCTCCACAGACCCACAGTGCAGTCTGACTTGAGGTACTCTCTCCACAGACCCTACCCCTGCAGTGTCCCATGATGTCCTGTCTCTAGAGGACCACCAGGCAGTCCGATGTGAGGTCCTGTCACCACAAACCCACCTTGCAGTATTACATGAGGTAATGTCTCCACAGACGCACCCTGCAGTCTGACAAGACGTCCTGTCTGCACACACCCACCGTGCAGTCGACGTGACTTCCTGTCTTCACAGACCCACCATGCAGACCAAGGTAACATCCTGTCTCCACAGACCCACTCTGCAGGCTGACATGACGTCCTGTCTGCACAGACCTACCCTGCAGTGTGACGTGATGTCCTGTCTCCACAGACCCACCGTGCAGTCTGACACGACGGCCTGTCATCACAGACCCACCATGCAGTCTGACATGATGTTGTGTCTGCAGACGCACCATGCAATCTTAGATGAGGTCGTCTCCCCACACCCACCGTGCAGTATTACATGATGTCCTGTCTCCACAGGCTCACAGTGCAGTCCAACATGATGTCCTGTCTCCACAGATCCACCCTGCAGTGTGACATATTGTCCTATCTCTAGAGACTAACCAGGCAATCGGATGTGAGGTGCTGTCTCCACAGACGCACCCTGCCTTCCGACAAGAGGTTCTGTCTCCAGCCACCCACCGTGCAGTCCGATGTGACTTCCTATCTCCACAGACCCAACGTGCAGTCTGACATAAGGTAATGTCTCCACAGACCCACCATGCAGTCCGACATGACCTCCTATCTCTACAAACCCATTGTGCAGTGCGACGTGACGTCCTGTCTCCACAGACCCACTGTGTAGTCCTATGTGACGTCCCGTATCCACAGACCCACCCTGAAGTCTGATGTGACATCCTTCCTCCACAGACCCACCTTGCCGTATGACGTGATGTCCTGTCTCCACAGATCCACCCTGCAGTGTGACGTGATGTCCTGTCTCCACAGATCCACAGTGCAGTCCAACGTGATGTCCTGTCTCCACAGATCCACCCTGCAGTGTGACGTCATGTCCTGTCTCCAGAGATCCACAGTGCAGTCCAACGTGATGTCCTGTCTCCACAGATCCACCCTGCAGTGTGACATGACGTCCTGTCTCTAAAGGCCCACCATGCAGCCTGACTTGACGTTCTATATCTGTAGACACAACATGCATTCTTAGATTAGAGGTCCTGTCTCCCCAGACCCACCATGCAGTATTATATGACGTCCAGTTTCCCCAGACCCAACAAGCAGTCTGCCATGACTGTACCCATGAAAAGCCACACGCAAAGTTGCTCATGCAACTGGAGTTTGTTTGCAGTGGCTGGAGGCCCTGGGGCACCCATTCTGTCTCTCTTCTCTGCTTACAAATAAATAAAAATATTTCAAATTTATACATACATATGTATGCATATATAAATTTTAAGACCGAAGAATAACTATGAGTCTGGAACAGGGATATAACTGTGAGCTCTTTTGAGAAAAAGGAGTCAGTTTATAAAATGCCAAGACAAGCCACGCCTGATGTATAAGGCCTGCAGCTCCAGCGACTTGGAAGGCAGAGGCGGAGGGAGTTAAAATTTCCAAGCCTCCTGGAAGTGCAGAGTTCAGTGTCAGTGACTGTCAAGCATGGATCCGACTCTGGGTCCACCCCCTGACACTGCTCCTCCCACTCCCCAAAAAACTCAGGGTCAGCCTGAACTACAGTGTGAGCTGAAGACCAGCTTGCGCAACTTAGTAAAATACCATCTCAAATTAAAAATTAAGAGGGTCGGGCATGGTGGCGCACGCCTTTCATCCCAGCACTCAGGAGGCAGAGGTAGGAGGACCACCATGAGTTCGAGGCCACCCTGAGACTACAGAGCGAATTCCAGGTCAGCCTGGGCTAGAGTGAAACTCTACCTCAAAAAACAAAACAAAACAAAAAACTAACAAACAAAAAAAAAAACCATATACATATATAGAGAGAGGAGTTTAAATGTCTCTTCCCTCATGCTATGGCTCTAGGGACTGTAGACTCTCCCAACAGAAGACTGTACCTGGGCAGGATTTATAAAGCACTTAGATTCATTATAAGCTGGGGATGGAAGCACATGCCTTTAATCCCAGCACTTGGCACAGGTAGAATTACTGTGAGTTTAAGGCCATCCTGGGACTACAGAATGAATTCTAGGGCAGTCAGGGCTAGAGTGAGACCCTAGCTTTAAAAAAAAAAAAAAAAAAAAAAAAAAGAAGATCATGGAATATATGATTTTTTTTGGAGGCTGATTATTTAACTAAGGAATGGTTTTCTGATCCCTTGTTTTATTTCTTCTGCCAGTAAATTCACCAATATAAACTGTGACCATGGTTTGATAAGAAAGATGAAGATAATATATGAAGAGTCTTGGAAATCACTAATAGATTTCAATTATCCACAAGACTCTTACTGAATGGTGGTGACTCAGCTGGACAATGTGTTCCTTTTTTTTGTTGTTTCTTTCCCGTACCGGGGATTGGACCTAGGGTTTCTCATACATGCTGGGCAGGCACTCCACCCGAGTCTTCTCTTTGCTACTTAGAAGACGTAGCTGTCCTTGGTCGTCTTTTACGCAAGCACACAAGTACTCTGTTTATCTGCAAGCAGACAGGCTGGAGAGATGGCTTAGTGATTAATGCACTTACCTGCAAAGCCAAAGGACCCAGGTTCAATTCCCTGGTCCCATATAAGTCAGATGCACAAGAGAGTGCATGCACCTGGAGTTCATTTGCAGCAGCTAGAGGACCTGCCACACCCATTCTCTCTCTCAAATAAACAAATATTTGGAGAGATAGAGTGCGAGCACAAGCGTGAGCGCGCGTGCACGCACGCACACCAGGACCTCTAGTCACTGCAAACAAACTCCAGACGCATGTGCCATTCTGTGCATTTGGCTTACATGGGTACTGGGAAATTGAATCTGGGTCATTAGGCTTTGCAGGCAAGTGCCTTAACTGCTAAGCCATCTCTCCAGCTTATTTTTTTTATTTATTTGCAAGGAGAAAGAGAGAGTTAATGGATATGCCAAAGCCTCTTGCCACTGCAAACTCCAGATGCATAAGACACTTTGTGCATCTGGCTGTACGTGAGTACCAGGGGAATCAAACGTGAGCCAGCAGTGTGTGCAAGCAAGTGCCTTTACCACAATCACCTCACCCGTTTCTGTTTGTTTGTTTTTTTGTTTTTTGAGACTGGGTTTCATGTAGCCCAGGCTGGCCTCGAACCTCACATGTAGCCAAGAATGACTAGCAATTACCAATCCTCCTGCTTCCATTTCCCAAGTGCTGGCTTGACAGTAGCGTGTCACTATGCCTGGCTTATTTTTGCCCACAACTCATATTTTATGTGCAATTCTAAATATAAAGATGCTCACTTCCTCAGTCCTATGAGCTCATTAATAAGATAAACAAAAACTGACTAATGATCATGGAAACAACCTGCAGTAATACTTTTGTTGTTTTGTTTTTCTGAGGTAAGGTTTCACAATAGCCTAGGATGACCTGGAACTGACGCTCTAGCCTCAGGCTGGCCTCAAACTCATGATGATCCTCCTGCCTCAGTAATGGAACTAAAGGCATGGCCCACTATGCCTGGCTTGATTTTTTTATTGGCAATTTTCATATCTGAACATAATATAACTTAATCAAATCCCCTCCCAATATCTTTTGTGTCCCATTGCCCCCACCCCACGTCTTTTACTGTACTCCTTCCCAAGTAGATTCTCTATGTTGATTAAATTTTTTGTCCTCCTCCACCATCTGCTCCGGGGCCTTGGGACTGTGGTCTTTATTTGTCCGCCTTGCCTTCTGGGGGAGCTGTGGACCGGGGCCGGGACAGAGGGAGGCTGGAGAGGTGTCGGGGCGAGGACATTTAGGAGAACGGCGATGCGGTGCTCAGATGCGGCGTGGGTCGATTTCTTCGGGGACTGGAGGCGAGGGACGAACGCCCCGCCCCGAGGGATGCGCCCCTGGCATCCACACGTGGCCTTTCGCGGCAAAACCCCCAAGTCCCGCCCTCCGCTCCACGTGATTGGAAGATGGCCTCACCCGGCGAACGCCGATTGGCTCCGCGGTTCCCCGAGGCTCGTCCCCATTGGCTGGCCCTCCGGCAGCTCGGGACGCCCGCGGTTGTTTTGAACACGTGAAAGGCGCGGTTTACCGACTCGCTCGCTGCCGTACCCGTGTGTGTATGTGTGTGTGTGTGGGGGGGTGTATTGGGGGCGGGAGTCCCCCACTTCTCTTCCCCTTTCCCGTCGTCCCTCGCCGCCTCTCAGCACCGCATCGCCGTTCTCCTCAGCTACGGCCGCCACGCCGGTCCCCGGCTGAGCCGGCCCGGGGCTGCGGGCACTGCGCTTGCCGGCGGGGCTCGGGGAGAAGAAGGAGTAGAGGGTCTTCTGGCCGATCATGCCTGAGCCCACGACGGACGCGACCTCCCCGTGGAGCTCCCTACGGCGCTCGGCAAGGGGCTGCCCGGCGCGCTGCGCATGCTCCAAGAGGAGGCTTATCTGAGGGGGGGTCGGGGAGTGGGGGCGGCAGGAGGCCCAGTGCGCATGTGCGGGATGGGCCGACGCGCAGCCCGTTGGGGGGGGGGGGGGACGGGGCGAGGTGGTGCTGACCTGCTCACCTCGTCCGCAGTGAAAAGCCGCGTTAAGTCCCCGCCACTCCCCGCAGGTTCCCAAACCTCCGCCCCCTCCCAGCGCCCCCTTCCGGCCACTCGCCGCATCGCAGGGGCTGTGGCGCTGGGGTAGAACTTGGGACGCTATGGTTCCGCAACGTGGAAGGATCCTCTCTCATCTGTGAACTGTTGTGTCATGTCTCAATGGGTCTAACCTTGGTGTCCATAGTTGGAGGGGGACAACATTTACTAACAATATTGTCGCGGGGTGGTGGTGGGGTGAACAAGTTTTGCATGCTTTCCCTACACACCTTCCATTATCTGTCCTTTTTCTTTTTAAATTTTGAGAGACCAAGAGCAAGAAAGCCAGAGAGGGAGAGAGAGAATGGGCCACTGCGAACGCACTTCAGGAACAATGCGTCTCCGGGCTTTACGTGGGTCCTAGGGAATCGAACCTGGGTCCTTGGGCTTCGCAGGCAACCCCTAAGCCTTCTCTCCAGCCCTATCCGTTCTTTTTCAATCCATCCAGCTGTGGAGACTTCCACGAGTGACTTAACCACCCTGGGTCTAAATTACCTCATCTGTAAAGTGGGGGCCACGATGCTTTGAGAGCGTGGTGAGGAATAAATGAGAGGATGAGCGAGAAACAGTTTGTGCTGAGTAAATGTTAGGTACTGTTCTTTAATTTTATTTTGTGCTTCCACTGTGGAATTCCAACGAGGGTGGAATCTTTGTTTTGAAGCTTCTTAATACGTAACTGCCAATTTTCAGAAAGGTACAGTATTGTCTGGCCACCACAATCAAGACATAGAGCAATTACATTCTCCCATAAAATTCCCCAACTTTTAGCTATCCATTCTCACCCTAGTGACCACTGATGTGCATGCTTGTTCTAAATTCTTTTTCAAAAACCTCAAGTAAGGGTGTGGCACAGGCCTTTAATCCCAGCGCTGTGAGTTAGAGGCTAGCCAGAAACTGCTTACATTTTTTCATTCCCCCAACCCTCAGGCTGACCTGGAATTCACTCTGTGGTCTCAGGGTGGCTTCGAACTCACGGCAATCCTCCTACCTCTGCCTCCCAAGTGCTGGATTAAAGGCAGGAGCCACCATGCTCAGCTCAATCTTTTCATTTTATAGTTGCCTAGTATTGCATTGTAAGGATGTCACCAAGAGAGCACCACCAGAGCCCAGCTCAATAGGAGGGTTTTATAGCCTGGGGGTGAAAGAGGTACAGTTGGATTTGTTTTTGTTGTTATTGAGATGCGGATGATAAGAATGTGAGGAAGGGTAAAAAAATACTGGAGGATGGAGCCCAGTGGTATTTTCTTACCTAGCACATGCAAGGCTCTGGATTCAATCCCCAGCAATGGAAGGAAAAAAAAATAAGTCCTAGGTGTTTGCTTTGGAGAAGAAGGGGTACAGCCGTGCCTTTTGGAGGAACGTCCATGATGGCCTGAGGGTCTCCCCTCAAGTCTTATAACGAGACCAAAGTTTTCACTACCCTACTTTGCCATCAGTAAAGCAGGCAGTGAAAAGTGGATAAGGAGCTGGAGAGATGGATTAGCCAACAAGGCAGTTCACTGTGAAGTCTAAGGACCCAGGTTCAATTCCCCAGAACCCACCTAAGACAGAAGCACATAGTGGCAACATGCATCCGGAGTTCATTTACAGTGGCAAGGGTGCGCCCATTCTGTCTCCAATAAATAAAAAAAATTTTAAGAAATTAAAATATTTTATTTATTTAGGAGGGACAGAGAAAAAAAGAGAGAGACAGACAGATAGACAGAGAGAGAGAGAATGGGTGCTCCAGAACGTCTAGCCACTGCAAACGAACTCTGGATACATGGGCCTCCTTGTGCATCTGGCTGACGCTGGTCCTGGGGAATCGAACCTGAGTCCTGTGTCTTTGCAGGCAAGCGTCTTAACCACTAAGCCACCACTTAGCTTAACCGCTAAGTGCTGGGATTAAAGGCATGTGCTTCCATGCCCAGTTTATAATGAATCTAAGTGCTTTATAAATCCTGCCCAGGTACAGTCTTCTGTTGGGAGTCTACAGTCCCTAGAGCCATAGCATGAGGGAAGAGACATTTAAACTCCTCTCTCTATATATGTATATGTTTTTTTTGTTTGTTAGTTTTTTGTTTTGTTTTGTTTTTTGAGGTAGGGTTTCACTCTAGCCCAGGCTGACCTGGAATTCACTCTGTAGTCTCAGAGTGGCCTCGAACTCATGGTGATCCTCCTACCTCTGCCTCCTGAGTGCTGGGATTAAAGGCATGTGCCACCAGGCCTGGGCAGTATATATATTTTGGTAGAGACACTGCTGAGGGCAACACCACATCTAGTCTATGTTGTCTTAGGTTTATTTATTTATTAGAGACAGTGAGTATGGCACGCCAGAGCCTCTAGCCACTGCAAACTAGCTCCAGAGGCATGCACCACTATGTGCATCTGGCTTACGTGGGACCTGGAGAATCGAACCGGGTCCTTAGGCTTTGCAGGCATGAGCCGTTAAGCCTCCTCCGCCTTTTAATTTTAATTTTATTTTATTTTGGCTTTTCAAGGTAGAGTCTCACAGTAGCACAGGCTGACCTGGAGTTCACTATGTAGTCTTGGGGTCGCCTCAAACTCTTGGGGATCCTCCTACCTCTGCCTCCCTAGTGCTGGGATCAAAGGTGTGCGCCACCATGCCTGACTATTTTTTTGGGGGGGAGGGTCCCTCTTAATTTTTTTTTTGAGGTAGGGTCTCACTCTAGCCCAGGCTGACCTGGAATTCACTCTGTAGTCTCAGGGTGGCCTTGAACGCATGGCAATACTCCTACCTCTGCCTCCCAAGTGCTAGGATGAAAGGCGTGCCCCCACCATGCCCAACCCTCTTAATTTTTAATTTGAGATGGTATTTTACTAAGTTGTGCAAGCTGGTCTTCAGCTCACACTGTAGTTCAGGCCGACCCTGAGTTTTTTGGGGAGTGGGAGGAGCAGTGTCAGGGGTGGACCCAGAGTCGGATCCATGCTTGACAGTCACTGACACTGAACTCTGCACTTCCAGGAGGCTTGGAAATTTTAACTCCCTCCGCCTCTGCCTTCCAAGTCGCTGGAGCTGCAGGCCTTATACATCAGGCGTGGCTTGTCTTGGCATTTTATAAACTGACTCCTTTTTCTCAAAAGAGCTCACAGTTATATCCTTGTTCCAGACTCATAGTTATTCTTCTGTCTTAAAATTTATATATGCATACATATGTATGTATAAATTTGAAATGTTTTTATTTATTTGTAAGCAGAGAAGAGAGACCCCAGGGCCTCCAGTCACTGCAAACAAACTCCAGTTGCATGAGCAACTTTGCGTGTGACTTTTCATGGGTACAGTCATGGCAGACTGCTCAGTGGGTCTGGGGAAACTGGACATCATATAATACTGCATTGTGGGTCTGGGGAGACAGGACCTCTAATCTAAGAATGCATGTTGTGTCTACAGATATAGAACGTCAAGTCAGGCTGCATGGTGGGCCTTTAGAGACAGGACATCACGTCACACTGCAGGGTGGATCTGTGGAGACAGGACATCACGTCATACGGCAAGGTGGGTCTGTGGAGGAAGGATGTCACATCAAACTTCAGGGTGGGTCTGTGGATACGGGACGTCACATAGGACTACACAGTGGGTCTGTGGAGACAGGACGTCACGTCGCACTGCACAATGGGTTTGTAGAGATAGGAGGTCATGTCGGACTGCATGGTGGGTCTGTGGAGACATTACCTTATGTCAGACTGCACGTTGGGTCTGTGGAGATAGGAAGTCACATCGGACTGCACGGTGGGTGGCTGGAGACAGAACCTCTTGTCGGAAGGCAGGGTGCGTCTGTGGAGACAGCACCTCACATCCGATTGCCTGGTTAGTCTCTAGAGATAGGACAATATGTCACACTGCAGGGTGGATCTGTGGAGACAGGACATCATGTTGGACTGCACTGTGAGCCTGTGGAGACAGGATATCATGTAACAGTGCATGGTAGGTCTGGGGAGACAGGACCTCATCTAAGATTGCATGGTGCGTCTGCAGACACAGAATGCCATATTGGACTGCACGGTGGGTCTGTGGAGACAGGACATCACGTCACACTGCAGGGTAGGTCTGTGCAGACAGGACGTCATGTCAGCCTGCAGAGTGGGTCTGTGGAGACAGAAAGTCACGTCGACTGCACGGTGGGTGTGTGCAGACAGGACGTCTTGTGAGACTGCAGGGTGCGTCTGTGGAGACATTACCTCATGTAATACTGCAAGGTGGGTTTGTGGTGACAGGACCTCACATCAGACTGCCTGGTGGTTCTCTAGAGAGAAGACATCACGTGACACTGCAGGGGTAGGGTCTGTAGAGACAGTACCTCAAGTCAGACTGCACTGTGGGTCTTTGGAGAAGGGACATCATGGCAGACTGCATGGTGGGTCTGTCGAGACAGGATGTCACATCATACTGCAAGGTTGGTCTGTGGAGAAAGGATGTCACATGAGAATACAAGGTGGGTCTGTGGGGACAGGACTTCACCTCATACTGCATGGTGGGTCTGTGGAGACAGGATGTCACGTTGGACTGCATGGTGCGTGTGTGGAGACAGGACATCACCTCAGACTGCAGGGATGGTCTGTGGAGACAGGATGTCACATGAGACTGCATGGTGGTTCTGTGGAGGCAGGACGTCAGATCGAACTGCACGGTGAGTCTGTGGAGACAGGACATCGCGTCGAACTGCAAGGTGGGTCTGTGGAGACAGTAGCTCATGTCAGACTGCAGGGTCAGTCTGTGGAGGCAGGATGTCATGGAAGACTGCATGGTGGGTGTCTGGAGTTAGGACATCATGTCACACTGCATTGTGGGTCTGTGGAGACAGGATGTCACGTCACACTACATGGTGGGTTTGTGGAGACAGGATCTCATCTAAGATTGCATGGTGGGTGTGGGGAGACAGGACCTCTAATCCAAAAATGCATGCTGTGCCTACAGACAAAGAATGTCAAGTCAGACTGCATGGTGATTCTGTGGAGACAGGAAGTCATGTCACACTCCACGGTGGGTCTGTGGAGACAGGACCTCAAGTCAGACTGCACTGTGGGTCTGTGGAGACACAGGACATCACGTCAGACAGCAGTGTGGGTCTTTGGAGACAGGATATCATATCAGACTGCATGGTGGGTCTGTCGAGACAGGATGTCACATCATACTCCAAGGTGGGTCTGTGGAGAAAGGACGTCACCTCAGACTGCACAGTGGGTCTCTGGAGACAGGACGTCACGTGAGAATACAAGGTGGGGCTGTGGGGATAGGACAGCCTCTCAGACTGCATGGTGGGTCTGTGGGGACAGGACTTCACCTCATACTGCACGGTGGGTCTGTGGAGAGAGGATGGCATGTTGGACTGCAGGGTGGGTCTGTGCATACACGAAGTCACATGGGACTGCATGGTGGGTGTGTGGACACAGGACATCACCTCAGACTATAGGGATGGTCTGTGGAGGCAGGACCTCTCATCGGACTGCACAGTGAGTCTATGGAGACAGGACATCACGTCGAACTGCAAGGTGGGTCTGTTGAGACATTACCTTATGTAATACCACAAGGTGGATCTCTAGAGACAGGACATCACGTCACACTGCAGGGTGGTCTGCAGACAGGACGTTATGTCGGTCTGCTTGGTGGGTCTGTGGAGACAGGAAGTCATATCGACTGCATGGTAGGTGTGTGGAGGGAGGATGTCTTGTTGGACTGCAGGGTGTGTCTGTGGAGACAGGACGTCTTGTCAGAATGCAGGATGCATCTGTGGAGACATTACCTCATGTAATACTGGAAGGTGGGTTTGTGGAGACAGGACCTCACATAGGACTGCCTGGTGGTTCTCTAGAGACAGGACATCACGGGACGTTGCAGGGGGCTCTGTCGAGACAGGACATCAGTTTGGACTGTATGGTGGGTCTTTGGAGACAGGACATCACGTCAGACAGCAGTGTGGGGCTTTGGAGACAGAACGTCCCCTCAGACTGCAGGGTGTGTCTCTGGAGACAGGACTTCACCTCAGACTGCACGGTGGGTTTGTAGAGACAGGACATATATTCTCTCAAGGCTCTGGGAGAAGCAGCGGGAGGATGCAGAAGGAGAAGCAAGAAGAGGGGAGCTGGCAGAAGAGGGTCACATGATGACTGCTCAGGAGGGTCTTATCTTGCCTCTTCGGCCACACACACACGGTATGCACATGCTTGTGTCTTCTGGCGTGACGGGGGCTTCATCGTCCGCACTGATGTCCACCGCTGGCTGTGGGAACACGCGCTTTTGGAAGAGGTGGAGGTTCCGGGCGGGCCAGCGGTGAAACACTCTTCTCAGGCAGCTCTGGATCCTGCCCCGCAAGGCCTTCAAGCAGCTGCGCAGGCCCCGGTTCGAGGGTTCGGTGTCCCCTTCAGAGGTGCTCGCTGTCTGCTGCGAGAGCTCCAGCCTCCTCCTCTGCTCGTGGCTGCCCTGGGTTGATGCTGCCAGCTTGTGTTTTGTCGCCTCAGGGCTGATGGTCTGCTCCGGGGCCTTGGGACTGTGGTCTTTATTTGTGGGCCTTGCCTTCTGGGGGAGCTGTGGACCGGGGGCGGGACAGAGGGAGGCTGGAGCGGTGTCGGGGCGAGGACATTCGGGACTCGGCTTGGCGGTGGGCCTCTTCTTTGGCCAGGAGATGTACAGGTTGGGTAAACTGGCAGTCCTGAACTCCTTATGCTCTGCCTGCTGCCTATCCTCAGGCTGTTCCGGTGCCGTTAGGCCCACAGACAGTGTCCGGAAGCCGGGCACGGGGTGTTTCCTCTTGGGAGGCATAGGGAAGGCAGCAGGCTCAGAGGTGCTGGGGAAAGGTGTGGATCCTGGGCAGGCGGGCTTGTCTTCAGCCTTGTCCCTCCTATCCTGTGTCTGGGATCGTAATATGAGGTACACGGCCATGTTTTCATCGTACTTCTGTTCCCGGATGGCTTTGAGGATGCTGTCTCTGTCGAATTTCATGAATTCCATGGCTGATATGATGTTCCCGTCCAGCTCTCTAGGGAGTGGTTCACGATTATCTGAACCCCCTTGGCCCTGCTGGAGCCAAGGGTGGGTCCTAATTTCAGTTGTTGGCCTCCGTTCTGGGTTTACGGTTAGTAAAAGCCTAATGAGGTCCTTTAATTCATCCGAGAGGCCTTCGGGTACCTCGTAGTCCCCCGTGATGATTTTCAGGCACAGTTCCCTGCGTACGTCAGAGTTAAAAGGGATGGTCCCGGTTACCATATAATAGAGAAGGACCCCCAGGGACCACATGTCCTTTTTAGGACCGTCATAGGGTTCGAACGAGATGGCTTCTGGGGGCATGTACTTGTAAGTCCCACAAAACTTGCGCAGCATCTGTCCTGGAAAAAATCGGCTGGCCAGGCCGAAGTCTATGACTGTCACCTTGCCCCCGTCGTCCACCATGATGTTGTCTGGCTTTATGTCTTGGTGTACTATTCCGAGGCTGTGGCAGTAGAAGATGGCATCTAGGATTTGTCTGAAAATCCGGCGGGCCTCGTCCTCCTGCAAGCAGCCCTTCGTGGAGATGTGTTCCAGCAGCTCATTCTGGCAGAATTCTAGAACTAAGTAGACGTTGTCTTTCGTGTCAACGATCTGAAATAGGGACACCGTGTTCGGGTGTGCGAGCATCTTCAGTATCTCCACCTCCTGTGCAACTGCGCGAACTCTCCGCTGCTTCTCCAGGACCTTGATGGCCACCGTGACTCCTGTGGAGCGGTGGCGAGCCTTTCGGACGCTCGAATAGGCGCCCGTGCCGACGAGGCCGAGGTCCTCGTACTGAGACCACAGGGTCTCCTCCGTCGGAGACATCGTCCAAATAAAATGTTAAAGTAAAAGGTAAAGGAAATATGTAGCTAACAAAAGAGAGGAAAATAAACAATCAAAATAAAAATCAAAACTAGAAACCAATCAATAATAAAACAGAAATCCCACACCAAAGTCTACCCAAAGAAAATGAACCGGAAATAAAATTTAAAAGGGCCAAAAAAATAAAGTTGAAAGGCAAAATGCCAAAAGCAAAAGAACAAAAATAAAGATAAAAGGAAAAAAGGAAATGAAAGATGTAGTTAACAAAAGAAAGTAAAATAAAAAATCAAAATAAAAATCAAAACTGAAAACCAAGCTGGAATGAAACAGAAATCCCACACCAAAGTCTACCCAAAGAAAACGAACGAGAAAGTAAATCCAAAGAGCCAAAAAAAAAATAAAGTCAAAGGCAAAAAGCCAAAAGCAAAAGAACAAAAATAAAGATAAAAGGAAAAAAGGAAATGAAAGATGTAGTTAACAAAAGAAAGCAAAATAAAAAATCAAAATAAAAATCAAAACTGAAAACCAAGCTGGAATGAAACAGAAATCCCACACCAAAGTCTACCCAAAGAAAACGAACCAGAAAGTAAATTCCAAAGAGCCAAAAAAATAAAGTCTAAGGCAAAAAGCCAAAAGCAAAAGAACAAAAATAAAGGTAAAAGGAAAAAAGGAAATGAAAGATGTAGTTAACAAAAGAAAGCAAAATAAAAAATCAAAATAAAAATCAAAACTGAAAACCAACTGTAATGAAACAGAAATCCTACACCAAAGTCTACCCAAAGAAAACGAACCAGAAAGTAAATCCAAAGAGCCAAAAAAAATAAAGTCAAAGGCAAAAAGCCAAAAGCAAAAGAACAAAAATAAAGATAAAAGGAAAAAAGGAAATGAAAGATGTAGTTAACAAAAGAAAGTAAAATAAAAAATCAAAATAAAAATCAAAACTGAAAACCAAGCTGGAATGAAACAGAAATCCCACACCAAAGTCTACCCAAAGAAAGTGAACCAGAAAGTAAATCCAAAGAGCCAAAAAAAATAAAGTTATAAGGCAAAAAGCCAAAAGCAAAAGAACAAAAATAAAGATCAAACTAAAGAAGGAAATAAAAGATGTAGTTAACACAAGAAAGTAAAACAAAAAGTCAAAATAAAAATCAAAACTGAAAACCAAGCTGGAATAAAACAGAAATCCCACTGCAGTCTACCCAAAGAAAATGAACCGGAAAGTAAATCCAAAGAGCCAAAAAAATAAAGTTATAAGGCAAAAAGCCAAAAGCAAAAAAAAAAACCTCTCTGTCCTCTCCTCTCCTCTCCTCTCCTCTCCTCTCCTCTCCTCTCCTCTCCTCTCCTCTCCTCTCCCCTCCCCTCCCCTCCCCTCCCTCCCCTCCCCTCCCTCTCCTCTCCTCTCCTCTCCCTCTCCTCTCCTCTCCTCTCCTCTCCTCTCCTCTCCTCTCCTCTCAGTAATGCGCAAAAATCTCCCCACTAACTCTCCTCAGTCCGGGTCCACTCTCTCTCTCTCTCTCTCTCTCTCTCCTCTCTATTGGCCCGGACAAATCCAGGGCCCTGCAGGCCTCCTTATATCTGCTTGGGGGGACTACCTCACAATGGCCCCACCCGTCTGAGGTCATAGAGAACATGGACTAGACCAATTACAGCTGGCCATGACCAATGGTCACAGAAGGGACCTTGACAGTGTGGGGCTAAGGTGGGCCACAGAGTTTCACATTTTAAGCTTGGGGAAATAGAGCCCCGAGGATGCTTCATGTCCTTTGGGTTGCTCGTTGACATCTGTAATCCCTTCTGTTTCACAGACCGCTTGGTTTCTCTACTGGCCATGTTACCTCCCTCTCATTCTCAGTGATGGTCTCAAGCACGTGCTGCCCCTTCACTGATACTGTCAGGCATGTTCTGCTCATAAAACCCAACCAGTGTCTGTTAACATCTATACGAAGTTGATGTGAAGATCCCTTTCTTGGTTTGATTTCCAAGATAGTTTTATTTAATCCCTGAACACTTCCCATTCAGTACACTATCTTAATGGTGTCATTTTGTGTGTATAAAGGGATTCAGCTAAACATGACTGGCCATATTGGCTGTGGCCATACTGAGTGGCCACATGGCCTGCCAGGTGACCCTGGCATGCGTCCCTAGTCCTGTAGGACAGAGTCTTCAGGGTTGTCAGTGGAATATGCTGTTGCCAGCTGATACATAAACTGCTTTTTAAATTTTTCAGCTATTTCCTATTATAAACATTGAACAGTACTGTTATGAGATCTAAATAGTATCTTGACAAGTGTGACAGAGCAAGAGGTATGTGGGAAAAGCTAAGGAGGGCTTTTGTACTTTGTGCATGGTAGAAGACTGTGCCTTCCTTAATAGTGCTGAGGAGGATGCTCTCTTGCCATCACCACGGGGCCCACCAGCTCAGTGTCCTGTGACTGGCCATTGGTTTCATGAAGTTTGCAGCTGTGCCCTGGGACTTCCGTTTTTTTGTTCTTTGTTTGTTTGTTTTTCAAGGTAAGGTCTCACTCTAGCTCTGGCTGACCTGCAACTCACTATGTAATCTCAGGGTGTCCTTGAACTCATGGCGATCCTCCTACCTCTGCCTCCCGAGTGCTGGGATTAAAGGCTTGCGCCACCACGCCCAGCCTGGGACTTCTGTTTTGAAGTGGGTTCCTTCTAGCATGACCAGCAGCAGCAGAGTCTCAGTACACTGAGACTCCTTGTTTCTACCCCTTCCAGTGCCCCGTCTTTGCTCAGGGCAGCTGCTGTAAGTTGCTTTTCTGATAATGTGCTCTGTGGGAATTTTTCTCAGGGTACACACACCTGCACGTGTCTGCACTCACACGGTATTAACATACATGTGTACACCATACATATGCACACACGTACAAAAAGTATAAGATGGTGATTACGATGCTATACAGTGATATTCGGGAAGAAGAAAGAGCAGTAGCCAATGCCTGGTAGCATTTTCCATCTCTTGGCATGCTCACCTGTCTTAGGTCACTCTTCTAGACTCAACCCAAAGGTTCTCCTTCGGCCAGCTGAGGCAGCTCAACCTGAACGTGTCAGGCTAACAGTGTCAGGGAGTGGACACCCTGAGCAAGCAGCTCCTGAACAGAGACCGAGGTTGGTGTGTGCAAATAGCTCAGCTCCATTACTCTTCGCTGTGGTAAGTGACGTGAGTGAGTTTGTGAGAACCTCAGTTCGCTTACTCTTCAGCGGTACCGCGTGGATATATGTGCTGTGCTGGCTCCTAGGTGCCGAAAGGAATGGGGCTTGCTTCTCCGTCACAGTCACTTACTAGAGGACTTGAACATCATCTACCCACAGGTCTCTCCCGACGTCTCCTCTCAAGTAGAGCACTCACATCTTTGTCTCGGCGTCATCTGAATCTTGAGGACGGAACTAGGTGTCTGAGGATTCTGGCAGTGTCCACAATATTGCCTAACTGCGAGCGCTTCTGAATGGCGGACCGGCCTCTCACAGGCCGTAGACTCATCTCTTGCACTCGGCACTCACAAGGGTCCCCGGTGTAGGCCTTAGCGTAATCAGCCCTGTTTGGCAGGTGGGAGCTGAGGCGCCGGGATCTCTGAAAACTTACACACATCTTCTGTGCTACACTGTCTCCTGGTCTTTTGTTTCCCTTGTCTAGAGAGAGTAGACATGGGGCGCGGCGGAGAAAAGATACTTGTCTTTGCTGGTCCTGAGGGGGAGAGTTCCCACGTCTCTGAAGCTTCAGCAGGGGGGTGCTGGACAGTTGTCAGGGTCAGGAGCACCAGGGAAGCGGGGAGGGAGGATGAGTCAGCTGTCCTGTTGAGGCAAATTGTTAAGTATCAATAGAGCACCTCCTGCCTGAGAAGCACGGTCAGAAACAAGGTCCTCCAAGACCTCAACAGAAGCATACAGATTTAGCCATTTACTCCCCCAGTAGAGATGATGTGTTTTGTTGCTCTTGTTCAGTTTTGCCATGCTGGAGAACAGTGAGGTCCAAATGCATGCTGAGAAAGCGCTGTGCCACCCCACCACCTTCTTAGCCCTCCAGCAGTGAAGATAAGACAGGAATCACATTCCATCTGATCCGGAGACCCTCTGGGTATGCAAAAATGCGCCTAGACTCACCATGGAAGGGGCTGGGGTTGTGGCTCAGTTGGTAGAGTGCTAGCCTAGCATGCACAAAGTCCTGAGTTCAATCTCCAGTACTGCAGAGACTCGTGTGTTGTTGTCCATCTGTAAAACCCCACACTCAGGATGTGGAGGTGGAGGTAGGAGGATCAGGAGTTCAAGGTCATCCTCAGCTACATAGTGCGTTTGAGGCCAGCTTGGTGTATATGAAACCCCACTTCAAAAAATAAAATAGGGCTGGCGAGGTGGCTTAGTGGTTAAGCACTTGCCTGTGATGCCTAAGGACCCCGGTTCAAACCCACATTAGCCAGATGCACAAGGGGCCGCATGTCTGGAGTTCATCTGCCCTTTCTCTCTGTCTGTTGCTCTCAAATAAATAAATAAAAATACAATAGAAGGTTTGCAGATCGCTGAGCAGGTAGGAGCACTCTTGAGAGCCTGAGATAGCCTGAGTTCGTATGCAGTGGTAGAGTCCCTGGCATACCCATTCTTTCACCCTGCCGCTTTCTCGCTCTTATAACAAATGAATTTTTTTTTAAATTTTTTGAGTTAGGATTTTACTCTGGTCTAGGCTGACTTGGAATTCAGTATGTGTAGTTTCGGCGTGGCCTCAAACTCACCGTGATCCTCCTACCTCTGCCTTCTGAGTGCTGGGCGTATAGGCGTGCGTCATCATGCCCAGCTTGAATTTTTTTTAAACTATTTTTGTCTTTTTTTAGACTTTATTTTTATTTATTTATTTGAGAGAGAGAGAGAAGTAGGGGGAGAGAGAGAATGGGCGTGCCAGTGTATCCAGCCAGCGGAAAGGATCTTCAAAGGCATGTGCCTCCTTGTGCATCTGGCTTTCGTGAGTCCTGGGGAATTGAGCCAACATCCTTTTCCTTTACAGGCAAACACCTTAAGTGCTAAGCCATCTCTTCAGCCCTTGAAATATTTTTTTAAAAAAGAATTTATCAGATGACTGGACTTCCTCCATGTCCAGAATATGAAATCTCTCGCTAATCTTCAGAAGCTCGTAATTTTCTCAATAATGGTGATAGGCATAGATCCATCAATGGCAGGAGATGGTAGAGTCTACTATACTACTATAGAATTTCTCCCTCAGACTCCTTCTCTGGAGATAATTATGTAAGTGCACAAGCAAATTATTACAGCCTTTTATGGTATAGTGAAAATCTTAAAGCAAGTTCATGTCCCTAAAGACAAAGAGCTACGTATATCAGGCGTTGGCTGTGGAATGCCTACAACACTAAAAGGAGTGAGGTTAATCTGAATAAGCCACATGGGAAAGTATTTCCATACTACTAGGTTGTATGATACAAATTTTTAGACAATTTAAGCATTAAAATACCATTGATCTTTTTTTAAAAAGCCACATGAAGGCTGGAAAGATGGCTGAACCCTTCCCTTCCCTACTTCCCCACAAGAAGACTAAAGCTCTCTCCCAGGCAGGAGAGATGGCTCAGTGGTTAAGGGACTTGCCTGCAAAGCCTAACAACCCAAGATTGATTCCCCTGTACCTGTGTAAAGCTAGATGCAGAGAGTGGCCCATGCATCTGGAGTTTGTTTGCAATGGCAAGAGGTCCTGGCATGCCCATTGCCCTCTCTCTTTTCTCTTTGTAAAAAAAAAAATATATATATATATATATATATATATACAAAAAACCCTGCAACCCTACTGAGGAGCATCCCCATTGGAATGGGGACAGGGACGAAGGAAAAGAGGGTACCAACATGTGATGTATCGATATGAAACTTCTTGTTAATAATAATAAACATTAAAAATGACATCAATAAAAATATATAAGCCAGGCATGTTGGTGCAAGCCTTTAATCCCAGCATTTGGGAGCCAGAGGTAGGTGGATCGCCATGAGTTTGAGGCCACCCTGAGAATATATAGTGAATTGTGAATTCCAGGTCAGCCTGAGCTATAGTGAAACCCTACTTCGAAAAACAAACAAAATGTGTGTGTGTATGTATGTGTGTGTGTGTGTATGTATGTATGTGTATATATATACACACATACATACACACACACACACACATATATATGACAATTTGATGTACAATAAAAAGTAAGAAAGGTATTGAAAAGATAAATAAGGACTGGAGAGATTACTTAGTGGGTAAGGCACTTGCCTGGGAAGCCTAAGGACCTAGACTCAATTCCCCAGAACCCACGTAAGCCAGATGCACATGGTGGCACATGTGTTTGGTGTTCGTTTGCAATGGCTAGAGGCTCTGGCTCTACCCATTCTCTCTCTCTTTCAAATATGTAAATAAAAAAATAAATATTTAAAATAATAATATTTATTTACAAGCAGAGATACAGAAGAGAGACAGACATAATGGCACGCCAGAGCCTCCTGTCTCCACCTCCTGAGTGGTGGGATTACAGGCATATGGCTTATGTGGTGCTAGAACCAAGGCCAGGGCCTTCTGCATACCAGGCAAACATTCTACCAACTGACGTATATCCCAGCCCAATACCCATGTTTAGTTTCTAGAAATACTGTGATTAAACAAAGAGATGGTTTCTTTTATAGCTGGTGACAGTTTCAGACTCTGAAGATAAGAGCTGTGCACAGCCTGTGCTGGGAGGCATGGGAGACTGAGGCACATCAGACAGAGCTGCTGGTGACCTCCTGGAATCTCACAAGCTACTACAGATTATATTTAGAAGATACCCATCTTTCTTTTTTAAATTTTGTTTTTAATTTGTATTTACTTAAGAGAGGGTGAGGAAGAGGCAGAGAGAGAGGGAGAGAGAATGGGCATGGCAGGGCCTCCAGCCACTGCAATGAACTCCAGGCACATGCACTACCTTGTGCCATCTTGCTTATGTGGGTCCTGGGGAATTGAACCTGGGTTCTGTGGCTTTGCAGGCCAGCACCTTAACCACTAAGCCATCTCTCCAGCTCCCCATCTTTCTTTTTAAAAATATTTTACTTATTTATGAGAGAGAGGGGGAAAGAATGGGCACAACAGGGCCTCATGCCACTGCAAATGAACCCCAGATGCATGCGCCACTTTGTGCATCAGGCTTTATGTGAGTACTGGGGAATCGAACCCTGGCCATCAGCCTTTGCAAGCAAGCTCCTTTAACAGCTGAGCCATCTTTCCAGCTCTAACTGGGATCTGTTGATGTTTCTTTCTCCCCAGTCTCACTTGCTAGGTCCAGGTGTGTCACAGAAAGCTGCTGGCTTTGGTTGGGGGTTCATCTGGGGCTCAGGACCTCATTGCTCATTGGCACAGGCCTAGAGGCGGGAGAGCCCTGACTGGAAGGAGGAGCAGAAAGGACCAAGATCACAGCCATCTCGGAGAGGAAGCCGGAGAGCCAGAAAGCATGCCCAGTGCCATCTCCCTGCTCATGCCCATGGGCAAAGCTGGACGTTGGCAGGACGCTGCGCCCAGCACCCAGGTGCCAGCTCCAAGGATGGCTTGTTGATCATGTCCTTCTACAGGGACAGCAGAGGGCCGAGCGCCGCTCTCTGCACTGGCACATCGTTGCCATAGTTATCTCTGGGGATCACCTTTTCTGGTTGTTTCCTGAGCTCAGCACTGCAGACCCGAGGCTGCTACCGTTTGGGCTGGAGATGCCTGGAAAAGGCATCAGGGTCCTGCTGCAGAAAGGGTGCAGTGACGCCGGGATAGTAGAGCACTCAAGAGGCTGAGGTGGGCTGTGAGTTCAAGGCCAGCCTGAGACTACACAGTGAATTCCAGGTCAGCCTGGGCTACAGCGAGACCCTACCTTAAGGAGGAAGGAATGAAGGAAGGAGGGAGGGAAGGAAGGGAAGGGAAGAAAGGTTGCAGTAGGTGTCCCAGAGCAATCAGAGACAAAGCCCTGCATTGTCCCTACCTGTCCCTCCTCCCCTCACCAGTTACTGGCCAGTCCAGGCCTCCCTCCACTACATCCAGGCCATGTGCATCCACCATCAGGCCTGGAACTAACCAGAAATGAGACAGGCAGGGAGCAAAGGTCAGGGTGAGGCCAGCTCGTTTTGGTGGCAAAAGATGAGGAGAGCTGGTTCTCAGAGCCCAGGGCTGGTGAGATCAACCAGTGATCCCAAGTGAGCGAAGGTCAGAGGTTATCAGCTGGCTTCTTTGTCAAAATTAACAAAATCCACCATGTTCACCTGGCTTTAAGTGGGCACTGGAACATTGAACCCAGCCCATCAGGCTTTGCAAGCCTCTTTAAGAACAATCTCTCGAGGCCCTGTTTTTTAAAAATTAAAAAAAATTTTATTAACAAATTCCATGATTATAAAAAATACCCCATGGTGATACCCTCCCTCCCCCCACTTACCCCTTTGAAACTCCACTCTCCATCATACCCCCTCCCCATCTCAATCAGTCTCTCTTTTACTTTTGATGTCTTGATCTTTTCCTCCTCTTATGATGGTCTTATGCAGGTAGTATCAGGCACTGTGAGGCCATGGATATCCAGGCCATTTTGTGTCTGGAGGGAGCATGTTGTATGGAGTCCTGCCTTTTCTTTGGCTCTTACATTCATTCTGCCACCTCTTCCACATTAGACCCTGAGCCTTGGAAGGTGTGATACACATATTGCAGTACTGAGCACTGTGGTCATTTCTTTCTATCACCATGATACCTTCTGAGTTGTCCCAAGGTCACTGCCATCTGAAAAGAGAAGATTCTCAACCAAAAGTAAGAGCTAGTAGCATTAATATAAGGGTGTGACCATTAACAGAAGTGCTTACTGGGCAGTTTGATAAGCATAGTATATACATTTGGCCAGACAACAGCAGATGTTACACCCCTAGGGCTCATGACTACCCCTGTTTTAAGTTTTCAGTATCAGGGATATATTCCCTTCCCATGGAGTGGGCCTCCAGTCCAATTAGAGGGCAATTGGTTTCCCCCATAACAGACGTGCCACTAGTGCACCCATTGGCTCATTTGGAGGCCATTTTTTTTTTTTTGAGACAAGGTCACCTCATGGAGCCCAAGTGGGTCTTACACTCACCATGTAGCCAAGGATGATCCTAAACTTCTGCTCCTCCTGCCTCCGTCTCCCCAGTGCTGGGATTGTAGATGTGCCCAGTGTATGCAGTGCTGGGACTGAACCTGGGGCTTTGTGCATACTAGGCAAGCTCTATGCACACTGAACTGCAGCTCATCTCTCTCTCTCTCTCTCTCTCTCTCTCTCTCTATATATATATATATATATATATATATATATATATATATATATAGGTTTTTCAAGGTAGGGTCTCACTCTAGCCCAGGCTGACCTGGAACTCACTATGTAGTCTCAGGGTGGCCTGAAGCTCACAGTGATCCTCCTACCTCTGCCTCCCAAGTGCTGGGATTAAAGGCATGCGCCACCGTGCCCGGCTCCACCTCTATATTTTTAAGCTCTTTGCTTGCAAGGATTATTCAACAGTCCCTTGTTGGGCTAGAGAAATGGCTGAGCGTTTAAGTCGTTTGCCTGTGAAGCCAAAGGACCCAGGTTTGATTCCCCAGGATCCATGTCAGCCAAGTGCACAAGGGGCACATGCATCTGGAATTAGTTTTCATGGCTAGAGGTCCTGGCGTGCCCATTCCCTGTCTCTCTTCTCTCTCCTTCTGCTTGCAAATAAATAAATAAATAAATTTTTAAAAGTCCCTTGTCTTTGTTTTATAAAAACAAAAAAAGAAGTTACTTATTTATTAGAAAGCAAAAGGGAGACAGAGAGAGGGAGGGAGAATGGGCACACGAAGACCTCCAGCCACTGCAAACTCCAGTTTTTTTTTTTAAAGATTTTTTTTATTTATTGGAGAGTGACAGAGAGAGAAAGAGGCAGAGAGAGAGAGAGAGAGAGAGAGAGAGAGAGAGAGATGGGTGCGCCAGGCCTTCCAGCCACTGCAAACGAACTCCAGACGCTGTGCACCTTCTTGTGCATCTGGCTAATGTGGGTCCTGGGGAATCGAGCCTCGAACCGGGGTCCTTAGGCTTCACAGGCAAGCGCTTAACCGCTATGCCATCTCTCCAGTCCAAACTCCAGTTTTTTTGAGGTAGGGTCTCGCTCTCACCCAGGCTGACCTGGAATTCACTATGTAGTCTCAGGGTGACCTCGAACTCAGTGATCCTCCTACCTTTGCCTCCTTTAGTGCTGGGACTAAAGGTGAGTGCCACCACACCTGACTAATAACACATTCTTATCCAGGAACTGGCCCAGTGGTGATGACCAGAGGAGACAGTGCCAGAGGAGCCAAATTTCTCAGGCTTGGACCCTAAAGGAGCCCGATATGGAAAAGCTCCCCAAAGCTGGGTGAGGTGGTGCACACCTTTAATCCTAGCACTTGGGAGGCAGAGGTAGGAGGAGCCCCTTGACTTTGAGACCAGCATGAGACTACATAGTGAATTCCAGGTTAGCCTGTGAGCTACAGTGAGACCCTACCTCAAAAAAAAACAAAATAAGTAAATTAGTAAATTAATTAATTGAATAAAAAAACAAAGCCCCCCAAAGCTAGCAGGGTTTCGCTTTACACAGGAACCTCTGTCCTGCCAGGGCAGTTGTCTCGCTGGTGCCACAGGTCTTTATAGCATCCTTCACTCATCTGGGCTTTGGAGTAGAATCTTCTGACCTTTCCTGTGTCCTGGAGTGAGTGTCTGCTGGAACTTAAGATGCAGCAGCTTGGGCTGGAGAGATGGCTTAGCAGTTAAGGCGCTTGCCTGTGAAGCCTCAGTACCCAGGTTCAATTCTCCAGTACCCATGTAAAGCCAGATTCACAAGGTGGTGCATATGTCTGGAGTTAGTTTGTAGTGACTAGAGGCCCTGGTGTGCCTATTCTCTCTCAAATAAATAAAATATGTTAAAAGAAAAAAGTTGCAGCTACTTCTAAATGTTCCACGTTCCCACTAGATAGACTCTTTCTCACCTTTTCCCAAAGCCACAGACCATTCCACCAATAACCTGAGAGACTGGGGGTCACATAAGTAGAATACATTAGCTCGTGCATGCAGGCGTGTGTGCGCATGAGTGTGTGTGTACAATGGTGTGTGGCATGCCCTTCCTGCAGACTTATAGTAAAGGCCATTATGGAGACTGCTGTATCTGGCATACTTCTCAGTGCTTTGGTAGCTGTAACAGCACACCTGAGGTTACATGCTTTATAAAGGTGGGCTGGAGAGATGGCTCAATGGTTGAGACAGTTGCCTCTGCAAAGCCCAATAACCCAGGTTCGATTCCACAGTCCTCACGTAAAGCCAGATGCACAAGCTGGTGCATGTGCCTAGAGTCTGTTTGTAGTGGCTGGAGGCCCTGGAAGCTCTCTCCTCTGTCTCCTCTCTCTGCTTGCAAATAAGTAAGTAAGTAAGTAAATAAACAAAATGTTAAAAGAAAGAAAAAAGGTTATTGAGTTTCCAGTGCTGTCAAGCAAGAGCTTGGCTTCGACAGCTGCTTGACCCTGGTGGTCTCATGGTGGGAGAATATGGGCAAAAGGGGGCTGAAGGAGGTGCTGAGTGTTATCACAACTAGTACAGTCCCCATGACCTCATGACTTCACTGCCTCATCTCTTTAAGGTCTCACCTTCCAGCACCACCATGTTGAGGACGAAGACTCCACATGGCTTTGAGAAGGGACCAACCAAATTCACCTCACAGTGCATAGCCACGCCTGTGGGCACAGCCCGATGTCCTAGCTACTCAGGAGGCTGAGGCAGGAAGATTGTGAATTCAAGGTCAGTCAGGGCTACATGGTAAAACCCTGTCTAAAGTAACCATAACAAAACACCATAGTGTGCCCTTGTGAAACAGCAGCCCCACAAGGGAGACACTTCATGTACATTGAGAGATGGAGAAAAGAGCAGACAAGGCAGGTGACGGACACTCCCAAAGCCACAGCTGTGTGGCAGACTGCGACTGGAGCTCAGGTCCATGTCCATCTGACTCAAGAGACAACCTTTTTTGTTCATTTGTTTTTGTTTTTGATTCCAGGTAACGTTTCACTCTAGCCCAGGCTGACCTGGAATTCACTATGTAGTCTCAGGCTGGCCTTGAACTCCCAGTGATCCTCCTACCTTTGCCTCCCAAGTACTGGGATTAAAGGAAAGCGCCACCATAGCAATGACGTTCCACCTCCCCCCTTCCCCTCCCCCCTGCAAGCATGTCCCATGACTTAGGTTGCTGGTTCTGGAAAAATCCACGTTGAAAAACATGTACTTTAAAGTCTATACCTTAGGCACCACACCTTCCTCACTTGACCAAACCCATGTTTGGTGTAGTAGACAACATATGGCTTTCTACAAGTCACTGTTGAACAGCTGTGATCTGAAGAGAGTCTGCAGCCGGCCTGGAGCTTTCTCTCTCTCTCTCTCTCTCTCCCTCCTTCTCTCTCTGGAGGTCATGTGGGTAGGGGAGCCAGGAGAGGCTGGGGAGGCAGGGAATGGAGGGAGAGACATGGGGAGCAGGTGGCTCTCAGGCTAGCCTCAGCTGTGCCCCTTTTCCCAGGCAGGGGTTGACTTTGTCACCTGTACCAACCAGCTATGGCTGCCCAAAGGCCAGGTTACCTGGTCCTCTGTTCCATGGTGGAGACCATTCACACAGCTGAGGTGCCCCTGGAGCTTGCTGCTGCCACACTTTTGGGCACGGTCATGGGCCAGGAGGCTTAGGTGCAGACCCGTAGGGTCCACACACCTACCCATGTGGTCATTGCTCACCCTGCCCCATAGACAGCGGCTCTGTAGAGGTGTCCTTGTCATCCCTGTCCAAAGCTGAATCCTGCCTGGCACCCTATGGGAAGACGCTTGCACTGAGCAGACAGGGAGATGAGGCACAAAGGATGCCAGTCTCAGAGCTGCAGAGAATATAAAGTTCACCTCTGGTCCCCAGACTCAGGCAGCACCTCCTGCCTGGCTGTTCTTGGCCTTCTAGAAGGTCAGCGGGGACATGGAGTACACCCAGCAGCTGCAGTCAGGAACCTGGCTGAACACAGTGCCCATGGCCCTGTGTTCTCTGTGGGAAGTGTGCTAATTACTCCCTTTACTCCCAAGTCTCACTTAACTGCTGCTTGGATTTTATGGAGTGCTTTGGGGTGGCCATTTCTGCGTGTCTTCCAGAAACCATGGTGGACCTGCCTCTTCCCTAACTCCAGGTTGTGATTGTCTTGCTGGGGAAGCTTATGTTCTCTGTGGCAGGTGACTTGGAGCAGCAAACACTGCTTTGTTCCAGCCCCATATCCTCCAAGGAGCTACAAGGAATGGTCCATTTGGCAGAGGGGAAGACTGAGGTTCGGAGGGGAACACAGCAGCCCCTGCTCCCCCATGTGTGGAGTCACAGCCTCCGCCTCCTCAACAGCCAACAGAAAGAAGGCTCCTCTCAACCACCCTTGCGCTATCGCCTAGAAGGTTCGGATGGTCCCATGTGAAGGTGAGAACAGCCAAGGAGCCACGAGGTGGAAGGGTTTTAAGCTTGGGCTGCTGTGAACTTGGAATCTGACTGGTGGCCTTGGGCACCTTTGGGGGGGGTGCTCACTTGTCTGCAGGACGACATCTGGGAGCTAAGGACAGTCAGCGGGTGGTAAACGGAATGGCCTTGGCACATGCTGCTGCTGGTGACAAGCTTAGGGTCCGTTCAGGGCGTGCTCTGTGTTCCCACGCACTTCTTCCCCAGGTCCCAAGACTTTCCCCAAAGGGCGGCCTGCGATGTCTCACACCACACCCACTGTGGGAACTGCGGATCTTCAACTACTTATGCGTCCTGAGCACCAAAGGTCTCTGCCTGTGTAGGGAGCAGGAGGCAGGACACAGAGAAAGGAATGGCTTCCAAGGAAAATGGGGTGGGGGTTCCGTCTCCCCAAAGCTATCATATGGTGGATAGCAAGTTGTCTTGTCCAACTGTCCTCCACACTCCACTTTATATTTTTAACTACTTTTAAAATTTATTTTTATTTACTTGAGAAAGGCAGAGGGGGAGGGAGAGGGAGAGAACTAGCGTACCAGGGCCTCCAGGCCATGCAAATGTTAACTCCAGAGGCCCTGTGCAGATCTGGCTTGCGTGGGTCCTGGGGAATCGAACCTGGGTCCTTTGACTTTGCAGGCAAGTGCCTTAGCCGCTAAGCCATCTCTCCAGCCCTCACACCCCACTTTATAAATGACGAGGCCCAGCAGACATGAGCAGGTACCTGTTGAGGAATGAATGTGAGAAGGTGGGCAGTACACCCAAGTCCAAGACCGGCATTCGGTGGTCACACGTCTGTGCTGGCCACCCTCGCGGTGCCCTAGGCGTGGTCCATGTCTAGCACACTGACTGACTTTGCTCCTGAGGCCATGGATGTGGGGGGGGGGGTCGAAAGCCACCACCCCACCTGAAAGCGAACATTGGCAGGAGTCCTGCACACAGTGGGCACTGCCCCCAGCGCTCACTTCCAGGCGGGAGGGAGGCTTTGGCACCCCAAGACGCACAGGGAAACGGGTTCAGAACTCTGAGTTCTGGGTCCGGGACGGAGGAGCCGGGCATTGTGAGCCAGGGCTGCCAGGGCTCACGCTTCACTGGGGCAGGCCGGGCAGGAAGGCGGGCCCAGCTGGGCAGCGGAAGCCCGAGCTTGTCAGACGACCCTCGCCCCCTCCCCCGGGTGGGATCGGAGCCGGAGCCCCTGTGGGTCAGGGGGAAGCGGCCCGCGGGGTGCCCTGCGGGCGGCGGCGGTACTAGGTCAGCCCGGCCCAGCGGGCTCACTAAACTCCGGGAGAGCCGAGTTCCGGGCTCTCGGCGGCTGGCGGGGACCCTCAACCCGACCTCCTCCACGGTGACTGCGCGTGCGTCCACCAAGACCATGCCTGCCCCCGTCCCCTCCCACCCCCGTCACGACCCCCGGGGCCTCCCACGGCCCTACGGTGGCTGGGGTGGCCTCCCCTCTAACCCTTTTCGCGGCTTCAGGGCGCACCCCTCGCCGGATCTATGCTCTGCACGTGACTTAAGCTCCGCCCACCAATGCCTGGACCACGTCCAGGGGCGGAGTCTGTTTTTCGGCCTTCCACTTGGCTGCAAAGCCTGATGATCTGAGTTCGATTCCCCACTACCACAGTATCCCAGTAAAGCCAGCTGCACAATGGCACTTGCATATGGAGATCATTTGCAGCAGTTGGAGGCCCTGGTGTTCCCACTGTCTCCTTGCAAATAAATAAAAATATTTAAAACAAATGAAAAGGATAAGAAAAGGGCACAGGATGCCTGAAGTAGGACACGTTGTGCTCTCCAATCATGAGGACACTAGGCTGAAGACAGCACCCCTGCTCCACGGGCAGTAGGTAATGGCACACGTTGGTGGCTGGCTCATTTTAGACCTCCAACAAATGTCTTCAACGTTGACCCAGCTCTTACACGCAGCGCCCACAGGTGTCTTTGGAATAGGCTGATGCAAACTTCCTAGTCTTGCCCTGCCAGAGGGTCTTTGGGCCCATGGTAAGGCCACTACAGGTGATCATGTGCCACCCCAATGAATCCCACTTTGATGACCACCTTCCCTGCCAAGGCATTTCCTAGTGAGCTTGAGCCCTCCGTGGCTGGGGACCAGGGCCACTCATTGTGGCCAGCCCAGCACCCGGCATACAGGGATGGTTGTCAAGTGTGGCTGTCTTCGTCACCTTTCTGACCCTCCTGATGTCCCTGCACTCTTTGCTGCTCTCCTGGATGTGGTGGCACCCGCCTTTAATCCCAGCACTCAGGAGGCAGAGGTAGAAGGATTGATGTGAGTTGGTGGCCATCCTGAGACTGCGTAGTGAATTCTAGTCAGTATGGGCTACAGTGAGACTACCTCAAAACAAGACTAAAATAGAATCCACATTTCTCTCAGAGACAAAGTCTAGCTGGCCTTGAACCCCTACCTATCCTGCCTAGGCCACCCATCTGCTGGGATTCCAAGTGTATGCTATGACACCTCAGCCTTCTCTTGGGGTGAAAGGTCTTTTCTGCTCCTGGAGGAAGCAGTGTACTTGGGGGCGGGCTGGCTTCCTCCGGGCCCAACATCCAAGGCCGTCCTCCAATCTGGGTGCTGGTGGCACTTGAGTTGACAGACACAGCTTCCTCTCGGAGCGGGAGGAGGCACACCAGATGGAAGGTCTACCTTCAGCTCTGCCTGCCTGGGCTCCATTCTCTAAGGACCTGAGGACCAATCAAGAAGCACTAGCTTTGGCCCAGGTTCCTGCGACCGCCCTGAAGGCCGTCACCCACACATGTGGCACAGCAGCCACCTGCACTGTGTCCAGGCAAATGGGTTTGGTGAGCTAGGCCATCTTGCGGGGGGGAGGGAGATGACACCCCCATAGGGGCAGCAATGAATATGGTCAGAGGGGGCACAACTGTCCTGCTCTGCTGATTCTTGGGGTGTACCCTGACACCAGCTCATCCAGAAGGTGGTGAGGCTTAAAGAAAACTAAGACGAGAGGGCTGCAGAAAGGAGATGTGAGGAACGCGAGAACCCACCTGGGCCAGGTGTCATGCTGAAATCGACCCACATAAAAATTTCACCAGTCAGCAGACCTTGGTTCAACTCCCCAGGACCCATGTAAGCCATATGCACAAGGTGGTGCATGGGTCTGGAGTTTTGTTTGCAGTGGCTGGAGGCCCTGGCACACCCATTCTCCCTCTGCCTCCTTCTCAAATAAGGAAGGATGGGGTCGACACCAAGGAACACGGCTGCCACAGAACAGCAGGCATGTGGCCGGTGTTTTGCTGTTGATTTAGCTCAGGAGTTCAGCTAGGCCAGGAAACATAGGTTCTCAAAAACAAATGTAGAAAAACAAGTTATTTGCAAATCAGTTTTTTCCTCATGAATTTTTTTCCCCCTAAAAAGAGCAAGGAGGCACCTGGCGCCCCAACAGCACAGGGGCCGGTGGGAAAAGTCACCTGCAGCGTGGGTGAGTCTGTCACTAGGAAACAAGCCTTCATACTGCTGAACAAAAGATGCCTACCGATCCCCAGTGATCCTGAGACACATGAAGACAGAACCCAGGGGCTTTATCTGCAGGACAGGCACCTGTGTTCTATTTCCGCAGGATGTCCCAAAGGGCGGAAAGTCAGTTTCATTAAAATTTAAATTGCAGCAGCCACTCTCTCCCCCTGCCCCGTCCTTAGAATGTTCTGACTGGCAACCATTTCATATTTCAGTCTCCGCAGAACAAACTGAATTAGATGTTGAGACAGAGCTTTGCTCTGTTCAGCAAAGCCTGCACGCCCGGCTCCAGCTGATCGTGTCCCAGACACCCCGAGAGCGAGCGCTGTGGCTATGGCCTGAGGGAAGAGGCTGTGCCTGCTCAGGGAGGCAGCAGAGGGGACCCAGGTAGGGGGCTGCTGGAGACGCCTGATGCCCCACTTGTGTGTCTAGAAGTCTGGCAGACCCTGATGCCCAGCCAGCAAGTACTGCCCACGTGAAAAATGCAGAATGACCAGGTTTCTGTCCCATCAACCCCCAAATGGGTGCACAGTACATGCCCAGAACACACGGGATGCCAGGCAGGTGTCCAAGAAATGAATGATTGAATGAATGAAGGTCCTATCTGGCTCTGCAGTGGGGGTGGCTGTCCTGAAGTACCTGCCCCTTACCAAGACGTGACAAAATGCTGACACTGAGCCACAGTGCTTGAGTTGGAACCTGAGCTCCCCGTTCATGGTCTCCACGGCCCCTGAGAGCCTGCCAGCCGGGCAATGCCAGCTCCTTCCCTCAACTCCAGGCTGAGGCAGGGCCTGCGCCAGGCTCTCTGCTGCTCCAGGTGGAAAGCATGGTGAATGATCTGGGGACAGAAGCACTAGGGTGTTCACTTCTCAACCACCAGGACCTGTTCTGGGCTGCAGCTCTGTGAGGAATCCCAGGCTGTGATGGTATCATGCACACAGGTTCCCTTCCACTGAGATCCCCGCCTCTGCACATGGGCCCTGCAGGCCTGCTCCACCTTCCTGGTCTGGGCTCCCTGGGTGCAGTACAACCTCTTCCTGCAGAATATGAACGACAATGTAAGGATTGTACTTGTTTGCAAGCCATCCAGTCTCCTACTTATCCTTTCAAAAATCCTTCAAAACTGGGGTGGGGGGGTGCACATCTGTGATCCCAGGGCTTGGGGGCAGACAAAGGACTGGGTGTGGCTCCTGAGGATGACCTGGCCAGGGGACATCCTCTCAGTGGAGGGGGATTTGAATGGGGACCAGTGTGATTCAGATTATCTCCACAGAGACAGAGAAGCAAACAGGGACCTAGAATACCACTGTACAGGCAGGGTAATGGGAGGGAGACCCCCAGAAGGCCACAGTGCACTTGGGCTGGTGGCAGGGCCACATGGGCAGGACTATGGAACCAGGGTAGGGCTGGTGGCTTATTCCAGAGCCCAGGGAAGGCCTGGAAAGGTTTTGTCCATATTCAGTCTCAGAACTGATCCTATCATGGGTGTGACATGAAAGTGGGGCTGGGGGGGCTGGGGACCAGCTGGGGCAGGAGGGACTGCTGTCTCTGGCATCTCACTCCCACTAGGCAGTTCTGGCTGGGAGTTGGTGGCTCCCCTTCTGCTGTTCACTGTGGGCCCTTCACGCTGGTGACCTCGGGTGGCCCCACAGCCCCTCTGCAATGAAGCCACTGCTCACTGTTTCATCAAGCTGGGGGCTGAGGACTCAGAGAAGCTGCCCTCCGGAGCTCCCGAGGCTGAGGGCGCCCACAGGCCTGAGTCCAGGCACGGGCCTGCTGCTCGCACTGAGCTGCAACAGGGCGGACCCTGCTCTGGGAGCTTCTAGTCACACTGTGCCATCCTAGTGCAGTGGCTGCTGCCCAGGACCCCACGGGAGGCCTGGGCACAAGGAAGGAGCCATCCCTCTTGGCTTTGTCCTTCATCATATGACTCAGGTCACAAGTGAGAGCCTTCTCCACCCACGGGAAGTGGCCCTCAATGCTGGTAGTCTGGCTTGGCGTCAGGCCATTCTGAAAACCAGGACCTTGTCCCCACGAAAAAAAACCACAGGCCAAGTTTCCTTTATAAAGTCAGAAGTCTCTTGTACCCCTGCTTGATCCCTCCTCAGCACCCCCAGATCCAGCACCACGGAGCAGCCAAGCGAGGAGGAGCATCTTGACTTGGGCTGGTTGGTTAGGCTCCAGGGGCTAGCCAAGGCAGGCACCAGTCACCCTGGCTCCGAGGACAGACCGTGTGGGGCAAGAAGACAGCACCATGTGGGTCTGCAGTCACAGTGGAAGCAGCAGTGCTGGGACCAAATCGCAGTTGGCTGAAGGGCCTTGGCTTCTTGCTCCTGAGTATCTTGCTCCCTCTGGCTGGCGGTGCAGGGTGGCCCACACTGGTGACAGCACAGTCCAGAAGTGAGCCTGGTATCGGGACCTGGAGTGTGATGTTACAGGAGCCACTGGGAGGTAACAGGCTCAGGGTCCTGTGACGTACAGACGGGTCCTGAGCCGTGCACTGTCTCTGGGCCAGAAGCAGGAGGGGTCTCGCGCAGCTGCCCTGCAGGGAGGTAAAGGTTGGGAAACAGAGCTGAGCCACGCAGCAGGCATCCTCCTGCGTGCTCCTGGCTGGCTGTGGCCCCTGCCCTGAGTTCCAGAGCCTCTGACCTTCTGCACTGAGGTCCCTGAGTGGCATTAGGACTGCGGGAGGGATCCAGGAGGTACCATCTCAGGAGCAGATGAAGGGACCTTCTCACATGAGTGTGACTATGAATGTGTCACCAGTGACACACCTGGAGCCAGATACCCGGGCACCTTCTCTTGTCCCCTTCACCTTGACTCATGGAGGGTCCGCTGACACACCACACCATGCCCCCAGCCCACACTGTAGCCAGCCAGAGCGGCTGCCCCGTCCCCACAGCCCGCGGCCGCGTACCCAGCAGTGCCAGCTCACAGCTGAAGGGTTTGCTCCTCATCGTTCTCACTGTCTTCCAGCTGCTCCAGGATCCCGTCCAACACCGCAGACCGCTTTTTCTTTGGGGGCTCTGTGGGAGCCCAGATGGCAAGAGAGGAGAAGAGAGCAGTGAGCGGGTGGAAGGAGGCAGAGGAGGGAGAGAGGGCGAAAGGGAAGAGAAGTGAGATGCCCCGTTAGGACCCAGCCACAGCCCCTTCTGCCCTCAGAGCAAAGGATTCCATGGGGAGCGCAGGGCCCTGAAAGCTGCCTCTTCCCACAGGCAGAGACCCATCCAAGCCAGGCGAGACAAGCAGAAGCCGACCATGTTTTTGTGGAGGTCACAGACTCTCATGGGAGGCGGGCACCCTGCAGGAGTTTGATAAATGTTGGGTGCCCAGCTGCAGAGCCTGAGGAACGCAGAGGTCATAATAAGCGTGCGTGGAGAAGGGCGCTCACTGGGGCTCCGATGGATCAGAGGCCTTTTCCATCCAGAGACAGAGAGAGTGGGCTTCAGGTATAGAGTACGAAGAAAAGATGGAGGGACACAGGGCACAGTGGGCTCAGCAACGTGAACATAAACTGGTCCCAAACTCCACTGACTGAGGTCCTACTGTGCGCTGTATCTCCACAGCCCTTGCTTATTACCTTGTATACTGAGTAAGGTGAGTCACAGGGCAGTGGAAGGTGGCAGAGCCAGGAAGAGGCAGACCTGTGACTTGAACTCAAGTCATGCCCAAGTCCACAGTCCAGGAAGGAATGGGCAGGGAGGCTGGGTCTGCTAGTCTAAACATCTGTCATCAGCGAAGGCCTGACGTGTACAGAGGCAGACCATCCAAACCCTGTCCTCGGGGCTCTGACTCCTGGGAAGCCCTCCTGGTGCACACTTGCTGACCCACTGCCTACCTCCAAACTCCATGTCTCTCACAGTGCCTGACTCAGGAGGAATAACCTCATCTCCCTGCTGGGGCTCTTGGACTCCCTTCCTCCACCTCACTCCTCCACACTGGTCTGACTGGGACACTGACCTGCCCCTTCCCTGGTGCACCGTCCACACGCCCTTCAGTCACTGTCCCTCCAGAGATCCCGGATCTCCGATGACCACCTGCCATGCCCTGGGTCTCCCTCAACCCCCACTACTATGCCGCAAGCCCCTCTGTGTGGGACACTGTCCGACTTACTGTGCATCCCTAGCCTCGACACCGTGCCTGGCACCTAGCAGAGGCTCCTGAGCTATCCCTGAGGGGAAGAGGGAGCAGAGCGGCAGGTCTGGGGGAGATGCTGCCGCTGGGCAGGCGGCTGTAAACATCATGGCCAACAGTGAAAAGGAGAGGGGTGGAGGGCGGCCCAGTTCCCCGCGGCTTCCTCCCCATGGCTCCCCCCCGTCCACACACCAGCACCTCGGCCTTGCAAGGCTGTCGCAGGAGCTCTGTTAAACTGACACTGGCACCCACAACGCCCTGTCTGTACCTCCACCATCCCTCCCGCTCTCCAGGAAAGCAGAAGCTCCACACTGTGGGCCGCTGAACCACTCAGGCTGGCAGCTTTCAGATCCCTGGTTTCCCCTGCTGATGACAATAACTCATTGTCCTGTCTGTCACTGAGCACCAGCACTGCTGTGTCACCTCCTTAGAGCCATGATACCCCCAGTGAGCTGGACACCCTATACTCACTGGACAGATGCTGAAGATGAGGCTTACCCAAGGCCACAGAAGAGACAGGAGGATGGACATATGGACACACACACACACACACACACACACACAGTGTGCATGCTGGATCCAACACCAAAGTGCTGCTGGATAGATCGGTGGATGTAAACACTTGGCTGGCAGAATGCCTGAAAGCCCAGGTTTGAATCCCAAATCTGCCATAAGGGTGGCTGGTACCCCGAGCAAGCTGCTCACCTTCTCTGTGCCTCTGACAGCCTCACCTCCCCAGAGCCTGTAGCAGCAATACCACAAACGCCTATGGGTGGTGGCTGGATCCCAGTCATGACAACGACAGTGAGTGTGGATTTAGCTTGAACCGCAGTTCAGCTGCCTGCCTTGACCCAGGGACTTTGCGTCTCTACCACCCCCTCCTGGGTCAGAGGCTGAGCCATGGAGAAGTAGAGTCCCAGGGGAAGGGGTGGTGGCAGGGTGACTCGTGCTGGCTGTACCAGCCATAGTAGTGCTGCAGCTGGTGCCAAAGCTCCAGTGGAGTGGCTATGGCACCGCCACCTCCCACGAGACCCAAGAACAGCTCACAAGCCAGTGTCCCCAGCAAGCCTGCTGCCAGTTCCTGCCTCGGGAATGGCTGAGAGGCCCGTCTTTGATGCTGTAACCCTTGGCCCACAGGGAGCCTTTGTGTTGGCCAATGCTGGGCGGCCTCCACCTGAGATCTGAGTGCCTTCCTGGCAGAGTTCAGGGTCCCGGTGGGCCCTTGGGCTCTGCCAGGGCCCTGGAGGCATGGGACAAGGTAGACTTCAACACAAATGAGCTGGCACTTTTCATAGCAGGGAACAGGACTAGAGCACAAAGAGGCCCAGGAGGGCTGGGGAACCTGCAGCCCTGTTCTGAGGACTTGGAATGCACCGTGCACCTCCCAACAATGGAGTGCTAGGTGGAGCATAGTGTCCTCAGGGCACCTGCTCTGCCACAGAGCTCTCTGCACGCCTGGTGGCCTTCTCCTGACACGTGAGTGCAGAGGCCAGAGCTAGAGAACCTGCATGGACTACTCCACATGCCTGGTGACCTTCCCCTGACATCTGAGTGCAGAGACCAGAGCTAGAGGACCTGCATGGACTATTCCACACGCCTGGTGACCTTCCCCTGACATCTGAGTACACAGACCAGAGCTAGAGGACCTGCATGGACTACTCCACACGCCTGGTGACCTTCCCCTGACATCTGAGTGCACAGACCAGAGCTAGAGGACCTGCATGGGCCACTTGCCCGGGGTCTGCAGGGGTCCTAGCTGTCAGGAGTCATGTGTTACTTGTAGTCTCAGTCAAGCAGGCTCTTCATGGACATCTTGGGGTTGCTCAAGAAGCAGATGCTGTACTCATTAGCATCACTATTGTGTGGAGGTCAATTTATTGAAGAGGCTTCTCTCTACACAAGGTCGAAGTGCTGAGCCTGCACTCTCACAGGCCTGGGCTGCATGGAGGGATGACCCCAGGCGAGGTGACCCCCACCCGGGCTCCTGAGAACACCTTGCACAATCATTTGCCGATGGGCGCATTTGGCTGTCGATCCTGTCGATAGGGACAGGTTCAGTGTGCATGTCAGGATTTGGGGACTTAGTGAGTTGTGAGCTTGCTACTGTGTGTTCGGCCTCTGTTTCTCCAGCTGACGTGGTTGCCTGGGCTCCGATACGCCCACCCTTGATGAAGGCCTGGCATGGGAGAGACCACACCAGGCGTGGGCACAGGAAGTGATCACTGACAAGCATGATCACAGCACAAACGTGAGGCCAGGTCTAGCGGGGTTAACAAAGCATACGGAGGGCAGTAAGAGCTAGAGAGTAACGGCTAGAGAGCACGGGAACAGAACAGAGAGCTGGATGACAGAGGACGGCTACTGGTCCTGACACTGGGCACCTGGGGTGCTGAGGAGCCAATACTGGTGGGCAGGGTGGGAAATGCTGCAGGGTCTCCAAGACCCTCAGTGTTAGCCAAGTAAAGGGTAGGTGGTCTACAACGAGGGAATAGCATGTACAAAGAACAGGGTCCTGCTTGGGGCTCAAAACAATGCAGCTCTGTGGGAAGTGTGATTGGGAGGTGGGGTGGGTTTAGGAAGAATGAGGGAGGGCCAAGAGTGTGTTCTAAAGATTTGGCCTGTTGGCTGTGGTCAGAGCCTTCCTTGGTCCAAGCCACCTCTTGTATCTCAGCATGCTTTGGGGGTGCAGTCTTGTTGGAATGCTTTCTCTGCTTCTTAGCCCAGGTAAGACCTAGACTGCACCCTGCTCCCCCACCCATTCACGGGAAAGTCTCTGGGAGGTTCTTTCAGCTTTCCTGGCTGGGAGAAGGGACAACTCATTTCTGGCCCCAGCTTGGTTGACAGAGATGAGCAGGGGATGAGCACTCACAGGAAGCAACTTCCCCCAACCCTCCTAGGAGCAACGAAGGACCCTCTGAGGGACCTGACCCAGAGATAACCAGGAGGAAAAGTGCTTGCCCCTGAAATCTCAGCACAGTTTGGCTGCAGACAGGGTCTTCCCAGCCCAGCCCAGCCCAGCCTCCAGCTCTTCTGGAAGTGGGAGGAAGGATAATCTCCTATCAGGAGAGATATCACACAGCCAAGAGACCCACAGTGGGCAGACAGGCACCAGCAGCTGCTGCACTCTATGGCCTGGACAGACCAGAGGAAGGCAATATGGGATCAGGGAGGAGGTGGGACTCAAGGTCAAGTAGCACTGATACCCTAGTGAGGACAATGGGAGCAAGATGCCAGTATGCCTCCAATGCTGCCCTCCGCCTCTCGCCTCCTTCTCACCCAACGGCCACACACACTCTTGTGGAGGAGGTGAGGCCCAGGGACCTCTCCAGCCCCACCTGCCCTCAGGTCTGGGCACACTGGCCTCCTTTTTACCAGACTTGTGCCTCCCTCCAACCTTGGGCTCTTCCATCTGCGTCCGCCTTTCCCGGACCACTGATGAAGCAATGCCCTCCCGCAGAGCCACAGCCCTGATTCACGGCCGTGGTGCCCAGAACACAAGACGTGCTAGTACCGAGGGCTTCCTGTGATTGACCCAACAGTCCACAGGTGTCACCCAGGTGGTGTCAGCTCTATGAGCAGAGCCTGGCAGGACGTGGACAACCTTTAAACGACACATACAGAAAGGTCCCATAGAGGGGTGCAGAGTGGGGCTGGTGACAGTATGGCCCCTGGCTCAGCCACCAGGAAGCACCGCCAGCATCCCCAGGCCTCAGGGAGGCTTTGGAACCTGGATTGATGACTACGAGCTGTGGCCCTGCCAGGAGACGATGGAAACAGACACTACTCCTGCCTGCCTGCCTGCTAGCCCCAGTGCTCCAGCCACCTGCAAGGTAACAGGCCCCAGAGCTTGGACACGGTGTGCACATGGTCACCCTCACACAGGGTGGCTGGGAGCCTTGGGGCCTGGGCTTCACTTGTCTGAGTGAGGCAGCTCTCTGGAGACCCTAGGCCACTCCTACCTTGGAAGTGCTTGGCAGTCTTCCGCCGCAGGGCCTGCACCGTCACTTCAGAGTCTGCCCACTCCAGCACCAGCCTTCGGCCATACAAGTGGGTGCTATGACACAGGGCGTTGAAGGCTTTCTGCAGGGACAAGAAACAGCAGCACATGAGCTATGGGAAGCTGTGAAGTTTCCAGAAAATTCTCCGATCTCTGGCCCTCATCTCACTGCCAGTATGCTGGAGTTACAGAAGCCTGTCAGGACCTCCCGTTTTTCACATGGGCTCTGGGGATATGAACTTGGATACTCAGGCTTGAGTGGCAGGTGCTTATCCCCTAAGCCATCTCCCAGCCCCAGGCCTTTTGTTTTTAACACTTATATTGAGATCCAACTCACATACTGTTGGTGTATTTAGTTATATAACCATAAGCATGAATTTTAGAGTATTCCTTCACCCCTCAAAACCTTAGCTCTCTCTGCCCCGGCCCCCCAGGATGTGGTAACCACGGATCTACTTCCTGTCTCCATGGATGCGCCGTCCTGGGCATTGCATCAGGACAGAACCAGACGGCCCTGGTGGGCTCCCTCCGACACGGCCGCTCTCCTCAACCTCGTCTGGAAACAGCCCAGGCCACACAGGGAAGCGGTCAAGAGTTCTTGGACTCTAGTCATCATGCCAGGCAGGGAAGAGACCCTATGCATCCCAGTGTCAAGACTTGGACAAGTTAAGTGACCCTCCCAGGTTCAAAAGGGCATGAGCACGAAGACACGCTGAAGCAGAGGACAATGAGGAAGTGACAGAGCCCACAGCGGGGCACGCGGCTGGTGCAGAATGGACTCTCATACGCACCACCAGGTCAGCCTGAGCTACAGTGAGACCCTACCTCAAAAAACCACACCCCCACACACATACAAAAATACATCTGGACCCTGTGCTGAAATGGGCTATTCACAGCTCTCAACATCTGTGTGCTCAGCTGGCAAGGTGTGGAGGCAGTGGGACGGGGGAGCCTGGAGAGGGTCTCCGAGGGGCTGCATCACAGGGACAAGGGTGGGGTGTGTGCGCTGGGATGGCTGAGAAGCTGCATCTAGTGGCTGTTGGGCCCAAGCTTGCAAGGCAGAGAGAGACAAGAAAGCACAGTTGGGATTGCTCGGCTATGGCGTCACTGAAGTCCCGGATATACCTAGTCTTTGTGACTCTGCACACAGCACACACAGCCTTGGGACCCTGCATGATGGACAGCCCAGCTCACTCCTGGCCTGCTGGGAAGCCTATAGTCCAGAGTGCAGTTCAAAGGCTACAGGGCATGGCACAGAGCACGCCACGGGGGTCAGTATCTGCTACCATCCTGCTCTCTCTCCAAACATCCCTTTATTCATTGCTGGCCCGAGGACTCTGCAGCGAGTTCCTTAGACCTTCTTACAAAACCTATGTAAAACTCTTTCTTCAGGGTGGAGAGGTGACTTCGTGGTTAAGGCACTTGCCTGTGAAGCCTAAGGACCCAGGCTCAATTCCCCAGGACCCACCTAAGCCAGATGCACAAGGTGGGGCATGTATCTGAAGTTCATTAACAGTGGCTAGAGGCCCTGGCACACCCATTCCTTCATTCAAGTTGTCTCCCCTGACCTCTCAAATAACTAAATAAAACCTCTTCTTCACCTCAACCACTGGGGTAATTCTGTCCCTGTAAATCCCCAAACTTGGATGGACATCTGACACCTCCTTCCCTTGGCCAGCTTCGAGCTCCCAGCTGTGCATGAGCTGCCCAGGCTTCAGACCCTGACCATCCAGGCCTGTAGGTCTTACTGATTCCCTGCGAATAAAGCCATGGCGCTCAGGTTCATGGCCCTGGCCCCTTACTGCCCTGTTTTAACGCCCTAGAAGGAAGTCTGTTCAGGTGGAGAGGGGAAGCAGGGCTCAGGCTGGACTGATGCTTAGTCTGGAAGCCATGTTCTAAGACCACGGAAAGTGGTGGAAGGCTGCAGCACAGCGCAGAGGCCGACTTTTCAGAAGCTTCCCTGGAAACCAACCTTATTCTGTACAGTTGACAGAACTCTGGTCCCATGGGACCGTGGGGAGCTGGCTGAGGCATGGCTGTGGGCAGAACAGCAGACAGACTTTCTGCCTTTAGAAGCTGGGGCACCCTCCTCAACCAGTCCCTCCTACTCTTTCTCTTCCTGAGCCAGGAACAGAGGGACAGAGAGGAGGAGCTGGCACCTCCAGTCACCACAGAGGGCTGAGCTGGCTCCCGAATAATCTTGCCTTTGGCCTGGATGCTGCACAGGGCAACTGGATGGTGGGCGCCTTGTTTCCCAAGGACTCCCTTCTGCTCTCATGATCCCCCAGAGCAAAACCACATGCGTGTGGTAAGGGGGTGCAGGAACACCCAACGCTGTGTGTGAGCCTTTAGGCCCTTGAGCAATGTCGGCTGTGACACCAGCTTCAGGTAGGAGGACAGCCATGTGTAGAGGAGGGCTTCCAGCTAGGGGGATGGCACTGCAGATGCCCATCCTGTCCATCATCCACACGATGCCACCAGCCCCAGCCCCTCCCCAACAAGGCCAACAGAGGGAAGAGAGCCAGGCCCTGTTCTCAGACCACCACCGACATCCCAAAAGTTCTGGTTCACAGGAGGAGAAAGTAAGGTATGAGACAAGCAAGTCACTTATCTAAGGTCAAACAGCAGTTAAGAGGCAGTGCTGGGATTTGAACTCATGTAGTCAGGCTTTGTAGTTTGTGTGGGAACCACTAGCCCTGGTGTTGGCCTTTGTAGGAGACATTTCTCCGGGGCACCTACCTCAATGGTGCTCACAACATTTTCCAGGCTGCGCAGCCCTGGGGCCACCCAGACCAAGGACTCGCCCTGACATGGGGAGGCCTGAGAAACAGGGTAGCCTGGGGTCCTATATATGTGTAATGGATACACACACACCCAGAGCCTGGTCCCTCAAAGCCCAGCAGCTCTTCCTTCGGGGATGTTGTATAAATAAGGCAGAGACAGGGTGTGGGACAGTGTCTCTGTGGACTGGCTCGGCGTGGCACCACCACACCCACCTTCGCATCCTGCTTGGTGAGGAAGTCCACGAAGCCGAACCCTCGGTGTGTTCCTGTCCCTGTCACCTTCTTCGGCAAGCGCACGGTCTTCAGTTCCCCGAAGGTGCTGGAGACGAGAGGAGGACACAGGAGGTGGGGTCGGAACGACTGAGTCTCTCACTCCCATCTCTGCAGGTCACCAGAGTGCTCCCGGCACACCCACCCACCCACCTATACGGGCGTGCACTCCCCACATGGCCAACCTATCCTCCAGGGAAGGTGTGCCTTCCTTCTCACTCCTCAGAGCCCCACTGGACCTACTCGTCCACCTGCTGTCCTGCAGCAAGTCCAGTTCCTCTGCTCTCTGAAGCACCGAGGGCCTGGGGCAGGCAGGCTGGCTGCGAGCAGCAGCAGTGGCCTCCTTCAAGGAGCCTCCCACCAGGGGGCGCCAGAGTTCAGTGTGTCGGCTTCTCCATAGTTAGGAGGCCCCTGCTGGATGCCAGGGGCATCACAGGGCACGGTGCGGCAAAGCCGGGTCAGTTTGCTAGTCTTTCAGCACTTGGACAGCGACTCCCATCTTAGAGGGCCACTGGAAAGGGTGAGAGAGGCAAGCCAGGGCCCTCAGGCCAAATCTGAGCCCCTAGACATAGGACATAGGATTCTACGGGACGCTCTGAGATTCACAGTCAGAGTACCCACACAGAAATGACGTGTCCCACGCAGATGGAACTACTGCCTCTGGCTCTTCACAGAACGTCTCACAGCCCTCTTCTACATCACGTCATCCCTGCCCCACCCAATTCCACCCCGAAGTATCATACCGTCCTGTCCCCCTGAATCCCAGGGGTCTTCGCCCCCTACCTCCCTGTGTCATTTTTTTCCTTAATCAGCTACTATGGGGGGGGGGGAGGACTGTTGAGAGGCCAAGGAAGGCCCAAGTCAGCCTGCCATTAGGGAGGCTTGCAGCAAGCCTCATTAGGGCTCACCACATCACCTGCTGGCACATCGCTCACCCGAGGGTTGGTGCCCAGGGAGCACGCCATCACAGGCTGACCCAGCATTAGCCACAGCACCCCCTAAACCAGGCCTAGCTCTGCACTGAGCAGAAGCAGGGAACACCAGCCTTACCACCTGCCCTGAGAGTGATAAAACAAGGAATCTGGAGGAAAGTGGGGTCCCCTTCTCCCCGACACACACATAGCCCAGGGGCTGAAGGCAGCAACAGTGTTGGAAGACTTCCCTGCCTGGGTCATCTTGGAGGCGTGAGGCCCATGAAAACAAGAAGCCAAAGCGCTACCAGGACAAGCGTGGCTGAGGGTGGTGCTCGGGGTGAAGTGCTGGCTGGGCATACAGGAGCCCGGGTTCCACCCTCAGCACCACCAAGAAAATGGTTAGTTGGGTCTGAAAACAAGCCTCCCATGTGCCAATCACTGTTAGACCACAAGTCAGAGTTTCACAGGCACCCAAGGTAAAGAACCAGGGTTTTGTTTTGTTTCTTCCCAATTGACTGTGGAACAATATTTTTATAAAATGTCAATAAAATCCATCTCTACAAAACTGAAGCAAAGGGGCTGGGGAGTGGCTCAGGGCACGAGAGGGGGGGGGGGGAGGGAGGGAGGGAGGGAGAGAGAGAGAGAGAGATGTGGGCATTGTGTGTGCAGGATGCATGTGGACAATGAGGAGGCCTGTGGGCAGACAAGTGCAGACCTGGCTATCTATGGGCAGAACAACAATGGAATATATGTTCCACCTGGTGGTGTTGCAGTCAGGTTCACATTGCTGGTAGAAACCACCCAACCAAGAGCAGCTTGTGGGAAAAAGAGGATTTGTTTTGGCTCACTTTGAGGGGAAACTCCACAATGGCAGGGAAAATGATGGCATGAGCAGAGGGTGGACATCACCCCCTGGTCAACATAAGGTGTACAATAGCAACAGGTATGGGGAAACTGGCTATAACACCCATAAGCCTGCCCCCAACAATACACTCCCTCCAGGGAGGCATTAATTCCCAAATATCCATCAGGCTGGGAACCTAGCACTCAGAACACCTAAGTTTATGGGGGACACCTGAATCAAACCACCACAGAATACACGTTCCATCTGGTGGCCCATCTCAAATGCTGGCTGTAGCCAGGTGGGCAGATGGTGACAGCTCAGCTCCCCTGTCCCTGTCAGTGTCCCACCCCCTCTGCCTGGGACTCTCTCACAAATGGGATGGCTTATTTTGACTGTCAACTTGACAGGCCATAGAGCCACCCATGAGGGATCATCTTGATTAGGCTAATGGTGAGCAGCACCCTCCCAGGGGCTGGGGTCCTGGACTGCGTGACAGGAGAGCGCTGGCTGAGCAGCAGCTCTGCTTCTCACTGCGGACCTGCCTCAAGCTCCCGTCGCCATGCCTCCTCGCCATGATGGGCTGTAACCAGGTCACGTCAACGAGAACGGCACCAATACAATATACACAGAAAGAACGATGACGTCACAAAATCGCCAGCTGGCCAGGAGCACAGTGACGTAACTCAGGCGAGAGCCACTGGTGGATGCTCACAGTGAGCCCAGCACAGAGTCTTACAGTCTCCTCTAGATGTTCCCTCTCTAGTGACCAAAATAAAAACAAGAACACAGTGGAAAACCCTAACACGACCTTATGCCAGCGATCAAAGCGTCAGGCGGGGGCCAAGCCAGCAATGTACTGAGTCACAGCCCCACTTGCCATCTGTGAGATGCACATAGGAGAGGAGGAGAAGACTCCAAGCTGACCATACGGTTATTCTGGGTGTTTCCTGGGCACTTGAGTCTGTGCAGTGACCATACTGAATCCACTCTTTGATGTGCTTTCTTCCCTCAGTGCTGGCTCCACGGCCTTTCTCTCTCTCATGAGGTTCTCCACAAAACTGTGGAGGTTCCCTCCACCCCTACCCTATGTAGACATTTAATCACGTTTCCAAAGTTTCTCTGTAATAAGCAGCTCCTTACGAAAGAACCCTGCACAGAAAGTGTGTCCACGTTTGTCATGACTTCCTGAGGACGAACCTTGACTAGGTTAATGGTGAGCAGCACCCTCCCAGGGGCTGGGGTCCTGGACTGCACAACAGGAGAGTGGAATCAGAATGAGCAGATCAGAGGACAGGAACAATGTAAGAGTCCTGGTCTGTGCTGGCTGGAGCTGAGGCCTGAGTAGGTTTCTGGCCCAGCTGCGGGTTGGGGGTTGTATGCACCCTCAAGGCTCACGCTCTGGAGACTTGGTCCCCACCACAACAGTGTGGAAGGTAGAGGTGGGGTGCGGTGACTGGGCCATGACCTTCTGAAGGGATTAATGCTGTTCTTGTAGAGTAGGTCAGATCTCTTTGGAACTGTCTCCTAGAGGGCAGACTGTTAAGAGTCTGGGTGTCTGTCTGTCCATTGTCCTCTCAGTGGCAGATGAAGAACTAGAAAGAAGCGCGCCTCCTTCCCTCTTTGCCAGGGAGTGCAGACTCTGGTCTCACGCCCTTTTACTGAAGCATCCTCCCCCCCCCCATTAGGGGCTGAGGTCTGAATCATTCTGGAAGTAGGTGAGGAGTTATCCAACTTTCAGAACTATGCTTGCTGAAAAGTAAATGGCACATCTCCTCCAAAAGAAGGTCTAGACTAGGACTCAAAGCCAGAGCCCAAGTTCTGACCCAAGTGCTTTGAAAGGGAGTCAGTGGGCCATACCCTCCTGTGACAGATGACGTGAAGACCCTACGTGGATGGCTGCAGGCCCGTACATGTCCTCGAGCATTCTGATACTAGATCAAAGCAGGGGTTACACTGAGTCCACTCTCATGGCCAGAGGACAGTCTGTGATAAGAGAAGGGGTCATGGTACAGTGAGGCCACCATGCCTCTATCCAGCACAGTGGTGACAGTATTCCTAATGGGCAGTAGGTAGTCCTACTCCACCTTGTGGATCATCAAAGTGCACTGACGCCTCCCCCACCTGCGATGCTCACTGCGCTTCCTTACATTCTAGTGCCCTGCGTGACAGGAACCATGGCAGAAGCAGCTCTCCACTAACCATATCACAGCCTTCAGGGACTCGTGCTGCATTTAGTGTCTTTCTCTAGGGGTAGTCTGGGCTGCTAGGATCCCTAGTGGTGAGCTCCTCTGCTGCTAAGAGTACTCCACTGTGTGGACACAGCACATATGTCTAGGTAGCACCTACGAAGACATCTGGGTCTTTTCCAAGCTTTGGCAATTACATTACAACTGAAGCGGCTTGAGTGTTTGCACAAAGGCCTCGTTCTCGTCCTCGTTCTGCTTTGGAGGTATGACTAGCATCTACAATCACCCACCTGCGGCGTCCAACTGAATGGTTTTCAGGGTATTCAGAGCTGTGTAACCTCCACGACAGTCAGCTTTAGAACATCTCCACCACCCTGTATCCATCAGCTACCCCCAGCCTTGCTTCCCCAGCCCTAAGCAACTGCTGCTCTATGTTGTCTCCTGTGTTACGGGCAATCTCCACCGGCAACTTGACTGGACACAGAATCCATGGAAAACACAACTGAGGAGGACAGACCCACCCTATGTGGGCAGCACCATGCCATGGGCTTGGATATAGGATTCATCTCTGTGCTTGCGAACTGCAGATGCCACGTGAGCAGCCGTCTCCCACTCCTGCCACCATGCCTTCCCCATCACAATGGCCCGCGTCCTCCAACTGTGAGCCAAAACGCATCCTTTCTTCCTGGAGATTTCTACAGCGGCACTAGAGATGTGTTCTGAGTCTGGCTTCTCTCACTTAACACCATGCTCCATGAACAGTACATCATACAGTTCAATCCTCTGATCTTCTGAGGGCCAAATAATATTCCCTTGCCACATTTCTTCACCTCCTCAGGATTGGACATGATAATACCCATCTCGTGAGAACAGCTTCTCTCTGGTACTGAGGCTCAAGACCACGCCTGGCTCAGGGCGGTGGCTCTGAAGGCAGGTGCTGGGTGGCACATGAAAGGGTGAGAAAGGCTGCTCTCCCTCCCCCAGGGCATGACGGGAAAGATGGTTACACTAGAGCACCAGGGACCACAGGGACCAGTGAGGTCCTGCGGCCTGCTGCTATGGGCTGTGGAGCGGGCAGCCCCGACCTGCCTGCCTCAAGTCCATAGGCTGGTGGGCGCAGGGACAGAGGGAACCCCAAGTGCAGGATACTGCCCGTCTGGCAGGGCCCTGTGCTCCATGCAGCTCTGTCTACTGCTGGCAGAGGGTCCCGGGAGGCCAGGGGCACAGGAAATGCTGACCTCAGAAGAATCAAAGAGCAGGATGGGGGACTGCAGCTGCAGGTGGCCGAGGTTACCTGCCATGTATTAGGGAGGAGGGGAGGGGATGAGTGACTCACTGCCTCCCTCGTACTGCTCCATCCCTGGATGTGGCATGTCATCCTGCTAGTCACCCAGGACCTGATGTAAGTACTGTGCTCGGTTCTCTCCATCCCAGCCCTCACCAAAGCAAAATGACCCTGTCACCCCATGTCCACAGCTGCTACCTGGCCCAGATGACTCAAAATGCCTAACAGCCACTCTAACCTGTGACCCTATTACCCTGACAAGATTCTTAACAAGCCTTTGAACTCTCAGACACCTGAAGGAAGTGCCAAGGGCCAACAGTCCCCAGCTGTCATGGAAGAACAAAGACACCACACAATGGGACCCTGGAAACATCAGTAATTGGAGGCATGTCGTGGCAGCATCTGTCAGTCCTGAGAAGCAGGCAGTGGCCGGGCAGCCCCTGCACGCACAGCATGTGACGGATGACAAGATACCAATCCTGGCCTCGGTCACTAGTCAAGATGGGCCAACAGAACAGTGTGTGGGCAAAGTCCCCTGCACTGCTACCTCACACCACACCACAACCAATCCCAGAGACTCCGTGGAGGAGGCTAGCTCACAGAATATGGACAGACAGACTCTCCCTGATGGTGGAGGCCAGGTTCACAGAATATGGACAGACTCACCTGACAGAGGAGGCTGCTCACAGAACATGGGAGCAGGTAAGAAGGAGAGAGCTCAGGGACAGGAAGGAGACAAGGGAAGATCCTGAAATGAAGGCCCTCAGCTGTGAGAGGGAGGAAAGCTGCCACAGGACAGGAGGGACACTGCCATCACAGCCACCAGGGACTGGATTCAGAACACAAAATGACATAAGCAGTTAGACAGTAAGAAAAGTTAATTTAAAAAAATCAAACAAACTAAACAACACAAGTTTAAAAAATGGGCTGGACAAGGCCCTTGGTTTCCCACCAGGAATAGATGGTAAGACCCTATTGCTGAAGACTCCACATACTTGGGCTGCAAGGCCACTGAGAAATCCTGCTGGAACTGAGCTGAAAACCTCCTCCATGTGGACCAGCTGACAGAAAGCTGGAAGAAGCCATTCTGCATGTAGTTCAATGGGAGAAAGAGATACCACCAGTGAAGATACTCATAAGAGGAGGAAAAGATCATGACATCAAAATAAAAGAGACTGATTGAGAGGGGGAGGTGATATAATGGAGAATGGAGTTTCAAAAGGGAAAGTGGGGAGAGGGAGGGATTACCATGGGATATTGTTTACAATCATGGAAGTTGTTAATAAAAAAACATTGAAAAAAAATTTAAAAAAATTAGACCTGGGGCTGGATTGATGACTCAGTGGCTAAAGGTTCTTGATTACAAATCCTGACAGCATGGGTTTAATTCCCTAATAACCACATAAAGCCAGATGCGCATGTCTAAAGTTTACTTGCAGTGCAACACGGCCCTAGTGTGCCTGTTCTCTCCTTGTCTCTCTTTTTTTCTCACTCTCTTCTTGCAAATAATAAATAATCTTATTTTAAGTTAAAAAAAAATGGGCTGGAGAGATAGCTTAGTGGTTAAATGCTTGCCTGTGAAGCCCAAGGATTGATTCACTAGTACCCACATAAGCCAAATGCACAAGGTGGCATGTGTATCTAGAATTTGTTTACAGTGGCTAGAGGCCCTGGCACACCCATTCTCTCTCATAAATAATTAAATAAATAAAACAGAAAATACATAAGTTTTTTAAAAGAAGATATTAAAGATCCAGATAAATAAAGCTTATACTGGATTCAAGAATCAAATATGGGGGCTGGAGAGATGGCTTAGTAGTTAAGGCTCTTGCCTGTAATGCCAAAGAGCCCAGTTTCAGTTTCCTAGGACCCACACAAGCCAGAGGCACAAGGTGGGGCACACATCTGGAATTCATTTGTAGTGTCTGGAGGCCCTGGCGTGCCCATTCTTTCTCATACAAATAAATGAAAATTAAAAAAAAAAATAAAGAAAACTTAAAAAAAATGGGTAAGGGACTGAAGCAGGCAGGCAGGCAGGCATTCTGCTCTGTAAGAGGCTGTTGTCGGGCATCAGCAAGCACAGAGTGCAATCCACAGAGCCACAAGGCCACCCTCACCCACCAGGACGGCTAGAGATGGGAGCTGCCGGGCCAGGGCTCCCAACACTTGCATGCCACATCAGGTACATGTAGATGGTACTGCTCTGGAATGTGCTCAGAGACAGGTCCTCAACTCCCAGCACGCATGCTCGCCCCATAGCAACCCTATCTAGCCCCCTCCCACCCATGCTACAGAGAGCATAAGAAGACAGCTCGAGAACACCACATGAAGTACCCACACCACAGAGCACCAGCGCAGAGCCTGCTGCAAATAACCCTCGCCATGCCCATCGAAACACACTGCAGCCCCAGGGCCAGCACAGATTCTGCTGCAAAAGACCCTCACCATGCAGTGTGCCCATTGACACACTGCAGCCCCAGCACAGAGCCTGATGCCAGTAACCCTCGCCACGCAGTGTGCCCATCAAAACACAGTGGGGGACAACAGCTCCTTCTGGACCCAGGAGGACAGAAGTGGGTGGCAGAGGGGAAAGACAAGCCCCAGCCCTGGAGCAGAACGCTCAGCCCCACGTGCAGGCTCAGGACGTGTCACGTTCTGGAGCCTCTGGTTTCCGTCAGCGCAGCAGCATCCATACCACCCCAGGCCCGTGGGCTTGGACCGGATCACCGCAGGCAGATGCCGCACACATCTGGAAGGTGGGCTTGTTGATTTTTACGGCACCAGCAGGAAAAGCCCCACATCTGCCTGACATAATGAACCACACTGGTTTCCCCAAGCCCTAAAACCATCCCCTAGCCTCTGAGATCAGTGGCTTTGTTTGAACGTTGCCTGGGGCTCTTAGGACCAGAGTCCCATCCCTGGGAAGGCTCACAGTGACCCCCTGCTGCCCATCACTGCAATCTGTAGCTAACAACAAAGCAGGGCAGAGCCTGCGGAAGGGCTCAGCTTCCAGGGGCTGATGAACACTCCTGTCAGAACAATGGCAGGACGCAGAGACACCTTGACACTGATTACCCACTAAAAGTACACTCAGATCCCTGCAGTCTTTTGTCTCCCAGGGTAAGTGTTACCCTAATAGCCCATGGATCCAAGTGACACTGTCATCTGAGGTATGTAACTTCCTGAGTAACATGCACTGTGCTTAGCAGACTCGTTTTGATCTGGAAGTCAGTAGGTACGGACCACACACTTCAACCGTGGTGGTGCTGCCCTCAGAAACCCCCGACTCTTTCCTGGTGCTGAGACGGGGAACACCCCGAGAAGTGAGCGCATCTAACCAGGCTGGAACCACCGTGCTCGCTCAGACCCGGGAGGGGCTGCCATCTCCACTGATCACAGCTGTTAAAGCCAGTACCCCAGGACACAACACGACGCAACGAAGAACGAGCAAGGCGACAGGGGCTCTGAAATGAATTCCCTCACAGCGTCCCACTCCCTGAAGCTCACAGCAAGAGCAGAGAGGGCAAATTTCATGAAGGTAATTCCTGTCACCCAATTTAGGACGCATTATGCAACCACAGTTTACCCTGCAAGATGCCAACAGGTCACTCTAACAAGGACTTCATGTGAGAATGCCTCAAGCAGAGACTGAGTGACTGAGGCCTCAGACAGAAAATCCTGGTCACTATCATGCTAACTGCGGGGCTGAGTCCAAGAACAGTGAGCCCCCAGCCATCAGGTTGGGGGGACAAAGTCACCTGCTGTGACGGCTGAGGGCCATGTAGTTGCAACCATCAGCACACACCGGGGGTGGCTCTGGACCCCGTCCCTGCTCTCATGCCGTGTCACAGAATGTTTCCTTCACTCAGGGCTGGCACAGTGATGCCTAAACAATGTCCCTCCTGATTCACTTCAATAGCTGTTATGAGCTGGGGCAGGGATGGAAAGCCAAGGGGCCTGGATAGACAGGCTGAGTCCTGCCTATGTGGACTGCTTTCAAAATGAGAATCCGCCACTGAGGAATCCTCCTAGGAATTCGGGCTGATGGACAGTCTTCCGAGCCACAAGCACCATGGGCCTCACTCCATCCAGGTTCCTACCTGGCATCACGGTGGGGTGAAGGGAGTCCTACAGCACCCACCCCAGTGCCCACAGGCCCACCTCTGGGTCCTCACTGGTCTTGCCCCAGAGCTGAGGGAGTCACTCCTGTCACACCTGGTGACCATGGCTTGTATTGCGCATGCAGGTAACTTACTCTCTTCCCCAGAGGGCTTTTCCCAGACAGCAACTTAGATGAGTCCCATTCCTGGGGGGCCATGTGGGCTCCCCGGGGAGCTGCGCCCTACCTGGCCAGTGGAATCTGACTCTCTGAGGGTACAGCCAGTGCAGAGGGATGTAAGTCACCAGGTGGTGTGGATCTGGTTCAAGGAAAAGCTACTGGGTGACCCGGATGGTGGACATTCCCAGCACACCGAGGGCAGGGCTGGGGCACAACTACACGAGCTCGTGCCCTTCCTGCTTGGCAATGGAGACTGGGATGTAGAGCATGTCTGGCTGTCCTCCCACCTGTGAGAAGGGCGGCCCTGGCCATTCTGATTCCTGCACCAGGCTCCCTGAGATTAAGGGGGATGGGTCAAAGGCAGCCAGAAGACCTCTGAGAAGTCACTGCGCCAGCCCAAACCCCAAGCTGCCTCCCCTGGCCTCCAGAAGAGGCTCTGTCCATGGGCTGGAGCCAGAGACTCACCTGAAGAGCTCCCGGATCTCCCGCTGGTTGGCCTGGAAGGGGATGTTGCGCACCAGGATCTTGGAGGTCGTCTGCTTCCTGGGGATCTGTTTCTTCCGAGTGGGTGTCAAGGCTGGCCTGTGGCGGTGGGGAGCAAGGTAACAGGTGTGTCAGTTGCTCTCTCCCAGAACCGACCCTGCCATCTTCTCATCCAGAACCCTTCACTTCAAGCCTGCAGAAGCGCTGCCTCTCTCCTATCACTTCAGGCTAGCACCACGACGAGTGGGGGAGGTAGTCAGTCTGTTTCCAGCCCCAGGCGGCGCTGACCATGGTTATCTTTGCCTCAAACAGTATGGGCTTACCTGGGTGACACTGCCCTACTGTTTTGAGCCTTCTGTTTGTGACTCAATGCCACAAGAACCGGAAGACAAATCCTGATGAGGGAAGGAGTGATTCTCTACTAACCCCATGTGGGGGGCTTCCTTCCAGCCAGATTGCAGGACCCTGGCTGGTTCCACAGGCCGAGATGATTCATCACTAACTCAGGGACACCTGCACATCTAATCAAGGAGGTGGCCAGGTGCACAGGACATTGTGAGCACGGGAGTAGTGAGCGATGGCAGCTATCACTGTAGTGACTATCTGAAGTTACTTCCTCTGCACCCCACCTCCTCAGAGGCCTCCCAGTCTTCTAGAAACAGCAGCCTCTTCTACCCCAACTCAGTTCTCTTCCTGGTCTTGTCCCTGCCTTGAGGTCAGCTCATACTTAGCCTGGTGTTCCTGACTCAGCATCCTGGGCCGGGCCGGGCCGGGCTGTCCATCATGTGGCTGGCGCGTAAGATCAAACTAAGAACGCACACCGCCAGTGGCCGGGCTGGCCTGCGCCCTTGCATAAGCCTTTCCCCACTGTGCAGGGCCGGCAGGGCAGCTGAAGTGACCGCAGAACTTCTGAGACTAGGCCGTAGGAGGCACTGCTTCCTCCCCGTCCCTTGGATTGTTTGTGGTGGGGAAACCTGCTGCCAAGTCCGAAGGACACTTGAGAAGTCCCAGCACGCAGCTCTCAGTGAGGCCCTGAGGCCTCCTGCCCACGGGCACATGGGGGCCGCCACAGACGCTGACCTGCCAGTCCTGGGCAAGTGCCCGAGGACTGAACCCGGCTGACGTGCTGACCGCACTCTCAGGTGACCCCGAGCTGACCTGCTCCTGTACTCCCACGTCCGCATCCACAGCACTGCTGTAACCCGCTGGGTTTGCGGAGGTTGGCTACACAGCAACAGACAGCTGTAGTATTAACACCACAGCCGTCGCCACATTTCACGTGCTGGGCAGCCCCACGCAGTGACCGACACCACGGCTCCCCGTAGTTTTGCTCAATTAATGAGTGACTTCCCGACCAGGAGGCTCGCAGGGCTGACCCCAGGCAAGCCCAGGGCACAGGGCCTAGAAAAGAAAGGTAGCCACCCAGGCTGGGTGCTCTCTGGCATGCTTATGCCAGACACCCTACACACATGCCCTACTCACAGACCATGCCTCCTACCCAAGGCTATACTGCAGTTGGATCAGAACCCGGATTACAGCACTGGGCTCAAAGCCAAACTCTTACTTCCAGCTTGGGAACCCCACTAGCCTCTGAGCGTTCCCAATCCAAACCTGCTCCTTGCTGAGGTGCTGGGACAGCACAGACTGACGGAAGGAAACCCGGGGCCGCTCCACACTAGAGAACAGGGAGCAAACGGAGCAGCACCACCACGATACATGACTAGCTTGCCGGAAATTACCAAATAAATACCTCAGGCCAGCCACAGGACTGTCCGAGGTGACCACTTGTACACCAGAGGCAGGCAGGTGACGATAATGGCTTACTGGGGCACACTACGTCCTGGTACCGTCAGGAGCCGCTCAAGGGCGCTGGTTCACTGGCACGGACAAGCAGGCGGAGGCTAAGGAGCAAACCCCCCTCCCCCCAAGATATTCCAGGAAACCAGGCAAGCAGGTCTGCCCTGTCTCCAACATCAACTCTCACAGGAAGAGGGTCTGGGCACTGTGGCCCACTGAGAGAGACGGGTGTGCACAGGGACCGGCTAGGTCTCAGGACACCTGACGCTTACCCTGAGCCTCAGACCTGCTGGGTTATTGATCTGCCACCAAGATGAGTGTGTGGACTTAGGTTTCTCTCCAGCGACTTGTGGGTGCAAGGCAAGCACTTTGCCTCTGAGCTACACCCGCAGCCCCACTTACAACTTTTATCAGGAGAATGTGCATAAATCCTCTGCTGGGGGGTCAAGCACTGACCCGCTCAGTAGGGAAGCAGGTTTGGACTTGGCCAATGGCAGCCTTAATCGAAGAGTCTTAAATATGTGTGGGGTCAGGTGGAAAGGATACGTAAGAGTATAAGACATGCGGTCAGCCAGCCCCAAAGTCAGAGAGGATGGATGCCATCTAAGGACAGAGGGGACACAAGACTCACGTAGTGGCCCGTTCTGAGATCCGCACCTCCAGCTTGTGACCATCCACGACATGACCCTAGGAGACAAGACGACATGGCTTGTCACTATCTCCCTTACTCTTCAGTAGTAGCACCTAGCCCTGCTGCTGGACAACCTAGACAGAGAGGTTGGTCAGAACCAAGGACAGAGATGTGTTTCCCCGGAAAGGCCACCCCTAAGCCAAGCAGCAGCTGGTGGCCGAGCCAGCATCCTGTCCGTCTCCTGACACACAGACGCACAGGAGCTTCCCTTGTTACAGGGCGTCTTCACGAAGAAGAGCCACGGGCCTGACCTGCAGAGTGCTCCCTCAGCTTCATGTCAGGGCAAAGCCCCTGCAAGCTGCACACAAGAGGTCCCCGGCAGCAGTCCACATCAGGTGGAGCTGGTGCTGAGCAAAATGACCCTGGAAATCTCCAGAAGCGCCCAGAAGACACCTCAGAGAACTCTGTGTGCACCATCTTTGGTGGCGATGAGCACACATTTGCCCACAGCAGACAGTCACATGCAGAACTAACTGTACATGGTACACATGCACATGGAAGTTCAGGCTCCTGAGACAGAGAAAAGATGGGCCTGTGGAATTATACAGCCAAAGTTAAATCAATATACAGCACCTGGTAATAGAGTGTAATTCCTTTTCCTTTTATGAGGTAGGGTCTCACTCTAGCCTGGGCTGACCCGGTACTCATTTTGTGGTCCAGGCTGGCCTTTAAATCACAGAGATCTTCCTACCTCTGCCTCCCAAGAGTTGGGATTAAAAGCATGCGCCACCACACCCAGCTTATAAAGTGGGATTTGTAGTATCTTTGAAAAACATAAGCCAACACCCAGAGGGAAAGCTAACATACTATGACTTCTGCCCTGCAGGAGGGATGGGATGTGGGCAGCAGCACAGGGAGTGAGGCCTAGCTCCTTGCGTGGCTGGTGCAAAACCCAGGCTGCTCGCTCTCTACAGCCCAGCTCCATCTGGTTGCTGAGGGTCCCCATCTGCCCTGGGGCCATATGGCCTATTGAGGGACAGCAATCCCTCCTTTTGTAGCAGGACTCCAAGGCTAAGACCACTTTTGCCCTACCCTGGCCCAAGCAATCCAGTTATCTTGCTTGAGTAGCTCAGCTATTCTTGGAATACCAAATCTCAGGAGCATGTCCTAAAGCCCATAAGACCCTTGGTCTCCCACTGCCTTCAGGCTTAATTCCAATCCTCCAGCCCCTCACCTCTCACCCTCCTGCTGGATCCCCATCTCCTGACAGACTGGCCTCTTTGTTTTCTCAAATATACACAGCTCATTCCTGAGAGCCTCGGCCACAGGCCCTTTGCGTGTGCCGCTCCCACCTCCCAGCCGCTCTCCTCCCAGGTCTCTCCGTGACTTCTCCATGTCTATCAGTTTGACTTCACTGTCTGGAGGAGCCTTCCCTGCTCATGCACCCTATAGCATCCCCCTGGGGCAGTGTCTTTTTCAGTCACACACTTGTGAACACTGCCTGTTGTTTTCTCCAGAGGAGGGGGGGAACCCTCCCCCCACCCAGACCTAGCACAGTACCAGGTACAAGTCAGGCCCCCAGTGAAAGTGTTGTGGGTAGAAGAAATAAATCAAAGTGTCCACGGAGGGCTGAGAAAGGTTCCTGATTTTTCGTGGGCCGTGGGCCATGGTCCCAGGGTCCCCAGATTACCTGGAGCTGCTTGAGGGCTTTCTGGGCCTGCTCCGGCTTCCTGTACTCCACAAACCCGAACCCCATGGAGAGCAGTGATCCTGAGGAGAGACGAGATAGGGAGGAGAGGAAGGAGGCTCAACACAGCCTGAGACCTCCAGCTCCCCCACTGGGCCCTGCTTCATTTCCTCTTCCCCTTTCACACCCCCTTTTCTTCCAGAAAGACCCCAGGTCCCTCCCAGGGGGCCATTTGTGACCAGAAATTCTGATGAATCTGCCAGTGGGATTATAGACCTGCCACTTGAGGCCTGGTTGGCTATTAATTAACAGATGACTGACGTGATAATTATCTGCCTTTCAGAGGGAGAGGGCTCTATCAGGGATGACCATGGTTGTGATAAGCAGTGATTCCACCAGGCCACAGCCAACATAACTGAGGCAGATATGGGCGTGGATCATGCGTCCATGCACAAAGACTTCCTTTCCACATGTCCTCTGACCACTGGACCACATCCGGTGAAGTCCAGGGAGGAGAGCTAACACATTAGAGGACTAAGAGTTAGGACGGCAACAGCCCTTGAAAACTGTCAGACTCTTGCTTACTGTTTGTACATGTGAGCTGGTATGGAAGTGTGTGTCCTACGCTCCCATGTGGCAGTCTCTGTCCCTCAGAATAGGACCTTACTTAAAACATGCTCTTACAGAGGTAATCAAGCTAAAATGAAGTCACTAGGATGGGCTCAAATTCAGCATGACCCCTTCACAAATAGGGGAAAGCTGTGCACTGTGACATGTCTATACCCACAACACTCAGGATGCTGAGGCAGGAGGATCATAAGTTTGAGGCCAGTCTGGGCTGCACAATGAAAATCCATCTCAAAAATAAACAAATAAACAAGAGGGGTAGCTTTGAACCTAGGATAGTCATACACAATGAGAATGCCAAGTGGACCCAGAGACGGCTGTCCACAGGTTGGGGCGGGGTGAGGGGCCTGAAACAGCTCCTTCCCCTCGGCAGAAATCAGCCCTGCCCTGCACTTTAATCTTGGATTTCCAGCCTCCGTAATGGTGAAACAAAACATTCCTGAGTTTCGGCCCCCAAACTGTGGTTGTGCTGGGCAGCCCAAGCAGACAACAACATTGATCTATGACTTCTATGCCGTATCTGCTTAACACTCCCTCTGGCCCATCCACTGCTCGACAGGGCTCAAAAGCCACAAGACTTAAGACTCGGCCCGCCTTCCCAGGACCACTCTCTGCTCCTTCTCTACAAGTGGCCAGTGCTCTGCTGTGGCCTCCTTCCTTGAGGTGCTGACATGGTGCCCGCTGTGCCGCGTCTGCCCTCCACGGCCCGAGCGCTGCGCTGTGCCATGGACTCTCTACCTCTCCAGCATTCTGGGAGCTCGTGGCGAGAGGGCCATCGAATGGCATGCTTCCTACCTGTGGGCCCCGGGACCTGCCTGAGGAGCACCTGAGCAGCAAACGCTGTAGCTATTCAGCACTACAAAAAAGGACACAGCTAGGCTGGCCCACAAAATATCCATACCAATCCCGCCAATCCAAGACACCTGGGGCAGGGACCATATGGCTGTGGGAAAGCAGGGCTTAATTCTACCCAACTGCACAGGACACCGGGGCCAAGAGACCCAAGACAAAATCCAGGGCACAATGGAGTAATGAGGGTGTTCTCCACGTGGCCCACCCAACCACTGGCCAGAGAGTGTAATTCCACTCAGTGGAATGTTCTAGAACTTCTACATCTGGTTTATTTCCCTCAGAAGGCTGGAGGGAAAGCGAAGACTAGTTACTCACTGCTACGTCAGGGAAAGTTCCAGAGTGTTAAGGTACAGGATATGGAGACTTCAGCTGCAGAGTGGTGTCCCTGTGGAACTTCTCCAAAGCTACCTAGCTGTCTAGGAAGGTTCCAGAGTGAGAAGAACCTATGTACGAGGCTGGGCCCACCACAGAGCAGGAGGTTCAGGGAAATCAGATGGGGGCTGTTGCAGACAAGCCCACAAAGAGCTGGAAAAGAGTCTGAAAATCAGAGGTCTCAAGACGCACAGGGAGAGCCCCCACCGGGGACATGGCTCCTTCCAAGACCTTTCTTCCTGAGAGCGCATAAGGAAACCTACCTGCTTTGTTCTTCTTCTTGGACACAGAGCAGCTCTTCACTGCTCCCACTCGGGAAAACACCTGCAAAAGATGGTCACCACAGGTGTCAACAGGACTGCCTTCCGAGCAGCCAGGCTGCACACCACTACCTCTTGCTCATGACACCCGTCCCACAGACACCAGAACCCTCACTGGCTGGACTACGCCAAGGCTTTGAGAGGTCACACAGGTGCTGCTGGTTGTCAGACTGCAGATGCTCACAAGCTGGGATCAAAGGCAGAGCACAGCGGTACTGGGGTACTGGATGTGTGACCAGGTGTCCACCCCGTCCACGCCTCTCTGCCACTTAAGAGCCTGCTCACCTCCCTCAGCGTCTCCTCCGTGGTGCTGAAGTTGAGGTTCTTAATAAACAGGGTGCACCCAGGAAGGCTCTCCTCTTCCTCTTCCTCCTCTTCTTCTTCTTCTTCCACCTTGGCTGTGGGGACCTCTGCTCCTTCCTCAGCTGCCTTCTCACCTTCTGGAGTCTCACCATCTGCTTCTGGTCCCCCATTGCCAAACAAACAAACCCATTACACAATGCCAACTCACCAAAGTCCCAGGGCTTAAAGTGCAGAACCTACTGGATCACAGGGTCCCTATCTCCATAGGCACCATCTTTCAGGAGGAATGTGCCCAGCTTCAGCAGAGAGACAAAGAGATAGGCGGGCAGGCAGGCAGATGCTCTGCTGCCAGACCAGTTTCAAAGAAAAGGGAATATGAACCAACTATATGAGTGCTAAATAGAAGCAGGCCATGCTAACATGAACCTCAAAATAAATTACTCCACGAACAGGCCAAGGTAGGAGGATCACTGTGAGCTCAAGGCCACCTTACAATTACATAGTGAATGCCAGATTACCCTGGAGTAGGAGACCCGACTTTGAAAAGACAAAAATAAATAAATAAATAAAAGTATAAACTGAAGCTGAAAAGATGGCTCAGTTGTTAAAGGCACTTACTTACAAAAGGTTCAATTCCCTGTACCCATGTGTAGTGGTTTGATTCAGGTATCCCCCCTAATTTTAGGTGTTCTGAATACTAGGTTCCCAGCTGATGGAGATTTGGGAATTAACGCCTTCTGGAGGCAGTGTACTGTTGGGAGCGGGCTTATGGGTGTTACAGCCAGCTTCCCCATGCCAGTGTCTGGCACACTCTCCTGTTCCTATTGTCTACCTTATATAGGCCAGGGGGGCGAGACAAGTATCAGTTTTCAGAGGTCTGGGAATGGGGTTCTGAAGGGAGCCAGGGGAGACTGAAGTCAGAAGGTGGCAAGGATAGAGGACCCAAGGACAGGACAAGCAGCTGAGTGAGCCGGGCCAGCCTTGGCCCTGCCACGTGCAAGCTGTGCTGGTGACGGAATGGCCCGCTTGAGCCCCCTTGCCTGTAATGGAGTCTCACCAGACCACACACCCCTGCACCGGGCCATGGCTCTTCTGAGATTCATGTGCCCATGACACAACTACATGCCTCGTCAGTCATCTGCACAATTAACCCAGTGGCTTCCTCCCTCCAGTGCCCTGCCCCTGGCTTGTCAGCTTCTCTGACCTCACCCTAGGCCCTTTCTCTACCTCACTCTGTACCAACCGCACTGGCTTCTTGGTTGATTGGCAGGCCGTGGCACATGTTGCCCCGCCCACTCAGCCCATCCACTCTCCTTGGACTGGCTCCCTGACAGGTCTCAGCACAAACTCCTCTCCTTCAGGGCTCTTCTTGACACCTGCAGTTCTAGTGGTGTCCGCCTGGTGTCGCTTTTCTCTGCTTTCTTTCAGAGCCACAGTGAAGTCACCTTACTTACTGGTTCACATCTGTGTGTTCCCAACTGTAAGTACAGCTTGAGAACATGACTGAGCCTGGCTCAATGACCACATTCCCAGCACTGGGCTCAGAGTGGGCGCTCCAGAGACAGCTGTGGACATGAATTTGTCTCAGCCTGCGCCTGAGCAAACATGCTTACTAGATTCACAGGCATCTGTGGGGGTCACAGGACAAGCTCAGTCCTCAGGGCAACTGGCTGGCTCCACCTCTGTGACCTGCACAAGTCAGACAAGCTCTCTGTGCTTCCTCATCTGTAAAAGGAAACACTGGTGGTGCTATCTCCAACATGCAACGAGAACCAAGAAGCCTGGGCTTGTCACGAGTAACCAAGAAATGATGGTCTGCTTATTCTCAACTGCACCCCTCCTTCCTAGGCACACTAGGAATGCCTAACTCTGTGAGACAAAAGAGGATGCTGTGGAGGGCCCTGACCCTCTCTCTGTCCCTGTTGACTCCCAGAAGGCCAGCCAGGGCCATACCTCCAGGGAGCTGCATCCCTGCTGGCCACCTTGTGCTTCCCTAGTGGCCAAACCAGGCCCTGCTGGACCGACCTGCACCTGCGTCCCGGAGGGGTGGAGGAGGCCAGCACCAGGGTGATGAAGGGACTTCTTGTTAACAAGGGCTTCTGCTCCCGCCCCAAGTGGGGAGACAGAGATGAGGGAGAAAGAAATGGGCACTGTGAGGCTCAAGCACGTTTGTCAATGAACTCAGAACCAGGAGCCAGGGTGACAGGGAAGGAATGGAAAGGAGGAGAGCAGCAAGGAGAGGGCAAGGATCTAGAATCTTGGCGGGCTGAGGGGCTGGGAGTAGCAGGGAGGATGTGCTGCCTCCATCAGCCCTAGGTTACCTCTCATGTGGAAACCAGGTTTCCATAGGCTGTTCTGAATTTCTGTATTAATAGGAATTCTGGGATTTCGTTCCTACAACCTTTAACTGTCAAACTAAAATACTCATTACCTCATGTAACACCCTTAATTTTGATGTGCTTTTTTTCAAAGGACAATTTATACTCCTATCCGAGACCCACTGGTCTGTTAGGCGACACAGGAATATTAAGCCAATGGCATGATGGGCAGTTTCAGCTGCCCCTCGCTGTCCTCCCACAGTACCACGGCACAACGACTTCAGCCACAGCTCTTACCTGTTTCTGGTGGCACACGGTCCTCTTCCAGTGGCTCTGCTGGGGTGATGTGGGACTCTTTCTTCTGTGGGGCTGCACCAAAGACACCAACTGGAGCCCACTCCAAGAACAGAGGGACGTGGTGGAACTGTGGAGACAGGGGTGCTGATGCTGTGGGAGGGGTTCACGAATGTCTGAGAGTCACAAGCCATGGAGCCAGGTGTGTGTGTGTGGGGGGAGTCCTGGGCCCTGAGCCCCTCATGCTGCAGATGCCTAGGAACAAGCTACAGGCCCTGGTACTGTATTTCAGCTGTGAGAGAAAAGCTTCAGGCCCTTTGTGGCTTGAGGAGGGGGACAGGGTGGCAGAATCGTGGGTCAGCTTCTGAGAGAGGCAGTGCACTCAGCAGCCATGAGCATGTGCTGTCTAGACACGTGCACGGCCCCAGGTGGCACTGTGTAGGCAGGCATGTGTGCACGTGCAATTTTCTACACGAGGTTATATGACACAGATAAACTACCCCAACAGTGAGTGCAATGCATGACCAAATATCCCACTCCAATTTCATAGTATCGCAAGTTAATTATGTTTAAGAAAAACTCAAGCTTGAAGCCGGGCGTGGTGGCGCACGCCTTTAATCCCAGCACTTGGGAGGCAGAGGTAGGTGGATCACCATGAGTTCAAGGCCACCCTGAGATTACATAGTGAGTTCCAGGTCAGCCTGGACTAGAGCGAGACCCTACCTCGAAAAAAAAAAAAAACAAAAACAAAAACAAAAAAACAGAAACAAACAAACAAAAAAAAAACTCAAGCTTGGGTGTGAGAAAGGCTACAGTTCCGTTAGCTCCATCGCCTTTTAGCTGTGGTGACTCTGGGTCTCAATGGCCACGTGTATGAAGTGGGGTACCACATGGTTGATAAATTGGTGAAACAGTCAAAAAGAAAGAGAAGGCACCTTGCCACACACACACTGCAAGAGACCTTTGATAACAAGCACTTCTTTCAAAAGTGGTAGAAGAAAGAGGGTGTCAGCATTCCAGGGGTGCTCACACCTCAGACCGGGGCCCCACCTAGGCAACGGTGCTTATGGGCCAGGCACAGACACACTTCTGACAAAGCAGTTGGCAGAACCCCAGCCTGGGGACTGTCGTGGGGCCAAAACAGCCGAAGACGGAAATCATTTCCCCACCTGCTCCTAATGATCATAGGGAGTGGGGAGAGGGTGGAGGTGAGGATGACCAAGGTCTAAAAGCATAAAAGTATCAGGCAAACAGAAATTCCCGATTCCTTACAGAGGATGGAATGGTGGCTCCAAAAATGTGGCCAAGTCTTCACCCCCAGAGCCTAATGCCACTAAGGGATGGATGGATGAGATGGCCCTGAACTAACTAGCTGGGTGACCGGAACTCAACGAGCATCCTTGGAACAGCAGTGCAGAGGGGGGCTGGGGACTGGGGTCAGGAGATGGGGAGACACCCGAGCCAAGTGACATGGCACTGCGTGAAGTGGGGCAGACACTGCCTTGCAGCTAAGATGGGGAAGCCCACTGCACTGCAGGACTGGAATTGAGCTGTCAGCTTAATGAGAGACTCCTGCAGGTTTATGGCACTGGGGCAATGGTCAGTTATCATGCCGCCCCAGGAGACTCACACCTGCATTTTCTTTTTTCTTTTTCTTAACCAAGAATCAGGTGCAGGGTAGTAAGACAAGGACAATTCAAGCCAAGGTAGGAAGAGGGGCAGAGGACAGCCAGAGCAATGCTGGAAGCCAGGCAAGCTTCTGGGCGATCCTCAGGGGAGGGCTGACGTTCAGGATGACACTCGGCTCACAGTGGGGGTGGACTGTGAGCACAGCCCACTCCACCTGTGGGCAAACCAGCCCACCAACCGTCTCCCCAAAGCCGCCCTTGGGCTTCTCCACATCCACACTGAGGTTGGCAGCTTACCTTGGAATAAGCCAGGTGCCTGAAGGCCTTGCGGGCCTCCAGGGGCTCCAGGAACTCCACGATGGCTGTGACACCACCCTCAGGCAGCAGCACGCGGCCTAGGCTGCCGAAGCGGCCAAAGGTCTCCTGCAACTCCGCAGCCAGAGTGCCTGCCGGGAGGTTCTTGGCCAAAATCACCGTCTTGCTCCGCTCAGCTGCAGCCTGAAGGGAGGAGATGAGCTCAGGTGTGACGACACAAGGGGCTCCGCAGCACTGATGGTGGAGAGCGGCCTCAGGTGAGGAGCCCCACTGGGGTGAGAGCTCAGTGGGTGGGATTGGAAGTGGAGCCAGGGAGCCCACCCTTGCTCCATGGCCAAGAGGCACCTGGATAGTCGGCTGGGACCTGAGTCTAAAGCTGTACATCTGGGTCAATCCAGGCCCCTTTGAGCCACGCAGATTCCAATGGTTGCTGACCACAACCTGGCTGAACCTCCCAGGGCACTCCAGGGGGGTTCCAATGACCAAGATGCACTTCTCAGTGTCCAGGGTTCTTTTGTAAAGTGCAGATCTGCTGCCTCAGTCCCAGGAGTCAGGAAGAGTTCCCAACCCCAGGAGCATCTCTGTCATTTGGTGGGACAATTCTGAGGTATCAACCCTGCAGGGTTCCCCATGGGGAAAACTCCAACCACCCTCATCTCCACAGCTTCCCAGGAAATGTGTTCCTAACTCCACCGCAGCTGCTGGCTTGGACAGAATGCCGCTCAGTGCAGGCAGGGGGGCCTACCTGGCTGAATGAGTCCAGACAGACACCGTTGTCAAGGAGGAAGCGCCGGACTTCCTGGACCAGCTGGGTCTCACCCAGGGCCACTCGCACGGCCACACTACCCTTGGTCTCCTGTGGGAAGGGGCAAGGAGGCCCAATGGCCAATCAGGAGCTCAGAGAGACATGGAGATAACCAATACCCATCAGCCACCCATGGCTCTGAGGCTCCTATGGCCTAGGCTCCTCAGTCTCACAGTCAACCTGGGTCCACATGGCTCTCTCTAGCTTTGCCCCCAACCCCACTCCAGGTCTCTTCCCTCAGGCCCCTCCAGGCAGATGGACATGCTGGACCCTCTACAGGTCTATCTTGTGACCTCAGCCTCAGCTTGCACGTCACCTTGCTGCCACACTATAGCCATCATAATTCACCTGTCACTTTTGTCTTCTCCCCCTAAAGGCACTGGAAGAACCAGGCCCCTTCTATTGGGGCACAGCTGAGTTTCCAGGGTGGCATCTGAACTACCCTGGCCATCCCTCTTAACTTAGGTCAGGATGCACTGCCCAACACTGAGGCCACAGGCCACTGAACTTTGTGGCATGTTCAAATCAGTGCTCCATGCATTAAACGTATGCTGTACTTAAAGATGTCAAAGGTCTTGAGAGATGGCTTAGTGGTTAAGCACTTGCCTGCAAAGCCAAAGGACCTGAGTTTGATTCCCGAGTACCCATGGAAAGGCAGATGCACAAGGTGGTGCATGCATCTGGAATTCGTTTGTGGCGGCTAGAGACCCTGGCATGCCCATTCTCTCTCAAATTAATTAATTAATTTTTTAAAAAAGAAGGAAAAGTAATTGGGAAATTTTTATATTGCATACATATTCAAATAATACTTTAGATAAACTGACTTTAAAATATACTATGACCACGGTATTCCATCTCTAAGGGACAGTGCTGGCCTTGAATGTCTGGGAAGAAAGGATCAAAGACAAAGGAAGGAACTAATGGGCAAAGTCAATGAGCACCCTCTGCCAACCAGCTGAAAAATAAATACCCTCCCAGGTTTCCTAAGATGACTCAGTGGCTGGCCAATTCCAGATACCTGCACTTTTAAGGTGTGTGCATGCCAAGTATACAAAGTGCACACGCGCACGCACACCCACAGAGCAGTCACTCACTCACATGGTCAAACACTTGGCTCTTGGTAGCATTGTACTTCTGAGCAATGGCGTCGGCCACAGCATTCGGCCCCATGAACAGCGTGTTCCAGTTGTGAGAACTAAAGAGAGTGGGGAGCAGAATGGGGCAAAACCTCTAAGAAACGGCACCTCAGCCCACTTGCCTGAGCCCCTCTCTTCCTCTCCTTGTGTGGGCCTGAAGCCCAGGAGACAGGCAGGACATGAGTCTCCCACCTTCCAGCCCTGACTGGCAATCTGCATAGCAGTCAGGGAGAGGCTACTTTTGCTCTCCTCAGGTAGCGCACAGGTAAACTGAGGCTCTGGAAGGTGAGGAACGAGGTTCACAAGAAAGAGTGAAAGAACCCAGGCACCTCAGAAAGTCAGGGCCGAGGGCACCAGATGCTGGGACGGGGGCTCAGGGACCCACTGAGGGGTGACAAGGACCTGGAGCTGTTGGCTTTGTCCTTGGCTTCCTTCTTCTTCTTGTAAGAGGAGCCTGGGGTGTCGGCATCCTGGCTGGCTTCTTTCTTGATGGTGGATGGCAGGACGTGGAGCATCCTGCCCTGGAGGAAGAGGAAGAAGTACACAGGCTCTGCTCTCAATGTCATCGGCTTCAGCCACAAGTGCACTGGGTCTGCAGGAGACCCTGACTATCGCGATGGGTAATGTCAGCAGAATGGCCAGAGGTCACTCAGTCACAGGGACCTGTCACTATGGAAAGGCCAGCTGACCCCACCACATGAAGGAAACTTTGTCACTTACAAGCCACACCTGCAGCACCCCATCCTGTCTCTCACATTAGCTCCACGTAGGTGGGTACAAGGACATCCATAAGCCATGAATGAAGCCAGAGACAGGTGAGAAGGCAGCCCAGTGTTGGGGACAAGTGCCATGCACAACACTGAGGGAAGAAGGTAACAGCCTCATCCACCCTAGGGGAAGCTTCAGCATGCCCCAGCCATCACCCTTGCTGCTTCGTCCTCTGGCCAAGAATTGCTCCTAGAGGCCACAACAAGCTTCATCAGTCACCAAGATTCTGTGAGGACCTACTATGTGCTTGGCACATTCAGGTGCTAACGACAGTGAAGGCAGCAGGCTAGAGCCCTGCCCTCAGGGATCTTCTAGCAGCCCGTGTGAGGCGACAGTGCGACAGGTGGACACATGCACACTCATACACAGTCATTCTTGCTCACATAAGTATAGGGCAGCGGCCCAGCCAGCTCCGAGCCAACTTACCTGGAACACCTGACCATCCACTTCGGCATAGGCCTTCACAGCGTGCTCAGGAAACATGTAGGTGACGAAGGCAAAGCCTTTGGGCTTCTTGGTCAGGCTGTCGATGGGGTAGTGGAGCTCCGACAGAGGCCCTGAGGATGGGAGAAGCATCTGGTATTAGGCTGCTGAGTCAGGCTGTCCTGAGTGCTGGTGGACAGGAGAGCTGGGGCTGATCCTGCAATAGGCTGGACCTGTGAGACTATCAAAAGACTGCTCTAGATTAGTGAGGCTGCTGGGTCATGAGAAGGTGATTGTGAGTGCCACACATGACACCACTTAGGGCAGAGGCTCTATGTGTCTACCTCCAGAGAAGAGGTGGGAAGATGGAGATGCCAGGCTGCATCCCAGCTCTGCTACCTGCCCAGGTGGGGCCTGCCTGGACAAGTCACTCAACCTGCACAAGTCTGTTTCCTCACCTGTAAGACGGCTCGAGAGTTCCTGGTTCACAGAGCAGCTGTGGGGCAAGCTGAGGGAATACATGGAAAGTACTCAACAGTGCCCCCTACAGGTAATGCCGTGTATTTGCCATGACATAACCACACTGCACACATGCACCTGCTCTATGGTGGTCCCACCTCTGAACACAAAGTATGACCACACTCCACCCTCTAGGCTCTGTTTTCCCAAAAGGACACGCACAGCCTAGATGACCTGTCTCCCTATGGCCATTGGGGGACCAGCCTGTGCTAAAAGACCCATCCAACAGGACAGCAGTGGACAGGCTTAGAGGTCACACCACCTTCTCTCCTCTTGGGTCCTACACAAAAGCCTCCTCAGCCCTCTTGCCTCTGATCCTCCACTTCCAGGCCAGCCTCACAACAACCAGGGGGGGAGCTGGAGAGATGGGTTAGCAGTTAAAGTGCTTGCCTGAAAAGCCTAAGGACCCAGGTTCCATTCCCCAGTACCCATGTAAGCCAGATGCACAAGGTGGTGCATGTATGGAGTTGGTTTGCAGTGGCTGTAGGCTCTGGCATGCCTGTTCTCTAACTAAAAAATGAAGAGCCACAGGGAAGTACTGCAGGGGTCCTGGTAGCCTCAAGGCCTCAGCCCATGCTGAGCCCCACTGCTCTTCTGTGTAATAACTATAACCACATGGACCTGTGTGGCCACGTTGAACGACGGGACACTGAGTTTGGGGCCTGAAAAATCAGAACAGTGGGCTGGGGTGTGTCCTAGTCACAACAGTGCCTGCCTGACATGTGCAAGGCCCTGGGTTCTATCCCTAGAACCACCACCAGAACAAAAGGAAACCAGCCCTGACTGCCAGTTTTACTTGGCTGCCCACTTTGAGAACAGCATGGGCTAGAATCCATCACGAGTTCAAGGCAAGGTCAGCACAGGCTTTACAGCAAGATCCTATAACCCCTGGAAAAGGTTTTTAATATCGTATTTACATATTTATTTGACAGAGACAAGAGGAGAGACAGAATGGGCATGCCAGGGCCTCCAGCCATGGCAACTGAATTCCAGATGCATGAGGCACCATGTGCATCTGGCTTACGTGGGTCCTGGGGAATCGAATCTGGGTTCCTTGGCTTTGTAGGCAAGTGCCTTAACCACTAAGCCATCCCTCCAGCCACCCAAAAAGATTTTTTAAAATATTTTTTATTGACAACTTCCATAATTATAAACAATACCCCATGGTAATTCTCTCTCTCCCCTCACTAAAAAAGATTTTTAAAAAGCCTTTAGGGCAGGAGAAATGGCTTAGTGGCTAAGGCACCTGCCTGTGAAGCCTTAGGATCCAAGTTTGATTTTCCAGTACCCACGTGGTGCACGCATCTGGAGTTGTTTGCAGTGACTGGAGGCCCTGGCATGCCTACTTTCTCAACCTGCCTCTTTCTCTCTCTCAAATAAATAAAATTTTCAAGACCTTTAGACAGCAAAGCACCCAGTGCCCAACAAGGTCTTTAAGGACTTGGACAGCAAAGTGAAGATCTCAGGTAAACACCCCTCTCCTGGCTCCACGCCGAGGATGACACCTACTCAGAGAGCTGAGCAAACCCAGGGCAGGCAGGGCCAGCAAGCCTCGTTAAGCGCAGCAGCAGCCCCAAAGCAGTGGAGGGAGATGGCATGCACCCACCGTAGGCAGAGAAGAGTGTCTCCAGGTCCTCCTCGGAGCTGGTATAGGACAGGTTGCGTACGAAGAGTCTCCCTGAGTCGGCCAGATCCTCCTCCTCCTCATGCTCTCCAAGAGTGCGGCCCTGCCAGACTTTGGTGTTGCTCTTTGGGAGTCCCTGGGCCGTGGGAACCTGCTTCTCCCTGAACACTTCAATGTAGCGTCCACCTGTACGAGAGCAGGGTTCGGGACTTTGGGGGATCTGGAATGGCCAGAGCCTCCTGGCTTGGTAGCTGGTGATAGTCGGCTGTGTCCTGGGCTGTTGGGGCCTCACTCATCCTTCTAGTCAACCCTGAGGAGTCTGCCAGGGCCTGTCATGCACAGGGCCATCATAGCACAGGATGCAGCCGCTGGGGCCTGTCATGGCACTGCTGGGCCCATGTGACAACCCAACATGGGACGAGCTGGTGAACTGGTGCATGCACCGCTCCAGGTGCCTAATCCAGCTTCAGTCAGTACTCATCCCCCACACACACCTCACTGCATCCAGACTCACTAGGGGACCCCTGTGGGGCCCATCTCCCTTAGTGGTCTGCGGCTGCACTGAGCCACTGTCCATGCCAGAGACAGGCAAAGACTGTGTCCTACCAACTTGCTGCCCCTCTGCCCAGTACGCTGTCCCAGGAGGCCAGGGCAGGACAAGCCAGTTAAGAGGCGTGCCTCCTGAGCCCTGCCCTACTCTGCCTGTTTCGTCTGTGACTTCCCTCTGGGTCAGTGCATTGGTGCAGCTCCACGGGGCAGGGGCTGCGGACTGTCTGCTCACTCCTGGGTCCCCAGGGCCACTGTCTGGCAGAGAGGAGGGGTTAGACAGTAACGTGTGACATTGATGCAGGTTACTCTGTGACTCAGGTAGCGTGTGACCATACCTGGTGGACTCAGATGGCAGGTGACCAAGCAATACTTACCCATGTATTCCCGGTTGCATTTCAGAGCTTTCTTCACTTCCTCTTCACTGCTTAAATCCACAAAGATGTACCCTGAGAAAGGACAGACAGGTGAGTGTGGCTCTGCACACCGTGGGGGTGAGGGGACACGCACACTGTCCTAGGTGCTGATCTCCAGGCTGCGCCACCTGGCCCAGTCACGCTTCCTCAGGAAAGCTTCACGCTGGGTGTCCTGGCTTTGTGGATGTTGTGGGTTCCAGGAGGCAGCAACAGCGCCCTTGCTGCCCGTCCCAACTTCCCCCACTCCTGACATTCTCTGGAGAAGCGTCAAAGGTGGCTGTGCTGAGACCCAGCTCTGCACGGCAAAGGCCACCTCCACAAGCAGTCTGTGGTGCTCAGAAATGGCAGCCGGAGAGTCCTTCCTGAGGGGAGCTTGACCTTGGGAGGCAGCTGAGCAGGGTCACATGCCCCTTTCTTGAAGAGCTATGGGACGTGCCAAGGCCCATGGCTATCTGACCACAAGAGTGAAGCTCAGTGCAAAGCGCACGCATTTCTGTGTGAACTGCAGGACTTTTCTGTGCATCGCCTTTCCTGTTCTCATGGGCAGCACATCTGCCTATGAGAAACGACGGGCTCGGTGCCCAGGCTGGAGCACACACGCACTGCAGTCCCTGCCTGGCCCAGCCTGCCTCCTCTCTAGCTACCTGGCAGCCATGTCTGCTGCCCTCACGAGCCACGCAAAGCTGGTGCGCTGCAGCTCTAGGCCCTCACGCTGCTCTCTTGCTCCACAGCTACTTCCTGCTCCCCATTTGCTCTCTCAAGGGCCTTGAGCCAGGGCCGCAACCACCAGCAGGGGCGACTGTACAATATAACAACAGCTCCCCAAGAGTGAATGATGGGGCCAGCACGGCTCTAAATATTAACTCACTCCTCACAACTGGGTGACAAGTGTCTGCCCATGCACAAAGGTACCGAGGCTGGCCCTCTCTACCTCACAGCGCACTCTCTGCAGGGCGAGTCAGGATGGTTGAGCACATCGGCCTGGTACATGGTACGTTAAAGCCAAGAGTGAAATGAGTGGAGACACGGGAAGGTGCTTAGACCATCCCCAGTGCACAAGCACCTTCCTCCCCACTGCTCTGTCCAAACGGCCTCTTCCTGCCAAGGACAATAAACCACTGTTATTCCCAATGAGCATAATGGCTGTGTTGAACTGGAATGTGGTGGGCACCTTCCAACCAAGGCTATCAACTAGATGGCAGCATCTGTCCACCAGCCATGATGCTCTTGGGGAAGGTGTATGGGTGCCCCAGCCAGGGATGCTCAGTGCCGGTGCACACGGCCTCCTCCTGCTACTCGTGGCTTAGTGTTAACACGAGACAGACAGCTGCAGGCACACCACTCACTTACATAAAACCTCGCAGGGCTCTTGGGCATAGAATCTCTTTCTAGCACTACTTTCCCTCAAGTACTAAAATGCCCCATCTCCTGTTCCCAGTAGTAATCACACACAGGCCAGTCAACCAGGAAAGGATCACTCTTTCTGTAAAGGGTTCATAGAAGAAACAGAAAGGAACTGTGCATCTACCTCATGCGCCTGTTGCTGAGAAGAGCGAAAACAGTTCCAGCATGACGCTCACTTACAAACGGCGCCGCTCACGGGCTCACAGAACCAGGAAGGCAGAAGCAGGGATGAGACGGACCCTTGTCCTGACGTGCTAACCACATCTACCCGACTGGAGCCACAGACAGAAGACAGTGGTTCTTACAGCTTCTCCCCTCCTCAGCAGCCCCAGCTTCCCGCGTACAGCTGCTCCTCTAGCACACCTGAAGGAGCACCTCACCTGTTTTGTTCCCGTGAGCGTTTCTCACTATTCGAATGGCCACTGGCTTCAGGGGTGCCAGGAATTCCTTAACATTTTTCTGCAAGGAGAAAGAAAGAATTTCCTGTTGTATCTTTTTTTTCCCCAAACGAAATATTTCATCAGAAATATTAAATAACATAATTCTCAAGTATTTTATCTTAGAATTCGTAGTTTTTTCATAACTGGGCCAGAGATACAGCTCAATAGCAGAGCACTTGCTTAGCTAACTAACAAAGGCCCTGAGTCCACATCCCAATACCTTGACCACAAAAAACAAGAATTAAAAAGAAGTACTTGCCAGGTGTGGTGGTACACGTCTTTAATCCCAGCACTTGGGAAGCAGAGGCGGGAGGTTCACTGTGGGTTTGAGGCCACCCTGAGACTACATAGTGAATTCAAGGTCAGCCTGGGCTAAAGGAAAACACTACCTCAAAAGAAAAAAGTAGTACTTGAGGGGCTGAGGAGATGGCTCAGCAGCTAACAGCGCTTGCTTGCAAAGCCTGCCAGTTCAGGTTCAACTTCCCAGCTACTCATGTGAAGTCAGATGGGCATTTGTTTGCAGTGGAAGAGATCCCAGTGCACCCATAACGCCCCTCCCGTACCCCCCCCCATATGTGCACAAATAAATAAATAAAAATCTGTTTTGAAAAAGTACTTGAGGGAGCCAGGTGTGGTGGCGCACACCTTTAATCCCAGCACTCAGGAGGCAGAGGTAGGAGGATTGCCCTAAGTTCAAGGCCAGCCTCAGACTACATAGGGAGTTCCAGGTCAGCCTGGGCTAGAGTGAAACCCTACCTCGAAAAACCAAAACCAAAAACAAAATTTAAAAAAAAAAAGGGACTTGAGGGGTTGGAGAGATGGCTCAGTGGTTAAGGCACTTGCCTGCAAGGTCTAAGGACCCAGGTTTGATTCTCCAGTACCCACGTAATCCAGACGCACAAGGTGGTACGTGTGCCTGGAAATCATTTGCAGTGGCTGAAGGCCTGATTTGCCCATTCCCTATATTCCTCTTTCCCTCTCTCACAAATAAATATTTAAAGAAAAAGTACTTGAGGCTCAGCAAGCCAAATACCACATGTTCTCTTTCATATGTGGATCCTAGTTACGAATGTTTAGACTTGTGAGTTGAAGTAAAAATCAGTAGCAGAGGACTCTAAGCTAGAAAGGGGCCATAAGGGAGGGAGGAGAGGGGAGGACTGAAAGGGATGGTATTGTATATATGTAAGTAGAAGAACAGATTACAGGGGAATGGCCTAAATGAGGTCAGGGGACGAGACTGAGTAAAGGATGGGTGTGGGGGGAAGGTTAATCAAAATCTAAGATGATATGAATAAGCCATATGTAAATGTACTTTTTTGGACAATGGCACACCCAAAAGCCATAGATTGTTACTAGTAAAATTAGAATGCCAGGGACAGAACACCTTCCAGTGAGTTGTTGGCCATGGAGGTCCTCAATACCCCCAAAACATTATAGGCCATTGCCAGTGCTCTTGGTTTCCCACCAGGAATATATGGTAAGACCTACTGCGGAAGACTCCATATTCTTGGACTGCAAGACCACTGACAAATCAAGCTGGAGGTGAGCTGAAAACCTCCTTCCTGATGACCAGCTGACAGAAAGCTGGAAAAAGCTATGCTGCATGCAGCTCCATGGGAGAGACAGAAGTCATCAGTGGAGATAAACAACAGTGCACACTGCAAGCCTTAGGTTTGGCCAGCTAGGCCAAATGAGCCAATGGGTGCAACAGTGGCATCTCTGTTATGGGGGAAACGAATTGCTCTCTAATTGTACTACAGACCTACTCCATGGGAGAGAATACATCCCTGGTACTGAAAACCTACTCAAAAGCCTATGGTAGGGGAGATCATGAGTCCTAGGGGTGTAACACCTGCTGGTGCCTGGCTAAATGCATATATTATGCTCACCAAACTGGCCTGTAAGCACTTTCTTTTTAAGATTTTTTAAAATACTGTATTTATTATTTGAGAGAGAGGGAAAGAGACAGAGAGAGAGGGAAAAAAAAACCAAAAACCAAAAAACAAACAAACAAACAAAAAAAATAGGCACACCATTGCCTCTAGCCAGTGCAAACTAACTCCAGACACATGTGCCACCTTGTGCATCTGGCTTTATGTAGGTACTGGGGAAGTGAACCTGGATCCTTTTACTTTGCAGGCAAGTGCCTTAACTGCTAAGTTATCTCTCCAGCCCTGTAAACACTTTTCTTAACATTCACACCCATATATCAATGCTACTCTCACTTTTGGTTAAGAAGCTTCTTTTTTCAGATGGCAGTGACCTCTGGGATGACTCAGAAGGCACCACAGTACTGAAAAGAAGTAACAGAGGAGTGCTCAGCACTGAAACATCTCTATCACACCTTCCAAGGCTCAGGGCTCATTGCAGAAGAGGTGGTGGAAAGAATGTAAGAGCCACAGCTAGGCATGGTGGCGCATACCTTTAATCCCAGCACTGGGGAGGCAGAGGTAGGAGGAGTGCCCTGAGTTCAAGGCCACCCTGACACTACACAGTGAATTCCAGGACACCCTGGGCTGGAGCGAGACCCTACCTCAAAACAAAACAAAACAAAACAAAACAAAACAAAACAGGGAGGAAAAGATGATGACATCAAAACAAAATAGAGGGGCTGGAGAGATGGTTTAGTGGTTAACGTGCTTGCCTGTGTAGCCTAAGGACCCAGGTTCAATTCTCCAGGTCCCACATAAGCCAGATGCACAAAGTGGCACATGCATCTGGAGTTCATTTGCATTGGGTAAATACCCTGGTGTGCCCATTCTCTCTCTCCTGCCCCTTTCTGTCTCAAATAAAAAAGAGAGACTAATTGGGAGAGGGGATATCATGGAGCATGGATTTGTGATAGGGAAGTAAGGGAGGGGAGGGAATTATTATGGTTTATTGTCTATAGTCATGAAAGTTGTCAATAAAAGTTTAAAAAAAGAAAAAGTACTTGACAATTTTATAACATCTATGAAGTTGGCATTACTATTGCTTGTCTTTTTTTTTCTTTTTCTTTGAGACAGGGTCTTGCTAGTGGCTTCAAACTAGAGATCCTCCTGCCTCAGTCTCCTGAGTGCTAGGCTTACAGATGTGCAACAAAATGGCTGGCTAAATTCTTCCAAATAACATTTCCCCTCATTTTTGGGAGCCAATTAGAGAATCCAGCCCAGTATTTGTATGTATGCATGCATGTCTCCTCTGAGGGAAATGAGTCTCTCCCATCTATCCCTGGCTCACCACTTGGAAATAAATACATCTCAGGGTCTTCTTGTCAGCAGGTCCTTTTTACATTGCACCATTTCATGCACTACAGTTTACTCGGCCCAGGGAGCCACACCGTAGGCTGTTGCAGGCATGTGTGCAGGCACTGCACATTGGTGAAGGATGGCCTTCGAGCCAACATCATTCATGCTGCTTTTGTGGGTATGGCCAGTAAGCTAACAGTGATTTATACTGTCAAAGTGTTATTTAAAAAGAATGTGAGCTGGGTATGCCTTTAATCCCAGCACTTGGGAGGCAGAGGTAGGAGGATGGCCAAGAGTTCGAGGCTACCCTGATACTACATAGTGAATTCCAGGTCAGCCTGGGCTAGAGTGAGACCCTACCTTAGGGGCGGGGGGCAACGTGACAGAGACTATATGGCTGACAGAGCCTGTGGTGGTTTGATTCAGGCATCCCCCATAAACTTAGGTGTTCTGAATACTAGGTTCCCAGATGATGGAGATTTGGGAATTAACGCCTCTTGGAGACAGTGTATTGTTGGGGGCAGGCCTATGGGCCAGTTTCCCCTTTCAGTGTTTGGCACACTTCCCTGTTGCTACTGTCCACCTTATGTTGGCCAGGGGATGATGTCCACTCCTCTGCTCATGCCATCATTTTCCCCTGCTACCGTGGAGCTTCCCTTCAAGTCTGTAAGCCAAAATAAACCTTTTCTCCCACAAGCTGCTCTTGGTCGGGTGTTTTCTGCCAGCAATGCGATCCTGCCTGCAACAAAGGCTCCAGTAGTTACCATTAGAGAGCCTGCCGTGCTTCACCACTCCAGTGCAAACACCTGGAAGCAGCCCCGGGCACACCTTAGAGGACGGGTGAGCACATGGGAGGTGTCCTGAGTAAGGAGGAGCAGTGCGAGCAGTGACATGGAGACAGAGTACACACAATCCCTAGAGGTGTTTACGACCCACTGCCATGAGGAGGGCAGTTTCAAACTAGCTCCCATACTAAGTGTGCTTTAAAGTGAGACAGAGGGCTGGAGAGATGGCTTAGCAGCTAAGGCATTTGCCTGCAAAGCCAAAGGACCCAGGTTCAATTCCCCAGGACCCACGTTAGCCAGACGCACAAGGGGGCACACACCTTTGGAGTTTGTTTGCAGTGGCTGGAAGCCCTGGTGCGCCCATTCTCTCTGTCTCTCCTCTCTCTCTCTCTCTCTGTCTCTCTCTCCCCTTCTTTCTCTGGCCAATAAATAAATAAATATATGTAATATATATATATATATAAAATAATATATATAATATATATAATATATATTATATATATTATATTATATATAATTATATTATATTATATATTATATATAATATTATATATATGTGTGTATATATATATATATATATATATATATATATATATATACGCACATATAAAATAAAAGTGAGACAGAGTCAGTGTTTAGATGCAAAGAAAAAACCCTGGTGAGCGTACACCTAAATACTGTCACCAGTGGTGCACAGAAATGTGTGTGGTCTGCCTGCGTGTGCCCAGGACAGCTGGAGATGCCCGTGCAGTCATGAGACCCGCAGTCTTTACGTAGCATCCTCAATGCTATCACCAGTGGTGCACAGAAATGCGTGTGGTCAGCCTGCGTGTGTCCAGGACAGCTGGAGATGCCCGTGCAGTCATGAGACCTGCAGTCCTTACACAGCATCCTGGCCCCACCTAGCCAGCACAGCACGTTCCCAATTTACGTAGTCGTTCATGTATGCATGGGTGATTTGGTCATTCTTTTCCTTTAGCTTCATCTTCTAGAATTTTCTGTGTTGCACTTCTGATTTTCAAGAAGGAAATTAAAAGCATCTTTGCTACTTCACAGCCAAAACCAGCAAACTACAGTCCACAGGCTCAACACGTCTGTGGACTATTTTTGCAAATGAGGTTTTATTAGAACACAGCCAGGCCTATTTGCTTACCTACTAAGACTGCCTTCCTGCTCCGAGAGCAGGAGCCATGATGGCCACAGGCTTTATATACTGACCAGCTGCCCCATCCCTTTTCAAGAGGAGTGCCCATCATGTGGGTATACACCTCGTTAGGAGCCCAGTCTTCTCGTAGCCACCCAATTCCCTACTGTATTGGTGCCTGAGATGTTATCAGATCTCAGGTACCTCCTCCTCCTAGTTCATGGCCCCACAACTCATTCTGGCACCCTCCACCTCCTCTCTGATCCTTCCCCAAGGGTTCCATACCTCGGTGACGTTGAACGGGGCTCCTCGTAGCTTCACAGTGTAGGGGGTGGTGGGATCCTTCTGGTTGGCTGGTTTCCCTGCCTGAGTAATGGACAAGAACAAGGAGGAATGGCCAGTAAGCACCTGTCACAGGAGACGATGGCATGGATACGCTGGTACAGAAAGGGGTGTCTGCGCCAGGGGGAGCTCGAGACACTGGAGCTAACAGCTCACTGTGAACCAAGCCCAGGAAGAGGTCGAGGCAACAGTGACAGAGGCTCCACTGCTCACAAGAGGGCTGTGCACTGAGCCCAGCAAACCCCAGGCACATTAATGCAGCAGCCCTAGATACAGTGGCATCTGCAATACTGATGCAGGTCCTCTTCGTGCCACACTGTGCCCAGCACCTTTCATGTCCTACTGAGCAGTGCAATTCTACAGGGAGACCACAGGAACCAGGGCAAACCCAGGCTGGTCTCTTGCCTCACAGCCCAGACTCACACACACACCTTGTCTACAGCCTCCTGAGGTCTTCTGCTCCCAGGCAGGGATCCCTGGCTTGCACACTCCTGCTTGGCTGGAGCAGCAGGGGAGCTCTCCTCCTCCTCCTCGGCCTCACTGCCTTCGTCACAGTTCACTGCCTCGTCTTCACTGTCCTCGTCCTCCTCCCCTTCTGAGGAGGACACCTCAGCTTGCACCATCTTGGATTTCAGGTAGTCCATGTCTGACAGCTCCTTCTGCACGGCTGCCTTTGGCTGCAGGCCTTGTTCCTCTGGAGAAAGGAGACCAACAACCTCAGAGTGCAAGCCAAGACCTGGGCCAGCTGAGGGCAGGCTCCCAACTCAGGAATGGCTGAAGGTGACACGCCTACCACGCGCAACCCCAGTGAACCCTCTGAGAAGCAATGCCGATGGCACCAACACCCAATGGAGTTAATGCCTGATGGCACTACCCAGGCTGCAGAAGACTCGGCATTGTGTGTGCCACCCATGGAGAGTTCCATGGCTCTCAGCTACCAGCCTGGCCTTCCCCACAACCTCCTTTACATGTTATCTTTGTTTATTCATTAAGAAAAGAAAAATTAGCCGGGCGTGGTAGCACACGCCTTTAATCCCAGCACTCGGGAGGCAGGGGTAGGAGGATCACTGTGAGTTTGATGGCAGCCTGAGACTACACAGGTCAGCCTGGGCTAGAGACAAACAAGATCCCCCTACTGCAAAAAAAGAAAAAATAATAAATATCTTGTGTATATGGAAGTGAGCATCGTGGACATGCATATGCAGTGCTCAATAAATACTGGCTCAGTGACAGGCAGTGACAGGAACTGCCCAGGCATACCTGCAGGTGGGCTGCTCACCCTGCTGAGAACTTGAGGGCAGCGACCACCTGGCCCACCCAGAGGCCCATCAGCCCAAGGCTAGACACAGCTCTGTGTGCATGCCAGGTGTGCCTCTGGCCCCGGGCACACACCCCCTCACCTTCTTGCTCCTCCTCGCTCTCCTGCCCCGAGTCGGAGTCAAAGTTCAGGTAGTCACTGGCTGGCTTGTTCTTCCCTTTCGGGGGCTCAGCGTCTAGTGCATCGTTGGCCCACGTGGCCACCTGGGCCCTGTTCTGGTGAACGGACAGGAACTCCTGGAAGTCGCCATCTTCCTTCAGCTATGGGGGAGAGGGAGAAGAGGCGAGAGGATTTAGGGAGAGCTCAGCCCCTCCAGCCCACCTCCTCTCAACTCCGTGTGGCCCTCCGTCTCGGTCACAAGACACTCACCTTCTCCAGTTCACTTGGAACTTTTTTCTTACTGTGGTCCTGGAAGCACAAGGCAGGCACTGAAGGTCACATTGGGAAAGGGGACAGAAGTGCATCGCCCTGGGTGGGCCCACTTTCTGGAACCACCCAAGAGAGTCTTGCTTCTCTCCCAGTGAGTGCCCACCCTGTCAGCACACACAGGGCTGGGGGAGCACCGCGTACTTTCTTAGTATCCAGGGGAACAGAGTCGTGGGACGGCTGCTTGGGCTGGCTGGGTTTCTGGGCATGTTTGCTCCAGGCTCGGGGCTTCGTCGGATCTCCGAAAGACTTGCAGAACTCCACCTGTGTGTGTGAGAGAGGGAGATTTCCACACCTGCTGTGGCACCAGACACATACATGCTGCTTTTCAGTACCTGGAATTCAGGTTCTATAGTTGCTACTGTTTTGCTGAATCACCTGAAGCAAATTAATGTCAACCCCAGCCTTGGCTTCAGCCACCAAATCTTGGGCTCACCTCCACATGATGAGTCAAAACAAGACCTCACTACTACCGTGTGGCTCAGCGGATGTGCTGTGTCCCATCACTGGGCTCTGAATATGCACGCTCATGCCCAGATTCGTGCGGCTCTCGTCTTTGGGAGACAAGCTTCTTTCTGCAGTCGGCAGTGACTACTGGGGAGACTGAACACCTGTCCGAGCACTGAGAATGAGTGACTGTGGAGTGCTCAGGGCTAAGTGAGACACCCGTCAAGTCCTCTATGGCTCAGGGAACACTGAGGAAGAGGTGGTGGAAAGGATGTAAGAGCCAAAGGACTGGGGGAGAGCTGCGGAAAGCTGACCTCAGACGTGATGTGGCCGTGGCACTCGTGACCTCTCAGCAGCTGACATTACCTGCACCAGACCGGCACGACGTTGGGCCCATCATGGGTGATGAAGGGGGAAAAAGTGACATCAAAATAGAAGAGTGACTAGTTGTAAAGAAGGGGTCCAGTGGAGGGGGGGGGGACAGAAGCAGGTACTGGAAGGGGATTATGATCAAGATACATGATATACATGTATGAAAATTTTCAGTAAGTTTTTACAAAAAGCTCTCAAGCAATTCTCAGCTGCTTGAAAACTTGTGTACCATGGGGTGGGCCACAGCCCTCAGAGGCTGAAGGAGGCCAGCCTTGGGACGTGAATGCCGAGTGTAAGACCAAGTGGCATCAGTGTCGATGGCCAGGCAAGGGTTAAGACCCTCCCAGACTCACTGTGATCCGGGACGTGTCGATAAAGCTCCTGTTGAAATGGTTCAGCGCTGCCTGGGCCTCTTCCTCGGACTTGAAGCCAATGAAACCGAATTTGCGGAACTTGCCGTCTTTGGTGAACTTCAGGCTGCAGTCGGTCAGCGTGCCGAAGGCAGCGAATAGCTGCCGGAAACGCTCCACCTTCATCTAGGGTAGAGAGTGTCATGAGGAGGGAACCCAGTGCCCAGTGCAAAGGGACAAAGAGCAAATGGGCTGGAAATGCCCCAGGATTCTCCAAGGAGACCAGAGGGAAGCAGGTGGTAAAGTGTGCTTTCCTAGTGAGGCCAGGTCCCAGCTTTGAACCTGACATCAGCTGTGGGACCTTGAGCAGGCCTGTTCACTAACTGAGGAGGAAAGGAGACCCAGGGTGGGGGACAATGCCCTCACCCTGCCCTACGGGGCCTGCCGCAAGGACAGGACCAATTACAGCATTGGCATTATGGTGGGACACGGCAGGTGCCTAACCAAGGCTTGTCAAGATAATTAAGTGAGAGGCTGGGGAGATGGCTCAGCAGTTAAAGGCACTGGCTTGCAAGCCTGCTGGCCTGAGTTCAATTCCCCAGCATCTCACTGCACCTTTGTCAATGGGAGGCACAGCCAGGGGGATCTGGAAGCTTGTGGGCCAGTTAGACTGACACAGCAGTGACAAAACAGCAGCAGAGACTGTCACATGAAAAAGATGAAAAAAAAGACAAACACCCTGAGGTTGTCCTCTAACCACCACAAAAAGCCGGGTGTGGTGGCGCACACCTTTAATCCCAGCACTGGGGAGAGAAAGGTAAGAGGATCACCATGAGTTCGAGGCCACCCTGAGACTACATAGTAAATTCCACATCAGCCTGAGTTAGAGTGAAACTCTGCCTCAAAAAACCAAATAAATAAATAAATAAATAAATAAATAAATAAATAAAGTAAGTAAGTAAGTTAGGGCTGGCGACATGGCTCAGAGGTTAAGGCACTTGCCTGCAAAGCCTAAAGACTTGGGTTCAATTCCCCAGTACCCACATAAAACCTGATGCATAAAGTGCAACGTGCATGTGAAGGTCGTTTGCAGTGGCCAGAGGCTCTGGCACACCTATTCTGTCTCTGCTTGCGGAAAAAAAAAAAAAAAAAAAAAGTATTTAAAAAAATAAAGTGACTGAATATGGTAAACCATATAAATGCTGACTGCGGGAGAGAATAATGGGGTCCACCAAAGATGCTCACAGCCTGATCCCCAGAAAATGATTACGTACATTATATACACTATATATATGAAGCCCTGACTGGCCTTGAACTAGAGATCTTCTGCCCTCCCTCCCCAGTCCTGAGTTCAGAGATTGCCGGCGTGGTCCAGCAACTGCAAAAAGGTTTTGCAAATGTGATCAGTAATCTTTTTGTGGGCTGAAGAGATGGCTTAGTGGTTAAGGTAGTTGCCTGCAAAGCCAAAGGACCCAGGTTAAATTCCCCAAGACCAATGTGAGCCAGATACACAAGGTGGCACATGCATCTAGAGTTCGTTTACAGCAGCTAAAGGCACTGGCATGCTCATTCTCTCTCTCAAATAAATGAACTAATCAGTTAACTAATTTTAAAAATGAATCTTTTTGTTTATTCAAGGTAGCCAGGCTTTTTACTCTTTTTCGCTATAGCCAGGCTGACATAGACCTCACTCTGTAGTCCCAGGCTGGCACCATAATAATCCCACCTTTGCCTCTCAAGGATTAAAGGTGTGTGCCACAAAGCCCAGCATGATTAAGAATCTTGACTAGAGCCGGGCACCACACCTTTAATCCCAGCACAGAGACAGAGGTAGGAGGATCACGGTGAGTTCAAGGCCACCCTGAGACTACATAGTGAATTCCAGGTCAGGCTGGGCTAGAGTGAGACCCTACCTCAAAAAAAAAAAAAAAAATCTTGACATGGGCTAGAGAGATGGCCTAGCAGTTAAGGCGTTTGCCTGCAAAGCCAAAGGACCCAGGTTCAATTCTCCAGGACCCACATAAGCCACATGTACAAGTTGGCATATACAACTGGAGTTTGTTTGCAGTGGCTGAAGGACCTGGCGTGCCCATTCTCTTTATCTGCCCCCCCCCAATAAATAAATAAGCCTTTTAAAAAAGGTACCCTTCTCCAGAGGCAAGCATTAAATTAAAAAAATTAAAAAAGAAAAAGAATCTTGACATGATACACACCTATACTCTCAGCACTGAGAAGCAAAGGCAGGATGATTACATGTCTGAAGCCAGACTGGGCTACATAGCCAGACATTGTCTCAAAGCCAAACTTATTTTGGCCGTTGGTTTTGCTGAGCACCCCCTCGTCCCCACCGCTTCACACACAGATCTCTCAGTTTGGGTTTAGAAAACTCAGTGAGTGGTGAGAGTAGCCTGGCTGGTATGAGGAATGGTGGGAAGCTAGGAGCCAGCTCTCCGTCACATGGGGACTTTTCAAACATGTCCTCCTAAGATTACAGGCGTGTACCACACTTGGCTTTGAAACAAGTTTGAAAATGCAAGAACTCAGAAGCTTCGGCAACCCAGGAGGAGGTGTTCTAATGTCCTTCGTTTCCCCTTAACTAGCTCTGATCTCATCGAAATCATATAATCCTTCTGCCTTACCCCTAGGAGTAGCTGGGATTAACAGGTGTGCACCTCTCTTTTGAATTCATTTTACAGTGGAGAAAATGATATACTCGAGGCCTCCAGAATCAAGGGCTCTAACTCAGCTCAGGACAATGACTGCACTTTATTTTATTATTTTTAAAGATATTTATTTATGGAGTCACACCACCACCAAGGTCACTGGTTCTCAGGAATAAGCCTTGTGCCATAGAAGAAAGAGACCCTGGGAAGTGGTGAGGAAGATGGAAAAAGCACAGGCTGGCTGAGCAACCATCCCGTTCCATGGAGGACTCGCTGAGCACATTGAATGCACTGTCTCACTTGAGGACACGGTAACCTATTACAGCTTGTATTATCACCACCGAGTGTCAGGTGATAAAATGCGCCTGGCTAACACAGCTAGTGAAAGTCAGGACGTAAAGCCAGTCCTGCTGGACTTCACATCCACACACCTGACCCTGAGATATGCTGGCCATCAGCAAAGTTGGGTTTGAATTCTGACTCTTCCACTACAGCTGTGTATCTTGGAATCATTTCTGTGAAGTTTTATTATCAAATATGAATGATGGGCTGCAGAGATGACCCAGCAGTTAAAGGCGCTTGTTGCAAAGCCTATCAACTGGCTTCGACTCCCCAGGACCGACATAAAGCCAGATGCCCAAGGTGGTGCATGTATCTGGAGTTCATCTGCAGTGACAGGAGGCCCTGGCATGCCCATTCTTTCTCTCTCTTGCTTTGAAATAAATAAATATTTTTCAAAAATACGAAAATACCGGGCGTGGTGAAGCACACCTTTAATCCCAGCACTTGGGAGGGAGAGGTAGGAGGATTGCTGTGAGTTCAAGGCCACCTTGAGACTAATTCCAGGTCAGCCTGGGCTAGAGTGAAAACCCTGCCTCAGAAAAAGAAAATGAAGATAATACCCATGGTGAAGGATTTTGTGAAGATTCAAATCTTTAGCTACATTGTACTGTCTAATACAGCAGCCACCAGCCATGCGTGGTACAGCCTCTTAACTTGGATTGCAATGGTCTGAACTGAGTGCAAGGTACTAAAATTATAAAACATGAAATTACTGCCGGGCGTGGTGACACATGCCTTTAATCCCAGCACTTGGGAGGCAGAGGTAGGTGGATTTCCATGAGTTTGAGGCCACCCTGAGACTATATAGTGAGTTCCACGTCAGCCTGGACTAGAGTGAAACCCTACCTCGAAAAACAAAAAAAAAAAAAAAAAAAAAAAAGAAAGAAAGAAAGAAAAAGAATGCAAAATATCTCAATTATTTTTCATGTTCAAGATACAGAAATTATAATACTTTTGTTATACTGGATTCAATAAAATAATTTCTGAAATTAAAAAAAATATTTAATTGGTGAGGAGAGAATGCATGTGTATGGGCATGCTAGGGCCTCTTGCCACTGTAAATGAATCCATGTGTATGCGCCACTTTGTGCACCTAGCTTTTGCATGGGTACTCCGGAACTGAACCTAGGCCTTCAGCTCTGCAAGCAAGCACCCTTAACTGCCAAGTCATCATCAACCCAGGCCCCTCATTTAAACTTTTATTTTATGTGTTTTTGAAGCAGGATCTTGAAACTCAGATCCTACCACAGCCTTCAGAATGCTGGGATTAGAGGAATGTGCCACCACACCTAGCTGTTTCTTGGAAATGAAGTACCATGTAGTTCAGGCTGTCTTCCAATTTGCTCTGTAGCTAGGAATGACTCCTGATAATTCTTCCTCCACCTCCCGTCAGGATTACAGGTGTGTACCACCACACCCTACTTGATCTTATATACTACTGCACTATGTGAAATGTTTTAATCATGCCAAGGTCCTTCCCACCCAGCAAGGAAAAAAGGCTTCTTTTTTTTTTTTTTTTTTTTTAAGGCAGGATCTTGCTCTAGCCAAGGCTGACGTGGAGTTCACTATGTAGTCTCCGGCTGGCCTCGATCTCACAGCCATCCTCCTACCTCTTCCTCTTAAATGCTGGGATTAAAGGCTTGTGCCACTATGCCCAGCAAAGGGGAGGGGAGAATACTGGTGCACTGGGGCCTCTAGCCACTGCAAATAGTCTCCAGATGCATGTGCCACCCTGTGCATCTGGCTTTACGTGGGTACTGAGTAATTGAACTTGGGTTGTTGGCTTTATAAGCAAATGCCTTTACTGCTGAGCCATCTTCCCAGCCCCAGGGGAAAAAAAAAAAAAATTAAGTCCAAAGCAATAAAAGAGAAAGGGCTTTGCAGTCTTTCTGAGAGATAACCCAGGAATGGCACATTCTATATTTGGGCATGAATCAAGTGTGTGAGGCTCTTTATCCATGAACTTAGTGTGTAAGACTGTCTATCCGAGAACAGGAAGAATCCCTCCAGTACACATCATCTACTCACCTATTCTCTCTCTCTCTCACACACACACACACACACACATTCACGTCTTCATTTATCCAGCGTGCCTACCAAGTGCCAGGTTCTGGGCTAGGCTCTAGGCAAGCCGAAATGTATGGCTGGGTCCCCCTTCTCCACCTAATGGGTAAATGGTTTAACTCCCTTCACATCATTGGACATTTCTCCCTCCAGTAAAGATGAGGACAAGCCAGGCGTGGTGGTGCATGCCTTTAATAATGTCAGCACTCAGGAGGCAGAGGTAGGAGGAGCACTGTAAGTTCGAGGCCAGCCCGGGACTCTACAGTGAATTCCAGGTCAGTCTGGGTGAGAGCAAGATCCTACCTTAACCAACCCCCACAAAAAAAAAAAAAAAAGAGACCATCGTTTGTTGTCTGTAAGTATAGAAGTTGTCAATAAAATATATATGGAAAGAGAGAGAGAGAGAGAGAGAGAGACAGACAGACAGACAGACACGAGGCAGGTCCTCCGAGTCCTCTCCCCACGAGCTTGCCCAAAAGACCCCCGAGGGCGGCGGCATTCAGTCAACCGTGGGAGGCGGGCGCTGGGTACAGGGTCCTCGAGGACCACAGCCGTCCGGCTGAGAGTCCAGCAGGTCGAATAATAACACCACCAGCAGCGCGGGTCCCCGCGATCGGGCGGGGACGAGCCCGGGATCCGCCCCCGTGCGCTCCGCGTCTCCCGCGTCCCGGCCCTGAGCGGAAATCCCTCCCTTCTCCCGGCCGCCCCTGGGCCAGACCCGCGGCTCCCGGACGGCCCACCTTAGGGCCCAAGACCCGGATCTCCACTCACCCCATTCGGGAGGTTCTTCACGATCAATCGCGACATGACGCCAACGACCCCACGCTCCAGATGCCAGCACCAGCGCACGGCGTCCTCTCACGGCCCACACGCCGCAGCGCTGGGCGCCGCCATCTTTGGCAGGTCACGTGGCGCAGCCCTCGGCCCGCCCCTCCGGAAGTGGGCGGGGCCAAACAGACCCCGCGGAGAAATCCCACCCTTAGTCCCAGGCCTGAGCGCACGGACACTGCGCAGGCGCCGTGTCTCTGGCCGCGGCAATGCCAGGCAAAGCCGGCAGGGGGCGCGGGTTCCTAGCATCCGTGGAGTATTGCTGAAGATGTGAGCAGAGTTGAGCAGGCCAGTTCGCTATATATTTTATTTATTTTAATTTAGTTTTATGGTTTCACTTTTTCAATTTAATTTTATTATTTAGTCCAAAGACAGCTCTGAAAGTGGGAAACAGAGTAAGAAGTCTGACGCTTAGAGAAGCTGGCGGTCACCATGATTCAGTGACGGAGAATGTCATGTGAATATCAGAAGGTAAACTAAGGACCAGAGGAGTGAAGCACCTTGCTCAAAGTCATATAGCTACTAAAGACTTAAATTGTTAAAAATATTTATTTTATTTATTTATTAGAGAGAGAGAGAGAGAGAGACCAGACAGACAGTGAGAGCAAATGGGCGTGCCAGGGTCTCTAGCCACTGCAAACAAACTCCAGACTCATGTGCCACCAAGTGCATCTGGCTTATGTGAGTACTGGGAAATCAAACTTGGGTCCTTAGGCTTCGCAGGCAAGCACCTTAACTGCTAAGCCATCTCTCCAGTCCTAAAATATTTATTTGCATGCACTTGTGTGTGTGTGTATGTGTGTGTGTACATGCATGCCAAGGCTTCTTGCCACTGCAAATGAACATCAGACACTTGCACTACGTTTCTGCATATGGCTTAGGTGGATGGCTTGGGAATTGAACCTGAACTGGCAGGCTTTGCAAACAAGCACCTTTAACCACTGAGCAGTCTTCCAAGCCCCAAGGCTGATATTTGAGCTGAGGGCTGCCTAGCACCCCACAGTGAGTGCGCACAGTGTCCACTCTTACCCTCCAAGAATTCTGCAGGTTTCTGCTGAGCTTCCAGTCTCCCATTTCCCAACGTGGAAGCCAAGAATACCGTGGTAGTGATTCTGTATGTTCCTAGGGTTCAAGGGCATAAGATTGTAAAGTTCTTAGGATACAATTCTACTCCTCCAGGGGCGGTTTCAAATGAAAACTCCCAATCTCTCTCCCGAAAGTCCATATTTCTTTATTGCTCCCCGCAGAATTTTAGCTGCACTGGAGTTTTTCCCCAGGTTTCTCTCAATCTCTTGCCATAGTGTTCTGTTGCTATTGTTAAAAACTTTATTAAAGCCGGGCATGGTGGTACATGCCTTTAATTCCAGCACTCTGGAGGCAGAGGTAGGAGGAGTGCTGTGAGTTGGAGGCATGGTGAATTCCAGGTCAGCCTGGACTAGAGCGAGACCCTACCTTGAAAAACCAAAATGAATAAATAAATAAATAGTGCCGGGCGTGGTGGCACACACTCTTAATCCCAGCACTTGGGAGGCAGGGGTAGGAGGCTCGCTGTGAGTTCGAGGCCACCCTGAGACTACATAGTGAATTCCAGGTCAGCCTGAGCTAGAGTGAGACCCTACCTTGAAAAAACAAAAAAACTAAAAACAAACAAAAAATAAATAAATAAAAGAAATAAACTTTATTGAGACAGATCATACTTCACCTACATAAAGAGTACATATAATTCGATGGTTGTTAGTATAGAGTTTTGCAACATGACCACAATCAACATTACAACATCCCAAAGAAAATCCTGCACCCTTTATCTGTCACTGCTAATCTTCTTCCCTGCAGCCCCTGGCAACCGTGAATCTGCCTGCCGCCTCTGGCCTATCAATTCTGGACGTTTGATGTAAATGAAATACAGTATGTGGTCCTGGGGACTGGCTTCTTCCGCTCAGCCTCGTGTTTTCAAGGCTCCCCCATGCGGCAGCGCAAGTCAGCTCTCCATCCAGTGTGTAGCTGACTCGCATTAAACGTCTGGTTGTAACATGTTACGTCTCTCCACCCATCAGCGGACGGACATTTGGGCTGCTTCCACTTTGTGGTTATTCTGAATACTTGTACACACTTGAATATTTGTATGCATGATTTTTTGTGGACATATGTTTTTATTTCTCATGGGCATAGTTCTAGGAGAGGGATTGCTGGGTCATACATTAACCTTTTCAGGAATCCCTGAAAAATCGTTTTTCAAAATGTCTGCCCCATTTACATTTCCTTTTTTTTTAAATTTTTTTTTGGTTTATTTATTTATTTGAGAGCAACAGAGAGAAGGAGGCAGAGAGAGAGAGAGAGAGAGAATGGGCGCGCCAGAGCTTCCAGCCTCTGTAAACGAACTCCAGATGCGTGCGCCCCCTTGTGCATCTGGCTAACGTGGGTCCTGGGGAATTGAGCCTTGAACCGGGATCCTTAGGCTTCACAGGCAAGTGCCTAACCGCTAAGCCATCTCTCCAGCCCTACATTTCCTTTTTTAATGTTATTTATTTATTTGAGAGGGAGAGAGAGAGAGAGGGAGGATGGGCACACAAAAGCCTCTAGCCATTGCAAATAAACTCCAAATGCATGTGCCATCTTGCGCATCTGGCTTTGCATGGGTACTGGGGAATCAAACCTAGGTCCTTTGGCTTTGCGGGGCAAGTGCCTTAACCACTAAACCATCTCTCCAGCCCCACATTTACATTTCTAGGAGTAGAATGTGAATGTTCCAGTTTCCCTCATTTCTTCTAACATTTTCATCTTGAATTTTAGTTATCTGAGTGGGTCAGTTATTGCAGTTTTCATTTGGCTTTCCTTGTCTGCTAATGAAGTCAGCCATCTGTGCATCTCTGAATGCACCCACCGCTCATCTTCAAGACCAGCCCCTGAAAGCAGTGTCTTCCTCGATGAGCCCTTCATGCAGGGCTGTGTGAGTCTAGCATAGCGTAAGTCTGCAGGAATCGCAGCCGGGAACACAGTCCGCTTATTCAACATTATAGACAGGTGGCTGGTTTTCTCCACAGCATGTTTCCAAAGGGGCCTCATCAGATCCACGAGTGCCAAGCACCCCACCACAGAGCAAGTGGGCTAAGTAGCAGCTGCTCGTTGGATACTAAGTGTCACTGGAGAGCTGTAGGCTCCTGGAGTCTGTGCCGCTGTTGAACAGAGCTGAGTGGCCGAACATGTTCTCCGAAGAAACGCAGAGCTAGCAGGAGGCAAGTGCTGCACTCGAAGGGACCTAGGCGATCAGAAGGGGACTCGTCCAGAAGTGTGGGCGCTGCAGGAGTGCTGTCAGCTCTTCCCAAAAGACACCCCTGTCCTGACCCCTGGTTCCTGTGAATGTCTCCTTCCTTGGGTAGAGGGTCTCTGGCCATGTAACGGAGGGACTCAAACTGAGATAGTCCTGGGTTATCCGGGTGAGCCTACATGTAATGCCAAACGCCCTTACAGGAGCCACACACAGGAGAAGCCACGTGAAGACGGAGGTCGAGATGGGAGGGACATTGTCACAAGCCAGGCACCTGCAGCCACACCCGAGGCTGTCCTAGGCAGGCAGGATCCCCACCTGCAGCCAACATAAGGGGTGTGGTCCTGCTGTCAACTTGATCTCAGAAATGTGAGAGAATATACCTCTGATGTGGTCATTTGCTATGTGAGCCACAGGACATGGACCCAGCTGGGGTTAAAGGAAACACCAAAGCGAGGGAAACAGCAAGCTTGCAGCCCAGGGGTCCCAGCTGACCCCCACGGGGTCTACCGGGCAGTTCACCTCCAGAGACGAGGGAGGGCAGGAGCTGGGGAAACGAGGTAGGTTCCAGGAGCAGCAGTGGTGGAGACAAGGTCCTCACAGAGCCCCAGAGGCTGCGTGGTGGGGTAAACACGGTGTCTGTGACCCCTGTCTTTTCTCCCACCTCCCCTTTGCCACTGCAGCCTCCCACAAGAGATCCAGCCAGAAGCTGGAGGCTTCACGAGGGATGGTGGGGCATGGGGCAGGGTCTAAGAGCAGGGAGAGGGGACAAGAGACAGCTGCTGAGAATAATCACAGGGACAATCTCCAAGGTACCCTAGGCAACAAAAGTGAGAGAAGTGCCCCAGAATGCAGAGTGGACGAGGTCACCCAGGAATGAGAGTGGGGGGTGTAAACACGGACACTTAGTGTCTTTGTTTGCTGGGTGATGGCTCAGTTAGGTGCTTACTGTCCTCTGGTTCTGGGGGCTAGCAGGCCATGATTCAGGCGTTGGTGGGCTGGTGCCTCGCATAAGCGGTGAGGCCTCTTCCCTCCCTCCTCATGGCGTGCTGGCATCTTTGGCACTCCTTAGTGCCCCATCTCTTCCTGTCTTTTCACCTCATTCTCCTCATACCCATGCATCAGTTTCCACGATGCCCTTTTGCTAAGGATACAGTCACATTGGATTACAGCCACATTGACTCATATTTGGCGAGTGGATGGATTCCCCTAAAGCTTGGTTTTATGGGCTTTTGATTTGGTCCAATTTGTTTGGAGTCCTTTATTTTCTGGCAAGGTGTTTCAGGCTCAATTTTGTACTTCTTTCTGGACTGACAATCCAAAATTAGCCACTTTTCTGAGAAATTTCCTTTAGTGGGGAATGGTACTTAAATATTGAGATATGGGCACCCTGTAATGGAGTGGCATTACTTCTAAGACATATATATATATATATTTCATATATATATGAAAGATTCTACTTCAAACTTAACATTAGAGTGATTTTCCTCATAATTTATTTACTTTGTTCATTTATTTTCTTCTTTCCTCGGCCCCCTTCCCCCCTCCTCCTGCTTTATGGTACTGGGACCTTGCACATGTTAGGCAAGTGCTCTACCACTGAGTTACATCCCCAACTCATCCATAATTTCTTTTATCTCCTTATTTCTTTCCTCTTAGAGTTTCTGCTAACAGAAATACAGTTATTACTTGTTTCATCTATAATAGACAAAAAGGTTTACAATTACATTACCAGTAGTACTACTGGTGATAAATTTGTGGTGTTTGAGCGTTTAAAAAAACAACTGATGTCCTTGAAGAGACACAAGGAGATGACAGTAGCTGTTGCTTTCCAGGAGGGGACCAATAAAGCAGGTGTCCAGGTGGAGGGAGACATCTTTATAATGACTAATTGCTTACTGTTCAGATTGTTTTCACAATGCAAAAATGACCTGTTGTTTTCAATAAATGAAAATGTCAATTACATATAACCATAGATGGACATGTTTATATGTAAAACACAAAGAAAAGTCATAATGTGTGACCATTATGCCACTGCCAGGGACAGGAATTCCTATATATTTGAGTCATGGACTGTCAACTTGACTGGATTTAGGATCATCATGAAAACACACCTTGGACATGTCTGTGAGAGTGACTCCAGGGAGATTTAAAAAAAAAAATTGTTTATGTATTTATTTACTTGTTTGAGAGAGAGAGAGAGAATATGGGCATGCCAAGGCCTCCAGCCACGGCAAACAAACTCCAGCTGTATGCACCACCTTGTGCATCTGGCTTATGTGGATACTGGGGAATCAAACCTAGATTCTAAGGCCTCGCAGGCAAGTGCCTTAACTGCTAAGCCATCTCACCAGTCCAGATTTTTGAAAATATTTATTTAAAAAAATTCTTTTTAGAGAGAGACAGAGAGAATTGGTGTGCCGGGGCCTCAGCCACTGCAATTGAACTCCAGATGCTTGTGCCACCTAGTGGGCATGTGCGACCTTGAGCTTGCCTTACCTTTGTGCATCTGCCTTATGTGGGATCTGGAGAGTCAAACATAGGTCCTTAGGCTTTGCAGGCAAGCACCTTAACCACTAAGCAATCTTTCCAGCCCTTGGACATATTTATTTATTATTTATTTATTTATTTGCAAACAGAGACAGAAGAGAGATAGGGAGAGAGAATGGGCACGCCAGGGCCTCTAGCTGCTGCAAACAAACTCCAGACCCATATGCCATTTTCTGCAACTGGCTTTACGTGGGTACTGGGGAACCAAACCCAAATGGTTAGGCTTTGCCTGCAAGTGCCTTAACTGTTGAGCCATCTCTCCAGCCCCGACTCCAAGAAGACTTAACTGAGGAGGGAAGACCCTCCCTGAATATGGGGCTGGGGCCATATTCAAAAAGGAAAAAAGTGAGTTTAGCATCAGCATTTGTCTCTGTTTTCTGACTGTGGACAAAATATGACCAGTTGCTTGTTCCTGAGGCCATGCCTTTCCTGCCATGACTGATTGTAACCTCAAAAAAGCTTCAGCCAGAATAAATCCTCCTTCCATTAGGTTTTTTTTTTTTTTTCCCCCAAGGTAGTATCTCACTTCTCACTCTAGCCTAGGCTGACCTGGAATTCGCTATGTAGTCTCAGGCTGGCCTCGAACTCACAGGGATTTCCCTACCTCTGCCTCCCAAGTGCTGGCATTGAAGTCATGTGCCACCACCTCCAACAGAGAAAGAGAGAAAGAATGGGTGTGCCGGGACCTCTAGTGATTACAAATGAACTCCAGATGCATGTGTTACTTTGTGCATCTGGTTTTACGTGGATACTAGGTAATCAAACACATTGGGCTTTACTGGCAAGCGCCTTAACCACTGAGCCATCTCTCCAGCCCTGTTAAGTTGCTTTTGTTAGCTACCTTGTCACAATCATGAGAAAATGAACTAATACAAGTATTGACTAACCTCTCCTTAAAATCTGGAATGTAAATCCGGGTGTGGTGGGCTATGTTGTCTCTGGTGTAGGTACAAAATTCTGTCTTTACAGTTCAAAAGTAGCTGGAAGCAACATGTGTGGTCATGTGCCAATAAAACTTTATTTAAAGAACCAGGAAGCAAACACCTTGGCTGTAGTTCCAAGTGGTTGGGTTGTGGGTATGTTGGTTTCCTAGGTTGGTTACTACACAAGCTCAGTTGTTTAAAGTAACAGAAATTTATTTTGTTATAGTTCCAGAGGCCAGGAATACAAAATCAACATGTCAGCAGGGCCACTCTCCCTCTACAGGCTTCTGGTCCTTCCTGTCACGTCCAGCTTTGGGAGGTGGGGTGAGGGAATGGCTCACGGACCCCGTGGCTTATGGCTTATGGCCCCAGCCCTCACACCCCTTTTCACAAAGCCTCCTTCCTTCTGGAGTTGGAGTCAATGCTGCCTCTTTCTCCTCTTACTGGATTTCTGGTCTTGGTATTTAGGACTCACCTTAATGACATCTACAAAGCTACTTTTCCAAATAAAGTCACAGACCCAGTTTCTGGGGATGAAGGTGTGAGCACATCTTTTGGAGGGGTACTCTTTATATTTATTTATTTATGAGAGAGAGAGAAAGAGAGAGAGAAAGAGAAAGAAAGAAAGTGGCAGATAGAGATAAAGAGACAGAGATAGACAATGGGTGTGTCAGGGCATCTAGCCACTGGGAATGAACTCTAGACACATGCGCCACCTTGTGTGTCTGGCTTACATGGGTCCTGGGGAACTCTTTGGCTTTGCAGGCAAGTGCCTTAACTGCTAAACTATCTTTACAGCCCTGGAGGGACACACTTTTTTTTTGTTTGTTTGCTGTTTAAAATTTAATTTAATTTTTTATTTGCAACTTCCATAATTGTAAAAATTATCGCATGATAATTCCCTCCCTCCCCCCCACTTTCCCCTTTGAAACTTCACTCTCCATCATATCCCCTCCCCTTCTCAATCAGTCTCTCTTTTATTTTGATGTCATCATCTTTTCCTCCTATTATGATGGTCTTGTATAGGTAGTGTCAGGCACTGTGAGGTCATGGATATCCAGGCCATTTTGGAGGGACACTCTTTAATTGCCTAAGGATCTTCCCATTTTGTTATGGGTGATGTTGAAGGCCAAATTTCACCCTCTCTGTGTCTCAGTATAGATTTTTTTTAACACATGCACATAAAAACAGACCCTTCAGGGGCTGGAGAGTTGGCTCAGTGGTGAAGGTGCTTGCCTGCAAAGCCCAAGCACCAAAATTCTATTCCCCAGTACCCGCATAAAGGCAGATGCACAAAGTGGTGCATGCATCTGGAGTTCATTTGCAGCAGCTAGAGACCCTGGTGCACCCATTCTTTTTGCTTGTTTGTTTGTTTGTTTTTAGAGGTAGGGTTTTGCTCTAGCCCAGGCTGACCTGGAATTCACTATGTAGTCTCGGGGTGACCTCAAAGTCATGGTGATCCTCCTACCGTAGCCTCCTGAGTGCTGGGATTAAAGATGTGTTCAAGGTCAGCCTGAAACTACATAGTAAATTCCAGGTCAGCCTGTGCTAGAGTGAGACCCTGCCTCAAAAAAAAAAAAAAAAAAAAAAATTAGGGCTGGAGAGATGGCTTAGCAGTTAAGGCAATTGCCTACAAAACCTAAGGACCGGGCTGGAGAGATGGCTTAGCGGTTAAGTGCTTGCCTGTGAAGCCTAAGGACCCCGGTTCAAGGCTCGACTCCCTAGGACCCACGTTAGCCAGATGCACAAGGGGGCGCACGCGTCTGGAGTTCGTTTGCAGTGGCTGGAGGCCCTGGCGCGCCCATTCTCTCTCCCTCTCTCTATCTGCCTCTTTCTCTCTGTCTGTCGCTCTCAAATAAATAAATAAAAATAACAACAACAACAACAACAAAACCTAAGGACCCAGGTTTGATTCCCCAGCACTCATGTAAACCCAGAAGCACAAGGTGGCACATGCATCTGGAGTTTGTTTGCAGTGGCTAGAGGACCTGGCATGCCCATTCTCTCCTCTCTCTATCTGCCTCTTATTCTCTCTCTCAAATAAATAAATAAATAAATAAATAAAATATTTAAAAAAAATTAAGATATACCCTCAATTCTGAAGATGGGCTTAAGGGTTGCTGTGTTCCAAAATTATTCATTTACCCGACACATATTTTTAATATACTGAGATGCTTTTAATTAAATGACAGCGAGGGAGGGGGATTGTTTATACATCACGTGACCCTTTTGGGATGGGCTGGAGCAATTTTATAAGGCCGCTGGGGCACGGAGGTGGGGGTTAGCCTTTAAGAAAAGAGGCAGGTATAGGTTGACCTGCTGGTCCCAGATTCATATACTTTTATTATTTTCATGAACTGGCTTTATTAAAACATTCAACTAAATATAGCCTTCCCTAGAGACGTTCACAAATCTGAAGGTGTTTTAAAGGCATTAAAGGAAAATGGAATGTTCTTTACGAATCCCATGTCCCAACACTAGCCTGGGAAATATGGTCGCCACATGTGGGGAAGGCAGGCCTAGTTAGGGTTCTGTAGCCCCGCACATTTAATAAGCAAGCACGTTATAACATTATTATTAGTCCTCCTGCCCTCCTGCCTTCCTGTTTTGTTCTCTTCCCCCAGCAAATACAATCTGGGGGCACCTGGACCGCCCCTTAGGCTGGCTCCTCTGACCATGCCTGGGGAGTGAAAAAAAAAAAAACCCAGGGTGGTCCCAGTCAGTTGTCCTCACAGTGGATTTGCGAGTGTAGGGGAGGCTGTGGGAAGTCAGATCTGACCCCTGGTGGAGTGAATGTCTATCCAGGGAAGGGCTATCCAGGGAAGCAGGGAGCAGATTCCAGAAGGGTCTGAGAGAAGATGGAGAGAATTCCACAGGAGCTCTTGGTGCCAAACCTGGGAGGAGTGTCTTGAGCTCCCTTCTCAGTCATCATACTACCTCAGAGCCAGCAGCATAGCATAGCATGTCAAAGTGTGCTCGCTTCTATCTTCTCCCCTCCCTCCCCTTTCCTTCTTTCCCTTTCCTTCTCCCTTCCCTCCTTTTCCTTCCTCCCCTTCTCCCCTCTCTTTCCCCCCCCCTCCTCCTCCCTGTCTTTCTCTCCCTCCCTCTAGTAAGGAGTGTGATGTTTTGGATGTGAAATGGCTCCTCAGGCTCACGTGTCTGAACACTTGGTCTACAGTCTGTTGGCTCTGTTTTGGAAGGCTGTGGAAGCTTTAGGAAGGGGGCAGCTTGAGTCTAAATGGAGAACGCAGGTTGCTGGGGTGAAGGCTTTGAAGGTTCTAGCCATCTTGCTTAGAAGTTCTGGCCAGAGCTCTCTGCTTTCTGACTGTGGTACGAACAGCTGTCTGCCATACCTTCCCCACTGTGATGGACTGTACCCCCGACTGTGAACCAAAATAGACCTCTCTCTTTCTTTAAGTTGCTCCTGTCAGGAATTTGGTCACACAGCACTAAAATGTAATCAATCCAAGTCCCTTTGTGACCGGCAGTGGGTCACCTGGGTCATCCAAGAAGCTCCCAACTCAAGATCCTTAACCACACCTTCAATGTCCCTTTTGTCATTGGCAGTGACGTGGGCTATAGGGATTGGGATGTGGCTGTCTCAGGAATGGGGACACATCTTGCCCACCACTGCCATCACCCCCACCCAAGTTATTCCAACAGCCTCCTCATTGGTCTGTTTGCTTCCTGTCCCCTTAACACCAAAGGCAGACCCGCCCCTCCTTTGCCTAATCTCCTATGGCTTCCAGTATCTGGCCCAAAGCAGGAGACCTCACTAGCCTGTTACTTCAGCCACTGAGCTAAGCTGGCTTCTGTCCTGAGGCCCTTTTACACTTTACCTGTATTGTCTTTCCCCCTCCACGGTTCCTTTCTCCCCTCTCCCCAGGTTGCTGCTCCAAGGTTATCCTTCCAGAAAGGTCTTCCCAATCTGCCTTACTAAACTAGCACCTCCACTTCATCCTTCCCCCCTCACCGCTTCCCTCTGCTTTGTTGTTGTTGTTGTTGTTTGTTTGTTTGTTTTAAAAGTATTATCCCTCTCTGGGATCTAAATCTTGTTTTTATGTTCCTGTTGCCTGTCTCCCCTTGCTCCATAGAATGCATGTTCTACTAAAGATGGTCTTTGATTTATTCATCCCTAACAGCCAACCAACTGCAGATGCAAAACCTTCTGTCTAAAATCATTTTCTGACCCTCCATTGCCCCAGACCTTCAGGAAATGACTCACTGGGCAGCCAGGGCTAAAAAGCCAGAGACACTGAGTGTGGGGAGGGCAGAGGATGGAGGATAAATGAGAAAGAGTTTCTTCCTGTTTAGTACAGAGGGGGCAGAGGAAGGCCAGCAGCAGCCAGAGGAGAGGATGTGCCCAGAGGCTGAGACTCACCTTCACGAGGAGTGAGGGGGACCTCAAGGACAGTGCCTCTGCTGTCCTGCCCACACCCTGCCCCTGCTGCATGGAGCTCAGGAATCTCAGGGAGGGATTCTAGAAAGTCTTCAAACAGATGCACTGATGTGTGTGGACAACATATCAATATACTGGTGTCCATTGTAGCATGGTGAAAGATGGGCAATAACCTAAGTGCCCACCCAGAGGGAACTGGTAAAATAATGGATGAGCCATGTAGATGTTCAGACAATGATGTAGTGCTAAGGTCAGGGTTCAAGTTGATTCTCTAGTAGCAGGAACCTGGGCCCCAGAGAGATGGTTTTGTTCCAGGGCTGGAATTTTACCTGATGGAACTGGGACATTTTGCAGTAGCAGACTACAAGGAAGTACACACACACACACACACACACACACACAGAGAGAGAGAGAGAGAGAGAGGGAACGTTGCAAAGGTGCATGGGAGCTAGAACATTTTATTCAACCAAATTCAACCAAACAAATAAAAATATTGGATAACTCAACTTATAAAACTAATGTCCTGAGACTAATAGGAATTAGGAGCAAGGCAGCACCCATTTTATAGGCAGATAGTCAAAGTTATAAGCTCAAATGAACAGCAAAAAATACATATATGTCCTGACAAACACCAGTATTCACCTCTGTGAACACAGACCATTATACTAGTAGCATTCTACAGGGACATCCTGCAGTCAAGATGCAGGCCCAGGGACTCCCAACTGTAAGCACCTGATAAGAAATCTCTGATATTCTCTCTCTGTCTCTGTCTCTCTCTCTCTCTGTGTGTCTGTCTCGATCCTTCTTGAACAAAAATAGAAAGGGCTGGAGAGATGTCTTAGTGGTTAAGGTGCTTGCCTGCAAAGCCTAAGAACCCAGGTTCAATCTCTGTCCAGACCCCACATAAGCCAGACACACAAAAGGTGAGGCAAGCACAAGGTTGCACATGTCCACTAGGTAATGCAGGCATCTGGAATTTGATTGCAGTGGCTGAGGCCCTGAAAGAGCTTCGTCTGGGCTAGTGGTAGATTGTGTGAGAGGCTTACTGAATTCTCCATGTGTCCTGAGAAATTGTGCAGGAGGCATTGTGTAGAAATGGACTGGTGTGAGCAGATGGACATGGCACAGAAAGAAATGATAGTTTCAGGCTGGAGATAGCATCTGTTCAACTGAAAGTGTTTTGAGAGATCACCACCACTGAGACTGGGGCAGCTGTTCTGCATTGGGACAGCAGGGAGAATGCTGACTCTTTTCAAAGTAGGAGTCCTGAATGCTGGAGTGTCTCTCCTGGATTAACAATTTGGTGGCCCACCTGGTACCATGGAAGTATAACAAGTGCAGGAAAGAAGTGGTCATTGGATTTACAATGTGGTTAGTTTTTTGGAAATGACCACTGGGTGATGTGAAGCAGGCTTGTTGGAGTCCCAGTGTGGAGGCCTGATGGAGCCATGAGGATGAACTGTGGGTTGCTGTTTAGACTCCCAGGACTTTTTGACATGCCAGGGCTGTGTGGGACAGCTTTCCAAAAGAGTAGCAGGCCCTGTAATGAGTTGCTCCCTGGGCTGTGAGTATAGGGAAAGAATTGGAACTACAGATGCTTTGTTACTGGTTAGAGATGTTGGACCTGGAGCTACAGGATTTGATACCTGCCTTGTTTGTTTCAGATCTTTTTTTGGTTCAATCTTCCCTTGAAATGCCATATTCTGCCCTGGCCAGCGGGGCTTCAACGGGAGCATGGACCCCAGAAAACCTGAAATGAAAGGGACAAGAGACACAAGGAACCGACAGCAAGACAGGAGTCTGATCAAGCTGCCAATTTTAATTTTTCTCAGGGTGCCTCTTATACAGCAGAACAGGGAAGTTTGTCAACAGTTTAGGTATTGCTACAGTTCCGTTTCAATAGGATAAGGTTCCGGCCCCAAAGGCACAAGATGTTTCACAGGATAAGGCCCCAGCCCCAAAGCCATGAGATAACGACTTTCTCATTCTTTATGGGTTACATTATTCTTTTTCCATGCACGGGTTAACAACTGCAGACCTTGTGACTTTCCAGAACAGACAACTTATTACAAAATGGAGTCATTATTTAAGATGGAGGCACTTTTGGTTTCCTAGTGCCCAATGGTTCCCCACAATATTCTTGCAGAATGAATGTTTACTCTGTGCCATTTTGTGTTTTTGGTTTTACGGATCACACTTTAGAGACCTTGGACTATATGGATGTTTGAACAGTACTGAGATTGAAAAAACTGGGGACTTTAAAGGTTGGACTGAATGCATTGTAGTTTTAATCATAAATGGCAATCAGTTTATAGGTGTTAGGGGGAGAATGTGGTGGTTTGATTCAGGTGTCCCCCATAAACTTGTGTGTTTTGAATGCTTCATTCCCAGCTGATGGCAATTTGGGAGGTGGAACCTTGCTGGAGGAGGTGTGTTATTGGGGGCAGGTTGTTACAGCCATCTCCCCTTTGCTAGAGCGGGGCTCACTGTCCTGATGCTGTTGTCCACACGATGTTGACAAGAAAGTGATGTCCAGACTCTACTCTACCATCTTTCCCCTGCCATCATGGAGCTTCCCCTCAAGACTGTAAGCCAAAATAAGTGCTTTCCTCCCATCAGCTGCTTTTGGCCAAGTGCTTTATGCCAGCAACAAGAAAGTAACTACAATAAAGGCCCTATCCAGACTGGTGTCTTCTCCTTCAGACCAATCAAGCCACTTTGTTTTCCAACATATATAAACTTCTTGTCCAGAATTCTACTTGGTAATACACATTCCAGGATCCCTTTTCACTATCAAGAGCTTTGTACTTTCACTTCTCAGTAAACAGTGTGTTTTCTCTAAGCTTGCTTTCTCTCTGTAATAAAGCTTCTTTTTTAAAAACTCACCCTTCACAGTCGGGTGTAGTGGCACACACCTTTAATCCCAGCACTCAGGAGACTGAGGTAGGAGGATCTCCATGAATTTGAAGCCAGGGTGAAATCCTGCTTCAACCTTCCTCCAAAATAAATAAATAAATAAATAACTCATCTTTCATTGTCTAAGAGATTCATTCTTTGAGTTGATAAGACAAACAACCCATGCTTTATGTCTTAGTATGATGAATGCTACCATTTCTTCCTCAACAAGGTGGGGGTCTTCAGCATGGCTGTGGGGTGACATTCCAAAGACTGTGGAAGGAGAGCAACTGTACAGTGTTGAAGTGGACTGGTGTCACTGTGGCAGTGACGTCCTCCTTGCTGGGACAGAACACGCAGTCTCCAGGGCAGCTTGATGATGGCAGGGAAAGCACGGCCTGAGCAGAGGCTGGACTTCACCTCTGCCTCAGCAGGTGGACACCAGTAGCAGGAGAGTGAGTCAAGTTCTGGCAAGAGAAGGCTAACTATAACATTGCTAAGCCCACCCTCAACAATACACCTTCTCCAGTGAGGCTTTGCCTCACAAATTGCCATCAGCTGGGGATCATTCAGGACACATAAGTTTATGGGGGACATCTGATTCAAACTACCATATTTCGCCTCTACCCCCTGTAAACTCATGACTATCTATGATATAAAATACAATGCATTCAGTCTAACATTAAAAGTCACCATAGTTTTTTCTCAATCCCAAAACTGTTCAAACAACCCCTTACTGTAAGGTCTTTTAACTGTGAGCTTGGTAAGCCAAAAACACATAATGGCACAGAATAACCATTCACAATGCAAAAGATGGCATTGGGCACAGCAAGGTAAGATTAAACCAAAGCAAGATCTAAAACAAACAAGGCAAACATCAAATCCCATAGCTCCAATCCAGCATCTGTAACCAGTGACAAAGTCCCTGGAGTTCCAATTCCATCCCTCCAGCTGGGCTGCTCACAGCCCGGGGAGTAATCCACTCCAAGCCAGCAGCTCTCCTTGGTAGAGCTCTCACAGTTTTGGCTGGAGAGATGGCTTAGCAGTTAAGGTGCTTGTCTGTGCATCCTAAGGATCCAGGTTTGACTCTCCTGTGCCCACATAAGCCAGATGCACAAGGGGGCACATGTGTCTGGAGTTTGTGTCTGCAGTGGCTAGAGGCTCTGGTGTGCCCATTCTTTCACTCACTCACTCTCTCTGCCTTTCTTTCTCTCTATAATAAATAAATAAATAACATACATAAATTATTTTAAAAATCCTGGGGAGGCCAGGTGTGGTGGTGCATGCCTTTAATCCCAGCACTCTGGAGACAGAGGAAGGAGAATCACTGTGAGTTTGAGCCTAGTCTGAGACTGCATAATGAATTCCAGTTCAGCTTGGGCTAGAGCAAGAGCCTACCTTGAAAAACCAAAAACATGAAAACCCAAGACATCTGGGGTTCTCCACTATAACCCATGGTTCATCCTCATGGCTTCACTGGGTCTCAATGCAGAGACTCCAACAACCCTGCTTCACATTGCCCAGTGGCCCTCTCCAACAAAACTGTGTTGTGTGTCCATTGGCTCTCTCTTTCTTGCATTTGTTATAATCCCATAGTACCAGGTTGGCTACCATATTGTTAATCCAGAGGAGAATAAGGATGACTTTGAAGAGCAGGGAAGATCTTCAGTACTCAGGCCCCTTACTCTCAAAAGAGCCCAGCATTCTTTCTGCTGTCCCCATGCAGAAGAACTGGCCCAATCTCAATGGTGAGGACCTCTCAAACAATGGCAGCTGAACGGGCACTGTCTTCAGCCTGAAACTTTCATTTCTTTCTGTGCCATATCCATCTACTCACACCAGACCATTTCTACACACTGCAATATTGTACAAGTTCCCAGGATATGGGAAGAATGCAGTAAGCTTCTCAGGCAAACTGCCTCTAGCCTAGACCAGACAAAGCTATATCTTTTCTTCCTAAGCCAAAACCTAATAGTACACATTTTTTTTTTTTCGCATTTAGGTCTTTCAACTCTTCAAGAATCCATCAAGCTGGGCTGGCAAAGTGGCTCAGTGATTAAAGACACTTGCTTGCAAACACCAATGGTCTGGGTTCAGTTCCCTAGTACCCATATAAAGCCAGTTGCACAAAGTAGTACGTATGTCTGGAATTTGTTTGCAGTGGAAAGAGATCCTGGCATGTCCATTTTCATTCTCCTCTCTCTCTTGCAAATAAATTTTTTAAAATTAAATAATCATCAAGTTGTACTTATAGTAATGCAAGGAATCTCTTAGGCCAAGGTTTCAAATCCTTCCCCATTCCTCCCACAAATCAGTTAGGTTTTTTTTTTTTTTAAAGTCTGTTTTATTTATTTATTTGAGAGAGAAAGAGGCATAGAGGGAGAGAATGGGCACACCAGGGCCTCCAGCCACTGCATACAAACTCCAGATGCATGTGCCACCCTGTGCATCTGGCTTATGTGGGTCCTGGAGAATCGAACCAGGATCCTTTGGCTTTGCAGGCAAACACCTTAACTGCTAGGCCATCTCTCCAGCCCCAGTTAGGGTAGTAACAACCCCACCCCACTGGTACCAATTTTCTATTGTAGTTCCTTTGTGTTGCTGAGATAAAGCACCTGACCAAAAACAGCTGACGGGAGGAAAGTTTTTTCTTTTGGTTTACAGTCTAGGGAGAAGCTCCATGATGGCAAGGGAAAGCTTTACATGAGCAGGAGGCTGGACATCATCCAAGAGACTGAGTTAAGTTCTGTAGAGGGGAACTGGCTAAAATACTCCTAAGCCTCCCCCTCCATAAAAGTTTTCTAGCAAGGCCCCACCTCCCAAATTACCATCAGCTGGGGAACAAATATTTAGAACACACGAGTTTCTCATCCAAACCACCAGTTACCTAAGCCAAGGCATCAAGTTTGAGGTCAACAGTGGTGAGTCACATTAACAACATGTACCTTTAATTTGAATGGAAAGGGCATTTTGTTGTCTGGTGCATGATTTCTTGGGGAGATGTAAAATCAACAATTGTTCCCACGCTGAGAAGTGTGGACAGTCCAAAGCTCATACAAGCTCATCTTGATGAATAAGACCAGGTTATTAGGGGTTATTTACAAAGTGGTGGATGACTACCAAAGGCTGCATTATATCAAAGTCGCGCCCCTCCCCACTCACTCACCTGTCACGTTCCTCTTCTCTATGGCTGTGAGTCTATGAGGAATTATTACCCCTCTGGATGAGAACAGTAGCTAGAATCACTCTCAGAGGCCCTGATAATGCACGGCACAAGCCCCACCCGCCTCTGGGAAAGCCACGTGTGTGTGTGTGTGTGTGTGTGTGTGTGTGTGTGTGTTCTCTGTGTTTGCCCTTATCAGGGATTCTGCCAACACTGCCCATGGAAGGACAGCTTGTTAGCCATAGTCTGACATGGTGGCTTCCAGCAAGATGGAGTTATCCTGGCTGAGATTTGGAAGACTCATCTTACGACAACCTCTTGTCATAAGAAAACACCTAGACAGCCCCAAGATCCTTAACCAGTGTGCCTCGGAAGTGTCACGGTCATCAGAAACCAGGGATACGGGCTGGGAGAGGGTTTAGTTGTTAAAGGTTCTTGCTTACAGGGCTGGAGAAATGGCTTAATGGTTAAGGTGCTTGTTTGCAAAGCCAAAGGACCCAAGTTTGATTACCCAGGACCCACTGAAGCAGAAGGGGGCACACACATCTGGAGTTCATTTACAGTGGCTAGAGGCCCTGGCATGCCCATTCTCTCTCTCTCTACCTCCCTATTTTTTCTTGCTCTCTTTAAAATAAATAGAAAGAAAATATTTTAAAAGGTGCTTGCCTACAATGTCTGACATCCTGGGTTCAATTAATCAGTACCCATGTAAAGCCAGATGCACAAAATGGTGCACACATCTGGAGTTCATTTGCAGTTGGCAGGAGAAACTGGTGCATCCATACTCTCTCTTTTTTCTCTTTCTCCCTTTCTCTCTCTCTCTCTCTCTCTCTCAAATAAATAAACAAAAATATTAAAAAGGAGAAAACAAAAAAAGAGTGATATAGAAGCCAGGAAGAGTCTAAAGAGACAAGATTAATTCAGGATGTGATCCTGGGACAGGAAAAAGGACATTCTGGGGACTTTAGGGAACGATATTGTGCCACAGTGTATAGCTAATGCACCAGAGCAACGTTGACAGTGAGGAACAGGCTATGCAGGCTCTGTAATATTCTCACCATTTTTCTTCCAATCTAAAACCAAAATGGAGTTAATTAAATGATAGTTGCAATGGAAAGGATTTTAAATGAAGGATGTAGCTATTTTTTTGTTTTGTTTTTTTTGAGGTAGGGTCTTGCTCTAGCCCAGACTGACCTGAAATTCACTATGTAGTCTCAAGGTAAGCTCGAACTCATGGCAATTCTCCTACCACTGCCTCCTGAGTGCTGGGATGAAGGATGTAGTTCTGTTTTATTATGCGTGTGAGTGTGTATGCATATGCAGGTGCATGTTCACTTATGTGTGGCAGTCAGAAGACACCCGGGGTGTCATTTTCAGGAGCACCATCTACCTTTTTTTCCTATTTTTTTAAAATATATTTTATGTATTTGAGAAAGAGATGGATAGACAGAGAGAGAATGGGTACACCAGGGCCTCCAGCCACTGCAAACGAACTCCAGACGCATGCACCACCTTGTGCATCTGGCTTACATGGGTCCTAGAGAATCGAACCAGGATCCTTTGGCTTTCCAGGCAAGCGTCTTAACCGCTAAGTCATCTCTCCAGCCCACCATCTACCTTTTTGAGGCAAGGTCTCTCATTGGCCTGGAGCTCCCCAGTTAGGCTAGGCTGGTGAGCTGCAGTGTGGTGGCTTGATTCCACCATCCCCAATCACTTCATGTGTTTTGAACGCTTGGTGCCCTGCTGATGGCAACTTGGGAGATGGAGCCTGCCTTGCTGGGGGAGGTGTGTCCCTGGGAGGTGGAGCCTTGCTGGGGGAGGTGTGCCCCTACGAGGCGGAGCCTTGCTGGAGGAGGTGTGTCACTGGGAGGTGGAGCCTTGCTGGAGGAGGTGTGTCACTGGGAGATGGAGCCTTGCTGGGGGAGGTGTGTCACTGGGAGGTGGAGCCTTGCTGGGGGAGGTGTGTCACTGGGAGGTGGAGCCTTGCTGGGGGAGGTGTGTCACTGGGAGGTGGAGCCTTGCTGGAGGAGGTGTGTCACTGGGAGGTGGAGCCTTGCTGGAGGAGGTGTGTCACTGGGAGGTGGAGCCTTGCTGGAGGAGGTGTGTCACTGGGAGGTGGAGCCTTGCTGGGGGAGGTGTGTCACTGGGAGGTGGAGCCTTGCTGGAGGAGGTGTGTCACTGGGAGGCGGAGCCTTGCTGAAGGTGTGTCACTGGGAGGCGGAGCCTTGCTGGGGGAGGTGTGTCACTGGGAGGTGGAGCCTTGCTGGAGGAGGTGTGTCACTGGGAGGTGGAGCCTTGCTGGGGGAGGTGTGTCACTGGGAGGCGGAGCCTTGCTGGGGGAGGTGTGTCACTGGGAGGCAGAGCCTTGCTGGGGGAGGTGTGTCACTGGAGGTGGAGCCTTGCTGGGGGAGGTGTGTCACTGGGAGGCAGAGCCTTGCTGGGGGAGGTGTGTCACTGGGAGGCAGAGCCTTGCTGGGGGAGGTGTGTCACTGGAGGTGGAGCCTTGCTGGGGGAGGTGTGTCACTGGGAGGCGGAGCCTTGCTGGAGGAGGTGTGTCGCTGGGAGGTGGAGCCTTGCTGGGGGAGGTGTGTCACTGGGAGGTGGAGCCTTGCTGGGGGAGGTGTGTCACTGGGAGGTGGAGCCTTGCTGGAGGAGGTGTGTCGCTGGGAGGTGGAGCCTTGCTGGGGGAGGTGTGTCACTGGGAGGTGGAGCCTTGCTGGGGGAGGTGTGTCACTGGGAGGTGGAGCCTTGCAGGGGGAGGTGTGTCACTGGGAGGTGGAGCCTTGCAGGGGGAGGTGTGTCACTGGGAGGTGGAGCCTTGCTGGAGGAGGTGTGTTCCTGGGAGGTGGAGCCTTGCTGGAGGAGGTGTGTCACTGGGAGGCGGAGCCTTGCTGGGGGAGGTGTGTCACTGGGAGGTGGAGCCTTGCTGGGGGAGGTGTGTCACTGGGAGGTGGAGCCTTGCTGGAGGAGGTGTGTCACTGGGAGGTGGAGCCTTGCTGGGGGAGGTGTGTCACTGGGAGGCGGAGCCTTGCTGGGGGAGGTGTGTCACTGGGAGGCGGAGCCTTGCTGGGGGAGGTGTGTCACTGGGAGGCGGAGCCTTGCTGGGGGAGGTGTGTCACTGGGAGGTGGAGCCTTGCTGGGGGAGGTGTGTCACTGGGAGGTGGAGCCTTGCTGGAGGAGGTGTGTCACTGGGAGGTGGAGCCTTGCTGGGGGAGGTGTGTCACTGGGAGGTGGAGCCTTGCTGGGGGAGGTGTGTCACTGGGAGGTGGAGCCTTGCTGGGGGAGGTGTGTCACTGGAGGTGGAGCCTTGCTGGGGGAGGTGTGTCACTGGGAGGCGGAGCCTTGCTGGGGGAGGTGTGTCACTGGGAGGCGGAGCCTTGCTGGGGGAGGTGTGTCACTGGGAGGTGTAGCCTTGCTGGGGGAGGTGTGTCACTGGGAGGTGGAGCCTTGCTGGAGGAGGTGTGTCACTGGGAGGTGGAGCCTTGCTGGGGGAGGTGTGTCACTGGGAGGTGGAGCCTTGCTGGGGGAGGTGTGTCACTGGGAGGTGGAGCCTTGCTGGGGGAGGTGTGTCACTGGGAGGTGGAGCCTTGCTGGAGGAGGTGTGTCACTGGGAGGCGGAGCCTTGCTGGGGGAGGTGTGTCACTGGGAGGCGGAGCCTTGCTGGGGGAGGTGTGTCACTGGGAGGCGGAGCCTTGCTGGAGGAGGTGTGTTACTGGGAGGCGGAGCCTTGCTGGAGGAGGTGTGTCACTGGGAGGTGGAGCCTTGCTGGAGGAGGTGTGTCACTGGGAGGTGGAGCCTTGCTGGGGGAGGTGTGTCACTGGGAGGTGGAGCCTTGCTGGGGGAGGTGTGTCACTGGGAGGTGGAGCCTTGCTGGAGGAGGTGTGTCACTGGGAGGCGGAGCCTTGCTGGGGGAGGTGTGTCACTGGGAGGCGGAGCCTTGCTGGGGGAGGTGTGTCACTGGGAGGTGGAGCCTTGCTGGGGGAGGTGTGTCACTGGGAGGTGGAGCCTTGCTGGGGAGGTGTGTCACTGGGAGGTGGAGCCTTGCTGGGGGAGGTGTGTCACTGGAGGTGGAGCCTTGCTGGAGGAGGTGTGTCACTGGGATGGAGCTTGAGGTTTGTTAGCTCCTAACTTGCTAGTGTCAGTTCAGCTCACTCTCTTGCTGCTGTTTTCCATGTGCTGTGGCAGAGGTGATGTCCAGCCTTTGCTCATGCCATGGTTTCCCTGCTGTCATGGGGCTTCCCCTGGAAGACTGTGAGCCAAAGTAAACCCTTTCCGCCATCAGCTGCTTTTGTTTGAGTGCTTTTCCCCAGCAATGAGCAGGCAAGCACAACACCCAGGGAGCTCCTGACTCGACCTCCCCAATGCTGGGATTACAGACACACACTACCACACCTGGCATGTTTATGTAGGTTCTGGGAATCAAACTCATATATTCATGTTATGGCAAGCATTTTTACCACTGAGTCACCTCCCCAACCCCAGTAATTCCACTATTTGTAGGTGTGGATCAGTTGCCAAGGCATGTCATAGTGTCGTAAGTCACTGAAATAGCACACTTGTGCATCTTGCCAGTGCTTGTTGGGTTTTGGCTGAGGGCGCTTCACAATGAGCGTGGCAGGAAGCCTGTGATGTCTGTCATCTTCAAAGAGGCTCAGAGATAGTACATTTGGGGGATTTTCAAGTGTGCACAAATTCTTTGGGCATTGAAGGAAACCAACGCCCAGAAAGAAGGGGACCCTTGGCCAAGATCATGAAGGGGGGGGAGTCAAAGCCAGAGTCATGCTGGGTTTCCCTTGTCCCCTTCGACTGGTGGTGACCTTTACAGACTAGGACTCGGGAAGAAGGAGGGATGAGAAAGAAGGTCATCCTGGGGTGGGGACAATGTGGGTCCAGCAGTCCATGGCCCATCACTCTCCAAGCCCCTCTGAAGGGCAGCCCTCATGTTAGGCACCTGAGAGCTCTTGGTGATGGGATAACTTGAGACAGAAGGCCAAGTCCACACCTGCATTGTGTCCGAAAACTCACCTGTGGCACGTGGCTGATGGTGGCAGTATGGTGGAGGTGCGAGGGGACCCTGGCTCTTGGCAGTGAACTGTAAATGCTCATCTGGACCAGAAATTGCAAGTCATTAATCAGACAGATCTTGGCTGGGGGAAAGGGAATCTCATTCTCAGAAGAGTGGCTGATGGGGGCTGGAGAGCTGGCTTAGTGGTTAAGGAATTTGCCTGTGAAGCCTAAGGACCCAGATTTGATTCTCCAGGACCCATGTAAGCCAGATGCACTTTCCCTCCCTCCTTCCCTCCTTTCCTCCTCTCCCTTCCTTCTTTCCTCTCCTCCTTCCTTTCTTCTCTCTTCTTTCTTTCTTTTTCTTTCTTTCAATGTTTCTTCTTTCTTTCTCTGTTCTCTATTTTTCACTTTCTTTCTTTCTTTTTGAAGCAGGGTCTCATTCTAGCCCAGGCTGGCCTGGAACTCATGGCGATCCTCTTTCCTCAGCCTCCCAAGTGTTGAGATTTAAAGGTGTGCTCCACACACCTGGCTCTTTAGTAGTTTTTAATTAATTAATTACATATTTATTTATTGTGTGTGTAGTAATTTTTTATTTGTAAGCAGAGGGAGATAGAAGAAAGAGACAGAATGGGTGGGCCAGGGACTCTAGCCACTGCAAACAAACTTCAGATGCATGCGCCACCTTGTGCATATGGCTTTATATGACTGCTGGGGAATAGAACTCAGGGCGTTAGGCTTTGCAGGCAAGTGCCTTGACCATTGAGCCATCTTTCCAGCCCGTATGTGATGTTTTGTATGTGTGGTGTATGCACATGTGTGTGCAGATGTATGCACCCCATGCATGCGTGGAGGCCCGAGGAGCATGTTGGGAGGAGGTCTTCTCTAGCCCTCATCTATGTCATTCCTTTAACCACTGATCCATCTCTGCAGCCCCAGTGTGCTGTTTGCTTGAGATGGAGGCTCTCACTGAACCCAGAGCTACCATTTTTTGGTCAGGCTGGCTGATCAGAGAGCCCCAGCGATTCTCTGGTCAACACTTCTCCACTTCTCCACTTCCCACAGTACTGGGGTTATAACAATCTTGCCTGGCTGCACCCAGCTGTTTGCACGGGTGCTGATGAATTGAACTTGGGGCAAATCAGGCCATCTCCAGACTCATGCCTGCGTGGCAAGTGCCCTTATCCACGGAGCCATCTCCCCAGCCTGGACTTACAAGACATCCTCACTCTTTTCCATCCAACTTAGCTGTTGTCCAAGACGGTTATAAAAACAAGTGAAGCCGGGTGTGGTGGTGCATGTACTTAATCCCAGCACTCTGGAGGCAGAGGGTTGGAAGCCACCTTAAGACTACATAGTGAATTCCAGGTCAGCCTAGGCTAGAGAGAGACCCTACTTCGAAAACCCAAACAACAATAAAAGCAACAAAAAGTGAGGGCTTACTCTGGTCCCACATCAGTAACCTTCAAAAGACATTTCCCAGGTGTGTGGGCAGCACCCAAGGACATCTGTAAGTCCCATGTGAAGGAAGGTCAGAGTCATTCGGTTCACTGAGGGAATGCTGTGCATCACCACCGATTCGACAAATTCAGTGAGACTTAGGATATTCAAATCCCCAAAGTCCTTCCATCATGACCTACTTTACTTTGTGGTGTGTGTGTGTACGTGGGTGACTGTGGAGGCCAGTGGTTGATGTTAGGTGTCCTACTCGATAGCTCTTCACCTTATGTTTTTTTTTTTTAATTTTTAAAATTAAAAAATGTTTTTTATTAACAACTTCCATGATTAAAAAAATTCCCATAGTAATGACCTCCATCCCCCCAATTTCCCCTTTGAAACTCCATTCTCCATCATATCCCTATCCCTCTCAATCAGTCTCTCTTTTATTTTGATGTCATCATCTTTCCTCCATTATGATGGTCTTGTGTAGGTAGTGTCAGGCACTGTGGGGTCATGGATATCCAGGCCATTTTGTGTCTGGAGGATCACGTTGTAAGGAGTCGTACCCTTCCTTTGGCTCTTACATTCTTTCCAAGACCTCTTCCACAATAGACCCTGAGCCTTGGAAGGTATGATAGAGATATTGCAGTGCTGAGCACTCCTGTCACTTCTTCCCAGCACCATGATGCCTTCTGAGTCATCCCAAGGTCACTGCCATCTGAAAAGAGAAGGTTCTCTACCAAAAGTGAGAGTAGCATTAATATGTAGGTATGAACATTAAGAGAAGTGATTACTGGGCAGTTTGATGAGCATAGTATATACATTTAGCCAGATAGCAACAGAAGTTACATCCCTAGGGCTAATGACTACCTTGTATTAGGTTTTCAGTATCAGGAATATACTCCCTCCCATGGAGCAGGCCTCCAGTCCAATTAGAGGGCAGTTGGTTTCCACCATGACAGACGTGCCACTATTGTACCCCTTGGCTCATTTGGCCTGGCTGGTGAAATCTAAGGCTTCCAGTGTCCACTGCTGAGTATCTTCACTGGTGATTTCTTTCTCCCATTGAACTGCATGCAGAATGGCTTCTTCCAGCTTTTGGTCAGCTGGTCTAAATGGAGGAGGTTATCAGCTCAGCTCCAGCAGGATTTCTCAGTGGCCTTGCAGCCCAAGTATGTGGAGTCTTCAGCAATAGGGTCTTACCATCTATTCCTGGTGGGAAATCAAGGGCCTCGGCAATGGCCTGTAAGGTTTTGAGGGCATCAGGGACCTTCCTGGTCAACAACTCACTGGAAGATATCCCATCCCTGGCACTGAAAATTTTCTAGTAACAATCTATGACTCCTGAGTGTTCCATTGTCCAAAAAAGTAGGTTTCCATGTGATTTATTTATATCCTCTTAGATTTGGATTAGCCCTCCCTCCACCTTTCCTTTAATCAGTCTCTTCCCCTGACCTCACTCCCTTCCTTTCTCTTCACTTTATATCTCTTTTCTAGCTTACTGGCCTTTGCTACTTAGTTTTCTTTCTACTCATGTGGAAGTCCAATCATCTGTAGATAGGATCCACATATGAGAGAGAACATGCAACACTTGGCTTTCTGGGCCTGAGTTACCTCACTTAGTATAATCCTTTCCAGATCCATACCTTTTCCTGCAAACTTCATAACTTCATTTTTCTTTACTGCTGAGTAGAACTCCATTGTATAAATGTGCCATATTTTCATTACCCACTCATCAGTTGAGGGACAGCTAGGCTGTTTCCATTTCCCAGCTATTGTGAGTTGAGCGGCAATAAACATGGTTGAGCAAGTATCTCTAAGGTAATGAGATGAGTCCTTAGGATATATGCCTAGGAGTACAATAGCAGGGTCATATGGTAGATCTACTTTTAGCTGTCTTAGGAACCTCCACACTGATTTCCACAATGGTTGGACCAGATTGCATTCCCACCAACAGTGCAGAAGGGTTACTCTTTTTCTGTTTCCTCGCCAGCATTTATGGTCACTGGTTTTCATGATGGTAGCCAATCCAACAGGAGTGAGATGGAATCTCAATGTAGTTTGAATCTGCATTTCCCTGATGACTAGGGTTGTAGAACATTTTTTTAGATGCTTATATGCCATCCATATTTCTCCTTTTGAGAACTCTCTATTTAGTTCCATAGCCTGTTTTTTAATTGGGTTGTTTGATTTCTTATTATTTATTTTTCTGAGTTCTTTGTATATCCTAGATATTAATCCTCTATCAGATGTATAGCTGGCAAAGATTTTTTCCCATTCTGTAGGTTGCCTCTTTGCTTTATTCACAGTGTACTTTGTCATACAAAATCTTTGTAATTTCATGAGGTCCCAGCAGTTAATCTGTGGTTTTATTGTGTGAGCAATTGGGATTATATTCAGAAAGTCTTTGCCAAGACCAATGTGTTGAAGGGTTTCCCTTACTTTTTCCTCTAGCAGTTGCAGAGTTTCAGGTCTGATATTAAGGTCTTTAATCCATTTGGACTTAATCTTGTGCATGGAGAGAGAGAGAAGGATCTACTTTCATCCTTCTACAGATACATATACAGTTTTCCCAGCAACATTTGCTGAAGAGGCTGTCTTTTCCCCAACGAGTATTTTTGGCATTTTTGTCAAATATCAGGTGGCTATAACTACCCAGACTTACATCTGGGTCCTCTATTCTGTTCCATTGATCTACATGTCTGCTTTTGTGCCAGTACCATGCTGTTTTTGTTACTATGGCTCTGTAGTATAGGTTAAAATCAGGTATGGTGATACCACCAGCCTTATTTTTGTTGCTCAGTATTGTTTTAGATATTTCAATTTTTTTGTGCTTCCAAATTAATTTTTGCATTGTTTTTTCTATTTCTGTGAAGAATGCCATTGGAATTTCGATGGGGATTGCATTAAATGTGTATATTACTTTTGGTAAGATTGCTATTTTCACAATATTGATTCTTCTGATCCAAGAACAAGGGATGTTTTTCCACTTCCTAGTGTCTTCTGTAATTTCTTGCTTGAGTGTTTTAAAGTTTTCATTGTAGAGATCCTTCACTTCCTTAGTTAGGTTTAACCAAAGTATTTTATTTTATTTTTTTGATGCAATTGTGAATGGGAGTGATTCTCTAATTTCATCCTCTGTGTGTTTGCTGTTAGTATATAGGAATGCTACTGATTTCTGTGTGTTTATTTTGTGTCCTGCTACATGGCTATAGGTGTTTATCAGCTCTAACAGTTTGCTGGTAGAGTCTTTAGGGTCCTTTATGTATAGAATCATGTCATCTGCAAATAATGATAACTTGACCTCTTCCTTTCCAATTTGTATCCCTTTTATGTGTGTCTATTGCCTTATTGCTATGGCTAAGACTTCCAGTACTATATTAAATAAAAGTGGGGACAGTGGACACCCTTGTCTTGTTCCTGATTTTAGTGGAAAAGCTTCCAGTTTTTCCCCATTTAGTAATATGTTGGCTGTAGGCTTGTCATAAATAGCCTTTATTATGTTGAGATATGTTCCTTCTATTCCCAGTCTCTGTAGGACTTTTATCATGAAGGGATGTTAGATTTTGTCAAATGTTTTCTCTGCATCTAATGAGATGATCATGTGATTTTTGTCCTTCAGTCCATTTACATAATGTATTACATTTATCAATTTGCATATGTTGAACCATCCCTGTATCTCTGGGCTAAAGCCTACTTGGTCGGGATGAATGATCTTTATGATATATTCTTGTATTCTGTTTGCCAATATTTTGTTGAGAATTTTTGCATCTATGTTCATGAGGGATATTGGTCTGTAATTTTCTTTTTTTGTTCTATCTTTGCTTGGGTTTGGTATCAGGGTGATGCTGGCTTCGTAGAAGGGGTTTGGCAGGATTCCTTCTTTTTCTATTTTATGGAAAAGTTTAAGAAGCAATGGTGTTAGTTCATCCCTGAAGGTCTGGTTAAATTCAGCAGTGAATCCATCTGAGCCTGGACTTTCTTTAGTTGGGAGATTTTTGATAACTGCTTGGATCTCCATACTGGTTATAGGTCTATTTAAGTGATTTCTCTCATCTTGATTTAATTTAGGTAGGTCATATAAATCAAGGAGATCATCCATTTCTTTCAGATTTTCATACTTAGTGGAGGATATGTTTTTATAGTATGTTCCTATGATTTTTTGAATTTCTCTGGTATCTGTTGTGATGCGGCCTTTTTTACCTCTAATTTTATTAATTTGTGTCTCTTCTCTCTTTCTTTTGGTCAGATTTGCTAAGGGTTTATCAATCTTGTTCATCCTTTCAAAGAACCAACTCTCTGTTTCATTGATTCTTTGGATTGTTTTTTTTTTTTTTTGGTTTCTATTTCATTAATTTCTGCTCTAATCTTTATTATTTCTTCCCATCTACTAATTTTTGGTTTGCCTTGTTTTTCTTTTTCCAAGACTTTAAGGTGAAGCATTAGGTCATTTACTTGAGACTTTTCTAATTTCTTAATATAGGCACTTAAAGTTATAAATTTACCTCTTAGGACTGCCTTCATTGTGTCCCAAAGGTTTTGGTATGTTGTGTTCTCATTATCATTTGACTCTATGATTTTTTTTGATTTCCTTCTTGATTTCTTCATTGACCTATTCATCATTTAGTAGTGTATTTGTTTAGTTTCCATGATTTTGTGTATGCTCTATAGCTTTTCTTGCTATTGATTTGTAGTTTGATTCCATTGTGTTCAGACAGAATGCAAGGAATTATTTTAATTTTCCAGTATTTGTTAAGATTTGCTTTGTGTCCTAATATATGGTCTATTTTAGAGAGTGTTCCATGTGCTGATGAAAAGAATGTGTATTCTGCAGCATTTGGATGAAATGTTCTGTATATATCTGTTAAGTCAATTTCTTCTATGACCTCATTTAATCCAGATGCCTCTCTATTTTTTGCTGGGATGACCTGTCAGTTGATAAGAGTGGGGTGTTGAAGTCACCCACTACCACTGTGTTTGGTGTTATCTGTGATCTTAGTTCTAATAGTGTTTGTCTGATTAAGTTGGGAGCCCCCATGTTAGGTGCATATATACTTAGGATTGTAATGTCCTCCTGCTGGAGTGTGCCTTTAATTAATATAAAGTATAATATAAAGTGACCTTCCTTATCTTTCCTAAGTGATGTTGGACTGAAGTCTACCTTGTCAGATATTAGGATAGCAACCCCTGCTTGTTTTCTAGGCCCATTTGCTTGAAACACCATTTTCCAACCTTTCACCCTAAGATAGTGTCCATCCTTTGTAGAAAGGTGAGTTTCTTGGAGACAACAAATTGAAGGATTCTTCTGTTTAACCTAGTCTGCAAACCTATGTCTTTTGGTTGGGGCATTGAGGCCGTTGATATTAAGAGATATTATTGAAAGGTGTGTATTTATTTTTGCCATTTTTTGTAGTTCTTCTGGTTTTACCTTTGCTCTCTTGTGTTAACTAATATTTGAGTATGGTTTCTTTTTTCTAGGTTCCTTATATGTGTGCTTTTCTTTCTCTTCAGCGTGGAGGATTCTTTTCAAGTATTTTCTGTAGAGCTGGTTTTGTCTTCAAATATTCCTTTAGCCTGCTTTTGTCATGGAATGTCCTTATTTCTTTGTCTATTTGAATAGATAGCTTTGCAGGATAAAGTAACCTTGGTTGACAGTTGTTATCTTTCAGAACTTGGAATACATCACTCTAAGCCCTTCTGTCTTTTAAGTTTGTGTTGAGTAATCTGCTGTGATCCTGATGGGCTTGCCTTTGTATGTAACTTTATTTTTCTCTCTAACTGCTTTCAATATTTTTTCTTTGGTTTGTGTGTTTGGTAGTTTAATTATAATATGGTGAGGAGAGGTTCTTTCCAGGTTTTGTCTGGCTGGTGTTCTAAAGGATTCCTGTATCTGCATTGCCATCTCGTTCCCAATTTGGAGGAAGTTTTCTTCTATGATTTTCTTGAAAATTCCTACTAAGCCTTTGGAGTGAAAGTCTTCTCCTTCTACTATACCCTGAATTCTTATGTTTGATCTTTTCATAGTGTCCCGAATATCTTGAAATTCCCATTTACATTTTCCTATTAGTTTGTTTTTCTCTTTGTTGGACTGTATTAGATCTGCCACCTGGTCTTCTAGCTTAGATATTCTGTCCTCTCCTTCATCCTTCTACTGCTGAGATTTTCTACAGAGTTTGTTATTTCATTGACTGTGTTCTTCTCATTGCTAGTAATTCTGACTGGTTTTTCTTTATTATTTCTATTTCCTTATTTATGTCTTGTATTGACCTCTTTATTTCATTAAATTGGTTTCCTGTATTTTCTTTGATTGCTTTGATTTCCTCTTTGACTTCTTTGAACATATTTATAATCATTCTTTTGAAATCTTTCTCAGGCATTTCCTCTAACTCATTCACACTGGTGGTAATTTCTGATGCATTAATACTTCTTGGTGGATTTATATTGTCTTGATTTTTGGTGTTTCTTGTGTTATAATGTATATATTTTTGCATCTTGGATTAATTTAATACTTGGATTTTCTAGTTACTTCAGTATTATGAGATGTGTCAATCAATATGACATTATATATCTTCAGGATGGGAGCTTAAGGTGCTAGGTGTGGCTCTTAAGACTCTCAGATTATCTACACAAGTGACCCTACATGTTGGGTTTGCCTGCTATGAGAGTATTCAAGTAGGCTGAGTGGAACAAAATACAGGCAGGCTCTAAAATTTAACTAAACAATGTTCACTTTCAATGAAAAACAGCACACAGTATTTATGCAAGAGCAGGTATTATGACAACCAGATCCTCTAACAAAGTCTCAATCCCTTAGGGTGTGTGTTGCCCCACACCCTTAATCCCGTCAACTAGGAGGCTAAGATTTCTGGTCTGTTGAGGGTTCCAAGCCAGCTTGTGATCAAGACCCTTTCCTAATGAACAACACAAGAGGAAACAAAGCCACTATAAATCAGGAAGCAAAAAATAACAAGCCCAAAATATATCTTATGTAAGAATGGGAAATCAAGCTGGGCATGGTGGCACACACCTTTAATCCCAGCACTCGGGAGGCAGAGGTAGGTGGATTGCCGTGAGTTTGAGGCCACCCTGAGACTCCATAGTGAATTCCAGGTCAGCCTGGGCTAGAGTGAGACCCTACCTCAAAAAACAAAAACAAAAACAAACAAACAAACAACAAACAAAAAAAAGAATGGCAAATCTGACCATCCATCAGATTTAACATATAATTTATCCTGATATGGAAGGTGCAATTAGCACTTCCAATTCAAGCCTATATACCAGGCTTATTTGGTGGGTACTGACCTGGTGTAATCCCAGTTACCTTTTGGGATGATTTTGCTCTCAGTTATGCTGCGCTCCTGCTTGGGTCCCTCTTTGGTGCTCTGTGGGTTCAAGTAGGTTGGCTGGGTCGCTGGATCTCTGCTCTGGTCGCCCGTGCTGGGTGCTATGATCTCCCTTCCCCAGGTCTCTGGCGCTTGCGCTGGCGGTGGGCGAGGGGAGGCTGTAGATGGTGGCTCTAGTTCTCCCGCTGGTCCACATGATCCTCTACCTTGTGATCTGCTCCTCTGTAGTTCTCTGTGGTCCTCGCTTCATGTTTCTTGAGTTTGCGAAGAGCTCCCGTGTGTGTGTGTGTGTGTGTGTGTGTGTGTGTAAAATCCCTCACCTGGCTTTTCCTGTGGCTCAAGCCGAGCCTGGCAGCTGTGGCCCCGCAGACCTGGTGCTGCCGCTGCTGGAGCCCTTCACCTTATTTACTTATTTATTTATTTTTGAGAGAGTCTCTCACTGAAACTGGAATGCACCAGTTTGGTCACAGAGCCCCAGGGTTCCTCCTATCTCTGCCTCCCCAGTGCTGGGATTATAGGCAAGAGCTGTCATGTCTGGCTTTTACAGGTCGTCAGGTCGTCATGCTTGTGTGGCAAGAACTTTACTGACAGAGTCATCTCCCGAGCACCAAGACCTCTGCTTCTCACTGCTTTGTGCCCAACACACTGCAGGCACCAATGTCCCCAAGGTGGTCAGAGCAGACATGGAGCGGATAGTGTGCTGGAAGAGAGGGAGCCCCGAGGCTGTAACAAATCCCCATCATCATCATTATTGTATAATCTCGTGGGATTAGCTCTTTCCACCATAGGCTCCACATTGGAGAAGACAGCTGTCTCTCTCCAAGGTCATCTCTATGGCGAATGCCCTTGACTGAAAACTCTCCACCCAAGCCAGTGTGGTGCCCGCTGTTCTTTCAGTGCCCAGCACCACCACCTCCCATTGCTCTCTGGTTTACACTACCTGGGAGGCACAGGAAGGACCACGACCACGAAGTAGCTCATTCTGAGAGGGTGACACGGAGCCCATGCACATAGGAGACAGACAGAGACACAGGTTCAAATCCAATTTCTTTTTAAATTAATTCATCTATTTGAGAGAGACTGAGAGAGGGAGGGAGACAGAATGGGCACTTCAGGGCTCCTAGCCACTGCAAGCTCCAGAAGAATGCCCCACCTTGTGCATCTGGCTTTACTTGGGTACTGGGGAACTGAACGTGGGTCCTTAGGCTTTGCAGGCAAGTGCCTTAACCGCTGAGCCATTTCTCCAGCACCCAAATCCCATTGTGATGCCTCCTGCTGTGTGACCTTGGGCAAGCCAGTCACCCTCTCTGACACTCACGCTTCATATGAAAAACAAGACTGCTTTTGGAGTAGTGGAGGGTTAGAGAACATATACTGTTTAGCCCAATACCAACAGCAATAACATTGACATTGCATTTTGAGATCCAAGCACTGGTTAGCTAGATGGTCTCACATATACCTCACCATAACCTGTTGATGTAAAGATTAGTATAGAAAGAAACCCGAGCACACAAAAGAGCTGAAGCAATTTACCTGAGCCAGGTCAAGGCTTCCGTGTCTGCACCCTACCCCACTGCCCTCCCCCACTGCCCACGCCATGACCTGAGCCAGGACAAGGCTTCCGTGTCCGCATTCTAGCCCATTGCTTCCAGCATGATCTGGCCCAGCTCCATTTATGGCTCTTTGCTGGTTTGGGACTTTTGTCTCCTAGTGCTTTTGCTAAGGGCCAACCCACAGCCCTCCACCTCTTTTCCTTTCTTTCTTGGCTGGTGTTGCAGTCAGCTCACGTTGCTGGGATGAACTTCCAAACCAGACACGGTTTATGGGAAGAAGGGGTTTATTTGAAGCTTACAGATCCCGGGGACATTCCCCTGATGGCGGGGGAAGCTGGCCCCCTTCCACAGGGAGATGCAGCCACAAGGCCAGCGCGACAAGAAAGAGCAAAACCGGCAGCAACCAGCAGGGAACCCCAGGCAGAGGTCAAGCACTCTGCATACCTTTAGGCTGGAAATCAGATCTACCCCCAATAACGCCTTTGGGCTGGACCCCAGGATCCGCCCCCTAGTGACACCTCCTCCAGCCAGGCAGTGGAAGAAAAGCTTTTGTAAAACACCCGAGTCTTCTGGAAGACAGGCATTCAAACTACCACAGGTGGGGACCATCTTGACTCAGGCTGTTGGAGAAGCTGCATGCGATTCTCCAAGACACCAGCAGAGAGCGCCAGAGCCCCGCGGAGAGGCAAAGTTTAGTCCTCGGTTTTTGCTGGAACTACCAGAAAGAGCCGCTGGAGTCAGCGCCTGCTGCAGCGGAGTGGTAAATGTTTCTGCAGACGTGGATAGATTTGAACCGCGAGGAAGCAAGAGGTCAACATACGGATTGCAACAGCGTCTGATCCAGCTGGGGAACCGTGCCTTCCGGGTCCAAGGCGTGGATGGGTCCGAGGGCTGGAAGGTGCTCTGAGGGAGGGCGGGCGCACCCAGAGGTGGGGCAGGGCGAAGAAAGGCCGAGAAGGGTGCGGAACTGCAGCGCTGAGCTCGTGGTGGGCCGGGGAGTGCCCCTGACATAACGGCCTCAGGCTAAGGAAAGTCGGTGCCGCTGGAAGGATGCCCCTGGTCTTGGGGTGGGATGTGATTCTGGAATGGCCCCGTGGACGCTCAGGCCATCAGCTGCATTCGAAGAGGGGCAGCAGGAGGGGTGACGCCCACAGAGAAGGTGATGTGAGGACAGGGTGGTGCTGCTCTTCATGACTGGAGGGATGGGGCCGCAAGCCGAGGGAGCCCCTCCAGGCTCCAAGACAGGGGCATGGATCTGGGGGCTCTGTGTGGGGATGAGAGAACAGGCCAGGTCCTGGGAAAGGCACATTGGGAGGATTGTAGACATGGGTGAAGCCGCCTTTGGACACCCCCTGTCCCCGGCTATGGCATGAGAATCAAAGGAGACGTGGCTCAGCAAAGCAAATCAAGAAACAAGTTAGGCCGGGCATGGTGGCGCACGCCTTCAATCCCAGCGCGGGGGAGGGAGGCAGAGGTACGAGGGTCCCGGGTGAGTTCAAGGCCAGCCTGGGACACCATAGTGAATTCCAGGTCACCCTGAGCTAGAGCAAGACCCTATCTCAAAAATCAAAACCAAAAAAAGAAAAGAGAGACCGGTTAGCCCAGAGCTCTCCCAAGGACCACCACAGTGGCAGGTAGGACGGGCCGGGGATTCTAGAAGGGGATGGGCGGCTCCTCAAGGAGGCTGCGCAGCCGTCTTCTGGTCGTGCTGTTTCTCTGTTTCCCTGCGTGAGGGACGGGCAGCGCATGCGCGAGCCTGTTGCTTTCTTGGCCAGGCTGAGAGGCTTTTCTTGAACTTGGAGCAAATTCTAGTCATTTCTGATGGAGAAGCGACCACCACTCTCTTCGCCTCTCCTCCACTCAGGGACGCTCTGAGCTCCGGTGTGCTGGAGGAAGAGGTCTCACCCGCGGCGCACCTGCCTTCCTGGCTTGGGAGAGTCCCGAGGTTGGGGGCGCTGTGCCTTCCTGTGCTGTGCCATCCTGCCTGTCTGGCATTATTTCCCCCTTCCCCCTTCATCAGAGTGTGCCAGTGACCCTTTGGTCCTGTCCAAGTGTTCAGAAGAGAGAACAGGAGTGTGGGGACTCCATGGTGTCTCTCCAAATTCATACCTTGAAGCCCTAACCCCCAATGTGACTGTATTTGGAGACAAGACACCTTGTGGGGTTAATTAGGGCTAACCTGAGGTTGGAAGGGTGGGGCCCCATCCTACAGGACCGGGGCTCTCACAGGAGGGACAGCCACAACTCCGCGCACGCGTGGTGTGTGCGTGTGCGGTGTCCCCGTCCGTCCATCTGCGTGCACACCTCCTGCGCAAACAGGACCAAATCCGAGGGTTCCTGATGGGTCTCGTGCCCCTCATCAAACAGCAGCTCAGTGGTGGGCGCAGGATTTGGACATGTGATTGGTCCACAGTGATTCCCATCAGCAGCAGAACTTGGGTCCCGGGCTGTTGTGTGACTTTTTTTTTAAATTTGTATTTATTTATTTTATTTAAAAATATCTTATTTATTGGCGAGACAGAGAGAGGGAAGTGCCAGGACCTCCAGCCACTGCAAACGAACTCCATATGCATGTGCCATCTTGTGCCTCCAGCTTTATGTGGGTACCGGGGAACGGAACCCAGGTCCTTTGGCTTTGCTGGCAAGCGCCTTAACCACTAAGCCGTCCCTCCAGCCCCCACCTCCCCCCGCTGTGTGCCTCTTGATGCATGGTTTCAAGGACATACCTGCATATGCCACCAGAGATAGCAGTGAAGAGTAGAGGGGAAGGGGAGAGCTGGCAGGGGACCCCCCCACCCCCCCGTGTGGGCGAGGCAGGTCTAACCCTGGGAAGGGGAGTGTGGGGGGGAGGTGGGACCGAGAGAGAAATTGCCCACTCTTGGCAGCCTCTGTGGATCCCTGAGTCAACATGGCCTGGCAGGACCTCACCTTAGGCTCGAACCACTGGTTCAGACAGGGCCCCGCATAGGGCTCTCAGCTTGGTACCGCGGACGCTTTGGGAAGGGTGGATGGCTCCTTGGGGCTATAAGACGCGCAGCGCCTGGGCCTCCACTGGTACCCGCAGGAGCGCCTCCTAGCGGCCACGAGTGAAACTAGCCTCGACCTGTAATTCTGGGGCAGAGCTTTCCGGGCTGAGCTTGGCCGAGGTAGACTGTCAGGACATCTTTGGTCTGGCGCAGGCCCCAGTCACTCTCTCCAGATGATGTCAGGATGATGTCATGCAACAGTTTCCCATTTGACAAGGATCAAACAGAACCGTGTAGCCTTCCTGATGAGAGTGTTGGACACAGCAATTCTCTGACCAAGTTGGGGCAAAAATGTAAAGTTATCCTGGAAATTAATTTGGGAGTCACACTAGGGGACTGTCTACAGGAAAAACCTCAACACATGGATGAAAGCTCGGGGTGGGTGTGTGAATCTCTGGATCCAGTGGGTTGGGGAAAGTGAGGAAAAGGTCACACATTCTGTCCTGGTCAGAAAGGAGAACTGACGTGCCCATGTCATGGAGCTAGGCAGTCACCTGAGACGTTGTCTTGACAATGTTCCATCATAGCCTGTACAATTCATGACGTCATATTGTTTTATGCCTCTCTCACAAGCACAGCTCAAAGGTTTGTCCATTTGGACATTTGTTCCCAGCATGGAGAGATGATCACTCGGCCATCGGAAGTGCTTGCTGAGGGCTGGAGAGGTGGCTTAGCGGTTAAGGCACTTGTCTGCGAAGCCCAAGGACCCAGGTTCGATTTCCCCAGGTCCCACATAAGCCAGATGCACAAGTTGGCACATGCATCTGGAGTTCATTTGTAGTGGCTAGAGGCCCTGGTGTGCCCATTTTTTCTCTCTCAAATAAATAAATAAAATATATTTTAAAAAGTGCTCACTGAGCAATCCTGATGGGCTGGAGTTCAGATCCCTAGAGCCCCAGAAAGCTGGGTGCAGGCATCACTTACTTCTGTAATCCCAACACTCCCGTGGTTGTGGGGGATAGAGTCAGGACAGTCCTGAAGTTCACGGGTCAGGTGTTCTGCCCAGTAACCAAACAACCTGTCTCAAGCCAGGTGGAAGGTAAAGCCAACACCCTAAGGCTGCCTGATGACTTCCACACATGCATGTACACACACACACACACCAAAATACTTAAACAAAAGATTTGTTTTGGGCTGGAGAGGTGGCTCAGCAGTCAAGGCGTACTTGCTTGCAAAGCCTGATGGTCTGTGTTCAATTTTGCAATATGCACATAAAGCCAGACACACGAAGTGGCACATGCAGTTGGGGTTCATTTGCAGTGGCAGGAGGCCCTGATGTGCCCAATCTCTCTCTCTCCTTGCAAATAAATAAATAATAAATAGGTTTTTCTTTTTCTTTGCCCCAAGCATTTTTAGCAAGTGCCTCTAACCACTGAGCTACCTCTCCAGCCCCTCTAGGAATTTTTATTTTATTTATTTATGTATGAGAGAGGGAAGAAGAGAGAGAGAGAGAGAGAGAGAATGAGAATATGAATGGGCATGCCAGGGCCTCTAGCCACCACAAATAAACTTTAGAATCATGTGCCACCATTTCCATCTGGCCTACATGAATACTGGGGAACTGAACCTGAGTCCTTAGGCTTCACAGGCAAGTGTCTTAACCGCTAAGCCATCTCTCCAGCCTCCCCATCTAGGCTTTTTTTTTTTTTTTCTAGGTAGGGTCTCACTCTAGCTCAGGCTGAACTGGAATTCACTATGTAGTCTCAGGGTGGCCTCGAACTCTCAGCGATCCTCCTACCTCTGCCTCCCGAGTGCTGGGATTAAAGGCGTGTGCCACCACACCTGGCTTCCCCTCTAGGCATTTTTAGCACACAGTCCTAATTACCATTACACACACAACTGAACGTCAAGAACTATTATCGTGCCTGTTTCATAGATGAAGAAAACGAGGTCCTAAGAGGTCACACAGCCGGAAGGACGCTGAGCCAGGCCTTGAACCCAGGGCTCTCTGATGTCGAGACTTGTACTTTTGCTCTCCACTTTCCCCTAAGCACAGCATGCTGGGGTGATCCTGAGGCCTGCACTGGGGTGAAGTGCCAAGCCTGGAGGGCATGAGAGAGACCAGCCCCGCCCAGCCCGCCTCCTTCCCATGCTGTCTCTGCCCTGGGGCTACGGCTCCTTACACATACACAGCTGCCAGGGATCAAAGTCCCCTCCAAGACGTATTTGCTGCCAGGTCCAAACAGACGGGTGTCGCCATGTAGCTAAGACAAACATCAGGAGGACAGTGTACAAAAGCCAAGGGCCCTTTAAAGTCTCGGTGATTGATCTGGCCGCTTGGGTCTCATGCACTCAGGGGGGCTGGGGTGGAGGGAGAGGGTGGGGAGACTCCAGGTCCAGGAACCTCAGAGCAGGACCATCAAGCACCAAAGGGGGCACCCCGTGACCGCCGCATTCATTTCTCTTGCTCCCACCATGGGGAACATGGACTTTCCACTGTAGGAGCCAAAGGTCAACCCCCGAATAAAAATAAAATCGCTCCCGTCTGCGGACGGACCCCGCCAATCACGTGGAACATTTCATTGAATGGTGCCCGGAAGCCACAAGCCCTCCGGTGAGGACACAGAGCTAGCTGCCAGGGACTGAGCTCTGGTCACACCCGGCAAACACTGACTGATCAGGGTGGTGGACAATGCCAGGGGTGGTGAGGCACAGCTGTAATCCCAGCACTGGTGGGGCTGAGGCAGGAGGATAGCCAGTTGGAGGCCAGCCTGGGCTACAGAGCAAGTCCTGATCTCAAAAAAAAAAAAAATTAAAATGGGCTGGGGAGATGGCTTAGCGGTTAAGCACTTGCCTGTGAAGCCTAAGGACACCGGTTCGAGGCTCAATTCCCCAGGACCCACGTTAGCCAGATGCACAAGGGGGCGCACGTGTCTGGAGTTGTTTACAGAGGCTAGAAGCTCTGGCGCGCCCATTCTCTCTCTCTCTCTCTGCCTCCTTTTCTCTGTGGCTCTTAAATAAATAAATAAACAAACAAAAAAAATAAAAAAATTAAAACGACAGCAGGATAGTGACAGCCTACTAGTTGGTCCCCTGCTTCAAGAGGCACAAACAGGAAAAAGATCCCTTGTAACGCAGGTGGGATGGGGCGAAGTCAGAGCCACCGGAGCTGATGTCTGATGTCCGGTCGCCGTGGGTGGCCAGAGCAACCGGCAGGCTGGCAATGTCCCTCTGACTGTGTCCGAGCCGCGTGTGGCGGGTCCTGACCTGCTTCCTGTCCTCCCTGGTGGTCGACCTGGGTCTCACTGTCCCAGATGTGTCGGGAGAGGCCGAGGGGGCGGATGATCGTGAGGCTGCAGGGAAGGGAGAGAGAAGGGGCTCTGGACTGCGTGAGTGGGCGCGGCAGGCAGAGGTGGGGAGGGGCGGGCGTGGAGGGCTGAGGTGTTAGGAGTGGTGGGGGTCATGGAGGACAACAGAGGGGCCCACGAGAATGTAAACTGGGGGCCTGGGTCTCGTCAGAGCAGAACCTTGGCCTAGCTGTTGTTTTTTTTTTTTTTTTTTTTGAGGTAGGGTCTCACTCTAGCCCAGGCTGACCTGGAATTCACTATGTAGTCTCAGGGTGGCCTTGAACTCAAGACAATCCTCTTACCTCTGCTTCCCAAGTGCTGGGATTAAAGGCGTGCGCCACCATTCTTGGCAGTTACTGGGGTTTTGAACATTCACCAAGAGCTCTTTGTTTCCCCATGAGAAATGGGGCAAGGGAATGAATGACCTTGGCTGGCCTCAAACTCCCAATCCTCTTGCCTCAGTCTCTGGGGTGCTGGCTGAGACACAACACCCAGTAAGTTTCAGACTGTTGACTCGCTTTGGCTGTGGTAAGTTGTATCCTTGCCGAAGAAAAGTTTCTCAAGTATCAAAACTGTTTTTTTTTGGACAAGGTCTGAAGCATCCCAAGTGGGTCTAGGCCAATTCTCCTGCCTCTACTTTTTAATTGCTGGGATTATAGGGTTTGCCATCACAACCAGTTTATAAGGTGTTGGATATTGAGCCTAGGGCTTACTGCATGCTAGTCAAGCAGTCTACCAACTGAGCCCCTTCTATCCTATGCTTCCCTTCCCTTCCCTTCCCTTCCCTTCCCTTCCCTTCCCTTCCCTTCCCTTCCCTTCCCTTCCCTTCCCTCCCTCCCTTCCCTTCCCTCCCCTCCCCTCCCCTCCCCTCCCCTCCCCTCCCCTCCCCTCCCCTCCCCTCCCCTCCCCTCCCCTCCCCTCCCCTTCCCTTCCCTTCTCTCCCCTTCCTCCCTTTCCCTTCCTTTTTTCCATTCAAATATTTATTTTAGAAAAATAGAAGAGCCGGGCATGGTGGTACACACCTTTAATCCCAGCACTCTCCAAGCAGAGGTAGGGGGATCGCCATGAGTCTGAGGCTACCCTGAGACTACATAATTCCAGGTCAGTCTGAGCTAGAGTGAGATCCTACCTCAAAAAATAAAAGAGAGCGGGGGGGGGGGGGGACAGAATAAATGGGTGTGCCAGGGCCTCCTGCCACAAACTCTAGACACATGCACCACTTTGTATATTTGGCTTTTTAGGTGAGTACTAGGGAGCTGAAGCTAGCCAAACGAACATTTTTCAAAACAAAGGAGCCTGGCATGGTGGTGCACACCTCTAATCCCAGCACTTGGGAGACAGAGGTAGGAGGATCACTGTGAGTTTGAGGCCACTCTGAGAATACATAGTGAGTTCCAGGTTAGCCTGGGCTAGAGAGAGAGCCTACCTCAAAAAAAAACCAAACCAAACCAGACAAAAAAAAGAGTCTGGTGCTTGCTTGCAAAGCCTGCTGACCCAGTTTTGATTCCCCAGTACCCATGTAAAGCTAGATGCACAAAATGGTGCATGCCTGGAGTTTGCAGTGGTAGGAGGTCCTGGCACACCCAGACTTACTCCCTCTCTGTAAATAAATATTGAAAATCAGTCTCAAATATTTAAAAATGGGGTGTGTGGGTGTAAGCCCATATCCATGTGTGGAAGTCAGAGGACACTTTGGAAGGGAAGGAGGGAGGGCAGGAGGAAGAGAGAGAGTAAGAGCAAGAGAGAGAGAGAAAATGGGCATGCCAGGGCCCCCAACCATTGCAAATGAACCCCAGATGCATGTGCTGTTTTGTAAATCAGGCTTCATGTGGGTCCTGGAGAATCAAACCCAGGTCATTAGGCTTTACGGGCAAGGCCTTACCCGCTGAGCCCTCTCTCCAGCCTCTCTACCTTCGTTTTGAGTCGGGGTCTTCCTGGTCTTTGCTGCCGCACGTGAGCTAGTCTAACTGGCCCACAGCTTCCAGGGTCTCCCAGCTCCTTCTTGCACCACTGAGGCTTGGGACTGTATACTCACGCACCATCTGGCTTCCAGCTTTCCATGGGTGCCGGGGGATTGAACTTGGGTTAGTCAGCTTGCAAGTAAGCACCCTAAAACACTGAGCCGTTTCTCCAGCCTCTTTTCTTTCAGAAAGGGTCTCACTAGCTATACCAGGCTGGACTCAGACTCAGTCCTCTGCCTCCTGCTGGGATTACAGGCACGAGCCACCACACCCACAAGTTTTAAACTCAGGGTGGCCTCGAACTCACGGCAATCCTCCTACCTCTGCCTCCCGAGTGCTGGGATTAAAGGCGTGCGCCACCACGCCCGGCTAAGTTTTAAGATCTTAATCATGTACTTTTTTCTTTTCTTAGTTTTTTTTTTTTTTTTGTTTGTCTTAACCACAGCTCTTGTCTTGGGGTCTGAAGACAGACACTGTTCACGGGAATTTCACATCTTTTTTTAATGTTATTTTTTATTTTATTTGCAAGCAGAGAGAGAGAGAGAGAGAGAGAGAGAGAGGAGACAGGGAGTATGGGTGCGCAAGGGCCTCTAGCCACTGCCAACGAACTCCAGATGCATGCACCCCTTTGTGCATCTGGCTTACGAGGGTACGGGGGTCCTTTGGCCTCACAGGCAAGTGCCTTAATCGCTAAGCCATCTCTCCAGCCCAGCATCTTTTTTTTTTCTTTTAAATATATATACCTGGTGGACTTGGTACTTGGTGGCTCTGAGACAGGCCTGGATGATAGCATGTAGCTCTCACTGTAGTTCAGGGTGGGGCTGAAGGAGAATCTAATGTTTGCCACATCCTGTCTTCCTTCTCCACACACCAGGATAGGTGCGGGGAAACCTTTATTGGTTCATTGGAGAAAAATTCCTGCCAGTTTCTAGTGTCAACACTTCTTCTGTGGCCAGTTTCCATCATCCGATGTCCCTTGATAGGAAGCTGGGGAAAGATAGGGAGTCTCTACTAGATAACATTCCTACTTGCCGGAAGCAAATAACATGCAGGACATAGGAAGTGAGGTTTTAATATTTTATATAAATGTGTGTGTGTGTGTGTGTGTGTGTGTGTGTAAACTCATGGCGATCCTCCTACCTCTGCCTCCTGAGTGCTGGGATTAAAGGTGTGCACCAGCACGCCCAGCCCTTACTTTTTTTTAAAATAAAAAAACACAATTTTTATTTATTTGCCAGAGGGGGAGAGAGAGAGACAGAGAGATAGAGAAGAGAGATAGAGAGAGAAAGAGAGACGGAATGAACACACCAAGACCTCTTGCCATTGGAAACAAACTCCAGATGCATGTGCCACTTTTTAATGTCTTGCTTTGTATATTTTATTTATTTATTTAAGGGAGAGAAAGAAAGAGGGAGAAAGAGGCAGATAGAAAGAACTGGCACACCAAGGCCTCCACTCACTGCAGAGGAGCTCCAGACGCATGCACCACCTTGTGCACCTGGCTTTTTACATGAGTACTGTGGAATCAAACCCTGGTCCTTTGGCTTTGCAGGTAAGTGCCTTAGCTGCTAAGCCATCTTTCCACTCCAGTTATTTATTTATTTATTTATTTATTTATGTTTATTTTTTGAGAGCAACAGACAGAGAGAGAGAGAGAGAGAATGGGCACGCACGCCAGGGCCTCCAGCCACTGCAAACGAACTCCAGACGCGTGCACCCCCTTGAGCATCTGGGTAACGTGGGTCTTGGGGAATCGAGCCTCGAACCAGGGTCCTTAGGCTTCACAGGCAAGCACTTAACTGCTAAGCCATCTCTCCAGCCCTCCACTCCCGTCTCATATTCATATATATATATAAATTTGAGAGAAAGAGGCAGCGAGAGCGAGAGCGAGAGAGATTGAGCGAGCGAGCGTTGCTTGTAATGATGACCATCTTCAACAAGTGGCTCTGGGGAATCCCGGCACACTCACTGGTCAGGGCTGGTCTAAAGCCAACCCCAGCCCAGCGCAGTTCTAGGCTCTTGGCCTGGTTTCTACACCGGGGAAACCCAGGATCACGTAGCTGACTCACGTGCAGGGACGTTGCTAGGAAGGCTAGACATAACCTCTGCACAGAGCTGGGCACAGACCACCCAAAAGACCACCGCCACCGCCCTGGGGAAGTTCAAGGCTGCAGTCGTCAGGGCGGTTTGTGCCTCATTCACAGAAGTGTCCAGATGAGGTTTCCACCTGCCCATCAGCTGGCACGTGCCGGGCGCCCTGTGTTTCACCCTCACGTCACTGACCTTCCTCAAGGGAGGAAGGACTCGATGGCTCAGGGTTTCCCAGCGCTCTGTCCCACCTGCCAGCCCCAGGTGCTTGGGCTGAAGAGCATCATGGGAGCGCGTGCCAGGGGAGCTTCCGGATCTCATTAGCGCAGGAAGTATGGAAGAGACACAGGAAGGAGAGAAGAGACGCAGGAAGGGCCTTGAGCAAGATATCTCCAAGGCCCTGCTCCCAGTGACCGGCTTCCACGAGCTAGAGGCACCTCCTAAGGTTCCCACAACCTCCCAAACTAGCACCAGCAGTGGGGACCAAGCATTCAAAGTGTGACCCTCTGTTGGCCTGCAGGGGGTCGGGGTGCATGTCTTAGACAAGCCACAGCACCATCTATGCCTTTTCTTTCTGTTTATGTAGTTATGATTAAGAAAATTATACCCAAGCATTCAGACTATTTTATATTTTGCTTGAAAGTTAAAATCATTACAAAACTAGATACCAATTTTCCAAAGTATAGATAAGCCTTTTTTGTTGGTATCCAGTAATATATATATATACATATATATATATTACTGGATATATATATGTATATATATATGTATATATATATATATAGAGAGAGAGAGAGAGAGAAAGAAAGAAAGAGAGAGAGAGAGAGAGAGAGAGAAATATGCCCTTAAATTATGTTGAATCATTGAATGGGCGTGGGGGAAGAAATCTTTTCTTCCTAGACAGTATTTTGAGACAGGATCTCATGTAGCCCAGCTAGCCTTGAACTCATGGTCTTCCTGCCTCCACATCCCAAGGGCTGGGATTATAGGTGTGTGCTATCTTTTTGTTTTTTTTTTTTCTATCTCTCTTTTGTTTTCTTTTTCTTTCTCTTTTTTTTGTGGTACTGATAGTCAAACCAGGTCTTTTTTTAAATATTGCTTTTAATCTAGTTGTTTTTCAAATTTTTTATTAACAACTTCCATGATTATAAAAAATATCCCATGGTAATACCCTCCTTCCCCCCACTTTCCCCTTTGAAACTCCATTCTCCATCATATCCCCTCCCCATCTTAGTCAGTCTTTTATTTTGATGTCATGATCTTTTCCTCCTTTTATGATGGTCTTGTGTAGGTAGTGTCAGGCACTGTGAAGTCATGGATATCCAGGCCATTTTGCGTCTGGAGGGAGCACATTGTAAGGAGTCCTACCCTTCCTTTGGCTCTTACATTCTTTCCGCTACCTCGTTCGCATTAGACACTGAGCCTTGGAAGGTGTGATTGAGATATTACAGTACTGAGCACTCCGGTCATTTCTTTCCAGCACCATGATACCTTCTGAGTCGTCCCAAGGTCTCTGCAAACCAGGGCTTTTCTATGCCACTGAGTTACGTTAATAGCCTCGGCACTCACCATGTAGCACAGGGTGGCTTTGAACCCACATTGTCCGGCCTCAGCCTCCCTAGTGCTGGGATTACAGATTACAGGTGTTTGTCACCATGTCCAGCCATTATGTTCCATTTAACTAGTTGTAAACAAATATCGCAGTTCTTTAGGACCTACAAGAGGAGACCAGGGGAGCCCATGGCAGAGTCATGAGCATCATGGGATTGTCACTTTGAGCAGGCACCTGGGCACCTGGCATTTGACTCAGTTGGCTTCTTGACTCCTGAGTCGGGACCTAGGGCCAGCTCTCCCTGAGCTTCTCAGACAGCACCCTTCTAGGCTCCCGGGTCAGGGAAGGGCCCAGGCCTGACAGCTCCTTCTCGCTGCCCGGGCTCTGCCCAGCCAGGCTCAATACCCAGTCCCTCAACGTGTCTGTCCGATCTGCCTTCCACATCCATAATCCAGAGCTCTGGGGAGGGTCCGGGCAACAGCTGCCTTTGATCAGCCCAACATCTGGGCTGACTGGTGATCAAAGATGAGAAGCCTGTGACGGCTGAGACTTGGCGAAGACCCAGCCTGGCTTAATGCGTGCTGGGGGAGGGGAAGGGGGGTGGGGGGCGGGTGGAGGGAAGGGGATGTGGGGCCTGGAGCAAGCCACTGAACTACCTGATGGGAAGGGTTTCTACACGAAGCGTTAGAAGCATGGACTACTGTGATCTCTACACCCCGTGCCTCAGTTTCCTTTTCTGTAAGATGGGGATCACGTGGCAAAAAGAGCTAAGAAATGTACAGTGGGGCTGGAGAGATGGCTGTGCGGTTAAGGAGCTTGCCTGCAAAGCCTAACGACCAGGGTTTGATTCCCCAGTACCCACATAAAACCAGATGCACAAAATGGTGCACGCATCTGGAGTTCGTTTGCAGCAGCTAGAGGCCCTGGCACACCCATTCTCTCTACCCGTCTCTCTTCACTTTGTCTCTCTGCTTGCAAACAAAAATTTAAAAGAAAAAAAAAGAAAAGAAATGTAAAGTGCTTAGAGCAGCGCCCCCTGCTGATGCTACGCAGTTATTGCTACACTTCGTGGTTTGGAAGCCTGCACTCTGGGCTTCAGTTTCACCAGCAGTAAGTGGAGACCCAGCATAGGAACTTGCAACCAGGCAGAGATCATGTCTTTCTGTTTGACAGGTGGGGAGATGGGGTCTGCAAACGGGAGATCATACAAGGAGGAACAAGGCAGACATGGTGCTCTCTGGACGTGGCTCCATATAGAGACCTGAGCTCTTGCTCATGTAAAAGGAGGCCCAAGATAAGACCCCTGGGATTTTGACATAAGCCAAGAATGGGATTGACCACATTCCTGTACGGGTCAAAGTGTTCCAGGCTTCCCCCATTTCAAGACGGTGTGGACCTTGTCTGGGGAGAGTGTCCCCAAAGTGCCATGACAGACTGGCTTGTGGCACTGTGAAGTTTTGACCTGGTCACAGCTGACCTGGAACTGGGGTGGGGACTTATCATAGCAGGAGAAGTAGAAGGGTGGGTATGAGCCCACAGGGGCTGGGGACACTGGACACCAATGAAAAGAACCCTCTGACTGTGTGGGCTGAGCCTGGCTGTCACGGTAGTCACCCTCCCCAACTTGTGACCACTTAGGTGAAATTTCACTCCCCAAGTATTCATATGTTGAAGTCCAAAGTGCCAGTGCCTCAACTTGCGGCTTCGTCTGGAAATGAGGTTGTGGCAGGTGTTATGCGTCGAGGTGAACAATTTACCCCATTCTAGAGTATGGAGAGCAATCAATTTAGCATGACGGGTGTCTTTATGAAAAGGGGAAATCAGGGGGCTGCAGAGATGGCTTCGAAGTTTAGGTGCTTGCTTGCATAGCCTGCTGACCTGGGTTCAATTCCTTAGGACCCATATAAAGCCAGATGCACAAAGGGGCACACATATCTGGAATTCATTTGCAGTGGCTGAAGGCCCCGACTTGCCCATACTCTCTCTTTGCCTCCCTCTGTCTCTCTGCTTTCAGATAAATAAATAAATAAATAAAATATTAAAAAAGGGGAAATCGGGGCTGGAGAGATGGCTTAGCAGTTAAGGTGCATGCCTGCAAAGCCAAAGGACCCAGGTCCAATTCCCCAGTACCCATGTAAGCCAGATACACAAAGTAGTACATGCATCTGGAGTTCATTTGCAGTGGCTGGAGGCCCTGCACGCCCATTCTCTCCCTCTTTCTGCCTCTTTTGCTCTCTCAAATAAATAAAATAAAAATTAAAAATGACTTGTGTGTAATGAAGCAGTAGGAACTTTAAAAGGGGGTTGTGGGAATCAGGTCACAGACAGGCATGAATCAAGGGACACAAAGGATGGCCTACAGGAGTCTTGGGCTGACTTCCTTCACAGCCTCCAAAAGGAGCCTGTTTCTTTTTCTCACCGCTGTGACGGGGACAAGGACTTCTGGTTTCAGGGATACCAGCTCTGTCTGTGGCGGAGGGAGCTGTGGCATAACTTGTTCGCGTCTTGCTGGATCAGGAAGCCTGGAGCAAGAACAGGGTTGTAACTCAAAGCTCCCCCACCCCAGAGCCACCTACGCCAAAGGTCCTGCAGCCTCTTTCAACATCGCCACCTGCTGGGGACCAGTGGTCCAAACACATGACCTGTCACACGCCCTAGCGGTGAGTTCATAGTCCATCTTCAAGAACCTTGAGATGGTCATTGAAGTCGTGTGAACCATCCAATCTAGTCTGTTGTCAAAGCAGCTGTCACAAGCCCACACACCTCTGTCAGCAAGTTCAGCAGCCCTGAAGAGGGGGATTCCTTTCTTAGGGTCTGTTTAGTGTCCTGGACCCCGGAAAAATCTAGAGTATCAACAGATCCCACTGCCAACATCCACGTCTTCACAAACTTTAGAGAGAGCCTTTCAAAGCACCCACACACCCTCAAGCCCATCCAGGACTTAAGGAACATTCTGGACCTGGTTCCTTCCTAAAGAGATGGACAAGGGGAGCGGAGCCGCCTCTGAGCTGATGCCGTCCACTGGCTTTGCTGCACAGATGGTCTATTTTTTTAAATTTAATTTATTTATGAGAGAGAGAGAGAATGTAGATAGCAACTAGAGAGGAAGGGAGGGAGGGAGAGAGAGAGAGAATGGATGGGTGTGCCAGGGCCTCTAGCCACACTGCAAATGAACTCCAGATGCATGTGCCACCTTGTGCATCTGGCTTATGTGGGTCCTGGGGAATCAAACCTGGGTCTTTAGACTTAATAGACAAGTACATTAACTGCTAGGCCATTTCTCCAGCCTTTTTTTTTTTTTGTGTGTGGTAAGGTTCCACACTAGCTCAGGCTGGCCTGGAACTCACAGCAACCCTCCTACCTCAGCCTCCCAAGTGCTGGGATTAAAGGCGTGCACCACCATGCCTGGTCAGAGGTTCGTCCTGTGAGCAGTCTTCATAGACGTTAACTCATAAGCAGGGAGAAAAGCCTGTGACCTTTTATGATGCAAGGGCAGGTAGGGCCAGGATTTCATAGGAATACGTGGCCAACCAGGGCACAGTAGGGCTCTGGCGCACAGTAGGTGCTTGTCCATGCTTGCTCCTGCCCGTTCATGGACAGGATCCAGCACTGCGCAGATCACAGAAAAGCCCCGTGAGGCTATTCATTTGAGCGGATTGCCTGGGTGTCTGGCAGATTCGCACGGCCGAGGCTCCACCCAGACTCCCTTTTCTCGCTTATGTGGGAGGACACCCATGGCTTCGTGCCTCTCTGTCCCTGGCTGTCTTTGCAGGTTGGCTGGCTCTGTCAGCCAGGCCAGCGCTGAGGGCTTTGGGGATGGCACAAAAGCCGGCAGCGCTCTGGGGTCACCCAGCCACCGAGGGACTGTGCAGGACTAGGAAAGCCCAGGCTTAGCCTGGAGAGAGCCAGCGGGGACGAGCGCGTGGGGGCACTTACCTGCAGAACGACCTGCAGACCAGGCTGGAGCCAAGGCCTCCCCCTGCTCCCCCTCCCCCTGCTTCCTCCTGGCTGCATCTGTCATTATCCCTCTCAGAAGACTCCATGACAGCTTCCGCTTCCGCTTCCGCAAACCTGTCTCCCAAACATTCCAAGTGTCCTCTCTGATACCCCAGGCTGTCTTCTGCAGCCCTGGTCCAGGCACGGCTTGCGTGGTCCAGGGTGAGGGAGAGCTGAGTATTAGGAGGTGGGTGAGCCTCTCCCATCAGTGGATACGGTGACCACACAGGCGACGTCATCCTGAATTAGGGTGGCCCATCTTTTGACATCTGCTACTATCCTGGCATTGCAGGACACAGCATCCTAGACTTCTGCCCACTAGAGGTCAGCACCATCCCTCCAGCTGTGACAACCAAAAAACATCTGGAGACTTTGTCCTCTGATGGCGTGTGTGTGTATGCGTGTGCGTGTATGTGTGTGTGGTAGGCGGGGGAAACCATGTCAAAGCAGTGCCCAACAGTCCTCTGGGCAAGGCTGGGGGCGGGAATGAGTGGCTTGATTCGGCAGAGGTTAGTTCCTCACGGAAGGTCGAAGGTCATATGGAGCACTCACTGGTCTCAGGTAAAGAGTGTGTGGCTGGGATTCAGGGACGCAGGAATGGGGGGTGTCAGTCAGCTACAGCGTTCATGGACCACGTTCACGGAGGTTGGTGTCGTGTTCGGCAGGTCAACAGGAGAATGGAACAAATTTTTAGCAACGCAGTCACCAATACCCTTGAAATACTTCGGGTGAACCAGAGGCGTGCATGTGTGCATTTTTATGTGTGCACACACGTGTGTGTATATAGTTTGGATGACCAACTGATCGTGTTTCACAAGACGCAACATTCACAGTGTGGGCATCAGGTGGTGGGCCCCCTTAGTGGAAAGTAGCTCCCACCCAGCACACAGGATGTCACTCACGCAAGCTTGGTGTGCAGATGGCAGGTGACCCGCCCTCACCACCTGTACCATACGTGTGATGCTTCTATAGTGATGAAGGACTGGCTGACGCAGGGCCAGGTACTACCTGGCTTTCCCCTGACGGGATTCAGGAGGCGGTGACGGGGCAGCAGTTCAGAGGAAGGGGACACGATGGGGAGCGCGTCACAGTCCGCGGTCCACGAGTAGCCGCAGACCCGGCCCTACCCGGCCCTAGTGCGTCCGCTTCCTTCTCTGGAGGTGCATGAATCTCGGCTCCCAGCTCTTCCCATTTCCCATCTTCCTCTCCCCCAGTCTCTGCGTCAAAACAGAGCCTTCCTGCCACCCTGAAACTTCCCATTTCCAGCCCACCACGGACCTGCCCCTCCCCAGGCTGTCCGCCCCTGGCTTCCTTCTCTACTGGGATGGGAGATCAATGGTCGTTTAGTTTTCATGTATGTGTATGTGGTCTATGTGTATATGCATGTGGACACATGTGTTTATGTCCATGTACATGTATAGGCTAGAGACTGATGTCAGTGGTCTTCCTCAGTCACTTTCTACTTTATTTAAAAAAATGTTGGGGGGGGGGAATGAATATGAATGGGTGTGCCGGGGCCTTTAGCCCACTGCAAATGAACTCCATTTGCATGTGTCACCTTGTGTACTTGGCTTTGTGTGTACTGGGGATTTGTACCTGGGTCGTTAGGCTTTGAGGCAAGTGCTTTTCCCACTGAGCCACTTTTCCAGCTCTCCGCTTTAGCCAAATCTGTGAGCTCCAGGTTCAGTGAGAGACCCTGACTCAAAAAAAAAAGTTTTCCAGCAAGCCCAGGGATCCTCCTGTCTCTGCCCGTCCCAGTGCCACCACGCCTGGCGTTCACATGGGCGCTAGGGATCTGAACTCAGGTTTTCTGCTTGTGTGCTAAGTGTTTCACTGACTGGGCCACTGTCCCAGCTTCCAAACACCCTTCTTGTTACACAGTCAAGACCCTCCTCGCTCACTTTGCCAACACACACAGTCTCCACCTTTCCTCCTGAGCCCAGTGCCCGGCTGTCCAGGAGACAATGACCCACTTGTGAGATGGCCCTTGCTAGGGTGGTCCCCTGGCATCTCTGAGAGATGACCTGCCCTGCCCTGGCTTGGCTAGCCCCATCCAGAGCTGGCCAGCCTGCCCAGACTCTCGGTGGCTCTCACTCAGGGGAGGCACCCCCACCTCTGCTCAGTTCAGGGCAACGAGTTTTCTTGGAAGCATTTGACGATGGTTTGTCAAAAGCCTTATTCTACCTCTTTTCCACATAAACACTCCATGCAGCAATCTTACAGTCAAGGACATGTGTCCGGGTTGGAGACTGCAGACTGGCGAGTCGTTAATTTTCTTGTTCAGCTGGATTTTTTTTTTTTTTAAGAAACTTAGGATCCATTTGGTCTTCTGATCTTGATTTTTACTAATTATTATTATTTTTTCCAAAATGTGTTCATGATCTCTGGATCCTGGGAACATCCCAGTTTAACCCCTCTCCATCCTGTCCCTGTAAGTCTGTCTACAGGTCACAGTCAGAACCTGCAGATAGAATTTGCAAAGGAGTCTGTCATAGACATCTCCACAGTGCTGGGATGGGCATCAACCAACCACAGTGTTGTGGGAGGGAGGGTTTATTTCCAGCTTATAGGTTCGGGGGAAGCTCCATTAATGGCAGAAGAAGCTGGCTCCCATTCATAAATCCAAGCAGAGAGAGAGAAAAGCCACCACCAGCCAGCAAACACCAAAAAGCAGCAAGCAAGAGCTGTCAGCAAGCAGGAGCCCAGAGCTCAGACCTCTCTGCACCTTTGGGCTGGAATTTAGATCCGCCCCCAAACGCACCATAGGGCTGGACCCCAGGATCCACCCCCAAGTGACACCTCCTCCAGCCAGGCAGCTGGAGATCCAACTTACAAGCTTAATAAAAATAAAATGCATACGGGGCTAGAGAGATGGCTTAGCAGTTAAGGCACTTTCCTGTGAAGCCTATCAAGTCCCTAGAGCCCACATGTATCTGGAGTTTGTTTGCAGTGGCTAGAGGCCCTGGTACACCCATTCTCTCTCTCATATAAATAAATATGAAAAAAATGTATGTCTATGGGGTATATACATTTACATCCAAACCACCACAGAGTCCAATCACACTAACCCTAGCAGGCTTTGTGTGTGGCGCTCACTAACGCTGGACTAGCTAGCCAGCAGGATCCTCGGTCTCCACCTCCCCAGCCCTGGGATTACAGGCGTGTGCCACCGGGCTCGGCTTTCACGTGGGCACTGGGGCTCCGCACTCACGTCCTCATGCTTGCGCAGCCGCACTCCCCCACCCGAGCAGCTCCCCAGCACTGCGTGCAGCTTTTCTTGACCCCGTTCTTACACCAAGGCAGGGTTGAGAGTCCAAGTGGACTTACCGCAGGGTTGTGTCTGCCCAGACTGGGTGACGGGCGCGTGTAAGATGGAACCATTGGCTACGGGTGCCGACAGCTCTGATGACAACAGCAGTGGCTCCATCGCTGCCACCCTGCTCTGGGTCAGGATTCTGGCACCTGGACCGAGCAGACCCCATCTTGTGTGCCAGTCAATTCACAAAATAAGAGAAGACCTTTTGCTTGCAGCAGGGAGCGTGTGTTCATCGCGAGTAACAGCAGCGGCTCCATCCTTCTGCAGATGGAACAGATGGATGGATGACGCCACAGGATAAACAGATCCTCAGGTGGTTTCCAAGGTAGGGTCTCGCTCTAGCCCAAGCTGACCTGGAACTCAGTCTATAGCCCTAGGTTGGCCTTGAACTCACAGGAATCTTCCTTCCTCCTGAGTGCTGGGATTAAAGGCGTGTGGCACCATGCCCAGCGTAGACACACCTTTTGGTCTCTGGGGACATGCCACTGAATGTCGCATTGCATGCGCAATGTCACCTTTCAAAACAGGGGTCCACCTCCCTTGTATAGTGTGTGGGAGACCTGTAGCTTCCCTGTTGTATAACTGTCAGCCAGGGCTTCCCAGAGCAGGCAGAGGAGCCAGAGTCCGTCTTTGTCCATTAGAGCTGCTATGTGAACATCATAAATTGGGAGGGGCTCAGCAGGCAAGAGCACTCGCTGCATAAGCATGAGATCTCTCCCCAGTACCAGCGTGAAAAACTGGGCATGGCTCCACAGGCCCGTGACAACCCCAGCTCTGAGCGGGGCCAGAGACGGGAGAACCACTGGCTTCGCTACTGGCCCGTCTGACCGGAAACAGCAGCTCCAGGTCCGGTGAGAGACTCCATCTCCAGGAAGCAAGGGGGAGGGACAGAGGAGGACACCTGAGGTTCTCCTCCAGCCTCCGCGCACGTGCACACGGGAGCGCGCATGTGCACACCCCCACGTGCACACACAAGCGGAGGAGGGATAGAGGAGGACACCTGAAGTCCTCCTCCGGCCTCCGCGCATGCGCACACACCCCCATGCGCACACACAACATTCAATGAACTGGGTACCTTATATGCTGCAGAAATGCGCTGCCCACAGTTCTACAGGCTGAAGGTCCAAGATCAAGGGGTGCACAGATGTGGCTGTCTGGTGAGGGGGGCTTTCAAGGGTGACAGATGGCCTCTGTAGCTCAGTTCCCACCGGGTGGGAGGAGTGAGGGACCTTCCTGGTGCACATGTCCCCTTCACGAGGGTGCCCTATGACATCAACACTTTACAAAAGGTCTCCCCTCTTTATACTGTCATCCTGGAGGTTAGGATTCCAGAACGACCTTGGGAGGTCACAACATTTAGACCATAGCAGGAACCCCTCAGCCTTCGTGGAATCACCTCCTCTTTTCAGCCTCAGTCTTAGGTCTGAGCTCGCTTTGGAAGACCTCACACTAGGACTTCCTCTCCTCTTCTTAATTTTAAAGCAAAATTTTAGCCCTTTGTATTAGATTGTCCACTGGACCTGAGATGAGAAATTGCCCCATGGTGCAGAGATAGCTATGGTTTCCGAAGCAGGTTGGGTGGTTCCTAAATCTAGTAAGTGACAGTCTCTGACCTTGACTAGAAAGGCCCTTTCCCATGGCTCAAAACGCTGCGAGTCTGAGGTCATGGTGTCAGCAGGGGTGGTGCTCCTTGGTCCTCTCCTAGGGTTGTCAACGATGTGGCCAACATGGCGATTCCCCTGGCACATCTATGTTCTGCTCCTCTTTCTCTCTCTCTCTCTTGTTTCATGTAGTGTGAATTTGTAGACCTAAGGGAAGAGCTGCCTTTATCTCCCTCACTGGATTCATGAAGTCCCTCCTGAAAGTCCTGGGTGATTTTTCTTACCGTCCTTTAAATTGCCCTTACCATTGATGACTTTGGTTCAGTCCCGGTATTCAGGCAGCCAGCTACTAGGGGTAGTGTCTACACCTGAGCCTCTGCAGGTCCTGCTGAGATCATCTGGGTCATTCTGCTCCCCACAAGAAGGGCATCTTCACAACCCCTGGTGAATGGAGTGGGAGGGTGTGTGGCATCATCTCCTTGTGAAAGTGTCCACTCCCCACTGGCCCTTGCTGTCACTTTCTTGTCATTCTCAGGGGAAAACATGTCCCTGCCATTCTGTCACTCTCCTCTCCTCCAGCCAGGAATGTGCACTTATTTATTTATTTGTTTTTAATTTATGTACTTGCAAGGAGAGAGAGAGAGAGAGAGAGAGAGAGAGAGAGAGAGAGAGAGAGAAGAAGAAGAAGAAGAAGAAGAAGAAGAAGAGAGAAGAGAGAGAGAGAGAGAGAGAGAGAGAGAGAGAGAGAGACAGACAGACAGACAGAGAATGGGTAAGCCGGGGCCTCTTGCCACTGCAAACTCCAGATGCAAGCACCACTTTGTCCATCTGGTTGTATGTAGGGTACTGAGGAGCCAAACCCAGGCTGGCAGGCTTTGCAAGCAAGCACCTTGACCTGTGGAACCACCTCCCTCGCCTATGAACTTCTGAAATTATGCTAGCATCTGTACCCAGGTGGTTGACAGTTCCATTCCAGTTGTCTCCCCTCACAGCTAAGCCTGGGCTTGGCTCGATGCAGAGTAATGAGGACGTTGGGCAGAAAGCAGGCTTCAAATCAGGTCTGTAGTCGAAACCTTCTTGTGTCACTTGCAGCTGTAGGGCCTGGCCATGTTTCTCCCCTCTTGAGCCTTGGTTTCTCCCTAGTTAAGATGGGTGAGGAGAGGAGTACCTATGGTCTCCCTGATAGCATTAGCCATTTCGAATACATCAGGGTTAGGAGCAGACTTTTGAGCTCTGTATACAGATGTGCAACCTACTGACTTAAACTACCCGCAGAGAGAGGTGGCAGGGCTCAGCAGCATATAATCCAGATCCAGGCCAATCCTTCCCTGGGGAAGATAATGTCAGGGTTGTGGGACCTCCTGGCTGAAGTCCCCAGCTGGCCCCTGGTCTGGGGCAGGGTAGATTTGACACTCACAGAGTACTTGCCCAGTGTCTGGCTGGGGGACATGCTGCTACCCACTCCTCTGAATTCCATCTGGTCACTTGAGCACAAACCATATTGCCACTATCCTCAGGACAGGCCTTGGAGTACAAACTGACCCCTGGCTTGATAACATATAATTATTGCCACCCCCATAGTAAGTAGCCTTCAAATAGCAAGTGATCACCCCGTTGAACAGAGGGCAACATTGGGGCCTGCTCTGCCCATGAGATTGAAGTCACTGTTGTGTTGGCAGATACTGATGCATGTCAGCCCTGGAAGGGTTTCCTGGGGAGTCCCTGCCCTTCCAGAGGGCTTCCAAGTCCCCACTTGAAGGGATGTAAAAAATTTAAAATTTAAAAGGGATTTAAAATATTTAAAAAATATTTACAACAGAGAGAGAGAGTGAGAGAGAGAGAGAGAGTGAGAGAGAGAGAGAGAGAGAGAGGAGACAGAGAGAGAATGAATCGGTATACCAGGGCCTCTTGCCACTGCAAATGAACTCTAGATGCATGTGCCACTTGGTGCATCTGGCTTTATGTGGGTACTGAGGAATCGAACCTGGGGCAGCAGGTTTGGTAACAAGCACCTCTAACTGCTGAGTTATCTTCCCAGCCCTTGAAGGGTTTTTTGCTGCAGCTCATGAATGGGCTTTGGGATTTGGGGGGCAGGTTTGGTTAGTGACTTGCTCATCTGCCAGGTGGTGGACCTGGCTGGCCTGTCTTTTTCAACAGCTCCCTAGGACTAGGGTGGGGCTCAGTGATACAGTATAGGGTCCTGGAGTCCATCCCCAGCACTGCAAAGCAAAAACCCTAACTAAAAACTTCTCCCTGACCTCCAGAGGAATATCTGAGGAAACCCCAACTTCTAGGATACCCCAAACACAAGTAGCGTGTTTAGTGGTGACAAATTAATCAGCTAGGTGGGGAAACTGAAGCCCTTCAAAGGGCTACTTTCTTCCACGAGCATATAATAAAAGTGTAAGAAATTATATCTCATTTTGGGTCTTGTTCTCCTACCTCAGCCTCACAAGAGTTGGATAAATTAAGCATTTTTTTTTTTTTACCAAATTTGGAAAATAGAAATTACCTTGAACTGATGTTATCACTGAGGAATAACCATGTGATGAGTGTCCTTCAACATACGACTACAAGGATGTTAGATGTAGATTTCAGTTTTTTTAAACTGCTGCTCTATTCACAATAGCTAGGATATGGAACCAGCCTAGATAGCCATCAACTGATGAATGGATTAGGAAGATGGGGCATATATACACAATGGAGTTAAAAAATAATATTTTAATTTATTTATTTGCAAACAAAGAGAGAGAGAGAGAGAGAAGAAAGAGAGACAGACAGAGAGAATGGGCATGCTAGTGCCTCCAGCCATTGCAAATAAACTCCAGATGCATGCACCATTTTGTGTATCTGGCTTTTCATAGATGCTAGGAAATTGAACCTCGGTCATTAGGCTTTGCAGGCAAGCACCTTAACTGCTGAGCCATCTCTCCAGCCCCACAATGGAGTTTTATTCATTTGTAAAGAAAAATAAAAATTTCAGGAAAATGGATAGAATGAGCAGAGGTCATACTTAGTGAGGTGACCTGGATTCAGAAACACAATGCTGCACGTTCTCTCTCACATGTGCAGCCTAGCTTCGGGTGTCTGGATTAGGGGGCGCAATCAGAATGAGTGCCTCTAGAAATCAGGAAGCTAGAGAAGGGCCACGGGTGGGGGAGGTTGATTACGCAAGGAGAGAGTAGAACACGGGAGACATAAGCAGAGGGGGCGCGAGTGCGAGAGAATCGTTTAAGCAGGGATAGGGATGAGGAGGAGATGAGGAAGGGATGGGGCAGTGGGAAGATGAATTGAAACTAAGGACATGCGGGTTGCAGGGGTGGCTCAGTGGTTAAGGCACTTGCTTGCAAAGTCTAATGACCTGAGTTTGATTCCCCAATCCCCACAGAAAGTCAGATGCACAAAGTGGCGCATGCGTCTGGAGGTCGTTTCGCAGTGGCTGGATGTTCTGGCGCTCCTATTCTCTATCTCTCTCTGCTTCCAAATAAATAAATGAAAAATTAAAAAGCAAAATAAAACTAAGGATGTGAATAAGCCAATTTTAAATAGAAATTAAAAAGATATTTCAACAAAGTTGTCTATATGGGTGGATAAGGGCTGTTTCCAGAAGCCATAGGGGTATTAATGTAAAATCCTAGTGCCCAGGGTGAAATACCTCCCATTGGATCAAGGGGGACACAAAGGCCCCTATGACAATATAAGCAGTTGCTGTTACTCCTGGTTGCTCACCAAAACTAATGGTCCATCGTGATTGCTGAAGATATCACATGTTTCAGTTGCAGGGTGCAGAGAAGCTAAGCTGAGTGGGCCTGAAGACTCCTTCCCTGCCAGCTCTCTTTCTCAGTATCAGAAGGTGCTCTTGTAAGCTGCCGGGCAGGGAGGAGCCATCAATGGCCCTACCGAGCTGTGGACCTGTGCATCCCACAACTAACTTGTCAGGCAAGATATGCCCACTGGTGCAATAGTAGCGTGAACACCATGGGAATAACCAACCACTTTCTGATTGGATTTGAGATCCACTCTACAGGAGGGAAATCATGCCTGGTATTATAAATCTGGCCAAAAGTCCGTGGTTAGGGACCTAGGCTTTGACAGGAGGGTTGGGTGGGGGGGAATCCAATACTGCATTATGCTAATCAGACAACATGGTGAATTACCTTCTAAATATCCATGTTCGTTCCCATACATGGGTACTGCTTGCACCCTCCAACACAGAAGTTTCCTCTCACAGAGGACAAAGGTGAATGCAGAGGTGCAGAGACGTCCGGGTTACCAGGAAGGAGCCATAAGTTTCTGCTCAGTCCTAGAATGACATCCAAACCGCAGCCACCAGGGCTCAGGTGGGAAGAAGGTAAGAGCAGGAGATCGGGACGTGGGGCTGCGGAAGGCCGTGTTCTGGACACAAGTCCACTGCGCTCATGAACTCAGCAGCCGTGGTTTCCTGCACGTGATGGAGCCTGTCAGTATCACAGATGAGGGAGGAGTCCAGGAGACCCCACACCTCCCAGAGTAAAGAGCAAACTGGTGATTACAGCAGGTGGGGTCATGTCCTTTAGGGGTGTAGCCAATGGAGGCATGCCCACTCTCCAGCAAACAACTTCCCATTCGTGATCATGCACGCGATCCTAACTTACATCAGTGGATCAAAACAAATACAAGTCATAAAGGCAGAATGAGGATCCAATGGGGAAGGTTTTAGTGGGAGAGGAAGGGGAAGAGAGGAGGTCAATTGTGGGGTGGAGTCAAAATGCATTGTGTACATTGTGTATAAAAGTATCTAAAATAAATAAACTTTGAAATTTATTTTGAAAGCTGGGCGTGGTGGTGCACGCCTTTAATCCCAGCACTGGGGAGGCAGAGGTAGGAGGATTGCTGTGAGTCTGAGGCCACCCTGAGACTCCATAGTGAATTCCAGGTCAGCCTGGGCTAGAGTGAGACCCTACCTCAAAAAATCGAAAAAAAACAAAAAAAAATTATTTTGAGAGGGAGGGCATGCCAGGGCCTCTAGCCACTGCAAATGAACTCCAGGCACATGTACCTAGTATATCCAGGCACCTAGTATATCTGGCTTACATGGGTCCTGGGGAATCAAACCTGAGTCCTTTGGCTTTACAGGCAAGCACCTGTGATAGTTTGATTCAGGTGTCCCCCATAAACTTAGGTGTTCTGAATGTTAGGTCCCCTGCTGATGGCAATTTGGGAATTAAAACCTCCTGGAGGCCATGTATTGTTGGGAGCGGGATTATGGATATTATAACCAGCTTCCTTTTGCCAGTGTTTGGCATTGTGTCCTGTTGCTGTTGTCCATCTGATATTGGCCAGGAGGTGATATTCACCCTCTGCTCATGCCATCGTTTTCCCCTGCCATCATGGAGCATCCCCTTGAGTCTGTAAGCCAAATAATTCTTTTTTTTTTTCCCCCACAGGCTTCTCTTGGTTGGGTATTTTCTGACAGCAATGAAAAGTTGACTGCAGCAGTAAAGTTGGTGGCAGAGGAGTGGAACTGTTGCCGCCTGAAACCTGATTCTGAGGCTTTGGCCTCTTGGAACTGCTTCGCAGGAGGAATGTGGATGGATTTGAAACTGTGGCCTCTTAGACACCTCGCAGTGCTGTAAGTACAGCTTGATGGACCATTCTGGTCAGAGTTGAAACACCTGAATGCAGTAAGAACTATAGTCTGTGAGGTTTGGCTTATGAGGGTGAGAAAGAGCCCTGCCTGGACTGGGCTAGAAGCAGTTTGTGTGAGAGGCTTGCTGCTATGACAGTTTCATGAGACATTGTGCCGGGTTGCATTGCATAGAAATGGACTGGTGTTAACAGAGGGATATGGCACAGAAATGAAATCTTTGGGCCGAAACTGCTGCCTGTTCAGCTGCAATTGTATGAGAGGTCACAATCATTGAGATTGGGCCAGGTGACCTGCGTTGGAACAACAGAAAGAATGCAGTTTTGGGATGGAGAGATGGCTTAGCATTTAAGTGCTTGCCTGTGAAGCCTAAGGACCCCGGTACAAGGCTCGATTCCCCAGGACCCACGTTAGCCAGATGCACAAGGGGGCACACGCATCTGGAGTTCGTTTGCAGTGGCTAGAGGCCCTGGTGTGCCCATTCTCTCTCTCTCTCTGTCGCTGTCAAATAAATAAGTAAAAATAAAAACAAACAAACAAACAAAAAAAGAATGCAGTTTTTTGAAGGGGCCTGAATGCTCAAAGAGTGTCCTGTTCTTCAAAGTCTGCTTTACTCCCTGGATTAACAAATTGGCAACCCACCTGGTATTATGGAGTATAAGAAATGCAGGAAAGAGAGGGTCATTAAATTTGCAACACGGTTTTGTATTTTGGAAATGGCCATGGGCAGTGTGAAGCAGGTTTGTTGAATAATCTGTGTGGAGACCCGATGGAGCCATGAGGATGACCCATAGGTTTCAGCGGAGACCCAGTGGAGATACCAGGACTATGAGATGGCTGCTAAGGAGAGCTGCCGGCCCTGATGAAGTTTTCTGAGGTTGCGAGTAGCCTAGCTGGAGGGGTTGAATTGGAACTGGTCAGAGTTGTTGGACTTGGAGCTACAGAGTTTGATGTTTGCCCTGTTTGTCTTAAATCTTGTATTAGTTGAATATTTCTTTGTTCTGCCCAGTGCCATCTTTTGCAGTGTGAATGTTTAGTCTGTACCATTTTTCTTCTTCTTCTTATTTTTGTATTGTGGCTCAGTTGAAAGACTTTTTACTATGGTGATATTTGAACATCATTGGGATAAAAACTATGGGGACTTTTAAAGTCGGATGAATGCATTGCATTTTACATCATGTATGGTTATCAGTTTATGAGGGCCAGGGGAAGAATGGTGGTTTGATTCAGGTGTCTCCCATAAACTTAGGTGTTCTGAATGGTAGGTCCCCAGCTGATAGAAATTTGGGAATTAAAGCCTTCTGGAGTCCATGTATTGTTAGGGGCAGGATTATAGATATCATAATCAGCTTCCTCTTGCCAGTGTTTGGCAATTCTCCTGTTGTTATTGTCCATCTGATGTTGGCCAGGAGGTGACGTGCACCCTCTGCTCATGCCACCGTTTTCCCCTGCCATCACGGATCTTCCCCTTGAGTCTGTAAGCCTGTTGGTTGGGTGTTTTCTGCCAGCAATGCGAACCTGACTGCAACAGCACCTTAAGTGCTAAGCCATCTCTTCAGCCCATAAATACATTTTAAAAAAGTATTTTTATTTATTAATTTGACAGAGACATAGAGAGTCAGACAGAGAGGGGGAGAGATACAGAGAGGGGGCATGGAGAAAGAGAAAATACGAGTGTGCCAGGGCCCCTTGCCACTGCAAAAATCTCCAGACACATGTGCCACTTTGTACATCTGGGTTTACGTGGGTGCTAGGGAATCGGACCCCAGACCATCAGGCTTTGCAAGCAAGGGCCTTTAACTGTTGAACCATCTCCAACCCCATGATTGTTTCCAGCCTGTTTTCCTATGGATATTTTCAACAGTTTTCCAAACCCCTCCATATATGGGCCATGTTGACTTTAATGGCCTCCTCATTGCTTTATGTCAACGACTCAATTTAACCGAGATGGCCATCTGTGCCATTTGTCATATTTTATCATCTTCATTAACACTAACATGTGTGAAGTCACGTTTTTTTTTCCCCCAAGACACCTTTCTCATCTCCCTTTTTTTTGGAAGGGGTAGTGAGACATGTGGCCACAAGGGGGCGCCCGTGCTCCTCAGGCAGAAGCGGGTGTCCCCAGGCCCAGAGGGGAATAGGAGCTGGAGGAAGTCTGGACTGTGGCCCATTTCTACCTCTTGCTCTCCCAGACACCTTGGAAGAGGGACTCGCCTCTCTGTGTCTCGCTTTTCCCATATGGGGACAGGGGACTGGGGAGAACAGTGCCTTATCCACATCACCTGATCTCTAAATCAACCATGCAAAACAAACAAACAATAAAAGGCTCACTCCTTGAGTTCTTTGGAGGTTGCAATTAAGCCAACTCATGAGACCCCATACACAGAGCACCCAGATTATATTTTCATTTGATTCAATTTTACCTCTCAAACCATTGAGAAATAATTTCTTTTCTTCTTCTTATTTTTTTAAAATTTATTAGAGAGCGAAAAAGAAAAGGAGAGAGAGAGAGAGAGAGAGAGAGAATGGGCATGCCAGGGCCTCTAGCCACTGCAAACTCCAGAAGCATGCACCATCATGTGCATATGGCTTACGTGGGATCTGGAGAATTGAACCTGGGTCCCAAGGCTTCACAGGCAAGCGCCTTAACTGCTAAGCCATTCCTCCAGGCCTCTTTTTCTTATTTTACAGACAAAAACAGTACATAAATTACACTGAGTGGACAGTGGCCTTCGTTAGGCCCAGTGGACCCTCCATCCCTCTGTCACCCTCAGCCCATTGCCCTTAGGGTGGAGCAGGTCCAAGTTCCGAGCGTCCCCTGTGGTGCACAAGTCCCAGTACAACCATTTAGGGAGATGTGATGGGATCAACGGAGACCTCACAGCTGATGTGAAATGAGCCGGTTCCTGGCATGTCCTCCCAGAAGACCCCATGCTAACCTCACTGGCACGTGGCCTCATTCTACACTTCCAGCCCATGGTGCCTTCTCAACAGGGAAATTCATCCAAGGGACAACTAATTTTGCAGGGACACTTCCCACAGGACACCGGCTCTGCAGGAATATCTAGGTGTAGGGTGTCACTTCTCCAGCCTCTCCTTGTCAATCATGTGGCCATCTTTGGAAACTATTGATTGACGTCTATATCTATCTATAAACAGATATGTGGATATGAGAATATAAAGAAAAGAGAATTAAGAAGAATATAGAAATAGAGACTATATGAACACACACCTTTAACTCTCCGAACCCCAGGAGGGACCATTACCAACACCCCCCCCATTTCACAGATGAGCAAGTCAAGGCCTGAGACCCCACACTTCAGTCCTTGTCCTGCACCGTGAGCTCTGCTGTGAGGCTGGGATGTGGGCACACATTTAAAGGGTGGAGCACCATGCCTGACACTGAGTATATGGTGGTGGTTATCACAGGAGGCTCTGAAGAGCCCACTCCAGTCTCCTGCGGGGTGGCTGGAGCTGGGTTATCTCGCTGTGGCCTTTCAACCTCTCGGAGGGCTGGGGTCAGGGCCGGGGCAGCAGGCCTGCTGGGAGCTGGAAAGCTGGGCAGCATGGGCCACGTCAGCGTGAGACATCCCAGGACGACAGGCTGAGGATGGCCGGGGAGGGGGGCCAGGGGCAGGGAGAGGTAGAGGGGACGGTGTGCATCTATGGGGGCCGAGATGGGGGTGGGAGAGGGAGGAGACAGGCTCTGAGGCCGATGTTGCCCCTCCCCCACTCCATTTTCCAGCTTGTCAAAGTTTCAGTCTTAATTTGTAGCTTTGAGAAGCTAAAGAGACGAAGAGCTACAGAAAGCTGTGCCATCTCCTCACCCCGAGCCAAGATCCTCGGGTGCTGCCTGCCCTCCTCTGTGCTTGCATAAACACCCACACGAGCTTGTCCTCCTCTTGCGAAAACTAGTTTACAACGCTGTTAGTTCTCCAAAGCACATTTTCCCCCAGTAATATCTTGGATATACTTTCAAACAAAAACTTCGTAGGTTTGCCCTTTTCTTTCTTTCTTTCTTTCTTTCTTTCTTTCTTTCTTTCTTTCTTTCTTTCTTTTTTTCTTTCTTTCATCTTTTCGAGGTAGAGTCTCACTGTAGCTCAGGCTGACCTGGAATTCACTATGTCATCTCAGGGTGGCCTCGAACTCATGGCGATCCTCCTACCTCTGCCTCCCGAGTGCTGGGACTAAAGGTGTGGGCCACCACGCCTGGCGCCATTCCTTTGTTTCTTAAAAAAAAATATGTATATATTTATTTATTTATTTGACAGTGAGGAAGAGGCAGATAAAGAGAATGGGCATGCCAGGGCCTCCTGCCACTGCAAACAAGCACCAGATGCATTTTCCACCTTGTGCATCTGGCTTATCTGGGTACTGGAGAATAGAACCTGGGTCCTTAGGCTTTGCAGGCAAGTGTCTTAACTGCCGGGCCATTTCTCCAGCCCTCATACTTTATTTTTATTTTTTTGTGAAAGAGTGAGTGAGAGTGAGCGCATGCAAGAGAATTGGCATGTCAGGGCCTCTAGCCACTGCAAATGAACTCCAGATGCATGTGTCACCTTGTGCGTCTGGCTTACCTGGGTTCTGGGGAGTCGAACTTGGGTCCTTAGGCTTCACAGGTGGGTGGCTTTACTGCTAAGCCATCTCTCCAGCCCAGGCCCCTACATTTTAATAGTTGTGTGCTAATCCACGCTATGGACACACAATCATAACTCTGACATTTCCCTCCTGAGGGACAGGCAGATCATATTCCGTTGTTTCATGTTATAAAATGTGCTACAACCAATACCCTTGATCATGTCCTTTGAGCACAGAATGCTGTGGCAGTTCTGCTCTAGGAGAAAGCTCTGGAAGTGGGTGACAGGCACGGCAACTCGGGAAATTTTAGTTTTTGCCGCACTGCTTTCCACAGAGATGCTAGCTATTCATTCTCCATCAGTCCCCAAAGGGGCCTGCTGCAACATGGCCAGAGTGTTGTGTGAGCAAGAGACAGTGGGGATGAGCTGTGAACTAGGCACACAGAACTGCAGGCTCATCTCAAGTTGGCATTCAAGCCTCTATGCAATAATTACTGTGAGCCTGGCGTGGTGGCGCACGCCTTTAATCCCAGCACTCGGGAGGCAGAGGTAGGAGGATCACCATGAGTTCGAGGCCACCCTGAGACTACATAGTGAATTCCAGGTCAGCCTGGACTAGAGTGAGACCCTACCTCAAAAAATCAAACAAACAAACAAACAACAACAAAAAAAGAAATACATTATTGTGAAAAAAAGGTTCTTTCGCTTTTTTGGGAACGAAAGCAGTGTTTTCATCATACACATACGCTTGTTTTTAGAAAAATATTTTTATTTATTTGCAAGCAGAGATAGATAAAAGAGAGACACACACAGAGAGAGAAAGAAAATGGGTGCGCCAGGGCCTCCAGCCACTACAGATGAACTGCAGATGCATGTGCTACTGTGCATCTGGCTACACGTGGGTCCTAGGGAATCAAGCTGGAGTTGTTAGTCTTTGCAGGCAAGCGCCTTAACTGCTGAACCATCTCTCCAGCCCATGGTTGTCTGTGGGGCAGGATTCAGTGCTTGTGGTGGTCTCAGGAGATGGCTGAGGTTCCCAGGAAGGAACATTGTCATATGGAGGGGAAACGACTGACTTGCCATCCAGATTCCTGCTGCCTGGTAGGCGTCCCTAACCCCTTGGCATCTATGTTTTTGGGTTCCCAATGTCCCCAGCTCAGCTCTTTGGCAGCAATGGTGGAGGTGAAAGACATGTTCCCACCTGGAGCCCAGACAGCTCAGTGGTGGAGTTCTTGCCCAAGAGTGCCCACAGGGTCAGGCAGGGGCGGCCCGGGCTGCACTCTTGCTGGACTTGCCCATGTTGTAACACCTCCCTTCTCCCTTTCCCATGTCTCCTGGGACCACCCATTACTAGACCCTCACACACCACTCTTGTT